>CM060979.1:179642759-182042759 GCA_030765065.1 Deroplatys truncata
TCATTTTTTTCATCTGTTTCAGTTTCAGGGTTTCAGGACCAGGCATCGGCGGTTGGTGTGTTGAGGCAGGATGGTGGAATTTTTTCTTTGGAAATACTTCTCCCTGGCGTTTGGTGGGACGGCTGGGGCTCCTTTCCTTCCTGGGAGTGGTCTCGTCTGCACCAGACCGAGCGAGGTGGCACTGCGATAAATGTGCGACTCGTATTCTGAAGGTCCCGGTTTCAATCCCAGCGGCTGCCCAGTCTGACCAATGGGTTTTTCGTGGTTTCCTCGAGTCCGTAGGCGAATCCTGGGATGGTTCATCTACCATGACTAACCTGCCCCCATTTTCTGTACCCATCATCTTCCTTATCATTTTTCAGCGTTATAGTACAAGCCTACGATGTAGCATGCCTGTGCGTTCTGTGGCAGTTTCATCCTGACGTCGTTCAGGGAGTGCTCGGCTGGAACCCACCGTTGAGTGCTTTCGGGCGGAAGTTCCTTCAGCGGACCTCCGGAGGCTCGGGGCCCAATATAATTGTCTCTGGTGGCGTTGGAGGTGTTAAATCTGGACACATTAGGAACCCGTTTGTGCCAACCTGATCTGTTCACCCTATGGCTCTCTCCCTCATCCCTCTCTCCCGGAGTCACATGTAAAAGCACAAGAGATCGGCTGGCCTGCGTGCGGTGCTCTGCCCCGGTTTCGGAGGTCCCCTCCGTTCGTGCTTTTGCCTCGTCTGCACCAGAGACCCCAGGTTACGAGTGTCTCGGACAGGCCTATCCGCCTAGCGCACATCGTCATTCGGATCTGGTTCTCCTTTGGGTCCCCCTTCATCCCTTCCGCTCAGAGGTCACGTTGGAAGCACAAAGGGCCATTGTGGCTTAGGTGTGGTGCTGTGCTTCAATTACTGGACGCCTCTGACTATTCCAAACTCCTAAACCATACAGCCACCGGTTCAGTCCCAGCTCTGCTCAGTCGACGACCACATTCGCCGACGTACTACGTGAGTCAAATTAACTGTGCCCTTTCTTCTTGGTCTTGACGTCTCCTTTACAAAGCACCACCATACTCAGTTCACTATTGTTCCCGTAGACGTCAACCTTCCTTTAGTGCAGCCCGTAGTCACCTAGAATAGATTTCGCCGGGCGAGGGTCAATTTGGCACGAATTGTAATATTTTGCGATTGGTTTACACCTTCTCTCTGCGTTTAATGGCAGACATTCTTGCAGCTTTAGACAAAGCATGTTCAATTTGTGTCCCTACCCAGTAGTTGAAAGGATCCTGTTATGGATGTGTCTAGAGGTTTCATTTTTGCACGCTTTCCTTTCAGTGTTTATTTTTTATTGAACTACGGTATACCTTCAACATTCCATGCATTTTTCTCGCCAAATACCAAACATACGACGCCGTACAATTTGTTAGTAGTGTAAGTACCCGTTAATGAATTCAATTTACTGTACCAAGGTATCTGAAACGTCCATTTTTTGTTCCCTTCTAAGGCAAGGCAATGTCAAGCTTAGAAGTCGATCTTTTACCTTCTAGTTCACGTTTTGTTTCTTTTCTTTCTGTCTTTCTTTCGTTCTTTCCTTCTTTTTCAAAAGAAGAGTGGAAAACGTGATTTAAATAAATAACCAACTGCATTGGTGAAGCTGTCCATACTTTTAAAATGATTAAAATATGCAACATTGAAACAGCATCATACAGTTCTTCTTCTTCTACCCTTACAACTATTAAGCCCTTATGACCGATTACTAAGCCCTTGAAACTGTTCCATCCATCTTTTTGTGGTAGTCCTATATCCCTCCGTCCTGTGGTTTATATAATAATGCTTGCCTAGGAAATCTCCTTACCTCACTTTTAGCTTTTCTGGAACTGATTTTGAAATAAAGGTCCCTCTGCACGATTTAAAGCACTGTTTGGGTATTTTGCAGTTTATTCTCAAAAATTGAAGTTTATAGTTTTGACACATCTTACAAAATATAGTGCTATAAACTTGCTGTATTCATGACAGGTCCGCAAGGAAGTTACCCGTGAACAACCATTTCTCCTAAGTTTAAATGACACAAATACCTCTGAAATGCTAATGTTAGAGCTAGTTAGGTACGATAACCAGAAGTATCTCAGCGATGTGTTATTAAAAAAATCTAATGTGTTCCACTCGCGTGACTAGCTCTACTCTTGTACAAACTACTTTTACAGACGCTTATTCTCTATCTACTTTATGTCAATCGGGATAAACATATTTTGCAAAAACTTATTGCTAATTTTGTTGTATGTGCAAGGGAAATATGGTAGGATTTAAGCGATAGTCAAATCTTTTCAGAGCTGGTTGCTATGTGAAGCATTTCATTTTCTAAAAATGAATAACGAATTCCCATTTGAGAAAAAGTATAAGTAATATATCATAAAAAATGAATAACGAATTTGAGAAAAAGTATAAGTATTGGGAAATTTGAGGAAATAACAAGCAATATCTCGGAAATGGTTCACTCCACAAAACTATGCATATGACATAAATTGTGTGTTTTAACGAGATCTACATTTCTGTTTAGTAAACGTTTGTCTAACTTACTTTTACCAGTTATGCGAAAGTCATTCACAATGAAGAGGACTTTGGGGGACATTCCCAGAAAATTCAAGATATATTTTCCATTTGCCATAAAATATCTTAAATATATGATATTTTAATAAAAATCGTTTAAGCCATTTTGAGAAAATCAAAACTTTTTAAAAATGTTCCATGCAAAGGGCAGTCTGGGATAGGGGGATTTTCTTTAAAATCTTCATGTCGCATCCTTGGAAGATAGTAAACTCAAGTACCAAGTTTGGTATTTATCCGACTTTTCGTTTTTGAGTTATGCTGCTCACAGACTACAGACAAACACACGCACATATTTTCCAAAATGCCCATTTTGGATTCAGGAGACCTCAAAACACGTGTTTCCGGTAAAATCTCGATATCGAAATTTTGGGTGGAATGCAATATTTCCCCTACTTCTATACATAGTGGAGAAGGTAAAAAAGCTGGTTAGTGACCTTAAGTCCCAATTTATGACTATGAAACAAAGATAATAAGAGTTTCTATTACTAATTATATCGGAATTACTTCTTTTAAAAAAAACAAAGAAAGAAAAAGAAAGAAATACATTTTCAATATGTCTTTATATGTAGTCATATCTGAAAACTTGGGATAAGAGGAATTACCAGTGAATCGCGGGACTTTACACTGCGTTATATAATACTATTCAGATAAGATATGCTATTCTTTATGTTTGCTGCTGACATCAGATACCATAGTGCTTTCTGACATTATCATCAGTGTAAAGTGTAGCCTTTCCTGTGTCAAACTTTATAACCACAAATAGGTCACGTTAATCGTTCTGTTTCAAGGTTTTTCACATTATCATCAGTATAAGGTGTAGCTTTTCCTGTGTCAAACTTTACAACTAAAAGTAGGTCAAGTTAAACGCTCTGTCTCATCAAGGTTTTAACAGGTTGCTTTCAGATATTTGCATAAGTAGGTCTGGAAGTCAAATATTTGCATATATTTGGAGGCTATACTCTATATTCATATGTACATGTATCACACTCAGAACATACATGCTGTTGTTAAAGAACCTGGGATTCAAATTACTAATTTCTGTATTTTCAAGATACTGGTTTAAAATTTACACTCATATTTTTATAATAGCGTAATGGATCACAGTATTTCACTTTTATGTGACAGTTACGTTCCAAAGTATTAAACAGTTTATAAAACTTGATAAAAACATTTATATAAATGCAAAAACTCCTTGAAATATAAGATTAAGTACAGCAACAAATAAATATTTTTCTTCTTGTATAAAACTAAAAGCAAAATGATGAATTGTTGGCTTTTAAATGACATATTATTTTCTATACTACGTATAGTAAGTAGGGGGAGTATTGTATTCCACCCAAAAATTCTATACCGAGATTTCACCGGAAATACATGTTTTGAGACCCCCTGAATCCAAAAAAGGCATTTTTGGAATCATGTCGGTGTGTGTGTCTGTGTGTCTGTGAACAGCATAACTCAGAAACGAACAGTCGGATAAACACCAAACTTGGTATTTAGGTTCAGTATCTCCAGAGATGCGACACGAAGGTTTTGAAGAAAATCCCCTCCATCTCAGACTACCCTTTACATGGAACATTTTTCGAAAAATATTTTTCTCAAAAATGGCGCTAACGATTTTGATTAAAATATCATATGTTTAAGATATTTTTATGACAAATGAAATGTATATCTCGAATTTTCTGGAAATGTCTCCAAAAGTATTCTTCATTGTGAACGACTTTTGCATAACTGGTAAACCATAAGATATAGACAAAATTTTACTACACGAAAAATGTAGATCGCGTTAAAATACACAATTTATGTCATATACATTTCTTTTGTTGAGTGAACCGTTTTCGAGATATTGCCTTTTATTCCCTTAAATTTTCCAATACTTATACTTTTTCTCAAATTCGTTATTCATTTTTTTTATGTCCTGGACATGCAAAGAGAATGGAATGCGCCACATAGCAACCAGCGTTAAAATATTTGACTATCGCTTAAAACCTACCATATTCCCCTTGCATCTACAAGAAAATTACCAATAAGATTGACATTTCGATATCTCAATTAACATGAAGCATATGGAGAATAAGCGTTTGTAAAAATAGTTTGTACAAGAGTAGAGAAAGTCATGTGAGTGTAACACATCAGAAATTTTTTGTCCTGGTAATGCAAAGAGAATGGAATACTCCACATAGCAACCAGCTCTTAATATATTTGACTATCGCTTAAAGCGTAGCAATTCCCCTTGCATCTACAAGAAAATTAGCAATAAGATTAACATCTCGATATCTCGATTAACATGAAGCATGTGGAGAATAAGTGTTGGTAAAAATAGTTTGTACAAGAGTAGAGAAAGTCATGTGAGTGTAAGACATCAGACTTTTTTTAGTTGGATATACATTTTGTCATTAATCTTTGGATTTCTTTACGTGTTTTCTTTCCTTTCCAGTATTAGGTCCTATACCTATTACATCTCACAGTTGAATTTTGAATTCAGGTGTTTCCTTGGACGGCCTAAAGATCTCTTCCCGTTTGGAAATGGCTTTAGAGATTCTATTTGTACGCAGGTGGTATAGATGATTTATCCATTTATTCTGGTAATGTTGAATGTGATAAACTACGAGTTCTTATTGTAATTCTTCCATTATTTCCTCATTATGCTTATGATTCTATTTGGTATATCTTGATGGGAATCCAGTCGTCCTCCGTGGTCTAGGGATGCTATGCTAGCCTCTGGTTCTCGAAATTGCGGGTTCAAACCAGGCGGAGGGCGATGGATTTTTTTGGGCGTAAAAATCCTTAGCAGGCTTCCTTCGGAAGGGAAGTAAAGCTGGTAGTCTCGTGAGATTTACGGTACGTAAAAGAACCTCAAGTTCGATAAAGAGGCCTCTGAGCAAAATTACCGAATTTTACGCTAAGAACCACAGTAAAAGAGCGTCCATAATTAAACTCAATTTGTTTATTTATTTTGATGTGTATCTCATAAACTTCATGAGAAATTTGACTTCATCTTTCTTTCTTGATTTATATCCCTCACTGCCGTAATAAATTACAGGTGTCGCCAAGGTCCTCTATAGCTAAGCGAATTCTAGTATGACTTTGTACTAAGAAAAGTTTCATAATTATATTAATTATTCCGATTATTTTGATGTATGTAGAAATATTCTGTGAAATTTCTGCTTCATCGAAAAAGCATAAAGTGTATCCGAGTTATGTAAACACATTTACTCTAAGTTTTTTTAATCTAAACATACTTTGCTGGGTATAGAATATTTTCCGCAGACGGGCATAATTTTGGTTTTTCCTTATTGACCTTCATATCATACTAAGTCCAATTTTGCTAAAATTCTGTACAGAACTTTGTAAATCATCTTCTGAGGGAGCTATCAAAGCTAAAGCATATACAAAAAGTAGTGAATCTAGTTGAAAAATTTTATTGGGTTTTACTCGTATATAGCCGTGGGCAATTGTTTCAATCCTCTAATTATTGGGATAATGTGATGATTTATTCTCATACCTTACTGCAATTAGATTTGTTTTATAAACCTTATATATGTTTATTGTAACCTGTTGTGGAACATATTCTGTGTATACTTAATGTACAGGATGGACCATTTAAGTTGAGACTGTACAGTATCTCCAAAACTAAGCGTTGTAGAAAGAAATGTCTTTAATGAAAGTTGCTTGTTATTATGGGGGAAAGTAAATGTCATTAGTCGTGTTTTTTTTTTGGAGGACGTTGTGATGGTCAATGGTAGGTTCCCATTTTAAAAAATTAAATTGACTCTAAAATGTCCATTATAACGTCCTCCAAACAAAACACGACTAATGCATTTACTTTCCCCCATAATATCAAGCAACTTTTATTAAAGACAATTCTTTCTATAACGCTTAGTTTTGGAGATACTGTACAGTCTCAACTTAAATGGTCCGTCCTGTGTAAGTGTACACTATATATACTTAATAATTTATTTGCATTCACTCTATAAAGCACTTTTACAAAATCAACAAAGGAATATACGAGGAGTTACCTTTGTACTTCCTCGTACATAAATTATAACTGATTTTGTTCAACTTATTGGCATATCATTTCCTGTCCAGATCTGAATTAGAAAGCGAAGAAATCTATAAATGCCTGACTTGTATATTTAAACAATTATATATTTAATGAATACTCTCCTAGGGCTTCATTATTCTTTATTTCTTTAAGACGAGTTAGTTCAGATTGGAGATAAGTTCAACTTTAGTATTAATAGAAACTCGTAATTTAAGAGGTTCGTCATTTTGGGGCCATAATTGAAGCTGATCTAGTATTTTTGGTATTTTACGAAAACTCAAATGTTTTATAATTTACGTTTTTGTCTAAATCAGTAGCATAATTTAAAAAGTAATAACTGAGTTGTGAATAAAAACTTTATAAACAGTCTACCTCTTAAAGTCGAAAGGTACATACAGTATTACATTCAACCTAAGAATTCCTTATTAAGATTTTACCGGATATACTTGTTTTGAAAACCGTTTTGTGATATAAATAATGGAATATTTCTGTATAAACGGTTATATGGAGAGCAGGAAATGTCCCCAAAACTTAATCTTGCATCCCTAAAAGGTAAATATGAAATTGTTATGAAAATATCATACGTTTCTGATATTTGAAGCTGAATAAAGTTGATCTACAACTTGAATATTCTGCAAATATACTTCGAAATCTCGTTTAGTCTTATTACATTTTCCGTAACGAGTAACCCCAAGACATGGAATGAACTTATATACTATAGAAAGAGTTCAAATCTCTTTAAGACATACACAGTTCAGATTTGCTGTTGCAATAGACAACGAAGGAAGCAGATAAGAGGGAGACGTAGAGGAGGCTGGGTTTCTATTGAGCGACTTGGGCAGAAATCTATGCTTGATTGAACCATTTGCGAAATACTCACTGTTGTTCCCTTCACTGTTTTAACACTGAAGTATTAGTAACCATTTATTTACCTCGCACGAGCTCTTACAAAGAGTATCTAATGTCAAGTCCAACATAACGACTAGTTTTTAAACAGCTGACTATAGTCTCAGTTTCATGATTGCTCCTATGTAGCTACAGCAAAATGGTTATTGAAAGGAAGTAGAGATAACCTGTATTTGTATAAATAATTCTTAAAACGGCTATGAAAACACATTATTGTGGATAGAGAAGGTCATGCTGGGACATCAGTTTTTCCATTCTTCTTCCGTTCTTTCTTCTTTATTTTGCCAGAGCCATCTCATCATTAGAAATTTTTGCAACTGTTAAAAATTAGTCATTTAATTATTTTTGAGGAAAGAAAATGCAAATAGAGTGGTTGTTTAAAAACTCTTATGTGTTACATTCACGTGGCTTTCTCTACCCATTATCGCTTATATATATTCTGTCCACCTCATGTTAATGGAGATAAATCTTTGCCGAATTGGTTTGATTGTGCATTTAGTTGTGGTTACAAGGGGGATAGAAGAAAACGAATCGGTAGTCAGATATTTAAAAACCGAGGTGTTATATTATGACCTTAGAATTCCATATTCTTTCCATGACATCACTATAAAAACGTATTGAAACATATCGAACCAATAATAACGGATATCTATGGTTTATGCCACAAAAAACAGTTTTGAAATAAATTATGTGTTTTAAAGAGATCTGCTTTTTGTGAAGTAAGTTTACCCATTATACACAATTATAAAAAATTCCACCCGAATAAATAGGACTTCATAGGCTATTCTCAGAAAATTCAGGATGTATCCATATTTTATTTGGCATATAAATATCTTAAATACACATATGGTGTTTTACTCAAACACGTTAGAGCCATTTTTGAGAAAATAAAACGTATCGAAAATGTTCTGTTTAAAGGGTAGTTTCAGCTGGAAGGATTTTCCTGAAAATCTTCGCGTTGCATATTTGTAAAATACTGAATTTATATACAAAGTTTGGTATTCATCCAACAGTTCTTGTTAACAGTTATGTTGCTCACAGACACGCACACATACATTTTTATAAAAATACTTCTTTTTTACTTTCTCCACTACGTATAGTAAGTAGGGGAAGTATTGTATTCCACCCAAAAATTCGATACCGAGATTTCACCGGAAATACATGTTTTGAGACCACCTGAATCCAAAAAAAGCATTTTTGGAAACATGCCCGTGTGTGTGTCTGTGTGTGTCTCTGTGAACAGCATAAATCAGAAACGAACAGTCAGATTAACACCAAACTTGGTATTTAGGTTCAGTATCTTCCAGAGATGCGACACGAAGGTTTTCAAGAGAATCCCCCCACCTCAGATTACCCTTTACATGGAACACTTTTCGAAAATTTTAATTTTCTCAAAAATGACTCTAACGATTTGATTAAAATATCATATTTTTAAGATATTTTTATGAAAAATGAAATGTATATCTCGAATTTTCTGGGAATGTCTCCAAACGTATTCATCATTGTGAACGACTTTTGCATAACTGGTAAACCATAAGAAATAGACAACATTTTACTACACAAATCATGTAGATCGCGTTAAAATACACAATTTATGTCATATACATTTTTTGTTGGGTGAACCATTTTCGAGATATTGCTTGTTATTCCCTTATATTTTCCAATAGTTATACTTTTTCTCAAATGGGAATTCGTTATCCATTTTTTGTCTTGGATATGCAAAGAGTATTAATCTGTGGCAAAGAGAATGGTGCTGCACATAGCAACCAGCTATGAAGAGATATGTCTGTGCTTATATTGCTCTTGCAAATGCAAATCAAGGGGAACATAGTAGGCCTTAAGCGATAGTCAAATATTTTTAGAACTGGTCTCTATGAGTAAAATGTAATTCTCTTTGCATGTCAAAAGATCGTTTCTGCAAATGTTTATCTCGATTAATGAAACAGATGGAGAATAAGAGCTTGTAAAAATAATTTGTACAAGAGTAGAGAAAGTCATGTGAGTGTAACGCATCAGGTATTTTTATTCAGAGGGCTTAAAACTTGAATTTCCAGTAAAATGTGGACATCAGATTTTTGCCTGGAATACAATACTTCCTCCCATATCTAATATAGGCATGTGATAGAGAAAGTAAAAGCATGGATATAAAAACTGTGTTATTCGAGACATTCTTGAAGGAAAATCTATACGATGCAGTTCACGTCGGTTAAACATGCTCCACTTACTTCCTGTGACCTAGAGACATGTTTCTCATGTTTCAAAAATGTTACTCGGTGTCAACTTCATTCCATCGGTTATCATAGCAGGGTAATGTAACTCAATTGCAAGTCTTTCCTGCTATCATTAATGTTTTCAATTCAGCAATACATATTTATGAGCATATTTTAAGCTTTCAGCTCCATTAATTTGAATGCGTTTTACTTTATTTACCACGTACATAGGAGGTAGAGAAGGTACTGCATTTCACCCAAAGATTCGATACCAAGATTTCACCGGAAATACATATTTTGAGGCCCCCGACTAAAAAACAAAAAACATTCTTATAAAAAGGCCGGTGTGTGTGTCTGTGAACAGTATAACTCAAAAACGAACACTCAGATAAATACCAAACTGGTTATTTAAGTTCAGTATCTTTTAAAGATGCAGCACGAAGGCTTTCAAGGAAATTTCCCACCATAAACTACCTTTTACATAGGATATCTTTCAAAATTTTTTACTTTCTGAAAAATGACTCTAACGATTTTGATTAAAATATCATATATTAAAGATGATTACATGAATAATAAAACGTATACCTTGCATTTTCTAAGAATGGCCTGTGAAGTTATGTTCATTTGGAAGGATTTTATGTAATTTTGTATAACTTGTAAACGTTGAGCAGTAGATAAAAACGTACTACACAAAAATATAGATCCCTTTAAAACACATAATCTATTTAAAATAAATTTTTTTGTGACATAAGGCATTTTCGAGATATCCGTTATTATTGGATCTAATTGTTCAATGCTTATGTCATTCTCTTTAAGTCCTGTCAACATTCAGAACAGTATGGGAATTTAAGGCAGCGTAGAGCGTCCAGTTCTTAAACATTTGACTATCGTTGTTCCCTTTTTATCCATAACAAAATGTATAATTCAGCTATTTCTGCAAAACGTTTATCTAGATTAAAATGAAGTAGACGAAAAAAATCAGCCTTCGTAAGAATAGTTTATATTCCCATTAATAAGTGGAGAAAGTCGTGTGAATGTAACACAAGATTTTTTTGTAGTTCATATCGGATGGACTTCTGAATCCTATACATAATCCTGAATCCTATATTTTGTGTATAAGGGGACTGCAATGAAATGATTTTTCAAACTCTGATATTCTCACCTCTAAGGTCATAAACTCTTAAAATATTGGTTTAAAGAAGATAGATAATATATAGCGCCGCAAGTACTAATTTTCAACGCAGAGAATGTCAAAAGTTAGAACAATTCATTCTTTCCTCTGTGGTACACAACTAGAGCTAGGACAAACTTCCTTTGGCTTGTAATGTGTGTACGCTGCAACTTTGTATCGACAGTGCGGTGAGGGGAACCTGGAGCCGTAAACAGAAGCGCCAGAGGTAGAGCAGAACATAAACACAGAGCTCACAGAGAGAAATTCTTCCATACCAGTAATACAAGCGAACCACTGACTGTCGACTGTGCAGCCCTGGGTCCATGTATTCAGTACGACGTCACGTGTTCTGGGTAGGGATTGTTGATTCGTCGCTCAATGCATATTTGCCCTGCTCTATACATAACAACACTAGATTCTATAGCGCCGCTCGTGTTTCAGAGCTGATTGGCTACAAGTAATAAAAGTAGGGATAGAACAATAAAACAGTTAACTCAGGGAATACTTTGGCTACTTGGAGGTTTTCTGATGTGTAAAATTCACATGATTTTTCTTTACTCACTCTTATAGAAACTACTCTTACAAAAACTTATTCTTCTATCTAATTGAGATAAACATTCATTACATATTTATACATTTCATCATAGGTATAAGAACACTACAGTAGACTAAAGTGAAATTCCATGCTCTTTGCATGGGCACGAGAAAAATCGAATAGCAACTTACCACTTGGAAAAAGAATAAGTATTTGAAAATTTAAACCAATGTAAAAGAATATCTAGGAAAAGTTTAATGCCCCAACATTTTATATTTTAACATAAATTGTCTGCTTTAACCATACGTACTATTTTTGTGTAGTAAGATTATGTCTTTCTCTTGAGGTTTACCTATTATCTAAATGTCATTGAGAGTGAAAAGGTCTTCAGAGGCTATTCATTTGTCATGAAAATATCTTAAACATATTATGGCATCTTAATAAAAATTGTTGGGAATTTTTTAGAAAATTAAAATGTTTCATAAATATTCCACCAAAAGTGTAATTTGGGTGGGGAGAGTTTCTTGAAAATCTTCGTATTGCATCCTTAGAAGATGCTGAACTTAAATATCGAACTTGATATTTAACAGACTTTTCTTTTTGAGTTACGCTGTTCCAGACATACACACAGAAACATAGGAAGATTAGGAGGGCAGATTCCCGAGTCCCTTCCATTTGCAGATTTACAACTCCCCGGATGGGCACTGGCAAAGTCGGCTCCCCCCCCCCCGTGGACTTGCACATTCCTGGGAGCCCAGAACCGGAGACCGCCCCCATTCCGGGGACGAAGCTCTCCACATAGCATCCTTTTCCCCTGTCATGCATACGCGACATGTACAAGAAACCAAGTGGATGAAAGGTGGAGTGAAATGAGAACGGAGGGACAGTAAATTCGGGGAACTTAATGATACTTCAGCATTCGCCTAGCCACCCAGGGAAAACCCGAGAAAGCCCATGGGTCAGAAAGGTGGGCCGCGGGAATCGAAGCGACGACCTCCCTACGTCCCACAGACGTTATCGCCAGAGCCATCCCGCTCGGTCACAGACACCTACCTATACATGCACCCATGGACTTTTTTCTAAATACACTTTTTTAGATTCAGGGAGTCTCAAAATTTGTATTTATCAGTATCGAATTTTTGGGTGGAATAGAATACTTCCTCTGCTTACTAAAGTACTAGAGAAAGTAAAAATTGTGAACAAATTCAGTTCGGACTGCCTTTTCTGGCCTCTAAACCCCTAGACCCGGACTCCATTATCATATTCAATGTGATTTTTCTTTAATTAGGATTATACCCTATCATCCTCAAAGTTTGGAAATATGGATGACAATCAATTTTTCTGTGATACATTTAAAACCCATTGTGATAACAGTCCAATAATTAAAACCAAATGCAAAACGATTGAACTTCATTACTGATGATACGATCCTACATGCTAAAGTGGACATAGTGGAACAATAAAACAGCAACAAATAGAAGAAGAAGAAGGGAATATAGCGAATACAACGGAGGGGGACACCTCGCGCACTGCGACCTACGGGAGATGTATTGCGGCTACCACCCCCCAGGAGGAAAGAATGAAGTGAAGGAACCACAGTAAGCTACATGCTGCAGGCAAACAGGCCACAGAGACGGGCAGAAGACCCTAACATTTCCTGTCTCCAAGGCCCGAACCAATAAGGAAGCTGTCCGAAGAGGGCGATGAACAACCCTTCCAACCAGGCACCCCTCTGGTGTGCGTAGAGGAAGTGCTGGAAAGGAAATCGTGGTAGAAGGGAAACCACCCAGCATTCGCCTACCGACCAGAAAAAAACACGAAAAACCTAAGGTCTGAGTGAGCGATCGACGGGAATCAAACCCGGGATCTCTTGAATGCGAGACTTACGCGTTATCGTGGAGCCATTTCGCTCAGTGCATATAAACTAAACATTTGAATATTATTTTAATATGTTATTACTTTCGTTGTTTATTATTTTGTCCCAGTTCAATCAGATTAAATTTTCTTTTGCATATAAAGTTATACTCACATTTGATTTTTTCCCTTTCTGCGTTGCTTTATATGATGTGGTTTTAATTCTCTCTTCACACGTTAATGCATTAGAGAAGCCAATCATCAACTACAAAGGCATGGAAATTACTGAGCGAGATGGCGCCGCGGTAACGCGTGCGACTTGCCTTCAGGAGATACCGGGATCGATACCCGACGACCGCCCACTCTTACCCATGTGCTTCTTAGGGTTTCCCCGGGTCGTCAAATGAATGCTGGAATGGTTTCTTTCAGCCTCCGAATTTTCTGTACATCCATTTCGTTCCATTCATCATTTCATTTATCCTTCACTCCGTTAAGTCTCTTTCAGGGTTGGAAGTGTCAGCGATTGTGTTTCAGTGTGGTGTGACAGGGGAAAAGGATACTCTCTGTGGAACCTTCTCCGTCCCTCGGCCTTTGGCTGGTTGCTGTGGGTAAACGGATTGCCCCTTCGGGGCAGGGTGTTGGATCCTCTGTGTTGGGCGGGAGGTCTATCTGTCCGACAGTCGGGGCGTTTCAATCTAGAAACTGTTGGAATAATGTTATTGCTGTGCCGTCACTCCTGGTTTCGGCCGCCTGGTGTCTCCTCTCACCACCTCCTCACTCCTGGCGGCGCTCCCTTGTGGGTCCCTCATTGGAGCGGTGCCGAGTCCCTTCCGATAATCAGGAAAGAAAAAAGTCATGGAAATTTATGGAAGTTGAACAGTTTCAGAAAGAATAATAATGGAAATACACTTGTATTTCGTTTATTATTACAACACAATAGCGCTGATTGTTAGATATAAGACGTTTTCTCCAGTGAACCCCCTTTATTAGACAAGCAGTACTAATGAAAGAACATGTCTGATATGCAATAAACGCAAGCAGTCTGACAAGCCCCATTGATGACATAAAAGGTTGCTGACAATCTCCATATAGCTGGAAGTAAGAGTGAATTGTATCGCTGGCAGGCCCCAAGGGCACGGCACAACAGGGAGGTGCTGAAAATAGGTATCAGACACTCACAGCATGGCAGCGTTACGGTAGATGATTGATTACTGTCAAGGTTTTTTAAGGAATCCTTAAGGTTTTACTGCCGCAATGTAAAAATGCATTTATTTTATAACTTTCCCAAAACAACGGCCATTCTGATAAGCATGGAAAGAAATAGCTGATGTTCGCAACCAATGCTTTGTCATATAAAGTTAATGCGTATGGTTGTACAGTTCACTCTGATACAAATTTAATTTTAGAAATTATAATTAAATTTTATTGAATTGAGTATGCTTGTTGCTACTGTAGCGGTGACGGCTGATGTCGACTGTAGCATGTGCTAATGACGTCTGACTCGAATTGCATACATTTACCCAATAATTACCCGCTCCTTATCAAAATGTAAGCTGAACCTAACATCCAAGATTACACGCTTTCCATCCAGTCCGACGTGAAGTGGACCTCTTGAAAATCAGAATTGGAAGAAGGTTTCCCGGAATCGCCCACCTTTTATAAGTATCCTTCCAGACAAATGCACACAGCTGTGATTTGTGTTCGAATGGTTAGGGCGGCGGGTTTGTATCGAAGAAGTTCCGTGTTCGAATCCCAATCCCTTCTACAGAGTCTTTCATATGAAACACCTACTCTACTTTACGTATATATGTAAGTACAGAGCCACAACTCATAACTGCTTACATTTCTAAACATCTGCAACATACAACCAATACTACCGGCGTGTAACTTCAAAACAATCTGATGTTTTACACTCACATGCCTTTCTCTACTCTTGTACAAACTATTTTTACAAACGCTTATTCTCCATATGCTTCATGTTAATCGAGATGTTAATCTTATTGCTAATTTTCTTGTACATGCAAGGGGAATATGGTAGGTTTTAAGCGATAGTCAAATATTTTAAGAGCTGGTTGCTATGTGGAGTATTCCATTCTCTTTGCATTACCAGGAAAAAAAAATCTGATGTGCTACACTCACATGACTTTCTCTCCTCTTGTATAACCAATTTTACAAACGTTTATTCTCCATATGTTTCATCTTAATCGAGATATCGAGATGTTAATGTTATTGCTAATTTTCTTGTAGATGCAAGGGGAATATGGTAGGTTATAAGCGATAGTCAAATCTTTTAAGCGTTGGTTGCTATGTGGCGCATTCCAATCTCTTTGCATATCCAGGGTATAAAAACAGGAATAACGAATTTGAGAAAAAGTATAAGTACTGGAACATTTAAGGGAATAGCAAGCAATATCTCGAAAACGGTTCACTCAACAAAAGAAATGTATATGACATAAATTGTGTATTTTAACGCGATCTACATCTTTTGTGTAGTAAAATTTTGTCTATCTCTTATGGTTTACCAGTTATGCAAAAGTCGTTCACAATGAAGAATACTTTTGGAGACATTCCCAGAAAATTCGACATATACATTTCATTTGTCCTAAAAATATCTTAAACATATGATATTTTAATCAAAATCGTTACAGCCATTTTTGCGAAAATTAAAATTTTCGAAAAATGTTCCATGTAAAGGGTAGTCTGGGGTAGGGGGATTTTCTTGAAAACCTTCGTGTCGCATCTCTGGAAGATACTGAACCTAAATACTAAGTTTGGTGTTTATCCGACTGTTCGTTTCTGAGTTATGCTGTTCACAGTTAGACACACACACGGACATGTTTCCAAAAATGCCTTTTTTGGATTCAGGGGTCTCAAAACATGTATTTCCGGTGAAATCTCGGTATCGAATTTTTGGGTGGAATACAATACTTCCCCTACTTACTATACGTAGTAGAGAAAGTAAAAAGAATAGCGAATTCCCATTTGAGAAAAGGTGTAAGTATTGGAAAATTTAAGGGAATAACAAGCAATATCTCGAAAATGGTTCACTCAACAAAATAAATATATATGACGTAAATTGTGTATTTTAACGTGATCTACATGTATTGTGTAGTAAAATTTTGTCTATCTCTTATGGTTTACCAGTTATGCAAAAGTCGTTCACAATGAAGAACACTTTTGGAGACATTCCCAGAAAATTCGAGATATACATTTCATTTGTCCTGAAAATATCTTAAACATATGATATTTTAATCAAAATCGTTAGAGCCATTTTTGAGAAAATTAAAATTTTCGAAAAATGTTCCATGTGAAGGGTACTCTGGGGTGGGGGGGATTTTCTTGAAAACCTTCGTACCTCATCTCTGGAAGATACTCAATCTAAATACCAAGTTTGGTGTTTATCCGACTGTTCGTTTCTGACTTATGCTGTTCACAGGCACACACACAAGAACACACACGGACATGTTTCCAAAAATACCGCTTTAGGATTCATGGGGCCTCAAAGCATGTATTTCCGGTGAAATCTCGGTATCGAATTTTTGGGTGGAATACAATACTTCCCCTACTTACTATACGCAGTAGAGAAAGTAAAAATGGTTGGATTAGTGTGTTCCTAAAATCTGCACAGTATTAGGCTGTAGGACACACAATAAGTGCACCAGCGCAAGCATAGTTCGCGCTAGTACATTACTGTCAAGTACGTGATGGCAATCCAGTCTAATCCGGCGTTGGCGGGCTGAGGGCAGCCCGAGAGCGTACCTAACTGTGATGGCTTTAACCGCTTGTTGAATAGGATGAGGGTTGCAAGGTGGTAGTTGAAATTGAGGTTTGGGCTGCTAGTCAGGATGCATCAGCCTTTCTGCGTCCTGCATGGCAGAATGAAGAATTAGTCTCGTGCAGGAATGTTACCACGGTAGCTCAGTTGGTTAGAGCAGCTGTACAGTAAGCTGAAGATCCGTGGTTCCAATCACAACTATGGCATTGAATTGTTCAGTCTGATCGCACATTTCCAACGTGTGGAAGAGCAATCAATTAGAGTTGAACAAAGTTCGACCTGGGAATCTCGAGAATCGTGCTTTAATTTTTACACGAAAAAACCTGACCTTTCCTTTAAGTGCTTCAATAAAGCAAATTTCTTGCATTGAAACAGGTCAGGAAAACAACCATACATATCTAGATAGATAACAGGGGATTTTGTTCTAGTTTTGTCGACCTCCCGTACGTCAGCCTAAAAAGCCGTATTGCGCAACCACATATACACTACGTGATCAAAAGTATCCGGTCACCTGGCTGAAAATGACGTACAAGTTCGTGACGCCCTCCATCTGTAATCCTGGAAGTCAATATGGTGTTGGCCCACCCTTAGCCTTGATGACAGCGTTCACTCTCGCAGGCATACTTTCAATCAGGTGCTGGAAGGTTTCTTGGGGAATGGGAGTCCATTCTTCACGGAGTGCGGAACTGAGGAGAGGTATCGATGTAGGTCGGTGAGACCTGGCACGAAGTGGGCGTTCCGAAACATCCCAAAGGTGTTCTATAGGATTCAAGTCAGGACTCTGTGCAGGCCAGTCCATTACAGGGATGTTGTTGTCGTGTAACCACTCCACCACAGCCCGTGTAGTATGAACAGGTGCTCGATCGTGTTGAAAGATGCAATCGCTATCCCCGAATTGTTCTTCAACAGTGGGAAGCAAGAAGGTGCTTAAAATATCAATGTAGGTCTGCGCTGTGATCGTGACACGCAAAACAACAAGGGGTGCAAGCCCCCTCCAGGAAAAACACGACCACGCCATAACACCACCACCTCCGAATTTCACTGTTGGCACTACACACGCTGGCAGATGATGTTCACCGGGCATTCGCCATACTCACACCCTGCCATCGGATCGCCACATTGTGTCCGTGATTCGTCACTCCACACAACGTTTTGCCACTGTTCAATCGTGTAATATTGACGCTCCTTACAGCAAGCGAGGCGTGGTTTGGCATTTTCCTGCGTGATGTGTGGCTTATGAGTAGCCGCTCGACCATGGAATCCAAGGTTTCTCACCTCACGCCTAACTGTCACAGTACTTGGAGTGGATCCTGATGCAGTTTGAAATTCCTGTGTGATGCTCTGTATGCACGTCTGCCTATTACTTTTTACGACCCTCTTCAAATGTCGGTGGTCTCTGTCAGTCATCAAACGAGTCGGCCTGTACGCTTTTGTGCTGTACATGTCCCTTCACGTTTCCACTTCACTATCACATCAGAAACAGTGGACCTAGGGATGTTTAGGAGTGTGGAAATCTCGCATATAGACTTTTGACACAAGTGACACCCAATCACCTGACCACGTTCGAAGTCCTTGAGTTCCACGGAGCGTCCCATTCTGCTGTTTCACGATGTCTAATGACTACTGAGGTCGCGGATAATGAATACCAGGCAGTAGGTGGCAGCATAATGCACCTAAGATGAAAAACGTCTGTTTGTGGGGTGTCCGGATACTTTTGATCACATAGTGTACATCTAACTTCTATTCTGATACATTAAATCTTTCGTTCTACTAATTTTTAATGATCTTTATTATAAAACTGTTTACAGCTGTACATCTACTTGATTTAAATTACCTTTATTAGCCTTTTGTACAAAAATGTGTTTTATTTCACAGTAATCTTTTTAATTTCATTATTATCTATAAACGTCGTCAGAACGTTGTTGAATTGCGTAGTGCAAAAGCAGCTTAAAATTATGGTTTTTATTTCTTCCTGCAACCAACTTAATGACATCTTGCTTTGGGACAAATGATCCACTAGGCTTGCAGATGTTGATTTTAAAGTGTTTCAAAAGAACAGCGCTAATGAAGGTTTAGGTGTCTCGTGCTTCAAAAGAAGCGTTTGTATGGAATGACTGAGCATTTGAAAATGGATTGTTCCTTCAGGCAGGTCAATGGTAACATGCCGTTCTTCTTGTAACCTGCAACAATAACATTTATGTTTTACTTAGAAGCCGGAATATTGGATAGGGGGAGAGGACTGAATAACAGATAACTAAAAGTGCAAAATTATTACTATTATAGTTATGTGTCAAAACAATTACAATATATTGTATATGACAAATCAAAATATTAGTTTTTTTAAAACATAATTAAGCATTACTTAATCTTCAAAGATTGAAATTAGAGTTAATGTTAATGTTATTGTTTTGGTATTAAATTTTTGCTAATTAACGTTTAACACTAATATGTTACATATAGGCTTATTATATATTAAGTACCACAAGTGCATCCATACTACATTAGTTGACTGAATGCGACCGAAACGAGAAAATCGAGTTCCCAGTACACAATCATACAAGGAGTATATATGTATTTATTCTCTGGTTTGCACTAGGACATTAAAAATAATAAAAAAATTCTGATGTGTTACAGTCACATGACTTTCTCTACTCTTGTACAATTTATCTTTACAAACGCTTATTCTCCATCTACTTCATGTTAATCGAGATAAACATTTGCAGACTATATCTTATTGCTAATTTTTTGTAGATGTAAGGGGAAAATATATTCACAAGGGCAATATAGAAAAAAGTAGCCTTTAAGCACATACATATCTCTTAATAGCTGGTTGCTAGGTGCAGCACCATTCCCTTTGGCACAGATTATAATTCTTTGCATATCCAAGACAAAAAAATGAATAACGAATTCCCATTTGAGAAAATAAGTATTGAAAAATTTAAGGGAATAACAACTAATATCTCGAAAATGGTTCACTCAACAAAAAATGTATATGACATAAATTGTGTATTTTAACGCGATCTACATTTTTGTGTAGTAAAATTTTGTTTTTATGGTTTACCAATTATGCAAAAGCCGTTCACAATGAAGAATACTTTTGGAGACATTCCCAGAAAATTTAAGATATACATTTTATTTGCCATGAAAATATCTTAAACATATGGTATTTTAATCAAAATCGTTAAAGCCATTTTTGAAAACATTAAAATTTTTGGAAAAATGCTCCATGTAAGAGATAGTCTGGGGTGGGGGGATTTTCTTGAAAACCTTCGTGTCGCATCTCTGGAAGATACTGAACCTAAATACCAAGTTTGGTGTTTATCCGACTGTTCGTTTCTGAGTTATGCTGTTCACAGACAGACAGACACACAGACATGTTTCCAAAAATGTTTTTTTTTTATTCAGGGAGTCTCAAAGCATGTATTTCCGGTGAAATCTCGGTATCGAATTTTTGGGTGGAATACAATACTTCCCCTACTTATTACAGTAGTAGTGAAAGTAATAAAATTAGTACAAAACAACTGAAGGGGCTCAGCAAACGTTCCTGAATATCTGAGGAGAGGGCCTCATCCCCCAGGTGCGCCGTCCCTGCCGGGAAGATTACAAGCCGAACACATGTAGAGAGAAGTGTTGCCGCTTGACTGGAAGTATACATATATAAAGGTACTGTCTGTTCAAGAAGATTTTAGCTAGTAGGTTGAGGAGTCCTCCCAAGCAGATAGGAGTTCAGCTACTGGAAGTAGTGTTTATTTGGTATGAGGCCATTGAGGGGTAAAGACGCGCAATAGTGAAACACTATTGGCTGTTTTCCACTGCACGCGACACGCGCGGTAGGAGTTAAACATACTGTATACCCCCATCAGGTAAAGCTTTACCTGAGAGATAAGCCACCCCACCCCACTAGCTAAAACGTCACGAAGAGACAGATATGTTCATTTGAAACATCCTGGAACTGACTCGGATTCTGACTGGAAGTCATGGAAAAATAAAAATGCGCACATAAAATGTATAATTGGCAAAAAATGTTCTAATATAGGAGTGCTGGAGTTTCGATTAGTGCTGTAGTCAAGCGGTCTTTTCCTTTCTCAATGTGAACCTTTCTACCACACTTCACTTACACCTACACCGGCGGCTGAGCTCATTAAAGCAAGGACTCGTGAACGGAAGTCTGCAGTTTAAGTCCTATCAGGGTCATCCTCCCTGAGCGAAGTTTTCCCCAGGTATACCTCAGTTCTCATAAAAAGGCAAAGGCCGGTATGGCACCCTGAACTTAGGCCTGGAACGTTTCCTTCCCGAATTTCCTTTCCCAGTTATCATTTCATTTTCGGTATCACCAGTGTCTCTGACTATGGTACCGTCTGCAGTAAGAATGGACGATAAACCCTATTTTCTCTTTTCTTCCGAACTATTGAGGAAAGTGAAATGGTTTCAAGCAGTCAAGTAACACACATATTTCACTCCACCTTTATAGGATTATGTAAGTGGGCTCTGAATTATACCCTTCCACATTAATCCTTCACATCAAACCACAACTTTCTATTGCCTGTCTCTTTTACGTTTCTCGCATAAAATATATGAACTATCATTTTTCTTTTAGCGCAGAAGGAGAACGGATAAAGAGATCATCTTATCACTGCAAAACGAGAAACTATTGAAGATAAACTTAATCAGCTGCAAGACCGTTTGTCTCACTCTGCACGGATAAAACACCACTAAGAACTGGGATAGTAACATTTTATAAAACTTTGAGCAACTTTGTTGAAAGACATGCTTGTACACTGAATAATGCTACAGTCATTTATGATATATTTAGTCACCTGTTTAAAAGCACGATTACAATGATGTTGCGAGGTGTTATGAAGGCCACAGATTCTATCCCTCCTACACTCGTTGTAGTCATGTCCACTCTGAAGGATCCTGGAGGCACAAACTTGGAGAAATGTGCCAAGGCGTAAAACATGGGCTGTTTGTAAAATTCGTTAGCGCTTCCGTTGACGATGACAGGGGAGTCAACAGTATTGTTTACCCAGTTCGGTCCACCTTCATTATTTAGCGCTATGTTCCAGTCGATCCAGCCTGTTGCCCAGTTGTTGATATCCTAATGCAGTTGAGGAAACAATAATTTATTTTAATGACATTCCTTTAAGAAGACAATATTAACAGTAAGTGCAGTAATAAGCAAAATATTTTGCCTATATGAATTGTTAAGCTAGGATTAAGATAACGATACGAAGTGTCGTTATCTTAATCCTAGCACCTCTACACACACAAGGATCTTTTGTGTATACACCCCCGGGAGGAATGGATGAGATGAAGGAACCGCAGGAGACGTATGGGTTGCAGGAACGACCGACGCAGGCGACAGAGACCGCAGAGGTCCCTAAGGGCGGCGTGCACCAACCTAAAGTAAGCTCTACCTTCGCAGTAAATTATTTTTTAAGTCAATAGTCGGCGATTTCCATACACGAGTAATTGTGTTTTGCGCTCTTCTTCTTTAACGGATTATCCTCCCCGTTGCAGGACATACACCCCCAAGGACTTATAAACCAACGCCTTGAGTCAGTAGCTGTCGAGGAGCGAGCAAACCCTGGATCATAGCATATCAGGATGGGTGATCAGCCCAATGCCTGGTATCGCGGTGAAGAAGAAGGAAATGGAATGTAATGTTGAAAGGGATGATAGGAAACTTCTCGGATAAAATTATCCAACCCAGCATTCGTCTAGTGACCGAGGAAATCCGCGAAAAGTCCTTCAGGCAGATTGGTCGGCGCCGGAGGTATGAACACGGTACCTCCCGAATGCGGGCACAGAAGTTACCACCTCGGTGTAACAAACTCTTTGAGTTATGTATAATATAAGATAGACGTGCTTGTCTCGACCTACGTTTACAGAAGACTAATTTAAGCTCATAACAATATACAAAACATTACTGCCAAATTGACAAATGTAAACGAGGCAAGTAATGTGTCTTTCTCAGGCCATGAGATTTTTTCAATGTTAACTTGTATTTCCCGAGATTTACTTCATTTCAAGGTAAAGAAGCATAATGTTTGAGAGAAGCCAAAAGCTAGTTAACTATTATGGCAATCTTATAGAAGAAATTTGCTATCGCAACTTGAAGAAATGAACATTTTTGTTCATGATTGTACATTACAGGAAATTGTCCCATTCATTATTTCAATGAATGTAATAACCTACATATTTAAATCAATAAATGTAAACTTCAGACTGGATAATTCTAGATAATTATTGAGAGTTTAATTACCTGTATTATGTCTTGGGCATATTTTTCTGCGTTTTGCCAGCTGCCTAGTTTGACTGCGGGCTCTCCGGGTTTGTGAACTGGAAAACAAAAGTAGTATGATAATACTTCAGCAACCGGATATAAAGTATAACGATAAATGCTATGACCTGGGCATTTTTTTCTGGAAATGATTACCGCTTTGCCATCATACCGTGAACAGTTTGGCAATACGAATCTGCTGGAAACAAAGCAAGTAAAAGAAGCATGTGTATTATCGCCTATATTAGTATAATTTTCTTTGAGAGTGTGATCATTTAGCGTGTTTAATATGAAGCTATTGCTTCTTGGGGATACTGAATGCTCCTTCAAAGCATTATCTTGATAATGTATTTGTACTTATAGATTGACAAATATAATCAAAGGTTAATTTTAATAAGACATTTGTGGTATTTATTTAAGAGGACGGTGTGATGCTTATTAATCAATAAGTAGTATACAGCTACTTTGATTTCAGTAGTTGACAATGCTATAATTCGGGACAGTAATGACGTTCCTCCAAACAACTTGGAGCTGCCCATTAGCAGAAGCCACAGAGGGCGCCACACGATAATAGTACTTAATAACTGCCTTAAAATGACATTTCTACTCCAGAGCAACTTTCTTTCGTAAACATTCAAGCAAACTGCAATATAAATGCAGTACAATATCATCGAGGATTACGAGGAACGTATGGTAATACCACCTTACCTCAAGCAACACCACGAAGGTGGGTGTCTGCAATTCTACATTAGAGACCCGAACTCCTGCAAAGACAGCCGATTGTGTTCCACGACAACGCACGCTATGACGCGGTTGCTATTGTTGCAGCTTTCAGAAGAAGACTTGGGAGGCGTTAAAACGTCTAGCGCATTCTTCTGATATGTCACCATGTATTTAATCTCGTTTTGAAAGACGGGGAACCTTTGCAAGACCGAAGATTCCCAACAACGGAGCAGCAACGGAATGGTAAGTTGCGTGATAGTGCTGACAGAATCCGGTACCTTAGTTTTATGGGTAACATTGTATAGCTTATAAGAAAAAATAGCTTATATAGGAAAATAGAAAAGGAATCCTAACAATATTTATTTTATACCTACTCATTATTATTCGTAAATAATTATCAGACGGCTCTTGTAAATTGAGCCAGTAATGTATTATTATGAAACTTAAAATACAGAAAATCTGGTCTAATCATGACTTAACTAAATTAAAAGCTTAAGCGTTAGTGGTGAAGCTGGCACTAATGTAAATGGAAAAAATATACTAGTACATACTGATGGAAGCTTCCGTGTACAGGATGAACAAGTGTGGAAACAGTAAGTGTGTGAGGGACAGCAAACCAGGGTCTGCAATGCGATACCAATCTGCATACCAGTGAACAGCAATACCAGACACATAACGCCGCAGTTCCTCCTCTCCCATCATCTGCTCATAAAAATAACGATAAAAGTATAGCTACTACAAGAGATTTGCATTAATATGATGTTTTATGATAAAAGAATATGAAATTATTCGGACATGCACGAAAGTGAAGCTAGTATGCACACAGAGAGAGAGAGAATGTGTGTGTACACTGCCTCTTTCTTTCATTTTCGCTCGCTATGCCTTGGTAGGTCATGAGACTCAGAGCAGTATTACTGCGCAACCTGCACTCACCCACCTTCGTGTGTGCTACCGAGTATAGTAATATTATTCAGTGCAGCTGTGTGGAGGTCATATAAAGTGAAGTTAAGTCCCAATTCAATTTGAGTTGCCTATTCTCCATTCTGTAGTTCTGTTACTCCCAAGATATTTTAATGACAGGATTTAAGCTAGGAAATAAAATAAATGTATAAATAAAAATTTACTTTTGTGAAAAACTCTGCAATAAATTTTTCAACTGATATTATTAATGAGCCTTCCAGAGGAGGACTATGTATATTAAATTTAAACAAATAGTAATCTGGAAAGGTAGAATCAGATGACTGAAATCAGCTGGAGAATTTAATGTCGTGTCGGCATGTTGCCATGGTAGCTCAGTGGTTAGAGCAACCGGCCGGAGACCGGGAGATCCGTGGTTCAAATCCCGGCTATGGCATTGAATTTTTCAGTCATCTGATTCTACCTTTCCAACCCTGTCCTACACACGGCTTGTGTGAAAGAACAATTAATTTCAAATAGTAATCTGCTTACTGAAGTGTTATTGTTCTTTACTGTATACATTAATAATACATTATGTTAAACTGTCAACTCTAACATTTGTTGTGAATACTAATGTTACCTGATGATGACGCCAAACGGTTCTTCTTTTTCCTGTTCTCACGTGGAGTCTTCCCAGAATACTGAACTTTGTAATATTTATACAGCACTTTCTACTTTTCCGCTATTGTTTACTCGGTATGCCTACGTTGGAAACAGATTTAATTTCTTTCGTATTTTCGTTTTTCACTAGGAGGGCACCCACATTACTGATAAGAATTACTGAACCACGCAATTTTCAGATCAGAAATGAGAATCGCTAGCTGAGAGAGTACGTTTATTTTAAATTCTAACAATAGTATTGAACTACTCTAAAGATTAGCGTGCGGCTTGCCTTTGCCTCTGGGTAGCCCCTCAGGTATTGTTGCCTATCTCCTTTAGAATGAAATAATTTCTTTACCTGCATTGGCTGAAGCGACACATTCGTTGGTGCAATGTGAAACATATTTCGAGAATAAACAATGCCTCCTTGGAGAAATGAAAGCAGGCGAAGTAGTGAAGAACATTCATTCAAGTGATTCCCGAACAAGAGGAGTAAGTTACTTACTACTTGTACCCAGATGGGTAACAGGATCCTCTGGTCATCCATGATTAGTATTTTAATATTTTCGTAGCCGTTAGCATGCAATGTGGGACCCAAGTGGTAGGCAACGAAATTCCTCTGTTCCGTCGGCAACCAACCAAGACTATTCCAGCCAAAATACACTAGGGAGCCATCGGCTGGTTCATTTTGAGGAGTCAGGGCCCAGAACTCCAGGCCATGAGCCTTGTATGCATCCAGAAACCTGAGAAAAATATCGCATAAATTAATTGTATATATTTTATTTAAAGCAGTAGTGATCATTTAAAATTTTAAAAGACAATAATAAATGTATCAATATATTTAAGAAGTCGGAAATATCGGCTTTTAAAATCACTTAGCACGAAAGCGCTAAAAGTTCTCCCAAAAATTACTTCAAAATTATAGGCTTCTTATTCTTTCTAGGTTCTACAACTTCATTAGCTAAATGTTTTGCTCTTCTCTATAATTTTGATCCGTTCCGTGCGTGCTTTGATCCATTCAATCCAATTTCTTATGTGCATGTACATGTTTAAGATCTCTGCATACATCTCTTTCCATCTATTTTTGTCTGTCTTTTGATGCGGATTCTTGAGTCTTCCATTTAAAAATTGTTTTAACTCTTCTTTCATCTGACATCATGTATATGTGTAGGTAGGTAGGTAGGTAGGTAGGTAGGTAGGTAGGTAGGTAGGTCCAAACTATTTCAGTTTCTGTGCTTTTATAAAGGATATGATTGTTCGTTTCTTAATTTTTTGTGCAGCCTTCATTTCTCCAAATCTTGCATTGTCCTTGCTTGTCTTTAATTGGTCTATATACTCCTCTCAGAATTCTTCTTTCAAATATTAAATTCTTTGCACTTTTAACCACCCAGGTTTTATAATTGTATTATAGATTCTTAGTTTTGCACTTTTTATATCACTTTACTCTCAAAATCACTCAGCAAGAGATCCTCATTTTTGGGAGACAACTTGCAAAACTTGATCAACTATGAAGTATCAAGCACTTTGTTCCATTGTTTGATTCATTTCATTATGAACATCAAACTCTGGACTGATAGAAAAGGGGACAGCCCAACAGCTCTAAAAATATTGCGGTGTAGGGCAGTCTTTTGACTATCCACATAAACTCATGTCCACGTACTGGCGTGGATATGCGGTCCCTTCGAATGTAGATAGAGTAAAACACACACGGATCTTCGTCTTTAGGTACGCGGTCGTGAATATAAACCACAATGAATGCTTACAAGCGAAGTATCAAACCCTTCATGCCGAAACCTGTCTTGAAATTTTTGTGATAGAAGCTATTTGTCATAAAAAAACTGCGTGCAAAATTACACCTGCCAGTTTTCATTGCAAGGCTTAGAAATACAGTAATGAATTAGCCATTTATGATATAGGGAAGCAACACTTGCATTAACTGACTGAAATTAACGACCCTGGTAAGCGAGAGAGGGAAGTGATTCATGCGACCAGACAATTCATTCAGGGATGTCATATGCGTCGCACGTTGTGCTGCCGTTGCAGGATTCTGGCCTCATGGTCTAGAGTCTAGACCTTGCTATTGAACTTGAGGCAGTGTTTTCAACATTTAAATGATTTCAGTCTAATTATATAATATAAAACATAACAGCCCGCCTTAAAGCAATAAGTGTATAAATAATACATAAAATATATGTAACAGTCATTGTATTATGTTTATATTATTATGTACATGTTTAATAATGTTATGTGAATGCATTATGCAATTTAATAATGTTGGAGCTGTGAGAATATAGGTCAAAATGCTCACAATGAGGTAACCTTGAGGCAATAATGAATTGGAAAGTTTAATAATGCTACTAGTAATTCTTGGAGCAACAATAATGTAATTTTTAAAACAGTTTATAAATAGCCAATCAACAACCAGAAAAAGCTTAAGTTAAATAAAAGTATTCTATTGGAGTAGGATTATCCAATCAGAGACTTGAAATAAATGAGATTTGCAAATTTAGGTGGTAGAAGTCAGTTGCTAGTATACAGCGTTCCTAACTGGACGCGAGACGTGTCCTCGAGAAGTTTAATACGTATTCATTTAATACGTGTGAAACGAAAATTCATTACGGCGAGAATATTATAAAGTTTGCGTGTTAAAAAGTGCGAGTAATTAATAAATAATCTCACAGCTCTCTATATCAGTGAAGTGTTAATTAATCGTATGAAGGATTAATAAATGGAGTGAAGTATAAATTATAATCTGTGTAAGCCGCATCATACCCTGTTAAGAAATACATGTTTCTACAAATTAATACTGACGCAGCCAAGGCAAAACTATATATCTATAATATTTAAAGAAACATTCAAATTACAAAGTTAATTTTTTAAACTTGGGGTGAAGGCCACCGGAAAGTAAACTTGGGGCGAAGGCCACCGGAAAGTGAACATTGAGGCGAAGGCCACCGGAAACTTATTACCGTACGTGGGGCTAATAACGTACAACAATACAACTCCTTCAAATTACGCTTTCCAACAATTTGAGACGATACACCTTTTCAAATTGACGCCCAAAGCGTGGTGCAAACAACGTAAAGATAATCTTTTTCAAATTGGATTTCTATACGTGAAGCTTCAACCTTCCTTCAAATTGTACCATACGTGATCTAACAATACAACTCCTTCAAATTAGCTTTCCAACAGTGAGGCATACAACCTCCTTCAAACTGACAACTATGGTTTTTGGTTATGAACTTCTTGCTTCACGTCACTTATCTCACAGAAATTTTAGCATAAGTTGCGGCATGAAAGGTTTGATACCTTCCTTGTAAGTTATATTTGTGTTGAGCTATTTGTAAATTTAAAAGGTTTCCCGAGTTTCAACATAGTGTTACTATGTTTAAAGCAGTTTCATGGGCAAACCTGTCAGACACTTGCATAGAAAATGACTTCTTAAAGTTCCTGATTTCATGAATGAGAACTTTCATTGGGCAGGATGCTCATGAGTGCTTAGGCTCAGGATCGGCAATAACACAAAATATATTCCGTAAAGATACTAGTACCACAACCCTGGGGGGGATATCCCATTGCGCAAACGACGATGTACTTTATACTCAGACTTCATCACGAAATGCACCATTACCATTCCAGCAGCATTCGATTACTGACACCATCTCTGAGTCATTGCCTCCAGGAAACCAGCATCATACTTTTAGCGCCATAACGTCGGGAAACTTAGAGAAGTTAAACCAATATCGGTGCTCAGTGTTGTCTCCATCAGCAAAAACACAGAGAATAGGGTGTAAAATGAAACAGAGCAGCAGTAATTAAATATAGACTTTTTGATTGGAAATCAAATATACGTCTTGATTACAATTAATTTGTTTCTTACTTGCATTAAGAAAAATCTGATGTGTTACACCCACATGACTTTCTCTACTCTTGTACAAACTATTTTTACAAACGCTTATTCTCCATATGCTTCATGTTAATCTTATTGCTAATTTTCTTGTAGATGCAAGGGGAATTGCTAGGCTTTAAGCGATAGTCAAATGTTTTAAGAGCTGGTTGCTATGTGGAATATTCCATTCTCTTTGTATGTCCAGGACAAAACAAATGAATAACGAATTCCCATTTGAGAAAAAGTATAAGTACTGGAAACTTTAAGGGAATAACAAGCAATATCTCGAAAATGGTTCACTCAACAACAAAATGTATATGACATAAATTGTGTATTTTAACGCGAACTACATTTTTTGTGTAGTAAAATTTTGTCAATCTCTTGTGGTTTAACAGTTATGCAAAAGTCGTTCACAATGAAGAATGCTTTTGGAGACATTCCCAGAAAATTCAAGATATACATTTTGTTTGTCATGAAAGTATCTTAAATAGACGATATTATAATCAAAATCGTTAGAGCCATTTTTGCAAAAATTAAATTTTTCGAAAAATGCTCCATGTAAAGGGTAATCTGGGGTGGGGGAATTTTCTTTAAAACCTTCGTGTCGCATCTCTGAGGGATAGTGAGCCTAAATACCAAGTTTGGTGTTTATCCGACTGTTCGTTTCTGAGTTATGCTGTTCACGGATAGACACACAGACACATACACGGACATATTTCCAAAAATGCTCTTTTTTTGGATTCAGGGGGCCTCAAAACATGTATTTCCGGTGTAATCTCGGTATCGAATTTTTGGGTGGAATACAATACTTCCCCTACTTACTATACGTAGTAGAGAAAGTAAAAATGTACTCACTTTACAAAATACTCAGCAAGGACTTGATAACACGACTCTTTGAGCCTGGTAAAACCTGGTTTATTTCGGCGAGGCTCCGTCATCCAAAAGGGAGCGCTCCAAGATGTAGTCAGCAGCTTGATGGGTCTTGGAGATAATGACATTGCTTTCTTTATCAAAGGAATCTGAAATAAGTTTATAAGTTTTAGAATCACTCTGCCGCTTCTAATTTCGATTAACGTAATAATGAGAGTAATGAAAATAGATGGACTATTATAGCCCAATTTGCTTACGAGTTACTTGTCAAAACCAGTGAGTTTGTTAGACTCTGCAATTGTCTGATATCAAATGTACGTAACGTTATTTAATTTGATATTTTACCTTATAAAGTATATCTTCATTTGTAAGATTGAACCTAGACAATTTTTCGTCGCTCTGGCCATCATCATACGTGTAGTTGTGGGTAGAGAAGTCCGTTCCCCCAATAGGTACCCTAATGAATGAATAGCTTATACCTTCTGGCGCGAAGTATTGCCTGAAAAAGCGAACAGTCATAGAGTAGTTTAGTCGAACATTGTTGTACTCATTTGAACATAAAGTCTTGCTGCTCAACGTAAACATAGGAATGTTTCATCTCAAAACGCCCGAAAGAGGAAAATAAGCCTGGAATTTTTAACAAAAATTGCATGTTTTTATATTTGTGGACAAGAACAAAATCTAAAACAAAAGATTCTCATGGTTTTGTATTTAAAACTGTTCAGATTTCTTTGGCGTTCATGAAAAAGTTTTACGTTTAAAAAATCTAATGCAAAATGCCACAAGTTTATTAAATAAACATTCTGTGATTTTATATTCTATAAGGACAACATATGAAACAAATTGTTTACTTTAGTATCTTAAATTTCAGAATAATAGACCAGAAAAAAGGAATATTATTTTCTTAAGATGTACAAACTTCAAGCTGTGATCACTATATTAAGTTTTGTTTATTAAAACATTAATTTCATATTGACATTTCATATGCCCTTTTTTATTTTAGGGAAGAAATTAGACCTTTTAAATAAAAGATTTTGAGCATAAGAACTATTTTTATAATACATCATAAGATTCCATACCTTAAATACAAATAAACACATGTTTTACTTTTGTGATAAGAAGTTAATTATGGGGAATTCATTATAAATAGTTTAAAAAATCTGATGTGTTACACTCACATGACTTTCTCTACTCTTGTACAAAATCTTTTTACAAACGCTTATTCTGCATATGCTTCATGTTAATCGAGATATCGAGATGTTAATCTTATTGCTAATTTTCTTGAAGATGCAAGGGGAATTGGTAGGCTTTAAACGATAGTCAAATATTATGAGAGCTGATTGCTATGTCAAGCATTCCATTCTCTTTGCATCACCAGGACAAATAAAAAAGAATAACGAATTCCCGTTTGAGAAAAAGTATAAGTATTGGGAAATTTAAGGAAATAACCAGCAATATCTCGAAAATGGTTCACTGAACAAAAAAATGTATATGACATAAATTGTGTATTTTAACGTAATCTACATTTCTGTGTAGTAAACTTTTGTCTATCTCGTGGTTTACCAGTTGTACAAAAGTCGTTCACAATGAGGAATGCTTTTGGAGACATTCCCAGAAAATTCAAGATATACATTTTATTTATCGTGAAAGTATCTTAAATATCGAATATTTTAATCAAAATCGTTAAAGGCATTTTTGAGAAAACTAAAATGTTCGTAAAATGTTCCATGTAAAGGGTAATCTGTGGTGGGGGTATTTTCTTGAAAACCTTCGTGTCGTATCTCTGGAATATACTGAAGCTAAATACCAAGTTTGGTGTTTATCCGACTGTTCGTTTCTGAGTTATGCTGTTCACAGACAGACACACACAGACATGTTTCCAAAAATACTTTATATGCATTCAGTGCACCTCAAAACATGTATTTCCGGTGAAAACTTGGAATCGAATTTTTGGGTGGAATACAATATTTCCCCTACTTAATATACGTAGTAGAGAAAGTAAAAAGTAAAGTATGGTTATTACAATACGGGAAAAGTGATATTAATATGTATTTAACCCGGCATTAGAACTCGAATTTGTCACATCTGCAGATTGTCATCTCGTCGCTCTATCCATAGAAGAGTACATTTTTGCTGCAGCTTTTGTTTTGAAGGAAAGTGTGCATCCATAATGTAACCTTAGCATCTACTCCTTATCCCCATATATTAGGTTGTCTCATAAGTAATGTTGGTTTTTAATTGGATTTATATCGTACGTATGAGTGCTTTTATTTTTGTCAATACCATTTATAGCGTGTTATGGTTATTGTTCCGTATTGTTAACATGTTGGTAATACAAGATTTTAAAATGAGGCAATAAAGTTTAAGGTTAGAGTCCTTCTGAAGCATTACTGGAAACAAGATTACAATGCTGATGTCGCGGCTCAAAGAATATGTGAAGTCGAAGTTGAAGATGTCGTTAGTAAGTGTGTAGCACAACGATGGTTTCAGTGTTTCAATAATGGAGTCGAAAACATTAAAGATTTACAACGTTCTGGAAGACAAGTTATGGAATATTGACAATACACGCAGAGTTTTGGAAGAAAAACCACAGACAAGCACTTGGAGGTTGCCAGAAGAACTTGGTGCTTCAGAATATACCATACATCGCTAACCACGTCCCACCTTCCAGTACTCCCCTCACCAATGAGCTTGTAGTGGGCAGAGGTGGGGGATGCAGTGGTCGGGACGGTAGGCCTTGGTCCGATTCTGAGCTGGCGCCCATGGGTTTGATTTTTTTACATTCTTTTGTGGTAGTGTTTTACTTCTCAGAATTGAATTTCAATGCTGATCCGCGTTTCAGTAACTGAACTATAACTTCAGCCTCCACTATCCCCTCTGTACATACCCACAACCAGATTTGTAATGAAACCAGCATGAAGCAGATATAAAAATAAACTTTTGTAAGAATAGTTTGTATAGGAGATGTAAAAACAAACGGTAGTGAATAGAGAAATTCATGTGAATGTAACGCACTAACCCCCCCCCCAATTTTCTCCGGTTTAAGCTTGTATGATTGTTTTGTGGGGAATATTAAAAGATAAAGCATACAAAAGAAATAAATACATTTACTATAAATTGAATGATAGCATCCATAAAGAGTACAACATAATTTCTCAAAGAGAATTATAAAGTGCAACGCGTGACTTCTTAAGTAGATATCAGAAATGTGTGGAAAACAAAGGTAGACAGTACCATTGTCTCCTTGTGTCGCTTCAGTGACATCTTAGTCGCATCAGAATGTATAATAATAATAATAATAATAATAATAATAATAATAATATATGAAGCAAGAAGACTATAATGGTAGTAATTAAGACGCGGGTATGTTTATGAAACGAGCGGTAGCCAGTTTATAATTTCATACGAGCGTCTTAATTACCATTATAATCAAGCTGCCTACGACTGTTTTTGGTCATCCAGACTATAATGTCAAAAATTTTAGTTTTTAGAAAAGTATCCTACTTTGTTAATTGAGTGTAGTTAAAAGCTGATCAGATGTAAGACCTTGAACGGGTTTACGAGTAACAGATGGCAGTACTGTTGAGTCCACGCCGTATTCATTGATTTTTTGCAGGTAACGTGAAAGCAAAGTATTTCATTGTTTAATTGACGGATGGATTCCAGTGGACTGCTGCTTTGAAGGATAGTTTTCTAAAGAGGTGCAAAAATGTGTGGACAACAACGGTGGCAAGTTTCAGCATTTTCTTTCATAAAGTTGGTAAGTAAAGCCTTTAAAATTACTTTTAAAAATGTTTTATGGTTTCATCCGCGCCTTTCTATGATAGCGGCAGACGGCAACGTGCGCCGAGGGTGCGGACAGGGGAAACACCGCGCAGCCAGTTCGTAGTTTCTTGACTCACCCTGTATTATGGATGTCATAACAGTTCAGTTACGTCACATGTAATCAGCATATTATAGTATGATTGACCAAAAAGTATTTTTTAGAGAGCAGGGCCTAAAAGTACTACTTTTAACACAGTGCACACGAGCTAAAAGCTTTAGATTATCGCACTAATGCGATAATCTGCATTGTGACCAACTTTGGTTTTAAGTCCAATCACATGGAAATTACCCTTTGTATTTGCACATTTTAATAGTTCGGCTTGGTTTGATTAGGTTTTACTTTTCGTTATGTCATTTCACATGCTTAATTTCTCATGGTGCTCGCATTGTCTGTTCACAATACAAATCGTCATACTTCAATTTATGGCAATCCGTTGTAGAGTTAACTTGTGCGTTATATTGGCAGCTTTCTTTGCTCTGAAACGCTACACTTTTATCTAACCTACATAAAGATTAAAGGTGAAAATGTCGTCCTCCGTGGTGTAGTGGTTACCATGCTAGCCTCTAGTTCCCGAGGTCGCGGGTTCAAACTCGGCGGAGGGCGATGGATTTTTTCGGACGTAAAAATCCTTAGTATGGCTTCCTTCAGAAGGGAAGTAAAGCCGGTCCCGTGTCGTAGATTTACGGCACGTAAAAGAATCTCAAGTCTGATAAAGAGGCCTCTGAGCAAAATTACCGGTCTTTCACGCCCAATATAGAATGGGACGCTAGAAACCACAGCAGTTAAAGAGCGTCCATAAATAAAACTCCATTTAATTTAAGGCAGAAATTATGAATTCAGAAGAAACTGAAATGGAAGTGAAATTACAGAAGCAGCAGAATGAATAACACTAGAAGTACTTACCCAAAAAATCCAGAAAGCAATATGATATAGCATTTAATCGCTTCATTGTCTGGTGTAAGGCAAAACATGTCGAAAATAGTTTCACTGAAAATGGCGGCTAGCGAATCAATATAACATTTGACATTCGCTTTTTCAACGTAATTTCTCTTGTTTCAAGAACGCGTTCTAAACCAATATCTGTTATCTGCATGAATCATTATAATATTATTGATATTTTACAAATTCGAGCGTTGTCTAAAAAATGGTATAAGTCATTGTAGCATAATCTACGATTACGCGCTCCTATGTGTCACAAATGCTGACGTTCTGTTCGAAGCAGCAGCTATCGCCATCACGTGGATCTACTGGTAGTTGGATGACCCAGCACGGCACATGACATGCCTTTTTCTTCTTTTCTTTATTTTTTCTGAATGTCACTTTAAGATCTCTAGCTGTATTCGTCTGTGAAGTTTACCTGAGAAGTGTTTCTTGCGTCCTTGGACTCAAAGATGCAATGTTAAACCCAACAGAATCTGTAATAGCGCCTCCAAAACCCAAAATTTCTTGGTATCGGTTGGTAGGGTTAACGTTGTACTTAACAGTGGTTATACTGCTGTTGATAGTATTATTACCTAGAATTAAAAAGACAAATTTATTTACTTAACAATTTATCACACATAATATTGTTCAAATATATTATTTATTGATATATCTAGCTGATCTTTCAATCCGTGCATTCATTTGTAAAAAATCTGATGTGTTACACTCACATGAGTTTCTCTACTCTTGTACAAACTATTTTTACAAACGCTTATTCTCCATCTACTTCATGTTAATCGAGATAAACATTTGCAGACTCTATCTTATTGCTAATTTTCTTGTAGATGCAAGGGGAATACAAGGGCAGTATCGAAATACAGTAGCTTTTAAGCACATACATATCTCTTAATAGCTGGTTGCTAGGTGCAGCACTATTCCCTTTTCCACAGATTAATAATACTCTTTGCATATCCAAGACAAAAAAAATTAATAACGAATTCTCATTTGAGAAAATAAGTATTGAAACATTTAAGGGAATAACAAGTAATATCTCGAAAATGGTTAACTCAACAACAAAAATGTATATGACATAAATTGTGTATTTTAACGCGATCTACATCTTTTGTGTAGTAAAATTTTGTCTATGTCTTATGGTTTACCAGTTTACCAAAAGTCGTTCATAATTAAGAATACTTTTGGAGACATTTCCAGAAAATTCAGGATATACATTTTATTTGTCATGTAAATATCTTAAACATATGCTATTTTAATCAAAATCGTTAGAGCCATTTTTGAGAAAATTAAAATTTTCGAAAAATGTTCCATGTAAAGGGTACTCTGGGGTAGGGGGATTTTCTTGAAAACCTTCGTGTCGCATCTCTGGAAGATACTGAACCTAAATACCAAGTTTGGTGTTTATCTGACTGTTCGTTTCTGAGTTATGCTGTTCACAGACAGACACACACACGCACATGTTTCCAAAAATGCTTTTTTTGGATTCAGGGGATCTCAAAACATGTATTACCGGTGAAATTTCTGTATCGAATTTTTGGGTGGAATACAATACTTCCCCTACTTACTACACGGAGTAGAGAAAGTAAACAGAAAGAAGGAAAGAAAGAAAAAGAAAAGAACTGCATTTTGTATCAAATGATGCTTGAACCGGGAAATTGGCACACATTCATGAAGATTTCAGATTAAAGTCAAGTTCCGACTAAGCGACAAGACTTCTGGTTTTCTCTAGCCGTTCAGGTGAATGCCGGGTTGATGTACACTTTCTATGTACCAGATGGCAGCAAAAAAAATAAAAAAATCTGATGTGTTACACTCACAAGACTTTCTCTACTCTTGTACGATCTATTTTTACAAACGCCTATTCTCCATATGCTTCATGTTAATCGAGATATCGAGATGTCAATCTTATTGGTAATTTTCTTGTAGATGCAAGGGGAATATGGTAGCTTTTAAGCGATAGTCAAATATTTTCACGCTGGTTCCTATGTGGTGCATTTCATTCTCTTTGCATGTCCAGGACATAAAAAAAATCTGATGTGTTACACTCACATGACTTTCTCTACTCCCGTACAAACTATTATTACAAACGCTTCTTCTCCATATGCTTCATGTTAATCGAGATATCGAGATGTCAATCTTATTGTTAATTTTCTTGTAGATGCAAGGGGAATATGGTAGGTTTTAAGCGATAGTCAAATATTTAAGCGTGGTTGCTATGTGGCGCATTCCATTCTCTTTGCAAGTCCAGGACATAAAAAAAATGAATAACGAATTTGAGAAAAAGTATAAGTATTGGAAAATTTAAGGAAATAACAAGCAATATCTCGAAAACGGTTCACTCAACAAAAGAAACGTATATGACATAAGTTGTGTATTTTAACGCGATCTACATTTTTTGTGTAGTAAAATTTTGTCTATCTCTTATGGTTTACCAGTTATGCAAAAGTCGTTCACAATGAAGAATATTTTTGGAGACATTCCCAGAAAATTCGAGATATACATTTTATTTGTCATGACAATATCTTAAACATATGATATTTTAATCAAAATCGTTAGAGCCGTTTTTGAGAAAATTAAAATTTTCGAAAAATGTTCCATGTAAAGGGTAGTCTGGGGTGGGGGGATTTTCTTGAAAACCTTCGTGTCGCATCTCTGGAAGATACTGAACCTAAATACCAAGTTTGGTGTTTATCCGACTGTTCGTTTTTGAGTTATGCTGTTCACAGACACACAGACACACAGACAGACACACACACAGACAGACACACAGACACACAGACACACAGACAGACACACACACGGACATGTTTCCAAAAATGCTTTTTTTGGATTCAGTGATTCTCAAAACATGTATTTCCGGTGAAATCTCGGTATCGAATTTTTGGGTGGAATGCAATACTTCCCCTACTTACTATACGTAGTAGAGAAAGTAAAAAAGAATAACGAATTTGAGAAAAAGTATAAGTATTGGAAAATTTAAGGAAATAACAAGCAATATCTCGAAAACGGTCACTCAACAAAAGAAATGTATATGACATAAATTGTGTATTTTAACGCGATCTACATTTTTTGTGTAGTAAAATTCTGTCTATCTCTTACGGTTTACCAGTTATACAATAGTCGTTCACAATGAAGAATACTTTTGGAGACATTCCCAGAAAATTCGAGATATACATTTCATTTCTCATGACATTATCTTAAACATATGATATTTTCATCAAAATCGTTAGAGCCATTTTTGAGAAAATTAAAATTTTCGAAAAATGTTCCATGTAAAGGGTAGTCTGGGGTGGGGGGATTTTCTTGAAAACCTTCGGGTCGCATCTTTGGAAGATACTGAACCTAAATACCAAGTTTGGTGTTTATCCGACTGTTCGTTTTTGAGTTATGCTGTTCACAGACACAGAGACACACACACACACAGACACACACACACACAGACACACACACACACACACACAGACACACACACGGACATGTTTCCAAAAATGCTTTTTTTGGATTCAGGAGGTCTCAAAACATGTATTTCCGGTGAAATCTCGGTATCGAAATTTTGGGTGGAATGCAATACTTCCCCTACTTACTATACGTAGTAGAGAAAGTAAAAATTAATAACGTAAAGCTAACAATTCAGAAGGAAATTTTAAGTCTAGTGACCACCGATTGAAATAAACAAATTGCACAGAAAGTAGATTTAAGGTATCTGTCTGCATTTTCAACAAGTAGTGAAAACAAAAACTCAAAGTAGTCTCGATCAAGGTTGCTATACGTACCAGATTTTCCGGAACTGTACCGAATTTTAATGTGTATATACTGCCTTCCTGAATGTTCTGTAAGCAACAATAGCTACGTGTCTGGTTGCCGAATGTTACTCTCAGGCCTCTAGCCGTTAATAGTTTGGTCTCGGTAATGTTAGACGATGGTAGGCCCTAAAGATTAATATGTAATACATTTACTTCCTCTACTACCTGTAGAAGATAGAGGAAGTATCATTGTATACCACTAAAAAATTCGATATCAAGATTTCACATGAAATACGCACACGTATGTATCTGTATAAGCAGAGCCATGTTTCTTTTTTTCTTTTCGCTTTGTTTTGTTTGTTATTAACGATAAACGCGAAAAATGGTTTTACAACTTCAACTAGAAGTATTTATGCGTTTCAAAATAAATGTAGACGACACAAACCTGTAATATTTTTTCTAAGCTACCAAACTTAATTACAAAATCTGATATCAATCTCGATTTGGTGAAGATTATGTTAAAACAACCACCTGAATTTCAGAGTGAAAGTAATACGTACTTTTATGTTGTATTCAATTTTGCAACTATGTCCAAAATTTCTATCAGGTTAGTGATGAAACTGATATATGGACATTTAAAGCTAAAAGTAACCAGATTCATACATTTTCTGAGATATCTTTTCAAGATTTGTGACTACTATAAAATGCGAACAGGAAAGGTTTTTATCGCACTATAATTTAGTAGGTACAGACGAGATCTTCAATAGCCTAAAAATACTGTAACATTATGTTTTAATTTCGTGTCAGTTGGGCTAAATTATATTTTGTTTAATATTTCCTACCAAACATTAATATTTTTTCAAAAATAACTTGAATCTCTGTTAAACCTCACATAAACTACTGGTGATATCTATCAATAATTCAATTTTAATGATAATACAAGATTTGTATTTTGTAAGATAAGCTAATATTTTTTTCAACTGAATTTCAAAGTCGGTTATTATAGAACCACTCATGTATTTAGTTTTTATTTTTCGTGAGAGTATCGCAAAAGCTTGTTGTATTATTAACATGCAAATTCGAAAATTTAAAAATGAAGCGTGAATTCTTTAAAAAATTACACCAATAAAATACGTCACTGAGTATGAGTATAACAGCATAACTCAGTATTTAAATTTAGCATTTTCAATGATGTGACATGCAGATTTTCAAGAAAATCCCTCACTTCAAACTATCCTTTACATAGAAAATTTTCGTTATTTTATATTTAGTCAAAACTTGGTCTAACAATTTTTATTAAAATTATATGCTTAAATGACTAAAAAATGTATACTTTCAGTTATCTTTAAATATCCGGTTTGGTCCCCTTTGTTCTTCATTATGAATGAATTTTGTGTGCTTTTGTAAAACTAGTAAATAATAGAAGATATACAAAACTTTACTATAGGAATAATATAGATTTCGTTAAAATACACGGCTCACAACAAGTTGATCTTAGGGGCATTAACTACTTTCAAGATATTGATTTTTATTGGATTTAATGTTCCAATACGTTTTATTTCTGAAGTACTTGGTCACGATCTTTTGATTCTCGTGATGTAATGCGAAGCGGTGAAGTTCAAAACCATTGTATAACCACGACTTTTATAGTTGACTATTGCTTCAACCTGTGCATTCTTCTTGTAGCTATAACGAAAAGTGTAATGAAACTTTTTCTGCATACATGTATCTGGATTATCATGAAATATACACTGCAGTTTGTGAAAATTGCAATATCAAGAAGGAAACACATGAATTCAATGAATTTAATACCACAGGTTAGGTACATGACAAATAACAAATGAGCCCTAATATTCAGTATTTGGTGTGGCCTCCATGCGCTGCAATTAGAGCTGCTATACGCCGTGGCATTGAATCAAAAAGTTTCTAAATAAGTTCCTGAGAGATTTCCTTCCACGCAGTTTGTATTCGAGCCCACCAATCCATGACACTGGTTACTGGAGGACCGTGACGCACCAGGTGCCGACCAACCATATCCCAGACATGTTCGATGGGCGACATGTCAGGCGAACGTGTAGGCCAGGGAAGCAGTGGTACCCATCGCTCTTCGAAGAAGGCTTGTATATTCTTCGCAATATGTGGCCGGGCATTGTCCTTTTGAAATGTGGCCTGTGGAGATGCCTGAAGCAGGGGAGTACCTCAGGCTATACAACCGCCGGTTGTAGAGGTACCGGTTGGTGTTCAAAGTGCCCTCAATTCTAGGAGGCAAAATCGGTTGTTGTAACCAATGGCGCCCCAAACCATCACACCTGGTATTTGTACGCTATGCCGCTCAACAATGCAGCCCTCCAGATTGCGCTCACCGCGGTACCGCCGAATACGTATGCGGCCATCACAGTAGGACACATTGAAGCGGAACTCGTCCGAAAAGACTACATTTTGCCACTCAGGACCCCAGTGACGGTGTTCACGTGGCAATTGTAGTCGGAGAAGCTTGAGATTTCTGGACGATAGAAGCCGACGTAATGTCATCTATGCAACCAGTCAAACCTGCAGCATACGACGACGAACCGTTGATGCAGACAAGTTCACACCTGTTGCAGTGCTCCAGCGTCGAGCCAACACTGTGGATGAAGCTGTACGGTCCGTTATGGCCATGCGGACAAGATGACGGTCATCCCGTGCTGTGGTCATGTTCCGTGGTGCAGTACCCGCTTTTCGCTGCGTACGACCTTCATCTATCCACTGCTTCCACACACGCATCACTGTCATAGCAGCATGCCCTATACGAACCGAAAAGTCACGGTATGACAAACCCGCTTCCCGGAGATCGATCATTCTGCCCCGTTCGAACTCACTCACATGCCGATATAGCTCCCTTTGACGTCGACGAGGCATACTGGCCCTTAGTTTATTGTGTCCACCTTGTTTGACAGCTCTGCACTGACTACACTGGGCACAGCACTGACCTTGTCAGACCGACACGAGAGGGCTCAGCTCTGCCTACGTGTAAGCCATCTCTCTGAAAACATAATCACTTATTGCTTGCACACTCTTCTATACTTCCACCAAGTTTGGAGTTATTCAGGAAACTCTTTCTTGGTATTGCAATTTTCACAAACGGCAGTGTATATAATCTGATGCGTAACATTCATATGGCGTTCTCTGCCCTCTATCGCTTCTTTGTGGGTATACAAATAATTCTTAAGAAACTTTAGTTTCCTGTCTACATTATTTTAATCGAGATAAGAGCTGTAATATACCTGTAATACCATTTCGCTATATATAGACAAAGGTAATGGTGATGGTCAAATGTTTTAGAACCGGACGCTTTATGCTGGCCTTTCCAGACATCGCGAGAAACAACTGAAAATCAACAGAACTTTAAAAGAATGTCTAAGTATTGAACAATTCGAACCATTAAGAACGGATATCTCGGAACGGCCGATACCACAAAAAGGCTGTTTGAAATAAATTGTATGCGTTAAAGAGATCTACAATTTTGCGTAATACGTTTTCCTTTATCGCTCACCGTTTACCAGTTATACAAGATTATAAAAAATTTCTTCCGAATGAACAGGAATTTTAATTAACGTTTAATTAAAATCGTTAGAGTCGCTTTTTTAAAAACAAAAAACTTCGAAAAAAGTTCCGTGTAAAGGATAGTTTGGGTGGTGGAAGATTTTTTTAAGTTACTGAACCTGAATGCCAAATTTGGTATTTATCCAACTTTTCGCTTTTGAGTTATGCTGTTCATAGACACACACACGGACATTTTTCTAAAAACCTGATGTGTTACACTCACACTCTTATACAAACTATTTTTACAAACGCTTATTCTCCATCTACTTCATGTTAATTGAGATAAACATTCGCATCTTATTGCTAATTTTCTTGTGGGTACAAGGGACATATGGTAGGTTTTAAGCAATAGTCAAAACTTTTGCTAAAAGAAAAATAAGTTATTGTTTTTATTATAGGTGTTGGAAAATTTAAACAAATAACAAGGAATATATCGGAAATGGTTCACTCTACAAAATAATTTACATAACATAGATTGTGTTTTAACGAGCTCTACATTCTTTATTTAGAAAATTTTTTGTCTATCTCTTACGGTTTACCAGTTATGCAAAATCCATTCAGAAAGAGGAGGACTTTTGGGAACATCCCCAGAAAATTCAAGATATAAATTTTATTTGTCATTAAAATATCCTAAATAAACAATATTGTAATAAGAATCGCTAGAGCCATTTTAGAGAAGATCAAAATTTTCGAAACATCTTCCATGTAAAGGGTAGTCTAGGGTGGGGGGGCTTCTCGAAGGTCTTCGTGTCGTATCTTTAAAAAATACTGAACCAAAATGACAAGTTTGGTATTTATCCGCCGTATTGTTTTTGAGTTATGCTGTTCACAAAGACACACACGGATCTTTTTCTAAAAGCGCTTATTTTGGATTCAGGTTGCCTCAAAACATGTATTTCCTGTGCATCTTGGTATTGAATTTTTGGGTGGAATGCATACTACACGTAGTAAGAAATTAATATGCTTTGTTTGCATTAACGGGGCCTCAAAACATGTGTTTCGGTGAAATCTCGGTATCGAATTTTTGATGGAATTCAATATCTTCTCTACTTATTTACGTGGTAGAGGAAGTAATAAACGAGATGTTTAGAGAAAGTCATGTAACTTTTTTTTTTACTTTCTCTATTGCTTACCTATGATATACAGAGGTAGTGTTGCATTACATCCAAAAGATCTATATCGAGATTTTATCGGGAATACAAGTTTTGAGGTTTGCTGAACCAAAAATAAAACATTTTTTGAAACTGATCCACGTGAATACGCGTGCGCGTATGTGTGTGTGTGTGTGTGTGTGTGTGTAACTCAGCGCTTAAAATAAAAACAATGAAAGGAAAGGATTAATACAAAAACTAAAATAAGGTAATCTCTAGGCATTAATTGCTTCCCTTTCTATCAAATTCATAATAATACGACTGAAATATCACTCAAAGGCCAGAAGCTAAGGGGAAACAATACGCGATGAAAGGTAACTTTTAGCGTTGATATTTCTTTATGTATCGTTGAGAAATATTGCATATATTTGCTCTTACTTTTTTGTACATTATTTACGCTTTACTTATAACACAAATTATTGTGAAATTGAGATAAATTTATGGACGAATTGAATCATCTAGGAGGCAGTTTTTTAGTGCAAGAAAATTGTAGAGTTGTAGCAAAACAGACCTTACCTCATTACGGGAGTGAAGGAAATCTCTTTACGCTATATTCCGTTTCTGATAGCTAACTTGGCATATGCCGGAGACTTTCTACCAAAAAGGTTCAATGAGCTGACGGCAGAGGAACGAACTTACGTAATATCTAAAAGAAATATCTCATTTATATATATATAGGACAGGAATCACTCCCAGGAGGATTTTTCTTTTTTAAAAATACGTTTTATCGAAGCTTAGCAGGATTCAAATAAAATAGTTTAATCATAGTATATACTAGTGTTAAATTTTGAATAATGTATTTGTTTTCAGTTTGCAATTCACAATACCAGAAATTAATACCAATTTTTTCGTTACTTTTATCTTAAATATTTTCAAAACAAACACATCTCTCTTGTTTGATAATTGATCATTTCGTACTAGTTGTAATGACAGGCATAAGCCTATCCGATATTTCTTTAAACAAATTCTATATTTTGTTATTAACATACTATTATAGTATTTATTGACTAATACAATATGAGATTTCGCAGAGCATGGAAGGTGAGAGGTTCTGGAATTATTTTTTTAAATAGTTTTCTACCTTTTGAAGTACATTTGGCCGGATAGAATTACTACGGTCCTTAACTAAATTGCGCAAACGCTTAGAGAGAAAGAATTCAGGTATAAACAACCTGGGTGAAGCGTGTAAAGAAAACGATATTGCTTCCGTTGGGCACATTGGAACAGATTTGGGCTACTTGGCTGACAACGTTGTTAAGGACAAAGCATGGGATCGTGCACATGCTGCAGAAACTATATTAGACAAAAGCTGTTGCTACACCGATCGGAATGATTCAAGCAATAACGTCTGCGGTTCGCATTCGGAAGGTCCCGGAAAGGTTGAAACACCCAGGGCCGACCAATCTCACTGAAGATACTTTCGCTGCTTTCCTCGGTCGCTAGGCGAATGCTGGGTTGGATACTTTGATTTGCATTTTTCCTATAACCCCCTTCATCACTACAACTGGGCTGACCACCCATTCGGATATGCTTGCTCCTCAACAGGCTACTGATACAGGACATTGGCTTGTAAGTCCTTCGGGGTATAAGTCCTACCAAGATGGTAATCCGTTAAAGAATATGTTCTTGTTAGGCTTGTCACCACCATCATGAAGAATGAGTTTGCCCTGGATGCAGATCTTAAGCGGGAGAGGTGACTGCCTCCATCTAATAAGGGGAATTTTTGCTTTTGCTACCTTTTTGGCAGCACTAGGTGCTACCGGAAGCCTGACTGGATGTGCAACTCATATTACTAGCTCGATAAATAAGAAAGATACTGCTGAGAAGTAATGTTTGGCGTCATAATCAACATAAAATCTTTGGCTAAGGGAGGAAAATGTCTCAGGAGAAAGAGCAAAGGATGTGGATTGTGTCTGCATCCAAAAACTAGGGAAGTGGTCCTTATATACCCCGAGAAAAAGCACTCATAATACAGCGATTAAAATTAATGCAAAAGATTTACAAATTCCTCCTAAACTAGAGGTATATATACATATAATCGATAACCTACTTCTAAATACTAGACTTAAGGTGAGAATTGTAATTAACTTTGATTCGTCAAGTAATCCAAAAACCCATTGAGTCGTTATATCTAAGAATTTTGGTAATCTCAAACGCGTGTGTGTTGCTATTTAGTTATTTTTCGCAATGTTATGGAAATAATATGGAATTCTAAAGCCAGCATATAGCGTTCCGCTTTCAAACATCTGACTGTCAATGGAGTTTCCTCTGCCCCCCTTGTGCTTACAACGAAATGTGGAATGAACCTATTTCTACGTTTTATTTTTATTAACGTGAAGTAGTTAGAAAAATAGGCTTTAGTAAGAATAGTTAATAGTATTTTGTTTCAGGATATTTTATGCTTGCATCATAAAACGAAGTAGTTAGCTATTCTAAACAACACTTTAAAACATAAAATTACTCGGATCTTTATAATATGGCCAGCTGTGTATGACCTAAGAAGCGAAAAGTGAAAAAAATAAAACAATTTAAAAAGGGGGGTACCTGGAATTAAACAGCCAACAAGATAACGAAATAGGGAAGCAAGGTAATAATAAATGGACGAAAATAAACTAAAGAAAAACACTGCTTTAGTTTTTATACCATACCTTCCAAAGTTTGAATTGTTACTTTTCGATATTTTATACAGAAAGTAAAGGAATAATTGAATTACACTAGATATAGAGGATAAAAGCCAGTTATACCTGAAACGGGTATCAAACGTCCTTGCAGAGGAAGATCGCCTTTTTTACTCTCGTAACGGAGATAGTATCCAGGACGTAGGAGGTCTTCAGGATTTGTATCTAAGTCATCACAATAGGTGGCGTTGCATACGCACACAACTCCGCCTTGTCCATAATCTCTAGGTAGACATGGACTTAGCGCTCCACCTGCAAACAAATGCTTCTTTAATATCTAAACCTTTGGAAAAGATTATGTTCACACCAAAGATTGGTGAAGATCTATTGCTAAAATCTAAAAAGTCGTATAATCCGTGTACCACATTCATGCCAATACAGAAAATTGAACGCCATAAATTCTGCGCTAAATCACACACATATGGAAATAAAATTTCATAAAATAACTTATATAAAGCGACACGCTCGGCCAACTATCATCAATACGAACTCATGAGTGGTATTACTTATGAATAGCATGCGAGGTGGCGCCGCGGTAACGTGTGCCCACTATAACCCATGGATTTTCGTGGTTTCCCCGGTTCGGCAGGCAATCCTGAGATGGTTCATCTACTACCACGACTCTCCTGCCCTTCATTTCATGTATCCATTATCTTCCTTGTCATCTGCTTCAGGGTTGATGGACCCGGTGGTGATGTTCGGCGGATTGCTGCTGGAAGTGGCTATTCGTTCTGTGGAAGTTTCTTCCTGCCGTCTTCTAGGAACCGCTTAGTTGGATACGCGCTTGTGGGTGATTTCGGGCAGACACTCTTTCGGGGACCCTCCGGATGCTCGGAGTCCAATGAGTGGGCTCGGACGGCATTGGGGGCGTTCAATCTGGAAACATTAGCAACCCCGTCTGTGCTTGCGCCCGTCGTCATACACATCTGGTCGCCCTTCGAGTCTGTTCCCCCATACCTCTCTCCCAGGGGTCACTGTAGAAGCACAAGGGGCTGGATGACCTGCGTGCGCTGTTCTGCCCCGGTTTTGGGGGCCCTTCTGTTCGTCAGCATCTTTATCTTTTACCTCTATTACTTATGAATAGATCATTTTGTTCAAGATATCGAAGAAACGAAAAAGAGAATGTGTGTCCATTGTAAACGTCAATCGATTATACGAGCTGAATACAAAATGTTAACATTGGAGTATTCACTCATTGGATTTATCCCCTTCAATTTACGCTAGCTATAAGGTGTTTTCTTTGTTGAAGCTTAGCGTTCTTTAACCGGGTAGGTAATGTAGGACGATGAATGAATGAAATGGGTATGAGCATCTTCTCAAGTTATGGGAAAACCCCGATAAAAACCTTATCCATGTAACTCACCCTAACCGAGATTAGAAATTGGGAACTCTTGAATGTGAGACACTACTCCCACATCGTCGAGGTGGGTATATTTGTTTATTCATCCAGTAATGTTTAGTGTATAGTTATGTGTGCTTAGCATTACAAAGTTTTCATTCAGTTTCATGTTACAGTTTCAAATACTGTTCTGTATTCTCTGCATAAATGCATACTAACTATATTATTTATCTCTATGTTTTCAAAGATTCAGACGCAGGTACAAATTTAGTTAATGTGTTTTGGCTTAAAATTTGCAAATTTCCAAAATTAATTTTTGTAAGCGTCTAACATTTGCAATAGGAAATGTTTCAACATTTAAAATGCAATCCTTACTTCTACACTTTGTTGTGTATTTGTATAGCTTGGAGTTTTATTTATGAACGCTCTTTAAATGGCATTACTTAAAGACATAATCACGTAAAAAGTAAACCAAACATTTCAAGAAAAATCATTTATGTTATATTCTCATGATTTTCTCTACTCTCACTTCTGTAAACCATTCTTACAAAGGCTTATGGTCATGTATACTATTCTCGATCAAGTTTGATCGTGGTCAATTCGGAATTTTACTGCGTTCAACGCGAGTTTTTCAGTGCATCAACAATGATCAAAGATAAACGAGGCAGTTGATTATAGTAAGTTTGACCGCGGGTGCTGGACCGACCAATTTCGTTGATTGCGGTTAAGTTGCACAAAATGACTGTCCGTTTCAATTTTCTTGAAAGTAGTGAGGATGAGATAATCTACTTAGAATACTTAAATCGGGACCAGCATCAAAACCGGATCACTGTAGAAAGAGGCAACCCTCTTAAAGAATATGCGGACAGGAAATTTGAAGAACAATTCGCTATCAAATGATGCAGTGAGGTAGCCAGTAAATGTAATGATTGAGAGGTTAGAGTACCCTACGAACTCCATCACCCTGTTTCACACAAGAATACAGTTTTAACAAGTAGATCATACGTTACTGGAGCTTTTATTATTACGACTGGGTATATATCTATCATCTACCGAAGAACGGCGTTGCGTATTATCAGTAATGCGTTGGATATAATTGTTTTTTTTGTCCACGATTTGTATCACTCCCGTGCAACAGAAGTAAGAGCTGTGATGGATCAAAATGATGAAATATACACCAGCAATTTACTTTTGTATCCGTATTTGTTAAACTTAAGTCATCATTTTAATAACGTTAGTCAAGAACAATGTAAACTATAATAAAAATACAAATTGCGTTAGTTAACTTACAATTTCTGTACCATTATTATGAGTTAAGGAATTCCGCAGTATCAAAATGCTATATATGCTGCAGTTTACAAATAACCTTTTTTTAGTTTATTTCCTGAAATCTATACATCTGGACTACCGCTATTTTCAGAAATAGCAATTTGGTTACTTAGTTGGTTATTACAACTCGCCTCGTGTCATGTTTAAATGCATGACTGAATATATCCACACCTTCCGCTTGCCCTTTGTAGCGTTTTGCCGCTACTTTGTTGTGTTACTCTTACCTCTGCGTCGTTGTAGGTGAAGTCTTCAGGACACGAGGTCGCCGGTATCAGTCAGGAAGCACTTATCGACGTCGCATCTCAGGGTCAACTGTCGGCGAGTCGGTCTGAAATTCCCTACTGTTATTGTCAGGTTAGGATTGCGGGAGGGGTAACACTAGGATATTATTCTTGAAGAAAACGTTTTCACTTCCTAACTAAAACGCGTATTCCTGCCACAAAACCTGCATGATCCTTGTTCTTCTTCTACCCCGTACGGATCTTATATAAGAATATTTTTATCCTTCGATCCACTAACGTTTTCCTCCGGCTATTTATTTATTATTTAAGGCGCTCTATCACCGTTCTTTCGATTCCCGCGAACTTGAATACATTACTTGCGGTGTATTAAGTTATTTATTATCTTGGATAAAACAATTTCAACGACAATCTAACACTCTATATAATTATTCCACACGAACTACTCTATGATTGCACTGTGGTGCGACACTTCGTAAATTTTAGAACTTTTATCCTTTTCTTTTCTTTTTTTGACTCAACGTGATGCGTGTTTCCTTATCGGAGAATCATGCCAGATTGTCCCAAAACCACGCTCGCATTCCCATATCTCAACGACAACTCTCCTCCAAATTTTATACGTGTTACTGCGTCTTCCTATGTTTCTATTGGTTCTTGCACTTATTCCCTACGTTTATTGGTTACCTGGTTGAAAATTCAAAGCTTAACTGTAGGAAATGTCCGTTGCCTCATAGCGTCTGTTTGCTTGAAAACTTGTCTCGCACCCACGAATTACAAAAGAAGGTTTCCATTCTTATGGCCCCACGCTCGGAAAACATAATGGACAATCTAAAACGAAGCTACTCTTATTCTTGCCTAAATCTTGCAGTTTTTCTCATGCAATTACGCCTTTATTTATTTTACAATATTATAGAAACTTAAAACATATTTAAAGCTTATGAAGGGCTTTCGATTGATACAATTTTAATCCTATGGCTTTAAAATTATGGAAATTTATTAAATTGAATATTAATTAATTATGAATAATTCCTAAAATATAATTATTATAGAGATCCTTGTTTATGTGTTCTTAATCGGCGGAAATATCGCAACACCTTCAAAGAACATGATTTATTTATTTTATTTTTCATTTTATTGGAATATGAGACAGCTAGTTCCAACAAAACGTCTATCTTATGCCGAGAAAAATTTTTTGTTTCCATTTTCGTTTAGCGACAAATGAATGTCCAGCCATACAACATTTCAAAATCAAAACAAAAACGAAACAATGTAGACAATGATATTGTAATTGCACTGCAACCTTTGGATATAGAGTTGGGTGCTTTCCTATGAGTAATTCTCGTAGAATCATGAGCGTTCAGCAACCTTCCGCACGGTCAGCTGATGGCGGTCCGTTGAACGAGAACCAACATGATGTTCCGAAACTACAACTTAACCGCGGTCAAAGTTTTATCACGTTTCGGTTATCCTCGATCAACAAGGATTTGACCAAGTATGGTGCACATGGCCATTATTCTTCTAGCTGCTTCATATTATTTGAGATAAACATTTACAGAAATGTTTTGTTACACATTTCGTTGTAAGTACAAGGAGCATACAAGGGAGATGTAGGTACAAGGCTTAAGCCAAATAATAAATAAAATAATCCCGTGGCGCTACAGTCCACGAAGGGCCTTGACCTACCATACTGACTGCCGGCCTCACGTCCACGTACGTTCAGCAGAGGTGGACGATCATCCAACAGATACGGGGAGGTGATGTGCCCAGCATCAAACATCCCCCAGCCACAATGATGGCCTCCGTGGCCAGGATCGCTGCCTGTCGCATCTCTTCACTTTCCTTACGATGCTGAGTGCGTACCGGTCCTATACTCGAGACTTAAAACCCGCACCTCCATGGGTGTGATCGAAACAGGACGCATTTCGTGGCCGGGAACCAGAGTACCACGCTCTAGCCACAGTGCCAGGCGCAGGGCCAAATGCTGTAAAAGCGGGTCGCTATATCATGACTTCGAAATTCCGCTCCCCTTTCAGGAACGCGAGAAAAGAATAACGACTAAGCAGTTGAAAAAGTAAAAACAATTTGACAATTCAAACCAATAAAAAAATTCTGATGTGTTACACTCACATGACTTTCTCTACTCTTGTACAAACTATTTTTACAAACGCTTATTCTCCATCTACTTCATGTTAATTGAGATAAATATTTGCAGAGTCTATCTTATTGCTAATTTTCTTGTAGATGTAAGGGATAATATATTTACAAGGGCAATTTGGAAATACAGTAGCCTTTAAGCACATACATATCTCTTAATAGCTGGTTGCTAGGTGCAGCACCATTCCCTTTCCCACAGATTAATACTCTTTGCATATCCAAGACAAAAAAAAAATGAATAACGAATTCCCATTTGAGAAAATAAGTATTGAAAAATTTAAGGGAATAACAAGCAATATCTCGAAAATGGTTCACTCAACAAAAAAATGTATATGACATAAATTGTGTATTTTAACGCGATCTACATTTTTTGTGAAGTAAAAGTTTGTCTATCTCTTATGGTTTACCAGTTATGCATAGGTCGTTCACAATGAAGAATACTTTTGGAGACATTCCCAGAAAATTCAAGTTATACATTTTATTTGTCATAAACATATCTTAAACATATGATATTTTAATCAAAGTCGTTAGAGCCATTTTTGAGAAAATTAAAATTTTCGAAAAATCTTCCATGTAAAGGGTAATCTGGGGTGGCGGGATTTTCTTGAAAATCTTCGTGTCGCATCCTTGGAAGATACTGAACCTAAATAGCAAGTTTGGTGTTTTATCCGACTGTTCGTTTCTGAGTTATGCTGTTCACAGACAGACAGACACACAGACAGACACACAGACACACACACGGACATGTTTCCAAAAATACTACTATACGTAGTAGAGAAAGTAATAACAAGTCGAAAATGGTTAATTCCACAATAAAAGTTAACTGACATAAATTCTTTATCAGGAGATCCACATTGCTGTGCGGTAAGGTTTTTTAAAGTTTAACGTCCTTTAACCGATTAGGTCATATCGGACGGTGAATGAAAGGGGTGAAATGATGCTCAAATATGCTCGTGGTCCATAGAGCTTAGAGTTATTCAACATTCATCTTTCAGGATAAGGGAAAACTTATCGTTCTAAGGACCTCTTGAATGTGAAGCAAACACGCTAACCGCACACCACAAAAGGTGGACAGTAATTTTTACTTTCTCTACTACGTATAGTAAGTAGGGGAAGTATTGCATTCCACCCAAAAATTCGATACCGAGATTTCACCGGAAATACACGTTTTGAGACCTCCTGAATCCAAAAAAAGCATTTTTAGAAACATGTCCGTGTGTGTGTCTGTGTGTGTGTGTGTCTGTGTGTGTGTGTGTCTGTGTGTGTGTCTGTGTGTGTGTCTGTGTGTGTGTCTGTGAACAGCATAACTCAAAAACGAACAATCGGATAAGCACCAAACTTGGTATTTGGGTTCAGTATCTTCCAGAGATGCGACACGAAGGTTTTCAAGAAAATCCCCCCACCCCAGACTACCCTTTACATGGAACATTTTTCGAAAATTTTAATTTTCTCAAAAACGGCTCTAACGATTTTGATTAAAATATCATATGTTTAAGATATTGTCATGACAAATAAAATGTATATCTCGAATTTTCTGGGAATGTCTCCAAAAGTATTCTTCATTATGGACGACTTTTTCATAACTGGTAAACCATAAGAGATAGACAAAATTTTACTACACGAAAAATGTAGATCGCGTTAAAATACACAATTTATGTCATATACATTTCTTTTGTTGAGTGAACCGTTTGCGAGATATTGCTTGTTATTCCCTTAAATTTTCCAATACTTATACTTTTTCTCCAATTCGTTATTCATTTTTTTATGTTCTGGACATGCAAAGAGAATGGAATGCCCCACATAGCAACCAGCGTTAAAATATTTGACTATCGCTTAAAAGCTACCATATTCCCCTTGCATCTACAAGAAAATTATCAATAAGATTGACATCTCGATATCTCGATTAACATGAAGCATATGGAGAATAGGCGTTTGTAAAATTAGGTTGTACAAGAGTAGAGAAAGTTATGTGAGTGTAACACATCAGATTTTTTGTCTATCTTTTGCAGTTTGCAAGTTATACAAAATTAATTCAGAATGAAGAGGACTTCACAGGCTATGCTCAGAAAATTCAAGGTATACACTTTATTTGTCATGAAAACATCTTATACATATGTTATTTTAACCAAAATCGTTACAACTGTTTTGAGAGCTAACAATGTCCATGTAAAAGGCAGTTGGGTGATTTTAAATTCATGTCGCATGCTTCGAATACACAAAACTTACATATCAAGTCTTTTCGTTTTAGAGGTATGTTGATCACAAATACACACACACATACACACATGCGGGACTCCTCTTTTAAATTCCTGTTTTATCCAGAGACTTCAAAATATATTTTCCAGTGAAACCTCGGTGTCGAATTTTTGGGCGGCATACAATACTTTCTCTACCCATTAGGTATTTGGTAGAGAAAGTAAAAATAATTCGGGCACCAATGGATTAATCATCTACTCATAATGTAGAATGCTGCTTAATGACCAGGTATATGACCATTAAGGCTCGAATGTTAGGACCTTGTATGCCTAAGCGACCGGTACTCCATGTCAACAAACACCTCCTACCACCACAGAGGTACTGTCACTGAGTTCACGTTATGTTAGCTTAGTTTGCGTTATATCTATAGCCGCAGTTACCGTAGGGCACAGCAGGTCCCAAGTTCTGAGCCTTAACGATCACGATCAGACAGGGAGGTTTTAGTACTAAGTGAACCATCAAGTTAGGATTACTGATGGTTGGCAGCGGTAGAAAATGGACGCGCTTGTGACCTTGAGCGCTCTCTATAAACAAATATGATCTACAGTTTGAAGACAGTACATCCTACTTCAATAGCAGGTTGACCAGAATTTAGGAATATAAAAAACAATAGGTTTAGATATCGATAGTGTGCAATGAAGCTACTCATTATTTAATTAAGGCGTTAATATATAGAATCTAAGTCTCATTGACTTTTGTTTTACATCGAAAGCTGTACATTGTTAAATCAATATCTGCCCTTATTAGCGTTTGACACAGTTCCTCGAAAAATTCTGATCCATAGTTTGGAGCTGGGAAGGTTAAAAATCCACTTTCCTCGTTGTTCCTTGCTAATAATGTCATAGTTTCTTTGTTCTTTATTGAATTACAGGATGTTTAACATGATGTTTTAAAGTTTAAACGTCCTTTTAACCCTAATGTTACATCTTATGGTTTCGCTTTTATGCTGAAGTGTTCCATGCCAATGTTCGCTACAAACGAAGCTTATTATGTTTTTTATGCATGAACTCTTCTTTACTTTATACATATTGTCACAGTTCTCCACTGATCTATACATGCGTCGAATAAATGGAACAATCAAAACGAAACCGTATGTTGGATTGGGGAGAAGAGTGTCCGTCACGATACCTGACGTCACTTATATTCGGTGTGGTAACACGATTGCTCTGTTTACTTACTAAAACCCCCTGCCTGATCATGATACAGCGGTCCTAAAGCGTGACTAACACCGTCGCCGTTCGCCATTTGGTACTGGGTATATTAGAATATTGGGTTTGCGCTATAACACTTTGAGATTAAAGTATCTCCGGAAACAGTATTGTTGTCGAATGTCAATATCGGAATAAAAAATAAAACATATGAGAAATAGCTTCGAGGCTGCTAACGGCCTGAAAAAATGCACTGTAGTTGCTAAATGCGCCTTTTTATGTGGTTCTCCTTATTAATTGCTAAGCGCGAGTCGTGCAGTGGCAGGCGTACCGTGAGGTTGTCTGTCCGCTGCGTGTGAGTGTAACCGGTCGGCACTGGTGAGAGTTGTTTGTGTGCTGTTGTGTACATAGTTTTCAGCGTCTCCGAGTACACGCTTATTTAATTGGGTATACTTTAATGCCTGTTTCATAAATTCTAAACAGTAATCATGGTGGTTTATAAACGTGCGAGTACTCTCAAAATTCAGTTTAACATAACGGCGATTAAACCAACTGCACTAGAAATCTATCAGTGGCAACTGAACTTCATGGGGCTGCAAGCGGATCAGGTAGACACTCTCCAGCTTCACACCAGAGAAAGAGCTATCTATGTGAAGTTGCTATCGCCGGTATTGTATGATATTCTCATATCTCGTTATAAAGGAGAGCAAAATTTTACATACCTACTCCTCCGGCGAAATAACAAAAGTGAATATCATACCAATTGATCAGCAGACAGTAAATTTTCGAGTGTTGAACCTGCCTTCTGAGATGTCTTTCACAGTACTATCGCAGGAACGGAGTAAATATTGTACAGTGTATGACATCCACAGGGGAAAATAGGTCTGTCAGTACCTTCTCCCGTCTAACAACGGAGTGCATGCAGTGAAAATGGGGCTGAAACGTTATAACCGGCTGGTTTAGTTATCGATACGTATTTGGTTGCCATCATTTACATCGGCCAACCACAAGCTTGTCATTTGTATCATATACTACCCATTTAACGGCAGCTTGTCCTCTTCGTGCCACGCAGCTAGCTATAATTCCAAGGAATCGACTGGTAGCTTTCTGTGAGGCGGCGAGTGCTACCATCTTTTCCGATACGGTCGTTCAGAGGCAGACCTCCATTACGTCAATAACGTCCACTGTCTTTAAACTCTTTAGAGCAATCTTCAAATTCGGAAAGTGTCGGTCCTGCAGGGGCGGAGACACGAATGTTGGCTGCAGCGTCCGAACATGCAGTTATGGACGGATCTCTTGTTAATTTTGTTGATCAAAAGGCTGCGTTCAAAATGCGTGCTGTAACCTCTCAGTCTCATAATTCTCAGGATGGGGACATGGAGATCTTAAGTGTTGAAGAAGTGGAAGTATCGGCGGCTGAGATAGCGCTTTTAAGACACCAGGTTTGTACTTTATTGTCTAGTCGAGATCCTCGGATACGAAGCCAGCATAAGCGGATGGATGTAGAAGGTGTCCCGACACGACAGCAAAACCAAGATGTGCAACCGTTGTCAGGTAACCCTCTGGCTCGTAGACTCAGGCAAGCGGCCGGCAGTAGTTGACAGCAAGGAGTTTGAGGATCACAAACGTCTCCCTAAACTTACGAAGGATGACCCGCACCCGGACAGTGATAATTCAGATTGTGTTGGTTCTGGAGTGCTACGTGGTTGTTCTCAGCCTGCCAACATTGAAGATACGATCTTTTCCCTTTAAATGCTTATAGGTTTTCAAATATGGGCTTCGCTCAACGTTAACGGCCTGCGACAGGTGATTAAACAACAACTTTTAAGGGGCTTCTTGATAATTAACGACAGAGACATTTGTTTTCTACGGATGTGAATATTTTTAATCTGTATTGTTTGTATGGCTTCGATTACGAGACCAATCTTGGTCCCGAAGGTTCCGGTACGGCGATTGTTTACAGACAAGGCTTGCAGTTACACAGTCTGGAGTACCATCCTCCCGACAGGGTTCTTTCGGGGGTTTATGATGACGCTAATTTCGTAAACAGCTACGCCCCTTCTGGTAGTAATAAGCAAAAACAACGAGGGGAGCTTTTTTGACAAGACATACTGACCCATATCCCACCAAGTGCTACCTTCGTGCTTGTTGGTGATTTTTAATTGTACGCTAGCGGCCAAAGATCAACGCGGGGCCTTTAATGGGTGTATTACTTTCCAGCAGCTGGTGGAGCAAATGTGCTTAAAGGATACCTGGGAGCATAAGCATGGTTCCACAGTCCAGTTTACTTTCGTGAGAAGCCAATCAGCTTCGAGGCTGGACCGCATGTATGTTCCGGCTGAACTCTTACCACGCCTTCATCGTACGGAAATAGTGCCTGCAGCATTCAGTGATCATAACACACTTCTACATGCCATGGAATGTAGGGCAGCCATGTATCCCAGAGGTAGAGGTTACTGGAAACTCAACTGCTCGTTGCTTATGGATCAGGAAGTGCTGAGGGATTTCCAGGATGTTTGGTCACGGTTGCGGGAATCCTTTCTGCTAGCACAAAATAAAGCCTTTTGGTGGGTGTGTAAAGCCAATCCTCGCTTCGGTACTTCTTTCGAGTTGCAGCCTGCCGTCGAGCTCTGGCTAGGAGGGAAACCATGGACTACTACATTCAAGTCCTTCAGAAGCTACAAGGTGAAGATGTCCAGTATCTTGTGAGGGGTATCAAAGGACACACAAAGGCTAGAAAAACTAACGATCTACAGTAGTGGATGGGGAAAAGGCAAGCTTTTACCATCTGACAAAGGAACGTAAACATGGACGCCGGAAGCTCATCACTCAATTGGAGGTCGGGGACAGAAAATTTCTGTTACAGGTGGAATTCTTCGCGAAGTGGACTCCGTTTACGTCCAACGATTCTCCGTATCCACAGAATTCCCCAGTTCCGTAGATGTGTATATGTATGAATTTGCTCCGATTGTCCCGGAGGAGTTGCGGCAGGATACACAACCCGTTTTGGCAGCAGAGCTAATGGACGTGATCCAGTCATTTAAGTTGCATGCCTCTCCAGGACCTGATGGCCTGCCATATGAATTTTACAAGCATTGTGGGCGCTATATGCGGAAAGAATTACCTCAAGTCTTCCAGGAAATGTGATCTGCAGAGCTATTGCCGCCTACATTTGCAGATGGGATAGTCGTCCAACTTAAAAAGTGTGCTCAGCCAAAGAAACCGCAGGATTATCGAGCGATCACGTTATTGAACTGTGATTTCAAGTTGTTTGTTAAAATAATTAATGCTCGTATGCAGGAAATACTACCCTATACAATTAGCAAGACGCAGACTGCAGTATATAAAGGCGCGTCCATTCATCATACACTGGCTGCCTTGAGAGGCTGTATACTACACTGTGCACAGGAACGCATGTCCGCTGCAGTAATTAATTTAGACCTTGAGGAAGTCTTCGACAATGTAGTTCACGAGGCATTATGGAAACGTTTGGCTGCCTTAAAAGTGCCCGATAAGCTCAGTATTCTTATCCGAGCCCTGTTTGAAGTTGCTTCGTCTAAAATTCCCTACAATGGGTATCTCACAGCTGCTATACCGGTTAAACGTTCTGTCCGACAAGGTTGTCCCATGTCTATCATATTATTTGCTTTGTATGTTGATCCCTTGCTTCGACGTCTACAATCTGCTCTTACTGGAATCGATGTGTATGGACAGAGATTTGCGGTAAGAGCCTACACTGACGATATTACTGTAATGGTTACCACACCCCACGATGTTATGCGCCTAAGAGATTATTTACAGCAATGTGAGGATAGTATCGGGATGTCATTTAATAGAGCAAGTTCAGATATTTCCAATTGGATTACAGTCTCCAGATACATCAGTTTTAGGCATACCTATTGTACAGCGTACGAAGGTTCTGGGGATCTACTTCAGTACTAACGAAGCAGACATGACCAAAGCGGCTCGTCAGTCTCAGCCCTTGATGCTTAAAATGCTCTTGCTTGCCCTGAAGAACCAGGGGAACCCCGTGGACATTATATTACAACAACACGCATCGTTTTTAATGGGGACGAACATAACAAGGTTCTCCAAATGTTACGTGAAGTTTATCAGGCTTTGGAGAAGTTACCACCGGAGAAAGTTGAGAATGGTGACTTTCGCACTGTGAAGCATATTTACGCCTTTCTTACTCGAACTGCAACTATTACCTCTCATGTACAGTTGAACTACCCACAACTATCCTGGAAGCGCATTTGGAGATATTTTATCCTTCCACAGATTAACTCCAAATGGATGGCAGTAACGTATGAGATTGTAAATGAAATCCTTTCAACGGCAGACAAACTCCATCGCCACCGGATGGCTGTCCACTTTGTAACGCTACAGATTCACTTCCATATCGATTGATGGAATGTTCTGGTAAAACAGTGATCTGGACTTGGGTTTTAGGACATTGTCGTACTCGGATACCTACCGAATGGAATCCTCAAGACTCTGATGTTTTACATTTGAACCTACCTAAAGTGAGCCCACCATTGTATAATTCCCTTCTCTGACTATTAAATGGGTGTCTTTACTTTGCTACAAACGCTGGACGATCCGGCTGAATGAATGCTGCCTCATCTAAGACAATTTTTACGTGCTGAGAGATGGACTATGATTCAGCAATACATAACAGAGCCATTCAAGCCTTGAATATTCCAGATATAAGATCAAACTAGCACAGTAATACAATTTTCCCTTTTTTTCCAGTTTCCTGTCATTCCCTGCATGAGTTAATAATATAATAGAGAATAAGTTACAAAAAATAAGGGAAAAAAGGCTATGTTGGAAGTTATTCATCCATTACAACAAAAACTTTGCATCGCTTAGTTTGGAAATTTATTTCTGAAATGCATGAAAGCTTGTCCTTCCCAAAAAAAGTAAGAAAAGAAAAAAAAAGCGCTCAAGATACAAATATTCTCAAGCTTGGCAAACTTTTACAGTCACGTCTTTATGCTTCATCACAGTAAATGTAACATACTTACATAGGACATAAAGATACTGAAGGAGGATTCCGTAGAGGAGCATGGTGCTTTTTCTGAAAGTGTTAAGAGCAGATATAAAGTATATTAACAAAGTTTCACAAAAATTTATAACAGGAAGAAAAAAGTACATAAGCACACAAAAAGTTATAAGGAAGTTGTTTTATTCCTAATATTATACAAAGTTTGAAATATATATTACTTTTCTAAACTATAACGAGAACTATTCAGGTCTTTTAACGTTTCTATGCCACTTAGCTCACCCTATAATTTGTTTTATCCTTTCTTTTAAGTTCCATGGCGTGCGCTAAAAGCGTTAGATAGTGGACATAACTCTTGACTTCTAATGACAAATGGCATTCACCTTTCCATTACTTATGCGAGAAATCTCAGCAATGAATCACGTTACAGCTGGTATTCTATATGAATCCTTACTTTTATTTTACTTTTAAGCTTCCCTGGTATCCCCCATAAACCCACAAACGACGTGAAATAAATAATAGCAGAGGTGTCTTTTGCCAGCTTGATATTGACGCTATTCCCCTTTCCTGAATAAAAAAACAAAAACAAGAGAATCAGTGAGGAAATCATCAAGATCAGCCTGCTACAACCGCCAAATCAGCTAGGCTAAATTTTTTGGTAAGCAACACATTGCTCATTTCTTTGTTCTTATTAGATGTTAACCTCAAACTTAGTTTTGCATCGAGTTGAGTTTCAGAAAAGTTTGCATGCATAAATACATATGAAAGAGTCATTGTAGTTTGTTCACTTTAATATGAACCGCAATATAATCCTGTAATGTAGCTGTGTGGTGAACATTTCCACTGTTTTCTTTGCAAAAATCGTTCGTAAAGAATATTTACATAGTTTCTTTTGATACCAACAAACACAATACGCTAACGTATATGAATATCGCCATATTCTTGTTCGAACATTTTACTACTTCTTAGGCGGAAAGGACCATTTGCTCATTAGTAAAACATTTTCTATTCACTCTCTCTCCCCCACCCGAGACAACCCCTTACATGGTACATTTTCCGAAAATTTCGATTTTCTCAAAAATGGCTCTAACGATTTTGATTTAAATAAGATATACATATATAAGATATATTTATAATATTTTCATGACAAATGAAATGTATATCTTGAATTTTTGGGAATGTCTCCAAAAGTCCTTTTCATTCTGAATGACTTTTGCATAACTGGTGGTAAACCGTAAGAAATAGACCATTTTTCTACGCAAAAAATGTAGTTCTCGTTAAAATCGTATACATTTATTTATTTCTTTTTTTATTGTATTTTCGCTGTGTGTGTGCGTGCGTGCGTGTGTGTGTGGAGTTACCAATTCGAGATATTCCGTGTTATTTGTTTGAATTTTCCAATATTTATACTTTTTCCAAATGGGAATTCGTTATTCTTTTTTTTTTTTTTTTTTGCTTTTTTTATGTCCTGGACATACAAAGAGTATCAAATGCTCCACACAGCAACTAGCATTTAAAAGATTTCACTATCGCTTAAAGTCTACCATATTCTCCTTGCACCTACAAGAAAATTGGCAATAAGATAGAGTCTGCAAATGTTTATCTCGGTAACATGAAGTGGATGAAGAATAAGTGTTTGTAAAAATAGTTTGTACAAGAGTAGAGAAAGTCATGTGAGTGTAACACATCAGATTTTTACTTTCTCTACTACGTATAGTAAGTAGGGGAAGTATTGCATTCCACTCAAAAATTTGATACCGAGATTTCACAGGATATACTTTAGGCCTCCTGAAGCCAAAAAAAGGTATTTTTGGAAACATGTCGGTGTATGTGTCTGTGTGTCTGTCTGTCCGTGAACAGCATAACTCAGAAACGAACAGTCGGATAGACACCAAACTTGGTATTTAGGTTCAGTATCTTCCAGAGATGCGACACAAAGGTTTTCAAGAAGATACCCCCACCCCAGATTACCCTTTACATGGTACAGTTTTCGAAAAATTTTATTTTATCAACGATTTTTATTAAAATATCATATGTTTAAGATACTTTCATGACAAGTGAAATGTATATCTGGAAATTTCTGGGAATGTCTCCAAAAGTATTCTTCATAACTGGTAAACCATAAGAGATAGACAAAAGTTTACTACACAAAAAATGTAGATCGCGTTAAAATACACAATTTATGTGATATACTTTTTTTTTGAGTGAACCATTTTCAAGATATTGCTTGTTATTCCCTTAATTTTCCAATTATTATACTTTTTCTCAAATGGGAATTCGTTATTCATGTCTTTTTCTTCTTTTTTTGTCCTGGTAATGCAAAGAGAACGGAATGCTCCACATAGCAACCAGCTCTTAAAATATTTGGCTATCGCTTAAAATCTACCAACTCCGCTTGCATCTACAAGAAAATTAGCAATAAGATTAACATCTCGATATCTCAATTAACATGAAGCATTTGGAGAATAAGCGTTTGTAAAAATAGTTTGTACAAGAGTAGAGAAAGTCATGTGAGTGTACACATCAGAATTGTTTCCTTTGAATGCTGCTAAATGTAACGTATATGCAATAATTTAAAATCTACGACATTTAAATCTGCAGTGCTACTCCTCTAAACTTGATGAGACATGGCAACACCGTCGCGAGCAGTCTTGACTTGTGGAAGTTTTAAGACGCTTCTGCGCATGCGTAACTAGTATGACGTAATTACCTTCTGGGCCCAAATACATAAGGTTCGTGCACTAGTTAGAGTCACTCTGACAGAAGTAGATAGCGCACACAAACTCGGAAACTTCTCCCGGTTTCTCCATAGCATCCATACTCTCAGCTACTGAGAGAGACAAAAAACTGCGCGGTATTTTTCCTGTTCGCGTCCTCGGCGCTCGTTGCCGTCTGCCGCTATCCTTGAAAGGCGCGGATGAAACCATACAATATTTTTAAAGCTACTTTTAAATGCTTTATTTACCAACTTTATGAAAGGAGATGCTGAAACTGGCCACCCTCGCACCCTCGTTGTCCATACATTTTAGGCACCTCTTTAGGAAACTATCCATCACTCGCCGTAGTTCACTTTGAGAAATGCTGGCAATTTCCTGGCGGATATTTTGTTTTAATTCTTTCAGGATGTGTGGGTTTGTCTTATACACTTCGTTTTAAGTTACCCCAGAGATAGAAATCGCAGGGGGTTAGGTCGGGGGACCGAGAGTAGTTTTAAAAATGCTGTTGTTGTTGTTCACCAATGGCACTGGATATTAATTGATCTGCAACATTTTCCCTCTGACTTCCCAATATAATTTTGTTTTAAAAATGTTGTATGGTTTCATCCGCGCCTTTCTATGATAACGGTAGACGGCAACGAGCGCCGAGGACGCGGACAGGAAAAATACCGCTCAGGCGGTTCGTAGTCTTTTGGTTCTCCCTGTACAATTTAATTTACACGTTGCATCATTCTTGCCCTAACACAATGCACTTAATTATACATACAATAAACACTTTAAAAACCTTTTCTTTCTTCAGACGAGTTATGCATTAGCATTATTGTTGTTTTTAGGATCGGCTACAGTTATATCGAATTGTTCATAATCATAACTATTATGCAGCAGATGGTATTTCCATTTTCAGAGTCGTATGGCTAAAGTTTTGTGAACACCAAATTGTATACATCACGAGCCGCTACTGCGCAGAAGCCTCACCTTCTGTTTATGTCCCTTTCGCGTTTGTGTTGGTCAAAAGAAAGCTGTACCTAGTCGGGAGCCTTAAATCTTTACAACCCTACTACAGAGTGAGCCAAAAGACTCCGAACCGCCTGCGGGGTGTTTTTCCTGTCCGTGTGCTCGGCGCTCGTTGAAATCTGCTGCTACCATAAAGACGCGGATGATACCATACAACACTTTAAAAACTACTTTTAAAGGCTTTACTTATCAACTTTATGAAAGGAAGTGCTGAAACTGGCCACCGTCGTTGTTCATACATTTTTGGCACCTCTTTAGAAAGCTATCCATCATCGACTTTTTGGTGGGAATTTTCCAAACGATGACCGATGTCGTCTAATGTTTCTTCGGTAAGAACCGAACGCCATCTTTTAGATTTCTTAGCCTGAACACTTCCTGTGGCCTGAAATTTGCAGTAAAGTTCATGGATTGTTGTACGGCCTGGAACTTTTACACCTGGAAATCTTTCTGCAAATCGTACTTTCACTTGGCGAGCTGACCGAGATAACACATACGTATCATAAATAAATACACGCTGTGTGTATAATATAACTTTGTTTATAACAGCAGTGCGTTATCATGTTTTTATCATATTTCCACACGCCCAGTGGAAAAGCACCGCGTTGCCGGTAATATGGATCATCAAATACCCCTGCGGGGTAACTTAAAACATAAAGTGTACAAGACAAACCCACACACCCTGGAAGAATTAAAACAAAATATCCGACAGAAAATTTCTCAACGTGAACTAAGGCGAGTGATGGATAGTTTCCTAAAGAGGTGCCAAAAATGTATGGACAACGAGGGTGGCCAGTTTCAGCATCTCCTTTCGTAAAGTTGGTAAGTAAAGCCTTTAAAAGTAGTTTTAAAAATGTGGTATGGTTTTATCCGCGCCTTTGTATTATAACGGCAGACGGAAAGAGCGCCGAGGACGCGTGCAGGGAAAACACCGCGCAGGCGGTTCGGAGTCTTTTGGCTCACTCTGTATATACACATTACTTATTGCTTCCCATAACTTTGCTGTCTCTCCAAAGTATGCGTAATTCTGGGCTTTTAAAAGTATTCTCGTTAGTATTCTTATTTACTCTGTAGTGGACCATGTGATTATATCAGTTTGGAACGTATGACACATAAAGGACCATAAACATTTTAAAATAACGGGCGGTGACAGTCCTAATATTGTAACGTATGGGTCAAGTTAAGTTAAATTATTTTCCTAAAAATTACTTTTCTTTAGAATTTGGTTCATGTGAAGCTTATTTCTTGCATTCTTACTTCACATGGTGCAACACAGGATGCATGAGCTGAACATTCAGTGCCAGTCATATCCTTGTTGGTGATGCCAACTCATAGAGTAGAGGTTAACTCTCCATATATGGCCATGTCCTGTGTGGAGGCGTCTATCTATGATATAAAAACCCTTTCATAAATCTATGGGCATGGCAGTCTTGATAGGAACAAGCCAGGTGCGGCCGGAGGCGCTGCCCAGATCAACACCCGCCTTTGGGTATGGCAACCAGCGTAACATCTGCTCAACGGCACTACTGTGTTTTTCAAATGGGATGATGTTTGTCCTTGAGCGCGGCCAGAGCGGCAACCAATCGGAGTTCCGCTGTGTTGTCATATTGCATTCGCCGTAAGCTAAGCATGACGTGCGCTAGGCGAATCTGTTTCTAATAAATATAATTTGCGCTAAGACAAAAATTCAAATTTTGCAAAAAGCAACCCACTAGAAGGTAGGGAGTAATTTTCGTAACACAACCGTAAAAACCACATATTTCTAGCTCAAATAGTTTTCATAATACAAACGAATAAACATACCCATATGTTATATCATAACCACGTAAGCACTGTAATGGTCACATTATTTGTATGTATGGATTATTGTATACATTATGTATGTATATTTGTAATTATATAGCACTACTGACTTGATGGTGATAAAGAATTATGTTGAAAAACCAAGGCGTTTGTTAAAGCTGAGAGAGAGCAAACAGCCCACCCAGCTCACTTGTGTTACTTGTAGAATGCTGAATCTGCAGAACGTGAGCCGTCACATGTTTATTATTGTGTGTTGTTTCTAAATCTGGGTTGGAGTTTATTTACCCTACACAGTTAATATCAGTATGCAGTTGTTGTTCAGAGAGCAAGCAGCAAGAGTAAAATAGTGCAGTGGCTTATTGTGGTGAATTTAGTGGCGAGTCAAAGAGGCAGGTATTGCGAAGTCAAGCTCGAAATATTATATTTAGGGTCTACTCGTTTTTTAAAAAATACAACAATGAGGAACACAGAAATCAACTTGATTTCAAAAATCCTTCTCACTACTAAAGCGTGTGGTGTCGGTAAAGCAAGTGTGTCTAGCATTTGCGGAGAGGCAAGATTAAAAGCACAGGTAATTCATAACCTATAATTATATAACACTTAAAAAATATGTACGTAACATGCGAGTATATTCCCAATTATGAATTTAAACACCAGGAGAATTATAAAAGTTTAGAAAATTCAGTTTGGGTTGCTGTACTTCGACCATTCTAGCGCCAGGCCGATGTGTGAGTGAGAGGGAAATATGAAAAGAGGCGGCAACGCTGTGCACGCAAATGCACCTCATTCGCTGCAGCTCAGAACTCTTCCCATTTGAAACTAATAGTAGGTAACTATAGTCCATTCCAAACCAGAGTTCCCTCTGATGTAAACAAAAGCACGTGCTTCTGCTTGTCACGAACCTAAGCACGTATGCTTACGCCAATGAAAATAGTTCCTTAATAAATGTGTTTTATCATGAACTATTGGGGCAGGGAAGGTATAGAACTGCGAATTTTATTGCGGTTATCATAAGAACTCATTGCTAAAGGTAATGGAAAAATACTAACTTTTAAGATATTACAAAATATGATTTTGTGATGTCCTCTGCTATTGAGCTAACGCTGAGAGTATCGTGCTTGTTAATTACCAACAGTATGCTTGACTATCACTGACTTGCATATACAGAAATGCAGCAATGAATTCCCAGAGGTGCTATCTGAGTACGGGATAAACACAGGAAATATGATAAGCGATTAGTTAATCATAATATGCTAGCACACGTGTGTTCAGCTCAGGTCAAATCTTATGATTAGTCAGTTGGTATTTGAGTTTTCATGGCAGAGGAAGGTGCTTGTAGTGCAAATAAAGTGGCAGAAGCAAACGCCTAATTGTCTCCCATATTGGCAGCGACAGTGGTTTCGTGGACGGTGGATTACTCATTTTCGAGTCTAAAAAAGCAGGTGATTACCATGAGGAGATGAATGGCGATGTTTTCTGTAACTGATTTAAACATGTATTGCCGAAACTCGAACCCAATAGTTTAATAGTGATGGACAATGCACCATACCATAGCGTTCAACTTTATCGTCGCCCGAACAGTTCTTGGCGTAAGCAAGCTGTGATAGAGTGGTTGCAGGAAAGAGAAGTGTCCTTCGACGAAAATAGTGTAAAAGTTGAATTAGTGCACGTAGCGCAGGAAATTTCTGACAAGGATGAAAGAAAATATGTGATAGACATCTTGCATCTAAAGCTGGACATCGAGTGCTAAGATTACCTCCCTATCATAGCAACTTAAATCCAATCGAACTGGTTTGGGCATTCTTAAAAGGCCATGTCGCTAGAAACAACAAAACATTCAAACTGGCTGAAGTGAAAGAGCACTTCAACACTGCAATCGCGAAAGTGACACCCGCTATGTGACAGGCGGATATTAAGCACATAATAGAAGAGGAGAATAAAATGTGGGAACTCGATTTTATGTGCGACAGTGTTGTGGATAAGCTTGTAATCAACTTGGAGGATAGTTCTGATTCCTGTATGGTAGCTGAGTCATCTTCGGAGGATTCGGATTTGGGTGTTGCACCTTTGCCTGAGGATTGTGATTAACGTAAGTAAAATGTACATTTCCGCATGCTTATAACACCAATTGCTATTTCAGTTGCATTTTGAACTATGATTTTCACGCAAGGCGCCTTTTTGTAGATTGAAACAATGCTCAGCTATATGTGTTATTCAGCAAGCACATGCGAGAGGAAGAAGCGGCCATTAGGGGGCGGGGATTGCGAACTACTTTCGCGCGGATAATACAAAGAGTTTGTTGACAGTGAGAGGCACTCTGGTTTGGAATGGATAATAGAAACTGATCTTCTTAAATACTTAATCCTAAAAATGGCTTGCTTGCTCACTGTCTTTGTGTCTACTTGTTTATTATATTAAATCTGATATCGTTTTTGTTATTGTGTCCTGCTATTCACAGTTGCTCACCAACCCTTAATCCTGCTACGCTCCCAAATGCACGTCCTCAACCCCCTTCAAATTAGGGGCGTGACAATATCAACACCTCCTTAAAAGACACACATTAATAAAAGAATAGACTTTTCAGGCAGTGTTTCGATGAAATTTGGCAAAAGATGACAAAAATTTCTACAGTTTTTATTTCTTAAATGCGTACATTCCTATGCCACAGTGTTGTTTTATTTAGTTTGTCTTCTACTTTCCTATAGTAAGTATAGGAAGTATTGCAACCCAGCTAAGAATTCGACATCGCGATTTCACCGGAAATACACATTTGAGGCTCCTAGAATTGAAAAAAGCATAGGATATTTCGTTTTTGAGTTATACCGTTTACAAACACACACACACACACACATCTCTTTCTAAAACTGTTACTTTTTATTCAGAGGGCCTCAAAACATTATGTTTTCTCTGAAATCAAGTTTTTCGGCAGAATAGAATACTTCGTCTAGTGTAGGTAAGTGATAGTAATGGTATCTCAAAAAAGGTTTGTTATAACTCCTTACATTTTACTCCCTTCTTTTAATGTTTTACATACAGAGTAAACTTTTTAAAGTAATCAAAGAAAATTGTGTACCTTTATGTTTTCGCAGGTCCATTAAGTTAAGCAACAATTTAACCTTAAAAGCTCTTCAGCAAATATTTTAAGGAAAAAGAGTGTCAAGAAAACTATTTAAATTCATAAAATTATAAACAGAGAACGTTAATATGTATATTAAAACATATAAATAATACAAAAATAGCTGCAGAAGCTATTTACATTAATGTATCAAAAACCTTTTGAGAACCTTTTCTTTCAAAGGCGAATAATTCTGTTTAATGTGATGTACCATTTAATTACGTAAAGAAAGAAAGAACGTGCTGTCATTTAGCTCAGTAGATGCCTGCCAAATATGTAGCGAAAATTGCTCTTTAACACGCGAAATAAATCGTTTTACAAACTGATGTAAAACCGGTAAACTTAAATAATCACAGTTAAAAATCCAAAAAATAAGTAAAGAGGGTTGTAGGCGGTTGTAGGCTTTCATTTCATAAGCTAATTCTCGAGATTTAACAAATGTCGCAAGTGCTGTCAGTATCCCACGCCAGCATTACAGGCCACGGCTGAACACATAGCCAAGTGGTGGTTTTCATGAGGCAAACTTGTAGTTGAACAAACCACCAAAATATATTTTCTGCTTCATGCACAGCATGTAACGTTCTCACTTTTGTTCCTTTTTCTTTATTATAAATTCCTATGCAGACTTTTTAAATCCCTCTGTAAAACCAATAAATTAATAAAAATGTAATATTAAATAATGTATCCATTTTGAGAGGAGGCGACGTCTTCGGAATCGCAGCAAAGAACGATCTGATGAGTGCATGTCCTTCACGACAGTTGGACACAAGGATGCTTCCAAAACTATATCGTAATAACAGTATCATCTTTGTTTTCACGGTAGTAAGTAAATAGCTTTACATTCACCATAAACTTTCTAATTGAACTGAATAGATGGTAGGTATTGACACGCATGGCATTTTTATCAAATGAAGTGCCTTTTTATGATATGGGTTTAGGCATCCTAATTGCTGCCGCAAGACGAGCCCTTTGTGCAAAAAATGCATAAGAGGGGAGTGCTGGCATAAGCCTGAAAGGAAGGAAGGCCGCCTATTGTCAAGGAAAGTGCGTCAGCAACACTTATCATTTCTGCAGTATTTATTCGTTGCGCATTTATTTCGCCACTCGACAAACTTATGCTTTTAAATTAATGGAATGTAAATCGCTTTACTTGTTGCAGAAGTATTATAAGGCAAAGCTGCTAAACACCTTCCCAAAAATGAATGGTTGCCAAATTGAACGAAAGGAAACGCAATGTTCAAATAAAAAGTATAATGAAATCAGCGATGAAGTATATAAGAAATACATCATGTTGACGAATTCTGGTATCTATGCAGCTGATGTTCCCATGAACCTTGAACATAGCTTCGACTGAACCACAATGCAGGAAGCAACTACCTGGAGATTCCAGGAATACAAGTTCTTTAACAATAACGACAATAATAATAATAATAAAGATGATCTTCTTCATTAATATAAATAACTGTCATTTGCTTTGTTTCATTGTTGTAACCATCATTAACTATCAAGCTCTATTCAAACATCAATATTCAACAGGATAAATTAAAATGAATCCTGAAATGCTACACTCTCCTCAATAGATTTGTGAACTTCCGTGGCAATAGTGATATTCTTCATTAACTGCTACACATTTACATTTGCCAAAACAAATCATAGCAAATCTCCTGTTCTTGTACTCTTCAACCTGTCGTCTCCAGATTTGCTGCTGATGGTGCTCCAGACTCCTACAGCATTGGTATTAACTCTCCTAGCCTTACTCATGATTTTAAAGTGCTGTGTGTCTAACAAGCAACGCACAAATTCAACCATTTGCATTTAAGATAGTAACGGTTCTAATGATGTCATCACTAGGGACCAGATTCCAAAAAAAAATAAGTTTTAGGCACCTACAAGGGCAGTCCCAGAAGTACCCGACCTGACTTATGGATAGTGATTGTTGTTTCAAACAAATGACTATGAGAGAAAGTACCAACCTTATAGAGCTTAAGTTTGAAGTTTGACGATGCTAAATTGTTTAGTAATTGTTTGGCAGCCATCAATCGTGAACGCTCTCAGCGAATTTGTAAACATGGATAAAACCGGTCATTGTTATATGATACAGTACCTACTTTCATTTGAAAGGTCTTAGTTCAACTAATATTAAACCTGAGCTAGATTATACTCTGGGGGAGTCTGCTCCTTCGTCGTTTACAACAGTAAAATATGAATGGCAGAGTTTAAGCGAGACCTTATAAGCTGCCAAGATGAACATCGCAGTGGTCGACCAAATGAGGTGACCACGCCAGAAATTGTGAAGAAAATCCATAAAATGGTATCGCATGACCGTCGACTGAAAGTGTGCAAGCTAGCAGACATCGTAAGCATTTCATAAAATGCTGTCATCGCATACTGACTGAAATTTAGACATGAGAAAGCTATGCGTAATATGGATGCCGCGTTTACTGACAATGAAACAAAAGCAGCAATGTGAGGATGCTTCAGTCGTACAATAGAAACATAAGTTCTTTTCAGGTTGTGATAAGACAAAAATTAAAAGACATCACAGAATTTACTTTTTAATTTCACTTCTTTTTATTTCTCTTTATACTTGCGCATTTATAAACACAACACTTCATAAAAGAAAACTGTAAGCACTTTATATATCCTAGCGGAGAACACAATTTTTACCATCCGTATTCTAAAACATCTTACCCGCGACTGACTAAATCCAACGGTAAAAACCTTATAGCTTCGGTAATGCCAGTCTCCCATTGGCTAATTCTAGTCCAATAGAATTTAAGTATCCAAACTAAAACTTTTCTTTACTGTTGATTGGCTAATTCCAAACTGTAAGCGAAACTTACGTCACTACCGATCTTTTCATAACCAGTACTTTTAAAACTCCAGACACATTATTGTCACAAAAATTACATTATTACCTCATTATTAACAATCTAAAACATATCGTTCTCACAGTTTTTGCATTATTAGAGTATATAAACATTTACATGACATTAATAAATACGTTTACAATAAAAAATAAGTATTTGCAATGACTACATACAATTTAAATCATAATTATACACATAATGTTTTAAAGGTGGGCTGTTATTGAATTTAATTATAATGAAATACAATTAACATTATTTAGGCATTAAAATACTGCCTCAACAGGATTAAAACTTCGTGGTAGGTGCGTTATACCCATTCAGGATATCTGACATACTCTTGGCCAGCACTATTTGCAATTTCTTGAAATCAACTTCTGCCATGTTACCTGTGTTTCTTCAGCTGACATATTTGTTGTAACTATAAAAATTGGTTCAGTGAGACTATTCTCTGGCGAATCTTTGTTATATAGTGTTTGCCAAGAACATGAAATTAGCGCAAATACATATAAGCCAGATCATCCCTTAAGGCCACATGTGTTGCACTCACATGAGCTTCTCTATTCTTGTACAATCTATTTTTACAAATGCTTATTCTCCATATACTTCATGTTAATCGAGATAAACATTTGCAGAAATTATCTTATTGTTAATTTTCTTGTAGGTGCAAGAGGAATATGTAAATAGAAAATCAGGGTTTTAAGCGATTGTCAAAATGTTTAATAGCTGGTCGCTATGTGGAGCATTTCATTCTCTTTGCATGTCCAGGACATAAAAAACGATAAGAAATTCCTATTTGAGAAACAGTATAATTATTGGAAAATTCAAACCAATAATAAGGAATATCTCGGAAATGGTTCACTCGACAAAAAAGTGTATGATATAAATTGTGTGTTTTAACAAGATCTTCATTTTTGTGTAGTAAAATTGTGTCTATCACTTACGGTTTACCAATTATGGAAAAGTCATTCAGAATGAAGAGGACTTTTGGGGACATTCCAAGAAAATTCAAGATATACACTTCAGTTACCATAAAAATATCTTAAACATATGATATTTTGATCAAAATCCTTAGAGCCATGTTTTAGAAAATCGAATTTTTTTGAAAACTGTTCCATGTAAAGGGTACTCTGGGTGGGGTTTTTTTTTAAAAACTTTTTCTCGTATCTTTGGATGGTACTGAACTTAAATACCAAGTTTGGTGTTGTTATTATGCTGTTCACAGACATATAGACACACTCATGGACCTTTTTCTAAAAATGATTTTTTATTCAGGGGCCTCAAAACATGTATTTCCAGGGAAATCTCGATATTGAACTTTTGGTTGGAGTGCAATACCTTCTCTACCTACTAGGTACGTAATAGAGACAGTAAAAATACAATAAATTAATGATATCACCGCTTACTTATTAAATAGGTATTCAAGATTTGAAGCGAAAAAGGGTTCTTAAAGGCTCAGAGAAGCAAAGATAAGTCGTAATTTCGAAACACGTCAGTATAGGCAATGTAAAATATCATTTACTGTGACAATCGGTACATGATATCTACAGATAATTGCCATACATAGGCTTGATAGGTTCTTGCGGAAAACAAAAGCGAAACTCTAAAGACCCGATGTCTAGTCTTCATATACCTCTGTGATGTGGAGGTAACGTGTCTCTCTTCTAGACTGGTGAGACAAGTTTCGGTCTAGGTAAGCCCGATTGTCTGGAAAAGGTTTATTTGAGCAACATTCCACCCATTTCATCCATCTACACACTTGATTTGTTAAAATATACGTTAAATGCTTCAAATAAAAGTGCCATCGTTGTCTAGGAAGGCGAGAGTATACAAAAAATCTGATGTTACACTCACATGACTTTCTCTACTCTTGTACAAGCTATTTTTACAAACGCTTATTCTGCATATGCTTCATATTAATCGAGATATCTATATGTTAAACTTATTTCTAACTTTCTTGTATATGCAAGGGGAATATGGTAGGTTTTAAGCGATAGTCGAATATTTTAAGCGCTGGTTGCTATGTGGAGTATTCCATTCTCTTTGCATTACCAGGACAAAAAAAAATGAATAACGAATTCCCATTTGAGAAAAAGTATTAAGTTTTGGAAAATTTAAGAGAATAACAAGCAATATCTCGAAAATGGTTCACTCAACAACAAAAATGTGTATGACATAAATTGTGTATTTTAATGCGATCTACATTTTTGTGTAGTAAAATTTTGTCTATCTCCTATAGTTTACCAGTTATACAAAAGTCGTTCACAATGAGGAATACTTTTGGAGACATCCCCGGAAAATTCGAGATATACATTTTATTTTTCATGAAAGTATGTTAAATATATGCTATTTTAATCAAAAACGTTAGAGGCATTTTTGAGAAAATTAAAATTTTCGAAAAATGTTCCATGTAAAGGGTAATCTGAGGGGTCGCATCTTTGGAAGATACTGAAGCTAAATACCAAGTTTGGTGTTTATCCGACTGTTAGTTTCTGAGTTATGCTGTTCACAGACAGACATACACACGGACATGTTTCCAAAAATACCTTTTTGGGATTCAGGAGGCCTCAAAGCATGTATTTCGGTGAAATCCCGATATCGAATTTTTGAGTGGAATGCAATACTTCCCCTACTTACTATACGTAGTAGTAAAAGTAAATATATAACTCGACTTATACTTACTGTAGCAAAAGACAGCTACCACAACTTTAAGCGTTAGAGCGTTATCAGCAACTGCAATTTGCTGAGGAGATCCATTTACGTAGGTAATGGAATTGTTTGTTCGTGCCTTATCTGATGCAGTCAAAGGTAATTAATTTGTGTCAAGTGCCACCAAGAAACACACATAATTTGCGATGTCAGAGAAAGGCCACTGTATTGCCTTGAGGCAAAATGGAAAATCATTACTGAAAACTGGAATCCAGAAGTGGGACATATTTGATCCAACCATACATTGCACTCTTCTTTCACAGCCATTCAGAATTTTCGCTGTCATTTACGTTGGTGTAAGAACAATTGCAAAGTGTTTTATACAAATATTTTTAGTTTTTTATGAGGAGTGAGAAAACAACATATAAAATGTGGGTTCCCATTTTAAAAAATTAGATTGACCCTAAAATAACCATCATAACGTCCTCCAAATAAATCTAATATCAAGAAACTTTTATTAAAGACATTTTTTTCTATAACGCTTAGTTTTGGAGATGCTGCATAGTCTCAACTTAAATGGCCCACCCTGTATATTTTAAAACGGCGGTAAATATTGGGGAACGACAGGAAAATTTTCATTCAGTACGTTGGTTGGCAACATCATTAAACGACTTGCTCCGCTCATTTCACTATTCGCACATATGTACGAAGGCGGATAACGCACGATAACGTTTTTACAAGAAAGTTTAATAATTAAAAAAAAAAAATAATCACAACTGAACTTACATCTTTTACCTAATTTCCGACATAGTCACCAAGTTTCTCAACACATTTCTCCCATCGTGATACCAGTTTCAAAAGGCCCTGTTCGTAGAAGTCCGTTTCCTTGGAGTATAGCCATCTGCGGACTGCTGATTTCACTTCCGCATCTGTCGCAAATCGTTGTCCGGCCAGGAATTTCTTCATGGGACCAAACAGATGAAAGTCCGGCGCTGCAAGGTCCGGACTGTATGGTGGATTCTGAAGCACCTCCCAACCAAATTTGATGATTTTCTGTCGAACAGCAACGACAACATGGGAGCGAGCATTGTCATGAAGAATTTTTACATCGTCAGCATTCATGTTGTGGCGTTTGTCACGAAGGGCTCGACGCAACTTCACCAAAGTTTTCATGTAAGCTGCAGCATTCACAGTGGTACCGTGTTCAGCAAAGTCCACCAATACAACATTATGCAAATCCCAGAACACCGTGACAAGCACTGTCCTAGCAGATTGAGTCACTCTGAATTTTTTCTTCACTGGGGAAGGAACCAGCATGTTTCCACTCCATGTTTGCTTGGTTTCGGGCGTGTAATGGTATGCCCACGACTCATCACCAGTGACGATTCCATTCAGAAAGCCATGCCCTTCTGCGATGTACCGCGTTAGGTGATCCAAGCTTGTCATTCGCTGGCCCTTGTGGTTGTCTGTCACGTTCATAGGCACCCAGCGAGCACTAACTTTACGAAATTTCAACGTGTCATGAACAATATCGTACACTGCACCATAGGAAATGTTGAACTGTTGCGACAAGGTTCGCAGTTGCACACACCGGTCGTTCAAAATTGCCGCCTCAATGCCTCTGACATTCTGCGGGGTTGCAGCGTGGCAAATCACTAAGGTTTACACGGCCCTCTAGGAAGAATGCACACTACCTGGGGACATTGCTACGGTCCATATAATCATCCCCATACACGCCATGCATGTCCCTGTGAATATCACTTGGTTTATGCCCTTTGGCCCACAAATATTGAACCACACCTCTCTGTTCTTCAAGCGTGACGACAGTAACATGCGCGGCATCTTTGTTGCGTAGTTCACGCTTCTATCGCTAGAGCTGCATATGAAACAAAAAATACGCTCTATAGTGAAATTTTCAAACTATATTGTGTGAAATTGCAACATTCGAGCTGCAATATCAAGGCAGAAAAATTTATTGTGCGTTACTTTTCGATCCGCCCTCGTAGTTAGTATTAAATGGTTACAGTGTTCCTCCTATAGTAGTAGTAGTAGCGAAGTGAGTGGGACTCCCCGTAGTCTAGTGGTTAGCACGCCTGATGGGTACGAGTCCTGGCTGGAGAGTTTAGTCTCTATATACTCATGTTTATCTTTTGGTTCTATAAATACTTAAAAAGTTGTTTGTTGATCACGCTGTCCGATCAAATTCTTTATTTAGTCACTATACCCTGTTCAGTGATCCAGTTGATATTACTTCATTTGGATAAATCTTTAAAGGTGACCACACAATGAAGGTATAACTGGCATCGTTTCAGCTATTCATGTTTCAGCCCCCCCTCCTCCAAATGCATTATCTGTGTACGCCCCTGTTTGTTGGATATCCACGAAGACTTTATAAAAACAATGCTCCTCTAGTTTTAAAATACTCCGCTTTTAATATCCACTAGTAGACAAGGTATTCACATACATAGGTTGGAACTTTAATAGTGCAACTATTTATTTATTTATTTATTAATATTACAAATAAGATACATGTTTGAAACTTCTGCAGGCCTTCAATGCAATCAGCAGCATGTCCAATAACTAGTTACCAGCGATGTGGAAGTCGTAGGGTACCTGTTGCAGCGACTTTTTTAGTGATGTTCTTGATAAAGCAATCATCAGAAAAAAGCCTGCAGAATTTCGGGAAGATCGCTGAATGGAATTCTCCAAAGCGGTTTCTTCATCTTCGGGATTAGGTCATAATGACAGCGGATTGGAAAAGCACTTCCCAACAGCAACGATGTTACAAATCAGTTACAGATTGCATCATGTGCGCCCGAGCATTGTATTACAAAATAATGGGAGGATACTGTAAAAGGTGTCGCCACTTTCTTCACTACATTGGTCTGAGATAATGCTCCAAAATGACAGAAATATTGTACGATAACATTTTGTCCTTGCGGTATGGTATGTCTCAGGCTTACGATAAGGCCATCACAGTCGTACACAAGAAGCACCATAACTTTCACATTTATAACCCTCCTCGTCACTGCTCTGTATGGTTCCCCACATGCCTCAACAAGATCTGCATGACATCGTGTTGCTGTATGAGCAGAACACATTCAATCTTCAACCACCTTCGGTGTTCCTGTTTTGTGAACATGGCGAAAACACAACACACGACAGTTTAGGTCGGTAGTTCATTCAGATCTATCTTCTACTTGCCATAGTCCATGTACTTTGAGTCGAAAGGTAGATTCCATTTATTGGGTGGTGGGTAAGACATAGGCAAACACATGGTAAACGTGAGAATAATTACTTCCTTCTCGTTTGGTTTCCACAGCAGTGTTGCCACTATTAAAGTTCCAACCCACGTATTTTCGTCTTCTTCTAATTTACAAAGTACTAACTATAGGCATTTAAGCGTCAAAAGCCACTGAAGTTTGTGTGCGTTCTGAATCTTAATGCTCGTAAAGCTAACATTTTGCCATCCTATTCTGACAGCGGAAGAAATTGAAACTAATTTTATCATTAAAACGGATATTTCTCTTTTACTATGTCAGGCTACTTTCGATCGATAAAACAGAAAGACAGGATGAATACAACAAGGTCTTACGTGTAGCCTTCACATGACTTTATCTGCTCACTCTTCTGTAAACTGTTCTTATAAAACCTTATTCTTTTGTCTACTTCTCGTTAATTGGAATAAACTTCCATTACGATTTACACACCCTTGTAGTATAAGAAGGATACAGTAGGATAAAGAGGCTGTCAGATAACGTTCAAACACATGACCACAAGAAAAACATGAATAGCGAATAACACTTGTGAAAAACCTGATGTGTTACATTTACACAATTTTTCTATCCACTGTCGTTTACTTTTATATAGCTTCTACAAACTATTCTAACGAAAGGTAGAATCAGACGACTGAAACATTCAATGCCATAGCCGGGATTTGAACCACGGATCTGCCGTTCTCCGTCCGGGTGCTCTAATGGCGTGCCGGCATGTTGCCATGGTAGCTCAGTGATTAGAGCAACCGGACGGAGACCGGGAGATCCGTGGTTCAAATCCCGGTTACGGCATTGAATTTTTCAGTCGTCTGGTTTTACTTTTCAAACCCTGTCCAACACACGGCTTGCGTGGAAGAACAATTAATTCCAATATTATAACGAAAGCTTCTTTTACTATCTAGGTACTTCATTTTAATCGAGGTAATCCTTTGTAGAAATTGTTGCCTTATACATTTCGTTGTAGATACAAGGGGAACAGAGGAAACCGAATCGATGTTCATATGTTTAAATGCGAGTCGTTATATGTTGGTCTTCAGATTCCATATTCTTTCCTGAAAACATGGAACAACGACAGCGCTTTAAAACAATAAAAAAATATTTAAAAAAACAATAACACAGATATCTCCGAAATGGTTGATTCCACAAAAAAAGTTATTTAAAATAAATTATATTTTAAAGAGATCTACATTTTCCTTGCAGTAAGTTTTGGTGTATTCCTTGTCTGTCAGTGCAGTAATACAAATTTATAAAAATTCTTACTGAATGAAGAGGCCTTGCAGACTATTTACAGAAAATTCAAGATATATGGCATTTTTATCAAATGTTTTACATCCATTCTTGAGAAAATAAAAAATAACAACAAATTTGCCATGTAAAGGGTAGTTTATGGGGAGTTATTTTCTTACAAATCTTCATGTTGCATTTCTGAAAGGTACTAAACTAAAATATCAAGTTTGGTATTTATTCAATATTTCGTTTTTGGGTTATGCTGTACAAGGACAGACACACACACATCGACGCTTTTTAAAAAGGCTTTTGTTTTCATTCAGGAGCCTGAAAACATGTATTTCTGGTGAATTTTTGATATGGATATTATGGGTGGAATACAATACTTCCTCTACCTACTAGGTTCATACGTGGTAGACAAAGTGAAAATGTTTACCATTAATATATAGGGAACAGATTTTTACATAAACATTTTTTTTTTCTTTTTGCCTAGAGGAACCTCCGCGCAGTCGTGGTCGCTGGAGCGTTTGTCTTCAGCTCTCCGTGGCGCAAAGGGTCGTGAGTTCGAATCCCGCCATGGGCATGAGTATCTGTGTCCATCAATTCCCATAATGGGTGTAAGGGAGAGCACAAAAGAATTCTTCGAGGTTAACATTAATTTCTTTTTAGAAAATCAGAGAGGATTAGTTTTAAACATTTTATATTATTTTATTGTTTTGCAAAATATTCCCCTTTAACATGGATACGTTTTTGCATTCAATGAAACCAGGTCTTAAAGCAATGATGCAACTCTTCCTGAGAAACTTCAGTAACCAGTTTTTTATAATGTTTCACTGCTTCATCTGATGAAAAAATAATTCCAGCATTTTATTTTTTTTTTTTTTTTTGGAAACAAAGGAAATCACAAGGTGCTAAGGTCAGGTCTGTATGGTGGAGGGTCCATGGTGCTGATAGATACCCAACCGTTAGATTTGCTGTATATGACGATGCGTTGTCATGATGTAACATTATTCCTTCTGGGCGTTTTTCATGAACTTTTTAAAAAATTTGCGGTAAAGACACGTGTACACCAACCAGTAGCTGTACGTCTATCTTCTAATGCTACAGTAGCAATATGACCCGTTTTAGAAAAGAAAGCTAGCAATCGTCTTTCTACCAGCACTGCGAATTCGCCGGACGTTTGTAGGCTTAGATTCTGTTCGAAAGATCCATTGAGCTGATTGCAACAATAAATCCAAGAATCATCACCAGTAACGATACTCCATACTATATTTGAAGTGCCCGTTTGGAATTTATCCAGAGTTTTTCTGCACCAATCAATGACTTATTTTTGACCGGCAGTCCGTTTATGTAGAATCCATCGACATCAAAATTTTCTCACGACTAGCTGCTGATGTAAAATGTTTTGGATTTGACTCATACCAATTCCCAATGTCGCCCGAATAAATTCACAAGATGTCCGTTTTTCTTCTAAGCACTGCTTGAACAATGGCAATATTTTCATCAGTAACAGCAGTTCTTGGGCGTCCTTCACGAAATCCATCACCAAGAAAACCCGATCTCTTTTGAATTCGCTGTACCAGTTATAAATTGTTGCCTTAGATGGGGCTTCTTCGCCAAATGCATTTCTAACGAGATCTTCATTGTTTAGGCGCTAATGACTATTTAAAACCGTAAAAAATCATAGCCAGGAAATCTTCTCTAGTGAAATTCATTTTTGGGTGAACGCAAAATCTTTAAATGATGATTATTAACAAACTATTAGAGTAAATCGAACAAACTACACGGCAATCAACTCGCAAAACATTAGAACGTAGTGTCAAATATAAACAAATTTCATCTGTTTTTGGAAACTTGGAATTCTAGAATGTTCAGTATCGCCCTCGTAATTGTCAAAGTGTGTGGGTTTCTGAATCTTCCAACGTCCCTCAAACTACAGTACACTCTTCTTGTATATAGATAAGCATCCTTAATTGAATTCAAAGTTCTGGATGATACTTTAAGAGCAGATGTGCTGAATTTGATTTTTATGTAAATATATGTTTTAAATATTTTGTTAAAATACGTGTTTTATAAATTCTTTGATAGTTTTTTACAATTGTATCATTTCTACAAAAAAAAGTGTTTAATTCAATAAATGCTATAGACGCATACTATTACATTTTCAATGTTAGATTTTAAATGTATTGCAATTTGAAGTGTAAATCTGCCAAGTGTTGCATCATGTGCTGCTGACTTTTACATTATGATGTATCTTATTCATGGGATTTCCCATCCCACCCCAATCCAAGGGAATGTATCTTCCTAGATCACTTTCTTCATAAAGTTCACCAGTTGGGTTACATTTCAAGTGAATTGCGCTTTTAGTTGCACCATTTAAGCTGTTTGCCAGATTCCCAAGAACCAGCTCTAGTCTAAGAAACAGAATGCAGCCGGAAGTAAATGAACAACCGAGCGGGATGGCTCTGTGGTCCACATTCGGGAGGTCCCGGTTTGATTCTCAGTGACCGCTCACTCTGATCTATAGGATTTTTCGGGGTTTTCCCGGGTCGTCAGGCGAATGCTGGAGTGATTTCTTTCATCTCCCGAATTTCCTGTCCTTCAATTTCGTTCCATTAACCTTTTCATTCATCCTTTTCCGTTTGGTCTGTTTCAGGGTTGGAAGTCTCGGCGATTGTGTTTCGGTGCGGCATGTCAGGATCCTCTCTGTGAATATTCTCCGTCCTTCGGCCGGTTGCCGGGATATAAGGATCGCCCCTTAAGGGGCGTTGGGCCCTGTGTGGGGCGAGGTCGCCGGTCTGCCTGTCCGACTGCCGGGGCGTTCATTCTGGAAACTGTAACGAACCGTCATTTGCTGTGCGATCAGTCCTGGTTCCGGCCGCCTGATGTCTCCCTTCACCTCATCCCTCCCTCCCAATGGCGACCCCTCGTGAGACGTCGGTACAATGTCCTCATTCCTGGATCGGTGCCGAATCCCCTCCACTTCACAATCCAGCAGGACACACATTTTGATGACCTTAAATGTTTAAAAAATGATCTATAAAATGATTAAATCTTTTTTAAAAAATTAGATATAATTAAAAAATAGCATAATTATATATGGATATAACTGCTGTACAAGTAGAAAGAGTAAGTATAACAATAATGATCAGATAATTTAGAAAATTAATTAAAAATATACTTGTTCCATGTTTCTGTTTGAAGAATCTGAAAAGAAAATTGTTTTTGAAGCATGTCTTACAGAACTGTAGAATTTACTCTTTTGAGTTCTCAGATTACAAAATTCATTGTGAATGAAGAGGGCTTCACAGCCTATGGCACAACACAAGAACAAAGACAATAGCAACTAATTGTATGCACTTATTAATGCATAAAGGAGAACACTTGCCTGTCTCATCCCTAGTCTGAGACATGAATTCATAACTGTAATTATACCTACTCCCCCCCAGAATAAGCAACATTCCACCCAAAAGCACCCTTTCCAGACTAACCTTTAAATAGGAACGATTTTTCCGAAGAATCCAAATAAAGGATACAATAGAGTTACTCTTATTTCTCAGTTGAATGCGAAATTTCTGATGTTTGAAAAGTTTTCCTTATGTAAAATGTCAGTAGTATAAAAAGTTTTATATACTCAATGTAAATGTAAGAAAATAACTAAATGCACTATGTGATCAAAAATATCCGGACACCCCCACAAACATACGTTTTTCATCTTAGGTGCATTGTGCTGCCATCTATTGCCTGGTACTCATTATCCGCGACCTCAGTAGTTATTAGACATCGTGAAACAGCAGAATGGGACGCTCCGTAGAACTCACGGACTTCGAACGATGTCAGGTGATTGGGTGTCACTTCTCTCAGAAGTCTGTACGCGAGATTTCCACACTCCTAAACATCCCTAGGTCCACTGTTTCTGATGTGATAGTGAAGTGGAAACGTGAAGGGACATGTACAGCACAAAAGCGTACTCGCCGACCTCGTGTGTTGAATGACAGAGACCGCCAACGTTTGAAGCGGGTCGTAAACAGTAATAGGCAGACATCTATCCAGACCATCACATACGAATTCCAAACTGCATCAGGATCCACTCCAAGTACCACGACAGTTAGGCGTGAGGTGAGAAACCTTGGATTCCATGGTCGAGCGGCTACTCATAAGCCACACAACACGCAAGAAAATGCCAAACGACGCCTCGCTTGGTGTAAGGAGCGTCAACATTACACGATTGAACAGTGGCAAAACGTTGTGTGGAGTGACGAATCACGGTACACAATGTGGCGATCCGATGGCAGGGTGTGGGTATGGCGAATGCCCGGTGAACGTCATCTGCCAGCGTGTATAGTGCCTACAGTGAAATTCGGAGGTGGTGGTGTTATGGTGTGGTCGTGTTTTTCCTGGAGGGAGCTTGCACCCCTTGTTGTTTTGCGTGGCACGATCACAGCGCAGAACTACATTAATATTTTAAGCACCTTCTGGCTTCCCACTGTTGAAAAGCAATTCGGGGATAGCGATTGCATCTTTCAACACGATCGAGCACCTGTTCATAATGCACGGGCTGTGGCGGAGTGGTTACACGACAATAATATCCCTGTAATGGACTGGCCTGCACAGAGTCCTGACTTGAATCCTATAGAACACCTTTGGGATGTTTTGGAACGCCGACTTCGTGCCAGGCCTCACCGACCTACATCGATACCTCTCCTCAGTTTCGCACTCCGTGAAGAATGGGCTGCCATTCCTCAAGAAACCTTCCAGCACCTGAGTGAAAGTATGCCTGCGAGAGTGAACGCTGTCATCAAGGCTAAGAGTGGGCCAACACCATATTGACTTCCAGCATTACCGATGGAGGGCGCCACGAACTTGTACGTCATTTTCAGCTAGGTGTCCGGATACTTTTGATCACGTAGTGTAAATATGGAAAGGGTAAAAAAGTGACAAAATAATTATGTAAAATTGGAAAATGGGTTAAAATGACCAAAGGATAGCACATTCCTCTAGTAAGTAAACAATCCAACAGTTAAAAAGTTTCTTGTGAAGCATACAGACTTGAATCTTCCAGGAGAATATAATTTAAAGAAAAACTATTTACCCAAAGTGCTATGATGAAACATTAGAAAATATTGGAACTTTGTGGAAAAATTAGAAAATAAGGGTGTGCATTGACCATACTATGGACCCAATAGGCAAAAAGATAGGAAGTGTAGTTTGGCATGTGCACTTAAATATATGAAACATTTCTTAAAGACTCATATTTCCTAGCTTGCAAAGAAATATCAGTAGTAAATCATGTTACTGCCACTACGCTTTTCAAAGAAAGTTTGCAAAATCATAGCCAAAGGGTGTTAAATACAATAATTACTTCTTATTCTTCTTACAGATTCAGCAGCATATTTAAAAAAATCTTATGTGATTCATTCAAATGACCTTCTCTATCCAATCCTTTTTAGTGGGTATACACAATATTCTTACCAAAGCTTATTTTTCTATCTGCTACATTTTAATCCGAATAAACCTTTGCAGAATTAGTTACAATTCATATTTTATTACAGATACAAAGAGAACAGAAATAATCAAATGTTTAACAACTGGATGCTATACTCTGCCTTAGGATTCCATACTGTTTCCATGCAATTGGGAAGTAGTTTATTAGCTCCACGTATAGACGCCAATTTGTAGTAGTTTGTATTGAAGGAGTTGTATTATATTTCAAATGTTGGGGAGCCGAACTTGAAGTAGTTGCAACCGCACGTATGGTAAACAGTTTCCGGTAGCATTTGCCCCAAGTTTAAAAATATATTAATTTTGAATTTGATGTTTCTTTAAATATTATATATTTATGTTTGCCTCGGCTGCGTCAGTATTATTTTAGAGACATGGATATCTTGGCAGGGCGTGATGTGACAAGAATTCACTCCTTTTTATTAATCCTTGACACAAATTAAATAGCACTGCACTGATATTGAGAGCTGTGAGATTCTTTTTTTAGCGCTTGCACTTTTTAACATGTATACTATTTTCGTCTCACATGAATACGTAATTAATTTCTCGAGGGCACATCTCGCTTCTGGTTATGAGGACTGTCTAGAAGCAACTGAACTATTTTCCACCCCCTAAATTTGTAGATTTCTGTATTTCAAGTCCTTGATTGGCTAATCCTAGTCCAATAGAATACCTTCATTTAACTAAAGCTTTTTCTGGTTGTTGATTGGCTATTTTTTTAAACTGTCTCAAAAATGTACATTATTGCTGCTCTAATAATGCCTAGTAGCATTTAAACTTCCTTACTCATTATTGCCTCAAGGTTACCTCATTGTTAGCAACTTTAAACCTATTTTTCTCACAGCTCCTACATTATTAAAGTACGTAATGCATTCACATAATATTATTGAACATGTTTGCAATAATATAAGCATATGCAATGACTGCCACATACAATTTACAAATTATTACATACACACATTGCTTCAAGGCGGGATGTTATTGAATTTACATATTATATAATAGACTGAAATTATTTAAGTATTAAAAACACTGCCTCACAATCATGAGGCTTAAAGCGAATGACCAAGTAGTAAACAATTTGAATCATTAATAACAGATATCTCAAAAATTGCTTATGCCAGAAAAAGCTTATGTAAATAAATTGTGTGTTTTAAAGAGATCTACATTGTTTTGTATAGTACGTTTTGGTCTATCACTTAATGTTTACAAGTTATACAAGGTTATACAAAATTCCTTCTGAATGAAGAGGACTTCAGAGGCTATTCCCAGAAAATTCAAGACATACATTTTATTTGTCATGCAAATATCTTTAATATATGGTATTTTAATCAAAATCAATTGTAGTCATTTTTTAGAAAATCCAACTTTTCAAAAAAAGTTTCATGTATAAGGTAGTTGGGAGTGGGAGGTTTTCAAGAAAATAAATTTTATAGTTAGACTTCTCACTCCACTCCACTCAGAACAGAAAGAAAGATTTGATAAGGATGTGATGAACTGTTCAGAAAACACTCTAACACTCCATTATCACCAATACCATGGTCACTTGCTTGGGGATATGGCTTTCTGCAGTGGTGTACTATGATAATAATTCTGATGCTTTCAAAGGGTGGTGCATAACTTAAACAAAAATGATGCTTCTTTAGGTTGTTCAAAACTTATTAGCTTATAGTTATTTAAAATATGAAGTGCATATATTTAAGTTTCTTGTGCATTACGAGAGCTCACAAAACTGAAGTTCAACTTGAACTGGACTGTGTTGCATGATAATTAACAAAGATTTGTAATCGGAAATTTGAAGATGGCACTTTTTGTGTACTTTAATGCCAATGAATATCAACAAAATGACTACAATCAGCCATAATTGGTGAATAGAATACTTACAAAAGTTGTTTTCCTATTACAAAATGTTGAATTGTGTGAATTTAAAAAGACAATATTTTTTACTTCTAGCACTTTTTTTTTCCATTGAAGTAAAATAATTTTCATTTTTTAGCACATTAAATTTGGTTTTCTAGTAACATGTATAATTCTCCTTCTTCAAAGGCTGATAGAAATCTAAAGGGACACCTCAGCTTTAAAATTAGAATTCACAATCAATACTTTTATAAAAATAAATATTTATTACACATTTGTACAGAAAATGCATTTGTATTCAGATTTGACCAGAATTTAACATTTCAACAATCAGGCCACATATCTCATTACCTTTCTTAACAATTTCAAAATTAGTAGTTAATATCTGAGACCAATATTTAAAGAATGGCATCATTTCCAGAAATAATTTAACAGAATGTTTATTACCAATATCAATAATGAAATGTAAGCAGAGCCACATGTATTCCTTTTCTTCTTATTTTAAAAAATAGTTTACAATTAGTTTATAAATCTATAAGATAAAAGCGTTCATTAAAACCATTGCACCTCCATATTTCCTATTTTCAAGTCAGGTTATAATTAACACTTACTAAGCCTCCCTCGTACTTTACTGCAATAGTTTTCCTGTTAATTCCTTATTTAAATATGAAGTAAAAGCTTCCAGGTTGGAAGGCTGTGATCTGTTGCTACTGACCTGTCCAGGATTCCAATCCTCCGAAGGTGGCAACCAAACATTCATGAAACATCAGGTATGTTCACTTTGATTAACATTGTGTTCATCAACTCCAGTCATGAAAGTAAGTCTCTGTATGTATTTAATTCCTTATTTCTTAGGTAATCATTTTTTTGGAAATAAAAACTCATTGAAGTAAGTGCTCAAATTATACTAAGTGGGGTAGACAAAAGTGGTCCGTCTGTCGTTTCAAAACAAATGCGATATTTTTGCTGTATATTAGTATAAATTCCTGTTAAAATTGGTCGTTAAAATTGAATCAAGCTACAGTACAACAATGGGAAATTTTATGCAATATGAATAATCAATAGTTGGCATTCTTCTGTCAGTATTTTAGTTTATTTCATCAGTTCATATACACATTGCTGTTCACAATCTGGAAAATGACTTTCTCGATTCAAGAAAGAATTCAAATTGTGGAAGCATATGTGAAAACAGGTTTGATAAATGAACGAGTCCATGATGTTTTCTCTGAAGAACAAACTGTTAGCAAAAATTTGTGGCCATCACGTTCCCCGATCTAACAAGTGTGAGTTTTTCCTGTGGGAATATTTGATGAGCAAGGTCTATGAAACAAATTCACACACAATACAGGAACTGAAAGACATCAGCTGTGAAGTTGCTGCTATCGAACTATGTATCTGAACATGTTTAGATGTGCACAGGTGTATATTGATGCTGCAGGAAGTCACTTTCAACATCTTCTATAAATAGTGAGTCCATTTCAGCAATTCAATATTTACTCTATACTTACACGGGCCAGTTTATACTTACACGGGCCACTTTTATCTGTACCACTTTTATCGATTACTCATATTGCATGAAATTGCACATTGTTGCACTGTAGTTTGATTCAATTTTTAATGACCAATTTATATTAATACACAAGGGAAATATCTTATTTGCATTCAAACAGGAGATGGGCCACTTTTATCTGTGCCACCCTTTACTAGTAATATCTGAATGTTATAAACATTTTGTATGTTTATATAACTCCAATATAACCTCAATGAGTTTATAATTTAGCATCCTGAGCAATAAGCAATAATGCTCAAATAATTTTCATTTTGCTTACTAGTTACATTTTCAGAATATATTTCATGGACTATTGCTTGCATATTTAGTTGCTTTAGAGAAAAAGGAAAGATTGGTAATAATGGGTCTGGATCAAATCAAGCTGGAAAAGAATTTAGCCTCAATCAAGAAGAAGAAGATACCCTTTAAAACACAGTTGGCAGCTGATGGTGTGTGAATGAGTTCATGAAATATGTATGCAAATAAAATTAAAAAATGTGACGTACTCACACAACTTTCTCTACCTATTAAAAATTCATTACATTCTTATATATTAAAATATGCAATCAAAAGTGGTTCTTCTATCCATGTCAAGGTTATGCATGATACATTTATGTTCAGAAATAATTTCAAATTAAGTTGTAAGTGATTGGATAGGTAGGTATATACAGTATATAGAAACAGCATTCAAATGTTTAAACCAAAAGTAGCATGGAGAAAGAAATTCTGAAGCTGTAAGTAACAATTTGCAAAGGAAAAGAAAACAGAGGGATTGCAAAATTTCAAGAAAAATTCATTAGACTTGTACTTACATTTGAAATATGTAACTATGGAAAATTTTAAAAACAGCTAATGCTACAAAAAATTTATTCAACACAAATTTTATACTATAAAGATTTCTGCATTTTTTTTCTCTATCCCTCACAGTTATACAAAATGACACAACATTTTTCAGAATGAAGAGGATTTCACAGGTGTTCACAGAAAGCTCAAGGCATACATTTTATTCTTGTTAATACCTCAAACATGTGATATTTAAATGAAAATCTTTATAGCCAGTTTGAGGAGATAACACAAATTCAAAACATTTTCATGTAAAGGTTTTTTGGGGTAGGATAAATGGCACGAAAATCTTCTTATTGCATCTTGAAAGATGTTAGATGTAATAAAAACATTTGGTGTTCATCCTACTTTACAGTTTTTAATCATGCTGCTCTCCATCCCCTCTCTCTCTCACGATCTCACACATACATACACACACACACATACACACAAATTTACAACAATTTTTTTCTAAAAATACTTTTTTGAGGGATACAGGGTACCTCAAAACATGTATTTCCAGTAAATCTTAATGCCAAATTTTTGGGTGGAATACAATGCTTCCTCAGCAGTTAGAGCCCAAGTTTCACAAATGGTGTAGTAAGTATGAAATGGCAACTACTAAACAAATACAAAATTGGGACACCTACCTATTCATAGGGCTTAAGCTTTTTTGTGTCCTAATAGTGCAGAGATATGAATGGATCAATGGCATCCTGACAATCTTTAATTGCCTTAAACAATAGTTTTGTTGTGGCTAATATTAAGAATAATGTAGTTAAACAAGCATAGAGATCATTCAGAAGAACAAAATGAAAATGAATGTCTGTTAAAGTACAGAACAATGCTTTCTTTTTGTTTTAAATTATGCTTATTACTGCTTTAACTGATTATGTTATGAAGTTTGTTCTTTGGGTCAGAACCACAGTATAATGCCAGACAATTGGCCTGGTGTATAGTTGCTTTCATATAGTAATAGAAACCTTTTGAGTACATATAGATTCCTAGTGACCTATTTTTGCCTTAGTATACCATCTGCTTAGTTAACTTGTTGATAATTGGATAGTTGCCTTTGTCATCTCAGTTGCTTCTGTTAACTTAATAATCTGTGGAGTTAACTTTGATCCATGGTAATGAAGTATTCAAACTCATGATAATTGTGGGAAACCATGAAAATACCAAATTAAACAGTATACAGAATTTGAAACTGTGACCTCCCAAATACAAGCCTCAGTATTTTATATCACAACACTGTGAATGCCAGAGTGATTGTAGTGTAAATTTGCATTATTGTATGACAATGATTTGAGATGTTTGTTAATTATAAGCATTGTTAGGAAATAAGTTTACACAACCTCACTGAAACTGACAATAAGAGCGGGTAACAATGTAGCGAGGGGGTGAGTTGTTTATTAATTAGAAGAGACAAGCAAATGACGTCAGAGTAGCGTGCCTTTCTTTAGAAATAGAGGGAATATCTTCCCTAGAGCATATGTGTTGGTAATTTTGATTGGATATAAAAATAGACGCTAATGTTGGCGCGTTTTATTAACCAATAGCAGCTCGATTATAATCTTTAGGCATATCGGGGTGAGGGAGTATAAAAAGCTAAAGCCAGAGACGGGTAACGCTCAGTCCAACAGAATCATTCGCAGGTTATACGTCGCGCAGTTCTACAGAATCATTCAGAAGTTACACGTCGCACAGTTCACAGAATCATTCACGCGTTAAACGTCGCGCAGTTTTACAAAATCTCTCGCGTCGTAAAGTTAGTTAAAAGATGTAAAATACGCGAATTAATAATGTGCGGCAAATAAGTGATAATAGTTACATTCGAAAATACAACAGTTTCAGTCTGGCATGTATCAAAAGTAAATCTGTGAAATTAATGAAGTGTGACGGCAATAAAAGCGTAAAAACAAATTTTTTTATTAGTGTTATCTTTTAGTAACAACTCCTTTCCGTTTACACACCCTGTTCAAGAGATTTGCTCGACTGAGTAGTAATAATACCTAGCCGGAGCACAATGAACCAAAAATGCAAAATAATAAAACAATAACAGGCGCTCAGCAATAAGATAACACAAAGTAACCGCGACAAATGCTACTGCATGAGCCATTCCATTTTGGAAGAGAATAATGATGTTTTGTAACCAAAGCACAATTTTCACCCTCAACATCTGATGACATCAGTTACTCCAGATATTTCATTGAATAGCCAAGTAAAAACATTGTTTGCCTTAGTGCATTTTACTATTAACATAATTATATGATTCATTAATAACATTCTACTCAAATTCATTATAACAAGTTTAGTATTTCTGAGGTATTTAAATTTGAAAACTGAATGGATCATAAAATTAATTATGAAAAACATCCAGTAAAATCTTAACTATACTTATAAAGCTGGATATGAAATTCTTGATGAGTATCTGAAGTTTGTTTTATTCATTAAACACTTGAATAAAATTGCTTTTATTAGATTTGATCAAATAATTGTTTATCACGTGCCTAGCTCCACAGATGGAATAACACTGTCCAAACCAATGTTCACAAAAGTGGTGTGTTTACCAATGCACTCAGGTTTCATAGAAATTGTAGATATAACAGACTGGGAATCAGTCATATTATTTTCTATGAGACAAGATCTGGAGTTAAATCTGTCCATTGTTCTCTTGAAGGAATAAGCTTTTGGTTTAAGTAAATTATTTATAACAACGTTTTCCACAAGAAGAACAAAGATGAAGTTTATGATGCCCATGCAGAGAATCACCCATCGGAAGTCATAGCCTGGTGTATCAATGTATTTCAACACACGTAATGTCCATTGAGCTGGACACATCACCTGAAAACAAAACAAAAAAAAATTCTCTGTATAGTCAGTCAATCAGAATACACTAATATTACAAGTTAATTTCATAATAATAATAATAATAATAATAATAATAATAATAATAATAATAATAATAATAATAATAATAATAATAACAACGTTATAATAATATATACATATATACACTTATATTCATTGTAGTTTACCAATGTTATACAAGCTTTTTGCTATTAGGAATGCTTTTAGAACAGGTTTAATGGTACGCATATATAATATGGTATTTCTAACACACAATGGTATTTTGTTACACAGGGCAGACCATTTAAGTTGAGACTGTACAATATCTCCAAAACTAAGCATTGTAGAAAGAAATGTCTTGAATAAAAGTTGCTTGATATTACAGGGGAAAGTAAATGCCATTAGTCGTGTTTTGTTTGCAGGAGTTATAATGGTCATTTTAGGGTCAATTTAATCTTTTTAAGTGGGAAACTACATTTTGTATGGTTTTTTTTCTCATTATAAAATAGTTTATACATAGCTGTTTGTTTTGTGTTGAGGAAAAAGGAAACAAAATAAAAAATGTTGGTTTCCAATTACGAAATGCAACTTGACCCTCAAATGACCACCATGAATGGTCCAACCATTCATTGCGCTCTTCGTACACAGCCATTCAGAATGTTTATTGTTATTTACGTTGGTGTAAGAACAATTGCAAAGTGCTTTACACAAATGTTGTTTAGTTTATATGCTAAATGTGGTAAATATTGACATAATATGCTGGTTTAAGAATGTTCATATGTTTCTATATTTGATAATTGTTTCAGTTGGTACAGTCAAAGTTTTTTACAGCCTATTTCTATATGTGTATTGCAAGCTAAATGTTCTACATGTAGACTCAACAATTTATAGTTTCTTGCATGTTCTAAAATAATATTGCTAATTTATGTTTAAATTGCCATTTTGAAATGCCATGAATTTTGTTTTTCCTGTGTTTAACTTTAGTCCAGTGTTTAGTAAATACTGTATTATTTTACAAATTTCTCTTGTGAGTTTTTCTTCTAAGCTTTCTCTACCATCACTCCAACATATTATAGCTGTATTGTCTGTGTAAGGGATCACCTTGCTTAATGATGAAACTTTTCGTCCAAATTTTCATTGCTTGGAATATATCACTTTACTTGCACTGTGCAAGAACTAAGATAATAAAACCTTCACTGACAAGATAATTATATAATGAATGTAAACAAGAGAAACAAAGGCCTAATTATGATAATACACCTCTATATGAGTTCCCATGCTGTGCACACAATAGTAAAGAATATATCACAACTAATTAAAAGCATTCTGTTGTTTTATTATGCTTAATTGTGAAACAATATTGTCAATTTTAAGTATGAAGAAATATTGCAAAGATAGGACGTACAGGAAAAGTTTATAACAGATGCTTCAAGTTTCTTCAACCTCTGAAATCTTTTGTTAGCAAGGTAAAAATCTCCGTGTATTTCTGAGGAATAACAAAGAAGGTGCAAATATGTTGTTAATGACAGTTGGGGTGAACATACAAATAGTGTTGCTTTAAGGAAAGACCTCAGCTATAGCAGGTTGGAACATTCTGGAATAAGGAAAACCTTACTAGCGTAAGCCAATGAAAGCACAGGAAAGTTAAAGGTTTGTGGTAAAGGTACCAACAGTAAGTTAGTATGTCATTGAGCGGAAAACCTCATCATATGACCGTTCAGACTAGGGGTAACATGTAATGCAGTAAATGCAATATTTCTTAGCAAGAAAAGACATTCTCTGAAATTGCCTTCACTATGAAGTTTCATCAATACCCCTGGAGTATTGAACACTAAGAATGGAGGTTAAAGTGAATCAAGACAAAACACAGATTGTGGTATTCAAAAAGGGGGGAAAATTAAGCAAATATGAAAAGTGGAAGGGAGAGAATAAAGATTACAGGGTGGTGCATGACTGTATTTATTTAGGAGTAAAAATAGATGGAGGTAATAAATGGGAGAAACAAAAGAAGTTTGCAATGGCAAAAGATAAAGGTACGATGGCAGCAATTAGAAGCTGCAAATATAGAGTACCTAGTATAAATGTTAAATGGCTGGAAAAGGTTTATGACATGGTTGTGGAAGCAAAAATGATGTATGGTATAGAAATATGGGGATTAGATAGAGGATGGGAAAGTATAGATGAGGTGCACAGGATGTTTTGTAGAGAAATACTAGGGTTACCAAAGGCAATTGTAAGACAGGTAGCACAATTAGAGATAGGCAGGGTGGCAAATAAGGGGAAGATAATGGAAAGAGCTTTTGAAATTTTGGTTCAGAACTTTAAATCTAGGAAAAAGTAATGTTTTAAGACAATGTATTGAATACCAAGAAAATAGCTTAATGAATGATAGATGGGTGAATAATTTATGGAACATTTTGGAGAAAAATGGGTTAGGAGACATGTGGAGAAGGAGAGAAAATAACGTGAAAAATTTTTGGAAAAAGGCAAGGAAAAGATTGGAAGATATAGAAATACAAAACATGTTAAGTGAAATTACCGAAAAGAGCTCATTGGTTTGTTATAGGCCAATGAAAAATACATGGGGTAGGGAAAAATATATAGACATAGTAAATAAAGAAGAGAGAGAATCTATTGCATGGGTAAGAACCGGAGCATGGAGGCTAAAAGGGTTAAGACAGGGTATTCCACAAAACCAATGCCCAATATGTGGTGGTAATGAAGACATTGAACATATAGTATTTAAGCGCCAAGGAACAGAAAATTGGAGGAGAGAATTTTTTAAAAAGAAGTGATTGAAGGGGGATAGAAATATGCTTATGATCGAAATGATGTGCAAGGACGCTGGGAGCACTTGACAGTTTTTGTGTAAAGTAAAAGATAAATGGCTTTGGACAGTGGATACAGAAAAGTAAGAGGTAGTGTATCTTACTTTGAATGGAAAACTATGGTGAATGTGTGATGGTAAAGTAATCAATAATAAGTGACAAGTGAAAAACGAATGGAAATGGGACATGAAAAACTGAAGCAAGAGAATTTATTGACGAGAAATTGTAAAATGTAAATAAACTGTAGTGATTGTCTACAGAATGAATTAACAGGAAATTGTAAAATGTAAATAAACTGTAGTGATTGTCTAAAGAATGAGTGGCCTGGGTCAAAGTTCAGTAGACAATGAAATTGTAAATCTCTTATCACAATAAATAAATAAATATTAAAAACCCAAAAGTGAAGCATGGAAGAACAAGTATAATAAAAAAAAATGAACACGCTGCAGAAAGATCATTCCCTTAATAAACAAGTTTAGTGAGATAGAGATGAAGAGCAGAAAAAGTTTTTGTTATGGATTGTCTAGCTTTATGCATAGCTGTGAACCAAATAAAAGCCAGAATTGCATCTTACAACTTTATCTATAGTAGATGACATCTGAGTCTTGTCTGAAATGCTTTTATGGATAACTTCATTTAATGTCACCTAACAGCAAAAGTCTTACGGAGACATCAAGGTACGTAAAAATATACTGGAAAAGCTTGAAAACAAAAATTGTCATTGAGAAACTTGGCATTATTATCTGCTTACAAGGTATACAACTTCTAAATATTATCAAAATTTCCTTAAATCTATGAGATATGCTTCTTATAGGCCTTAGACATGAGCAAAGTTAGCAAAAGTTTTAGATTTACTGTTGTTCATCTTTTCCAAGAGATTAGTTGAGTTTTGATCACTTAATAGAAAGGTGCTCCTTTTTCACTTATAATATTTGTTAATGTATCTGTACACTATATTTTAAAGCACAGGTGCACATAGATTCATCTTTACTGATTCAGCATGATGGAATAGAATTGCTAGTCATAGTCATAACAAACAGAAATTCATGAGATAAATACTACACGAAAGGGAAGTAGTCCCCATCCCCATGCAAAACTTTGTTTGCTTCCAGAAAAGCGTGTACTATTAAACCATTAAAATAAGTGCTCTTTCCACTAATCTTAATTAAAAAAATTGGCAACTTTATGGTTTCAAAACTGCTGTTAAAGAGTTAGCTTCAAGTCATTTTTCTGCAGAAAGTTATTTGAATGACAAATTATTCTGATAATGACACTTAATAGCTCTATAAAAGGCATTTTACTGTTTTTAATAACAAGTCATCTGACATTGCCTACCTTGGAATTTATATTTTATATATTGCAGATATTGAAAACTAAACTCGCAAACAATGCTACACATTGCAAATCAATTACAAAATAATGAGGAGACACACTGGCTCTAAAAGTCCAGTGATAATATAAAATAAAGCTAAGTAATTTATATGTAGCAAAAGTGTATGTACACAACCTCTGTAACTGCAGGGAAATGTGAGGATCTGTCAATAACTAATGCCTCCTATTTTTTTTTCTCTTGTAATTTGCAAGAAACTTAAACTTTGATTACATAGCATGGAAGCCACAACATTGAGGATTACATTGTCACTTTTCAATATAATCCCCATCCTTTTCCACAGTTTTAGTCCAGCTTTTAACTAGGGCATGTATTCCTGTGTGGTAAAAAACACGGTCTTGCTTCCAAAGCCATTGACGCACAGATGTTTTCATGGCCACCACATCTTGAAAGTAAATCCCACAATGAACTTCCTTTAGTGGTCCAAACAGATGGAAATTTGATAGTGCTAGGTCAGAGCTGTATGGAGGATGAGGCAAGACTTCCCAACCAATTTTCACAATCACTTCAGTGGTGTGACGACTGGTGTGTGGTTTTGCATTGGCATGCAAAAGCAGAACATCTGCCATGGTTTTTGTTGGGCGAACTCACTGAAGATGTACTTTGAGCTTTTTGAGGGTGCTGACGTATTGCACAGAATTAATTGTGTATCCTTGCTTCAAACAATCGACCAGAATCACAACCCCTACATCCCAAAACATTGTTGCCATCACTTTCTGTGCTGATGGCACAGTTTTGAATTTTTTCTTCCTCTGTGAGGTTATGCGATGCAATTCCATGGACTGTCTCTTTGAATTCTGGTTCAAAAAAATAAACCCATGTTTCGTCTCCAGTCACAATTTTGTCCAGCAACACCTCTCCCTCCAAATGGAAGTGCTGCAAGTGTTCAGAGGCTACAGTTTTTCATGTCTCCTTATTCTGGTCTATTAACATTCGAGGTATCCACCGAGAACAAACTTTTGAGTATACTACAGTTGTCAATAACCGTCACCATACTGCCTTTACTGAGGGAAATAATGCGACACAATTCATCCATTGTTTATATTGAAGAAAGAGTGAGTCGACTGAAGATACTCTTTGCTCTACTTACTACATATTACATGCAGGGCTTGTTTCGTGAGGTATTCCCCACATCTTCCACTGCTATGCGTCAACTGACTTCAGAGTAGGATTCCAGTTCTCTGGTGCCATCTGTTGACCAATTGGCAGAAAATTGTTCTAATATAGGAGTGCTGGAGTTTCGATTGGTACTGAAGTCAAGCGGTCTTTTCCTTTTTCAATACGAACCAGTCAACTGGGTCATCAATCGGTCAACAGATGGCACCAGAGAACTGGAATCCCACTTCGAAGTCAGTCGATGCATAGCAGCGGAAGATGTGGGCAATGCCTCACAAAACATGTCCTGCATGTAATATGTTGTAAGTAGAGTAAAGAGTATCTTGAGTCGACTCACTCTTTCTTCAATATATTTGAATGCTTCACTGTGTGTAAGTTCCAATGTTTTCAAGAAACACATCCATTGTCACCTGGCAGTCATCTTAAATTATCTCATTCACTCACTCAATGTTGCATGGAGTCACTGCAGTCACAGGTCTGCCACTCGCTGTTCATCAGCCAATGCTGTTGGCCCTTCAGCTTCATTACAGCAATGAACCCATCTTCTAACCATGCTGACATCCATCGTTGCATCACCATACACCTTTGTGAGCCTTTTATGAATGGGTGTTTGTGAATGGGCGTTTCACCTTCTGCATTCAAGAATTCAATGACAGAACTCCATCTAATACTGAGGCAGTATTTTATATCACAACACTGTGAATGCCAGAGTGATTATAGTGTAAATTAGCATTATTATATGACAATGATTTGAGATGTTTGTTAATTATAAGCATTGTTATGAAATAAGTTTACACGGCCTCACTGAAACTAACAATAGGAGCAGGTAACAATGAAGCGAGTTGTTTATCAATTAGAAGAGACAAACAAATGACGTCAGAGTAGCGTGCCTTTCTTTAGAAATGGACGGAATATCTTCCCTAAAGCATATGTGTTGGTAATTTTGATTGGATAAAAAAAATAGACGCTAATGTTGGCGCGCTTTATTAACCAATAGCAGCTCTGTTATAATGTTTAGGCATATCGGGGTGAGGGAGTATAAATTCTGAAGCCAAATGCGCGGATTTTTCCGCCACTTTTAGTAACCACCCACAAACAGCAGGGTTGCTTCGGCGGTACCAGCAACATGATCACCACTATGCCCCAATTAAAAGAAAAAAATAATAATAATAAAAAAAAAGTAACGCGCAGTTCTACAGAATCATTCATGAGTTACACGTCGCGCAGTTCAACAGAAGCATTCACGAAGTACACGTTACGCAATTCTACAGAATCTCTCGCGTCGTAAAGTTAGTTACAAAATGTGAAATGCGTGGCAAATAAGTGATTATAGTTACATTCGAAAATATAACAGTTTCAGTCAGGCGTGTATCAAGATTAAATAAGTGAAATTTATTAAGTGTGACGGCAATAAAAGTGTAAAAACAAATTCTTTTATCAATGTTATCTTTTAGTAACAACTCCTTTCCGTTTACACGCCCTGTTTAAGAGACACTTGCTCGACTGAGTAATAATAGCTAGCCGGAGGACAAATAACTCAAAATTCAAAATAGTAAAACAATAACAGGCGCTCAGTAAATAAGCTAACACGAGAGAATAGCGCGAGAATACAAACACTGATGTCAGCCATTTTTCAACAAGCTGCCACCAGTTGACATAGAAAGTTGCTATTGCAGTGCAATGGAGAAGAAGGTTTGAGAAATTGTGCTAAATTCCAATTGTTTGCATAACTAACTTAGTTCAGGAGAAAAAAAGTAGTAGCCATAACTTATTGACTGACTCTCGTATCTTTGCATTTTGTTGTTTCGCAAATGTATAACTAATCTGTACTTTCCTTGTCATGCTCTATGTTCAGAGATCTCTATGGCCACTAGTGAATTCACAGAATGCAATCCAATCTAAATCTAGTTTTAGTAGTTTATTCTAATCTGCTGAATCTGAAACTTAATAAACATACACTATGTGATCAAAAGTATCCAGAGACCCCACAAACACACATTTTTCATCTTAGGTGCATTATGCTGTCACCTACTGCCTGGTACTCATTATCCGCGACCTCAGTAGTCATTAGACATCGTGAAACAGAACAATGCGATGTTCTATGGAACTCACGGACTTCGAACGTGGTCAGGTGATTGGGTGCCACTTGTGTCAGAAGTCTGTATGCGAGATTTCCACACTCCTAAACATCCCTAGGTCCACTGTTTCTGATATGATAGTGAAGTGGAAACGTGAAGGGACATGTACAGCACAAAAGCGTACCGGTCGTCCTCATCTGTTGGCTAACAGAGACCGCCAACATTTGAAGAGGGTCGTAAAGAGTAATAGGCAGACATCTATCCAGACCATCACACAGGAATTCCAAACTGCATCAGAATCCGCTCCAAGTGCTATGACAGTTAGGCGTGAGGTAAGAAACCTTGGATTCCATGGTCGACGGGCTGCTCATAAGCCACGCATCACGCAGGAAAACTCGCTTGGTGTAAGGAGCGTCAACATTACACGACTGAACAGTGACAAAACATTGTGTGGAGTGACGAATCACGGTACACAATGTGGCGATCCGATGGCAGGGTATGGGTATGCAAATGCCCGGGAAACATCATCCGCCAGCGTGTGTAGTGCCAACAGTGAAATTCGGAGGTGGTGGTGTTATGGTGTGGTCGTGTTTTTCCTGGAGGGGGCTTGCATCCCTTGTTGTTTTGCGTGGTACGATCACAGTGCAGACCTACATTGATATTTTAAGTGGGAACACTTTTGAAGAGCAATTCGGCAATGGCAATTGCATCTTTCAACATGATCGAGCACCTGTTTATACTGCACGGCCTGTGGCGGAGTGGTTACATGACAATAACATCTCTGTAATGGACTGGCCTGCACAGAGTCCTGACTTGAATCCTATAGAACACCTTTGGGATGTTTTGGAACACCGACTTCGTGCCAGGCCTCACCGACCTACATTGATACCTCTCCTCAGTTCCGCACTCCATGAAGAATAGGCTGCCATTCCCCAAGAAACCTTCCAGCACCTGAAAGTATGCCTGCAAGAGTAAACGCTGTCATCAAGGCTAAGGGTGGGCCAACATATGACTTCCAGCATTACCGATGGAGGGCGCCACGAACTTGTACGTCATTTTCAGCTAGGTGTCCGGATACTTTTGATCACGTAGTGTATATCATATTCACAAGACTGTTCAGAAAAAGAGCTCAAAGCAAAACAGAGACCTATGTGACATGACTTACCTGATAGATGCATATGAGAGTCATTATGATGAGGGACCCAAGAAACCATACATTTGTATATACTTCCTTGCGATATGGTTTACCCTGAGAGAATGCTACTGCAGAAGCTATATATTGAAATAGCGACACTCCATACACTGCAAAATTGTCATAGCTAGCATATTTTGTGGGGTCTTCATATTCAAATGGATGGTACCAGGGATATACTCTAACAAGGAAAAAGGTAGCCACCTGAAAAAAACAAGTTATTTTATTCACTTTCATTATTTTTCTGAAATTTATGACTTTCTTAAACATATGATCACAACGACAGCATTTAGTGTTAGCATAATTATATTTTGTCATTTGGCTTTGCTGGAAAAACATGACAGGGGGACCTGTTAGGAACGATGCCAGATATTTTTTTGAAACAACAGTCTTTAAATTCTTTAAACTTTATTTCATGGTCCACATGCAATTTTACATGTCATAGTCATATTTTAAACAGTTTTTACTCCTTTTCATTGGAATAGATCAGAGATATTTTGTAGCATATCTATGAATTCATTCATAATAACTTACAATGAACGTATAAAACTCTTTATGCCAAAAGTTATCTCAAAAAGTAATGTTGGCCACTTCCGATGATGGGAGCAATTAGCTCCCAAGACTGGTCAAGTTGTAAGTGTTTCAACTTCAACTCAAATGTCCTATAGTTATTTCACTGCTTTTACTTTCTCTACTACGTATAGTAAGTAGGGCAAGTATTGTATTCCACCCAAAAATTCGATTCCAAGATTTCACCGGAAATATATGTTTTGAGACACCCCCTAAATCCAAAAAAAGCATTTTTGGAAACATGTGTGTGTGTGTGTGTGAGTGTGTGAACAGCATAACTCAGAAACGAACAGTCGGATAAACACCAAACTTGGTATTTAGGTTCAGTATCTAACAGAAATGCGACAGAAAGGTTTTCAAGAAAATCCCCCTCACCCCAGATTACCCTTTACATGGTACACTTTTCGAAAATTTTAATTTTATCAAAAATGGCTCTAATGATTTTGATTAAAATATCATATGTTTAAGATATTTTCATGACAAATGAAATGTATATCTCAAATTTTCTGGGAATGTCTCCAAAAGTATTCTTCATTGTGAATGACTTTTGCATAACTGGTAAACCATAAGAGATAGACAACATTTTACAACAGAAAAAATGTAGCTCGCATTAAAATACACAATTTATGTCATATACATTTTTTTTGTTGAGTGAACCATTTTCGAGATATTGCTTGTTATTCCCTTAAATTTCCGAATACTTATACTTTTTCTCAAATGGGAATTCGTTATTTGTTTATTTTATGTCCTGTTACACAAAGAGAATGAAATACCTCACATAGCAACCAACTCTTAAAATATTTGACTATCGCTTAAAACCTACCATATTCCCCTTGCACCTACAAGAAAATTAGCAATAAGATTAATATCTCGATTAACATGAAGCATATGGAGAATAAGCGTTTGTAAAAATAGTTTGTACAAGAGTAGGGAAAGTCATCTGAGTGTAACACATCAGATTTTTTCAAATTACAAAGGACCTTATAAAATTAAAAATCAGCCATAGGTTATCATTTTAGGTATGTAATCGTAGCATCAGCATAGAAATAAAATTTAAAAACCAGCCAAGAACCATTTGCTGTTAATAATGTGGGAAAATATACACATTACCAAGAATTCAAATAGGGTCATGAGCTTTGAAATACCAGCATTAGATATCATACAGTTCATCAATAGTAATGATAGCCAAACAATAGGGGAAGGAGAAACGATGTCTGAAGGGGGCCAATCAACCAATCAGCTTATGATGTGGAGTATGTCTCCTTGAAACATGTTTTGCCATAATTTGACAAGTGGAGCAAAGGTGTTTTAAAGGTTGACCAAGGTTTTTAACAAATTTCAAAGTCAATTGTTTTAAAAATACCGCATGTAAAAAAATCAACTGAAATTCATGCTTCCTATAACAGACTGATATTTTATGCTTACTCATACTCTCTCTTTTTTTATGCAATACGATTCATAAAACAACATCTGAGAAACAAAGGTACTGATAAACTGATAGTTGTTTACTTCCTATTTTTGTGAACTTAAATAAAATTATAAAGTTATGGAGTAGCTATGAAAATTTTCCTTGCATCTGTCATCCCAAGATTTAAAAGCATAGCCGAACCGGAAGCTACATTTTCATAACTTTTATAACATATTATACAATTAAATATTATTTTCACCCTGAATCAGAGTATAAAATAAACAGTGACAATTGCAAAATATATGAAAATAATAGAGTAATAGATTTTGTTTTGAAAGTAGGTAATTCATTTATGAACCCAATTTCTGTTACATATTTGATTACAATTTATGCTCTTAATGTAAGTAATTCTGACATACACTTGCTAACTATCATTTCCTGTTTCATAGTAACTTTTTTGTTTCACTGCTTCATAAAGTCACTATTCTACTACATATAGTATGTAGGGGAAGTATTGCATTCCACCCAAAAATTCAATACCAAGATTTCAGAGGAAATACATGTTTTGAGGTGCACTGAATGCATATAAAGCATTTTTGGAAACTGGTGTGCATGTGCGTGTGCGTGTGCGCTCGCGCGCGTGTGTGAACAGTATAACTCAGAAACAAACAGTCGGATAAACACCAAACTTGGTATTTAGGTTCAGTATCTTCCAGAGATGCAACATGAAGGTTTTTAAGAAAATCCCGCCCACCCCAGATTACCCTTTACATGGAACATTTTTCGAAACTTTTAATTTTCTCAAAAATGGCTAACAATTTTGATTAAAATATCATATATTTAAGATACTTTCATGACAAAATAAAATGTATATCTTGAATTTTCTGGGAATGTCTCCAAAAGTATTCTTCATTGTGATCGACTTTTGCATAACTGGTAAACCATAAGAGATAGACAACATTTTACTACACAAAAATGTAGATCGCGTTAAAATACACAATTTATGTCATACACACTTTTTAGTTTAGTGAACCATTTTCAAGATATTGCTTGTTATTCCCTTAAATTTTCCAATACTTATACCTTTTCTCAAATGGGAATTCGTTATTCTTTTTTTTTTTTGTCCTGGTAATGCAAAGAGAATGGAATACTCCACATAGCAACCAGCTCTTAAAATATTTGACTATCGCCTAAAGCCTCCTTGCATCCACAAGAAAATTAGCAATAAGATTAACATCTCGATTAACATGAAGCATATGGAGAATAAGCATTTGTAAAAATAGTTTGTACAAGAGTAGAGAAAATCATGTGAGTGTAACACATCAGATTTTTTAATTGCATTTCCTTTAGAATGATAAATATTTGCTTATTGTGTCTTACAACATGTATTAGTATGTTTTCTATTATAGCCTTAATAAAAGCAAGTTGCAATTCTCATTAGTTTCTTGGCATTTATAATAATTTCAGAATTGTGGATAAAATTATATTAAATAATGCGTATAAAACACATTTCATATTTATTATCATAATGTTTATTTTACAAAGTTGACTCATGAATAGGTATATTAAGAAAAGAAAAAAGAACTGAAGTGTTTAAATACAAGGAATTATATTTGGTTAGAAATTCTTTCTATTTATATACGTATATGCAAACTAAAACAACCATGTTGAAATAATTCCAGCCAGTGACTAAGTTAAGGGTTTTCAATAAGTGCTCACAATGGAAATAAACAAACCAGGTATCTACATTTGTTAATTTTGCTTAGTGCCAGTCCACAGAAGCAAACAATTCTGCACACAAACATTACTAGAAGATCCGATAACATATACTCTTAAAGTTAGGCATATTATAACAATAATGAGGTTTTCTTAAACGACTTTCCAACTTCTTAGAGAAACTTTAATTATTATCGGACTCTCAGCACGGCTTCAGGAAAAATTATTCATCTGAATCAGGAATTTTCTCATTTATAACCACGTCCCTTAAAGCCATTGATCAAAAGCAACATGCCTCGACTATATTTTTAGACTTAACAAAGGCATTTATCACCATAGATCATCAGCTGTTGTTATCGAAAATAGAGGCTCTAGGCATAAGAGGTTGGCTAATAAATGGTTAGAATCATATCTATGTGGTCGTATGCAAATAGTGGAAATAAAGGATAAAGCAAATAATCAGATCAATTGTTATCACTCCAGTCCACTCCAAGTAAGCTATAGTGTGCCACAAGGTTCTATACTAGGTCCTAACCTATTTCTTCTTTTCATAAATGATTTCCACATAAATGATCCATGTACTAAAACCATTTTATATGCTGATGATACTAATATCCTGGTTAAGGCAACCCAAAAAGAAATGTTTTTAACCTCTATTCACCAAGTCTCAGAGTAAATCTCAAACTATTTTACATTGAATAATCTCATTATAAATACAAACAAAAATGTAGCAATGGATATATGCACAAATATGAACAAAAATTATCTTGCCCCTCAAATACAACTCTCTAATCAGACACTTAAAGAGTAGAATCTATAAAATTTTGCTTAGTGCCAGTCCACAGAAGCAAACAATTCTGCACACAAACATTACTAGAAGATCCGATAACATATACTCTTAAAGTTAGGCATATTATAACAATAATGAGGTTTTCTTAAACGACTGCGTACAAAGCAATCTGAAATGGGATGCCCACACTAGCCTCATAAATAATAAACTCAGCTCTCTATGTTATATGGAATATTGACAACATGCACAAGTAAAGAAACAGTTAGAGCAGCATATTTTGCACATGTGCACTCACTCCTAAGTTATGGAGTAGTCTTCTGGGGCGAGTCTCCAGCAAGCAAGTTAACCTTTATTGCACAGAAAAAAATTATCAGAACTATTGAAGGAGTCAGCCCAAAGTCGTCATGTAAACCTCTCTTTAAAAAACTGGGGATCCTCCCACTTCCCTGCATTTACTTATATGCAGTCATTCTGCTTATAATCAAGAACATTAATGCTTCTGATTCACTATTCATAACTAATAATATGGTGCATGAACACAATACTAGGGAAAATACACAAATACATGTGACCAGCTGCAACACCTCGCTCTACCAAAAAAGTATCTTATTCTCTGGCATTAAACTTTATAATAATTTACCAAGTAATATCAAGGCAATTAAAAAAGTAAACCAGTTGAAATCCAATCTCAAGGCACATCTAATTAACCACTCCTTTTATTCTATTAATGATTACCTTGAACACAAATGTATATCATGAACCATAGTATTTAGCATTAAAGACCTATTGTATATAATGTAAAAATATATTATTGTTTATGTTTATAGCTTGATGTGTCCAATAGTGAATGTACATTGTACCAAACCACTTTAACAGATGAATAAAACTAACTAACTTTTATGTACATGAAATTTAAACTGGGCAGTACAAATGTCTGTCTGAAGACAATTAATTCCTGGAAACAGACATTTAAAAGTTTCAAATAGCTTTAGATTAATCTAAAATCATACTTCAGGTCATTTTCTTTCATTTTTTAAAATTTCTGTAGTTTTTACAAGTTGCAAAATTTGTGAATGAAAGTTAAATTTGTAACATGTATATAAAGCATATGAAATATCTAACGTGTTACATTCACATAAATTTCTCTATCCACTATCAGTTATTTGTTTATAACTTCTGCAAACTATTCCTACAAAAGCTTATTTTTCTATCTACTTCATGTTAATGGAGTTAAACTTTTGTAGAGATAGTTTCAATAGACATTTAATTGTCAGGGTTGCCACATATCAGAAATCAAAATAAGGGACAGATGCGCATTTCACCCTCCCTCTACGTACAACTGAGAAAAACTTACGGCAACATTTACAAAATGCTTTCTACCTATCGTTGCCATTGCATACTAACCAATCGCTAAATCACTTTTGTTTTCCCAATCCTTATACAGTCTTATTTCTTTTTTTAATATGATCACCTTTGCATTTCAAATTCCTATCCATTTCCATTATCAATTTTATTCCAATACAAAATAACCACATGTTTGTGTTCACTTCACATGCTTCTAACAAATACTCTTCATTTTAATGGATATCAATCAAAAGGGGCAAGTTAAGTGGCACAGCAGTTTTTAATTATTAGGCATCATATCTGCCAGGCTAGCCAACCCCCAAAAATTCCAAGTTTGTAAGCAATGCACCAATGTGTCAGTACCAATACTATCATGTGTTATAACAGGATAAAACTTACTGGGAATTGCTTTTTGCAGCATAAAGAAACATAGCAGTTGGTTTTACCAACTCCAGAGGTAAAACATTAATATATTTTCTTAAGTTTAAAAACACTAAAAAATATGGGAAATTATTGTCCTGGATAGGAACTGTACAGGATGCAGGATGTCCGGCAACCCTGTTTGATGTAGGTATAAGGGGATTACAGCAAATGGAATTGATATATGTTCAAAGGTAGGGCACCATATGCTGGTCTTAAATTTTCCATACACTTTCTATGACATTGAGAAACAGTAACAGGAATTTAAAGAAATGACATTAAAAATCTGATGTGTTACACTCACATGACTTTCCCTACTCCTGTACAAACTATTTTTACAAACGCTTATTCTCCATCTCTGGAAGATACTGAACCTAAATACCAAGTTTGGTGTTTATCCGACTGTTCGTTTCTGAGTTATGCTGTTCACAGACAGACAGACAGACACACACACACACACACACACACACACACACACACACGCGGACATGTTTCCAAAAATGCTTTTTTTGGTTTCAGGGTGTCTCAAAACATATATTTCTGGTGAAATCTCGGTATCGAATTTTTGGGTGGAATACAATACTTCCCCTACTTACTATACATAGTAGAGAAAGTAAAAATTTAAAACCAATAATAATGGATATCTCAGAAATGGTTGATGTTACTATGTTATTGGAAATAAATTGTTTTAATGTGATCTGATTTTTTTTATTTCTTCTTTTTTTTTAGTATATTTTTGTCTATCTCTTAACAAAACCAGTTATACAAAATTTCTTCCAAATGAAGAGGACTTTATAGGCCAGAACATTCAAGATTTACATTTTTTTTAGCATGTAAATATCTTATATGTATGGTATTTTTTGTCAAAATCAGAGCCATTTTTAAGAAAATCAAGAATTTCGAAACATTTTCCATGTAAAGGATAGTATTGTAATTATCCAATTTTTCATTTTTGAGTTATGGCATTTGCAGACACACATATACACACAGATCTTTTTCAAAAATGCTTTTTCTGGATTCAAGTGGCCTCAAAACATATATTTCTGTGAAATATCAATATCAAATGTTTAGGTGGAATAGAAAACCTCAGCTGTCCCTCAGAGAAAGTAATAATAAATAATTAAATTAATTAATAATAAATTAATAGTAAATTAATTGGTTAATAAAAAGAAACTCACCATTATCACAGAAACAACAGTGAGATGTAGAAGTAGTGAAGCAATGGGTTGCAAAGCCAAAAGCCTTGCAAGAGGCTGCTCAGGTATGAGCTTTTTTGCATATGCTTCCGTCTTGCCAAAGAAAAACGCAAAGTTGAGTACAAGGCATACATCAATGAACAAGAACTGCATATCTGAAAGATTGCTGTCCACGGAATATAGGAGAATGGAGGATAGGAATTCTGTAATTGAATAAGTAATCATAAATTTGAAGATCCCAACTGAAGTAGATAGAGCAGCTCGACATTGACGAATTATGTGAACCACACAGTTAATGTTTGGCTCCCTTGCTGTAAATGGAGCTGCTACAGAAGCTTCTGCTTCAGATAAGGAGATTCCAGCATGAGCAGCCCGCAATGCTCCGCAGTCATTAGCACCATCTCCACACATTGCTAGAAACATAGAAAGTCACTTAAATAAACAACGAAGAATTAGTTATCTTTATACAGTAAAACCCTGCTTAACTGAACTGTGCCTAGATGAAACCCAGCTTAATCAAAACAGCAGAGGGAGAATAAAAATAAATCTAAGAAAGAATGAATGAGAAACTACCATACAAGGGCCATTCCAAAAGTTTTGAGAATGGACACAATAAAGTATTAATCTGGTCATTGCATCTTTTCAAAATATTATCCATTGCATTCTCTACACCATCTCATCCTTTCAAACCATTTGTCAAATGCTCAACGCCATTCTTCTTTGGAGAGAGCGCAAATACATTCTTCATAAACAGCTACTGCAACTTCAGGCAACTCAAATCGTTGATCTCAAATTTTTTCTTTCATTTTGGTGAATAGAAAAAAGTCACATGAGACCAGATCTGCACTGTTGGGAGGATGGAACAAATATCTGACTCCTGCATAAATTGGGTGTTTCTTGGGCAATGCGGGTAGAGGCATTGTCATGGTGCAACAAAATTCCAAACAGACCAGTCTTAGCACGCTTTTTTCTCAGTTCATTGAACACTTGTGGTAGACATTAAAGGCTGGTTCACAACCACCTGGTAACGGTAACCAGAACGGAAACGAGAACGGGAAGCAAGAAATTTTGATTCACAACAGCCGGGTAACGAGAACGGGAATGCATATCGATCACAAAGTGAAAGTCGATTTTGCGCATTGGGATTTTATTTGTTTTTAACTGACCAATGACATTTTTTCACCTACTTTCAATTTAGCCAAGCCAACGTCAAAATTCGATAGAGTAAACATTATCTAAATGCATATTCATTACATTTTCGATCCCTCTACCTATGCAAAACTTTCATTCCTTTATTGAATGGCATACATTAAAATTGTTTATTGTTCTTTTTTCATTTCCACCGGTTTTAGCTGTTCTTTGTAGCTTTTGTCATTGTTCTTAGGTAATAGCCAGTTTTGAGTTACATATAAATGAACTACAAATGATCCCTTCACCAGAGGAACCAATGCTGATTAGATTTGCGGGTGTCGGGATGAGGTTAGGAAGCACATTTACTACTAATTCCTTCCAGTTTCATGTTCCAGCTTGCGACTATAGAGAGCACTAGTGGCTCTTTCTAATATGCCGTGCCCGGGAACGAGAACGAGAAGTTAAAAGTTGGGCAACTCTTCTTTCCCATTCCCGGGGCCCGGGAAGACTTCCCGTTGGTTGTGAACGTTCCCATTTGAATACATGTATTTTAACTTTCTCGTTCTGGTTACCGTTCTCGTTGGTTGTGAACCAGCCTTAAATGGTGTACCATCTGGCAGTATCAGTCTTTTGTCCCTCAAGTGAAATCATCACAATGTGGTCACTTGCTGAGAAGAAGGGACAGATGGCCTTCTTGCCAACACTTGTTATTCTCATCACTTTTGTTGGGGGATCTACCCCTCGAAAGATCCAGACCAATGACTGTCGTTTAGTTTCTGGATCATACTGGTAAATCAAGCTTTCATCACCTGCTGCAATGTTAAATATATTTTTGAATCTTTTCCATTTAATTTTTCAATCACCTCCTGGTACCATTGCGCACGTACTTGTTTCTGCTCATTTGTGAGGTAGTGGGGGATCCAGCAACTGTAGAGCTTCCCGACATCAAGTTTTTCTTTCGGGTTGTTTTCACTACTGCCAATCCAATATTTAGGGCTTCTTGAATCTGACCACCTGTGCAATAATGATCTTCCCACAATATGTGCTCTGTTTTACCACATTTTCATCCATTGTTGTGTAGCCACTGTCCTGCTCGGTCTTCAACTTTGAGGTAATCCCTTCCTCTTCTAAACTCTGCATACCATCAATAAACGGTGGATTGCGCAGGGCAAGGATCCCCAAATGTACAATGTAGCCTTTCAAGACATTGGGTTGTATTAATAAAGGCGAGCCGTGACTCATGAGCCATGGCTTGTAGCAAAACCGAGACGTCGATAGCAGCGAGTCAGGAGTCACAGATTTGGTATTAATAATAACTTCTCCTCCGTGCTGAGCCTTGGCTCTATGATGGCGAGTCTCTGACTCGTGTTTCGCCTCTTCCTGATTGCAAATGCATTATTGTCGAGCGGCAGTAAACATTCGATTCAGTTTAGGTATTTTCGTGGCAGTATATCCATCGGTAACGTCTGAAGAAGGCAATGAGTTTGCATCTTGTTTTGTGAACTTATTAGCCAGCCACAAAGAGATAATGAGCAAATCTCAGCTGCCTGCGGACAGGCGGAAAAGGCTTCTTCTATGACCGAAGTGCAGCGAAAACTAAAAGAGAATCTGAATCTTCTCCTAACAGAGGACCAGGTAGCCAAGAAAATAAGAAATGTGAAAAGTCGCCTAAAAGTAAAAACTGATCTGCGACGGACGGGCAACAAGCCCATAGCCCTGAAAAACTAGGAAAACAAGTTTTTAGACCTTATTCATGGAGAATCAAATCCATCTATAGTTTCCTTAAGAGGTAAGAATAGTAAGGACGACTTTCGATCATTCTCCAGTTTATTGATGCTACTGGTAAAGCTCTGTTTTACGAAATAATTCAAGGTTACAAAACGTTTTGCTGTTTTTGAGAGGTTGCAATAACGTAAAATAACGCTGTCATTCAAATTTAGCAGCTTGTAGTGCTGCAGTGGTTGCTGGGAATTTGATCCAGTTTCTCGATTTTTGTTTAATGCGAGAAGAAGCTTCACAAAATATATTTAAACTGTACCTTGTGAAACGCCCAAGTCCTCTGCCATGCCAGACTGGAATCCGGGGTCCTCAATGCAGCGTAGAAATATTCTCATTTTTCCATCTCTAGTACATAAGGGCCTTTCCTCTTGTCTCCACAGTTTACGGAAGGAAATGCCGGGCGAGCCACCTCACGTTTTCTTTCTCAAATCTATAAAGCTGTTTATAATTGTAGTCTTCAGAATCCCGGGCGCATTTTATAGTATTTTTCTTTTCTCAGGTTGACGTTCACTTGCAACTGAGCCATTGCCTTCAAGTTTGAGACAGCTACTGAGGTGGCTTAAGAAATCGTAAGCCATGGTTCTTAAAGTGAAGTCAGAGTTCCGTTTTATTAATACCACGGCTAAAGCCGTGACTCGCTAGGAGGAGGGGATGAGTCGTTGAAAAATCGAAGGTCACGCTAAGCTTGAGTCATTGCATTTTATTAATACGGAAGTGAGTCATGGCTCAGAAATTGCGAGTTTTAAGTCATGGCTCGCTTTTATTAATACCACCCATTCTCTCTCCCCTTAACCGACTTTAAAGTCATAGAAAATCATAGCACAGAAATACTCTCGCTTGAGATCCATCCTAGCGTATGGTGTAGCAACACCTGCTATACATACACACGCAGTGCTGACAATACACATTGTTGGAGCGCGCTCAGACTTCCACTTGTTGCTATCTGAACTTCAATCTGAAGTTAGGAAAATCTGCTTTGGCTTACTACTACGCATTGTTGCCCACTCTCAAAACTTTAAGAGTGATCCTCATATACTCAAATTCACACTCTCAATGTTGTGACAATTGGCAATGTCCTTTTACCCCAATCCTAAATTCCAATACAGGTACTTGGTATTGTATGCAGTTAATTCTCAACCCCTACCCCACATTCCAAGAAATATTCTACTTAACTGCTTGCACAAGCATTCAATGTAGAGGCCCAGTGTTATTTTACTGTTGGTGTTGGTCAGTGTGGTTTATTTGTATTTAAGATGTAAGTGAAAAGAAAGTGTGTTGTAATAAGCATTGAACAGAAACTCAAAGCCGTTAAGGAACAGAGTGATAGTAGGCGAGGGTAAGAACAATTACAGATTCACATTGATGTCTTAACAGGAAATATTGACTATCATTACCACAAAATGTCAGTTTTAGCTTTTTAACACACCTTTATAAATTGGAATTTCCTTCCTAATTTGATATATATCTTATGATTGTGGGCACAATTCATATTTTAAATATTTTTTTAACATAGTAGTGTATCTGCCATTATGTACTGTTAATTCTGCACCACTTCACAAAAAAAATCCAATTCGCACACACTTTGAAACAGAATAGTAAACTTTGGCCCATCTTTCAGGGGAAGTTTTGCTCTATAAATTGGTATTATGTTAAGTATGGCAGCTCAAGCCATGTGGCTTCTTTCTTTGTAAATATATACAAGTATTTTTTCTCTATATTTGCTTTGAACAAATTTTTCTGTGACTGACGTTTTCTGGTACAAATGTCCCATTTTCTCAGAAGCTATTGAAGATAACTAAATCATATTTTAGAATGATAAAAACAATCTCTATTCGCTGTTATAGACCTATTTTTCTGTTAATAAGATGGTTGGTTATTTTACAAAAAAAATATCTGATGTGTTATATTCACATAACTTTCTCTACCCTCTATCGTTTATTAGTGGGTACACAAATTATTTTTATCAAAGTTCTTATTTTTCTATCTACTTCATTTTAATCAAGAAAAACCTGTGCAGAAGTAGCTATATTATACGTTTTATTGTAGATACAAAGGGAACAGCAATAATCAAATAGTTAGGAATAGGTCACTATACACTGCCTTAAAATTCCATGCTGTTTACATGAAATCACGAGAAACAACTGAACGTCAGCAGAACTTTAAAATTATAGGTATTGAATAATGCAAATCATTAATAATGAATATCTCAGAAATGGCTTAAGCCACAAAAAAAGTTATGTGAAATAAATTGTGTTTTATAAAGGGATCTACATTTTATTGTGTAGTATGTTTTTGTCTATCGTTCAACATTTACCACTTATATAAGAGTACATAAAATTCCTTCCAAGTGAACAGAACTTCACGTCCATTCTAAGAAAATTCAAGATATATGTTTTATTTGTCATGTAAATATATTCAATTGTTACATACATTTAACAGAAAATCAAAAATTTTAAAAAAAGTCTTTCAATTAAAGGGTAGTTTGTGTGGGAAAATGCTCTTGTAAACCTTTGTGTCGCATCCTTGGTAGGTATTGAATTTAAATACCAAGTTTGGCATTTATCCAACTTTTTGAGTTCTGCTGTTTACCCACACACAGAGAACTTTTTCTAAAAATACTTCTTTTTGGATTCAGGGACCTCAAAACATATATTTCTGGCGAAATCTTAATATCAAATTTATGGGTGGAATGCAACACCTCTAACTACTATGCAAATCTTAGAGAAAGTAAAAATACTTCTGATAAGTTTTAATTACAAGATGGTATAAATAAGAACATAATTATATATTCCTTATTAAAAAACTTATTGTATAAGAGTGGATCAGTGATCTTAGAAGGCAAGTATATCCTGTAAAAATTTCAATAGTTTTTTAGGTAAATGGTCATGAAATTAGCAGATTTAATATTGGCAAGAAAATTCCCATGGTGCACAGGATATCCCAATTTTAAGCCATAAAGCTTTTAACCTATCAGGGGGAAGAATCTCAGGAAGGTTATGCATTTTAACCTTTCTAGATATTTATGGTGAAACATGTACTCAAGCTCTTGTAGTAATTATTTCTTTTGTATTTCTGATGTTTCTTCAAAACAATTTATCTTTGATTAAGTTGTATCATGGTACTGCTTATAGTTCTCACAATATCATATCTTAATATGTAAATTATCTCTAAGTCTTAAATTAGTTTATTGTTTTCATTTCATTCAGAATAAGAAATGGACAGAATAGAGAGGGTATTGTTTATAAACAATAGAAAGCATAATGCTTTGCATAAATGTTATTTGCTTATTTATTTTCATATGCTATTTGTGACATCCCCTCATGGGGTTGACAACAGATGTTCTTGTCTTGTCTTGTCTTGTCAGATTTCTGTCATTACTCTGGACACATTTTAGCCTTGGGCTTATTGTGCTACCTGTATCATTTTAAAACTAATTCATTAAGCCTGCACCCTTTACCAAGGAATACAATCTTATAACCGATATGGTTCCAAAATTCTTCTGGTTCCAAAAAATTTTCCCAAAAGCATATACCTCCTGTGAGCCAAGGCCTCACAGAAGCATATAATGTGCTGGACTGTTTCAGTTTTTTTCTTGCACAATCTGCAAGGAAAGGAAAGATGAAAGATGTTACATTTAAGTAAGCTTTCAGCTCTTTTCTTACATGGTTTTCTAATAAATAGTTTACCATGTTTGTTTCCTGGAGTTTTAAGCCAGGTTTTATGATGTTCTTGACAGCCTCTCTTACTAAACATTGAGATGTTCCTAGAACTAGCTCTAGCCCAAAAATTGAAGCTGCTCCTTGTCTTGCAAGTTCATTAGCTTTTTCATTTCCTCTATGCCACTATGACCCAGCACAGTTGAACTTCATTCTCTTTTGCCAAGCTTGTGATCACATTTAGGCAATTTAAAACCAGTCCTGATGTTACTGTATGATTACTTAGAGCCTTAAGTGCAGCCTAGCTATCTGAGAAGATAAGGGTCTGTTTACCAGTGTAAACACTCCTTATTTTTTCATATATGCATTGAATAATAGCATAAATTTCTGTTTCAAAAAAGTAGTATATTCACCCATGGGAAATAATTTTTTGCACCTTGGTTTTATGCCATAAGAGTACAGTTGCATTATGCTATGACAGACAAGTGATGGCAGTGTAGAGAATGACATTTATCACTGGGACTTGAAATTTGCCCTTGTATCTGTGCACAAAAGTACTTCCAAGTTATTGTGAACATATGTTAATTATCCTAACCATCGTTTTCTTCCTTTAAATTTGTGCTGGTTTGACTTCGTTTAGCCCTAAGCATATTTATGCATTTGAGTTAAGATTTGTTTAAGTATGATTATGCTTATTATTTATTACTGTTTCTCCAAAACAAGAAGGCCTGCTTCCAAATATAACAATTAGTGTGTCTGTCATAACAGTCTGGAGGTTCCTAGTTCAATCTCAGAATGAGTTGCGTTGATAATGGTTATTTTTCCTAGGTTTTTCCCCTGTTCTCAAAAGACAACTGTCAGGTAGTAGTCAGCCACAATATGAGTGTACTTGAAGGAGGGCACTACTGTTTAATGCCTAACAACATCAAGGTTAGCGATCAGAGGAGAGTGAGGGGCAGGGCAATAGTGGGAGTGTACAGTTGCACAATGAAAGTAGCACTACATTTACAGTCCTCTGCCTCACTAGTAAATGCAACTCAGAACTGGGGATGTTTTCTTTACTTGACTGCACTTTCAATGCCCTGCACACTTGCTCTGTAACTGTTTCGTTCCTCTTCCCACCCAATGCACTCATATCATGACCAACTATTACTTCTCATCTCTTAAATAGTTATGCTTTATGCTTAATTCTGCCACTGTATTACACAAAGAGAGAGAGAGAGAGAAAGAGAGAGAGAGAGAAGAGCTGTATAATAAACTGAAAAGTTGCATTTTATAAATGATTCATTTCTAACCGACACCACCTAGGAACACAGCTTAAACTGTAATGTTTATCCCTAATTCTACATTATTTTAATATTCTCATTGCTAAAAGCACAAAGCTCTGCAGATCATATTTGAGATTTTGGTTGAAAACATACAAATCATGGTGACAATCACAAAGTCAATAAGAGTGAATGTGAGGTCAGGAAACATCAACATTGACAAATAATATTTCGTCACAAATATTTCTTGCAACAACTTACAGGTAATAAAACAACAATCCCATAATAATGGTTACAAAATCATACATTGTGAAATATCAGCTTCTGTTATCTGATTAAGTCTAAAATTGTTTATATCTCTTGAAAAATCAACTGTAAACCTATATTGGCTAAAATTTGCTGTCTTTATCTTTAATGCTTAAACTTTTTAAATAGCCTTGTTTTGTTTTAACATCACTATTAAGTTGGAAAGGTAGAATCAGATGACTGAAAAATTCAATGCCATAGCCGGGATTTGAACCACGGATCTCCCGGTCTCCGTCCGGGTGGAGACCGGGAGATCCGTGGTTCAAATCCCGGCTATGGCATTGAATTTTTCAGTCATCTGATTCTACCTTTCCAACGCTGTCCAACACACAACTTGTGTGAAAGAACAATTAATTATTATTAAGTATTTATGTAACTCCATAGATTATGTGAGGTAAGCAGTTTAAAGTGTAAAAGATCTGTCAGCAGAAAACTCTTTTGCTGAAAGGTCATGTAAACATCTTGAGGATCGACCAGTGGCCTTATTTAGGATAGCAACTGGCCACAATTACCTTGCAGAACATCTCTACAAGATACGATGCCTACCTACACCCAAGTGCACTCTCTGTAAAGAAGATGTTATCCAGAACAAACAACATCTCGCCAAATGCAAAGGCCTTAAAAGTGATAACTTACAGACTTTATATTGGGAACCCAGAGGGAAAATGATGCAGATTAATTAATCCCCATGCCATTGGTGAACAACAACATCTTCAGGATCTTTACAAAAAGTTTAACATATAGGCACTGGGCAGAGAAACTAGATGGCTCAAGTCAGTGATATTCCTTTTTAATTTAGCCAAATAACAGGTAAATAACTAATAAATTAAAGCAAGTTTCTTTATAAAGGTTGTGTGGATAAGGTGAAAATGTATTATTTTAGTCAGGTAATACAGAAAAGCATTGATTCAAATCTAAACAGCATTGTTGGATGTTAATGACATAATGGTTTATTTTAAAAATAAATAATTTTAGGTTGATTCAAAGATTTGCACTTAGCTTCGGCTTTTAGCTTAAAATGTTGTTTTAGAATCAAATATCACATAAACTAGAGACTATTTATAGTTTATCAACATTATTACTGCTGATGTCATCATAATCATTGATTATACCAGCAAGGATGAAATGAAATGTACAATTATTCAAAATCATTATTATTGTTCTGCATTTAAATGACAGAAAGGTTATAAGTTAAACATAAATTATTGATAGTAGCCCAAGAGAAATTATTTATTGCTATAATATGGAACACATTTGACATGAAAGATTTTGAAGAGCACTAAGGTTATTCTTTGATCAATGGAGACAGAACAGGTATTACAAAGTTACAAATATCTTGAAGATGATTAATGATGATGATGATGCTAATTATGATATAAAATTTAAATTCAATTTTCAGGCACTAACCCACAAAATAGTCACAATCCTGGAGCTCTTTCACAAGTTGTTGTTTCTGATCAGAGCTCATGCGGGCAAAGACTGTCCCTTGGGAATAAATAATTGGCAAAACTTCTGGATAATAATTTTTCAGTTCTTTCCATTTTGCACCCGTCAGAGCCAATTTCTGTTCTGTTGTTCCCTGTAATTACAGAAAATAATATGAAACTGTTTTGTTACAGAAGATCTTCCATTCTAAAATGCAGATGCTATGCTGCAAATCAAAAGGTATGACTTCTTCTGTTTTAAATGTACACTTTTATATACATTTTACAAACAACATTTTCATAAACCACTGTTACTACCACTACTATCTGCTACTGTACCACTACTAGGAATTTTTCTTCTTCACCACTTACATAAGATAGAGCAGTATTGCATGTTACCCATTATTGGTTCTGAAGCAAGCACTTGAGCACAGTGTATACATATGCCACAGTGGTTTCTGTAAGGTGCTGCAGCCAAGGGACACAATTACAGAATAGTTCAAATAATAGCACATAAGTTAACAATCTGATATGAACCCAGAAAGTAATTTTCATGACAGTCCAGCCCTAATGAATGAAATACTATATTCAAACACTATTAATTTCAAAGACAAATAATGCAAATTCCTTATAAAAATAACACTACAGGCTTAATAAGCACTAAGTTTTCCAAAGAAGAGGCTGTCAGATTTAGTGTGCCCCAAGGCTCAATTCTGGGACCAATTCTGTTCTCGGTATACATACAAGATGTATATTGAAGAACGAGTGAGTCAACTCAAGATACTCTTTACTCCACTTACTACATATTACATGCAGGACATGTTTCGTGAGGTATTCCTCACATCTTCTGCTGCTATGCGTCAACTGACTTCGGAGTAGGATTCCGGTTCTCTGGTGCCATCTGTTGACCAATTGATGAACTTAATGATGAGATCTCTTCCCGGTGGTATTTCAAAGTTCATCAGTTGCTCTTGGAACTTTTTTATGTATATTTTCTCCCACAAGTTTAATTATATTGGGTTCTTGACATACTTTAGTAATTTTGCTTCCTTTTCTACTGTGTGGTTCTCTTTCCAAAAATGGTTTGCTGCAGCAAACCTTTCTAACTGTTTATATCTGATGTTGCAGTAGTGTTCCTTTAGCCTGGTTCCAATGTTCCTCTTGGTCTTCCCTATGTATATTTTGTCACAATCTTTGCAGTTTATCTGATATATACCTTGTTTCTTTTCATGTGGAATACTATTAGTAGCGATAGATTTTAACATCTTTCCTAAGCTGAATTTATTGTATGGTGCCAGGGTTGAGGAAAATTGGAGATACAAGAGAATTGCTTTCCACCCTTGGGCCTTCGACAAATTCCAGAAGACTTTCAAGAAATACAAGATAACCCTGGCACCATACAATAAATTCAGGTTAGGAAATATGTTAAAATCTATCGCTACTAATAGTATTCCACATGAAAAGAAACAAGGTATATATCAGATAAACTGCAAAGATTGTGACAAAATATACATAGGGAAGACCAAGAGGAAAATTGGAACCAGGCTAAAGGAACACTACTGCAACATCAGGTATAAACAGTTAGAAAGGTCTGCTGCAGCGAACCATTTTTGGAAAGAGAACCACACAGTAGAAAAGGAAGCAAAATTACTAAAGTACATCAAGAAACCGCTAGAATTGAGCCTGTGAGAGAAAATATACATAAAAAAGAGCAACTGATGAACTTTGAAATACCGACGGGAAGAGATCTCATCACTAAGTTCATCAATTGGTCAACAGATGGCACCAGAGAATCGGAATCCTACTCCGAAGTCAGTTAACACATAGCAGCAGAAGATGTGGGGGAATACCTCACGAAACATGTCCTGCATGTAATATGTAGTAAGTGCAGCAAAGACTATCTTGAGTCGACTCACTCTATCTTCAATATATCTGAATACTTCATTGTGTATAAGTTCCAAAGTTTCAAGAATACAAGATGTAGTTGATGACTGTGTACCTATTATCCATTCCAAACCAGAGTGCCTTTCACTGTCAACAAACTTTTTGTATTATCCGCGCGAAAGTAGTTCGCAATCCCCGCCCCCTAATGGCCGCTTCTTCCTCTCGCATGTGCTTGCTGAATAACACATACAGCTAAGCATTGTTTCAATCTAGAAAAAGGCGCCTTGCGTGAAAATCATAGTTCAAAATGCAACTGAAATAGCAATTGGTGTTATAAACATGTGGAAATGTACATTTTACTTACGTTAATCACAATCCTCAGGCAAAGGTGCAACACCCAAATCTTCCGAAGATGACTCAGCTACCATACAGGAATCAGAACTATCCTCCAAGTTGATTACAAGCTTATCCACAACACTGTCGCACATAAAATCGAGTTCCCACATTTTATTCTCCTCTTCTATTATGTGCTTAATATCCGCCTGCCACATAGCGGGTGTCACGCGATTGCAGTGTTGAAGTGCTCTTTCACTTCAGCCAGTTTGAATGTTTTGTTGTTTCTAGCGACATAGCCTTTTAAAAATGCCCAAACCAGTTCGATTGGATTTAAGTTGCTATGATAGGGAGGTAATCTTAGCACTCGATGTCCAGCTTTAGATGCAAGATCGTCTATCTCATATTTTCTTTCATCCTTGTCAGAAATTTCCTGCGCTATGTGCACTAATTCAACTTTTACACTATTTTCGTCGAAGGACACTTCTCTTTCCTGCAACCACTCTATCACATCTTGCTTACGCCAAGAACTGTTCGGGCGACGATAAAGTTGAACGCTATGGTGGGGTGCATTGTCCATCACTATTAAACTATTGGGTTCGAGTTTCGGCAATACACGTTCAAACCAGTTACGGAAAACATCGCCATTCATCTCCTAATGGTAATCACCTGTTTTTTTAGACTCGAAAATGAGTAATCCACCGTCCACGAAACCACCCAATATGGGTGACAATTAGGCGTTTGCCTCTGCCACTTTATTTGCACTACAAGCACCTTCCTCTGCCATGAAAACTCAAATACCAACTGACTAATCATAAGATTTGACCTGAGCTGAGCACACGTGTGCTAGCATATTATGATTAACTAATCGCTTATCATATTTCCTGTGTTTATCCTGTACTCAGATAGCACCTCTGGGAATTCATTGCTGCAATTCTGTATATGCAAGTCAGTGATAGTCAAGCATACTGTTGGTAATTAACAAGCACGATACTCTCAGCGTTAGCTCAATAGCAGAGGACATCACAAAATCATATTTTGTAATATCTTAAAAGTTAGTATTTTTCCATTACCTTTAGCAATGAGTTTTTATGATAACCGCAATAAAATTCGCAGTTCTATACCTTCCCTGCCCCAATATTTCACGATAAAACACATTTATTAAGGAACTATTTTCATTGGCGTAAGCATACGTGCTTAGGTTCGTGACAAGCAGAAGCACGTGCTTTTGTTTACATCAGAGGGAACTCTGGTTTGGAATGGACTACTGATGACATAAGTTTTATTTCTCAATACTAGTAGCATTAACAACCATAAAGGCAAGGGTAATGTGGATAAACCTAATAACTACAAAGGTATTGCATTACTATCTAATATAGAAAAAATTTTTGCAGGAATTTTGGCGGCTAGACTACAAATTTGGGTTGAAGAATATATCCTTTCGGAATTCCAGATGGGCTTTCACAAGGGAAGGAGAACAACTGATAATTTGTTTATTATAAAAACATTAGCAGACAAATATTTAAAAGAGAAATCTGATGTGTTAAACTCACATGACTTTCTCTACTCTTGTACAAACTATTTTTACAAACGCTTATTCTCCATATGCTTCATGTTAATCGAGATGTTAATCTTATTGCTAATTTTTGTAGATGGCAGGGGAATTGGTAGGCTTTAAGTGATAGTCAAATATTTTAGGAGCTGGTTGCTATGTGGAGCATTCCATTATCTTTGCATTACCAGTACAAAAAAAATGAATAACGAATTCCCATTTGAGAAAAAGTATAAGTATTGAAAATTTAAGAGAATAACAAGCAATATCCCGAAAATGGTTCACCGAACAAAAAAAATGCATGACATAAATTGTGTATTTTAACGCGATCTACATTTTTTGTGCAGTAAAATCTTGTCTATCTCTTATTACCAGTTATGCAAAAGTCGTTCACAATGAAGAATACTTTTGGAGACATCCCCACAAAATTTAAGATAAAAATTTTATTTGTCATGGAAGTATCTTAAAATATATGACATTTTAATCAAAATTGTTAGAGCCATTTCTGAAAAAATTAAAATTTTCGAAAAATGTTCCATGTAGAGGTAATCTGGGGTGGGGGGATTTTCTTGAAAACCTTCATGTCGCATCCGACTGTTCATTTCTGAGTTATGCTGTTCTCAGACAGACAGACAGACACACACACAGACATGTTTCCAAAAATGCTACTTTTGGATTCAGGGGGCCTCAAGACATATATTTCCGGTGAAATGTTGGTATCAAATTTTTGGATGGTATACAATACTTCCCCTACTTACTATACATAGTAGAGAAAGTAAAAAAGGGGTAAATTGTATATGGCTTTTGTAGACTTAGAGAAAGCTTATGACCGAATTGAGTTACAACTTCTGTGGCATAAATTAGTGTGTAAGGGAGTAATTGGTGAAAATTCTTAAAGCATTGTATTTTGAGAACACCTTTGTGTAAGGGTGGAGACAGGCTGTGTAACAAGAGAAATTCAAGAAAAGAAAGACCTCAGGCAAGGATGTTAGTTAAGCCCAATTTTATTGAATTTATATATAGATGATGCCTTACTGAAAATTGGAAGAAATAATAACTGTGCACCAGTAATTAACAACATCCAAATCCCAGGACTTCTTTTTGCAGATGATCTAGTGGTAGGGTATATTACAGTAAGTGGTTTAAAACAATCATTACAAGCATTGATGTATATTGTAAAGAATGGAGGTTAAAAGTAAATCAAGAGAAAACACAGATTGTGGTATTCAAAAAGTGGGGAAGGTTAAGCAAATATGAAAAGTGGAAGGGAGAGAATAAAGATTACAGGATGGTGCGTGACTGTATTTATTTAGGAGGAAAAATAGATGGAGGTAATAAATGGGAGAAACAAAAGAAGTTTGCATTGGCAAATGGTAAAGGGGCTATGGCAGCAATTAGAAGCTGCAAATATAGAGTACCTAATATAAATGTTAAATGGCTGGAAAACGTTTATGAGATAGTTGTGTATGATGTATGGTATAGAAATATGGGGATTAGATAGAGGATAGGAAAGTATAGATGAGGTGCACAGGATGTTTTGTAGAGAAATACTAGGGTTACCAAAGGCAATTGTAAGACAGATTGTGCAATTACAGATGGGCAGGGTGGCAACTAAGGGGAAGATAATGGAAAGAGCTTTTGAAATTTTGGTTCAGAACTTTAAATCTAAAAAAAGTAATGTGTTAAGACAGTGTATAGAATACCAAGAGAATAGTTTAATGAATGATGAATGAGTAAGTAATTTACGGAAAATTTTGGAGAAAAATGGGTTAGGAGACATATGGAGAAGGAGAGAAAATAATGTGAAAAATTTTTGGAAAAAGGCAAGGAAAAGACTGGAAGATATAGAAATACAAAACATGTTCAGCGAGATTGCCGAAAAGAGCTCATTGGTTTGTTATAGGCCAATGAAAAATACATGGGGTAGGGAAAAATATATAGATATAGTAAATAAAGAAGAGAGAGAATCTATTGCATGGGTAAGAACCAGAGCATGGAGGCTAAAAGGGTTAAGATAGTGTATTCCACAAAACCAATGCCAGATATGTGGTGGTAATGAAGACATTGAACACACAGTATTTGAGTGCCAAGGAACGAAAATTGGAGAAGAGAATTTATTTAAAAAAAGTGGTTGAAGGGGGATAGAAATACACTTATAATCGAAATGATGTGCAAGGGTGCTAGAAGCATTGGACAGTTTTTGTGTAAAGTAAAAGATAAATAAATGGCTTTGGACAGTGGATAGAGAAAAGTAAAAGGTAGTGAGTGTATCTTACCTTAAATGGAAAACTATGGTGAATGTGTGATGGTAAAGTAATCAATAAGTGACTAAGTGACAAGTGAAAAACAAATGGAAATGGGACATGAAAAACTGAAGCAAGATAACTTATTGATGGGAGAAAAAAAAAGTGTAGTGATTGTCTACAGAATTTGAGGCCAGGGTCAAAGTTCAGTAGACAATCAAATTGTAAATCTCTTAGCACAATAAAACAATACAATACAAACCTTAAAAGTTCACAAAGAAAGTTGTTGGAATTGTTTGAAAATGAAAAACTAGTAGTTAACGGAGATAAAACAGTGTCAGTAGTATTTCACCATGCAAATAATAAGACCTTGGACAACCAACTACTAAAACTTGGGGATAAACTATTAATGTGTTAAAATCAACAAAGTTTGTGGAGTATACATAGATGAAAACTTGAAATGACAAACACACATAAATTTTCTGGCACAAAAACTAATGCTGCTTTGCAATAAAAACTGTGACGTACATTTAAAGCAAAAGGTGCTTAAAAACACTTTAAAACTCATACTTTCACTCCCTACTCTTATAATATATGGCATTACTTTCTGGGGTAATTACTACACAGCAAAGAAATATTTTAAATTCAGAAAAGGGTGGTAGGACTTATGGGGAAAAAATCATCAACAATTAGCTGTAGGTAACTATTCCAAAAAATGGGGATCTTACCCCTACCAAATTTTATATATTCAAGGTTTTACTCCATGTTATAAGAAGTGCATGAATTTCAAACCAGTTCTTTTATATATTCACACTGCACCTAAAATAAGCACAAACTGTCAATTATGTCTCACTGCGTTAGTATATATGAGGAAAGGTTCAAGTATAGAGAAACATTGTTGTACAACAAACTGCCACATCAATTAAGCAGGTTACACCTTTGAAGTCTTTTAAGCAAAAACTAAATAAATTCATGTAGGAGCACTGTTTCTATAACATACAGGATTACTGGAGCTTTTGCTTATCACTAAACATGTTTAAAGTACACCTCATGTACCTATATATATATATATATATATATATATAGGTACAGCCGTGATTCTGTAAGGAGTATAAGTGGAAACTCAAAAAGTTTATGTGGCAAGGTATTAGTTCGCGCAATAGCCATAATGGCGCTGCATAAACAGCTTGTTTCTAAAATGGCGATTCCAAATGAGCATGCACCGGTTGTGTGGTGATATGCAGAAACTAAACCAATTATTCAAGCGCAACAAAACTTTCATCATGTGTACAATAAGGATTTTCCAACATTCAAGACTATAAAGAAATAGTGTGATCAGTTTCTGTCAACCAGTAATGTTTTGAAAGGACATGGTGGTGGTAAACACAGAATCCAGGAATAGGTTGTAGAAAACGTGCAGAGGTCATTCAAAAGGAGTCCACAGAAGTCAGTAAGACAAGCAACAAGTGAATTTGGTATGAAACGGTTGACAGTTCACAAAGTTCTTCACTGTCGACTGTGCTTGTATGCATACAAGGTGTAAATTGTATAAGAAATCAAGGCAGATGACCGACCAAAGCGAGAAACATTTTTATCACAAGTGATATTTTCAGATGAGGCTACCTTTCACATTTCAAGGAAAATGAATTGCAACAATGTTCATATTTGGGGCACAGAAAATCCCCATGAATTCATAGAACATGTGCGTGACAATCCAAAGGGGAATGGTCTTCAGGAAAATTATTGGGCTGTTTTTCTTTCAAGAGGATACTGTCACTGTAACAGTTACTTGGATATGTTGGAAAACTTTGCCATGCCACAAACAACAGCCATGCAGTCAACAATAATCTTTCAGCAGGATGGTGTCCCATCCCACTGGAGCCTTGCAATCCGGCAGTTTTTAAATAACACATTTCCATATCGTTGGATTGGCCATGGTGGTCTAATTTCTTGGCTCCCGCATTCTCCCGATATTACCCTACTTCCTGTGGAGGTATACGCTACAAAATAGAATGACATACTGGACTTGAAACATTGCATAAGAGATGTCATAAACACTGTCACAGAAGACATGCTCTGCAACACATGGCGTGAAATTTACTATAGGTTAGACATTCTTCGCGCCACCCGAGGTGCCCATGTACAAGTGCACTGAACTGAATTTTGTGAGTTGCAGAAAACTTTGAGTTACATTACAATTTTCATGTATAGTAATTATAGTATAACACATTTCCTTTCTGCTACATTTGTTTAAAATATTAGAGTCTCATTGTGGACACCCTGTACAATATTTGAAAATTGTATCATGTATAAGTGTGTGTATGTGTGTTTTTTTTTCTAAAAATTTGTCCTATATCAATGTATTTTTATTGAATGGATGAGATAAATAAATAAATTTGGTAAAGTTTAAATGTGGAATTGATTCCATTTAGTAACTCAGTAAAACTTACTTTCTTTTTGCATGAATTACCACTAGCAATAATAGTGGACTACCTGGGAGAGTTGTGTTCTGTTGTCTTGTCTTAAATGATACAGCTTTCCGTAATTTTTCTAGACGCATTTCACCTTGGGCTTATTGTGCTACCTGTGTCATTTTAAGGCCAACTCATTATGCCAACGCCCTTTATCAAGGTATACAGTCTCATAACAGATATGGTTTCAATTTCTTCTGGTTCTAAAAACAATTTCCCAAAAGCTCCTGTGAGCCAGTTTGGCTGTTTGTTTTTCCTTCTTGCACAATCTGCAATCTAAGTTACCCTTAAACACTCCCATCATCTTAAGATGCTTTTTCACAGCAGCATGTCAGGTGAGAAATGCAATAATCATTCTCAGCTGAAGTCTGTTACATTTAAGTAAGCTTTGAACTCTTTTCTTGCATGGTTTTCTAATAAATAGTTTACTATGTTTGTTTCCTGGAGCTTTAAGCCAGGTTTATGATGTTATACTTTTGATCAATTCTTAATAGCCCCTCTTACTAAACATTGAGATGTTTCTAGAGCCTGTTGTGGCCCAATAAATTGTGAAGCTGTTCCTTGTCTTGCAAGTCCATCAGCTGTTTCATTTACCTCTATGCCACTATGTCCCAGCAGCCAGATAGTTGAACTTCATTTTGTATGCCAAGCTTGTGAGCGTGTTTAGGCAGTTTAAAACAAGTCCTGATGTTACCTTATGACTACCTTAAGTGCAGCTGGCTATCTGAGAAAATAAGGTGCTGTTTACAAGTGTAAACTATCCTTATGTTTTCACATACGTATTGAATAATAGCATAAAGAGAAAAAACTTTTTGCGCTTCGGTCATGTCATATATGTACTTCAAATCCTCTTTCTGAGCCATCTGTACACTGCATCAAAGTTTTCTCATGAATTTCCAGAGTTTTATTCATCTAACACTCAGGATCAATAGTTCTTTATAAAATATTTAATTGGAATCATATCGTCTGATGGCATTTCTAAAGTTGCATGTAGTTCCCAATTCTTAGCAAATCCGAGTCTATTTCAGGAATCCTCAGTTGTTTAGTGTGTTGCAGTCTATAGACTGCCATTCTTGCCTCCTTCATTACAATTAAATGCAGTGGAGTCAGGTTCAAGAATGTAAGAATTGTTTTCATAACTCCTGTAACAGCCATACATGCTGATCGTTGAACTTTTAGTTGATTTTAGAGCCTATTAAAAGGACTCAGGCCACCAAATCTGTGCCATAGGTTATTATCTATCGATGGTGTGATCATGCTAGCATATCCAATGTATCATAGCAGGTGTTAGTCCCCATCTTTTACCATGCATGCATCTAATTACTTCAAAAGTTGTTTTCAGACATTTTATTGTTTTCTTGAAATGCTGATTCCAGTCCATCTTGGAGTCAAAAGTAATTCCCAAGTATCTGACTTCCTCAGACATTTTAAGTTCTTTACCTTGAAGATATAGAGGTCCTAATCCTTTTATGTCTGCTCTTCTGGTAAATGGTACTATGGCTGTTTTATGAAGACTAATAGTTAAGCCCTCAGTCATGGTCCATTTTGTCACAGTATTCAGGGCCAACTACATGAGTTTCCTGAGTGTTCCTGTGTATTTACCTCAAACTAGGATGATGATACCATCAGCATAGCCCATGATATAAAAGCCTGGTTACTTGCTTGGACAAGTACCCATCAACCACTAGGTTCCATAACCCCCTCACTTGACCTTTGCAGCTAGGCTACTATCCATGAAACGTGTATGAATCCTGGGAGAGTATCTATTATTATCTCTAAACAAGGGGATATTAAATGCCATATCTCACAAATGTTAAATAATTCTTATAAATCATTTCCTCTGAGGCAAATAAAGATATCAAAATTAAATTTCCTCTGAATATACATATATATTGATTTACTTTTAGTAACTAAGATATTATAGTCTTTTATTTTTAATTCTTAAATACTCTCAATTTTTTTCTCCTGTTAAAAAATTTCTCCACCATTAATACCAGACGTATATCAATCATTGTAGATCTACATTGTGGACATGTGTCATAAATACATAATACTAGCACAAGTGGTTACAGAGAAGAATCATTAATTTTTTCAGAAACTCTATTTAAGGACACCAGGACACCATTTCTGCCATACCCAACTTACGAGTACAATTCAATTTCAGTTTTTGTTACCAAAATTTGCTTGATTAAAATGAAATTTGGAAGTCTTAGAGAACAAGCGTTTCTGCAGTTAATTAGTATATAATATTTGGGATAAATTCAAAAGCTTTTACGGAAAAGTGGCGTAAGTCACACCACGTTTTCTAACAAACAAATTTGTACCACATATTTCAGTTACACTTTTCCTCCTTAGGGTTGATTGTACAGTCACCATTTTTTTTCCTGTGGTACTTCACATATAACTTGAGATCTGGAACTAAATTAAATTTGGATATCATAAATATGATAAGGGAAAGAAAATGTTGCATATCTAATGACACAAATTACCTATTTTTTTTACCAGTTACTATCTTTTCTATCCATCTTAAACTTAATATTCCTAGAAAAGGCTAGTTTACTAGCTGCTACATTAGGTAACTATACATGTACAGAAAAAATTTTATGACAATAGCTTTGATAGTTTTTGAGAAAAGTCTACCTGAAGTGTTAAAAAATGAAGTTACGGGAAATTGAGATGAAAGTTGAAAGTGTAGTTTTTGCTTATTTGCTCACTTTTTCAGAACATGCCAGCTCCATACTTCTCATCACTATGGTTATTTTCAGCTCCTCTATTCCTCTTCTTGGACCTAGCCTTGCCATATATTATTTGAGCTGCTGTTTTTGCCTCTGAGAGTCTACGTCTATCATTTTTTAAAAATGCTGTCTTCATATTTTGGCCAGTTTTGATACTCATTTTTTGCATAACTTCAAGCCTACCACTACATCCTTCATTAAAACAAATTACACTATCATACAGCCCTATTTTCAAAGTTTTTGCCCCAACATACAGTTTTTGGAATCGTTTCCCATATCAAATGATGAAAACTTTCCTTTGGATTTTGGTACGCCCATGCAAACATCTTCTAAGCAGATCATCCTGAGAAAGTTCTCTAAATACTGGTTTTATAGCCAAGAGAACTTCCTCAGGAAGAGAATGTTTGTGTTTATATGGTTGGTTTGTTATTTGTGACTTCTGGTACCTACACCAGGAAACTTCCTCCTTAGGACACAAACCATGCTGTGGTTTACTGTCAGTGGACAATTTATGAAAAAATATAGCCCAAATAGCCTGCTTTATTTCTGTAATACTTTTACCTGCATTCCTTATTATAGTAAATCCATAATACTGCTGAAGTAAGTCGATTTCAGTATCTGTCAGTCTTCCACGACCTGCAAGTGGTTTTCCATCAGGCAACATTTTTCCTTTCATGTTAACTTTTAATTTTCTAAGCTTAGCACCCATTCTCTTTCAAACATATCCTATACATTCTAATTTTGTAATATCAATGTCATCCCCATAAACTTTACTTTGTTTTACTCTTTGAAATCCCTTTGAGTCTCCATCTCCAAGATAATTTATACACCTTACTCCATACTGACAGAGCAATTGAACATTTCAGACATTATTCTGTATACGGGTAGGAGGTATGAAATGTTAAGAAACTTACGGAATCGGGGTTTCAACATTGTAACATTGAGTCTAGTCATCTTATCAGACTCAAAAATCAGCCATAGATGGAATAGTAATATTGAATAGTAATAGTAATAGAAATATTAAGGAAATAAGAAGCCTAATTAAAGCAATTGAAAACTAAAAATCATGTCACTCTACAATGGATCCCAGCTCAAGTCGGACTTTTGGGCAATGAACATGCGGATCAATTAGCAAAGAAAGATGCAATACAACAAATAAAACCTGTAGAACAAATAGAAATAAATAAACAATTAAATAACATTAAACAACATTTCAAAAAACAGCAGAGACTTGATGAAGAAGATAAATTAAAGGATAAAGATTATAAGAATATTAAAGATAGAGTTGATATACAAAAATGCCAAGGAAGACTGCAGTGGCCTTATTTAGGATGGCAACTGGCCATGATTGCCTCGCAGAACATCTCTACAAGATATGATGCATACCTACACCCAAGTGCACTCTCTGTGAAGAAGATTTCATCCTGAACAAACAGCATCTCACCAAATGCAAAGGCCTTAAAAGTGATAACTTACAGATTTTATATTGGGAAGCCAGAGGGAATATGATGCAGATCAATTAATCCCCAATGCTATTGGTGAACAACAACAACATTGTAACATCGAGGTCCCTAAGACGCAAGGCATAGCCGAGGGGTTGAGGACCCTCAGCCTTAAAGCGTAGCCGAGGGATCTGAGCATCTAAATTCGAATGAGAACCCAGCATACTATACAATCAACTCTGCATATTAAAAAACCCTGATTCCATAAGTTTCTTAACATTTCATACCTCCTACCCACATACGGAATAATGTCCCCTTGTTCTAGTAAATTCGTGTTTCCTACCATTGATATGCAATTGTTTAGGAACTATTCAGACTGCACTTTTTTTCTACTCATCTGCTCAAAGGAATGATTTTCTGAAGAATGCAATAAAAGAGGATATGCCAGAGCATCAAAATGGTACTCTGTTAGGGCTTTGTGAAACAAGATGGGTCCATAAGCATGAAAGTGTTATAAGATTTAAAGAGCTACATCCAGCTTTAGTGAATGCATTAGAGTCATCTGTAAACAAAGAGGCTGCTCAAAAGGCATGTCAGCTGCTAAGTTAAAGGAGCTAAATTTGTTGTTCCCCTTTTGATTTTAGAGAAGATATTTTGTTTCACCTGACTTTCTGCAGACAACTCCAGGTTGTTAATGCACATTTAGCAGAAGCTTGCAATCATGTTGACCATCTGATTGACACTTTATATACAATTAGAAATAACTATGAAAAAGAATTCAAAGAAGTTTTCACCTCTACCACATCCATGGTTTCTGAAAATGGTGGGCATATGGACTTTCCAAGGACTGTAAGCAGGCAAACTCATCAAGACAATATTTCATCAGTGACCTGTCAGGAGTATTATAAAATGAGGAAATCTTCCCTAATCCTACCTGCATTCCTGTCAACATAACGCACACAAACACCAGCACTGCATTTCATTTTTAACGAATTTTGCAAGGTGGCACAATGTGAACTACTGAAATGTTTTAAACCAACCTTTGTTTGAAATAGACTGCACTAAGGTAAACTCCATGTGGTCAGAATGATTACGACTGTGTTTACACAACAGAATGAGAATGTTCAGAAGCGATAGCCACAGAACACCAAAGTATACGATAGCATCACCATGTGTGGGAACAATAAACATTTCTGCCGTACAAGCATTGTAACACGTCATCATAAACAATTGGAGCTTGCTCTCGTATACAGTATTGTGTCCGCACTAAGCCTCCTATACGGCTATGCAAGGTGACAATATTATTAAGTTTCCCTCTTTCTTGTAAATGTGCTACCAGCAGTAGAGCTATTGCTATCTATTGGATTTTTTCCCCATATTAGTTTGATAAATTGAAATAAAACATGTTTCAGGAGAGGGGGGTTGAACCCTAAAACCCCCCCTCTAAATACGACCCCGAGTAAGACCACCTACTTCACTACCCAGCCTTTGATCAACTTACCAGCCTTTCATCAAATTACTGAAGTGCAAAAGAGCATATAGCTTCATTGCCAATTGCCAAACATTAGAAATCAGCCAGCCTTTCTAGACAATGCACATATAACAGGATCTGCAAACTCAGAGATAATTTATTACTGAGTATCATATCTTTGAAAAATTGGAGAACCTACCTGTAGCATTATACTATAAAGTTCTTCAGGGTTTGTAACACACATTGTAGTTTCATTTGGAGCTATAATGCCACATTCCTGTGCTACGCTAACTGCAGTATCAATGTTGTCACCTGAAATTTATACCATTATTTAATAACATCGGTCTTTCAGTATTATTTTTCAGTCAGACAATTTAAAAATGTTATACCTATTTATAAACAGAACACTTTTAAGTATTACACTTTTAAGCTTGGAAAATGTATGACTTTCATAGATAATGTCTTCTATAGCACTGATTTTTAATATACCTGATCAGTATGAATAATGAGTTTATTTTACTTTGCACAATTATTTTTTCCTTAAAATTTTCAATAAAACCTGTTTATAAACTAATGTCATGCTAATATGATTATTATGCAGCATACATGCTGCCTATTACCTGAACACAGCACAGGTGAGAAAGTAATTGCACTTTAATGGTTTAATATTCCTATACAAAGAACAATATAAGTATATTTTAAAGATAAATCACTTTACTTTAGCATTTAGATGACTATTTCTTGTAATTTGTTTCAAGAAGAGTTAAGAGCAAAATTTACAGCCAATTGAGACATCATACATATTCAAGCCAAAACTAAAGCAGATTAATGGTGAAATTCTAAATAAAAATCATTAACTTTACACTTACATTCTTTAACATGAGCTAAACCTTTTGAGTTAATGTTTCAGAAAAATACTTTATTACTTTATGTGCCCTATGAATTGTACAAATGCACAGCATTCATACAACATTCAACAATGGTTTCATGTTACCTGTTCCACAAATCTGTGTAGTAGATAAACAACAATCTGATTGTCAATCAGCAACAAAGTAACATAATTTAAAATTTTAAAACTAATTTGATATAGTATATGTATGAAATTAATTGCGCATTTTAGATGAAAAAATTTCTTCTGAAATACAAAGAGATACACAAAATATAGAATGTCAGTCACCTCATTTTTAACATTCTTAAGCAAATAGTATTTTAAAAGGTCACTTATGTTTACATTACTTTTAAAGGCATCCAAAATTTTGCATAAAGCCTTAATTTATTTTTTATTTATGGAGATGCTCTTTAACTGCTATGGTTTTGAGTGTCCCATTTTAAATTTGGTGTGAAAGACCGGAGATTTTGCTCAGAGGTCTCTTTATCAGGCTTGAGGTTCTTTTATATGCCATAAATCTATGGCACAGGACCATGGTTTTACTTCCCTTCTGAAGGAAGCCATGCTAAGGATTTTTATGTCCAAAAAAAAAATCCATCGCCCTCTGCTGGGTTTGAAACTGCAACCTCGGGAACCAAAGGCTAGATGGTACTCCTAGACCACGGAGGACAACATAAAACTTAATGATGATAATGTTTGTTCCTTTCCTTGTTTCAGCAGTCCATTTCCATTTATTTTTTTACTTTCTCTACTACGTATAGTAAGTAGGGGAAGTATTGCATTCCACCCAAAAATTCGATACCGAGATTTCACTGGAAATACATGTTTTGAGACCTCCTGAATCCAAAAAAAGCATTTTTGGAAACATGTCCGTGTGTGTGTCTGTGTGTCTGTGTGTGTGTGTGTGTCTGTGTGTGTGTCTGTGTGTGTGTGAACAGCATAACTCAAAAACGAACAGTCGGATAAACACCAAACTTGGTATTTAGGTTCAGTATCTTCCAGAGATGCGACACGAAGGTTTTCAAGAAAATCCCCCCACCCCAGACTACCCTTTACATGGAACATTTTTCGAAAATTTTAATTTTCTCAAAAATGGCTCTAACGATTTTGTTTAAAATATCATATGTTTAAGATAATGCCATGAGAAATGAAATGTATATCTCGAATTTTCTGGGAATGTCTCCAAAAGTATTCTTCATTGTGAACGACTTTTGCATAACTGGTAAACCATAAGAGATAGACAAAATTTTACTACACAAAAAATGTTGATCTCGTTAAAATACACAACTTATGTTATATACATTTCTTTTGTTGAGTGAACCGTTTTCGAGATATTGCTTGTTATTCCCTTAAATTTTCCAATACTTATACTTTTTCTCAAATTCGTTATTCATTTTTTTATGTCCTGGACTTGCAAAGAGAATGGAATTCGACACATAGCAACCAGCGTTAAAATATTTGACCATCGCTTAAAAGCTACCATATTCCCCTTGCATCTACAAGAAAATTAGCAATAAGATTGACATCTCGATATCTCGATTAACATAAAGCATATGGAGAATAGGCGTTTGTAAAAATAGATTGTACAAGAGTAGAGAAAGTCATGTGAGTGTAACACATCAGATTTTTACTTTTTCTAAATACGAGTATTGTCCTGTTTTCTGAGAGCTTTTGTATGTCAATTTTCCTATTCATTCTTAACCTACACTTTCTTTTCTCCAAGTCTCTGTATAAAAGCTTACTAACTATACCACATCATAATGTGAATGGCCTGAGGACTTCAGTGAGAGAGAGATGCCACCAATATGGAACGAAAGTAATGCCAAGAAGTGAAAAAATTTCAGAACTTTTATACTGATATTTCATTTGACAAAGACTATGCTGAGAGTACCTAATTACGGTGTCGATTCTCAAATGGAAGCTAAATTGCAAGAAGAATTTTTCAGCTCCAGGAAAGGAAAAGAAAAGACATAAGAGGTGCAATTGGACTGCTATAAGTAATTAGCAAACACTATTTAGCATTTGACAGAGTGGATTGGAAGAAACATGTTGATACCGAAGAAAACTGGTGCATATTGATATTGGAAAGAGAGAAGATCTCCTAAATGCCTGTGTGTGAAACAATTAAATTCAAGATAAGAGAAAATATATCAAAGGAAAAATCCCAAGGAACTAAGTGACAATGGTGAGGAGTAGAACATAAAGAAAGAAAGAAAAATAAAGAACAAAAGTAGTTTTTATAAGAAGAAAAGCTTGCAAATTCAAGACAAGATAGAGGATCAGATGGATAAATACTGAAGTTGTTATTTTTGTTGTATTGTTATTTTTACATTGTTATTTGCCCCACGTTTTGGGAGCCAATTTGAAGAAGGTTTGTTTTTGCTACGTATGGAAAGTCAGTTTGAAGTAGGAGGTGTATTGTAGTTCAACTGTTGGGGAGCCGAACTTGAAGTAATTGCTATCACACGTATGGTAAAAAGTTTCCGGTAGCCTTTGCCCCAAATGTACTTTCCAATGGCCTTTGCCCCAAAAATGTTTAAAAAATACTAACTTTGCAATTTTTGACTGTTTCTTTAAACATTATATATTTATGTTTGCCTCAGCTGCGTCAGTATTATTTTTAGAGACATGAATTTCTTAACAGGGCGTGATGCGGCTGAAGAATGTAGGCTTACACAGATTATAATTTTTAATTCACTCCTTTTTATTAATTCTTGACATGATTTTAATAACACTTCACTGATACAGAGAGCTGTGAGATTCTTTTGTTAATTACTTGTACTTTTTAACACATAAACTATTTTCGTCTCACACGAATACGTATTAAATTTCTCGAGGACGCATCTCGTGTCCGGTTAGGAACACTGTCTACAACCAACACGTCCAGTTATGAGCGCTGTCTACAAGCAACTGACTTGATTTCTGGCGCTTAAATTTGTAAATTTCTGTATTTCTGTATTTCTGTATTTCTCTGATTGGCTAATCCAAGTCCAATAGAATACCTTCATTTAACTAAAGCTTTTTCTGGTTGTTGATTGGCTATTTTATAAACTGTCATAAAAATTACATTATTGTTGCTCCAATAATGACTAGTAGCATTATTACACTTTCTTACTCATTATTGCCTCAAGGTTACCTTATTGTTAGCAACTTTTAACCTATTATTCTCACAGCTCCTATATTATTAAATTACATAATACATTCAGATAAGATTATTGAACATGTATACAATAATATAAATATATAATAACTGTAATATACACTTTTTATATATTGTTACATACACATATTGCTTTAAGGCGGGCTGTTATTGAATTTTTTATTATATAATTTTACTAAAATCATTTAAGTGTTAAAAATACTGCCTCAACACATTATCTGTTGTCAGAAATTAAATGGAGAATAGTAATGCTAGAAGAAGGTTCTTGATAGAAAATAAACATTTCTTTTTGGTCACTTGAAAAAGGAGCTAAGAAGGAAACTGGTAAAATGCTGTGTGCAATAGCTTTGTATAGTTTGAAAACTTTGATATTGTGTGATGAAATAGGTTAAAAAAAAAATAAAAACAATTGGAAGTGTTTGAACTGTACATATGCAGAAGAAGAGTGTGTAAAATGAATATACAAAACTAGTGATGTTCATTTTAAATAGGTGGGTGAAGGAAAAACAAATCTGAAACTCACTGAGGAAAGAAAAAGAAGCAAATTTAACATTGGATAAGAAGTAAACTGTTTGCTAATTGGTACAATGAAGGAAATGGTGAAGAGGAAAAATTCAGAGCGGAAGAATATAGACAATATAACAACAAATTAATTAATATGTGTAGATGAAGAGGAAAGCAGAAAATAGGGGGGAATGGAGGAGGCTTGGTTTGAGTTGAAGGTTGTGATAGATTGATTCATAGTTATTTCTAATGCTAATAATTATTCCATGTTTCATGAAAGGTGTAATAGATTGATGAATAGTTATTTCTAATGTTAATATTTGTTCCATTACAGTAAATTCTAGGTTAGTTATGAGCTCAATACCTATGTTGAGTACAGATACACCCTTGTGAAATATTTTCTGTTTGCTCTCAGGATGATATTTTGAGCAGCTAATTATTCTGTTACTCACATAGCTTAGATTACTCCACATACATAGTCTTTTATCATGTAGTGTTTTTAAGTAAAATAAACTCATTAACAGGTTAGAAATCCTCTTATTTCTTTACACTGAAATCCAGGTAAAAGCTCATCTGCTGTCAGACCATGAGATAGGTATCAGTGGATCTCCTGTGCAGTGTCTCCATTGATCAGGTGTTGTATATTGATGTATCTCAGTTACACAATTACAAACAAAGGTCTTCAATTTGTTTGGATCACTTTTGACCTATCCCAGTATATATTGATGTGTCTCAGTGAACACCATTACAAACAGTGGCCTTCCATTTGTTTGGGTAACTTTTTATGTGTGCTTTTATCTGGATTTTAGTCTAAAGAAACGAGAGGATTTCTAATCTGTTGATACATTTATTTTACTTAACAACACTACATGACAAAACACTACCTACATAGAGTAATCTAAGCTATGTGAGTAACAGAATAATTAACTGCTCAAAATATCACCCTCAGAAAAATAGAAAACATTTCCAGAGGGTGTATTAGTCATCAACAACCCATTTTAATTAATTTGTTAACAGAGGAATAAATGAAACATGAAATTTCTCCTTTTAGTCTGCACAAGAATAAGAATGTACCTACCTGTGATCATCAAAACTCTTATGTTAGCATCTCTGAGAATATGAATAACTTCAGTTGTCTCTGCTTTCAGTTTATTTTCCAGAACAACAAAGCCTAAAAAGTTCAGATCTTTCTCCACATCTTCTCTCTGCATATTTTCTATAGCTTGTTGTTTTGCAGCTAACTCCCTCTTTCCAAGTGCAAGAACACGATAGCCTTGTTGGGTGTACTTGGTCAGAGTTTCAAAAGCATCATCTGGAACTGCAACAAACATATTTCACTTAACTAATATTTTTTCCCAATTTTTGCATGTACCAAATTAATATCAAAGTTTTGAAATTTGTGCTTATAAAATTTCCTATGTAAAGCAATTTTTTGGGGTTATGGTATTCTTTAAATACTGGGTAAACATCTAGACAGACATCTAAATAGTCCTGAAACATTTCCTTACAGTGGTTGCTTTAGTACCAAAATTAAATAAACAAATATGTAAACTCACTTAATTACAGTTTTAAGTGGGCATGTTTCAAGGATCTTTGCCCTTATCATCAGCTGAATGTCCATTGATTTTGGAGAGGTAGCCACTGTTCATAAATGTTTCTGCTGCTGTCTGTTCATCTGGTCACCTGCTGGCAGTATTTCAAAGTTCATAATTGTTTAGAGTTTTTTAACATGTGGATTTTCTCCCACATGTGAGCATTTTGCCTGTTTCTGACATCCTGTCCAGTGAAATTTGAAATACCACCTGCAGATGACATCTTGTAGTTTACACCAGGAAACCAGATGGTAGCACAATCACTACATCAGCAGTGGCTACCTATCAAATCAGTCAACTTTTAGCTGACAATGAGGACAAAGGTCCTAAAAACATGTGTTTTAAATTTCAAGTGCAACTAAAATGTCTAAACTGCTACTCATAAGAGAAATCTGTACTTCACTAATACAAATATTTAATTTTTGTATTGTTTGCTGGGTCAGCATGTAATCTCTGTTTTTTTCATTTTTCATTTCAAGCAGGGTTTTCTAGAATCTGTACAGAAGGTTCCATTAAAACTATACCTCAATAGTCATGAAATTATAATATTTTTCAGGCATTCAATTATGTTGTGTTTGCCTTTATAAAATAAGGTGAATGTTATAATATTGTTTCTCATACACATATCACTGATAACTTAAGAATCATTTTAACACACGATTAAAAGATAATATGTTTGTTATTCTGTCAGAAGATGGTCTAATTAGAAGACTAGGCGAAACAAATAAATTTGCCTTGCTATTCACACCATTAAGAAAATAAAAATGTTCTATATTTTCTACTTTCTCCACCTTGTAGAGAAGGTATTGCATTTCACCAAAAACGTTTTACATGGATATGTCACCAGAAATACATGTTTTGAGGCATGCTGACTCCAAAAAATGCATTTTTGGAAAAAGATCCGTGTGGGTGTGTGTGTCATCCTCCATAGTCTAGGGGTACCGTGCTAGGCTCTAGTTTCCAAGATTGCAGGTTCAAATGAACTTTTTTTAGGCATAAAAATCCTTAGTATGGCTTCCTTCAGAAGGGAAGTAAATCTGGTGGTCCCATGTCATAGGTTTATGGGCCTCAAGCCTGATAAAGAGGCCTCTGAGCAAAATTTCTTATCTTTCATGCCAAATATAGAGTGGGACACTAAGAACCATAGCAGTTAAAGAGCATCCATAAATTAAATTCAATTTGTGTGTGTGCATGTGAGTGTGTGTGTGTCAGCAAAAATCAAAAGTCAAATAGCTTTAACAATTTTGTTTAAACTACCACATATTAAGTGATATATGAAAATGCATCACACAAAAAATGTAGATCGCTTTAAAATACACAATTTATTTCCAATAATTTTTTCTGTGGCATAAACTTTTGTAAGAATGGTTTGTATACCCACTAATAAATCCTAGAGGATAGAGAAAGTCATGTGAGTATAATACATCAGACTTTTTTCCTGCTTAGATTCAGACCATATACATTCATTACGTATGCAATGAAGGAACCTGATATTGAATTTTTTTTTCTCCTCTTTAGTAGGCATTATTTATTACAATTAAACATAATATTTTAGCTTAAAAAGCTATACAAGAGCCATTTATAATCATGCTAAACAAATAATTTTTTTTGTTCTGCTTATGAATAACATTAGTAATTTTTAAATTTTATTTTAAACATGTTTGTAGTATTTGAGGCGGCACCATGGCCGAGTGGTTAGACCGCTCGCCTCCCACCGAGGTGGCCCGGGTTCAATCGCAGGGACCTGCATGTGGGATTTGTGGTGGACAAAGCGGCGTCTGGGCAGGTTTTCTCCAGGTTCTCCGGTTTCCCCTGCCATTCATTCCACCAACTGCTCCATCATCACCTTTCCTTTCATCCATTTCACCAACATTTCGTTTCATCTACTTCCTTCATCCCATACCAGGCATCGGGCTGATCACCCATCCTGGATGCTCTGTCTGATCCATGAGTGTCTGCTCCTCGACGGGCCTCTGCACCAGGCACCCGCTTGTAAGTCCTGGGGGGTGTAAGTCCTACATAAGAGGAGGGTAAACAGATAATGAATGAATGTAGTATTTGATGCAATCTAGGACCTGAGGTATCATTTTTTTCTTCCTTCCTTTTCTTACAACAGTTCTTAATGCCCTCCCTTTTATCCCATAAAGCTGGAATCTCAGAAAAAATGCTGTTTTCGAATTAATAAACAAAAATAACCCCTGAATATCACCAAAAGTGTAAGGAGAATGAGTGACAGGAGTATTAAAACACCTACTAACTCAAGAATTTTAAAATATTCGGAAAAATTTTGTAATCTGTGCCTATCGGATTTACTGCTTACACTTATCTCTGAATGTCTCAAGTTTCAGAAGTAATTTGACTGTCACCACATCTGTCCAGCACTTCCACTTTTCTAACTTTCGCCAGTCAGTTCATAGAAAGGTGTTAAATTCACCCCTACCAAATGTTGAAAAATGATCATCAACCCTATGTAGAATGTAATGGGGCTTTCTACATGAGTAAGTAAGCAAACATATAAGAAATAAATCTGCAGGCCACATATTCACAAATAGCAAAACTTTTAAAATGATCCTTATATATTCATCATGTGGATTCTTAAAAGAGCAAAAGACATGGGTACCATGGATCAAATTCTACCCTACCCTTTTGTAAGGAAGTTGCTTAAGGATTGTAGAGAAATAAAAATAAAAAATAAACACCTGTGCTGGGATTACAAAGTGCGATGATCATTTCTGGAGATCCTTTACAAAAGGTAGTCATATGTAGCCCTCCAGGCAAAACTGTAACTGAACTCATCCTTTGTAGTACTGAAGAGAACTGGAACTGGTGCACGATTCCTAGTTCATGTTCCTGGATTAAACAACAATAACATTCCATCAGTCATGCTTTATATTTTCTCCGTCACCTTCCTATAGTAAGTAAATAATTCTATGTCGAGGTTTCATCTGAAATAGGAAATTCATTGAGGCCCCCTGAGTCCAAATGGTGCATTTTAAGAGAGAGGTCTGCACATGCGTGCATGTGTGTGTGTGTGTGTGTGTGTGTGTGTGTGTGTGTGTGTGTGTGTGTGTGTGTGTGTGTGTGTGTGTGTGTGTGTGTGTGTGTGTGTGTGTGTGTGTGGAGGTATTTTATTTAAAATTATTGTAGCTAATTTCTAAAAAAATTAAAAATAATAAATATTTTTCCAAATGAAATGTTAAATTGTGATGAGGAAAATCCTCTGAAAATTGAAAACTAGCTGATTTAAACACCAACTAGTTGGCATTTATATGATATATTTGTTTCTAAGCTATTCTGTTCTAATGTGCCTGCATGCATACCTGCATGATGGATTCAGAGGACCTCAAATCTGTCTGTTGAATTGTTCTGTACAATGCTAGATGAGAGACCCAGAAATTATAAATTGACTCCTATTTTTTAACTGATTGAAGATTTAATGCAAGCAACCAAACTGGTTTATTAATTAATCTTTTATTTATTACCTGATCACTTTGTAATGACTTAACCATGGCAGTAATTGGAACATTGTATCTGCTTTTGTCACTAACTTTGGGAACCACCAACGTCCATCCAGTTGACTCAAACATCTACAAAAAAATAAAATACATATGTTAATATATTGAATGATGCTACATATTATTGGTGGTGGTAGTGGTTTATGTTTGGAGTATTTAATTCTTACAGCTCTTTAAATTATCTTATATTTTTGCATGTATATGTGTGAGTGTGTATGTATACTATTGTTTAATACTGTATTTTTCAAATTTATGTGCTTTCCCAAAGGCATTGCTTGCTCTTGCTCTCTCTCTCTCTTTCTTTCTCTCCTTTGCTTTCCTAAGTTGCAGGCATCTTGAATTGAAAAATAAATTATTTATCCCATTCCCTATGATACCATAATTGCAAAATATTTATGTTACTCATTTACAAAACTTGTTATGTCCACTTAAAACCCAAAGTAGGTTAGGGATGTCATGTTGCCAAAGACTTCAAACTGTACATTTCATTATTAATAGCATTTTAAATCTGAATGGAGTTCCAAACAAATTAGTTCAAATTATCTTATATAATTTAAACAAATGTTATGAAATGAACAATATTTTTCTTTTTTTATGTATATGAGTAAATAATAGTATTCACAAAACTCTTCTTCAATTTTAACGATAGTTATACTTACATTTTTTAAAAATGTTGTAATAATAATAATAATAATAATAATAATAACGATCATAATATTTATTTGTCAGAGACCAGCATATACATCCAAAAATGACATCATCAAGGAACTTAACTATATATTACATATTCACACATTAACAGATATGTATTATGCAAAGGCCTTAAAAGTGATAACTTACAGAGTTTATATTGGGAAGCCAGAGGGAAAGTGATGCAAATCAATTACTCCCCAATGTCATTGGTGAACAACAGATATGTATTAACTTACAACAGTATATTTAAATCACTATTCATAAATTCATCAATTGAATAAAATGATCTGTTTACCAGACAATTATGAATACAGTCGTTTAGTCTGTTGGCAGAAACATTTTTATCTGCATCAGCCACTTTATTGAACATATTATTCCTATTGTAAAAGCAGGTGTTTAAGCTATGAGCTAATCTGTATTTTGGATAATCCAACTTATGCTTATATATGTTGTGTTGAAGTTATGAAATTCAGTCCTTGGAAACTATTAGTCTGTATTGGTTTTAATGTACATTAGTGATCAGTATATAAACAGATTGTACTCAGACATTACCCTTAATTTTGTGAACAGTGGTTTACAATGTTCTTTGTTGTTCTTATTTAAAAGTATTCTCAGTAGGTTTTTTTTTTCTGTAGTACTAGGATTTTATGGGCATCAGTTGAATGCCCCCATAAATGCATTCCATAATTAATGTATGTTTCAAACAAAGCAAAATATATTTGTCTGAGTATATCTAATGATATGAATGATTTTAATTTGTTAAACAGAAAGATTACTCTAGATAATTTAATGTATATATTGTCAACGTGCTTTTTCCATTCAAGGCAGAATCCCAAGAGTTGAACAAAAGGCAGTTCGTATGTTTATTATTATTATTATTATTTAATTTAATTTAATTAATTATAGACTTTAAAGACCTAACTGGTCTGAGCACTCTTTTTAATATAGAATAAGGTGAAAAATTCAATGTCATAGGTGGGATTAAAGCATGGTTTTTCCACTTTCCATGCAGTTGCTCCAACCATTGAGCTACTATGGCAACATGCCAGTAAAACATTGAATTCCTCAACTGACTCAAGTTGTTTCCCAGGTAGACTACCAAAGCATCTCATTTTAGAGATAGTAATCTCAACCAGCATGTTTCCATAGTAGCTCAATGGTTAATGCAACCACATGGAAAGCAGGAGAATCATGTTCAAATCCTGGCTATGACATTGAATTTTTCAGCTGACTCTATATCATAAACAATGCCCAGACCAGTTAGGTTTTTAAAAAGTATAATTAATTTCATTAATTATATATAATAATAAACATACTAACGAGAAGCCCATATGTATATCCAGGTAATCAAGTACTTGTGAATTACAAGTCCCCATTAAGGTTGCTATCTCTAAAGTGACATGCCTTGGTGGTCTACCTGGGAAACAACTTGAGTCAGTTGGAAAATTCAATGTCCTACCAACATATTGTCATAGTAGCTCAATGGTTAAAGCAGCCACATGGAAAGTGGGAGAACCGTGTTCAAATCACAGTTATAACATTGAATTTTTCAGATGACTATATAAAAAAATCAAACAAACAAAAAAGGGCAATTTATTTGTAATTTTGTCCAATAAAATATATATATATTGCTGGGTTTTCTTCTCTTTTAACTTTAACTTATGTACCATAAATCCGTTTTTTGCAATAGTAAAATTATTTAGTTCCAACCCTTTTAATTGATTATAATCTGAATGTGATGTTATTAAGGTAGTGTCATCAGCATACATGATAAGATCTTGAGGGAGATTATATGCCAGGTCATTAATGACTAAAAGAAAAAGAAACGGACCCAATATAGACCTCTAAGGGACCCCATTGTTTATATGGAGACTTGCCAAGTTTTATAAGTGTACAAGACATTTGAAAGCATATTTATTAATTTCAACTTCCAAAGATAGTTTTGAAGTATTTCACTAACCCTTCAAAAACAGGAGTTTGCAGTTTATCCCCTATGATATTAATATCTGTGTTCAAAGATGCCATGTTTCCTATACCTTTAGGTCCAAAGGATCTCCTGCAAGAGCTCCATCGATGAACATAAGAGAATGACAGGTTGCCATTGCTTGCTGCAATTCATCTTTTGGTTCCAATTTTCTAGGCTCCCGTTTTGCTTCCTGAAACTTTCCTTCCTTAGCAGGTACGATGCCCCATACATCCATCCCATCCTCTGTAAGTGTTCCTGTCTGAATAAGAAAATGTATGCCTTTCTCACAGCCTCATATCACATGTGTACAAAACTTGCCATACTATGTATATGTAAGGAGTGTCCCTCTATGCTTGCTAAGCCACAAGGTAGAGCTTAAATAGCAGACAAACTCTGGAAAAGTAGAGAGAACATGTATATCCAGAGTGGCCCACAAGACATGAAAGACATGTGCTGGGGGCACTACAATGCACTCCAAACACCCTTATGTTTTATGAGAATCAATACAGTGCAACCATATTATATAGCTAACTTCATTCCACTTTGGCTGAATGTTCCATGTTTGTGGTAAATGCCATCACAACTTTATGAACACTGTCACTGAAATAACTAAACAACAACATTACATCGAAGTTCAATTCATAATCGAGGTATCTACAATCCTAAGTATTTGGTATTTGCTATTGTACATTAAACCTTAATTACCACAACCTGCAGGAAGTTATGATCATAGACCTCTATCTATCTATCTGACATTCTTAATATTCCCTTTTACTTTAAAGGATTTCCTCAAACTGGCAGCTCTGAACGTTTCTTTTAGCAATTTGCAATATGTCTCAAAGTAGGTGTTATTTTGTAAAAATCTCCTATATTTAGATTGATCAAATTGTGAAAATATAATGACTCATTGATAAAATTAATGAAAAACATAAAATTTATGCCAGCAACCTATTTATTACTATTATAAGCAAATTATAACTAAAAGTCTACATTTAAACATCACAAAAGATAACTATAAATTAATAAGATATAAAATTCAAACAGCTGGGTATAAAAGAAATTTTTTACTTTCTGTACTACGTATAGTAAGTAGGGGAAGTTTGTATTCCACCCAAAAATTCGATACCGAGATTTCACCGGAAATATATGTTTTGAGACCCCCTGAATCCAAAAAAAGCATTTTTGGAAACATGTCCGTGTGTGTGTGCATGTCTGTCTGTCTGTGAACAGCATAACTCACAAACGAACAGTCGGATAAACACCAAACTTGGTATTTAGGTTCAGTATCTTCCAGAGATGCGACACGAAGGTTTTCAAGAAAATCCCCCCTCCCCAGATTACCCTTTACATGAAACATTTTTCGAAAATTTTAATTTACTCAAAAATGGCTCTAACGATTTTGATTAAAATATCATATATTTAAGATATTTTCATGACAAATAAAATGTATATCTTGCATTTTCTGGGAATGTCTCCAAAAGTATTCTTCATTGTGAACGACTTTTGCATAACTGGTAAACCATAAGAGATAGACAAAATTTTACTACACAAAAAATATAGATCGTGTTAAAATACACAATTTATGGCATATACATTTTTTTTGTTGAGAGAGCTATTTTTGAGATATTGCTTGTTATTCCCTTAAATTTTTCAATACTTATTTTCTCAAATGGGAATTCGTTATTCATTTTTTTGTCTTAGATATGCAAAGAGTATTAATCTGTGGCAAAGGGAATGGTGCTGCACCTAGCAACCAGCTATTAAGAGATATGTATGTGCTTAAAGGCTATTGTTTTCCTATATTGCCCTTGTAAATATATATTCCCCTTACATATACAAGAAAATTAGCAATAAGATAGAGTCTGTAAATGTTTATCTCAATTAACATGAAGTAAATGGAGAATAAGTGTTTGTAAAAATAGCTTGTACAAGAGTAGAGAAAGTCATGTGAGTGTAACACATCAGATTTTTTTTTAGTTATTCAGTAGAACCTTTTATCCTAGCTACTTTTTGCTTTTCTATAATATGAAATATATATATGCACATGATATTTTGAAAATAAGCAAACACAGAACAAAATATTAAAGGAATGTTTATGTAACTTAACTTTATGTTATTCTTCCTTATCCATTTTCACTAGGTTCCAATTCATGTACAAACTAGATGAGCCTTTGTGAGGAATTTGGAAGTAGTTCACCACCATAACTTGGTCAGGGGGGTTGGAATTTATATTCTAGACTGGTTGTTTCATACATGCCATGTTTTTCCAAAGTTTGAGAAGGACAAATCAGAATTGAAAAGTTAGTGGAAAGGAAAAGAGGAAAGAGAAGAAACATCTAACATATGAAATGCGAAGGTGGGTTTTTATTTTTGCAGTGTCAACATCAAATGGAAGCTTCGTAACATCATCATCATTCATCATCAATAATAATAAATAAATTTGGTGGTCTCACAAATTAGTCAAGAACTACAGCAGTGCATTGTTAATGAGCGCAACACATGGTCACCTGAGTCTCTAGCCATTTGCACACGTACACAAATAATGAAAAATAACTGATTACAAGTAACAAATAACATAAAGTGAATAACAGAAAACAGCAAAAGTAAAGACAATAACTACAATATATAACCAAGGGTTTAGATAAGCGGCGATAATATTACACTGCAACTCTCCAAATTAGAAATTAGCACTATAGTTCTGACTTCCCTGATAGAATGCAATGGTTTTATCAATTACATTTCCCTAATTCCTACAAATTTCAGTTACTTGTGCTTAAGTTTGATCACTCATCTTGATTATTTCCCCCTAAAAATTCTATCTATGCCCCCTGATTTATAGTACTGAGCAAAAACTTTTGGAAATTTCCCAGAATATAACAGTGGTATCGTTTGTAAAGCTGCCACAAATGCATGATTAACACTTAATCCCACTTGACATTTCTGCTTCTTTTTCCAATTTACTTTGTGAATATCTAAGCTTTAATCAACAAACAAATATCATGGGAGTAAGAAAGAATGTTGCAAGTTTGCTGTAACTACATGTGCATATGGTTTGTGTTACTTGCCTGACAAAAATGGTACTTAGTGTATTTCAACAGTACAGAAGGCTGGAGCTTTTTTGGTTCAATACCAACTGAAATGGCCAAATTCCTATACTGACTGATCTTTCGCTCATGATTTTATATGCCAATCTATTTAGATGTAGACTTCACTTGTATTCCCGTTTGCTATGGTAAATTAAGCATATACTTAATTCCTACCTTATCAAAACAAACGCAGTTGATAGAACCTGCAACATTGATAACATGAGAGTTGATGCACTGTATACCACATGACTGCAAGCGATTCTGAGCATACAACTTGCCCACGGTGAGAGCAGCAGGTAAAGCTGGAGGAATGACAATTGTGATAAGATCCAAGGCTTTAACTGCTATATCCCCTGCCTGAATCTGGCGTCCCACCTGCAACAGTTGAGAAAGCAATGTCAAACATAAACTCAAATGAAAAATTCTATCAAGCCTATTAGAAATTTAGGGAATATAAGCACAAGATAAATTTTACAGTACACTATTCACAGTAATGATTGCCATTATTGAAAGATCTGTACCTACTTGAAAACAGAAGTACAGTAAAACATCCTTAATCTGGACCAATTGGGACTTAATATTGTCTGGATTATCAAAAGTCCAGATTAAGTGAAATAAACACCACAGAGACGCTTATGACACTTGCAGAATCTGTATAACCAGCCCAAACTAACCGAAAATCCATTGATACCAAGTTGTTTTGCCAGACGTTCGGCAGCAGCTTGAATTTCAACACCTCTCACTGTAATTCCACTTGCACGAAATTGTTCATACCACTTGTATGTCGCATCTTCTAACTTTTGTTCAGCCGCCTGCTGCATTCATTTGACCTGACAATTTTCCACATATCACATTTAATCAAAAATGATGAGTGCACCCTTTTTCTTTTTTATGTCCAAAACTGTTTGTTTTGCGATTCCATATTCTGTACATACACACACAAGTGGCACCATTTTCAAGCCTTTCAATAATTTTCAGTTTCTCGTGTGTTGTAAGCGATTTATGCTTACATTTCCCTGATGATATTTTAGGTTTACTAAGCGACATTATACACTCGATTTGTTTCTTTAGCTTAATGACTGAGAAAGGCAAGTGTTAAACTAACCCTTCTGACAAGAGTTGCAAGCCCTATTGCAGGTATAGCAAGGGTGTTGGAAGGATGGCAGCCTAATGTACCATTGTGACTAAAGTATTCCTGGTATTCCCAAGAAATGCCTATTGTACAGTCTGTGCAAAAATAAAATGGGCAATTTCCTTAAGTTTGTCTTAGTGCAGTACTACACCTAATTTAAGTTAGCAATTCACAGATTTTTTGTTTTTGTTTAAGGATGCTTGTCCAGATTAAATGAAATCCGTTTTAAAGGGCTCCGGGTTAATGAGGTTTTACTGTACTTAATGGTTGGTCACATTGACAAAGTGCAATATTTAACATTTAATGACAAACTGAAGCATTCCATAATTTTACTCATATATACCTGCAGAGTAAAGAAGAAGGTGTTCAGATTGGTTGCCACCCTGTAGACAACAAACTTAGGCACTGAAAGATGGCTAAGACAAATGACCAATGTACTCCCTAACATCTTGAGCACATGATTTAAGGTTACTTACTTCCAACGTATTTCCACTCTTACCTATCCTACTCTAATAACAGGGCTCTTCTTTATTGCATAACTTTTAAATAATCCTATATATGGTATAAATTTGTGCATATTCAATTTATTGTTTACTTTTATATTCTTTTATTATTTGCAATATGTTATTACAACCATACATTTGTAAGATTTTCACAATATTTGGTGACTACTTTCTCAAATTAGCAAACTTTCAATAAAGGCAGTCTTATTTATCTTATCTTAATACAAAATGTATCACTCAGGGCAATACTTCATTATTAATACTCAAAAAGGAACATATAAGTTAGAAATGCAAAAGTAAACATATTTATGATTAAGAATGATATATTAAAATTACAGTGGTGGTGATAGTGTGCTTCCTTTGCATAAAGATATAAATGTCAGCCATTATAATTGTTACATATATTAGATGTTGCACGTTAAGCATTTTAAACTCAAAGGATAAATTAATTTTATTTCCTCTGTGCATTCTTTATGAAATTATTGTACAGTTATCTAGAGGACTTTTATGGTGAATTCTCCCCTCACCCCTTATAATTGTAGTTTCATATAGCCCCAGCTATTACTAAGGATGGATGAAAAATCCCCTGATATTCATATGAAAGGATGTGAAACATTGGTGGAATGTCTGACCTCCTTAATATCCCCCAACAGTCTTCCAAGTTCTGGAAATGCTGCATTGCCTATTCATACCCTTTGGTGGTGGAACAATCACCGGTTGGAGTGGCCAAGTAATTTTTTAGATAATTACAGTAGGTGAAATTTTAAACCTTTATACCTTCTCTTTGGTCCCATAGTTATTTAATAACATAAAAACTATATATTTTTCACATAATGCAGAAACCCTTAACATGCACAACCAAATAGAGGTGAAGCTTCGTGAATATGAAGATTCTACACTACCAGGCCACCAAGTTAATCTCTTTAGAAAAGACACACAGCCTCCAACCATCAAGAAAAGTAATCTTCTCAGTTGTTAATTATAAAAAATATCTGTTCACTGATTCCTAATGTTAGAAAATTTCTCTCTTTATACAATTATTTAGTCTACCCTACTAATGAACTTGATTAAAGTATAAGTAGAAAAGAAATAAAACAAAACTTTCTTACATGAGGGTTATTACAATATTTTGGCATTGATACCTATCATATGTGTATCATACCATTATAAGTACATTCTAGTCTCTTTTGTTTTGCTCTGTCTTCTGTTTGCTTAGCTGCTAAATCTATCTATACATATATTGTTTGAATTGAAACATTGGCAGCATTTGTCTTATTCCACATGCATTTTCTATGGAAAAATGAAACTATTTTCTACTCCGTGGTAATCTCAATGAAAAGTTAATACCTACCTACCTTCTTTGCAAGTTGTTCTTTTATAACTGCAATGTGTTTATATTGTAGTATATAATCTTTTTAAATCCTTTTTAGTCTTTTAGTAATTTATGAATTGAAATTAAAAGCAGTTTTATGTTTGCCAAAAAGAATAGGATTTTCAATGATGAAATAATTACCAAAACCAGATGAGTAGCTTTGGAGATTACAAAAAAACAACAACAAACAAACACACATGCATGCACACACACACATACATATACACAAACAAATTTTCTCTCTTTATAATATTAGTATAAATAACCTGTTTAATCGAACATCAGTTGCTCTGGGCATGATAAGAACAAAACTATCATCATTTCAGTGAAGATTCTGATGAAGGAGAAAGGTGTGGTCATGGTGATGGTGGTGATAGTACACTTACTTTGAGAACAACTGTATATATAAGTCCTGCAAGAGCTACAATGGTGAGAAATCCCAGGAACAGATAGGATTCTCGATCAAAGTGAAAATCAGCTGGTGGTGGGTGTAGTATAGAACAGACCAGAGCACCTTTAGCTGTGAGGAAACCAGTCTTTAGTACCACAGCATGAACATGCTCTGCACCTTGAGCCTGTGCCTGTATCACCTGTGTAAATATTAATGAAAAACTTACTTTGAAAACATTTAATGTTTACTACTTGCATGATGAAGTAATAAATTCCACAATACTTTATGTTGGTTATTGTTTCTATGTTTACATGTGCAATTTTTAATACAAAATTCTTCATAAGAAGGCAGATTATTAGAAATCCAGAAAAAAGGTTTGACAAATTACAGTTTTTATTGATTAAAGTTCATGTTCATTGTACATAATTGCATTGTAAGAAAACAATACCTAAATGTTGGCAATTCTTGCTTACCCTAGTGCCACAGAAGATGGTATGGTTCACATCCTCTCTAGGGTTATATAGTACACCTTCTAACTTGGGAAGTGCAGTCTTATTCACTGGAACACTTTCACCTGAACAGTCAAGTCAGTCATCTTGGAAACTAGATTCAAAGATTATGTTAAGTATCTACAAGCAAATTAAAAAGTTTATTAGCCTTCATTTGTGGCAAGAAAACAATGTTAATGAGGAACTAAATTTATAAAAGTTCTTCAAAAAGCCATAGACTAAAATATGTGAGAGAAGCTACTCATTGCAAAGAACCAATATTCGGTCATCAATATTTATATACTCAGAGATGTGAATCTCATTGTTAAATATGCAATACCTACAAGGAAATAGACCCTTATAGGACATGACAGTAGATTCACTAGTTGATCTTAGCTGAAAATAAAGGCAAAAGCCTTTCAAAACGTTTTAACTTTGTAACCTTTTCTTACATGAATTATTAGTAAAGGTATTATTGGTTTTAATTTAGTTCTTATGATTACTCTTTTATTATACAGTTTCAGCAACCTTTTATTGGATATAACGATTCTAATGCTTAATTTTATAAAAAAATTGCATTTCTTACATTCACATCAGCGTTTCCAGCCATGATCATTCATTTTTCTATCTATTCTACACACTATTCTAGAAAAGTTTATTTTCCTATCTGCTTCATATTAACTGAGATAAGCATTTTCAGAAATGATTTCATTACGCATTTTGTGCGATGTACAAAGGAAATGCAGGTGACTGAAGTGATAGTCAAATTTTTATATGCTAGCATTGTAACCATGGCCTTTCTATGACTTCACAAGAAACAAAATAATAGTGACAACACTTCTAAACATCTGATATATTAATTCACATGACTTTCTCTACTCACTCTTCTACAAGCAATTCTAACAAAAGCTTCCTCTTCTATCTACTTCTTGTTAATTGAGAAAACATTTGCATGAATGAGATAGATGTACTTGCCTACTAATTACAAGGTAAAGAAAGTAAAAGTTACAGAATATTAACAAATTCAATCATTAACAACAAATATCCTAGAAATGGCTGATACACATAAAATAATTTGAAATAAATTGTGTGTTTTAAAGAGATCTTCATTTTTTATGTAGTGGTTTACAAGTTATACAAAGTTTATTCACAGGGCATTTGCAGAACATTTGGGATATACATTTTATTACTTATGTAAATATCTTAAACATATGGTATTTTAATCAAATTCATTAGAACCATTTTTGAGAAAATCAAAAATGACAAAACGTTTTCCATGTAAAGGATAGTTTGGGTTGGGATGATTTTCCTAAAAAATTTCATGTTGCATCCTTGAAAGATTCTGAACTTAAATATAAAGTTTGGTTTTTGTCTGCCTTTTAGTTTTTGAGTTATGCTGTTCACAGACAGATACAGTCATAGGCACACACACATGCACGCACTGGCAGAGATGTTTTTCTAAAAATACTTCTTTGGATTCAGGGAACCTCAAAACCTGTATTTCCAGTGAAATTTTCAACATTAAATTTTTGGGTGGAATGCAATGATAGATGAAAACTTATTATATAAAAAATAGATGTCTTTAATTTATTTCAATTTATTTATTAATTTATTTGAAAATGTGATGCAGTAATTTGTATCACAAATTACTTAAATGTAAATAATGATTGTAATATGAATATGCATTTTTATGTGACATTGATTTGAGATGTTTATTGATTGTAATTATTGTTGAAAAATAAGTTTTTAATGCCTTACTGAAACTGTCAATAATAGCGCGCAATAATGCAGCGAGGGGGGTGAGCTGTTTATCATTATTGGAAACGAGGAAGTTGCGTAATGTTGGCGCGTTTTTCCGTTGAGAATATTCTGGAACGTTTCCCTAGAGCATATGTATTCATAATTTTCATTGGATATAAAAATAGACGCTAATGTTGGCGCGTTTTATTAGCCAAATGCAGTTCAGTTATAATCTTTAGGTATATCGGTGTGTATGGGTATAAAAGCAGTAGGTTGGAGGTAAAGTCAGACCAGTTCATCAAAAAAATCTGTGTACATTACACGTCGTCTTCAGTCAGTCAGTTCGTCGAAAGTATTTGTACGGCAAACGTCGGGTATCGATTCACAAGTTACGCACTGCAGAATTATGGATAATCTAAAGTGTTGTAAGGTTAATTATACAAAAAGTTGAAGTACGCAAATTAAGAGTGATCAGTAAGAAGTTATTATAACAGTTTCAGTTTGACGAGTGTTAAGATCAATGTATAAATGTGATAGTTAACGTGTTCGACAATAAATGTGTAAAACAAATTTCTTCATCAGTGTTATATTTGGATAAAAGATTCCTTTCCGTTTACACACCCTGAGCAAGAAACATGTTCGACCGAGAAATAATAGCTAGCCGGAGGACAGTGAAACAGAATTAAATAAAAAAATAAAATTAAAATTCTTTCAAACAAAAACTAATACTGCCGCAAATTGCTAACACCAGATGGAGCTACAAACCGAACAAATGAATGACGTCACAAGATGGCTTCACATGAAGTAAACATAAATACACAAACATTTATAAGTAAAACCGTTACAAATTGGCACCCAGAACGTGGGGCAGAGTGACCAGGAAAGGATCAGAATAACCAGGAAGGGGCAGAATTAACCAGGAAGAAGTGAGATGACCAGGAAGGGGCGAATGGAGTAGTGAACTGAACTACAAGACGCAGATTCCAGAAACAACAAAAGGGACGACAGACTACGCGGATGATTGGACATCGTAATTCCGAGATTAAAAGGCAACAGGGAAATTCAAATACGGAACACCAAAACGACGTAGATTCATCGTAATACAACGCAGAAGCGACATATAATCTAGGAGAGAGGGGCAGAAAGCTGGACATCAAAGCTACATCAGCAGATAGCATCAGAAAGGTTAGAAAAATGTTATGTTAATTCTAAAAAAAAAAGGGGTAAAAAAATGTAAATGTACCTCAGGAGCGGTAGGATAAAGAAAATAATGTCCGCTAATAATACAGAAGAAATAATTATGGAGGGAGATAATGTAACAGTTAGCTGTAATTCAATATAGGTTACAGAAAATAGCTCAAACTATGTAGGATTTGAGGGAGGAAATGTTAGTGAAGAAAGTCGGAATAGAACAGCAGGAAATGTTAATTTTGATGCTATGATGATGATGGAAATGCTGAAAGATATTGTTAAGAGTAATGAGAAATTAAGGGAAGATATTGGTAAGAATAATGAGAAATTAGAAAAGAAAATAGATCAAAACAGGGAAGATATGCAAAAGAATAATGAGAAATTAGAAAAATTAACTCAGAGTAATGAGAAATTAAGGGAAGATATGCAAAAGAATAATAGGGAATTAAGAGAAGACATTGATAGGAGTTTAGAACAAAAACTAGATCAGAATAAGAGAGAATTAAGGGAAGATATTGGTAAGAGCTTAGAACAAAACAGGGAAGAAATTGAAAAGAAATTCATGGAGCTAGATAGTAGTATGATTAGAATGAAAAATGAAAATCAAGAAATGATAGCAAGTGAGATAGGAGAAGTTTCAAAGAAAATGCTAGACATGAGCAGCGAAATAGGTAACAAAAAAGTGAGGTTAATAATAAAATAGAACATGATTGATGTAGAATGTACAGAGTTAGGTAGTAGAATGAGTAGCATTTCAAGTGAGATAAGAGATATGAAAGAGGTTATGAATGTAGATGTGAATCAGACGCAAGTTAATTTCAGAGGGGAGATATCAGAAATACAGAATGAGTCAGTAATGCAAAGAAATAAATTGTACGAAGAAGTTAAAGTTTTGCCTGTAAATAATCAAAAGCTAACTTCTGAAGTTAACAAATACCAACCTGTTCAGAATGAAAACTCCAGTACAGTTTAGTACAGATTTGTCAGAGTACTTTCAAATTAAAGAGATAGTAGAAGAATTGAAAATGACAATTGTCAAAAGATGTGTTGTTCAGGAAACTTTAGATTGTTTTCAAATGTTATCATGGGATGAAATTTCATATGAATACAAGAGGTTATTCATGAACAAATTTTTGAAGGTTAGGATACGGCTACGAGTAATGTTTAGCCACAGAAAATTTTATCCAGGAGTGTGAATAGCAATGAGATGTAAAGTAAATGCTGGATAGTTAAAGATGAAATGCAGAGCAATGTATTGGATTGTAAGAGGGTTAACTATTTATATATCTCATGTGAAAAGAGAAATAAATTACAAAAAAAAGAGAAATGCTATAAAAAAAATTCAGAACAAAAATTGGGTAAAAATAATTAAAACAAATACTTATGTAGCAAACAGAAAATGTGAAACAGTACTTAGATTTAAGAGATGTAAATATATTTATGTAAAGGGTGAATATTTTTTGGTAAATATGTATAGTAATTACAAAAATTCTTAAATGCACAAATTTTTGTCAACAATATAAGAGTGTAAACCATTTTGAAACAGTAATTAAATAATTCAGGGTACAGTATTTGCTATAAAAAAAGTTTGTAATGTCAGATTAAAGTCTAAACACATTAAACCAGAGCCAGTAAGTAGTGGCAAGATAGAGGAAAAACATGTCGTGTGTTAAATATGTGTGAAGTGTTAAGTGAAAGTGATAGCGTGTGTTCCAAGATTTAGGAGACTAAAAACCCAATTATAAAATTTCCAAACAAGTTGTAAATATTTATAATTATGTTTCTAGTGGGGCATATGATGCAGTAATTTGTATCACAAATTACTTAAATGTAAATAATGATTGTAATATGAATATGCATTTTTATGTGACATTGATTTGAGATGTTTATTGATTGTAATTATTGTTGAAAAGTAAGTTTTTAATGCCTTACTGAAACTGTCAATAATAGCGCGCAATAATGCAGCGAGGGGGGTGAGCTGTTTATCATTATTGGAAACGAGGAAGTTGCGTAATGTTGGCGCGTTTTTCCGTTGAGAATATTCTGGAACGTTTCCCTAGAGCATATGTATTCATAATTTTCATTGGATATAAAAATAGACGCTAATGTTGGCGCGTTTTATTAGCCAATTGCAGTTCAGTTATAAAACCGTTACAAATGTTACACAATTTGTTTAAAATAACCTTTTTGTGTCATCAGCCACTTTTAAGACATCCATTTATTGTTTTGAATTTTTCAACACTTTGCAAGTTTTTTACAGTGCTATCACTGTTCATTTGTTTCTGGCAGTCATAGAAAGAATATGGAATTTCAAAGCCAGCATATATCAGCCGCTTTTAAACCTCTGACTATAATTTGATTTCCTCTGTCCATCTTGTACCTACAACAAAATGTGTAATGAAACTGTTTCTGCAAAGGTTTATGTTAATTAACATGAAGTAGAGAGAAAAATAAACTTTTTAAAGAATAGTTTGTAGAAGCTATGTAAAAATAAAAGGTAGAAAGTAATGCGAATGTAACACATTTCTTGAAAGAGTGAAGTTAGAGTGTGTTGCCACTAGATTTTTATTAATATTTTATTTACTTCACTGTGTTTCCCATCAAATGTTATGTTAACACAAATATTGTTTTATTTTAATTTCTGTAGAAACAATAAGAGTAGTAGAAAATGTTTATAGAAGGAACTGTTACATCCATCCTGTATTAAAAATACATCAAAAAGTCTTCACCTAACTATTGAGTATTTTAATAACATTTGCCAATGATTAACTTTTAATTTATGGCCATGCCCCTAGTACTACTTTGCACTAACATTAGACCTTTTTTTTTGCTATATTAAAGGTACCTACATACTTTAATCCCTTTCACATTACATCAAAGTACAATTTCTTTTACCTAATTAACAGTTTTCCTTAATTTGTGAGGCTGCCTAATGACAAAGAATAAGTACGCAGCTTAATGCAAAGTTTATAAATTAAATAACAGCATTTTGGGGAGAGAGCAATAAAGTGGAATTTTGCTATCACATGAGTTGATTTCTATAATAAAGTAAAATAAGAGTTAAAAGTCTTATTCAGATATTTTCATTACACTATTTTTATCGTCTAATTCTTTCTGATAGACACACAAAAAAACTTATTCTAACACGAAAGAAAAGCTTCTGAGTATGACTTACCAGTGAGCATGCTTTCATTAACTACACAGGAACCATTTAACAAAGCAGCATCACACTGCATGTTGCACCCATTGGATGGCAGTACTATTATATCTCCAGGCACCAGACAAGATGTTGGAACCTCTTCATATTTTCCCAGTGCACCACGAAACACTTCAATGACATCATCTGTACAGACTTTATCCCTCAAACTTCTCTGATTCTACAACACAGTAAACAGAATTAAAACTAAAATATAAAATAATCTTGGGATTATAATCTTATATTCCTTCATCAGATAATAAACATGTAGATACAGATTTAGATACCTCAGGCTTACATTGAACATATCAACAAAACAAACTCTGTTATTTGGATAATGTACAGATTAAAGCGTTTAGAGTTAGATAATAGCTGTAAAAGAAGTGCACTCTTGCACCCCAATTTTCTGTATTTAAATGCAGCATGGTCCAATAATAATAGTAAGAATAATAATAGTAATAATAATAATAATAAAGAACAATTAAACCGTTCGGGAATCCTGCAAAAGAGAGCTATTAAACTTCTTTTTGCCTTCAATATTTTTAAGCCCTTCACAGAAGTATTTAAAGAAATAAATAGCCTACCATTTTCCTTTCTCTGTAAATATAGTGAATCTTTACTCATGTATAAAACTGCAACTAATCTATTAAATACCAACTCGGTTATCAAGCATAAAAAAGTAAAAAACGTATTCAATGCTACAAAACAAAATTAGCCAATCACATCTCAATAGATCAGTTAACTCTACCAAATATGGAATAAAAGGTATATTACATAGTGCTGCCAAAACATATAAGAGTCTCCCGTTTGACATCAAAGCATCATTTATCTCAGTTCAACAACAAATCTTCAAATAGGTACCTGCTTGAGCAATGACACACACACATGCATGCATGTGCGTGCGTGCACAAGAAAGCTTTTATAAGAATAGTTTGTATTAAAGTGGATAGAGAACGTTATGTGAATGTAACACATCAGAGTTTATAAGTTGCTATTTGGTGTTTACTTGTTTAGGAAGACGAAATATTGCACTCAACCCAATAATTCCATATAGAGATTTCACCAAAAATACATGTTTTGAGGCTCCTGAATTTAAAAATGCATTTTTGAAAACAGTTGCGTGACTGAGTGAGTAAGTGAGTGAGTGAGTGAGTGAGTGAGTGAATGAGTAATTGAGTGAGTAATTGAGTGAGTGAGTGAGTGAGTGAGTGAGTGAGAGAGTGAGTGAATGAGTGAGTGAGTGAGTGAGTAATTGTGTTAGTGAGTGAGAGAGTGAGTGAGTGGGTGAGTGAGTGAGTGAGTGTGAGAGTGTGAGTGAGAGTGAGTGAGTGAGTGAGTGAGTGAGTGAGTGAGTGAGTGAGTGAGTGAGTGAGTGAGTGAGTGAGTGAGTGAGTGAGTGAGTGAGTGAGTGAGTGAGTGAGTGATAAATTTTGGATAAATACCAAACTTGCTATTTTATTCCAGCATCTGCTACAGATGCAATACAAAAATACTCAGAATCCCCACACCAAACTACACTTTAAATTAAAAAGTTTTATTTATTTTCTCAAAAATAGTAATTTTGATCAAAATACTGCATATAATTTTAAGATATTCACATGAGTAATATAGTGCAAGCCTCCAAAGTGAACTCAATTGTGTGAATATTATAATCTGGTTATTTAAGTACTTTTATTATTGTACTTGTAGCCAAATAGTTGCAACTGGTGATGAGAGCCAGGGTAGCTCAATGAAAAAATTATAGTATGGATAGCCAACAAGGTGATGAAAACAAACCACCCTTGTAAAACAGCACTTATCCCATTTATATATAATTAGGAAATGGAGGGCTTTAAAAATTCTATTCTATTTAATGAACAATTGCAGATTAGCTCCAACGTTAGGTATATGGGCTTATTGTTAGACAGTAAATTTACATGGAACTTACATCTGCAAAGAATAATAAACAAAAGGAAAATGAGTCGTATGGTAGCTAGAAGAACCTTGGGTAAAACATGGGAACTCAAACCAGGTATGATGTCTTGGCTGTATGAAGCAGTTGTGAGCTGCATGGGTCACTTGTATGGTGGCCTAGAGTTAGTCAAAAACAAGCAGCCAACAAACTTTACAGTGTTCAAAGGTTGGCTTGCGTTTGTATAACAGGGGTAATGAAAAGTATCCCATCAGCTGCAATGCCTTAACCTGTCTCCTATTGATTTATACATCAAAAGGCTTGGGGCTTATCGACTGAACCTAAACTTAAACTGGTATAACCCTACTACTTTAGGGCATATAAGGATTACAGGTATAATCAGTAACCCTTATCTTGAGATGGGTAGTGATTATATGTTACAAAATTATGTTTTGACAAGCCATTCAAAATAGTGTTAGAATGGAGTTAGAACAAGAGGCAATGTCCTAAAGGTAGCCTAATCTGGTACACAGATGGCTCCAGAATGGGCAATGGATCTCGAGCTAGTATACATGGGGAGGCACCAAAGTATAATATTTATGTTGCACTTGGCCACAATACCACTGTACGTCAAGCTGAAATATATGCAACTGAAACCTGTGTCAGGAAGTATTTGAAAAGGCACTACACAAAAAATTAAAGTAATAATTCAAAGGAAGTAGCAATTATTGCCAGAGGTATATTAAACTCTCAAGAACATTTCCAGTTTTGAATGAAATGAATGCTCTTAGATGACCATATTCACAAGACTTCTTTAGAACTGAAAATAGTAACAGATATCAATCATATTCAAGAAAATCTGTACATACAAAGCAGGTACATACATAATGTTTTTACAAGTGGAGGTAGATTCTAATACTCTTTGGTAATAGTGCTTTTAAGCTTTCTTAAAAAAAAACTGTGTTCCACTCTGCTCACATGAGGACTGATAAATATTTTCTATATTTTTGTGTCATTCTTTAATGTCAAAATTCCTGGATTATCAGTGCTTGCTTTAATCTGTACTGATTTGCAACACTCCAGAATTATAAATGGGAAACAGTCATGCTCTGGTAAAAACTTACCTTGCGAATCTGTATAATTGAAGAAGCAATGCCAAACACAGACATTAATACAACAGCAATCAGGTAGTAGTAATAATGGTGAGCAAACCATACACAAAATGTGAAAAATTGGAAGATGTAGAATGGAGTTAATACTTCCAAGATGAGAAGCTTGAATATTGGCTCCACTTTTACTGAAATGTCATTCCATCCGTAAGCAATCCTTCTGTAACATATAAAGATAGTAACCAGTGAAATTATATGAATTATTGCTTATTCATCATAGCTGACAGTCATTTTTACTTTCTCTACTACGTATAGTAAGTAGGGGAAGTATTGTATTCCAACCAAAAATTCGATACCAAGATTTCACCAGAAATACATGTTTTGAGACCCCCTAAATCCAAAAAAAGCATTTTTGGAAACATGTCCGTGTGTGTGTGTGTGCGCGTGTGTGTGTGTGTGTGTGTTCGTGTGTGTGTGTTCGTGTGTGTGTGTGTGTGTGTGTGTGTGAACAGCATAACTCAGAAACAAACAGTTGGATAAACACCAAACTTGGTATTTAGGTTCAGTATCTTCCAGAGATGTGACACGAAGGTTTTCAAGAAAATCCTCCCACCCCAGATTACCCTTTACATGGAACATTTTTTGAAAATTTTAATTTTCTCAAAAATGGCTCTAACGATTTTGATTAAAATATCATATGTTAATATATTTTCATGACAAATGAAATGTATATCTCGAATTTTCTGGGAATGTCTCCAAAAGTATCCTTCATTGTGAACGACTTTTGCATAACTGGTAAACCATATGAGATAGACAAAATTTTACTACACAAAAATGTATATCGCGTTAAAATACACAATTTATGTCATATACATTTTTTTTGTTGTGTGAACCATTTTCGAGATATTGCTTGTTATTCTCTTAAATTTTCCAATACTTATACTTTTTCTCAAATGGGAATTCGTTATTCTTATTTTTTTTTGTCCAGGTAATGCAAAGAGAATGGAATGCTCCACATAGCAACCAGCTCTTAAAATATTTGACCATCGCTTAAAGCCTAGCAATTCCCTTTGCATCTACAAGAAAATTAGCAATAAGATGAACATCTCGATATCTCAATTAACATGAAGCATATGGAGAATAAGCGTTTGTAAAAATAGTTTGTACAAGAGTAGAGAAAGTCATGTGAGTGTAACACATCAGATTTCTACTGTTTCTTCTTTATTCCAATGTATTTTATTCAAATAATATTCCCAAAACGGATAACATGATTGATGTACTGGTATAAATTAAAACACAGTCATTTATTATTGCTGTACTTAGTGAACAAAATGTGCAAAACACAGCAGGAAAGAAAATAATTAATTTCATGAAATATGCTGAATATTTTTAAGTTTGATGCAAAAACCATAGACAAGATTTATTTCAATAATCCCTTTTTCTTCTTACTAAAATACTACACAGGCTTTAATCTTTAACACTAAATGTAAAACCATTTTTGCGGGTATTTATTCATTGCTACTTTAGTTTCTGAGGGCATATTGGAACATTTTTAGCTCTTTACATATACTTATGGGGTGAAGTTCACTGGATAGATTACCTTAGCTCTCTGTTTTGTTTCTTTTCATGTCAGTCAGACTTAGGGTTTCTTACCATGTTGCTCACCTTGGTTTTTATTACATTTTATTGCAACAAATAATTTTGGATTAATGGTTTATTGGGTGCTCACATTAGCCAATTAGGTCAATTAGCTTTAGGGTAGTCCAAAGATTTACTCAAACCTTAGCTCTGTATGATAGGTAAAATACCACAAAGAAATAAGGGAAGAAAAAGTATATTCAGGCAATCCTTATCAACTAAGATTCAGATTCAGGCTCTCCAGATTACTAGGTAGATAAATTACCAATTACACAACACAGATAACCAATTATACAACACTATACTGTAGTGTAGCAACATGTGTTGTTGCTAAGTTACTTTGCCAATCAAGACATGAGCTGATTTAAAGGCTAAGCCTCAGTTAAACCTTGTCTAAATGACCTTCAGCAACATGGCATCATAAACATAGTGGATGCACTGGGGTCTGAGGAATGCAGGTTTACTAGAAATGTTAAATTCATGGTGAGATCATTCGCTTCTAGATTTACACTTTGCAGTTTCATGTTCGGGCAAATGTTCGGATACTAATTTAAATTCAAAATTTAAGTTAAATTTTAAAGGCACCCAAGTACATCAATTTTGTTTCAAGAATGTGGTTGAATGGTCAAGTTTGTGGCAAGGATGGAATAAAGTTTTATATTTAATAACTTTGTTGACGAACAGGTATTTAAACTTAAAGAATAGAAGTGGGTAAAAGCCACCACAGTTTGTTGAAGTTACAAAGTCATAAATAAATTACAGCAAATTGATGTATGAAAGGTAATTGTATACAGACTTTATTTATTTTGTGCTTTATTGATTAATATTAATTCTTATTTATGAGTATTTGGATTAACTGTTTCATTTACCTCAAAGATTCAAGTCCTCTTCCCAGACACTTACACATAATCACGTGGTAATTTTAATAAAGACCACAATGATAGAAGAAGGTAAACAAACCCAATTCAACTTAATATTAAACATATAAAATCCCCATGTTACAGTAGCTATTCCTAGGCTCAATGTCCGATATGTGGTGGTAATGAAGACATTGAACATATAGTATTTAAGTGCCAAGGAACAGAAAATTGGAGGAGAGAATTTTTTAAAAAGAAGTGGTTGAAGGGAGATAGAAATACGCTTATGATCGAAATGATGTGCAAGGACGCTAGGAGCATTGGACAGTTTTTGTGTAAAGTAAAAAATAAATGGCTTTGGACAGTGGATAGAGAAAAGTAAGAGGTAGTGTATATTACCTTGAATGGAAAACTATGGTGAATGTGTGATAGTAAAGTAATCAATAAGTGGCAAGTGAAAATCCAATGGGACATGAAAAACTGAAATAAGATAATTTATTGATGGGAAATTGTAAAATGTAAAAAAAAAGAAAAAAAAACTGTAGTGATTGTCTACAGAATGAGTGGCCAGAGTCAAAGTTCAGTAGACAATCAAATTGTAAATCTCTTAGCACAATATTATGATTTGCATGAGTTTTACTAAGCCATTAATTTCAAAAATGGTAAAAGAATATAAAACTGAAATGTTCTTTGCTTTATTTATGCTATGTGCCCTTCTTTCTTTGAACAGCCAGAATGCTTTTCTCTGGTGGTGCCTAGTTCATAAAGTCAAAACTGCTCTACTCACCCTGTTATCTATTGTTGAGCCAAATTTAATACACTGTTCTGAAGCTCAAATAAAAGCTTCAACGCATTATCATCAACACTCACTGGAGATGAGTTCAATGTGGGATCACATTGAGTTTAACTAAGATGAGGAATTTCATATAAGTGCATGTTGATGTTTCATATGCACAACTTTTCATACTTACTTTCATACAATTTGCTGTTATTCCCCTCACTCATTTTGAAGCTTGAAGCCCAGCATGGTTTTTTATTCAGATCTTGGTTATCAGTTTGAAATTTTGCTTTTATGTTGTATTACCATGGTTTTAAGCTTCTATTAGATGCTTTAATTTTATTAATTAATGACATGAGCATATTGCATACATAAATTATGGAAAACAGATGATATTAAATATTAATACATGCAATAAAGATCAAAGAGAAGGTATTGCATGGTTTTAATTGTGAGCATGGAGACTGAAAGATTTTAGGGAAATGACAGAAGAAGACTTATGCCTGATATGTAAGGAGAGAGAAGATGTAATACATATTTTGCTAATATGAAAAGGTACAGATATCGGGAGGAAAGAACTAACTCACTGTTAATGAGGGAAGAAACAATAGCTATCAGTAGAATGTTTCATCAGAAGTCTCAGATTCATAACTTGGATGAGCATTTATTTGTGGTTAAAGAAATGGATTTTGTCCATAAAGCGAGGTTGTAAATGTGACTGCTTCATAAATTAGCGTGTGAAATTTGTAGACTATAGATACAATAGAAGGAAGTTAAAACTAAGAGCAGTAACATAAATAAGAATAGTGTGTCATGAATATTTTGGATGGCTTAGAATAGAATGTGGTTTAGCGCCAAACCATATAAACTTTGTAATCAACTTAGTATTGCATATAAAATGTACAAGCAATAGCACATACAGATTACATTTTAACATCTTCTGCAATGTGACCCTAAAGTACACATAATAGACATGTCTTTAAATGATGGCCATAGCCTATTACTTCTCTAATTGCATAGCTCCGCATTTGTTTATGACTGATTTGGACATTGAATCTAGTCACAGATGGCTCATTTAGTGAGAGTTTTTGCAGGTGTGTAATAATTAATTCAGTTTTATTTATGGACGCTCTTTAACTACTATGGTCCTTAGCGTCCCATTCTATATTGGGCGTGAAAGACCAGTAATTTTGCTCAGAGGCCTCTTTATCAGGTTTGAGGTTCTTTTATGTTCCATAAATCTACAACACGGGACCACCGGCTTTACTTCTCTTCTGAAGGAAGCCATGCTAAGGATTTTTACGTCCAAAAAATCCATTGCCCTCCGCCAGGTTTGAACCCGCTACCTTGGGAACTAGAGGCTAGCACGGTACCACTAGTCCATGGAGGATGCAGGTGCGAAGCACTGTATACTGCATGCATAACAAAATTTGGCAATACCCTGGAACACTGTTTCTTTGACATGGTCTTCAACTGTAGCACATTTGTCCCTTAACTTGCATTTTCATTTCAGCACACTTAGAAGATACAGCTAGTTGTACATCTACCACTTAACAAGTTGCATAAATTAAAAAATAACTAGTAGCAGCTGATTCACAGTGTATACAATTACATTCTTCTTTATTTCCTTAGAAAATGCTATTATAAATGGCAACTGATCATCCATTTAATGTCATTGTTGTAAATATGGAGATGTGACATTCATCTCACTGTTGCAAAATTGTGTTATAAGAATACTGACATTCTAACCATTGCAAGAAGAGCATTGGACAGTATCTGATATGGCAAAATAGAAACTCTTCTCATCCTAAATTTGAAGATTTCTCTTTAGGAACCAATAGGTATGACTTCTGCAAGGTGGTGCCATATTATACATGACTAAAATTTCAATGGGAGCTGTACATTAGGTATTTATGAATCTTGCCACCTCTAAGTACAGAAAACTGCTTGGTTTCTCAAATCTCCAGATTTGTTTGTGTGCTACTTTCTCTAGGGTGGGTTGCGGAATGTACTCAAGTTATTCACAAAGTCTTTAGAACCAAAAGACAGGATTTGCAGAGCAATTACTACAATTTTTATCAAAATGCTATAACATTCATTTCATGATCTGCTTAGAAGGGTGGTGGAATAACATCACAGAAGTGGAGGCCATTGAGACATAAGTTTCACAAACAAACAAAATCATTTTTGAAACATGATATATTGTTGACAGCCATTTCCTATATTTGTTATTTTCCTATTTCATACATAACAAGTGTTGTTTACTATTACAGTTATTTTGTGCAGACACTCTGTAAGTATAAGGGTGTCTACCTTTGAGTAGATAGCAATTAATATTACAATTATTCACAATCACTTGCGCATTTAGTTTTCCACATATTTGACAGCACTTTGAAGCCATTGTTTTATGTTCTCTTTTCTTAGACAGTGTAAATGTTTCTCACAGCTCTCTTGATATAAGCAGCTATGAAGTTGACCATTATAATTATGATTATAGCCATACCAATATTGTAAATAAAGGTGTTAGTATTGTTTTTTTCTATCCAATGACTATATTGATGACTATATTGCTAATAAATGCCCAATAACTGTTAGGACATCACCTTATGAAGGTAGTACCAAGTGATGTACTAAATATGCAGCCAACATTTTCCGGTGAGCAAAATGATAGAGAGGTGGATGACATGAAGGACAAATTCATCAGTGTTGAGGACCAAGTTTACGCAAAATTTCACTACCATATTATTTCAGCAGCATGCATATTTACCATAATATGCTATGACTTCATCCAACTGTTAGGAGGAACTGAAGCATTAATAAAAAGTTTTACACATCTTAAACGACTTGTCACATTCTAAACTGGATGTTGAAAGAAATACAGAATGGTTGAATTTTCCAATTACATACCTCAGATCCTGTTCCTCCTCTGTGTATCCAGTGTAGGAGTGAAGGTGTGTTTTTGTCAGACCACAATCAAGACCAGCAAGCTTTATAAATGTACCATAGGCATCATCCCATACGTACAGCAGTTTCTTTATCCGCACAACCCGCATCTCCGTCATCTCTGCTCATAGGCAAAGCACACAATGGTACTATTACAGAAATTAAAGGCTGTATACAGATTCATTACTTTTAAATAACTGCCACCATTTAATTTGGTAAATAATTAGACAAGTGGGAGATGACTAGAGAGAGGTAAAATATGAAATTTCATGTTTTAGACTAAGGCTACTAGTGTTGATTGGACCACAGATTAAATACAACAGAAAATGTATATAAATAATGAGGACAAAAACAGCATACAGCGCATCATGAGGTTTAGTGTGTGGCCCTTTTCAAGGACATGTTAATGTAAATGACACTACACTTATAAAATACTGGAAAGGACAATGGTGAATTCAGATTGATAAACTATGTGGACAGTGGAAATATACTTACAAAAGAGTATCGCAAAGAACTGTTAGAAAGTGTTAAGCAGCAAATTTTTTTCTTTTCTCTGTTAACTCTATGGAATCTTAAGTACCAAGGGAACAAAGATTTTTATGATCTACACATGTAGAACTCAATGTTTAGCTTAAAAATGTAATATTTCTAATATCTTAAACTTTATTAAAGATTTGTTTTTACTTAAAAGTAGAGTTTACCTTTACATTATGCATGTAGGCTATGCAATGAAGACGAAACTGTTTCTCATATAATATTTTAATGTAAAGGCTTAGCTAGGAAAAGATGCAACCTATTGTTCACTGAGAAGAAGATATTCCCTCAAAGAATTTAGTTTAAATCTACTGCTCCTTATTAAAGGAACAGACTTATTTAACTAACACTATAAAGCTAGGAGAATAATACAATAAACCTTAAAGGTTCCAGTGTTGAGGGAAGATACAGCCCACCTCACTCTTTATATAAATAAAATCAAATCATGTGATTTATTTCTTTCTCCATTAATCGTTCTAATGGCAATGGACTGGTACCGGCAAGCTCCCGGGTTCGATCCCCGGCGTCTGCCCACTCTGACCCATGATTTTTTTGTGGCTTCCCTGGGGTCGACAGGCGAATGCTGGGGTGGTTCCTTCGCTACCACGGTGTCCTTTCCGTCATTGCCCTTTCATTCCGTTTCCTTCTCAACTTTCAGGTGTGCTTTTAGGTCTCGTGGTGTCGGTGCCGGAGAGATGGCGCGGATGTATGCTCACTGGAAAAAATACTCCCCGTGGACACCAGAGGCTGCTCGACTGGTGGGTCGTTCATCGCCCTCTCTCGGCTGCTCCGGCGGTGACACACGGTTCTGCGAGTTTGGAAATGTTAGTGACATCCGCGCGTCTTCACGGCCTGTCTGCCTACGGCCTGTAATCTCCTGCTTGGTTCATTCACTTCATCTTTTCCTCCTGGGGATGGGAGGCACAATAGATCTCTGTAGATCGCGGTAAAAAATGGAGTTTTATTTATGGACGCTCTTTAACTACTCTGGTCCTTAGCATCCCATTCCATTTTGGGCGTGAAAGACCGCTAACTTTGCTAAGAGGCCTCTTTATCAGGCATGAGGTTCTTTTACGCGCTGTAAATCTACGACATGGGACCACCGGTTTTACTTCCCTTCCGAAGGGAGTCATGCTAAGGATTTTTAGACCCGAAAAAAATCCATCGTCCTCCGCCGGATTTCAACCCGCGATCTCGGGAACTAGCATGGTAACCACTACACCACGGATGACGACGTAGATTGTTGAGGTGTCCCGTCCGTTGAACAATCTCTAAGTTTGAAGGAAAAATTGGCTGTAGTTCCACGGACATTTGGAAATGTCATTGATTTACTGGTAGATAGGAAGCTGTCATACTCCACCCTTCATCAAATTAGTAAAGCGATTGAAGGCAAGAGCAGTGTGTCAACAAATATTAGAAATTAGGAATAGCTCAGTACAATTAATACGACCGAGCTGGATGGCTCAGGTAGCAAAGTCTGTGGCCAGCCTCGGGAGGTCCCGGGATCGATCTCCGGTGACCACCCACTCAGTCCGAAGGGTTTTTCGTGGTTTCCCGGTCAAGAAGCGAATGCTAGGGCGGTTCACCTTTTACCATGACTCTCCTTCCTCTCATTTCCTGTACCCATCATCTTCCTTGTCCTCTGTTTCAGAGTTGTAGAACCAGGTGACGGTGCTTCATCTTCTACCACGACTCTCCTTCCTCTCATTTCCTGTACCCATCATCTTCCTTATCATCTATTTCAGAGTTGTAGAACCAGGTGACGGTGGTTCATCTTCTACCACGACTCTCCTTCCTCTCATTTCCTGTACCCATCATCTTCCTTGTCCTCTGTTTCAGGGTTGTAGAACCAGGTGACGGTGGTTCATCTTCTACCACGACTCTCCTTCCTCTCATTTCCTGTACCCATCATCTTCCTTGTCCTCTGTTTCAGGGTTGTAGAACCAGGTGACGGTGGTTCATCTTCTACCACGACTCTCCTTCCTCTCATTTCCTGTACCCATCATCTTCCTTGTCATCTGTTTCAGGGTTGTAGGACCAGGTGACGGTGGTTCATCTTCTACCACGACTCTCCTTCCTCTCATTTCCTGTACCCATCATCTTCCTTGTCCTCTGTTTTAGGATTATAGGACCAGGCGACGGTTGTCGGTAGGTTGCTGCTGGGCGGTGGCTTGCGTTTCCTCGTTGGTGTCGCTGCGGTGCCGCTCAGTTAGGTCTCTCTCCGAGTGAGCTCCGATCCGGGATAGCTGGAGGTTGGTGACTTGTGGACAGGTACCGGGTGGCGTCGGATGCGCCCTATCTGGAATCGTCGGCATCAGATCTGGTCGCCCTTCGGGCCTCCCTCCTGCGGGTCACTGGCCTACGTGCGGTACTCTGTCCCGGTTCATCGTACCTTTACCTTTACAATTAATGTGCTCCATTACATAGGTTTATTTCCCGGTAAAAACCATAGTGGGTAGAACTCTTTTGGATTAGAATTTTCCGCAGAGTTCTGGAGGTACGGAGGCATGAGTGAATGTGAGTGTGTTACACAGCCTAAATAAACGAAATCAAGGACATTATTCCGTTTGCTGGTAGGAGGTATGAAACTTTAAGAAACTTACTGAATCGGGACCAGAGTTGTAACATGAGGGCCCTAAGCTGCAAGACGTAGCCGAGGGACTGAGCTGTAGGATCTGCGCGTCTAAACTCGAATGAGAACCCAAGATACTACACAATCAACTCTGCGTATTAAAAAAAAAACCCGATTCCAAGTTTCTTAAAATTTCATACCTCCTACTCGTATACGGAATAATGTCCGAAATGAATATTTAAAAACTACAGTCAATCAATTACTAACATCAGTTGTTTCTAAAGTTAAGCTCTAAATATAGCCATAGAAGTTAAATGGCACTATATAAACGAACAATAAAAAATAAAATGACACTGACTGATGATGCAACCTTTGCCACAAAGAATTATAAAACTATTTGCAACCTATTTGAAGTGTTAAATCCAGCCAAGCTAAGCAGTGATTTATATTGTTTTCTCAGGGTAAGAGCTTCATGACACTGAAGACTAGAAATTTATGATTTTACTTATTATTCTACTACTTATCTGTAGTGAGCGGAGGAACAAAAAATGTTATACCAAGATTTCACTGAAAATACACGTTTTGAGGTACCTTGAATAATTCAAAAAATTAGGAAAAGGTCCACAAGTTTGTGATTTATGTGTCTGTCTGTCTGCGAGCAGTATTACTCAAAACCGAAAAGTCGGCTAAATACCAAACTTGGTATATAAGTTCAGCATCTTCCAAGGATGCAGAAGAAGATTTTCAAGAAAATTTCCCCACTCATACTACCCTCTACGTGGACAAATTTGCGTTATTTTTTTTAATTGTATCAAAAACGGCTTAAACCATTTTCCTGAAAATGCCATATATTTCGGTTCTCTAACATTACAATCGGATTTTGCAATCTTCATTGCGTCAAAGTGAGTTATATCCCCCTGATAGTGTTTTCAGCCATAGAGTTAAATTGTATTCACAACAAGCAACAATATGCACATTTTCCTTCTAAGTTCTTGTTAACATCCTGTATATGTTGTTTTCGTAAAGTGCTAACCTTTCTTCCCCTCTTTATATACAGAGTGTTACAGAATTCAACCGAAACATTTCAGAGGTCACAGAGGAGTATTAGGCGAGTAATTTGATGTAGGGCACTTAGGTCTTTGAGTTCATGGTTGTTTGCAATAAATCAAAATCAATAACTAGTCAGTAGCACTGATAAAACTTCCCTGAGCTGCTGCTACTCGCAGGTAATAATCATGACCATGCTATGTTCAAATATTACATGGGAATACCTCCGTAACATGTACACTCGCTTCAACTTATGCCGTCACCACAGCTTCGGGACGCATTTTACCAAGTTTCTCAGCAGGCGCGTACATAGCAGGGAGGGGTGTGTTTGTTTGGAGCGTTCTGCCTTTGTTGTTCGACCACAGTGATGTGTTTGTTAACTGTAACTCACGTGATGTATGCAAATATTTCGGAAGTGTATCTGGGAAGAATTGTGGGTATGTGGGAAGCCAATTTGTCATTTGAATAATTGCTAGGGCAATTCCATGTAGCGTTCACATGGACAGGTTATTAAAATAACGTGTACTAAATGCGGACTCTTTAAGAGTAAAAAGTATTTCAGTTTTATATTTTGTTGCCATTAAAATATTTTTCCGTGGACATATTGTGCAAAAATAGTTTTATTTAGCTATATATTTAAACACAGGTTTATTGTAGCTATTGCTTAGAGTTATATCCCCATATATATGCGAATAATCTAGAACTGTGCACATAAAACAGAACGCGCGAAAAGGTAAACAGATACACATACCCCCTCCGTGCTATATGTAGTATGTAGCATACTTCACCTGTGGAGACCAGAAGAATACCGCCTGAAGCTGTGGTGAGGGCATAAATGGAAACGAATGTACTTAAACTTTGAAAGAAACGCGAAAATTTAACATTGGATTCATTCCAAACATGTGCCATTCATCTGTTTAACCGCTTAGCCGGGGTTTGAACTCAGCATCACTAGATTAACTACGGAGTACAATAATGACTGCGCTATTACTACAGCTGTTATGCGTCTCTCTGGTACGTATGATTTTCCATGTGAAAGTAAAGGTCTCGGGGTGCAGCGGCTCTTGCTGATGGAGCAGTTTTCCAGAAAAAGCAAAGCTCATAACTTTGAAAATATCCTAATTATAGCTATTTTGGCGCTTGTGGAAGTGTAATGAACTGTTTCAGAATGGAAATCAATGCCGCATTCCTATTAAGTCTTTATTTATTTGCATTTATCAGTACGAATATTCAAATGAAAAATCATTGCGTAACTTCAAAGCTTGCCATCACAGACCATAGATGTCAAATATCAATAAGTTCTTGTACAATCAATCTGTAACCCCTGAAAGTTTTTCGGTGGAATTCTGCAAGCACATGAATACGAATACGCTCATTTATTGTAAAGAGAACAGCGTGTAATTTAGGCTGTTTCAGTAACTATCTGACCAGTGCAGATGGAATCTTAAGTTCTTAGAAAAATAAAAGGCACTTTTTATGTTGTTGCTCATGGATGTATAGGTACGAGTACATATATAATATTATATTATAAACACCAAACGGCGTTTGTATACATTTATATAATAGATTGAGAGGCATCTGAAGGGTGATGTGATAAAACAAACTCACCTCGTGTATCTCCAGTTTGAAGCTGAATACGAATTCGATAATCTCGTTCACATGTCTTCTCCGCATTACTATACTTCCTGCATAAACAAGAACAGCAATTACACAATAAGAAGAACAAAACATAATTCGTAAATGTGTCATGTAGTGTTGCTATTTCTGCAACAGCTAGTACCTGTAACATCAGCATGTAAATAAGAAAGCAGGCTGCTTCCGACAAACGCAGTTCGTAGGATGTGTTGCCTAGCCAGTAGGCGTTATTTCACGTTTTAACTTTTAATATGTTTCAACACAGACCTTTTTCTACCTCTGCTCTCTCTCTCTCTCTCTCTCTCTCGCTCTCTCTCTCTCTATTTTGGTTTTCTCTGCTACTTACCTACAGTAAGTAAAGGAAGTATTGCACAACACCCAAAAATTCGATAACACAACAGATATGTTTTTACTCAGGAAGTGTCAAATGTGTATTTCTGACGAAAGTGACTTTCTCTACCCTCTATCGTTTATTAGTGGGTATGCAAACTATCCTAAAGCTTATTTTTCTATCTACTACATTTTAATCCAAATAAACCTTTACAGAAAGGTTCGCTGTTCACAGACACACACACACACACGGACCATTTTCTAATTTTTTGGGGGATTCAGGGGTCCCCAAGACATCTATTTACGGTGAAATCTTGATATCGAATTTTTGGGTGGAATTCAACACCGTCTGTATCTACTATGTGCGTGGTTGAGAAAGTAAAAAAAGATTAGAAAAAATCTGATGTGTTACACTCACATGACTTTCTCTACTCTTGTACAATCTATTTTTACAAACGCCTATTCTCCATATGCTTTATGTTAATCGAGATATCGAGATGTCAATCTTATTGCTAATTTTCTTGTAGATGCAAGGGGAATATGGTAGCTTTTAAGCGATGGTCAAATATTTTAACGCTGGTTGCTATGTGTCGAATTCCATTCTCTTTGCAAGTCCAGGACATAAAAAAATGAATAACGAATTTGAGAAAAAGTATAAGTATTGGAAAATTTAAGGGAATAACAAGCAATATCTCGAAAACGGTTCACTCAACAAAAGAAATGTATATAACATAAGTTGTGTATTTTAACGAGATCAACATTTGTTGTGTAGTAAAATTTTGTCTATCTCTTATGGTTTACCAGTTATCCAAAAGTCGTTCACAATGAAGAATACTTTTGGAGACATTCCCAGAAAATTCGAGATATACATTTCATTTCTCATGGCATTATCTTAAACATATGATATTTTAAACAAAATCGTTAGAGCCATTTTTGAGAAAATTAAAATTTTCGAAAAATGTTCCATGTAAAGGGTAGTCTGGGGTGGGGGGATTTTCTTGAAAACCTTCGTGTCGCATCTCTGGAAGATACTGAACCTAAATACCAAGTTTGGTGTTTATCCGACTGTTCATTTTTGAGTTATGCTGTTCACACACACACAGACACACACACACACAGACACACACACACACAGACACACAGACACACACACGGACATGTTTCCAAAAATGCTTTTTTTGGATTCAGGAGGTCTCAAAACATGTATTTCCGGTGAAATCTCGGTATCGAATTTTTGGGTGGAATGCAATACTTCCCCTACTTACTATACGTAGTAGAGAAAGTAAAAAGTCCCTGTTATGTGTGCCTGTCTGTCTGTCTGTCTCTCTGTCTGCTGTCTGTATATAAGCAGCATGAACTCAAAAACGAAAAGTGGTTTAAATATTTGGTATTTAGCTCTGTGTCTTCCAAGAATACGACACGAAGATTTTCAAGAAAGTCCCTCTACCCCAAATGCACTTTACATGAAAAAATTTCGTTATTTTTTATTTTCTCAAAATTTGCATGATAAATAAAAGTATATCTTAATTTTTTGGGATAACCTGTAAAGTCCTCCCCATTCTGAATGACTTTTGTATGACTGGTACGACAAAATCTTACTAAAAAAATCACATCTCTTTAAATCACAAAATTTATATCAAATATTTTATGGCGTTAAGAATTTCCGAGATATTCTTTCTTATTAGTTAGAATTTTCAAATACTTATACTTTCTCAAGTGGTAAGTCGCTATTGCTCTTTTTTCTCATGGTCATGCAAAGAACAAAGAATTTCAAATATAATTTATGCAACAACTGAGTAACTTTGATGATTATGACTGGCGCGAGTGTCGTATTAAAATTATTCACGAGTTGGATATAACATTTTATTCAATCTTAGCACTATAGATTGTATCTAGGAAATAAGTTCTAAAATAATTGTGTTCATAGCTTACATAAAAGAGAGCGTCTTTATATGTTCGTAAATGGATGTTAGCTTCTATCCCTGCATTTCATTTGTTATTGTCTGGCGTATTGAACCATAAACAAAAAACAGCCACTTGCATTCATTTCCTTCCTGGGAGAGAAGTGAGTAGGTGTTACGGACTGTGATGTAGCCTATTATCAACACAGCAGGGTAAGTAATTATAAATTCAGATCTTATTCTATATTTAATAACCTACAGAGGGTGTTTGGATCTTCGTTGCTCAGAGAAAAGTATTATCACAAAATGGTTTCATTTTCTCTATAAGCCACTGCAATTTGGAATACCGGTATTACGTCACTGCTATTATTGGCACGTGTGCCCTAATGAACCAATTATCCACGACATTGAATTCAGTAACAACCTGTTTATAAAGCTAAGACTGCATAAAACTATTTGAACATACTGCGTGTGTAATTATAAAGTTTTATTCGATTTGCAAATGTAAATGATGCTCAACTTAATTACGAGAAGAATGATTGGCCCTTGTGCCTTCTACCCGTCGCTGTAGCCACCATACTATAAGATGCAGGTAAGACTTCTTCTTTTTCTGCATTTGAACTAGAAAACGTCGCTCCATATTACTTAAATGTAGCATGTATACTATTACACAACACACGCTCTTACACATATGCGTATACATATTTATGACGTCACGAAACAAATAAATTTACTGCGCTTAAATTTTGGCTCAACTAATTTACGAGGCATGTTTTAAAAAACTACCTATAATTTTCTAAAGAATAACAGAACATTATTTTCCAAATAGTTTATTATCATTAATTACCTTTCACCTTACACTACTTCTCTACATAGTCACCGTCGTTATTCAAACATTTGTCGTAACGGGAAAACCGTTTTTGTATGTCTTGTCAAAGAATGATGCCGCCTGTGATGAAAGCCAAGACTGCACTTCTTGATTCAAAACATCATCGTCGTTGAAATTTTTTCCGACAAGGAAATTTCTTCAGATGAAAATACAACGGTGCCAAATCCGGACTGTAGGAAGAGTGGTCTAATTGTTCCCAACCAAATGAATGGATCATATCTTAGTTTGTTTCGCTGTGTGTGGCCGGGCATTGTCACTCATTATTGTTTCCCCATAAACCTCACACAACTGGCGATGAATGTTTGCTGGCGTAACATTTCTCACATTCAAAAAACGAATCGCTGATCTGACTTCATAGTCGGTGGGTTGTTCGATTGTTTTGAACATATATAAATACTCTAACAACAGGAAAACACAAAGTGACGACCGCTCACAGCTACGTCTGGCTTGCTAATGAATGGAGGAAGTGATCGCATGTTCAAAATCAGACTGCAGTGGCAAAACATTAAAACGGTACTTTCTTTAAAAACAAGCCTCGTATTTCGGTACATTTTTACTTTCTCTACTACGTATAGTAAGTAAGGGAAGTATTGTATTCCACCCAAAATTTTGATACCGAGATTTCACCGGAAATAAATGTTTTGAGACCCCCTGAATCCAAAAAAAGCATTTTTGGAAACATGTTCGTGTGTGTGTCTGTGTGTCTGTGTGTCTGTGAACAGCATAACTCAGAAACGAACAGTCGGATAAACACCACACTTGGTATTTAGGTTCAGTATCTTCCAAGGATGCGACACGAAGGTTTTCAAGAAAATCACCCCACCCCAGAGTACCCTTTACATGGAAGATTTTTCGAAAAGTTTAATTTTCTCAAAAATGGCTCTAACGATTTTGATTAAAATATCATATGTTTAAGATATTTTCATGACAAATAAAATGTATATCTTGAATTTCCTGGGAATGTCTCAAAAAGTATTCTTCATTGTGAACGACTTTTCCATAACTGGTAAACCATAAGAGATAGACAAACTTTTACTAAACACAAAATGTAGATCGCGTTAAAGTACATAATTTATGTCATATACATTTTTTTTGTTGAGTGAACCATTTTCGAGATATTACTTGTTATTCCCTTAAATTTTTCAATACTTATTTTCTAAATGGGAATTCGTTATTCATTTTTTGTCTTGGATATGCAAAGTGTATTAATTTGTGGCAAACAGAATGGTGCTGCACATAGCAACCATCTATTAAGAGATATGTATGTGCTTATATTGCCCTTGCAAATACAAAACAAGGGGAACATATTAGGCCTTAAGCGATGCTTAAATATTTTTAGAACCGGTCGCTATGTGTAAAATGTAATTCTCTTTGCATGGCAAAAGATCGTTTCTGCAAATGTTTATCTCGATTAATATGAAATAGATGGAGAATAAGCGTTTGTAAAAATAGTTTGTACAATAGTAGGGAAAGTCATGTGAGTGTAACATATCAGATTTTTTCTAGTGCGATACTTATATGTACTGACGCCAGTAAGTCAGCTCAATAAGAACTACTAATAGCTTACGGCAATAATCTTTTTAACCATTTTCCACTCAAAGCCCTTCAGTTATAGTTAAAACTAAATATACATATACCTAAAACAAAGTTCCTACCTCTCTCCTTTGATGCACAGCTTCTTCACCTCCTTTATGAAGTATGTGTAATGTTTCCCCTGATAGCTATCCTGTGATAAAAAAGTAAACTGGTGTTAATATCGATAACTCAATTAAGATGAGGTGAATTCCATAAGTTGAACAGCTGATCTATTACACTAGTGTGCATTTTCAAACTTTTTGTCAGATGATTTCTTAAAAGTAGGTATTCTTGAATCAAATTTTTATGCTGATTCCAGAAATAACTTCGGTTTTTTTTTATCACGTCAGGTTTTTATACAAAATAAGTAATGTTTTGTCAATTTCACTAATGAGCGTAGAAAAGTATTCAAATACCATTTCACACAAGGTATGGTTTTATTCAAGAAACATTTTAAGAATACTCTCAAGAACTCCCCTAATTTATTTCATGACCACATTTTAACAAAACAAGAAGCCAAAGTGTTTCATTTAATTTTTTCAAACTTTCTCTTTTTTGACTTCCTTGCAGATCCTTGAAGATGGCTGTCCCTCCTCAACATCCAACAGTAGTCGGTCATCATAGTTTCATTCCATCTCCCCTAGTACCTCCTCTCCATTTCCTTAATTTCTTGGTGAAAACGTTCACCCTGCTCCTCAATATAATGTCCCAGATTTTCTGGAAAGTAGTCGATATGTGAATGCAGAAAATGCGCCTTTACACTCATGTTACAACCCATCTTCTTGAAATTTTCCAACATTGTTTTGACAATGGCCTTGTAATTAAAAGTTTTCAGTAACTGATCGGAAGGCGGTCCATGCTTCAGTTTCTCTCTCATTCATTGTCTTCTCAAAATCTTCATCCTTCATCAATTTCTTTATTTGAGGACCAACAAAAATTCAGCCTTTAATTTGTCTTGTGTAATAAAGGGAAATTTCTTGGAAAGGTACTTGAAGCAGGGTACATCCTGTGGTAGAGCCCTTACAAATTGCTTCATCAAGCCCAATTTTATGTGCAGTGGCGGAAGCAATATCTTTATATCTCTATATTTTTGAAGTGAAGTTGTGAAAAACTGTGCGTGATAGAAAAAACTAAAAGCAGTTCTGAAATCAGCAATAACAAGTGAGTCAGAATCACTAATTAGTTTTCAGTCATCCGATATCATGCAGACTAGTGTTATAGAATACGTAAACAAATCATATGTACATATGTCTGGAATGCGTACATGTTCAAAACGTTATTCTCTTGTGAAATTAACAATGAGTATGCTTTGCCTTATTAAAGTGTTTTGTACCTGTTATTCTTTGGCATTAGGAATAGAACATTTTTACCCTCAATATCATAGGTAAAGAACTATGTATTTCAGTTTATAAACGCTGCAGGAGACACAAATAAATCACACTTACTGTTCCTCATAGTTAAGAAGATATGAAGGAAAGAGCATGAAAAAATACCTGACTAATTTTCTAATCACCTTTGAGTTTTTTTAAGAAGTAACCTTCCTTTAATACACGGAAACTAATTATTATAAAAGTAATTTACACATTGCTAGAATACCATATAAAATTTGTAAATTAAGAAATTTATCAATACATTTTTTCGTTGCTAAACGATAACCAGTGATGAATATAGCACATTTAAATCTCTTAATGAATGAATGTTACAATAATAAATCGTTCCTCCAGCTCTCTACTACTACAGTATCGAAAAAATTATGTTACGCAGTATAAAATGGTTTTATGCCTATGGAGCTGTAATTATGTAAACTAGAAAACTTCATTTGTGGTTCTCAGTGAATCTCAATATATGAAGTCAATTGCTAAGCATTTTGTACAACGTATCCGTCTCCATGGCGCTGCTTTAGCGTTGCTGTCTTCAGTCTCGACACTGAAATGAGCCCCCTGCCCCAACTGGAAGGTGAGCACTCGGTCTAATGAGGATCCTGAGGACCAAATGAGCTACTCGAATGAAGAATCACCAATAAAATGTTCCACGTGAATAGAGAGTTAGCACTGCGAATATTAGTTCTTGCAAACTTCTTAAGGGGACAAGGTAGTCTGAACACATGGAAATTACACCTTTAGTATGTTAAATTACCTGCTCTTAAAGTTCTCAATGGTTTTTCCTGAACTTTTTATGAATTATTCTAAACATCATAACAATTATTTCAAGTGGTTGTTTGAATTGATAGCTTATGTAGTTGAGTCCATAAAAATTATTTCATTCAGCAGAAAAATAATAAAATTTACTCTTAAAACATGTGCATTCATGAACCTTTTTCTCTGATACTACTTGCAATACAGAATCACACTTTTGCAAGCTTATTCTTAGTATAATCAGCTACCTTCTGAACCTCAATTATTTAGCTATGTATATCAGTTCACTAGAAATTGGAAAAAAAATTATTTGCAAAGTCAAAAAAGTAAAAATGTGTAAAATTTGTAATGTTGTTGCTTTCTTAATATCACTAATATACATTATACAATTATGATTGTGGTCCGAAACGTTTAACTAAATGTTGTATACATGTACTGAATATTGCAGCTCTCTACCTCTCATACTTTCTGAGAAAAAGGCACACAAGTATCCAAAAATGTTGTTTTGAGAAAACTGAATTTACAGTTTGAACATTAAAATTCTGACACACTTCAGTACATTCAAGGGTCATAATCATCTGCATCTTTATTCCTGGATTACTTCAGCTGTTCTGATTGCCTTCTCTTGGTCCTGGCCTCTTTTGTTAATTTTGTGAACTGCTCGCTGAGCATGACATAGTCCCTTATTGTTGAAAGATACAACAATGTTCAAAAAAGGAGCGTTGCATGACAGCTTTAAAGGAATGCAGACTAGCATTTAAATGGCATTTAAATGTCTTAAAAACCCCTTAACCCCGAAAAACCATATACTTTCTGAAACTGGAAATAATAGAGATTTTGTTAGTGCCTAAAACCAAAACAATTGTGATTTTTTACCATTTCAGAGCATCCTGTCTCCTTAAAATGAACCTAACCAAGATGTAGTTTGTGTGTTCATAGTTTATTACTTCTTATTCTCCTTCATAGTCTTTCCAAACAGTTCTACACCCTGCAGCACTGGACCACTATGGCCCCACTAGTTGTCTGAAGTCTTCTACCTATCTTGTTCTTGGACTTCTTCGGTTTCTGCTTCCAGTGTATGGGTCCCACACGGTGATCGACTGAGCCCATCTGCCATGGTGGAGCCTTGCGACGTGTCCCGCCCATTTCCATTTGATTCTTGCAGCCTGCTGTGATACATTCTTGGAGGACATAATTTCCTGGAGCCTGTCCCGTAGTGAAATGCCCAAGATTTTTCTTTCCATTTTTCTTTTACAGCTCTCTAGTAAGCTCTTTTGTTTGTTCGTTAAGTATCAAGTTTGGCATGCATAGAGTAGTACAGGAGTAATGCACGTGTGTAGGGTTTCGATTCTGAGCTTTCTGTTTAGTGATTTTCCAGGAATATGAATTTAAGTACCCAGAAGTTCTTCCATTCTTGAGCTATGCGTCTATTAAAAAAAAATAAACGACTGGCATAGCCGGAATGCTGACCATATGCACTGCCACTACCGCACTCTGTTTATGATGTTTTTGTGGAGGAAAGTAGAGGATGCAGCCCGCATTCGGGAGGCCGTGGCCGACCTTCCTGACCCATGGGTTTTTCAGGTGTTTTCCCGGTCGCCAGGCGAATGCTGGGAAGGATTCTCACATCCCCCGAATTTCCTGTCCCTCCGTTTCATCTCCCTTCTCATTTCACTTCACCTTTCATTCATTGATCTCTTTCAGGATTGGAGGTGTCGGCGAAGGTGTTTCCGTGCAGTATGGAGGCGAAAAGAATACTCTTTGTAACTCTCTCCCTCCCTCGGTTTTCGGCTGGCTGCCGGAGGTATGCGAACCCCCTTGAGGGGCGTTGGACCCTCTCTGTGCGGGGAGTCTCTATCTGGAAACTTAGGATCCCTGCCATTCCTGTGCCGTCACGTCTGGTTCCGGCCGCCCGCCCGGTGTCTCCTCTCGCCTCATCCTTCCTACCGGGGACGCCCCCTTGGGGCGTAGGTACAATATCCCCTGTGTAGATCAGTGCCGAGTCCCCTCCTTTGCCAATCCAACCCAGAAGATGCAGCATATAAGGAAATACCTTTGTTCGCTCTAGCCTTTTGCTCTAGGAGTTACAGTTTTATGCAGTGGTTTCGTTTTGTTTCAAATTAGCATTTTATGGTTGTTTAGATAGGTTGTGGCAAACAAACAAATATGCCAATAATTGACTTGTGATTTATTAACATATTCACATTCTAAAGACAACATGTAGTAACATACTTGGAATTTACTTACGACAACAAGTATTTTCGGAGCATCTCGTAGAGAACAGGGAACATGGGTGACTAGCAGTCTCCAGTGAGGGTACCAGTGAAATACGAGACGCAATAACCCTAATGTAAGAACTGTTCCAAGCCATTCCAATGCCGAGCGTAACCTACAAGTCCTGTAGCCACGTATTTCCTGTACAAAAGAAAATATCTGATGTGTTACACTCACATGACTTTCTCTACTCTTGTACAAACTATTTTTACAAACACTTATTTTCCATATGCTTCATGCTAATCGAGATAACGATACGTTAATCTTAATGCTAATTTTCTTGTAGATGCAAGGGGAATTGGTAGGTTTTAAGCGATAGTCAAATATTTTAGAGCTGGTTGCTATGTGGAGTATTCCATTCTCTTTGCATTATCAGGACAAAAAAAAAGAAAAAAAATAAATAATGAATTCCCAGTTGAGAAAAAGTATAAGTATTGGAAAATTTAAGGAAATAACAAGCAATATCTCGAAAATGGTTCACTCAACAAAAACAATGTATATGACATAAATTGTGTATTTTAACGCGATCTACAGTTTTTGTGTAGTAAAATTTTGTCTATAGTTTACCAGTCATGCAAAAGTCGTTCACAACGAAGAATACTTTTGGAGACATTCCCAGAAAATTCGAGATATACATTTCATTTATCATGGAAATATCTTAAACATATGATATTTTAATCAAAATCGTTAGAGCCATTTTTGAGAAAATTAAAATTTTCGAAAAATGTTGCACATAAAGGGTAATCTGGTGTGGGGGGATTTTCTTGAAAACCTTCGTGTCGCATCTCTGGAAGATACTGAACCTAAATACCAAGTTTGGTGTTTATCTGACTGTTCGTTTCTGAGTTATACTGTTCACAGACAGACACACACGGACATGTTTCCAAAAATGCTTTTTTTTGGATTCAGGGGGCCTCAAAACATATATTTCCGGTAAAATCAAGGTATCGAATTTTTGGGTGGAATACAACACTTCCCCTACTTACTATACGTAGTAGAGAAAGTAATAAATAAATAAAACCTGAATATACTATCCCGGCACCATGGTTACTATACCCGGAGATACATTCAAACGTTAGATTAATTCTCACAACACTATGACATTTTATATTACATCAATTTTTTTCAGATAAAATAGCTACAAACTACACAATGTCTACAAAATAATAAATAAAAATAAATAAACGAAATAAAATCAATATAAACTATTCTTTTAGAGAAAATAAATAAACAAAACTTAATTACAATTCTAAATTCTATATTTATCTACACTTGCTGGAAACCAGCAAACTTAGCAACTGGTAACTATCTTCTTCTATTTAACTATATTCACTGGAAACCATCGAAAATGTACTGGTGGCCAGCACAAAACCTTCTACTAAGCTATTAAGTTTATTTATACTTTCTTTAAAAACTTCCTTAATTGTCTATTTATAACATTTCATTGCTTGCATAATAATTATTTGATTCATAGTAGTTTAATATTTTGTTTAATTTATTTATATCTTTATTTCTGCATTTATGTGTTTATTTGTTTGCTTATTTAACTTATAACACTTGATTTAATCTCCATATTAATCGACATCACAAATCATTAAACATCGACAGGACTTTAAAAGAATGGTTAAGTATTGAACAATTCGAACCATCAATAACGGATATATCGGAAACGGCTGATGCAACAAAAAAAAGGAATTAAAATAATTTGTGTATTTTAAAGAGATCTACATTTTCTAAGAAGTACGTTTTCGTCTATCGCTTAACGTTTAGCAGTTATCAAGATTATAGCAAATTCTTTCCGAATAAACAGAACTTCAAGTGCTATTCCCAGAAAATTCAACATATATATTGTATTTGTCATGTAAGTCTCTTTAATGCATGATAATTTAATCAAAATCGTTAGAGCCACTTTTTAGAAAATAAAAATTTCCGAAATTAATTTCCATGTAAAGGGTAGTTTAGGTTGGGGAAATTTTGTCGAAAATTCTCGTGTCGCATTTTTAAAGGTGTTTAATACCAAGTTTGGTATTTGTCCGACTTTTCGTTTTTGATTTATGCTCTTCGCAGACACACACATGGATCTTTTTCTAATTTGTTTCAGTGGGCCTCAAAACATGTATTTACTGCGAAATCTCGGTATCGAATTTTTGGGTGGAATTCAATACCTTCTCTACCTACTATGTACGTGGTAGAGAAAGCAATATATTGTCAAATACTGTTTTGGGAAATCATCTGTTTCATACTGGCAGCTCCTATAACAATATTTGCTACTTTCGAAGACTGGTTCATAATATCCGAGAACGACAAAATTTAAATAGCTGTATTAAAGTGTGAGCGTTCATAATTAACGGGAAGCCTCCTTGGGGAATGGCAGCCCATTCTTCACGGAGTGCGGAACCAGAGGTATTGATGTAGTTCGGTGAGGCCTGGCACGAAGTCGGCGTTCCAAAACATCCCAAAGGTGTTCTATAGAATTCAAGTCAGGACTCTGTGCAGGCCAGTCCATTACAGGGATGTTATTGTCGTGTAACCACTCCGCCATAGCCCGTGCAGTATGAACAAGTGCTCGATCGTATTGAAAGATGCATTCGCCATCCCCGAATTGCTCTTCAACAGTGGGAAGCAAGAACGTGCTTAAAATATCAATGTAGGTCTGCGCTGTAATCGTGTCACGCAAAACAACAAGGGGTGCAAGCCCCCTCCAGGAAACACACGATCACACCATAACATTACCACCTCCGAATTTCACTGTTGGCACTACACACGCTGGCAGATGGCGTTCACCGGGCATTCGCCATACCCACACCCTGCCATCGGATCGCCACATTGTGTACCGTGATTCGCCACTCCACACAACGTTTTGCCACTGTTCAATCGCGTAATGTTGACGCTCCTTACACCAAGCGAGGCGTAGTTTGGCATTTTCCTGCGTGATGTGTGGCTTATGAGCAGCCGCTCGACCATGGAATCCAAGATTTCTCACCTCACGCCTAACTGTTATAGTACTTGGAGTTAATCCTGATGCAGTTCATCTCCTTCACTAAAAACTGTATCAGGATTGTAGGACTGGCAACTGTATTCGGCGGGTTGTGGCTGGGCAGTAGACGTGCGCTTTGTAGAGATTTCTTCCTTGGTGTAGGTTAAGAGTCCCCAGTCGGGACCCACCTCCGAAGTAAGCCCCACGAGGGGGGAGCGCCATATCTGAAATTGAGTTTATTTATGGACGCTCTTTAACTACTATGGTCCTTAGCGTCCCATTCTATATTGGGCGTGAAAGACTGGAAATTTTGCAAAGAGGCCTCTTTGTTAGGTTAGAGGTTCTTTTACGTGCCGTAAATTTACACATGCGGCCACCGGCTTTACTTCCTTTCCGAAGGAAGCAATGCTAACGATTTTTACGCTCAAAAAAAATTCATCGCCCCCCATCGGGTTTAAACCCGTGAATATCTGGTCGCTTTCGAGCCTCTCCCCTCCAAGGGGTCACGTTAGAAGCAAAAGGGACCGTTGCGGCCTATTTGCAGTGGCCCAGTTTCAGGGGTCCCTCCGGAATACTACCTGTAGAAATTATTCAATGCGACCATGTCATGAAGATCCCTCTCTAGTCGCAAGCTGGGAAAATCAAACCGGAAGAAATTCTAGCAAAGGTGCGTCCTGATTCCCTCGGCGTTGAGCGTTGGTTTTTCTCGCGAACGCATACATTTTAGTTTGTTTGTATGCACTTAGAGCTGGCTATTGCTTCGAAAATAGCAAAAGCTGCAAAGAATAGCAAAAACACCGGTAGAAATTAACAAGGGACCATACAAATTCAGCAAATAACTTTAATGTACGCTGTTAATAAAAGAATTATACTTGGCATGACTATAGGACTCAGAAACAGTAATGGTTATGCATGGCATTGAATTTTTCATTCGTCTGACTCTACCTTTTCAACTTTGTGCTATACACACCTTGCGTGGAAGGACAATGAATTCCATTAACTGACCTAATATTGATTTAACCAGGAAGCCCGAGACTTAAACCACTTACGACGTTGTAAATCGACATTGGGGCATGTCATTTCAATCAAAACTATTTGACCTCCTTGTGGTTTACCGGGGAAAATGCGAGTCAGTTAGGGAATTTAACGTCATGCCCGCATGTTGCCACGGTAGCTCAGTAGTTAGAGCAACCGGACGGAAACCGGAAAATACGAGGTTCAAATCCCGGCTATGGCGTTGGATTTTTCAGTCGTCTGATTTTACCTTTCCAACTTTATAACTTCTTAGGACTAAACAAAAATCTCCCATTATACATAAACAACTGTCTATCTCAGATCTAACCACAAATAAACCCTTTATTGTATACTGTTCAAGGACAAATAGCAAAAGCACACACAACTTACCATTTCCTCTTCTTCTCCATAGTTCACGTACCCGGTGGTTGCACGCTTGGGAAATTTTATTTGAGCTTCCCTTGTATCTCCTGCAAGAAATAAGAAACTAAAATCATATTCTAGACAGAAATTGTAAATATTTGGAATTTCCTAGATTTATGCCGTATTCTCATGTTCAAAAAATTATGCAGGATGTGATAAAAATGTACACTCAAACTAAAAGTGCCCAGTCACTTGAACAGTTAATTTTGTCCAAATCCCTTCAAGTGAGCGCGCGGTTTACAACCGTCAATTCTGTGTGCCGCTTTGGCTAGCTCTATAATACAAGCCATAAGGCACGGTTTGGTCCATTCTACATCATGCAATGGTTAAGGTACTTAACATCTACACAAATTCTTGTGTAGAGTTGATTCTCTGTGGTGGATTGTTATATTTTTTATTTTTTACAACTAGTTTACTGTAATATAGTTAAATAATATTGCTTGTGTTACTTCATTTTACTTACAAATATAATTACAATAATGGTGAAATTTGGGGTTATAAAGTTATATTGAATAAGCATGAAACCTTCTCCCGACCTCTAAATTAATATCATGCTTGCCATCTACCGGTGCGACGGACCAAATAAACACCATATACATAAAAATCACATAACTTTCTCACTCTGGTACAAACTATTTTTTACAAACGCTTATTCTCCATCTACTTCATGTTAATCGAGATAAACATTTCCAGAAACTAATCTTATTACTAATTTTCTTGTAGGTGCAAGGGGAATATGGTAGGCTTTAAACGATGGTCAAATATTTTAAGAGATGGTTGCTATGTAGAGCATTCCATTCTCTTTGCATGTCCAGAACATAAAAAAAACGAAAGACCAATTCCCATTTAAGAAAAAGTATCAGTATTGGAAAGTTCAAACAAATAACAAGGAATATCTCGGAAATGGTTCACTCGACAAAAAATAAAAAATGTTCGCGTATGACATAAATTGTGTTTTTTAACGAGATCTACATTTTTTGTGTAGTAAAATTTTGTCTATCACTTACGGTTTAGCAGTTATACAAACTTCATTTTGAATGAAGACGACTTTTGGGCACATTCCCAGAAAATTCAAAATATACATTTCATTTGCCATGAAAGTATCTTAAACATATGATATTTTAATCAAAATCGTTAGAGCCATTTTTGAGAAAATCAAATTTTTCGAAAAATGTTCCATGTGAAGGGTTGTCTGCGGTGGGGAAATTTTCTTGAAAATCTTCGTGACGCATCTTGAAAGATACTGAACCTAAATACCAAGTTTGGCATTTATGCGACTATTCGTTTTTGAATTATGCTGTTCACAGACACATATCCACACAGACGATTTTCTAAAAATGCTTCTTTGGATTCAGTGGCCCTCAAAACATATATTTCCGGTGAAATTTCGATATCGATTTTTTGGTGGAATGCAAAACCTACCTACTCACTAAACGCAGTCCCTTTGGGCTAAAGCAATAGTAGATTTTTTAAACAGCATACCGCTACCTACTATTGTTTATTTATTTAGCTTCTACAAACTATACGAAAGTTTCTTTTTCTGTCTACTTCATGCTAATCGAGATTTGCAGAAATTCCATTACATTTTTCTGTAGGTATAAGCCGAATCGATAGTCAGATGTTTAAAAGTGAGTCGCTATATACAGGCCTTGAAACTTCCATACTCTTTCCATGACATCGTGAAAATATGCCGAACTTGGTATTTAGGTTCAGTATCTTCCAGAGATGCGACATGAAGGTTTTCAAGAAAATCCCCTCCACCCCAGATTACCCTTTATATGGAACATTTTTCGAAAATTTTAATTTTCTCAAACATGGCTCTAACGATTTTGGTTAAAATATTATATGTTTAAGATATACTCATGACAAATGAAATGTATATCTAGAATTTTCTGGGAATGTCTCCAAAAGTATTGTTCATTGTGAACGACTTTTGCATAACTGGTAAACCATAAGAGATAGACAAAATTTCACTGCACAAAACATGTAGATTGCGTTAAAATACACAGTTTATGTCATATACATTTTTTTTGAGTGAATCATTTCTGAGATATTGCTTGTTATTCCATTAAATTTTCCAATACTTATACTTTTTATCAAATGGGAATTCGTTTGTCCTAGACGTTCTCGGGCTTCAAGCTTCGTTATTCATTTTTTTGTCCTGGTAATGCAAAGAGAATGGAATACTCCGCATAGCAACCAGCTCTTAAAATATTTGACTATTGCTTAAAGCCTACCAATTCCCCTTGCATCTACAAGAAAATAAGCAATAAGATTAACATCTCGATATCTCGATTAACATGAAGCATATCGAGAATAAGCGTTTGTAAAAATAGTTTGTACAAGAGCAGAGAAAGTCATGTGAGTGTAACACATCTGATTTTTTTCAATGATTTCCTTTGTGGTGATCCAAATGCGAGGCCGGAGAGTGCTTCATTTCTGTTGCTTCCTCGTCCAGTTTAAAACCCATTCATCCAGAAATAAACGGTCTTAGTGACGTACTGAGTCCGTATGTTTTGTAGACCAACCCTTTAAATAGAAATGTTTAATAACATCACACAACTCGCCTTTTTAAAAAATTTATTTGAAACTGTTATGCGAATCACTCTTACCAGTAATGGTGCCGCATAACTATTTCATTTCTGGAATTTTCCTAGACATAAAACAACCTTGGTATGCGTCTAACTTGAAACAAAGAATACAAAATAATCTTTATAAAATTTTGTTTCCGCCAAATAAAAAGAATCAATGCAAAACAGGTAATTGGATATACAACTAGTGTTAAAAGATTGATTGAACAATGCCTTTTCGCTATGTATTTTACCCTTTTTATGAGAAATTTATTTAGCTTATATTCCTAAATGAACTTTAAGTGCCATTATCAAACGAAGTGTTATTTCTTAGTTTTAGTGATCATGTATGCAAAACGCATACTTTGCGTGATCTGATAACACTAGTCTGTATTTTCAAACTTTTTGTCGGATGATTTCTTAAAAGTAGGTGTTCTTGAATCAAGTTTTTATGCTGATTCCAGAAATAACTTCCGTTTTCTTCTATCACGTCAGATTTTTACACAAACTAAGAAGTAATGTTTTGACAATTTTACTAATGAGCGTAGAACATTATTTAAATACCATTTCACACAAGGTAAGTTTTTATTCAAGAAACAATTTAAGAATGCTCTCAAGAACTCCCTAATTTATTTCATGACTACATTTTAGCAAAACAAGAAGCCAAAGTGTTTCATTTAATTTTTTTCAAACTTTCTCTTCTTTGACTTCCTTGCAGATCCTTGAAGATGATTGTCCCTCCTCAACATCCAACAGTAGTCGGCCATCATAGTTTCATTTCATCTCTCCTGGTACCTCCTCTCCATTTCCTTAATATCTTGGTGAAAACGTTCACCCTGCTCTTCACTATAATGTCCCAGATTTTCTGGAAAGTAGTCGATATGTGAATGCAGAAAATGCACCTTTACACTCATGTTAAAATCCATCTTCTTGAAATGTTTCAACATTGTTTCGACAATGGCCTTGTAATTAGGATCTTTGTTATTGCCTAAGAAGTTTTCAGTAACTGATCGGAAGGCGGTCCATGCTTCTATTTCTCTCTCATTCATTGTCTTCTCAAAATCTTCATCCTTCATCAATTTCTTTATTTGAGGACCTACAAAAATTCCAACCTTTAATTTGTCTTGTGTAATGAAGGGAAATTTCTTGGAAAGGTACTTGAAGCAGGATCCATCCTGTGGTAGAGCCCTTACAAATTGCTTCATCAAGCCCAATTTTATGTGTAGTGGAGAAAGCAATATCATTATATCTGTATATTTTTGAAGTGAAAATGAGAAAAAACTGAACGTGATAGAGAAAAACTAAACGCAGTTCTGAAATCAGCATAAAAAAGTGAGTCAGAATCACTTATTAGTTTTCAGTCATCCGATATCATGCAGACTAGTGTAATACATACTGACTATAAGAGATGGTCTGTGAGAGATGAGAGTTTGTAACGGGGTTAATCCTGGCAATAGCATCAATGAGGCAGCTGTTAAATTAGCAGACGGCGAACTTCGATAAACGAAACTGAGGTCAGGACTCTCTGAGGAAGGCACCTTCTTGAAGTGAATATTACTATGCTTTATTATTATACAGTATAGAATCACTATCACTTCTAGTCTGTATAGGCGGCTGAAATGTTAAAAAAGTAGATCAACCAGTAGTGCGGTCATTTTAAGGTGAGGCCATAGGCCGGCTATAGCGTAGCAGGCTGTACTGCAGTGACCTCGATACTCTTCCGATGCGCAACTGACGTTATCTTTATCAGCTGTGCTTCAGTCACTGCTTTGTGTTCGTGCTATAAAGAGGGTTGTGCATTGTGGATATCAAAGATGAAAGTTTATTCAACACAACTGCATTGTGTGTGATTTACTTAAGAGTATTAATGACTTGTTATTAGTCCACTGCAATGCCTGTCGACAAATTCACGCTTGAACAACAAATTTTAATGTACGTACATACGAAAAAACCGAATCATGTAGACAGGTGCGCAGACAATTTCAGGAGAAATTTCCTGATGTTCCAGTTCCAGGTAGAGGAAAGTGTTAGACGTCTGTTTAATAAGTTTAGGAAAACGGGATCGCTAAACCCTAAACCTAAGAAGGAAAACGAGATGTTCTAACGGTGGAAAAAAATACTTAATTTGTGCACCTATTTGTGGGGAACCGTAAAAAATAAAGTTTGTAGGAACAATCCCCACACGATAGACGAACTTAAGGACAATATAAAAACATAAACTACGAAAATTATGCAAAAAGAACTTATGCGTATGAATGAACCTTTCATCCGAGGATACCAGGAATGTCTTTACGCAGATGGACATAACAAGGTTCATTAACACTACTACAAACAATTTTATTATAAACATAACTACTTGGTAGCAGAAATTCATGGAGGAAAATACATGCATTGGAAAATACATTTTGCGTGGATAAAACCTTATTCAGGCTTCTTTGGGAATGAATTAGCTGATAAATTAGACAAGAAAACAACTCTTGAAAACAACACTGTCGTAACATATGATAAGCAACCTAAAACTTCAATCGCAAGCAAAATTAAGGAAGAAGGACTTCTTCGGTGGCAACGTGAGTCTACCAGTACAACCAAAGGCGTTACATGCAGAACGCTTATTCCATCTGTTATCTAAAGAATGAAACGAAACTCCCAATCAACTCAGCATTAACAGCAATTATTAACAGCGGACATGGGAAAACCAAGGGATACCTGTACAAGATACGAATAATAGATGACCCCACATGCTCCTGTTTACTAGTAGAATGGAACCGTACACCTCATCTAAAGATTCTAAAAAACTACAAAAGGAAAGGGATGACTTGAAATGCGCTATAGAACTCCAGAATCCAAATGGCCAATGACAGAAGAGCTTCTAATAAACAAATATCTAAGACTTTTTAATACATTTTACAAAACAATAGACGTCGTTGTCCTAAAGAGAACTCCCAATTTAAAAATGTAAATAGACGTATTGCACGTATACGGAGGGTTGTTCACGATCTATGGTAACAATATCAGACGAGCACAACAGCTCTGCGCTGAAACATGCGGAACCGAATGAAAGTTCATCAGTATGAGTGCATCACTGTATTTGCTCAGTTGTGTGCTCTTGTTCTCGCTGCATCAAATGGCATCAAAAATAAAACCATTCTGATAAGGTATGTTATTGTCCTTTCGATGCAAAATACTTGTATTCTACGGCTATTAAGCAGTGCAACAGGCGTGGTTTTACCATATCCAAGAAAGTGATCTCATGTGCGCTCAACAAAAAATGTAATGCCACATCAGGACTTACTCCAAAGGGCAAGAACGAAGGAAAACCACTACCGGCCGCCAGTCGCATCCTGAAGATAATTATGAAGGTGAAGGCCCATGCCTCTGGACCAAATCCTGCAACTCAGAGGGCCATTGCACTGTAATTAGGGATCTCTGTTACTGCTATGAACATCATAATCAATCAGGATGTGAATCTAGAAAAGTGCCATAAGAGCCAGGAATATAAGCTGTTGTCTGAACACATTGCAGAACGTGCAACTAACAGCAGAAATCTGTATGAACGTTACCTAGCTGGTGGTATGTGGATGTTTGCTGTCTTTTTAGATGAAGCATATGTTTATTTACGAGGGCTTATCAACAAAGACTGAGACTGATTTTTTTTCACAGATGTTTATTACTCCAATTCAATGTTTACATGATCTTTTTCAAAGTAGTCCCCTCCAGTTCAATGCACTCTCTGCCTCCCTCTCTGCCAGTCCTTGAACACGTGCTGCAGACCATTCTTTGCCAGTCCTTGAGAATCGCCTCACTTTTCTTGAGCACTGCTTCAGAGTTCTCAAATCGTATATCCTTAAGCTTTGCCTTTAGTGATGGGAATAAAAAAAGGTCACAGGGTGCAAGATTGGGGCTATAAGATGGATGTGGTACACAGGTAATGTTGAATCGAGCCAGAAACTGCATGACTTGATTTGCGACGTGAGGCCGTGCAGTCATATGAAGTCGCCACCCAGTCCGAGAAAGCTCTGGTCGTTTCTTTGCAATGTGCTTCCTCAGTGTAGCCAATACTGGCGTGTAGTATGCTGCTGTAACAGTAGTGTGAGGGGGAACTGCATGCTGGTAAATCATTCCATTACAGTCAAAAAATGTGATCACCATCACTTTCCCTACAGATGGAACAACTTTTGCCTTTTTTGGTGTTGGAGAACCTGGCGATTTCCACACTGTGCTGGCTTGTTTTCCTACAGGATCATAATGATGCAGCCATCACTCATCACCTTGCTTAACACTGACAAGTCGGCCTTCTTTGAAGTCCTTGAACCACCTAAACACTGTTGCACGAGGTAGTGCATCTTCCCTGTACGCTTGCTTCAGCTTTTCATAAGTTTCGGTGGCTGTATGGTTTAAACGAAAACAGAATTTGATTGCGCTGTACTGCTCCTCTCGCGTCACCTCCATTGTCTGGTATGCGAAATGCACGTAGGGTCTACAAAATAGAGCATTACTACCAACCTACCAATACGAGAGTGCTGCCGCCTACCAATATTATACATAAAAACCCGCTCTTTTCAAATATTATTGTTACAGATACGAAACTATCACGGAAGCTACAGAAAAAAATCAGTCTCAGTCTTTGTTGATCAGCCCTCGAAAGTGCTTGCAACACACCCTGGGCTATATATTACCGATTAAGGGAAGAAAAAAGGTTGAAAGTTGGTATATGGAAACTAACGAAACTTTTCCCAATGGTTTCATGGTAATAGCAAGGTACAGTTACAATGCAAATTAACCATTCGTCGTGTACATAAAAATATGAAAAACAACTCGTATTATCAAACTAACGTCCTGGTTCCAATTTTCCATGCAGAAATCCCTGCTCTTTATTATGCAGATGCAAACAAAGTCTGACTGCATCAAGATAAGGCATCAAGCCATAAGTCTGCTTCAACCTACAAATTTTTGGAGAACATAGAGAGAAATGGGAATACATTCTATACGTTTCAGCGACATCCGTGTTAAGCCATCTGATACATCACTGATGGGGTTTTGTGCATTTGGGTTACTGAAAAGAGCCCCTGGAATCAGATGGCCGTGAACTTTGGATGGTCTCTGGAAAACTGCCAGAAGAAATGGAATAAACTGGGCATCCCTGTATTTCGTAGCAGTTAGCTCCAGTGGAAGTTGTGCTGCAGATTGATAGCTCAAGCTAAAGGCTGCCACATAGAATACCACTGCTGGTGGAGGCCATAAGGTAAGGAGGTCTTAAGTTTGCTACCATAAATTGTGAACAACCCTCTGTAGAGCAGACTATATTTATTACACCTAAGCAAACTTCTCTGTAGTTTGATGTGTTCTCTGTAGTTAAACTACTGGGCATTGTTTTGGATTGCTTGGGCTGGTCACATTTCCTATGTCTGCAAAAGGTTGCCTCGTGTATTATTTTTATTAAGTCATTTGGAAAGTCACATTCCCAGACACCATCTTAAGCAACTTATTACGCTTTCTTTCATTGCATAATTTCTTATGGTATCTATATTTGGGGTAATGGTGCCAATATATACAAAGTAGAAACTTTGCAGAAAAAGGTCTTAAGAATTATATCTGGTTCATCGTTTGATATATATATATATATATATATATATATATATATTTGCTTAGTTATTATTAAGATTAACTTGAATAATCAAGTATTTCATCATCGCCAACATGAACATTATACAAGGAATAATTATTTTATTGTCACACACAAAGTAAGGTTGTCTAAATCCAACAAAGGGCGTAATAGTATCGGCATCAATAATTCAACAGATTACCAAGAGCTGCCCATTCGGCAAGCCTAGATAGATTCAAAGTTGCTTTAAAAGTTTGGCTTGCTGCAAACCTATTTTATAGTATTATGAACATTTACAAGCCAATACTGGCATTGTATTTTGAAACATTGTATTATATTTTTGTATTTTTATTGTTTTTGTTTTACTGATCCATTTTATCGTTCTCATTGTATTAATGACTTAAGCCAATACCTGCTTATGATGCAGTTCTACAACATAAATAAGTATTGAATATTGAATTGCAGGAAAATTGCACTATTAACATTGAAGTGGCGTAATGTAAAATTGATATATAGTACTACTGTTGCGTGATGGAGCATACTCAATAAATGAATAAATAAAGGTTAGTATTCATTATAGTGCATATACTATAACTCGTGAGTAAGTAACGCGGGAGTTACGGAACGAAAAACCCCCAGTGAAATAGACAGTGTGCGGAACACGCATACGCGCGATCCGTTGCCTCACCACAAAAAGACCGCACTGCATGCGGTGAATGATTTTATGTCAGCCGTGATATTACATACTTTGTGCGGGTTATGGGAAATAAAAAATCTGATGTGTTACACTCGCATGACTTTCTCTTCTCTTGTACAAACTACTTTTACAAACGCTTATTCTCCATCTACTTAATGTTAATCGAGATATCTAGATGCTAATCTTACTGCTAATTTTCTTGTAGATGCAACGGGAATTGGTAAGCTTTAAGCGATAGTCAAATATTTTAAGAGTTGGTTGCTATGTGGAGTATTCCATTCTCTTTACATTACCAGGACAAAAAAAATGAATAACGAATCCCCATTTCAGAAAAAGTATAAGTATTGGAACATTTAAGGGAATAACAAGCAATATCTCGAAAATGGTTCACTCAACAAAAAAAATGTATAAAACATAAATTTTAACGCGATCTACATTTTTGTGTAGTACAATTTTGTCTATTTCTTATGGTTTATCAGTTATACAAAAGTCGTTCACATTGAAGAACACTTTTGGAGACATTCCTAGGAAATTCAAGATATAAATTTTATTTGTCATGAAAATATCTTAAATATATGATATTTTAATCAAAATCGTTAGAGTCATTTTTAAGAAAATTAAAATTTTCGTAATCTGGGGTGGGGGAATTTTCTTGAAAACCTTCGTGTCGCATATCTGCAAAATACTGAACATAAATACCAAGTTTGGTGTTTATCCGACTGTTCGTTTCTGAGTTATGCTGTTCACAGACACACACAGACCCACACACAGACATGTTTACAAAAATGCTTTTTTTTGATTCAGGGGGTCTCAAAACATGTATTTCCGGTGAAATCTCCGTATCGAATTTTTTGGTGGATTACAATACTTCCCCTACTTACTATACGTAGCACAGAAAGTAAAAAGCCAACATGTAATACTTTAAAATGCATTTCATAAATTCAAACGAAGAACAGGGATACATATTTCGAAAAAGTTGATGCATCAAAATTTTTTGTTTTACATGAAGTGAAATTAGGAGGAGATCTGGGTCATTTTCAAATTATCAGCAATTCCATGCAGTTGTGATTAAGGCCCACACGGAATAATTTATTGGTACATGTTTATTTATGATGTACCGCCACATATCTACTTGTAAATAGAAAGCATTATGTAATTCAAAAGACATTACCTGCTTTGTCAATATTATTCCTGCGGGTGGCTAGTGTCTGATTTAGCATGCTTTATATTCTTATATAAGTAAAAAGCAGGTAGGTTTCTGGCGAGCCTCCGCATCGAGAACCACTAGAAGTGTTATCTTTGGTTTTCGACATTTATAATCAATTTGAGAGATTAATGCGGAAGGCAGTAATTGGCGTCATTAGCTTCTTTGAAGCTCTTGAAGATATGAAATAATTCGCTATTGTTTAGCTATTAAGAATTTTATATCGATTCTCAAAGCTACATTCAAAACGATTTGAAGGAGCGCGATAACATGACAATATACCACCACATTAGATAACGGTGTGGATACTTGTAAACACCAACGTAGTTAAAAAATCTGGTGTGTTACACTCACATGACTTTCTCTACTCTTGTACAAACTATTTTTACAAACGCTTATTCTCCATCTACTTCATGTTAATCGAGATAAACATTTACAGACTCTATCTTATTGCTAATTTTCTTCTAGGTGTAAGGGGAATATACATTTACAAGGACAATATGGAAATACAGTAGCCTTTAAGCACAAACATATCTCTTAATAGCTGGTTGCTAGGTGCAGCACCATTCCCTTTGCCACAGATTAATACTCTTTGAATATCCAGGACAAAAAAAATGAATAACGAATTCCCATTTGAGAAAATAAGTATTGAAAAATTTAAGGAAATAACAAGCAATATCTCGAAAACGGTACACTCAACAAAAAAAACGTATATGACATAAATTGTGTATTTTAACGCGATCTACATTTTTTGTGTAGTAAACTTTTGTCTATCTCTTATGGTTTACCAGTTATGCAAAAGTCGTTCACAATTAAGAATACTTTTGGAGACATTCCCAGAAAATTCAAGATATACATTTTATTTGTCATGAAAATATCTTAAACATGCGATATTTTAATCAAAATCGTTAGAGCCATTTTTGAGGGATTTGAAATTTTCGAAAAATCTTTCATGTAAAGGGTAATCTGGGGTGGGAGGATTTTCTTCAAAACCTTCTTGTCGCATCTCTGTAAAATACTGAACCTAAATACCAAGTTTGGTGTTTATCCGACTGTTCGTTTCTGAGCTATGCTGTTCACAGACAGACACACAGATAGACACACAGACACACACACGGACATGTTTCCAAAAATGTTTTTTTTAAATTCAGGGGGTCTCAAAACATGTATTTCCGGTGAAATCTCGGTATGGAATTTTTGGGTGGAATACAACACTTCCCCTACTTACTATACCTAGTAGAGAAAGTAATAAAGCATTTTTGGAAACATATCCGTGTGTGTGTCTGTGAACAGCATAACTCAGAAACGAACAGTCGGATAAACACCAAACTTGGTATTTAGGTTCAGTATCTTCCAGAGATGCGACACAAAGGTTTTCAAGAAAATCCCCCCACCCCAGATTACCCTTTACATGAAACATGTTTCGAAAATTTTAATTTTCTCAAAAATGGCTCTAACGATTTTGATTAAAATATCATATGTTTAAGATATTTTCTTGACAAATAAAATGTATATCTTGAATTTTTTGGGAATGTCTCCAAAAGTATTCTTCATTGTGAACAACTTTTGCATAACTGGTAAACCATAAGAGATAGACAATATCTTACTATACATAAAATGCAAATCGCGTTAAAATACACAATTTATGTCCTATACACTTTTTGTTGAGCGAATCATTTTCGAGATATTGTTTGTTATTTCCTTAAATTTTTCAATCTTTATTTTCTCAAATGGGAATTCGTTATTAATTTTTTTGTCTTGGATATACAAAGAGTATTAATCTGTGGCAAAGAGAGTGGTGCTGCACCTAGCAACCAGCTATGAAGAGATATGTCTATGCTTAAAGGCTACCGTATTTCTATATTGTCCTTGCAAATACAAAACAAGGGGAACATAGTACGCCTTAAGCGATAGTCAAATATTTTTAGAACTGGTCGCTATGTGTAAAATGTAATTCTCTTTGTATGTCAAAAGATCGTTTCTGCAAAAGTTTATCTCGATTAATATGAAATAGACGGAGAATAAGAGTTTGTAAAAATAGTTTGTGCAAGAGTAGAGAAAGTCATGTGAGTTTAACACATCAGATTTTAAGGATTGAGGAGGTCTCAAAACATATTTCCGGTGAAATCTCGGTATCAAATTTTAGAGTGGAATACAATACTTCCCCTACTTACTATACGTGGTAGAGAAAGTAAAAATAGTAATCATTCCGATGTTAGAGTAAGCACACGTTTTCCTTTTTCCCCCATTTATCCACCAGGTACACGAACTACTTATTGTTTTCCATCCAAAAGTTCCTTATTGAGACTTCACCGGAAATATATGCTTTGATGTCCATTGATGAAAAACAATTTTTGAAAAAGCTCCTGTGTTTGTGTGTTTGTGTGTGTAAGTGTATGAATGGCCGTGAATTAATTAAATTTTGTACAGTTTTGTATAAATGAGAAATCATAGCAGATAGACGAAAGCTTATTACAGGAAAATCCCAGAGCTCTTTAGTGCACACAATTTTCTAGCGTTAGCCGTTTTCGAAATTGTATTCCAGTTGCATCCTTACACTTTCCTAAGTAGAGGAACAATCCCTTGGCGATGGAACGACCATCGGTCGGAATGGTGGAGTAATTTTTACTTTCTCTACTACGTATAATAACTAGGGGAAGTATTAAATTCCACCCAAAAATTGGATATACCAAGATTTCACCGGAAATACAAGTTTTGAGGCGCTCTGAATCCAAATGAAGCATTTTGGAAACCTGTCCATGTGTCTGTGAACAGCATAACTCAAAAACGAAAAGTCTGATAAATACCAAACTTGGTATTTGAGTTTTAGTATCTTCCAAGGATGCGACACGAAGATTTTCAAGAAAATTTCCCCACCCCCAACTACCCTTTACGTTAAACATTTTTCGAACATTTTGATTTCCTAAAAAATGGCTATAACGATTTTGATTAAAATACCATATATGAAAGATACTTATATAACAAATAAACTGTTTATCTTGAATTTTCTGGGAACAGCCTATGAAGTCCTCTTCATTCGGAAGGAATTTTGTACAATCTTGTATAACTGGTAAACGTTAAGCGATAGACGAAAACGTACTACACAACAAATATAGATCTCTTTAAAACATACAATGTATTTAAAATAAGTTTTTTGTGGCATAAACCGTTTCTGGGATATTCGTTATTAAAGCTTCGAATTGTTCAATACTTGTCATTCTTTCAAAGTCCCATTGATTTTCAGTTGTTTCTCGCGATTGCATGGAAAGAGTATGGAATTTTAAGGCCAACATACCGTCCAGTTCTTAAACATTTGACTATCGCTGTTCTCTTTGTGTTTATAACAAAATGTGTAATGTAGCTATTTCTGCAAAGGTTTATTTGGATTAAATGTAGTAGATAGAAAAATAAGCTTTAGTAAGAATAGTTTATACCCACTAATGTGAATGTATCACATAAGATAAGGAGGTGGCATTTTACCCCTTTGTAAGGGGTACGTATAAATTATGCAGGATTCCCAAAACTTGGAAGACTGTCGGGGCGAGGTTAAGGAAGGCGAAAGTTACACCCATGTTTCACATTCTTTTGCGTGAATATCAGGGAGCTTTCATTCGTTATTAGGAATAGCCAGGGCTGTACAAAATTACAAATTATAGAAGTAAAGGGGAGGATTTGCCATAAAAAGTATTCTAGATCTTTGTACCTATTTTCATACAGAACGGACGGAAGCAAACGAAGTTAATAAATCGCCATTCATGTTTAACTACCAGTGCAACGTTGGCCACCAGTTAGTGTGTTATAAAAAGTGATTCTTATATCCATATTACGCTATTCGCAATATATTTTTACGTAAGGATGATTTCAAATTCAGCAATAAGTGCTAAGTTACATACAAAATTTGAAAACAGCATTCAAATGTTTAGCCTTGGGAAGAGAAAAAGAAGAATCGCAAACTTTGGTGCATGTTCTTAAGATGAAGTGCTTAGGAAAGCGTAAGGATGGAACTGGAATACAATTTCGGAAACGGCTAACAGATATTGCATGCTTTAAAGAGTTCTAAGTTTTTCCTGTAATAAGGCTTTGTATATTTGCTACAAAATTGTACAAATTTTAATTAATGAAGAGGACTTTACAGGCTATTCTTAGAAAATTTATTAATATACAGGAGGGACCATTTAAGTTGAGACTGTACAATATCTCCAAACCTAAGCGTTGTAGAAAGAAACGTCTTTCATAAAAGTTTATTGATATTATGGGGGAAATTTAAATTGACCCTATTAGTAGGTTCCCATTTTAAAAAATGAAATTGCCCCTAAAGTGACCATCATAACGTCCTCCAAACAAAACACGACTAATGGCATTTACTTTCCCCCATAATATCAAGCAACGTTCATTAAAGACATTTCTTTCTACAACGCTTAGTTTTAGAGATATTGTACAGTCTCAACTTAAATGGTACACCATGTATAAAGGAAATATTTAAGCCATCTTCCAGGCCAAGTTAACCTCCTTGGAAAAGATGTATAGTCTTCAACCATTGAGGAAAATAAGTTTTCTGATATGTTAAATGTAATTCTGCCGTTAGCTAGACTCAATTTTCTTTCCTTATACAATTACTTAACACACCCTGCTAACGATCTTGGTTATAACAAACAAAAGGAAATCAAGCAAAACTTTATTACTTAAGGGTTATTAAAGTATGTTGGTATTGATATCGCATACATATCGTATCGTTATAAGCAGATTCGATTCTCTTTTGTTTTGCTGTATCTCAGCTGCTACATGTTCTTACAAACACATGAGACATCCGCGACATTTGTCTTATTTTACATGGCTATTCTGTGGAGTAACAACTGTTTTCTATTCTATGGCAATCTCAATGAAAACCAAGTGTGCTTAACAGTGCAGAGCGGAGTGTTAAAATACGATGAGATAAGCGATGAGCGCACAAAGAATGCCACGTTCTCTAAGCAACCAGAAACATTCAAGGGTAAAATGTGTAATTTAAGATACTCAAGGTTGTTGTATTTTAGAGCTAGGTGACCAAACCTTGGACAAGATAGAGCATCGCAGCCCTGCCATTGAATGTATACATTATTGCCTCTCGAGACAGTACAGTTCCATTAGATTTGAGATTAGATTAGATATTTGATTGGGAGATGAACAAGAGGGACATATTCCAACCTGCCCGCACCGAAACCTTAGGTTTATTGTACAGTTTCCTCCCTGTGTTTTCTTAATTACCTCTCTAAACTCTTAAAAAGTCTCAGGAGTTCATAGATTAGGTTGTTAGTGGATACTATCTCATTTAGATTAACAGTTCCAAATCTATTGTATCTATTCACTTCCAGTGCTTCATACTGGGTTAGGAGGCCGTTTCCTTCTCTACAGCACACATCGTGCATCTTGGGTCTTCATTATCTGCAGGTGTATTTTAAAACCAACCATGCGGCTCATCTGCTTCCTACTTACTTTAAGAACTGCAGTGCTCCTTCTAAGACATGGCTGTTGCATAATTAGCTTTCCATGCCTTTGTTTCTGAATGTTTCCAGTATTCTATGTGCTGCCCTTGAATTCAGTCTAATAGATTTGTTCTTACTATTAATTTGGTAATTAATTTGGGTTCTGGTCCTATAAATGGGATCTGGGACCCCAGTTTAGGATTTTCATTTCTAGTTACCCCAGTGTGACCAGGGACTCGTGCTAGAATAAGTCTATTGCATTCCTTAGCCTTTCTAGGGCTTTTCGACATTCCTTAACGATCTTTGATCTCGTGAAGGGCGCTGTTAGTGCCTGCAGTGCTGCCTGGCTGTCTGAGTATATCCAGATGCTACAATTCCTGTAGCACCTTCCGAGCAGAATGGCTCAAGCGGCTTCGTCTGTGGCCCGCGTTCAGGAGGTCGTGGGTTTTTTTCCGGTCGCCAAGCGAATGCTGGGAAGGATTCTCACATTCTCCGAATTTCCTACCTCTACATTTTATCTCCATTCTCATTTCATTTTATCATATATCCGTTCGTTTCTTTCAGGATTGGAAGTGTTGCGATGGTGTTTCGGTAAGTGTGGCAGGGGAAAAGTATGCTCTTTGACGCCCTCTCCGTCCTTCGGCTGGCTGCCGGGGGTATCCGAACCCCCTTGAGGGGCGTTGGTCTCCCTCTGTGCGGGTTGGGATTTCCGGTTGCCTGTCACTCTGCCGGGGAGTCTCTCTGGAACCATAGGTACCTTGCCATTCCTGTGTCATCACTCCTGGTTCCGGCCGCCTGTGTCTCCTCCCGTCTCATCCTTCCTCCCAGGAACGCCCCCTTGTGGGGCGTAAGTACAATATCCCCTATATGGATCAGTGCCGAGTCCCCTCCGTAGCCAAGCCAATCCAATCCAATCCTGTAGCATCTGTTCTCGCTCTCCTCCACACAAGCTCTGATGGCATGCAGTTCCATTAATCTTCAACTAAAATCTCTGCCCGCCGAACGAGATGGCTCCGTGGTAACGTGTGAAGCATTTGGGAGGTCCACTCTGACCATAGAATTTTTCGTGGTTTTCCCAGGTTGGTAGGTGTATGCTGAGGTAGTTACCCTTCTACAAAGAATTTCCTGTCCATAAGTTCCTTACATCTGTTTCATTTCATACGTCTCAGGGTTGTAGGACCTGGCGACGGCGATTAGTGCGTAGCGGGGGATGGTGGAATTTGCGCTGTGTAAAGATTTCTCCCTGGCGCTTGGCTGGCCGGTTGGAGTCCCTTCGTAGGAGTGGCTCGTTTTGTTCCGGAACCCCTAGGTTGAAGATCGCTAAAGCAGGATCGCCGGCGTCAGGATTAGTGTCATACAGGAATCGTTAGGTTCACCGACCTTGCTAGCGCGCATCGTGCCTGCTGAACTCACTGTGAAACTTCTCTACATTTTCAGGAAATCAAATTATATCAACTATATGCTTCAAAAATATACATTTTTAGTTAGTTCAAGGACTCTTTCCCTTGCAGCTTTAGGCAATTGGCACAAAAATCTTAAATTGCAGTAATGAAATCTCATCTCCTTTCCCAGAGCAAAGCTAATAGTTTCTAAAACAGATTTTACTACACCAAGACTTGCAAAGAATGTTTTATACCTTCGTTATCTCTTTGAGGTGCGTGTTATCTAGCCACATTGCCATCATACCTTGTTCATATCCAGAGGAGGAGTGAGTGGAATACGTCCTCTTCACTATTTCGTTTAAACTACAATAAATATCTGATGTTACATTTATGCGACTTTCTCTACCCATTACCACTAATTTTCTTATTCTTTCTACACATTATCCTAATAAAAGGTTATTTTCTATGTATTTCATGTTAATAAAGATAAATGTTTACAGAAATTGTTTCATTACACGAATATAGAGGTGTTAATGAAATCCTATACTTAAATGTATTCATTTGCGGTTAGAAATTATATCGAAATGAACTCCATTTCGATACAGATTTCCGCACTTGCACGCTGTCTTACTCACAGCCACTGAAAAACAGTTTACTTTTACGAAAATAGTTACATTTACATACCTCTATCAGTAGATCGTATTGTCAGGTGCTTCATCAATGAAGCTTTTAATCATTTGTCGAAAATGTTTTTGCTTTTTACCCTCTGTCCCTACCGATTTCTTTTTTAACAGGTAATACAATTTTTATACTTGTATATATCAGTTCCATATTTTACATTTAGAACAGCCTTCAATACCGAATAATTTGTCCAAAGATTGGGGATTTCATTGTTTTTACATTTCTTCTAAGTAAACTATGGGCACATTTTCTGACAATGAAGTTACTTTTTTCTTGCTCGCCAAACCTTGAACTTGTCATACAAATTTTCATACATTTTCTTTGATTTCTCAGGAAGTAAATTCTTGCTTACATTACTCTCCTCCTCCAGGATATAAGGAGATGTGGAACTAAATTCCACCTCTTCAAATTCACTAATAAACATTTCTGAATCCATCTTGTAAATCAATACCTGCGACCTTGAATCGATATTCACTTGTTATCGAAGCATATCTAAAATACGCATCGCGAAATTGATTTATCACATTTTTATTTTCTTTCGTGTGCACCTGCACATTAAATATTTATTACATATCTAAATGTCATAGAAAAGCTCCTGTATGCAACTCTCATATAATGGTTATTAAACGCTCGTGAAGTTTTCGACGCTGGCTCGCGTCGAAAGTTACTCTTCACTCGCATCTTAATAACTCCCATTATAGGATCGTTGCATAAATAACTATTACAGTACCTCATGAGAAGCAAAATAACATTACTTAGTGTTTAAGATAATGTAGGACTTATAATAGAGCATTTAGACTGACAACGAATATCTCGAAATGCCACAAAACATTATTTGAAATAAATTACATATTTTAACGAACACATTTTTCCTCTCTCTCTCTCTCTCATTCTTTCTCTCCCCCTCTCTTTCTCTCTCGCTCCGTATGAGCCCTAATAAGCAAAACCCGACTTAAAACAGTTGACTGTCGTAATAAATTACACATTTTTACGAAATCCGCGTTTCCTCCTTCTCTCTCCCTCCCTCTCTCGTCCCACCATAATAAGCAAAAACCGACTTAAAACTGTTGACTGTCGTTTCTGCATTTTGAATGTAACTATGGAGGATTAAATGCAACTAAACCTCGCAAGATAGCTCACGCGGAAGTTTCTGTGTCTCATATTCGAGGTCACGGGTTCAAATTCCGTGTACCCATCAATCTGACTGGGATTTCCTGTGGCTTCCCTCATTTGCCAAATACAGAGTTGGATATTCAATACCATGACCCGAAGTTCTACCGAAAAAATATGTAAATAAATTAGAAAGTACGGCAAGCGATTACACAACTAAGGCCATCTATTAACAAGTTAGCTAAGCAGGTGCACAGGAAGGCAATTACACAGGCAGTTAATCTTTCCAGGATCACAATGACTATATTTAAACCGAAGAACAATCAGCAACAGCTCAAAGAACGAAGTCCACATTCCGCCAAAAATTCAACAGCAACAAAAATAATTGGTGCAGGAAGGCGACTATGCAACTAAGGTCATCTATATGGTATACACTGACTCAAGTTAACTAACAAATCTACTGTGGCCGTCGCGATAGACAAAAGATTAAAAACAACAATAAAAATGTATTTACGTCCACTTAGCCACTTCGAGGTAAGCATTTTTATCCTGATTACGGTAAAATAGGTGGAAGAATGCCTTTTACTTTTAATACTATAATATATGAAGGATACCTGTGAAATGCTAAAGAGTAGAGAAAGTTGTGTAAGTGTACTAGATAAGACTTTTCTTATTGTTTTACTTTATAGATGAAACGTTACTCCTCTCCATGAAAGCTTTTGTACGCCTATTCTTCCCATTACAAATTCTGACTACGTTTGCCTTTTTATTTGTCCCTATGCTATACGTCTTTAAACGACGAACGTTTAAAATACGTTCACATAAATAACGTTTAATCGGAAACCTGTAGTATATCTTGTAACTTCTAATTTCAACTCCAAAAAGACTGAATGATTAAAAAGCAGTGATGGGATGTTATCACTAGTTGTCTGTATGTACTCGATACCGATACTGATTTTTGAGCGATATTCGATACTCATTTTATAAAAAGCTGTAAAGGCGATAGCTTATTCACTGAATTATGTTGTTATTAGTATTTTCTGTATATAAATACATGTAACAAATTTTGTATAGTATGCTAATTATGAAATTGTTCCTGTTAGACATTCTCCAATTGGCGAAAATTTTTATTTTGATGGTGCCATAGGTTATAAACATCTCCTATTGTTAGTCAGGGCTAATAATAATTATTATTGTTATTACTATCATTATTATTATTATTCCTTTGTTTCGCTTTTAATGTAACTATATTTCATGCTGAAAACTTTCTTTTAAAGGATTTTCTATCCATATTATAAAACTTAGTCGTACCGTATACCTGGAGCTATGCTCGTGACCCAGTTGGACTTGCGTAAACTCAAACTAACAAATGGAAGGTAAGAACTGGGTTCCATTATCTCACGTCTTTAAGTTCTGATTTATTTCTGCTGAATTTCACAAATTCTGGTCGCCGGAGCAGGTAAATGTAATAGCTGAGAGTGAGTCACCAAGCCAGGCCATTGCAGAAACGTGATTTAGTGCGTCAGCTAAATCAACTTCACTCACAACTCAGTTAACGCTGTGTGTTACGTGAGTATCTCTACCCCTTCCCCCATTGTTCTGCAATTTTTCATTTAGACAGAAGAGTCTATGGAACGTTACATTGATTCACCCACAGGAAACGCAGTTGAGGTCTATAAGAAATATACTCCACAAACACTTTAGTGACACGTGCGAGGCTCGACTCCTTTCATTTCTTATCTAGCATAAAGTTAAACGCAACACTTAATAACACAAAACTTTAAAAAAAATCTGATGTGTTACACTCACATGACTTTCTCTACTCTTGTACAAACTATTTTTACAAACGCTTATACTCCATCTACTTCATGTTAATCGAGATAAACATTTGCAGACTCTATCTTATTGCTAAGTTTCTTGTAGATTTAAGGGGAATATACATTTACAAAGGCAATATGGAAATACAGTAGCCTTTAAGCACATACATATCTCTTAATAGCTGGTTGCTAGGTGCAGCACTATTCCCTTTGCCACAGATTAATACTCTTTGCATATCCAAGACAAAAAAATGAATAACGAATTCCCATTTCAGAAAATAAGTATTGAAAAATTTAAGAGAATAACAAGCAATATCTCGAAAATGGTTCACTCAACAAAAAAAAAACGTATATGACATGAATTGTGTATTTTAACGCGATGTACATTTTTGTGTAGTAAAATTTTCTCTATCTCTTATGGTTTACCGGTTATGCAAAAGTCGTTCACAATGAAGAACACTTTTGGAGACATTCCCAGAAAATTCAAGATATACGTTTCATTTGTCATGAAAATATCTTAAACATATGATATTTTAATCAAAATCGTTAGAGCCGTTTTTGAGAAAATTAAAATTTTCGAAAAATCTTCCATGTAAAGGGTATCCTGGGGTGGGGGGATTTTCTTTAAAACCTACGTGTCGCAACTCTGGAAGATACTGAATCTAAATACCAAGTTTGGTGTTTATCCGACTGTTCGTTTCTGAGTTATGCTGTTCACAGACACACACAGACACACACGAACAAGTTTCCAAAAATGCTTTTTTTGGATTCAGGGGGTCTCAAAACATATATTTCCGGTGAAATCTCGGTATCGAATTTTTGGGTGGAACACAATACCTCCCCTACTTACTATACGTAGTAGAGAAAGTAAAAATTTAAAGTATCGAAGGTTTATCTCAAAGTATTAGATATAATTCAATACCACCAATTATCGAGGGTATCGAGGTATCAGCGGTATCGAGGTCCCATTCTTATTAAAAAGAATATAAAAAGTCTGAATATTCTGAGTAACACCACAATGAAGAAAATAATTAGTTAAATGGTTTTGTTTTTTCACCAAGAACCAACGTAATAATAAAACTAAAGCTTGCTATAGACATACTAGCACAATGTAAAATCAAGGCAAAACAGGTAGCTGATAAACGAAATGTAGTTAAAATTTATAAAATAAAATATTCAGTTACTTAACTGTAAACTTTCTCGGGCTTCTAGCCAGGTAAATGGTTGGTTAGAAACCGAAGGTATTCATCATTTTTGTCTTCAGGATAAACTGATGGAAATGGACGTCGGATCTCATATTTATGTGCCAGGGGAGCGATGTTAAGCTGAGATCTCATTGCTTTGCATGCTTTTTATTTTGACATGACGAAGATGGACACTTTCGAAACCTCGGTTCAACCAAACCAACGAATGAGGCGTCACCAGGTTCCCCGTATGGTATGCATATCCAGTAACACAGGAGCAATACCAAACCGCAGCTAAAGGTCCTCCACAGTCCTTCAAGAGATGCTTGAATGAATCAAAATTTCAATAGTATCTCCTGAAAACAACACCTTTATAGGAATATACCATACACCAGTGGTGCACAAGGGCCGTTGCACCTTGGCCTGCAGCCGTCGAGGAACGAATTTTACTACTACTCGATCACGATATCCTTGCTCTTGACCTTGCATTTGAATACACGCGGAATCCAGCCCAGCGAAGTGCAACACTATTGTGGTCGTTTATACTTCCCTTCACTACACACCTCATCCTACAACCCCTTCTAACATGGGTACACTTTCATACACTCCATTGGGCTGCCCTCAGCCTGCCAACTCCGTATTGGATTGGATTCAAACCAACCTGGCTAGAAGCCCGGGAAAATATAGTTATTTTTTTATTAAAGGTTTATCCAAGGTGGTTTTGACTGTATAGTCTTATTACGACCTGTTATCATAAATACATTATGATATACATATATAATACATAATGATATACATTAATTTACAGAAAATCAGAGTTTTGTAACCATTAGAATTTGTAGCGTCTTCTTGAGCATATTGGTCCTGTTAACTTCACTGGGAAGATTGGAAATGACGGCTTGTTGTCTACATCCACTGTACTGTGGACAATCTATAAGAATATGCAGAATGCTTAGAGGAATGTTACAGCTGGTACAGTTTGGAGGTTGGTCCTTAGTGAGAAGATAAAAGTGCGTTAGTTTGGTGTGTCCAATTCTAAGCCGGGTGACGAAAACTTGGGACGGTATTCATAGTCGATTTTGGTCCGGACTAATTGCTACTTCCGGTGGATTTACAGCGGACTATCGATTTTCTTATTCATAGACCGAGACTTGCGTTGGTCCGGGGATCAAACGCCTTGGTCGGGACCAAATTGTGGTTTACCTCGGAGGGGTAGATTAAAGGCAGACCATCCTTACAAAATGGATGACTTTGGAGTGAAGCTTGCGTAGAATTTGCGAAATGAGACAGTGGAGTAAAACTATCCACCAAAATTAGACATAATTGGAAGGCATGGCGACCTAAACCTCAAAACAAATACAGGTTTAGTAAAGCAAAGTTTAGAAGCTTGATAAAACGGATCCATCCTAACCTATATGACAGAGACGATAACCGAGGCTCGAGTATCTCAATTGATACGATGCTAATGGCACTTCCATATTATGCAAGAGTATATCAAGAAAACACTACTGACCTTAGTAAGACGTCAGTAAGCCGCATTATAACTAATGTCTCATGTGTCATTGCTAGATGTACCTTCGTTAAACCGGGATTACAATGCACTTTACGTAACATGACGGGATGTAACGCGAAGTTAAGAAATTCTGCTAAAGTAAAGGTCTAATTAGGATGCACTTAAAGTAACGGGAATTAAACTTGATTGATTGTTCTTTTATTACTTCATGCTACTGCTTCACGCCGATTGATTCTAATTACCGTGCCACATTAAACTTGATGTAACGGAAAGGAAAATTTTGACACTGCCAAATTCTTTAAGTTACGTCGTTAAAGTAAGCCACATTAAGACAACCCTAAATAGCTCCATTTAATACAATGTATAAGACCTTCACGTTATGTCGCGTTGAGTTAAGTCACTTGGGTTAAGTTCGAAGTAATTCAGGCTTTACTTACGTTTTCCCGGCAAGGAGAGGAGGATTACAACTCCCGGAAGGTTTATGATATATCAATTTCCTCAGGTAATTATTTCTGTATAATTACTCTTACACAGTACCTATTCAATTATTTTGTTAAGATCCAGGGTGAGATTTTAATAACAGCAAATATTCCTATTTAAATACGATTTCATACTGTAATTTTAACGTTAAAAGTTAATATTCGAGCAAGTTAAATTCTTATTGAAATGAATAACAATGCCATGAAACTGTGTATTTGGTGGATAAGAACGTTTCCAAGAAGGGAGGGGTGGCAATAGGTTAGTATTATGCACAAAACTGACTGTATATGTATTATCTCCCTCTATGCCGTCTCGTTTTTTGCATTTGCATTTGTCGAAACCAATTTGTTTTCAATAATATCAATTGTTTTTTCTATTAAGGGAAACGGGCATTTTCCTCCGACCGTTTTAATGCACGCTTCTTGGTTATCTGCATTTTTTTGCTGAGGGCGAGGAGTGAGCACAGCCGATGAAAAAACAGCTGGAAAAGGACCATAGAAAGGGAGTAACAGTGGTTAGTTTACTACTCTATGGAAGTCGCGCATGCGCAGAACTATCTTTCTTCGTCGTGTTACATTTTCTCCTTGCTGATCCACGGCCTTTCTTAGTCCAAGACTTTTTATCGTCTATCAAAAACTTGGTTGGCCTTTGGTCCGGACCAAATGAGTCTGGAGATAGTCCAGATCAATGTGAAATCTATCTCTCTTCTTTAGAGAGTTGGGAAATGCAGAAAAGGTTGTATGCAGTCTGAGCGAGCTTCATGAAGTTTACTGTTGATTGATAGCCATTTCAATTTCCATTTTTGCATGTACATGTGTTTAATGAAACTGATGACGTCTTGGCGTTGAGAGGCGATCGATGAATCACTGACGGGATGTTTAGTTACTTCTTTTGCAGCTTCATCTGCTGTTTCGTTATGTTGTCAGGAAAGCTTCAGCTCCTAATTTATTTATTTATTTGTTTATTTGGTTTAATTCAAACCCTGTTACTTCAGTCAGCTTGGTATTTAGTAAAATTTTGGTTAGCGCCAAAATATCTAAACAAAAAGATTCGGGGTACCCAAGGCGCTTAATGGCCTCGTATATGTAAGTATTTATATAACATTTGTAAGTCTTTCTTCTTTGGTGAAGTGAAGTCCACTACATGCGGTATAACTTACACAAACACATAAAAAGGAAATAAATGTCTAATGTATCCATTAAAAAGCACTTCACCAATATTTTTCACAACTGAAATCCAGCAATCCAACAATCGAGAACAGGTCGCCCACGTTCACCTGGGCGGAATGTGATCGCCACAGTACCTAGCCGCGTATGTGGCTTTACCTGTGCGATAAAGGAGGTTAAAAGAATATACACAAGCTTTTGATTTTTGTCAATCTGTCATGGGCAGTGTTTTGCTTTCTGCGCTACCATTGGCTGCGTCTCGGAGTTCCCTCATGGGCGACTAGCGACCATGTGGTGACCAAGCCCAATGCTGCTTAACTTGGGCGACCGCTTGTGTGGTCGTCAAGTTAAGCAGGCCGGCATGGCAGCATAGCAAGATGTGAATACTAGGTAATTGGATGGGGGTATTCCAGTTGGCAGCAGGGCTGCTAGATTGGCTGCTATATGGTCACTCATCCAGCCAGCGACCGGGCCCAATGCTGCTTAACTTGGGGAAGTTTGTGGAGCGAGGGATTGGCAGACCTCAGCCTCGGGGGCCCAAGCCCTCCTTCGGCAACCGGTAACTCTTTCTCCACCTTGGAGCCTTGTGGTCGTAGCGGCCCAAAGAGTTCACCAGCTGGTTGGTGTGGTAGATGAGCTTCGTGTACATGGTGCGGGTTCTCTCCCGCACCACGTCCACGATGTATGGGAGACCGGAATGGGTGTGTAGGATGTGTGACGGGAATCTACGCCCGGTATCATAGATCATCCGAAGCGCCCTGTTCTGGACGGTTTGTAGCCTGCGGATGGTGGTCGCTGCCGCCGATCCCCAGACCTCGCAGCCATACAGAATCAGGGGCGGGATAATCGCCTGATATAGGCGTAGTTTGAGGCGTATGGGCATTGTGGAGCGGAATACAGGGTACAGCTGCCTGAGCGCGGAGTGGCCGAGGCCGACCTTTGCCCTGACATGTGGCGCGAAAGTGAGGCCGCGGTCGAGCGTGACTCCGAGGTATTTGGCAGAGGTAACCCAGGGGATTCTCCTCCTTCGCAACCTCAGAGGCCGCTCGGGCCGCCACCGACGGACCTTCGCCAGAAGAAGCGGAGAGCTCTTCCCCGGGCTGATGGCCATCCTCCACTTTTCGCTCCACCTGCCAATGGCTCGGAGCTGTCGCTGTAGTGGAGGGAAACAGAATCGGACATTCTTGTTCTGTGTCATTATGAGGACATCGTCGGCATATTGGCTGATAATTAACAATTAATCTTCTAGAACCGAGAGGAACGGCTCAGGCCCTTCATTCGGAGGTCCCGGGTTAAAATACCGTGGGATGACTAACCTGACTGGGATTTTTGTAGTTTCCTTCAGTCGCCAAGGTAAATACCGGATTGGATATTCAATACCACCGCCCCAAAGTTCCACCTTAAAGTCTAAATCAATAGTAAAATGGAAAATTCATGGTAATAGCGAATGCTCTGCCATCTATTCACAGATAATAAAAGGAGGTAGACTGGACAGCACCCTAATGCCATCTGCCCGGCACATGTAGGAGCAGATGTACAGTTGCCTCTGTGGACACGTGATGAAGCAAGATAGTATGGTATAGGGATGGGACATAGAAGGCTAGCTCTCCGCCACACACCGATCCCAACAGTCCTGTCGCGATATGAACACGCAATTAAAGCAACGTAAAAATAAAGAGAGAAGAAAATTATACAGTTTGGACTAAAACTAGACCTTTTAACACGAGCCACTCATACTAGAAATTGAATATTATGAAATGTTTATAACGCTGCATTGTTACCACCCTTGTTTCAAGCGAGGGCATTATATGTATATTAAGCGACCTGTATCGATTAACGTAATGGCGGCTTATTTGAATGACTCGGAAACGGATTTGGCAGAACCAGAAGATATTATTACTACTATTGTTGTGTTGATTTATTTATCCCATAGCCTTCTATACAGTGTTGCCAACACTGTTGCTGAAGTCAAACAGCAACGAAGGCCACACAACAGCAGACTAAGGTTTGCCATTGTTCATGTCCGGATATACTGCTATTTCCATATAAGTTATAGCTGGATACTTTATAATTTAATCATCATTATAGTCAAGTTTCATACGACTTTTTATGCTCGACCATATATCTAAATTGCAGGTTTCATAAGTATTCGTTTCTGGTTTGAGTGATGTGTTACGATCGTTATTCCTTTATCTATGGTTACAATACAATGACCTTGTAGCACCTGTGTCAAACAAAGTTGCTAGCGTTGTGAGAGGTACTACGCAGAATAATCTATACTTGCGCTTTCACAATGTTATGTGCCCACTTCTCATTGGTCGAATACCAATACTTTAATGAACAGCTGTACTTTAATGAGGCCCATTATAGTACTGCTACCAGTCGTATAAACACTACATATGGGCATGGTCGAGCATAAAAATCTTGTGTGTTACACTCACATGACTTTCTCTACTCTTATACAAACTATTTTTACAAACGCTTATTCTTCATATGCTTCATGTTAATCGAGATGTTAATCTTATTGCTAATTTTCTTGTAGGTGCAAGGGGAATTGGTAGGCTTTAAGCGATAGTCAAAACTTTTAAGAGCTGGTTGCTATGTGGAGCATTCCATTCCCTTTGCATGCCTAGGACATAAAAAATGAATAACGAATTCCCATTTGAGAAAAATAAAAGTATTGGAAAATTTAAGGGAATAACAAGCAATATCTCAAAAATGTTTCACTCAACAAAAAAATGTATATGACAAATTGTGTGTTTTAACGCGATCTACATTTTTTGTGTAGTAAAATTTTGTCTATCTCTTATGGTTTACCAGATATTCAAAAGTCGTTCACAATGAAAAATACTTTTGGAGACATTCCCAGAAAATTCAAGATATACATTTCATTTGTCATGAAAGTATCATAAATATTTTAATCAAAATCGTTATAGCCATTTCTGAGAAAATTAAAATTTTCGAAAAATGTTCCATGTAAAGGGTAACCTGGGGTGGGGGATTTTCTTAAAAACCTTCGTGTCGCATCTCTGGAAGATACTGAACCTAAATACCAAGTTTGGTGTTTATCCGACTGTTCGTTTCTGAGTTATGCTGTTCACAGACACACACACACACGGACATGTTTCCAAAAATGCTTTTTTTGGATTCATGGGGCCTCAAAATATATATTTCCGGTGAAATCTCGGTATCGAATATTTGGGTGGAATACAATACTTCCCCTACTTACTATACGTAGTAGAGAAAGTAAAAATATTATATGATAACATATGTTAAAAGTGATTTTATTTTGCTCGTAGGGTTGCTACACTCGGCTTTCAGCCTCATTCTGCGAACATTCCTACTCGCAAAGTAAAGTTCCACTTTTAAGACTTATATCATAAAGATCTATTCCAAGTCCACCGTTTTAAAACTAATGCGTTATGATAGAATTTCCTCATAGCCGCTACTTTTATTGCTATTTAGCAATAAAATATAGATGTCAGGCGAATCCTCTCTCCCTCAGCCTGCAAACGTTCGGACTTTTAAATTATGAAATTACTGTGGCATTTAAGGAAACGAAGAGTGTTTTAAAAAATTGACTATTACAGTTATGTAAAAACCATTCTTCAACCATTTGGATAGTTCTTTCACTAGTTAAAAATATTTATAGTAACGACAATATTTGTAGAATTTGTAAGGTTGAGATCTAGAGTCAAGATCAGAAATGCAGTATTGACATTTTCCTCTCATTTCCAATATTATATTCACACAAAGGGATTTTTTGTCTGTTAATACAAATATTTCATTACTAATTACGCCCTAAGAGGCAAGGGGGATGGAATCAATACTCGCAAAGGATATGCTAGATCAATATTAATTGTTTTCAATACTTAAAGAACACAGAAGTAAAACTGACAATGGAAATTTAAAAGACTTGTCCGTTTTTATTTGCAAAGGCCTACAAAATAAAACTTTTCTTTTAACAGTCACTGTCCTCTAAAAAAACAATTCTAGGTACAAAATAAACATTTGTTTTATCTACATCACAGAAATGTTGGTACGCAAGAAAATAAAAAGAAATTCGGATGTGTTACAATCACATGACTTTCCCTACCTACTGCTGTTTACTTTTATATAACTTATGCACACCATTTTAAGAAAGCTTATTTTTTCACCTATTTCATGTTACTCGAGATAATCCTCTGCAGAAATGGTTTCTACACATTTTGTATGAATGAATGAGTGTATTTACTTACATAATGGTATACATACACAGATTCCTATCAATCGCACGGGTCCGCACACCGTACGTGGTGTTGTAATACACAGAATAATAAGCAAGATTAATAATAAGGAAAATGATAACAAACAGAAGGAAGCGAGGGAAACAAAAACGCTATAAGAAAACATCATTGCACGAAAAAGAAAAACATTCAAATATAGCATCTTAAAACGTAAACAACACCCAAAACTGCGGCAAACCGTATTCCAATGCATTATTATACCCTATTATAGTAACCAAAGAACAGTTAAGAGAATAAATATACACAGCACACTAACACAGTAAAACAAAAATGACATGAGAAAAATAAAGCACCAACATCAACGTTTAGCTCTTCCTACACCCCCGCTACCGTACTATCAGCCTTCTCAGATCTCAGCTATCTTGCTTTAAGTAGAAATTTACCCATCCCTGCCATGTCTTCCCTGCCTGCCAGTAGCACCCAACATACCCTTAACTCTCCATTCGAGGTGGTAAAGGATCGCGGTAAATATTTTCCCTATATTTCTCCATACCACTATAGCTTGCCAAGACATGCACTCATATGACTCTTCCTCCTCGAAAATGAGGCAGATTCTCCTACCATTTCGTTGTACATAAAAGGGGAATAGAGGGAACCGAATCGATGGCCATATGCTGGAGTGGTTTCTTTCAACCCTCAAATTTTCTGTCCCTCCATTTCGTTCCAGTCTTCATTTCATTCATCCTTCAACCCATTGGTATCTTTTAGGGTCGGAAGTGGCGCGATGGTGTTTCAGTGCAGCGTAACTCTCTGTCCCTCGGCTTTCGGCTGACTGCCGTGTAATTTGAACTCCCTTGAGGGGCGTTGGATCCTCTCTGTGTGGGATGGGATCTCCGGTCTGCCTGTCTGACCGCCGGGGTATCTATATCCGGAAACTCAGGGACCCTGTCATTGCTGTTCCGTCGCTCCTGGGTCCGGCCGCCCGGTGTCTCCTCTCGCCTCATCCTTCCTCCTGGGTACGCCCCCTCGTGGGGCGTAGATACAAAAGGTACAATATTACAAAGGTACAATATTCCTGTGGTTCGGTACCGAGTTCCCTCCGTAACAGAAGATAAGATATGGCGCCGGGGTAGACCAGTGGTCTCGTTTCTGGCTTTCGTACTGAGAGTCCGGAGTTCGATTCCGGCTCTGGGGTGGCGATTTTAAGTCAGCCCTATCCACGCCTTCATCTCTCACTTTCTCATATGAAGTATCCCCAAGGCACAATGTGGTTCGAAGTCGACGGTAAAAGCTCTACGTCCACCGCCACCCTCATCATCACCCTACCGTCGGAAAAATTAAAAACTGAGATATATTTATGGACGTTCTTTAACTATTAAGGTCCCTAGCGTCCCATGTTATATTGGGTGTGAAAGACCGGAAATTTTGCTCAGAGGCCTCTTTATCACGCTTGAGGTTCTTTAACGTGCCGTAAATCTACGGCTTTACTTCCCTTCCAAAGGAAGTCATGCTAAGGGTTTTTATGCCCGAAAACATCCATCACCCTCCAACGGGTTTGAACCCGCGACCTTGTAAATTAGGGGGTAGCATGGAACCCCTAGGCTACGAAAGACGACTAAAACGGATTGCGCCCGCTAGATGCCTGCACCTCAGAAATGGGCTCACTCATCGCTAAGGTCTTAGGACATATGAAGTGCGTCAGAAACACATCCCATACTCTTTTCCATGACATCGCGAGAAACAACTGAAAAATGACAGCACAAAAATGCCAAAGTATTGAAACAGTGAATAAATAATAACGAATACTTCGGAGATGGTTGATATCACAAAAAGGCTGTTTTAAATAAATTTCAAGATATGCATTTTATTTGGCCTGTAAATACCTTAAATATATGGTATTTTAATCAAAATCGTTAGAACCATTTTTGAGAAAATAAAAAATTTCGAAAAAATTTCCATATCAAAGGTGGTTTTGGCTAGAGGAATTCCCTTGAAAATCTTCATCTCGCATCTTTGGAAGATGCTGAATTTCAAATATCGAGTTTGGTATTTATCTGACCCTTCGTAGAGTTATACTGTTCACAGGCGCACACACACACACACACACACACACACACACACTTGGACTTTTTTCTATAAATGCTTTTTTGGGTTTAGGGAGTCTCAAACGTGTATTTCCGGTGAAATCTCGACATCGAATTTTTGGATGAAATACAATATTTCCTCTTCCCTACCATATGTGGGTGGCAGAGGAAATGCTGTGTGCCGTCACTTAGGAAAGCCTAAGTTTAGTGAACAGTGAACATTCCTTTTGCGCTTTACCTACTAATGACTGCTTTCAGACGTGATAGTCTAAAACGGTCTTCCTTTTGTTTGGAAAGGTAGAATCAGACGAGTGAAAAATTCAATAGCCGGGACCGCATTGCACATTACACAAATCCCGGCTATGGGTCTGTATTTTTCAGTCGTCTGATTCTACCTTTCCAGCCTTGTCCAACACACGGCTTGTGTGGAACAACAATTAATTCAGTTTGTTTTTTCAGATGGTATTGGACGAGTCTTAACAAAGTAGGTTTTGAATTCCTTATTAGCTCTACTTATCTATATGAAACCATATATTCCTAGAAGAATTCGCTTTCCAAGTGCATTATGCAGTAACTGTTCTTAAATTCATAAGGCATTGAGTTTTCGGTCATTGTTTTGCTGGAAGCAAAACCCTCTTCAAAAGCAAGTCTTTTAGCTGTCCAGCAATGCTTCAGTTTACATCACGGTTCTGTTTCTCTTCAACTACAAGTTTCCAATTCCCGAAGAAATCCTGCGTTCCCAAAAAATTAAACTTTCTCCTCAGTGCTTTTCAGATGGAACAACAGCTTTGGCTTGAAACATTCTGTGTTTGGTTCTTGGCTGCATCAATGCCGAATAAATTTAACTTGGACTCCTCGGAAAATATTACTATCCCAAAACTCAATAGGCTTCCTGACACATTTATTCCTTTCTATTAAACTCAGAAATTAATTTCTTTTCGTGGGTGATCTACCAAGAAAATCGAAATAATTTAGAACCTTTCTTGTAGTCTGAGTACTTTGTCAGATATTGCCTCACTCTCTGCAGCCGATGATTCTGCTATTTTAAATGTTTCTCTGCTACATAAACTATTCTGTAACACTCCCAATTGCAAAGCCTCTTGGGCGTCAAGTTCTAGATTTAACGCCTATTGTTCCTGTGATTTTGTGTTTTCTTATGACCGATACAACCGAGCGGAATGGCTCAAGCGGTTATGTATGTACCCGCATTCAGGAGATCCCGGGATTGATCCTCGGCGATCGCCCACTTTGGCCCAAGGGTTTTTCGTGGTTTCTCCGAATTGCCAGGTGAATGCTGGGGTGGTTCATCTTCTACCAGGACTCTCCTTCCTCTCATTTCCTCTACCCATCATCTTCCTTGTCGTCTGTTTCAAGGTTGTAGGACCAGGCGACGGTGTTTGGCGGGTTGCGGCTGGGCGGTGGCTTGCGCTCTGTAAAAGTTTCTTCACTGGCGTCACTGCGGTACCACTCAGATTTCTCCCCAGCGTGGGGCTCCGCTCCGGGGAGCCCTGGAGGTTGGTGGCTTGTGGGCATGGACCGTGCGGCATTGAATCTGGTCGCCCTTCACGTCTCTCACCTCAACCTTCCCTCGGGGTCACGTTGGAAGTAAAACAGCCGAATGGCTTGCTTGCGGTGCTCTGCACCAGTTCCGGGGGTCACTTCGTGATACGTACCTTTACCTTTATGACCGATACAGCAATAGAAAAGATAACAGAAGGGAATTTCCCAAATTGTCTAGAGCTCCAAATAGAATAAAGCAACCCTCCCAAACAAAGATAGTAAATGTACTTGCTTCTTCGCATGCATGTGGATTATTAATGCTGACCCCCACATAAGGGAGGTCCTGGGTTCGATTCCCGGTGGCCGCCCACTCTAACTATTGAGTTTTTCGTGGTTTTCCTCTGGTCGCCTAGGCGAATGCTGGGGTGATGCATTCTACCATGATTTCTACTTTCCCTCATTTACTGTCATTTCATCTTTCTCCTTTCATCTTTCAGGCAGTGTCTCCGGTTCCGTAGTACGTCTGATGGTGACCAGAGTGCATGGTCGCTGCGCTTTAGAAAGATTTCTCCCCGACAACGACAGGGCGCGTTGGCCTGCCTGCAAGGACCGCTTCGTCGCCCTCTCACGGGACTCCGCGTCTACTGGCAAGTGCGGGTGTTTCGAAATAGAAATGATAGGGACTTCCGTGCGTCTATGTAATCCCGTCTGCCTGCGGACCTGCGAACTCCTTCGGCTCCTTCACTTCATCCCTGCCTCCTGAAGGGAGTAGCCACAATAGATCTACTGTCCATTCCACACCAGAGTGTCTCTCACTGTCAACAAACTCTTTGTATTATCCGCGCGAAAGTAGTTCGCAATTCCCGCCCCTAATGGCCACTTCTTCCTCTCACATGTGCTTGCTGAATATCACATACAGCTGAGGATTGTTTCAATCTACAAAAAAGCGCCTTGTGTGAAAATCATAGTTCAAAATGCAACCTGAAATAGTAATTGGTGTTATAAGCATGCGGAAATGTGCATTTTACTTACGCCAATCAGGCAAAGGTGCAACACCCAAATCCGAATCCTCCGAAGATGACTCGGCTACCATACAGGAATCAGAACTATCCTCCAAGTTAATTACAAGCCTATCCACAACACTGTCGCACACAAAATCGAGTTCCCACATTTTATTCTCCAACTTCTATTATGTGCCTGCCACATATCAGGTGTCATTCTCGCGATTGCAGTGTTGAAGTGCTCTTTCACTTCAGCCAGTTTGAACGTTTTATTGTTTCTAGCGACATAGCCTTTTTAAAATGCCCAAACCAGTTCAGTTGGATTTAAATTGCTATGATAGGGAGGTAACCTTAGCACTCGATGTCCAGCTTTAGATGCAAGATCGTCTATCACATATTTTCTTTCATCCTTGTTCGAAATTTCCTGCGCTATGTGCACTAATTCAACTTTTACACTATTTTTGTCAAAGGACACTTCTCTTTCCTGCAGCCACTCTATCACATCTTGCTTACGCCAAGAACTGTTCGAGTGACGATAAAGTTGATCGCTATGGTAGGGTGCATTGTCCATCACTATTAAACTACTGGGTTCAAGTTTCGGCAATACACGTTCAAACCAGTTACGGAAAACATCGCCATTTATCTCCTCATGGTAATCACCTGGTTTTTTTTAGACTCGAAAATGGCTAATCCACCGTCCAGGAAACCACTGTCGCTGCCAATATGGGTGACAATTAGGCGTTTGCCTCTGCCACTTGGATTTTTTAATCCTTTAGATAAACCTGCACGGAAAGCTTCTTCTTTTGAACCTGTTGTAGTGTCTATCCAAACTTTAAAATTTGTGTGCCCCTCAATAATTCAAGTTTCATCTAAATAATAAAATTTGCCACCTTCTGCCCGATACTGACGCACAGATCTAAGATATCTTCTTCTCCACAACACGATATCGTCTCTATCAATGATCACGTTATTCTCCGATCTTTTTAAAAATGTGAAACCTATTTCTAACAATAATCTATAGTGTGGTTCTTTTAAAATTTGGAAGATCACTGGGGAATTCATTGCTGCATTTCTGTATATGCAAGTCAATGATAGTCAAGTATACTGTTAGTAATTAACAAGCACGATACTCTCAGCATTAGCTCAATAGCAGACGCCATCAAGAAAATAATATTTTGTAATATCTTAACAGTTAGTATTTTTCCATTACCTTTAGCAATGAGTTCCTATGATAACCGCAATAAAATGCACAGTTCTATACCTTCCCTACCCCAATATTTCATGATAAAACACATTTATTAAGGAACTATTTACATTAGCGTAAGCATATGTGCTTAGGTTCGTGACAAGCAGAACCACGTGCTTTTGTTTACATCAGAGGGAACTCTGGTTTGGAATGGACAGTAGTTGGTCGCAGTGGCGAGGTGTCCCCCTTCGGTAAATACCTCATACCTCATTACTGCTGACGTAGCAATAAACACAGAAGTGATAGCAGGTAACCCTGTGCGCGGGAACAGTAGCATAATCAGAGTATAAAGCAGTTTAAAACATATAACGTATGACACGAACTGAATGCCAAGGTAATTATAAAACAAACTATTCTAGAGGAAATTGGTAAACACATAAGGAATCCTTCAAAGTATAGAAAATATTTCGGGCCAATTACTGCATTTTAACTTCCCCTGCTGCTTACCTGTAGTAAGCAGAAGAAGTATTATATACCAACCAAAAATTCTACATCAGATTTCACCGAAAATACACGTTTTGAGGGCTCTTGAATAAAACATCTCAGGTGTTACATTCACATGACTTTCTCTGCCCTCTATCGCGTATTAGTATACACATATACAGATTATTAAATTACAGTTCATTTTCCTATATATTTCATTTTAATCGAGATAAACTTGAAATAGCTACATTACACATTTAGTTATAGATACAAAACTAAACAGTGATAGTCAAATGTTTAAGATCTGAACGCTCTATCTTCTTCTTTCTCTGTTTACCCTCCTCGTAAGTACGACTTACACCCCCCCCCCAACCTACAAGCGGGTGCCTGGGGTCAGAGGCCTGTCGAGGAACAGACGCTTTGGATCAGATAGAATATCCAGGATGGGTGATCATCCCGATGCCTGGTATGAAAGCGAGGAAGTAGATGATATGAAATGATGGTGAAACGGATGAAAGGAAAGGTGATAATGGGAGCAGTTGGAGGAATGAATGTCGGGGAAACCGGAGAAAACCCGCCTAGACGCCGCTTTGCCCACCACGAATCCCACGTGTGGGTCCCTGGGATCGAAACCGAGCCACCTTGGTGAGAGGCTAGTGGTCTAATCACTCGGCCACGGCGCCGCCCGACAGTACATCTTGGCCTTAAAATTCCATACTCTTTCATGACATCGCGAGAAACAACTGAAAATCGACAGAACTTTAAAAGTATGGCTTAAGTGTTGAGCAATTCGAACCATTAATAACGCATATCTCACAAATTGCTGATGTTAAAAAAAGTTTATTTGAAATAAATTGTGCTTTTTAAATAGATCTACAATTTTTGTGTAGTACGTTTTCGTCTATGGATTAACGTTTATCTGTTATACAGGATTATACAAAATTCCTTCCGAATGAAAAGAATTTCACAGGCTATTCCCAAAAAAATTATGATAAACATTTTATTTGTCATGTAAATATCTTTAATATATGGTATTTTAATCCAAATCGTTAGTCACTTTTTAGAAAATGAAAAGTTTCGAAAAATGTTCCATGTAAAGGGTAGTTTGCACTGGGGAAATTTCTTTAGAATACTCGTGTCCCATCTTTGCAAGATATTGAACTTAAATACTAAGTTTAGTATTTATTCGACCTTTCGGTTTTGAGTTATGCTGTTCGCATACACACACGCGGAACTTTTCCTAAAACTCTGACGTGTTACATTCACATTACTTTCTCTACCCTCTATCGTTTATTCGTGGGTATACAAATTATTCTTTCTAAAGCTTATTACTTTCTCTACTACGTATTATAATTAGGGAAGTGTTGTATTCCACCCGAAAATTCCATGTTGAGATTTCACCGTAAATATATGTTTTGAGGCCCCCTGAACCCAAAAATATAATTTTTAGAAAAAGGTGTGTGTGTGGCTGTGATCAGCATAAACCAAAAGAACGAAAAAGTTGGATAAATACCAAACTTGGTATTTAGATTCAGTACCCTTCAAAGATGCGACGCGACTATATTAAAGAAAATTCCCCACCTAAAACTACCCTTTATATGGAACATTTTTCGAAACTTTTTATTTTCTAAATAATGGCTCTAACGATTTTTATTACAATATCATATATTAAAGATATTTACATGACAAATAAAATGTTTATCGTGAATTTTTTGGGAATAGCCTTTAAAGTCTTCTTTTCGGAAGGAATTTTGTATAATCTTGTAAAACTGGTCAACGAAAAATAATAGCCGAAAACGCACAACACAAAAATGTAGATCTTTTAGAATACACAATTTATTTGACATAAATTTTGTTGTGGCATAAGGCATTTCTGAGTTAGCCATACTGCCTCCATGCAATCGCGAGAAACAATTGAATGTTGACAGGACTTTAAGAGAATGACCAAGAAGTGAACAATTCGTACCTTTAATAACGGATATCCAGAAATGGCTTATGCCACAAAAAGTTATTTGAAATAAATTGTGTTTTAAAGAGATATACATTTTTTGTGTAGTGCGCTTTCGTCTATCGCTACGTTATACAAGATTATACAATATTCCTTCCGAATGAAGTCTATTTCCACAAGATTCAAGATATACATTTTATTTGTCATGTAAATATCTTTCATATATCGTATTTTATCAAAATCGTTAGAACCATTTTTTTTAGAAAATCAAGACTTTCGAAAAAAAAATGCCATATAAAGGGTAGTTTGGGGTAGGGAGATCTTCAATTTTCTTGAAATTCTTTATGTCGCATCTTTGGAATATCCTGAGCTTTAAGGCAGTATTTTAATAACTAAATAATTTCAATTGTATTTTACAATAAGTAAATTCAATAACAGCCCGCCTTGAAACAATATGTATGTAATAATTATTTAAATTGTATGTAACAGTCATTGCAAATGCTTATTTTTATTGTAAACATGTTTTATTAATGTTATGTGAATACATTATATACTTTAATAATGCAAGAGCTGTGAGAATAATAAGTTTTAAGTTGCTAACAATGAGGTAATAATGAGGTAACCTTGTAGCAATAATGAGTTTAAGAGTTTGAAAAAAGTTACCAGTCATGATTATAGCAAAGATAAGGTAAATTCAGTGACAGTTTAAAATTAGCCAATCAATAGCAAGGAAAAAGTTTAAGTAAAATTCAGATATTCTATTAGACTAGAATTAGCCAATCGGAGACTTGAAATACCGAAGCTTACGAGTTTTAACCGTATGAAAGTTGCTCAGTCACTGGTAAGCCTTGGTAGTGAACAGATGTAAGATGTGTTCTCTACGAGTGAATCGTAAAATATGTACACGCCCTAAGAGAAAGTATTGAAGATTCTCACAGTTCTTAAAGTGTAGTGCTTTATAAAAATGTGCAAGAATTAAAAAAATAAGTGAATTTAAAAACTTAAATTCTGTGATGTCTACAATCATTGTCATACCGCGCCCTAGGCTCGGTATGACAATGATGACTCTACAAACATTACTGACGCAGCCGAGGCAAATTCAAACATAAATAATATATAGAAGCAGTGTTAATAACAAAGTCAAATATTATAGTGTAAAACTTGGAGTGTAATAAAAAAACACATCTTGAAATCAGCTTCTCATACGTAACAGCATATTACGTAATAACAGTAACTATTACGCAATCAACAAATTGAAACCGACGCCAAAGCGTGTTCCAGGAACTCCTTAAATGCAACTAAATAAATATTACGTAAAATACATCTTCTTCAAGTTAAATAAAAATTACGTAATAAACATCTTCTACTTCAAGTTGACTCCCATGCGTGGGGCAGATAAAAATAAATTACGTAAAAATACTTTACGTAACCATAACAAAACATTCTTCTTCAACCTTAATCCCAAGTTTGGTATTGAACCGATTTTTCGTTTTTGAGTTATATTGCTCACACTCACACACACTCACACACACACACACACACACACATGGATTTTTTTTAAAATGCTTTATTTAGATTCAGGGGGTCTCAAAAGATATATTTCCGGTGAAATCACAATATCCAATTTTTGGGTGGAATACAATACTTTCTCTACCTCCTAGGTAGGTACGTAGTAGAGAAAGTGAAAATTATTTTTAGAAAAAAGTCGTGTGGGTGTCTGTGAGCAGCATAATTCTAAAACGAAAATGTTCTATAAATACCAAACTCCGTATTTAATATCAGATTCGTCCAAAGATACTTAACGAAGATTTTTAAGAAAATCCCATCACCCCAAAATACCCTTTACATGAAAAGGTTTTCAATGTGTTTGATTTTCTCAAAAATGTATTCAGCGATTTTGTTTAAAATACCACGTGTTTAAAATATTTACATGAGGAATAAAATGCATACCTATTTTGAATTTTCTGGAAATAGCCTGTGAAGTCCTCCTCATTCGTAAGGAATTTTGTACAATGGGTAAATCATAAGAAATAAGGCCTCATTCTTTAAAAAAAAATTGCAGATCTCTTTAAAGCGCACAATATTTCAAACAATTTCTTGCGACAACAACCGTTTCTGAAATATTCGTTATTGTTGGTTTGAATTATTCACTCAATACGTTGTCGCTTTTGCGGTGCTGTCGCTATTCAGTTCTTTCTCACAATGCCATGGAAAGAGTATGGCGTTTTAAGACCAGCGTATAGCGGCCCACTTTTAAACTCTATCGATTTCTTTTTCTCTGTCCTCCTGTACCTAAAACGAAATGTGAAATTGAGAAACTATTTCTGCAAACATTTATCTCTATTAACATGAAGTGGATAGAAAAATGAGCTTTTTAAGAATAGTTTGTATAAGCTTTATAAAAATAAGGGGGCAGAGAAAGTCCTTTGAATGTAACACATCAGATTTTTTTTCTAATTTAGTTTTACTTTCTCTACTACGTACAGTAAGTAGACTAAGTATTGCATTCCACCCAAAAATTCGATATCGTAATTTCACCGGAAATGCATGTTTTGAGGCCCCAGGATAAATTGTTTTAGAAAAATGTCTGTGTGTGTATGTCTGTGTGTCTTTGAACAACATAACTCAGAAACGAAAAGTCGGATAAATACCAAACTTGGTACTTAGGTTCAGCATCTTTCAGATATGCGACACGAAGATTTTCAGAAAAATCCCACTCCAGACTACCCTTTACATGGAACATTATTCAAAAGTTTTGACTTTCTCAAAAATGGCTCTAACGTTTTTAATAAATATCATATGTTTAAGATATTCTCATGGCAAATAAAATGTGTATCTTGAATTTTCTGGGAATGTCTCCAAAAGTGCTGTTCATTCTTAAGGACTTTTCCATAACTGGTAAACCGCCACAAAATAGGCAAAATGTTACTACACAAAAAATGTAGATCTCGTTAAAACACAAAATTTAGGTCACATACATTTTTTTCATCGAGTAAATCATTTCCAAGATATTCCTTGTTATTTGTTTGAATTTTCCAATACTTATACTTTTTCTCAAATGGGAATTTGTTAACAGTTTTTTGTTTTGTTTTGTTACTTTCTCTACTACATACAGTAAGCAGGGGAAGTATTGTATTCCACCCAAAATTTCGATACGAGATTTCACCGGAAATATATGCTTTGAGGCCCCCTGAATCCAAAAAAAGCATTTTTGGAAACATGTTCGTGTGTGTGTGTCTGTGTGTGTCTGTCTGTGAACAGCATAACTCAGAAACGAACAGTCAGATAAACACCAAACTTGGTATTTAGGTTCAGTATCTTCCAAGGATGCGACACAAAGGTTTTCAAGAAAATCCCCCACCCCAGACTACCGTTTACATGGAACATTTTTCGAAAATTTTAATTTTCTCAAAAATGGCTCTAACGATTTTGATTAAAATATCATACGTTTTAAGACATTTTCATGACAAATGAAATGTATATCTCGAATTTTCTGGGAATGTCTCCAAAAGTGTTCTTCATTGTGAACGACTTTTGCATAACTGGTAAACCATAAGAGATAGACAAAATTTTACTACACAAAACATGTAGATTGCGTTAAAATACACAATTTATGTCATATACATTTTTGTTGTTGAGTGAACCATTTTTGAGATATTGCTTGTTATTGCCTTAAATTTTCCAATACTTATACTTTTCCTCAAATTCGTTATTCATTTCTTTTTGTCCTGGTAATACAAAGAGAATGGAATACTCCACATAGCAACCAGCTCTTAAACGCTTAAAGCCTAGCAATTCCCCTTGCATTTACAAGAAAATTAGCAATAAGATTAACATCTCGATATCTCGATTAACATGAAGCATATGGAGAATAAGCGTTTGTAAAAATAGATTGTACAAGAGTAGAAAAGTCATGTGAGTGTAACACATCAGATTTTTATTCTATGTGTCACTCGAACCACTGTAGGTAGCATATATGTGGGAACTCACCGTTCATCTGCATCAATGCTCAATGTCAGCGAGTAGGTCTACTCAATATTCCGGAAGTATGCTGATCGCTCGAGCCAATAGTTTACCAGCGGGTATATGCCGCCGTAGGACAGGAAGAGCAAAAGGTTGTCACAGCATAAACAACCCCGAGAATAAGGAACTATCATTTCGATTACATTGTATTTCAATCTCCGAGCAACGCTCTCTCTCGTGAAAAATGTCAAATTCATGGCAAATGTACTTTAATCAAAACAGAGAGAGCTTTCTATCGAGATTTATCGAGATATGCCTCTTCACAGCTATCAAATACTTCACAGTAAGAGTCTTGAATTTGTTTTGAACAATTAGGATCTCACTGATAAGATATATTCATTGAGTATCGCGTGTTCCAACAACTTGTATTCAGCACGTTGAATATGTCGATCTGGTTAATAGGGAGTAGATTGACAATGGATACAGAAGTACCTACTTTTTGGAAAAAGTTATATAGTCGACGTATTTAACTTTACAGCTTCAACAGAGGTAAATTCTTTAAAGGCTGCCAATGCATCTACAATAAAGAAAATTAAAGTTGCCTTGAAACTAGAAATACGTAGTCGAAATATGTTGAATGTGAATGTTAACTATTTAACTATGCTTGATTTCACGTGTGAACCGACAAAACCGGAAATAGTTCAATAGGTAGGGAAGAATGCGGGTAAGCCCCCAAGTAGAACAGGGTTGGCACATTGTGGGCTCAAAGTACAGACGGCTGTAAATGTTTTCCGTTCCACCGGTAGCGGGACAAGCGAGGTGTCTTATCGAGAGGTTATGCCAGGTATCTTAGCTCATACCTGCTCTACAAGGAAGGTTAAGGGATGTAACAGGCTAAAGAAAATATCATTCCAACACATTTCCCTTAGACTTGGTTGTAAGAACGTAATAACTGTGAAAAGAAAACAGCAATAACATTACAACACAGCGACATAAGCAATATGAAAACTAATTTCTAGGAATTAGAGGCATCATATCATTGTATAACAACAAGTGTTAAAACAAAATGGTTTGGTTTTCAATATTTACTGCTTTCTCTACCCATTATAAACTAACATATGTTCTTTATTTTCATAATGTCCTTATGAAGTATGGTTTTTCGTCCATCGTAATGATTTAGGCCAGAAATTATTTAAAGTTACAGTCTAAGTTACACTTTTTTCAATTTGGTTGTATGCAAGATGCCGTAACGACAAACAGCCGCTTATCTATTCCACAACTCATCGTTTTCCTGTCTCTACTGTTTACCTATAATAAGTAGGGAAAGTGTTGTATTCCACCAAAAAATTAAAAAACTAGATTCGTCGGAAATACACGTTTTGAGACTCCCTGAATACAAAAAAAGCATCTTTGCTTTCTCTACAACGTAGTTACAGTAAGTAGAGCAAGTGTTGTGTTCCACCCAAAAATTGAATGAGATTCACCGGATATACAGTTTTGAAACCCCCCCTTAGTCCAAACAAAGCATTTTTACTTTCTCTACTACGTAGCTTCAGGAGGTAGAGAAAGTATTGTATTCCACCCAATAACAGAATAATGAGATTCACCGGATATACACGTTTTGAGAATCCCTGGATCCAAAGAAAAAAATTTTACTTTCACTATTACGTGGTAACAGTAAGTAGAGCAAATATTATATTCCACCCAAAAATTTAATAACGAGATTCAACGGAAATACACGTTTTGGGACTCCCTGAATCCAAAGAAAGCATTTTGACTTTCACTACTACGTAGTTACAGTAAGTAGAGAAAGTATTGTGTTCCACCAAAAAATTGAATAACGATATTCAACGGAAATACAGGTTTTCAGACCCCTAAATCCAAAGTAAGCATTTTTACTTTCTCTACTACGTAGCTACAGTAAGTAGGGAAAGTATTGTGTTCCATCCAATAATTCAATGTCGTAATTTCACCAGAAATCACGTTTGTGATCCCTGAATCCAATGAATTTATTTTTGTAAAATGGTCCAAGTGTGTGTGTTGTTTGTGTGTGTGTGTGTGTATGTGTGTGTGTGTGTGTGTATCCACGAATAGCATAACTCAAAAGCAAAAGGTTGGTTAAAACCCTAACTTGGTGTTTAAGTTCAACTTCTTCCAAGAATGCGACACTGAGATTTTAAAGAAAATCCTCCACTCCAAACTAACCCTTTACATTGGACATTTTTCGGCATTTTTTATTCTTTCAAAAAGGACTCAAGGATTTTGATTTAAATACATATGTTTAAGCTATTTTCATGATAAATAGAATGTATATCTTTTATTTTCTAGGAATAGTCTGTAAATTAGTCTTTATTGCCAATGACTTTTGATAATCAGTAAATCGTAAGAGAGAGACAAAATCTTATCGCACAACTGTAGCTCTTATTAAAGCAGAGCATTTATGACAAATAACTTTTATATTTTACCTATTCTGAAATTTTCTTTGTTATTAGTTTGAATTTTGAAATGCTTTATATTTCTCTCAACTGCAAATAGCTATTTTCTTTCTTTCTTTCTCGTGTTCATGCAAAGAGAAGAGAATTTCAAAGCTATTACGTCTGTGGCTCGCATTCGGGAGATCGTGGGTTGGATTCATCTGGCCCCTTCCTGATCCATAGGTCCCCGAATTTCGGAACCACCATTTCATCTCCATTCTAATTTCACTTCATCTTTCATCCGTTGGTCTCTTTCAGGGTTGAAAATGTCGGCGATGGTGTTTCGGTGCAGTGTGACAGGGGAAAAGGATGCTTTTTGTGACTTTCTGTGTCCCTCAGCTTTCGGCAGACTTCCTTAAGGGGCGTAGGACACCCTGTGTGCTGGGTGGGGTCGCCGGTCTGCCTGTCCGTCTGGTGGGGAGTCTCTATCTGAAAACTCAGGGACCCTGCCATTCCTATGCCGTTTTTCCTGGTTTCGGACGTCTGGTGTCTTGTCTCGCTCCAGCCTTCCTCCCAGAGACGCCCCCTTGTGAGGTGTAGGCACAATATCCACTATGTGGATCAGTGCCGAATCCCCTCGGTAGCCAACTAATCCAAAGCTATCACGTAGCGATCAGCTTTGAGGGATTTGGCTATCGCTTTAGCTTAATATGTTCTGGTTATAGCTACAACGAATTGTGAAAATAAGTGATGACGGTTTATCGGTATTAACATGACATAGCTTTGTAAGAAGAGTGAGTAAAGAAAGTCATGGGAATGCAGCACATCATATTTTAGGGCAAAAGCTCCATATGCCTGCGTCTCTATGAACAACAAAAATCCAAAGCGAAAAGTCGGTTAAATACCAAACTTGATATTTAGGTTCAGCATCTTTCAAAGATGTGATTAGCATTTTCAAGAAAATCTCCCGATCCTGAATAAACCTTTACATGGATTTTCGAGATTTATTTTCTTAAAAATGACTCTAATGATTTTGATTAAAATACTCACTGTTTAAAATATTTTCATGACAAACAAAATATATATTTAGAACTGACTGAGAGGAGCCTCTAAAGTCTTCTTCATTCTGAATGACTTTTGTATAATTGGTAAACTCTAAAAGATTGGACAAAGTTTTGTTACACAAGAAATACAAACCCCGTTAAAGCACGCAGTTGTTATACATTATGAGATTAACTAATTCCCAAGATATTTTTACTTTCCCTACTACGTATAGTAAGTAGGGGAAGTATTGCATTCCACCCAAAAATTCGATACCGAGATTTCACCGGAAATACATGTTTTGAGACCTCCTGAATCCAAAAAAAGCATTTTTGGAAACATGTCCGTGTGTGTGTCTGTGTGTGTGTGTGTGTCTGCGTGTGTGTGTGTGTGTGTGTCTGTGGGTGTGTGTGTCTGTGAACAGCATAACTCAAAAACGAACAGTCGGATAAACACCAAACTTAGTATTTAGCTTCAGTATCTTCCAGAGATGCGACACGAAGGTTTTCAAGAAAATCCCCCCACCCCAGACTACCCTTTACATGGAACATTTTTCGAAAATTTTAATTTTCTCAAAAATGGCTCTAACGATTTTGATTAAAATATCATATGTTTAAGATAATGTCATGAGAAATGAAATGTATATCTCGAATTTTCTGGGAATGTCTCCAAAAGTATTCTTCATTGTGAACGACTTTTGCATACTGGTAAACCATAAGAGATAGACAAAATTTTACTACACAAAAAATGTAGATCTCGTTAAAATACACAACTTATGTCATATACATTTCTTTTGTTGAGTGAACCGTTATCGAGATATTGCTTGTTATTCCCTTAAATTTTCCAATACTTATACTTTTTCTCAAATTCGTTATTCATTTTTTTTATGTCCTGGACTTGCAAAGAGAATGGAATGCGCCACATAGCAACCAGCGTTAAAATATTTGACCATCGCTTAAAAGCTACCATATTCCCCTTGCATCTACAAGAAAATTAGCAATAAGACTGACATCTCGATATCTCGATTAACATAAAGCATATGGAGAATAGGTGTTTGTAAAAATAGATTGTACAAGAGTAGAGAAAGTCATGTGAGTGTAACACATCAGATTTTTTCGATAAATTTTTGCACATTTTTACTTTCTCTACTACGTATAGTAAGTAGGGGAAGTATTGCATTCCACCCAAAAATTCGATACCGAGATTTCACCGGAAATACATGTTTTGAAACCTCCTGAATCCAAAAACAGCATTTTGGGAAACATGTCCGTGTGTGTGTCTGTGTGTGTGTGTGTGTGTGTGTGTGTGTGTGTCTGTGAACAGCATAACTCAAAAACGAACAGTCGGATAAACACCAAACTTGGTATTTAGGTTCAGTATCTTCCAGAGATGCGACACGAAGGTTTTCAAGAAAATCCCCCCACCCCAGACTACCCTTTACATGGAAGATTTTTCGAAAATTTTAATTTTCTCAAAAATGGCTCTAACGATTTTGATGAAAATATCATATGTTTAAGATAATGTAATGAGAAATGAAATGTATATCTCGAATTTTCTGGGAATGTCTCCAAAAGTATTCTTCATTGTGAACGACTTTTGCATAACTGGTAAACCATAAGAGATAGACAAAATGTTACTACACAAAAAATGTAGATCGCGTTAAAATACACAACTTATGTCATATACATTTCTTTTGCTGAGTGAACCCTTTTCGAGATATTGCTTGTTATTTCCTTAAATTTTCCAATACTTATACTTTTTCTCAAATTCGTTATTCATTTTTACTTTCTCTACTACGTATAGTAAGTAGGGGAAGTATTGCATTCCACCCAAAAATTCGATACCGAGATTTCACCGGAAATACATGTTTTGAGACCTCCTGAATCCAAAAAAAGCATTTTTGGAAACATGTCCGTGTGTGTGTCTGTGTGTGTGTGTGTCTGTGTGTGTGTCTGTGTGTGTGTCTGTGAACAGCATAACTCAAAAACGAACAGTCGGATAAGCACCAAACTTGGTATTTAGGTTCAGTATGTTCCAGAGATGCGACACGAAGGTTTTCAAGAAAATCCCCCCACCCCAGACTACCCTTTACATGGAAGATTTTTCGAAAATTTTAATTTTCTCAAAGATGGCTCTAACGATTTTGATGAAAATATCATATGTTTAAGATAATGTCATGAGAAATGAAATGTATATCTCGAATTTTCTGGGAATGTCTCCAAAAGTATTCTTCATTGTGAACGACTTTTGCATAACTGGTAAACCATAAGAGATAGACAAAATTTTACTACACAAAAAATGTAGATCGCGTTAAAATACACAACTTATGTCATATACATTTCTTTTGTTGAGTGAACCGTTTTTGAGATATTACTTGTAATTTCCTTAAATTTTACAATGCTTATACTTTTTCTCAAATTCGTTATTCATTTTTTTTATGTCCTGGACATGCAAAGAGAATGGAATGCGCCACATAGCAACCAGCGTTAAAATATTTGACTATCGCTTGAAAGCTACCATATTTCCCTTGCATCTACAAGAAAATTACCAATAAGATTGACATCTCGATATCTCGATTAACATGAACCATATGGAGAATAAGCGTTTGTAAAATTAGATTGTACAAGAGTAGAGAAAGTCATGTGAGTGTAACACATCAGATTTTTTTATGTCCTGGACATGCAAAGAGAATGGAATGCGCCACATAGCAACCAGCGTTAAAATATTTGACTATCGCTTAAAAACTACCATATTCCCCTTTCATCTACATGAATATTACCAATAAGATTGACATCTCGATATCTCGATTAACATGAAGCATATGGAGAATAAGCGTTTGTAAAATTAGATTGTACAAGAGTAGAGAAAGTCATGTGAGTGTAACATCAGATTTTTTGTTATTCCTTTGAATATTTTTTGTAACTGAGAAGTCGTTATTCGTTTTGTTTTTGTCGCGGTCATACAAACAGCATGGAATTTCAAAGCATCACGTAGTGACATGCTTTTTGAAAATGTGACTATCGCTTTATCTACGTATACTACAACGAAACGTGTAAATGTGAACGTTTTCTTTTGGTATTTAATTAAAGTCCTTTAACCGGGTAGGCCATTACGGACGGTGAATGAACGAAATAGTTAATCATGCTCAAAAGAGCCCGCCGTTACTAGAAATTAGAATCTAACATTCATCTTCTCAGAATAAGAGGAAACCCTGGAAAAAGCTTTACCAGGTATTTCAGTTTAACCGAGACCTCTTGAATGTGAGGCAGACCCCCACACCACACAGATGAGCAAAATGTGATTTGCAAGTTTATCTGGATTATAAGAAGTAGACAGAAAGATGAGATTTAGAAAAAAGAATTTGTAGAATGCTGAAAAGAGAAAGTTAGGTGAATGCAACACATTAGTTTGTTCAATTTAAAATAATTTAATATATACTTAAATATAATTCTTCCTAATCATAATTCTCGTGATAATGCAAAGAGCGTGGAGTTTCAAAGACACCACATAAAAATCTGACTATCGTTAGAGCTACTGCATTCTTCTTATACTTACAACGAAGTTTGTAATTGCAGTTTCATCTCAATTAACAAGAAGACTCTTTCACTCAAGCCGTGTGTAGGACAAGGTTGGAAAGATAGAATCAGTTTGAAAAATTCAATGTCATAGCCGAAATTTGAACTACGGATCTTCCAGTTTACGTCCAGGTGGCGCCGCGGTAACGCGTGCGACTCGCATTCGAGAGATCCCTAGTTCGCTTCCCGGTTACCGCCCAATCTGACCCACGGGTTTTTTTTTCGAGAGTTTTACTGGGTCGTCAGGCGAATGCTGATATGATTACTCTCAGCCCCCGAATATCGTTCCATTCCTCATTTCGTTCATCCTTAACCCCGTTAGGTCTGTTTCAGGGTTGGGAGTGTCAGCGATGATATTCCGGTGCGGCGTGGCAATAGAAAAAGGATGCTCTCTGTGGAACCTAATTCGTCTCTCGGTCTTCGGCTGGTTGCCAGGGTATAAGGACCGCTTCTTGGGGGGCGTTGATCCCTCTGTTTGGAGTGGGGTCCCCGGTTTGCCTGCCCAATTGTCAGGGTGTCTCAATCTGGAAATTTTAGGAACCTTGTCATTGCTGTGCCGTGACTCCTGGTTCCGGCCACTCGGTGTCTCTCACCTCGTCTCTCCCTCCCGGGAGCGCCCCCTCGAGGGGCACAAGCACAATATCCTCATTCACTGGATCGGGGTCGAGTCCCCTCCGTTACACATTCCATTCCATTCTAGGCCGGAGAAGAAACTATTTTAAGCATTCAGAACGTGAATCGCAATACAAAGTTATTTGGGGGGCTATCTTCAGATTTGTAACTAGGAAGCAATTTAGTTTTCAGAACAGAGTGCTTTCAAATGAACCAATTGCAACAAAAGCACTTCAACCTATCTGATTTAACACTTCGGGTCACTATTTTGAAAATGTAGCTTATATGTTATCCTAACTGAATAAAACACCTATATAGAAACTGCATATGTTGCGCTAAAGGTTGTTTTCTCGTATCTATTAACATTTTGCATACAATACCTAAACAGGTGTTTTTACTCTACGTCCACTATACGACTGGCACGGCTTTTCTTCCTTTCTCTTGTGAGTGTGCATTTAAGGGGAATTATGTTTCAAATAAAACAATCTTTATTCTTTTTTCAGTAACAAACGCAAAATATATCTCATTTTGAAGAAAATTTAATGTTGTACTTAATTGTTCCCAAACTGCTTCAACAGTTTGACATTAATATTACTTTTGTTGACATATTTTTAAAACATTACTTGAATATTATCAGAACTGAATGTGCCAACTGTATGGAACTACACACTTAGCGCTTAACGTTGTGATCAATATCTATGACAATTAAAAAGCAAAACGAACTTATATTCAAGGTAATAAATATGCTGGGAGTACGCATAGAACGTTCTATTGGTGATAATTATGAAACTATTATTATTAATATTATTATTTATTACTAGCAACAAACTTTACAAACAAGGTATACATTATGCGAACCTTGTTTCTCAAGAAAACTACTGAATCATAAACTTGCGTAGCACCCGCATAAAGAGTACAATATTTGATTTTTAAACAGCATATTATGCAAAGAAAATGTTAATTTATTTCGTTTGAATAGTTCTAGTAAAGAGAAAAGTTACTTTGTTTCACCTTCTTTCCTCTTAGAGTCAGGTTGCTGAATTATACGAGCATACAAGGAAGTAAATGTGACCTTTGGGACGATCCGGCACTTGCTGTTGGCTATAGCCAGGCATGACTAGTCGAGAAGAAATTTCTTCCCCCCTCTTCCTCTACACCCCTTGGCCCATCGGAAAACATTTGAAGCCCACTGTACAAATTGCTGGCTAAATCCACCATTTGATAGCCCAAAACTGGCATCTGGATACCAGCGTTGCTACACATTGGCAGTTACTTCGCAATCCTTGGATTCTGAATACTAATAAGAACATTTATAATGCTGTAATAACTCCAAAATGCTCAATGCACTGTTAATGTAAACGATTAGCTTTCCTGCCGTTAATACAAACGATGGTAGTTGTTATCACTTAAACTTTTTGTAAAAACAATTTGTTTTCGTGCACTACCAGCGGCAACAGAGCTCAATGTAACTTTAACACAAAATCTTCTGTATATCCACCACACACCTTGAATAACCGCAATGTACATTCCTGCTCATAATGAGTAACGGGTCTTCACTATAAGATTATTATTTAAGTGAAAATGAATCGCGAGATGAGAAATATGCACATCGATATTCTTGCACATGCGTTGTTTCTTTACTTTCTCTACTACGTAGAGTAAGTAGGGGAAGTATTGTATTCCACCCAAAAATTCGATACCGAGATTTCACCGGAAACACATGTTTTGAGGCCCCTGAATAAAAAATCTGCTGTGTTACATCACATGACTTTCTCTACTCTTGTACAAACTGATTTTACAAACTCTTATTCTCCATCTATTTCATATTAATCGAGATAAACATTTGCAGAAACGATCTTTTGAAATGCAAAGAGAATTACATTTTACACATAGCGACCATTTCTAAAAATATTTGACTATCGCTTAAGGCGTACTATGTTCCCCTTGTTTTGTATTTGCAACGGCAATATAGAAATACAGTAGCCTTTAAGCATCGACATCTCTTAATAGCTGGTTGCTATGAGCAGCACCATTCTCTTTGCCACAGATTAATACTATTTGCATATCCAAGACAAAACAATGAATAACGAATTCCCATTTGCGAAAAGTATTGAAAAATTTAAGAGAATAACAGGCAATATCTCGAAAATGGTTCACCCAACAAAAAACATGTATATGACATAAATTGTGTATTTTAACGCGATCTACATTTTTGTGTAGTAAAATTTTGTTTATTTCTTATGGTTTACCAGTTATGCAAAAGTCGTTCACAATGAAGAATACTTTTGGAGACATTCCCAGAAAATTCAAGATATACACTTTATTTGTCATGAAAATATCTTAAACATATGATATTTTAATCAAAATCGTTAGAGCCATTTTTGAGAGAATTAAAATGTTCGAAAAATGTTCCATGTAAGGGGTAATCTGGGGTGGGGGGATTTTCCTGAAGATCTTCGTGTCGCATCTCTGGAAGGTACTGATCCTAAATACCAAGTTTGATGTTTATCCGACTGTTCGTTTCTGAGTTATGCTGTTCACAGACACACACACAAACACAGGACATGTTACCAAAAATATTTTTACTTCCTCTACTACGTATAGTAAGTAGGGGAAGTATTGTATTCCACCCAAAATTTCGATACCGAGATTTCACCGGAAATACATGTTTTGAGACTCACTGAATCCAAAAAAAGCATTTTTGGAAACATGTCCGTGTGTGTGTCTGTTGTGTGTCTGTGTGTCTGTGTGTCTGTGAACAGCATAACTCAAAAACGAAGAGTCGGATAAACACCAAACTTGGTATTTAGGTTGAGTATCTTTCAGAGATGCGACACGAAGGTTTACAAGAAAATCCCCCCACCCCAGACTACCCTTTACATGGAACATTTTTCGAAAATTTTAATTTTCTCAAAAACGGCTCTAACGATTTTGATTAAAATATCATATGTTTAAGATATTGTCATGACAAATAAAATGTATATCTCGAATTTTCTGGGTATGTCTCCAAAAGTATTCTTCATTATGAACGGCTTTTTCATAACTGGTAAACCATAAGAGATAGACAAAATTTTACTACACGAAAAATGTGGATCGCGTTAAAATACACAATTTATGTCATATACATTTCTTTTGTTGAGTGAACCGTTTGCGAGATATTGCTTGTTATTCCCTTAAATTTTCCAATACTTATACTTTTTCTCAAATTCGTTATTCATTTTTTTATGTCCTGGACATGCAAAGAGAATGGAATGCGCCACATAGCAACCAGCGTTAAAATATTTGACTATCGCTTAAAAGCTACCATATTCCCCTTGCATCTACAAGAAAATTATCAATAAGATTGACATCTTGATATCTCCATTAACATGAAGCATATGGAGAATAAGCGTTTGTAAAAATAGTTTGTACAAGAGTAGAGAAAGTCATGTGAGTGTAACACATCAGATTTTGTTTATTCAGGAGGTCTCAAAACATGTATTTCCGGTGAAATCTCGGTATCGAATTTTTGGGTGGAATACAATACTTCCCCTACTTACTATACGTAGTAGAGAAAGTAAAAAAGCGTGTTTATAAAAAAGTCCGTGTGTGTTAGTGTGTGTGTGTCTGTGAATAGCACAACTCAAAAACGAAAAGTCGGATAAATACCAGACTTTGTATTTATGTTCACTATCTCCCAAGGATGCAACATGAAGATTTTCAAGAAAACCTCTCCACCCCAAACTACCCTTTACATGAAACATTTTTCGAAGTTTTCTATTTTCTAAAAAATGGCTCTAACGATGTTTGTTAAAGTACAATATATTGAAGATATTTACATGACAGATAAAATGTATATTTTTAATTGTCTGGGAATAGTCTGTGAAGTCCACTTCAGTTGGAAGAAATTCTGTACAATCTTGTACAGCTGCTAAACGTTAAGCGATAGACAAAAACGCACTACACAAAAATGTATATCTCTTTAAACCTCACAATTTACTTCAAATAGGTTATTTTGTGCCAAAAGCGATTTCTGATATATCCGTTATTAAAGGTTCGAATTGTCCATTACTTTGTCATTATTTAAAGTCCTTTCAGCTCTCGGTTGTTTCTCGTCATTGCATGGAAACTGTATGGAATTTCCCCACCCTAATTCTCAACCACTTCTACTGTAGCGCCCCAGTTCTCAAGTTACCTTTATAAACCTTTAACCAAGAATAACTTCTAGGTGCTAAGCCACGGGATAGTACGATCAGGTTATCCCAAGGATGGAGTAGTTGATTAATACGCAATTTGACCAATATTAAACACATTACTAACTCACTCTTGCTTACACTGGTTCTATGACTTAGGATGATGTATTGAAATTAGTGAAACAAACACTTCTTATTGGTGTTTTAATAATCTGTAACGACAAATACATATAAAATATATTTTGATTTAAGTAATGAATTTTACAACGTTATATTAATTTTCAGTTCCCCCAAAGGCTCGTAGGATAAGGACCCATAATTACGATTCTTTAAATCCACTCACTGGACGTATCGTGCTGGAAAATGTATTTAAATCATTGCCAGTCTTTATGCCAGTAAATCTGAATTTACTATTCTTATAATCACAAACTTTGGGCATTAACCTTCCCAAATTTCTTAACAGGGAATATGCATTTAACAAATGAATAATTAACATCATAAATGCAATTCATTTCACAATATAGACATTAAAATACCATCACATTTCTTTAAATTTAAATGTCATTTTACTGAATGGCATGACTTTAATTTAAACATGTAATAACTAAGTGAATATTAGCCATTTAATTTGGCTGGGGAGGCGAGTACGGTAGAAGCCAAGGATCTTCTTTCTTGCATGACATTCCACTGCTATTTTGGTGCGTATCAACCTGGATATAGTATAACTCGAAATCCTACCACTTTTCTAACTTGATTGCTGATCTTGTAGCATTCAAAGGTTGCAAACTGAAGATCCCTTGATTTAGGTGAATAAAGTTCCGCAATACTAGCATGTGGTGTTTAACTTTGCTAGCATATTCGCTATATGTAAGAATTGCTAGTACCGAAATTATACTAAAACTGCTGATCGTCATATGAGTGTAGACGTGATGCTTATAGAAGTGCTAAAGAAGTGCTAAAAGTCACCCCATTGTAGCTATGCAGGACTGGCTGCTCTGCTCACACGAGCTGTGCAGAACTAACTCCTCGCACCAGCTATGCCAGTCTAGCTGCACACACAGCCAACTATGCAGAACTGACTGCTCTTCTCACACCAGCTATTCGGAACTGACTGCTCACAAGAGCTCTCGTGTTTGTCTTCTAGAACGTCAGGTGAGGGAACGGGGTCAAAGTCAATCTCGCTGCAGTCGAAACCACTTAATTCTCCCCCGCCCTTTGGAATTTCAATGATGTGCTTTTAAAACGTCACAAATTTTAAGATCAGCATTTAGCGTCCAGTTCTTAAACATTTGACTATCGCTGTTCTCTTTGTATCTATAACTAAATGTGTAATGTAGCTATTTCTGCAAATGTTTATTAGGATTAAAATGTAGTAGATAGAAAAATAAGCTTTAGTAAAAATAGTTTGTATGGCCACCAATAAATGATAAAGGGTAGAAAAAGGCATGTGAATTATCACACCAGAATTTTTAACAGAATATCGTCGCTGTCACAATATCCTCAACATGTGGGGAAAAATGATCGCTTTTGTTTATTATGGCTATACGGCCCACAATTGTGGGCCCACTGAATCACAAATGCACTTTGACAGTAATGTGACAGTAATGCTCAAACTTTTATAGTTGTCATTTACACGGCAACAGTAACCATTTCTCATTAGGTAAGCACACTGGTTTCTAATCGAACCGACTATCGAATGCTGCAGGTTTAGTAATAATGCCCGTTATCTTCAGTAACAGGGATGTATTCAGAGAGTGAATTTATGTGGGGACTGAGGCAGGAATAACTGAAACACACGAAGTTAGTCTACCTTCATTCTATGGACACTTTTAGAGATATATCCAAGTGATGAGGAGGCCAACTGGATCAATGAACAGGATATGTTGATTTAATAAAGATTTGGTATGTCAGCATGACCAACAAACAACCTTAAGTATCCGTTGGACCAAAATGCAAATAAATGCTAAACTCCCAGCCTCAAACGCAGCTTTTAACTTCTTCAAATAATGTAAAGAATTAACCTTTTAAGTTAATCAGCCGGCTTTGCTAACCACTAGACCAAGGGAAGACGCACTCAGAAGTGCTAAAGGAGGTACTCTGTGTCCATCAAGTGCTAACTTCCTGTGACTAAACGTGTGTGGATAGTGAAATGAGCGGAGCAAGCCGTTTAGTCAATGTTGCCAACCAAAACAGGGAATGATACTTTTCCGAAAGAACGGTTTATTCCTTGCCATATCCCAATATTTAACACTCTTTTAATGTGTATAATATCATTTGCATATTTATTAACAGGTGCAATGTATAAAAGTCACAGAAAACACAAATGAGACTGCATAATATTCCTATCGAAATATTACGGCTTTGAGTATCTTGGGGAGGGGGGGCTTTAGTCCTTGAGGTTCCCCCCGGGTTCGCTCCTGTTTAGTAATGCCATAAATGCTGATAGTTTTTCGTAATTTAATTGAGGTTAACGAATGCTTGTCTCGACCTTCGGTCTCGAAATAATGATCTAATGATGACAACCATGAGTTTGAAAGCTCAATTAAATTACCTGAGAAGAATTATAAGCAAGAGGGAGATTCCGTAATAATTAATATGCGAGAACAATGCCATTCTTTGTACTTTTAGTATAATAGTTGAAGCTATTACACTACAAGAAAGATGTCTTTCTTTTAGGGGGTACTTTTAGTATAATCACCTGTTTCATCTCGTCTTATGCTGCGTTAGATGTTGTACAGCTTCTTTTATATTTTAACTTCACGGATCACCAAATCTCGCCATTTTTAGTTTGTACCAACCGCCAATAGTGAACAGGAAAATGCAGAGATAGGCTTCTAAGATCGTTGGTTGAATCGAAACAAAGATTATAGGAATAAAAAAATTAATGTGGGGGGAAAAATCAATTAGTAGTTTTTTTTAATACCATCAGGAGCGTCATTTCAGTTTCTGCTTAGGGACAGGGCAGTCTGAAGCAGTTTCCTGAATTTTTATGTGAATTTTAACGACGCATTTAGCCTAAGTAATATTTTACTTCTCAAGTGTGAAATATTTGTGTTAAAAGTACAGTTGTCATAATTTTTCTTTTAGTAGAGCAATAATAATCATTATTTCTCATAACCTAGGGGGTAATTGACTCCCTGACCCCTAAATGACGCCCCTGAGTACCATGCTTTAGAACTATCAATCAAGTTCGATTCTGATTGGTGAATAATAAATTGGTTGCTACAATAGGCATACAGGAAAGGACATCACACAACTTACTGTTACATCAAACAACAAACGTTCTCTTCTTAATATTCCTATACATTAGCAGTGGCTGTAAACCTCTTTCCATGTAATGTAGTATTAGAAATTGTTAATTTTATTCATTTTCAGAAGGGTTGACGAGAACACTTCTTAGTTCAGTTTGCGCTGCAACGACTCTATACAGCTAACAATACCTACAACTGAGGAATATCTGATATGCAGGTCCGTCAAAAAACTGTACATCTTCTTTAATACTGTTTTCGGAGCTGTATTGAATTAATTGTGGAATATGTGTATTTAATCGCTTGCTGAAGGAACTACGCGGTGATCATCTGACATAGCCCTAGAGTTATCCTGTAGCTTCGGACCTCCCAATATCCGAAGCTAATGTGTAGTATGGCATTTCTTTCTTAACAATGCCAGCAACCGTATGGCTCTTACAGTTGATTTTAAACAAGAAGTCCCTTGTGACAACTATTGGAGGGGCATGTTTCCATGTGGTTTACATGGCAACCTCCACTCCGCTATTGGTCTAGCCAATACGGTTCTACCAACCTCCTTTCCCTAACTTTCAGGGGTAGTATGTTGCGTTGCCACATTCCATACTGCTTACTATATTTCCATTACAATGAACTGTCACAAGTCGCTTCCTGTTTAAATGCTATTATATGATTGACATACATATAATATAGGTATTATAGTGAATCAAAATGGCCGGTACACGCTTGAAGTTTGAGGAATGGAAGTTCATTTCAAAGTGGCGATTCAAGTTTCAACCTGTGTGGACGCGCGAGTCTACAACACCCTTGATAATCATACGGATTTGTGATTAGTTTGAAACGCATTGTACCATTTGTATTGTGCAGTAGTAAAGATTCGGAAAATGTCGTACAACTGTAAGTCTTGTTTCTTTGGCTACGGTCTTAGAAATTTTTGCAATGTCGCCTCAGAAGTCTGCCGCACAATTCGCTCGTGAGACATGAGTTAGCAGTGCTAGCGTGCGGCGCACTCTGAAAGCCGCTAAGTGGAAAGTGTAAGTACCAAGGTTATTACATACATTAAATGATGAACCTAATCACCGAATGGAGTTTTGTGAATGGTTTCAGCATACGGTAAACGAGGATGAAGGGTTTGGAAGAATGCGTGGTCTGATGAAGCCCAATTCAAAATTAACGGAACAGTGAATCGCCACAATTGCGTTTACTGGGGTAAAAATATCCACACGTTCATGTCAACAAGGAAGTCAATCATTGCACAATAAGAAAATGAAAATAAAAGAACAAAAAATAAAAGCCGGAAGATTAGATAAGTAGGATTACGTAGTGTCAGAACTTCGTTGAACTTGCTTTCTCAAGTTCCAAGCCATTATTTTCGCGTCTGCTTGACAGACTTTACATTGAATCTATAGGTGTTCAAAAAGCCATGCAACCCGTGGGAAATCACATTCATTTCTTTGTTCTTTTCCAGGTCTTAAGTAATAACTGAGCAATTATGATTTACATGTTAGAACAGGGTATATGTATTGTCACATAGTACATCTGCTTCAGGAGTTATCATCGGAAGGCCTACACAGACAAGTACGAAATAAATGCTCCATCAAGCAGCTATACTACTTCCAGAAGGCATAGAATGTAGCGGGTGTACACAGACGTGGTCGACCGAAGGAGTAAGAGGAAAAACTGACCGACGAGCAGGCTGCATATGTTGCGAGTCCCAAGAAATCAGTGCAAAGCTTCTAGATAGTCCATTGGCAGTACCCACAGTCCGTTGAGCAAGAATCTAAAATAGAACCCCTATAAAATCTATGCTGTCCAGAAAGTGCAATCCAGGTATCTGGAATCTGGACGAGCCTACTGCTGCTGATTCATGTAATGCCAAATGGGGAGGAACTGGATAATTGGTATTGGACAGGTGAGGCGTGATTCTATCTTGCCGGATACATAAATGCCAAAATAGTCAAATGCGGGCTGCTGAAAAGCCACAAGAGCTACGAGAGATGCTTCTGCACTCTCAGAAAATTGGTCTCTGGTATGACGTGCCGTGTCAGGTAGTTGCCTCTTCGTAACAACTTGAACAGACAGTGAACAGTGACCGGTATGTAGCAACGGTGAAAGAATTTATGAAAACGCTGCCAGCAGAGAAGTTGGAGGATACATGGTTTTAACAATGTCACAGCCCATACCGGCAACACTAAGCGTTACTTGGAGCAATGTTTTCCAGGACGAAAGATCTCGATGGGTTTATGACCGCTACAATATCTAGATTTAACGCCTCTCCTGACTCTTTTTGGCAGTATCTAACGGATGCTGTCTACTTAATCATCTCTCACGATTGTGGAATTGCGAGCGAACATCCTGAATTGTTTATACCGTACAACATTGAACACATTGCACAGCAATACGATTAGACGTGTTCACTTGTGTGAAAAAACACACAGCGGCCACTTAAAGATTTTTGTGTAAAATACAAAATCCCGATGGGTTGCGTAACTTTTTGAACGCACTGTATCTTCCGTACTAAAAGTTTCATTGAAGTACCAATAAATGGTGTAGAGATAGTTGTACTAAACGAGTGACCCATACTTTTCCTGAAATTTTCTGAACGAGGAACTCACAGCAACTCATAAGCCACAAAAAATAAATGTGAGAATATAGGGAATACAGCAAATTAAATTATGTATTTGCAAAGCAAGTTGTTACGGTGTATTACTTTGGCATCTTTTGTATATCATAATGAGAAACTGTCTTTACAGTAAGAGAGCTTAATGATAGTCACAAAATGTCTATAAGCATGGTATGAAATAGATGGAAAAATGAATGTAATTGCATCTTCCTTGGTTAACTGCATTTTTGGCTCCTTTATTCATTATTCATACAAGAATGTGGTCTTCATTTCAACCAGAAGAGGATAAAAGTCTGCCATCGGGATTGGCAGATATGTATTTTGGCTCGAAGTTTAAGCGCCTAACCGGCGAAGTCATACCCGACATTGAATGAATGAAATGGGTGAAATGATGCTTAAAAGAGTCAGGGATCCATAGAGCATAAAGCTACCCGACATCCAGGATAAGGGAAAACCCCGAGAAAAAAGACCTTATCCGGGCAACCGTCCTAATCAAACTCGGGACATCCTGGATGTGAGGCAGACAATTTTCAAACTGTGCACAGAAAGACAAATATTGCAATTGAATAGATTTTTCACCAAACATTCACAATGATGCTCGTGCAACATTAATTACTATTTTGAATGTCTGTTCTATGCACCTTCCGATTACATGTTATGCATGCATGTTAGCACGGTTTCCTATAATTTAGGTTGTTCACTTTGATTTCTTCAATAAAAATTCCATAATGAGGACATCACTACTTCCTATATTAGGCCATAAATTAGAGTTGGAGAGAAGTGTGAAACTAAATTTGCAAATGTACTTTTTTACACCTATTTACAATCATTACACCCCTGCATGGTACAGAATATAGGAATTTCCAATTTCTAAGCCTGAATGCCACTTCATAACAGCTTAATTTTCAAGCCAATTTAACAAGGAAAAGATGTGGATTAACACTTAACTACCAAGATGTGCCAAAGAAAAGAAGTACAAATCAATTACAATCGATGTACTTACTTTTTCTCAATATGCCTTTTAGTTTGACCAATACCACATTTTTCTGGTGAATTAATAATTCCTGCAAACCAATCCAGTTGTATTACCATTTATTTATAATAAATTTTATTCAGGTATAGCTGCACAATATACATGATCTCCTATATGGATGTTGTTTGCTTGTGCTTTACTACGTGGTATATTACAGAGCTTTATCAGTTACCAACTTCTTTGTGTACTATCATTTTCAATTAATGTATGTTAATAAATCAGTTGCTAAAGCATAATTTGAAATATCTTTCTACTCCTGAAAACATTGTTACATTTTTTAATAGATGTCATGGCACAGACAATATGGTGGTGTGTTTTTACAAGCACTAAGATTATGGTTCTACTAATTTCTTCCCATTATAGTGCTAGTATGTATGTAGATAATAGCAGTGAAACGAGTATGAGGGATGTTATTAAAGTAGAGTTCGTTATGCAATAAAATAAAAGCTACTGAATATTTTGGCTAATTTCTTTCCACATAGTTTTCACAATAAATTAAATTCTCATTCTAGTGTAGAATAAATTTTAGTAGCTCCTCCTAATAGACGTTTGCCACCCGTCCATAAAACAATCGTGCGGCTTATAAGAAGCATTTTAGTGTGTAAGATTCTATGGTAGAATACATTGTGTTATTGGTACCATTGATTTCAGGAGACGGGGACTTAAAATAGTGGTCTGGAAGTCAGAACTTCATCATAAAGTAGCTGAGAGGGAACAATTGTGAATCTGCAAGTTAATGTGATGTTAGCCAAAACAGACTCATTATTTATGACCTTCTACAAGCTTTCGTACATATGCTGCATACGTCCTCTAAGAGATTATCACAGCTCATTTTCAAAACAGAAAATTTAACTTCAGAAACAACTACACGTTTCCTAGACGAACTGGCGGCGGAAGTCAGTGACGAGGTGCAAAAAAACGTATGCTACGCTAAGATAAATGTTCAAAAAGCATTAATAATTATTAGAAAAGTGGTGTAAGGTTTGAAGACTTGGGTAAAATATAAACTATCGGAGAATGTTTAAAGTTCATGCTTTATTGCATAACGGAACTTAAATTTTAAATAACTGCGATTCTAGAGTACGTTTGAACTCCACTCTTATCAGGAACAAAGGTCGACCACATCCATCCTCTTTGCTGGCCTCGAATACAATTTATTCTGATATGGCTGAATATTAGGGAATGAACTATGTTTCAGGATATTTGAAGGTAATCAAAAACTGTTATCATTTATGATACTAAGGATGGAGAAAATAGCAATAAGTAGGACTTGAAATAATTTGCGGCCGCGAATTTCAACGTGGATTTGAACGCAATTCTATAGGCAGTGTACAATATTTCACCTTAATAAGTGATTTTTGAACTCGCAACAAATCGTGAATTTGTATGTACACAAAAAGTTCGTGAATTCTACTTACAAGGGCTGTACCAGAAGTAACCGACCTAACAAAGAAAACACAAAAATTTTGGGAAAAAACTTTATTTCTCTACATATTCTCCTTTCAGCTCGATACACTTTTCCCAGCGACCTTCAATAGCTTCAATACCCTGTTTATAGTGAGAGTCGAGTTCTGCAAAAAGCCATCAACTGCAAACTCCACCTCCTCACTGTTGGCAAATCTTTTACCACCAAGCCATTTCTTCAACTTTGGAAACAGAAAATAACCAGAGGGGGCTAAATCTGGCAAATAGGGTGCATGAGGAAGTAATTCGAACTTCAACTCATTGATTTTGGCCATGGCGATAATGGATGTGTGAACTGGTGCACTGTCTTAATGAAACAAAGGTTTCTTTTCCACTAAATGCGGTCGTTTTTGCTTGATTTCGTCATTCGAATGCTGCTATAAGTTTGCATAATACTCGCCATCCATTGCTTATCCTTTTCGAAGAAAATAAATGAAAATTATTCCACACACATTCCAAAAAACTGACGCCTTGACCTTGCCTGCTAACGCAACTGTCTCGTCTTCTTTGGAGGCGATTCTCCCCTTTCAATCTACTGTTTTGACTATTCCTTCGTCTCAGGTCTGAAGTGATGGGCCCGTGTTTCATCCATGGTTATCAACCGACACAAAAACTCGGCTTTATTGCAGCAAAACATCACCAAACACTCGACTGAAACATCTTCACGATGCTGTTTTTGTTCCGTTGTGAATAAACGCGGCACCCATCCTGTGCACAGTTTTCTTGTGTCTAAATTTTCAGTTTCCTACGATGTCTGCTACTCGCGCACTTTCAGTCGATGGTCATCCTATACCATTTTGTGGATTTTCTTTACAATTTCTGGCGTGGTCACCTTATTTGTTTGACCACTGCGATGTTCATCTTGGCAGCTCGTACAGCCTCGATTAAACTCTGCCACCCAGAATTTTACCGTTGTAAACGAAGGGGCAGACTCCCCCAGAGTAGAATCTAGCTCAGCTTTAATATTAGTTGGACTAAAACCTTTCAAATGAAGGTGTTGTATCACATAACGATATCCAGTTTTATCCATGTTTACAAATTCGCTAAGAGAGTTCACTAGTGATGGCTGCCAAACAATTACTAAACAACGTAGCATCATCAAACTTTAGACTTAAGCGTTATAAGGTTGGTACTTTCTACCACAGTCGTTTGTTTGAAACATCAACCACCATCTATACATCAGGTCGGGTACTTCTGGGACTGTCCTCGTAATTTGCGAAAAATGATGCTTTATGCGTAATTTGTATTTTAAATGCGTTGACTATTGAATTTCAAGGCTTCAGAGCAAAAGTTGAAAAAAGCTCCCGAACATTTCCGTGAGCAAATGAATGCGCATCGCGCTAGTTAACAAGTTACTAATACCGTCGGAAACAACCGAATATGAAGGGACACCTGTATGTTGCCATTGCCGCTGCCACTGCCGTTTAGGTCCATTTTTACAATGTGCAGTTAAGTAGGAGTAAACGTTAACTGATAATTTTCTTTACGGTTGGATTAAAGTTCCAGTAAAGATTTCTTGGTTCTTATCATCTCCAGTTAACACAATCATGCTAAATGTATAGTAGTTGTAGAAATGTTTCTATGTTTCAATCACTGCTGTGTTAAGTGTTCCATGCAAAGCTGAGAATCAAGAATGCAGTTATTGTATGTGTTTTGTTCTCACTGTTATTGTGAATTTATAATGCACGAGACAAAGAAACCAATGAGTAATTTCTCGTTAAAAGAGAAAGAAAGGTTTCTGAAAATAGTAGAGAAAAAAGTAACATAATAAGAAAATAAAAATTCAGATGCTGTTACATGGCAGGAAAAAGGTCACGCCTCGTTTGAAATCAGTGAAAATTTTGAAGTTGTAAGTGGTACGGAAAGACATTTAAAGAACCTTCGTGATGAATATGAGAACATGCCAAGTGATCTTGCTAGGTTAGGCTGCATTGGCAAGTGCTTGCACATTTATAGAAAAATAGCCCTTTCTGTTCCTTAACACTTCAGCATCATTACGTCCAGGCGAGTGAATTCTTAACATGGATACAATCCAATGCATCTAAAACTTTAGGAAATTTTCTATGAAAAAAAAACCTTAAGTTATTCTCTTCAGTTTCTGGAAGCTTTTTGTAATCTTTGGCTAATGTTGCAATAGCCATGCTAACTTTTTTTCACTATTTGTGATGCTGTTGCACTACTGGCACCTATAACATCACCAAGTGCAATAACCATACTTCCAAGAGCATGGAATCGTAGAGTCAGAAGTAAGCTGGCTTATTAGTGACACCACATTATTTATGAAAATGGAGTTTACTATATCAGTATCAGGTAAAATGTTGGGTTAAATACCGGAGTAATATTGAAGTAATGATAATATAGTAATTATTTTGAAATTCGAATTTCCATTTCTGTAAAATGAAGAATTTGTTCACATATCATAACAAGAATTAAAAGAACTCGTCATCCACAGACTTTTAATAGTTTGTTCTGACTTTCACCATTTTACGCTGTTAGTCGGAGAGCACAACCTTTAATACTCTGTGTTGAGCCTTGCCTTGGCGACTGCCACCGGAAATAACCTAATGCAAACGAACGAGCTTTGTTTCGTCTTACATTATCTTCTGCGTTTCTCGTATTGCATTATTTTGTACACAGTTTGATATCTTCGTAAAGCAGTTTGCAGCTTTCTCAGACTAAAGAATGCCAAATCCAAAGATATCAGTTAGGGAGCGGGGATTTTTCGCATTCGACAAAGCACTGCTATTGGTAATTCTGCACCTACTACCTGGCTTGGTAGTGGAAATATTCCATTGAAAAAACGCTTTAAATCAAGCAAGCATATCGCCAAAACAAAAGGAACCATCAAAATTGCAAAGGTCTGGCAGAGACCTTCTTGAAAGCCAATATCCCACTTCATAAACTGGAAAATGAGCATGTGAAGTCATTTATCAATGAATTTATTGAGGACCTGTTGAATATTTTTCTTTACTTTATTACTTTCTCTACCACGTACAGTAAGTAGGGGAAGTATTGCATTCCACCCAAAAATTCGATACCGAGTTTTCACCGGAAATACATGTTTTGAGACCCCCTGAATCCAAAAAAAGCATTTTTGGAAACATGTCCGTTTGTGTGTCTGTCTGTGAACAGCGTAACTCAGAAACGAACAGTCGGATAAACACCAAACTTGGTTTTTAGGTTCAGTATCTTTCAGAGATGCGACACGAAGGTTTTCAAGAAAATCCCCCAACCCAGACTACCCTTTACATGGAAGATTTTTCGAAAATTTTAATTTTCTCAAAAATGGCTCTTAACGATTTTGATTAAAATATCATATGTTTAAGATATTTTCATGATAAATGAAATGTATATCTCGAATTTTCTGGGAATGTCTCCAAAAGTGTTCTTCAATGTGAACGACTTTTGCATAACTGGTAAACCATAAGAGATAGACAAAATTTTACTACACAAAAAATGCAGTTCGCGTTAAAATACACAGTTTATGTTATATACATTTTTACTTTCTCTACTACGTATAGCAAGTAGGGGAACTATTGTATTCCACCCAAAAATTCGATACCGAGATTTCACCGGAAATACATGTTTAGAGATCCTCTGAATCCAAAAAAAGCATTTTTGGAAACATGTCCGTGTGTGTGTCTGTCTGTGAACAGCATAACGCAGAAACGAACAGTCGGCTAATCACCAAACTTGGTATTCAGGTTCAGTATCTTCCAGGGATGCGACACGAAGGTTTTCAAGAAAATCCCCCCACCACAGAGTACCCTTTACATGGAAGATTTTTCGGAAATTTTAATTTTCTCAAAAATGGCTCTAACGATTTTGATTAAAATATCATATGTTTAAGATATTTTCATGACAAATAAAATGTATATCTTGAATTTTCTGGGAATGTCTCCAAAAATATTCATTGTGAAAGACTTTTGGTAAACCATAAGAGATAGACAAAATTTTACTACACAAAAGATGTAGATCGCGTTAAAATACACAATTTGTCATATACATTCTTGTTGAGTGAACCATTTTCGAGATATTGCTTGTTATCCCTTAAATTTGTCAATACTTATTTTCTCAAATGGGAATTCATTATTCATTTTTTTGTCTTGGATATGCAAAGAGTATTAATCTGTGGCAAAGGGAATAGTGCTGCACCCAGCAACCAGCTATTAAGAGATGTGCATGTGCTTAAAGGCTACTGTATTTCTATATTGCCCTTGTAAATATACATTCCCCTTACATCTACAAGAAAATTAGCAATAAGATAGAGTCTGCAAATGTTTATCTCGATTAACATGAAGTAGATGGAGAATAAGCGTTTGTAAAAATAGTTTGTACAAGAGCAGAGAAAGTCATGTGAGTGTAACACATCAGATTTTTTTTTGTTGAGTGAAGCAGTTTTGAGATATTGCTTGTTATTCCCTTAAATTTTCCAATCCTTATACTGTTTCTCAAATTTGTTATTCATTTTTTGTCCTGGTAATGCAAAGAGAATGGAATACTCCACATAGCAACCACCTCTTAAAATATTTGACTATCGCTTAAAGCCTAGCAATTCCCCTTGCATCTACAAGAAAATTAGCAATAAGATTAACATGAAGCATATGGAGAATAAGCGTTTGTAAAAATTGTTGTACAGGAGTAGAGAAAGTCATGTAAGTGTAACACATCAGATTTTTTTATATAAGAGTATTATGTCAACTAATTTTGTATTGGCTTGTTGAATGTTGTAGGATCTACGCACACTCAGCGGTACCTTCCGAAATGGAGGAACGTGAAGCTGAGATGAAAACTAAATTAAAATATAATCTTCTAGCCATATTTTGTGATGAAACAACAGACAATGGAAGTATATGTTTGTCATCCTCTTCAAAATCGAGGCTGGAGATGTAATTGACATCGTTGTAGGTAATGTTAACACCCCTGATTCCACGGACAGCAAAACTGTTCATGGACAATACTGGACACAATGAACAAGTTTAAATATCCAGCATGACAACGTTGTTGCTCTATATCTAATTCGGCAAGGTATATGGAAGTGTTTTGATGTGCCAAACACACTTATGCCATTAACATGTTAATTGTGCTGGGCTCACCAACTGAATGTACTAGGTAAGCATTACCCGATTTGCATGCTGTCATCTCCAAAGTAGTCTGCATTTCTGAAAATGAGGAAGAGAAAACATTTATTCAGGAACTTTTTAAATAAAATGTATCTTGGACAGAATGAGCCCCATCCTCATGGCTGGTCATCTTGGTTTGAGTCAGTGGTCTACCTGTCAGATCACCTAAATTTTAAAGGATGTAGTGGTCTTCATAAAAAGTGAAGATGTTTTGCGGGTCAACAATGCTGAGGTAGACTTTCTACATACTATGTGGAAGCATAAGCTTCTCGCTGCTTTCGTGCAGGATGTCAGTCAAAGCATTGTAGATTAAATAAAACTTTTGGAGGGCCAGTCACATCCAACAGTGAATGCGCTACTGGTAACCCCAGCAGTAAAACTAGAGTGCAAATGGAGACATACTCTAACATTGTTATAAAACAAAAAATCTGATGTGTTACACTCACATGACTTTCTCTACTCTTGTACAAACTATTTTTACAAACGTTTATTCTCCATATGCTTCATGTTACTCGAGATATCGAGATGTCAATCTTATTGCTAATTTTCTTGTAGATGCAAGGGGAACATGGTAGGTTATAAGCGATAGTCAAATATTTTAAGCGCTGGTTGCTATGTGGCGCATTATATTCTGTTTGCATATCCAGGACATAAAAAATTGAATAACGAATTTGAGAAAAAGTATAAGTATTGGAAAATTTAAGGAAATAACAAGCAATATCTCGAAGATGGTTCACTCAACTAAAAAAATGTATATGACATAAATTGTGTATTTTAACGCGATCTACATTTTTTTTGTAGTAAACTTTTGTCTATCTCTTATGGTTTACCAGTTATGCAAAAGTCGTTCACAATAAAGAATACTTTTGGAGACATTCCCAGGAAATTCAAGATATACATTTTATTTGTCATAAAAATATCTTAAACATATGATATTTTAATCAAAGTCGTTAGAGCCATTTTTGAGAAAATTAAAATTTTCGAAAAATCTTCCATGTAAAGGGTACTCTGGGGTGGAGGATTTTCTTGAAAACCTTCGTGTCGCATCCTTGGAAGATACTGAACCCAAATACCAAGTTTGGTGTTTATCCGACTGTTCGTTTCTGAGTTATGCTGTTCACAGACACACACACACACGGACATGTTTCCAAAAATGCTTTTTTTGGCTTCAGGGGGTCTCAAAACATGTATTTCCGGTGAAATCTCGGTATCGAATTTTTGGGTGGAATACAATACTTCCCCTACTTACTATACGTAGTAGAGAAAGTAAAAATCATCTACTCTCAGTAATGCAATTTGATAAAGAGACCTTTGAGCAAAACTACCGGTCTTTCAGGCATATATGGAATGGGAGGCTTTGGATCACAGCAGTTAAAGAGCATCCATAAATAAAACTCAATTTAATTTTCACATGCAACTAAGTTAATTTCCATGTGATCCTCTTAACCTGCAGGTGCCTATTTTAAAGCAGTGAGTGTGTTTGAATCCTGCAGAGATTATGGCATTGGCTATTCACAAGAGTGGATAAACGTTTAAAGAAGATACATTTTTTCTGATCTGCAGAGTGCAAAATTGCAAAGTGTTACTCCAAACTCAAGTGCTCAGTGAAAAACAAAGCAATGGTAGTATTGTTGGTAGGGTTGACCCTAACAAACCCAGACTCTTAAGAAGGCTGCATCAAAGGCAATTTGGATGCTCTGTGCCAATGCAGCTTAACAATTCTTTTTTTAAGTTATAACAATTTCCTAACAGACAAACATTGCAGTCTGCGGCAAGAAAATCTTTGTCTGCTTTCTGAAATATATTTTGAAAGCTAAACTGTTTCATTTACCATTTGTAGTTAGACGTCTACTAAATATAACTTTTTATTTTAGTACTTTTTAATTGGACAGCATTATGCATGAATCAGCTATGTGCCCTTTTAAATGTTTAGAGCTACACATATTTTAAGTTTTGGGAACGTTAATAATTTTATGGAAGACAATTTGATTCTGAATTATTATTTAAGTCATCACATAAACGTCAAAATCTTGTGTATAAATAGTTCTCCTTGCATCCTCTGGCCTCAAAATATCAATATTTTAAAAATTGGCACTTTGCTGGTTGATGGGTAATGCCATCCAATTTGGTTCATGCTTCCTGACATTTGCCCTACCCTTTATTTAAGTTGCCAATTTTCACATTTCAAGGTACTGATTTTTGCATTTGAACATGCTGATTTCCATGCTTTCAATTCACCGACAAATTCTCTAAATGATTAGATGTGAGGCAGCTTTTCCACCTATGCACTTCTGCAAGTCCAAATGAAAATGAACCACAAACCCTAAAGCTCTGAAAACTCTCACTGCAATAATTCTACTCCATGGAAATACACAAGAGAAAACTGCTCTTCGAAAGTAAACAATAAGATATAACTTAAGGATAGACCAATGCTGGTGCATATACAGGATGTTTCATAAGGAATGCACTTAACAGTAAAATTAACTTTTTAAAAAAATGTTCACACACGTCAAATTTAATGTTTTGAAAGGAAAAGTTTACAAAAAAGAAAAGTTTCAGCCATTATTGTACAAGTATGACGTCTACAAAAATTTTAAATAGCAACAAATTTTTTCTGAAAGTTTTAGTTGCATAAACAATTTAATTTCTCTCAAAAAGGTTTGGTTGCTATGGGAAGAGACCTCTCTTCATTTGATTACTTTTTACGCAGATATTTGAAATGTAGTCTTTGTTACAAGACCTGCTAATATGGAACACTTAAAAATGACTAGGAAACAATGCAGATACATACCACCAGCAGTGATTGAAAATGTTCAACATTTAAAATCTTTGTTGAATACGTCACATCCTATACAATGACTGAAAATGTTGCTTCCTTTTTATAAAATTTTCCTTTCAAAATATTCAATTTGATGTATGAGCAACTTATTTTACTTTGTTCTTCCACACTTAAATATCACCAGGGTGACTGTATAGGTATCAAGAGGCGCCTTGTTGCCATGAAGTCAGTATATCTTCCACTAGAATAATGAACATAAGCAAGATAGTAATCTATTTTGTGTGTAAGTTCTTTGGTTTTCACAATAGGCTACCATTTGAGCAGCATCAAAACAAAACAGAGTAAAGGCTGGTTCACAACCACTCGGTAACGGTAACCAGAACGGAAACGAGAACGGGAAGCAAGAAATTTTGATTCACAACGGCCCGGTAACGAGAACGGGAATGCATATCGATCACAAAGTGAAAGTCGATTTTGTGCATTGGGATTTCATTTGTTTTTAACTGACCAATGACATTTTTTCACCTACTTCCAATTTAGCCAAGCCAACGTCAAAACTCGATAGAGTAAACATTATCTAAATGCATATTCATTACATTTACGATTCCTCTACTTATGCCAAACTTACATTCCTCTATATAATTGCATACATTAAACTTGTTTATTCTTTTTTTCATTTCCACCGGTTTTAGCTGTTCTTTGTAGCTTTTGTCATTGTTTTTTAGGTAATAACCAGTTTTGAGTAGCATACAAACTACAAATGATTCCTTCACCAGAGGAACCACCGTTGATTAGTTTTGCGGGTGTCGGGATGAGGTTAGGAAGCACATTTACTACTAATTCCTTCCAGTTTCATGTTTCCAGCTTGCGACTATAGAGCGCACTAGTGGCTGTTTCATGTCACGGCCACTTACCTCTAGAGTGGCGAGTCTAATATGCACAATAGGGATCTAATATACCGTGCCCGGGAACGAGAACGAGAAAGTTTAGTTGGGCAACTCTTCTTCCCGTTCCCGGGGCCCGGGAAGGCTTCCCGTCGGTTGTGGACACTCACATTTGAATACATGTATTTCAACTTTCCCGTTCTCGTTGGTTGTGAACCAGCCTTAACTCCAGCCGCAAACAAAATGCTTCACGATAGAGATTCCCCTTATTTTGATAGCACTGAATCGATCTTTGCAATCCATTACTTTTAAATAACACTCCTTCCTATTGTAAAATGCCTCCAAAACTTGGTCCAGAAGGCTCTTAGTTCACTACGAAAGGAACAAAACACACTATTTTTCATTAGCAAACAATTGTTTACACAACACTAGTACATATCTCTGACTGTTGTAATTGCATTCTAAGGAAATATCAATGCATGTGCTGCTACCAAACAATATCGGATCTTGCTTCTTAGCAATAATATATCACACTAAATGAATGAATTGAAAATCAATCTGCTTACTTGGAGATGGGGAGTTGTATCAAGGAAGCACTACCGATAGATATACTAGTATTACAGCACGGAAAAGGAGAAATTGTTGGAGACAATGGTAGTTGTTGCAGGGAACAAAGAGAAGGAAGTAAAAATGAGGTAAACTGCTTGTGCCATGTCATTAAAATGTATTTAATGCAGTGGAGTACCTGAAAGGATATTCAGAAGACTTTGTATAGTTTTCTCTTTCAAGCTCACTTTAAAAAAAATAGAAATATATAATCTTTATATTTCATTTCTGTAGCAAAAACCAGAATGGAGATTGTGACTGTTTGAAGATAGAAATGCACATCGTTTAAATACAGTTGTGTTTGTTGAAACATTGACAAACCAAGTGTTTACAGAAAAAGTGACAAATGAAATTTTAACTCACTTTTTATTTATTAAGCTTTTAATAAACATAACTTTTTGTGTTTTTTTAATGTCCAGGATAGTATTATCAATATAATTGGTCCAAAAGCACTAAGTGGAACACACTTTTCATTATAAATGTGGTGTAAAAAAAATTATTTTCATGATAAGTGGCACACTTATTAGATATGAAGAACCTTAAGGCATAGCTTGTTATCCATAATGTATACTGTTGGTAATTTTACTCATTTACTACTCAAAGCATAGCAAATTAATCCAACTATTACCAATATCACAGACTGGCTCTGTGGTTGGTCAGTGTTAAGTCTTTTCATCCCAGAGTTTATTCAGTGGTTGCAAATGCTAATTACTCTTTAATTAGAATAATTCCATACACCTCCAGAATCTGGGGTGGAAATGGGTTTCTTATAACTATGTTGGAGTAGGAAGCATAATGCCTACCAGTCAACTATACAAAGGATTTGATTTAAGGTAAAATGGAAAGTGTAAATCTAGCAAAAGTGACATCTCGCATTCAGATTCTCAACTCATTAAGTTAATGCAGCAGTAAAGGCACGTGACAATTTTCATTAAATTCGGAGGTTAAGAGTATCAGAAAAAGATAATGGGTAATAAAACGTATGTACCTTTTTCTCATAAGGTAGTGGAAGGTCATGAATGACACTTTTTAACAAATACTTTTGTTCTGATGACTGGAATTGTTTTTAAACATAAAAAACTCAATTTTATTTTTTGTTATCCTATTAACATTTTATTTCATATATTCAGTATTAAGTACTGAAAGACGTTTTATGATTGTAGTTATCAGAATTTATAATCATCATAGTTGGAAAAATTTCATCTTGAATAAGAATAAATTTTTCAGTCCTGAAAATTAACAAATACAATTTTATCAGCCCAAAAATGAAATTTATGGCCATTTTATACTTTCAGATTGCCATAATGCAAATCATTGAAGTGGTAGGTAGCTTTATAGATTTAAAAATAATAATTCTGGAGAAAACTCTCACCACACACATTGGATGCGTACTGAGAATGAACCTAAGATCTGTTGTAAATCATGCATTAAAAATGCCACAGCTATGCATAAAAAACACAAATGGTTTCATTCATACAACACGGTTTTTAAGCCCAACAAATATAGAGAAACTTAAATGAAGCTAACAATGATAGCCAACAACTCAAGAGCCATAACCAAGTGAAAAGAGAACAGTGGAAGAAACTAAAAAGGATTAAAGAATTTCTCAGCAACTATGCAACATTTAAATATAGCAAACGTTTTTCTCAATGAAGCACACTGAAAGCAAAAATACAGCTGATATAGTAGCATCAAATGAAAGCCAGTTTTGCCTTCAAAAGAATTGGCAAACAGCCCTCTCAATTTTTTCATAGCAAACCCAGAGAGAATTATTTACATACAAGAATGTCAAAGATTGCCTCTGGGGTTGGTCAGCTCAAGCTACTCAACCCAGAAGTCTCAGGTTTGATTCCTGGCTGTGGCAGGGAATGTTTCTCCTTTAACCAGAATCATTCTCTATTCCACACTCAGTCTAAAGTATGAATTTGTGTTTAATAGCAAAAGTATCTGATGCATTACATTCATATGACTTTCTCTACCTATTATTTATTCGTAGGCATAAAAACTATTCTTAGGAAAGCCTATTTTTCTATCCACTTCATTTCAATCAAGGTAAACTTTTTGCAGAAATAGCTACATTACACATATCATTATAGATACAAATGTCTAACTACTGGATGTCATATGCTGGCCTTAAAATTCCAAGCTCTTTCCATGCAATCGTGAGAAACAACTGAAAATCAACAAATTCAGACAAAAAAGTATTAATTCAAATCATTAATAATGGATTATCTTGGAAACGGCTTATGCCACAAAAAAGTTATTTAAATTGTGTGTTTTATAGATCTATAATTTTTGTATAATACATATTTGTCTGTTGCTCAACATGTATCAGCTATACAAGATTATACAAAATTTTTCCAGATGAAGAGGACTTATCACGCTATTCCCAGAAAATTTAAATATTTATTTTGTCAGGTAATTATCTTTAATATATTGTATTTTAATCAAAATCATTGAAGCCATTTTTGGGAAAATCAAATTTCTTCCATGTAAGAGTGGTTGGGGACTTTCTTGAAGATTGTCACATCTTAGGACGATAGAGAACTAAAAGCTAGATTTGGTATTTTCTGACTTTTCATTTTTTAAATATGCTCTTCTAAAAATGCTTCTTTTTATTCTGGGGTCTCAAAAATATAATTTTATGAAATACAAGTAATCAAATTTTTGGGTGGGATGCATTACCTTCTCTACCAACAATATAAGTGGTATTGCAAGTAAAATCTGATCAAAATAAATTAAGAAATTCTACAGTTCAGCAACGAATAACACCATCAATTGTTTCTCAAGTAAAAAAGGATTTAAGACTGATGTGATGAATGGAGAAGTATGTGGATGTAGGTAATAAGTTAGTGAGAGAAGGGTGGTGCTGGTATAGATTTAGTGCATATAGGCTAAGGGGAGATAGGAAGGGAGAGAATTTGAATACGTGTCCTCTTTGTGGAGAGGCAGATAATGATTTGCATTATATAATTGAATGTGAAGAAACTAAGTTATGGAGAAATCAGTTTTTACCTAAAGAATGGGAGAAAGTTAACAAAGTATTAAAAGTTAGGATAATGAAAATACAAAAGGAGAGGGATATAAAAAAAATAGAATATATGGGGAGAGTAAGAGAAAAATGGTATAGAAAAATAAAGCAATATGAATTTGTTATAACCCACCATGCACAAATAACCAAGGAAAGAAAAAATAGCAACTCAAAGTAATGTACTAAAAATTGTAAGAATTTTGTATAGTATTATGGAAATAAATATATATATATATATATATATACATACCTACTACATTTTAATCCAAATAAACCTTTGCAGAAATAGCAACATCACACATTTCATTATGGATACAAAGAGAACATGGATAGTCGAATATTTTAAGAACTGGATGCTACATGTTAGCCTTAAAATTCCATACTATTTCCATGCAATCACAAGAAACAATTGAATTAAAAAAAAGGACTTTAAGAGAATGACCAAAAAAATTAATAATTTGAACTTTTAATAACGGATATCTCAGAAATGGCTTATACCACAAAAAAACCTATTTGAAATATATTGTGTTTTAAAGATATCTACATTTTTTGTGTAGTATGTTATCATCTGTCGCTTAAAGTTTACCAGTTATACAAGATTATACAAAATTTCTACCAAATGAAATGGACTTCACAGGCTATTCTCAGAAAATTCCGATATACACTTTGTCATGTAAATATATTAAATATATGATATTTTAATCAAAATCGTTAAGAGCTACTTTTTAGAAAGTAAAAATCTTTGAAAAATATTTCCATGTAAAGGGTAGTCTGGGGTGGGGTAGTTTTCTTAAAAAAATCTTCGTGTTGCATCTCTGGAAGGCACTGAAAACTTAAATACCAACTTTGGCATTGATTTGACTTTTTGTTTTTGAGTTATGCTGTTCACAGACAGACTCTAACTTACGGACCTTTTTCTAAAAATGTTTTATCTTTTTGGATTCAAGGGACCACAAAACATGTATTTATGATGAAATCTCGATATCGAATTTTTGGGTGGAATACAATACTTCCCCTACTTACTATACATAGTAAAGAAAGTCAACAAAAAAAAAAATAATAATAATAAATAAATAAATAAATAAATAAAAAGGTCGAACTATTGCAGTTACATTATGGATAGCCACTTACCCTAAAATTTGAGGCTTTCTGCAAGAAGAAAGAAACTCAATGAAATCCACAGCTTTTAAAGTCGAACTTTCATAAAAACTGACTGATCCGAGTTGAACCTTCCTAGCAAACTGAAATGCCAAGAGATTATTTTGCATGTAAACTACATACAAGTTCTGGAAAATAGCACCATTGGGATTTATTATACCCAGAATCCAGTTATGGACAAATCATTACAGTAGTATTCCGAATCTCAGACATATATTTATGACTATCAGGTTTAAGGCTATCTTTTAAAATTTGAAATAACAATGAAATTAACAAATGTCAAGATTTTTATTTTATCATTTTTTATTACAGAGTTATGCAGATATTCTTAGAAGCGAAGTTTTTGGAAGAACCACTTATTCTTCCCAGATTTATACCTGAAAAGAAAAAAACAATACTGCAATGTATAAAAAGTTTTCAATAAGCTGAAAAAAATGTGTTACTAAATGTTAACTGTTTTACTGGACAGAATAAACACTATGCTATGACTACCAACATTTGTATTGCTGCCTAAATTCTTTCCTAATTTACATCTTGATTAGCATTTGATAAGAATGCTCCTAACACTGAAACAAAGTGTGCATGTGTGTGTCAGGAAATATCACATTCACTCAGCTATAGCATCTTGTCGCCTATAGTACACCCCTTAATTTTTAAAGGAAAAACAAATTAAAAATCCTTGGCAATTGACAAATTCCTTACTAGCATAAATCTAAATCTGACGCTGTGTTATTGGCTTGTGTGACAAACAAACAATGCAGCAATAATGGTAAAGCCTAGCGAACACAGTCTTTCATGCTATACCCAACAAGGCTAAAATCAACCCCTTCCTGTTTTACACCTTTGTTCAAGCGTCCAGTCTCATCTTCAATGTATACTGTGAGTGTGAAAATTTACAATGGTCATGCTGCAATTCAAAGTGTGTGAGATTGTGTAAAACCATGGAATCTCAGGTTCAGGATTTAAGGTGAGCCGAGGCTAGGCAGTATGAGTTATGCATTAAAACGCTTTGAATTTTGAAAAGAGCTTCAACAGCTTCCATCTGACTAGACAGAGAAAGTGATAGAATGTCATTGTTTTGTGATAAGACACCCACAAGAACATAACTTCCTTTTATCGCAAATTGGAAACATAGACCGCACACCAATTTCCTTTGAAATGGTAACAAGCATGAGAAACATAGGGGCATCAAGTGTTTTAGTGAAAACTAAATAAAGCTGAGAAGTTACACATGCTGTACCATGATGTTATGTATGACTGTACTGTCCATTCCAAACCAGAGTTCCCTCTGATGTAAACAGAAGCACGTGCTGCGGCTTGTCACCAACCCAAGAACACACTCTTACGCCAATGTAAATAGTTCCTTAATACATGTATTGTACACTGAAATATTAGGGCAGGAAAGGTATAGAACTGCACATTTAATTACGGTTATCATAAGAACCCATCGTTAAAGGTAATGGATACATACTGTGCCAAATCCACCCTCCCAGGAGAAATATACACTACGCGACGGGCATGTATCCAAGGACCGCTGCCGAATGCGACAAAAAGACGTGAAATGATCAACGTAGTAGTTCAAATAGTTCGCTACAAGAAGAAGAACCAGCACAAGTTTGGACTCACGTAGTAGGTCACGCCACGAGACTCGTCGACTGCGCACGCGCTAAACACTCTCGATCTGCTCGACATCTGCTCCAACGTGCTGGGTAGCAGGACGAACCAGTCTGTCTTCACCGAGGGAAACAAGCAGGATCACGTCAGATAGAGGCATTCGGCACGGTACACAAAATTCTCTTTCGGCTAAATCTATTTAAAATTCTCTTTGTAATTGGGTATCGGTAAAGATTTATCGTCGGATAGATATAATTATTCTTGGCGTTTAACTATTAATCTTTAAATGTGAGAGCAGGAAGCAAATTGTAAAAATTGGAATTGAATAATAAATATGGAAACTGTAAACTCTAAAATGAAATAGTGAATAAACAAGGGTTGAGAATTGTAACCATTTGTGTGATATTCACGTGTTGAGTTATTAAAGTAAAGAATACGGGTGTCAATTATTTTTATGAATATATCTTCAAGCCATTATTCCTTGTACAATCCATGTGATCTTGGGTCAAAGTATTCGCTTCAATACTAACTGTTAAGAGATTACAAAATATTATTTTCGTCTGCTGCTGCACTAACGCTGAGAGCATCTTGCTTGTTAATACCAACTGTATGCATGACTGCCATTCTCTTGCATATACAAGAAATGCAGCAATGAATTCCCAGAGATGCTATCTGAGTACCGAATAAACACTTTGCATAACACAGGAAATATGATAAGCGAACAGTCATTCATAATACACTAACAGATATGCTCAGCTCAGGTCAAATCTTGTTCTTGTGATTTAGTCAGTTGGTATTTGAGCTCACATGGCAGAGGAAGGTGCTTGTAGTGCGAATAAACTGTTCAAACACAAAAGCGGCAAACAGTTAAAATTATGGCGAAAAACAAACAAAACTTAATATATTCAACTAACTATTAGAAAAATACCAGACACTTGCATTACTGTATATTACGAAACTAATATCCAATTTTACAGGCATTTCAGTAAGAAGTGTAACCAAAATGCACAGGGAATATAAACAGACATAATAGAACATACAAAAGGAAATAAAATGTGGGAACTTGTTTTGTGTGTGACAGGGGTGTGGAATTGTGGATAAACTTGCCATTATATTGGAGAGTAGTTCCGATTCTGATATGGCAGCTGAGTCATCTTCGGAGGATTCGGATTTTGGTGTTGCACTTTTGCCCAAGGATTGTGATTAACGTAAGTAAAATGTTCATTTCCGCATGCTTATAAAATCGATTGTTACCTCAGGTTGCATTTTGAACTACTTTCACGCGAAAAATACAAAGAATTTGTTTACTGTGAGAGGCACTCTGGTTTGGAATGGAAGTAGATGGCAGGAAACACCCACCATAATGTATTTTTAAATGAAAAACACTCCCTAAAGGAGATTTCCCAAAGGGAAATATCCATATACAGGAGAAAGGATGGATGAATGCAGATCTGGTGAAAGTATGGCTAAAAGAGTATGGTAACAATGCCCAGGAGCTCTCCTTAATAAAAAGGCTAAGCTTGTATTTGACAGCTTTGGTTACTTAGCTGACAATTTTAAAACAAAAAACCAGCAATTACTCCAGGATTTGCATCCATGCATGCTTGAGGCTGATCACTCCAGAAATTGCTGAAAAGCTTTAAAAAGACTGAAACAGCATATGCATTAGGTGGCTCTGAAAATGATTATGGAAAGAACATGAAAAAAATGAAAACTCACATTCTAGCAATGATGATGGCAGTGAAGACAGCAATGAGGATAGTCTGCAACTCCAACAATAGGTACATTTTTTTCCCTTTCTTAAATATTTTTGTAAACCATGAACATAATTACAACATATGAAAAACAAAGATTTTTATGCCATAAATAGCTATATTTATGTTTCAACCCGCATGACGTGTTGCTTGAATACATGCCACACCCATTCACTACATTACACATCCTTGCAAAAGTTATCGCTGCAAGGGATGTTGGCAGACTTGCACTGAGAACAATGAATTGTTGATTACTAGGGCTAGGATATTTATGACCTTAAAAATCACCATAATATGCTCAAACAAATATGCTCTTATGACCAAACATTTACCAAAACATGCACAATAACATAATAAATATGACCTAACAATATTAAAATGAGGTAAAATTTCTATTGTAAAATAAATTAGTAAGTCAGTTTTGATAATGAACTATTTATTTGAGAATAAAATGCACATGAGAAGCAATCTAAACTATGCAATTTGACATTCCAGCATGATTTTAATTAACATTATAGGAACATAGTTAACCTGTGTCCTTTTTACATCCTCATTCTACTTCATATAAGCAATACACAATGAATACCTTGTGCAAATTTTCAAATGAAAAAGATTTCCTATTGTCAGCTAACAAAGCTTTGTACTTCAAAAAGCTCCTTTCTACTTCAGCTGACTCAAGAGGAGCATATTTAAAATGAACAATATCATTTGAATCTAAATCAGAATGATTAAGAGAGAACTTTTTCACCTAACAAAATCATTGAAATGGAACACAGTGTATGATACCCTTCGTTTTTTCTAACACCTTTTCCATTTTCTTTGACACTTCTTTTCCCACTTTACCACAAACACTCTCTAATTTATTCACAACTTTTTTCACTTGTTCTATCTGCTTCTCTAGTGGCATTTCTGATTCCTCCAAAGCAATTATGACAGCAGGAATAAATCCAAAATTTGATTTTATGTATGAAAGTTTGCCTGAAATTTCACTTTTAGACATTAATTCTTGAGCTAGTCCAATTGAAGTAGCTTCACTGCTATCTAATGAATCAATGATGCTTTTCACAACGTTGAAGTTCTGGCAGGAATAGTTGCAGGCATCAATCCAGGACCCTCATCTTGTCAAAATGGGAGAGGGTGGCAAGGGAATGTCTGGAGCTAACAACTTAAATGCTGCAACACGTGAAGGGGCTTTCAAAACTACCTTTTTGACACACCCAATAAATTTTTCAACGTCACTGAATTTACTACGAATCTCCTCTGCAACTCGGTGCAAGGCGTGAGCTAAACAAATCACATGCACCATTTTGCTGTACAATGCTTTTAGAGAATCGGCAACTTTCACCACATAAGGTGCAGCATCCGTTACGAAGAGAAGTACATTGTCATACTTAACACCATCTGGCCATATGGCACCCATAGATCTGTCAAACAACTTAGAAATGGTGAAAAAATTTACTTTTTCTAAATCTTCACAGTTTATTAGAAACTTTTCCCGTAGACCATCTTCTTCCAAAGTTCCCACAATGGCATTTGCAATATATCTTCCCATAGAGTCTGTAGTTTCATCAATTGATACCCAAATCTTTTTATTTACAAGCTGTTGTCTGATTTGTTCTTGTTTTTCGTAACTTCGGCTGACAAAGTTCTTTCTTAATGTGAAAGAATCAGGAAGAGATTTGCCTGCATATTTTTCTAACAATTCACGAAAGTTTGGATGGTTTACTTAAGGGAATATCAGCACAAAGAAAAGCTGTAGAAAGTTCTTCACAGAATGGTAAATAAGACTAGTGGGATTCCCCTAGGACCATTTGCTGTAGTGTTTTTTTCATTTTCAATCCGTTTTACTCCACGTTTGTGTTTATCTGTTGCCACATGCTGCTGAACGTTAAATGACTTCTCTGCAGTTACTCTTACATTGCACAGTTTACAATACAGCATTTTACCATCACTTGAAAATACTTTCTCACCATATTGAGACATAAGTTTTTTAGTTTTACTTTAACTTTTTGCTTCACTTTAGGCATTTTTTCTGAACTGTACTGCACATGCTTATGACTTCAATAAGACTGAATAACACAATGAGTGTTACGGAGACCGGGAGATCCGTGGTTCAAATCCCGGCTATGGCATTGAATTTTTCAGTCGTCTGATTCTACCTTTCGTTAGAATAGTTTGTAGAAGCTATATAAAAATAAACGACAGTGGATAGAAAAGTTGTGTGAATGTAACACATCAGGTTTTTCACAAGTGTTATTCGCTATTCATGTTTTTCTTGTGGTCATGTGTTTGAACGTCATCTGACAGATTCTTTAGCCTACTGTCCGGTTGCTCTAATGGCGTGCCGGCATGCTGCCATGGTAGCTCAGTGGTTAGAGCAAACGGATGGAGACCGGGAGATCCGTGGTTCAAATCCCGGCTATGGCATTGAATTTTTCAGTCGTCTGATACTACCTTTCCAACCCTGTCCAACACATGGCTTATGTGAAAGAACCATTATTTCCATTAATTGACCTAATAGTGGTTGAAACTAAAAGCCCGGGACCTAGGTACTTACAAAGAATGTAAGTCGCCATTGGAGTATGACATCAATACATTTGAGATCTCCTTGTGGTTTACCGGAAAAAATTCGAGTCAGCTGGAGAATTTAATGGCGTGCCGGCATGTTGCCATGGTAGCTCAGTGGTTAGAGCAACCGGACGGAGACCAGGAGATCCGTGGTTCAAATCCCGGCTATGGCATTGAATTTTTCAATCGTCTGATTCTACCTTTCCAATCACAGTAAACTAATTTATTTTGTTAAATAAGACATTTAAACGCGCACAATAATTTAACCAACACTACAAGATCTTTAGTAAAAGTGCTTCTCAAAGCAGTTTTATAGGCCCCATTTACAGTATAAAGAAAACATGACACAGTATCAACTATCTCTGTCCCCCCCCCCCAATATGATTTCTTAAATCGGATAATAGTTTCAGTGTACATTAAAGCCATCTGTGAACACCTGGATAAGTTTTTAAATTGCATGGTTGTTTTCCTGTAACAAACCTATTAGAAGGTCCATTATTATAAGTAATAATGTAGAAGTGGTTGATAGTGAAGTATTTCAAATGAACGAGGAGTAGCAAAACTTAAGTGAAGAGTGTAAATGAGTTTTCCTACTTCTCGTTCATTTTCAAGGTCCATTATGCTTGATGTCAATTTTTATAGGAACAGGGACTTTTAAGTGCAAAGTGGATAGCAAACGTTATTATTGCAATAATTGACCATAATATCCATTTATGGGCAATATGATTAAGACTTTTGTCAAAGAACAAAGACAACTCTCATTAACATTCCTCAATGACACATAGTAAAAATGTAGCAACCTCATGTTACACTACATGCAACTTTATGAAAGCTGCATCCTTTTTTAAAATGAACATTTATGGAAGTAAAGCCACAGAAGCTGTTATTGCATATAAAGACATATTAGTGATTATACCATGTACTGACCATAGAATTCCGGCCTTTTAAACTTAATCTGATTGAAAAAAAAACTAGAAATTCCACTACAGCTGAAGTTCTACCTGATGGGAACCTGGGTTGCCCTTTGAAAACAAGGCAGTCACAATCATGTTAGAATGGTTTTTCGAGGGTGATATCAGGCTAACTTGAGCTTTGGTTGTGTTGAAAGTTAAGGGATCTGGCTAATGCCACTTTTTTTTCAACTTTCACATGTAGTCAAACATTACAAGGATGACCTTTCCCTATAGCAATTATATTTTTGTTTATTTATTTTGTTTTGCACAACGAACAGTATCATACTTGAGCATTAGGAGTCGATTTTGGGACACATTTGCTTCTTACTGTTATTATACCGGACATGTTTCAGAAGCCTTCACTTACATCATCTGCTGGTCTTCCTACAGCTGAATATAGAAGCAAAGGCTTCTGAAATATGCCCTATATAATAACAGAATAACTGAAGCAACAGTGTCTCAAATTCAACTCCTAATGCTCAAGTATTTAACCTCTCCTTCACTTTTAAAGAGCTTTTAAATAAATTAAGTATCATGTTTGTGCCCATCAACTAGTCCCAAATCAGAATTAAATTCTTCATTCACCAAACACATGTCTTGAAAACGGGCTTTATCCTGGCACTGCCGCAGATTTGAATCAAAGAACAAGATCTTACATGAACCACACTAATATAAGGCTATGTATTACTTTATCCTGGCACTGCTGCAGATTTCAACCAAAGAACAAGTTCTTACATGAACCACACTAATATAAGGCTATGTATTACTTTATCCTGGCACTGCCGCAGATTTCAATCAAAGAACAAGATCTTACATGAACCACACTAATATAAGGCTATGTATTACTTTATCCTGGCACTGCCACATATTTCAATCAAAGAACAAGATCTTACATGAACCACACTAATATAAGGCTATGTATTACTTTATCCTGGCACTGCCACATATTTCAATCAAAGAACAAGATCTTACATGAACCACACTAATATAAGGCTATGTATTACTTTATCCTGGCACTGCCGCAGATTTCAATCAAAGAACAAGATCTTACATGAACCACACTAATATAAGGCTATGTATTACTTTATCCTGGCACTGCCACAGATTTCAATCAAAGAACAAGATCTTACATGAACCACACTAATATAAGGCTATGTATTACTTTATCCTGGCACTGCCACATATTTCAATCAAAGAACAAGATCTTACATGAACCACACTAATAGAAGGCTATGTATTACTTTATCCTGGCACTGCCGCAGATTTCAATCAAAGAACAAGATCTTACATGAACCACACTAATATAAGGCTATGTATTACTTTATCCTGGCACTGCCGCAGATTTCAATCAAAGAACAAGATCTTACATGAACCACACTAATATAAGGCTATGTATTACTTTATCCTGGCACTGCCACATATTTCAATCAAAGAACAAGATCTTACATGAACCACACTAATAGAAGGCTATGTATTACTTTATCCTGGCACTGCTGCAGATTTCAACCAAAGAACAAGATCTTACATGAACCACACTAATATAAGGCTATGTATTACTTTATCCTGGCACTGCCGCAGATTTCAATCAAAGAACAAAATCTTACATGAACCACACTAATATAAGGCTATGTATTACTTTATCCTGGCACTGCCGCAGATTTCAATCAAAGAACAAAATCTTGCATGAACCACACTAATATAAGGCTATGTATTACTTTATCCTGGCACTGCCGCAGATTTCAATCAAAGAACAAGATCTTACATGAACCACACTAATATAAGGCTATGTATTACTTTATCCTGGCACTGCTGCAGATTTCAACCAAAGAACAAGATCTTACATGAACCACACTAATATAAGGCTATGTATTACTTTATCCTGGCACTGCCGCAGATTTCAATCAAAGAACAAGATCTTACATGAACCACACTAATATAAGGCTATGTATTACTTTATCCTGGCACTGCTGCAGATTTCAATCAAAGAACAAGATCTTACATGAACCACACTAATATAAGGCTATGTATTACTTTATCCTGGCACTGCTGCAGATTTCAATCAAAGAACAAGATCTTACATGAACCACACTAATATAAGGCTATGTATTACTTTATCCTGGAACTGCTGCAGATTTCATCCAAAGAACAAGATCTGACATGAACCACACTAATATAAGGCTATGTATTACTTTATCCTGGCACTGCCGCAGATTTCAATCAAAGAACAAGATCTTACATGAACCACACTAATATAAGGTTATGTATTACTTTATCCTGGCACTGCCGCAGATTTCAATCCAAGAACAAAATCTTGCATGAACCACACTAATATAAGGCTATGTATTACTTTATCCTGGCACTGCCACAGATTTCAATCAAAGAACAAGATCTTACATGAACCACACTAATATAAGGCTATGTATTACTTTATCCTGGCACTGCCACATATTTCAATCAAAGAACAAGATCTTACATGAACCACACTAATAGAAGGCTATGTATTACTTTATCCTGGCACTGCCGCAGATTTCAATCAAAGAACAAAATCTTGCATGAACCACACTAATATAAGGCTATGTATTACTTTATCCTGGCACTGCCACAGATTTCAATCAAAGAACAAGATCTTACATGAACCACACTAATATAAGGCTATGTATTACTTTATCCTGGCACTGCCACATATTTCAATCAAAGAACAAGATCTTACATGAACCACACTAATAGAAGGCTATGTATTACTTTATCCTGGCACTGCCGCAGATTTCAATCAAAGAACAAAATCCTGCATGAACCACACTAATATAAGGCTATGTATTACTTTATCCTGGCACTGCCGCAGATTTCAATCAAAGAACAAGATCTTACATGAACCACACTAATATAAGGCTATGTATTACTTTATCCTGGCACTGCCACATATTTCAATCAAAGAACAAGATCTTACATGAACCACACTAATAGAAGGCTATGTATTACTTTATCCTGGCACTGCTGCAGATTTCAACCAAAGAACAAGATCTTACATGAACCACACTAATATAAGGCTATGTATTACTTTATCCTGGCACTGCCGCAGATTTCAATCAAAGAACAAAATCTTACATGAACCACACTAATATAAGGCTATGTATTACTTTATCCTGGCACTGCCGCAGATTTCAATCAAAGAACAAAATCTTACATGAACCACACTAATATAAGGCTATGTATTACTTTATCCTGGCACTGCCGCAGATTTCAATCAAAGAACAAGATCTTACATGAACCACACTAATATAAGGCTATGTATTACTTTATCCTGGCACTGCCGCAGATTTCAATCAAAGAACAAAATCTTGCATGAACCACACTAATATAAGGCTATGTATTACTTTATCCTGGCACTGCCGCAGATTTCAATCAAAGAACAAGATCTTACATGAACCACACTAATATAAGGCTATGTATTACTTTATCCTGGCACTGCTGCAGATTTCAACCAAAGAACAAGATCTTACATGAACCACACTAATATAAGGCTATGTATTACTTTATCCTGGCACTGCCGCAGATTTCAATCAAAGAACAAGATCTTACATGAACCACACTAATATAAGGCTATGTATTACTTTATCCTGGCACTGCCATATATTTCAATCAAAGAACAAGATCTTACATGAACCACACTAATAGAAGGCTATGTATTACTTTATCCTGGCACTGCTGCAGATTTCAATCAAAGAACAAGATCTTACATGAACCACACTAATATAAGGCTATGTATTACTTTATCCTGGTACTGCTGCAGATTTCATCCAAAGAACAAGATCTTACATGAACCACACTAATATAAGGCTATGTATTACTTTATCCTGGCACTGCCGCAGATTTCAATCAAAGAACAAGATCTTACATGAACCACACTAATATAAGGCTATGTATTACTTTATCCTGGCACTGCCGCAGATTTCAATCCAAGAACAAAATCTTGCATGAACCACACTAATATAAGGCTATGTATTACTTTATCCTGGCACTGCCACAGATTTCAATCAAAGAACAAGATCTTACATGAACCACACTAATATAAGGCTATGTATTACTTTATCCTGGCACTGCCACATATTTCAATCAAAGAACAAGATCTTACATGAACCACACTAATAGAAGGCTATGTATTACTTTATCCTGGCACTGCCGCAGATTTCAATCAAAGAACAAAATCTTGCATGAACCACACTAATATAAGGCTATGTATTACTTTATCCTGGCACTGCCACAGATTTCAATCAAAGAACAAAATCTTACATGAACCACACTAATAGAAGGCTATGTATTACTTTATCCTGGCACTGCTGCAGATTTCAACCAAAGAACAAGATCTTACATGAACCACACTAATATAAGGCTATGTATTACTTTATCCTGGCACTGCTGCAGATTTCAATCAAAGAACAAGATCTTACATGAACCACACTAATATAAGGCTATGTGTTACACAAACAGAAGTAATCTTCACACCTCGCTCAACTTAATTCCACACTCGAAGATAGTCACACTATAAACCTTCTTTACTATGGACCATCATTTCCACAATTCACATTAACAAAAAATTTCATCTGCTTCCAATGTTGTTTCATTTGCCTGGTAATATACAGTTGCAATACTTACAGAAAAGTATGCAGTACAAAGGCAGCAGAAGAAGCCATTATCATCTGCTTTCAAGAGTCATTCTAAATTGATTGTTAGCAGGCTCCATTTTGTTTCTTGTTGATAGCTATGCAATTATCCAAGTGCCAGATTTGAATGTGAATTCAGTTACCTTTTATCCTCCAAATTTTAAATTCATTACATTTTACTGCTTTTGTAATTTTTATTACCAGTAGACACCCTGAACTTATCAGAAATATTGTTACAAGTAATTTATTTCCAAAGCAGTCTTACCTCTCCTCAAACTTCACTTTCGCTTGAAATCTTGCTTTCTTTCTCTTTATAGGATCCTTTAAATCCTTGACTGAGGTTTTCTCCAATGTTAAATCAACAGTGTATCGTGTTGGCATTAAGTGATTGTAGTTCAGTACCTGTAACATTTAGAAAAATAGACAAGCTCAGAACCATTTTCATGTATTTCAAGTTTATAAATGCAGTCAATGGAAACAGACATGAAACTAGCTTCAAGACAGTGTATATATATATATATATAAGCTAGCAAGTAATGCATAAAAATAACAATGTACACAGTAAAGTGTGTGGCAAGCATATAAAATACAGGAGAAGTTGCATTTATTGACCACAATTGGAGCTCTATCTTCAGGGGCATATAGATATTTATGAACTTGATTAGGAGAACGCTTTGTATATACCTGTTTATGCAAGTAACGCAAAAACAGCAATGAAAGTAGAGGCCACTGTAAAGAAAAGCAGCTCAGAGAAAATCTTGTAGAAAGATGAGATATTTACAGGGCAAAGCAAAGACCAGAATTTGAAAACAAAACAAGTCACAAAAGATACTTTCATACTACTGTCCATTCCAAACCAGAGTTCCCTCTGATGTAAACAGAAGCACGTAAATGCCTCCTCAAAACCACAGCATCTCTCTATGATAAATTTAGACCTAGAAAAAGCATATGACATGGTATGGAAACTTCACATTAGGACAGTTTTGGATTTCAATATCAGAGGAAGAATGATGGCATTTTATGCAAATTTCTTCATAAGCGCAGTAACAGGGTTAAAGACAACAGCACACTCTCCAAAGAAATCAAAATAGAAAATGGAGTTGCTCAGTGTGACTCTTTTCCTCGTAGCTACAAATGGCATTGGATCATCTCTTCAGCCACCAGTTAAGGCATGCTTTCATGCTGATAACCTTACAATTTTCTGCTAAGGCAAAAACATAGCCACCACTCAAAAAATACTTCAGTCAGCCTTAGACAATCTCCAAGAATGGTCGTCTACTATTGATTTTAAATTCTCCATCAGTAAAACGAAATTCATCACCTTCACAAGAAAAAGACTGCCTGAGCAGAACATTGAACTGTATCTTAATGAAGAGAAACTTGAGGTACGTACAACCACAAAGATTCTGGGTGCTATTTTCAACCATAAACTTTCATGGAGTCCTAATGTTAAATCCTTAAAAGAAGCTTGTACAAAACGACTCAACATTCTCAACACTCTTGCCACAAAAAATTGGGGTGCTGACTTACTCACGCTTCTCAAAACCTATAAGCTCCCATTACATCCAAACTGGACTATGGAGCAACTATATACGACTCCACAAAAAATTCAACTCTCAAAACCCTTGACTACATACAGTCCACTGCCCTAAGGCTGGCACTAGGAGCGTTTGTTACCAGTCCAATCTCAAGCCTCCAAAAAGCATATGAACCGCCTTTAAATATTAAGCCTAATAAATGCCATAAAGATTGCCTCACATCCATCTCATAAAATGCATAGCTATGTCTATCCGGTATATAAACCTTACCAGATGCCAGCAGAATGACATAGCAGTCCGTTTTACATTTGAATTCTCCATTACCTGAAAGAAATCAATTTTAAAATCCCTTTGATCTATCAAAGCTATACTGATTGCACCACACCCTAATGGCGTTAAGTCTAACTTTCATCACACTTGAAATCTCAAACACCTTCTTGTATCCTCAAGCAAATGTCCAATTCTTTACTGGACAAATATAACTCTACGAGGAAAATTTTCACTGATGGATTGGCATCCACAGAAGGAAGAGGATGTGCCATAGTAAATCTTAATCAGATGGCTTACTCTACGTCTTACCCGGTCCTTCTTTACAATTTTCTCTTGTGAAGCATTCGCCATTAAGGAAGCCCTTCTATATAAAACTAATTCATCCACTAAAAGCCACTACACCATCTTCACCCATTCTTTAAGTGTACTACATGCCACCCAAAACTCTGAACCAAACCATGTACTGATCCATGAAATCTGAATAAGTTACAATAAAAATAAGACTGATAAAAAGGTATCCTTTGTATGGACTCTCTCACACATTGGCATAAAAGGAAACGAAGCAGCAATAAACATCCGCCAGTGATTCATCGACCGCCTCTCTACACCAAGACATCATCAGATTCATTAAACACACGTACATGCAAAAATGGAAATTGAAATGGTCATCAATAAACGGCAATCTTCATGAAGCTCGCTCAGGCTGCACACAACCTTTTCTGCATTATCGAACTCCCAAAAGAAGAGATCAAGTTAGAATTGGCTTAGAATTGGGCACTCCAAACTAACACACACTGTTATCTCCTAACTAAGGACCAACGTCGAAACTGTACCAGCTGTAACATTCCTCTAACCGTTCTGCATATCCTTATAGATTATACACAGTACTGTAGACAGCAAGCCGTCATTTCCAATCTTCTCACTGCAGTTAACAGACTCAATATGCTCAAGAAGACACTACAGTTTCTAATGGATACAAAACTCTCTGATTTACTATAAATCTTTATCTACTTCCAGGTTTGTGCAATTGTAAATTAATTCATATCATTATATATAATCCAATTATTTTTGTGACAGGTTGTGATAAGACCATATACTCAAAATGACATAAAATACGAGGGTAATCCCAAAAGTAAGGTCTCCAATTTTTTTTAAAATACAAAGAAACTTTTATTGACAACAAACGGTAGAGTAGTGCGGGGCAAAAGTATGCGGCGGGTAAGAGTACGCACAAGGGATATTTATATGAAGGCGGCAGTGCAAGTGGCAGCAGTGTATGCTGTTGGAAGAATTACATACCCGATAGCCTCTCTACATAGTTTCATTGTGCTGGTGTTATTTTTCGTGGTTTTGGAAACGTGATTGAGCTATTAGAAATGAGAGACAGGTATTTTAGCATTATGTCATTTCTCAGACAAATTTCTGTAATAATGTGTGGTGGCTTGGCCATTGTGTGAAACTGGCCACAGATGGCAGTACGTTCTGGGAAATGTTAAAGACGACAACAGGGCAAGAGTACGTACTGTGGAGTGGGGCAAAAGTATGCATGCGTACTTTTGCCCCACTGTTTCATTTGTACGATAAATTTAATTTACACGCTATACATGTAGTTATAATGTTGCTAATGAATATTTCTTTGATAATTCTTATCTTAATTTGTATTTCAGGGTATATAAAAGAAAAACTGACCGAAAACCATATGACAAAGCAGAAGCTAGGACAAGGCCTTTCGAAACGAAATGTTGCACAGCATCTTGGTATATCCGAAGGAGCCTAAGAAAACAACTTAAACTGGTATGTGGTCTCTTTTACTTTATTGTATATAATCTATACTACAGACTGGGCACTAAAATGTATGAAACTGCACAAACTATCACTCCGTGTTTCCACCAAAACAAGTCTTGCTCGAGTTATGGGCTTTAATAAAGCTCAAGTTTCTTTGTTTTTTGATAATCTTGAACAAATGATGGATCAATGCAAGTTCTGTCTATCAAGAATGTATAATATGGATGAATCAGAATAAGCACTGTCCCTAGTAACACTCCTAAGGTTGTATCACCTACTGGTAAGAAAGCAGCTGGAACAATTGTTTCTACAGAAAGAGGAAATTTAACAACTGTTGTTTGGCAGTCAGCGCAGTGGAAATTATGTTCCCCCAGCCATAATATTTGCAAGAAAAAGAGCTAAACAAGAACTCATGCACAGAACTCCATCATGTTCAATCATGATGTGCTCAGACAGTGAATACATCAACAGTGAGCTATTTTCTGAGTGACTGAAGCATTTTCAGAAGCATGTATGAGGAAGCACGGAGAATCTAATACTTCTGGTGCTAGATAACCACATATCCCATATAAACTTGAAGCAATTGTCTACTGCAGACACAATGGTATTTATCTATTATCGATTCCTCCCGATACTTCACATAGGTTGCACCCCCTTGATAGATCATTTTTCATGGGGTTAAAAGATCGATATTCTGCAATATGTGACAAATGGTTACTAAATAACCCAGGATGTGTAATAACACAATTTCAATTGCAGAGGAAAGACAAACAACAAAGAAGTAAGAGAAGTAAAAAATCGGAAGTACTGACTAGCTCACATTTTAAAAGAAGATTGGAAATGAATCAAGCCTTAAATCATCCAGTGCTTCAAAACACGTCAAGCGTGATGTATCAAAATATGCACAAAATGATATGAGGCCCCAAAGGACCAAATGCCATTCAATCCTACCCAAAGAGTCAACTTCAAATGAGAAAATCCACTGTCCAGGATGCGACGGGGAGTATGTTGAACCACTGGAAGAGGACTGGATTCAGTGCCAAAAGTGTGCAGAATGGTGGCATGTAGCTTGTTCCAACCACGAGGGAGGCAGCAAATTTATCCACAACTATTCTTAAAAATGACAATCTTTTCTTTATTCAAATATTTTTTTATTAAGGTTATCATCTTAATCTTAGATAAATGATGTTCAATATTAGTCAGACTAAGGTCCTTGATGTATTCTTATAATGTAATTAAAGTTACAGCACCAAGCATTAAAATTAAACATTTGTGTTTTCTGCGTACTTTTACCCCACCTTATGCGTACTCTTACCCCCATCTATGGGGCAAAAGTTCGCATGGGTCACTTTTAATTAAACATTTATAAAACTATTTTTCACACGTAAAAACAGGTTTTAACCACTGTTTGTGATAAACGATAGAATACAGATTGCATAATAAAAATTTCACATATATTCAAAAATTCACATGAATAAATACCGTTGCAGAGGTCTTGAAAGTTTAAGTGTGTACACTTGCCCCACGCTACTCTACATAGTTTTGAAGCTTTGACATTTGTCTTTTTTTCCACATAATCGCCATTTCGGTCGATGCATTTTTGTAGATGCTGTGGCAGTTTTTGTATGTCCATATCATACCAGCTTGCCGCCATGCTCTTGAAAAAGTGATGGACCTCATTTTTCACTTCATCGTCGTCACCGAAGCGCCTTCCAGCCAAATGTTCTTTCAACTTGGGACACAAGTGGTAGTCACTGGGTGCTAAGTCCGGACTATAGGGTGGATGGGTGATGGTTTCCCATCCAAACTGTTGCAGAAGATTCATGGTTTGACAGGTGGTGTGGAGGCGAGCATTGTCATGGAGAAGGCTTATGCCCTTGCTCAACATTCCTTTTCTACGGTTCTGAATTGCCCGTCTGAGTTTTTTTAATGTCTGACAATACCTGTCGGCATTTATTGTTGTCCCAGGATCCATAAAGTCGACCAACAATACCCCTTTCGATCTCAAAACACAGTTGCCATGACTTTACCGGCAAACTGTGTTCTCTTGAATTTTCGCGGCTTGGGTGAACCAGAATGCCGCCACTCATGTGATTGTTGTTTGGTCTCAGGTGTGAAGTGGAAAGCCCAGGTTTCATCACCCGTGACTATTGAATCCAAAAGGTTGTCCTTTTCATCTGTATAGCGTTGAAGAAATTGGCGGGAAGTTTCAGCGCGTTGCCTTTTGTGATCTTCTGTCAGCATTCTTGGGACACATCTTGCACACACCTTCCGAAATTTCAACTCTTCAATCAAAGTCCGATGAATAGTGCTTCAAGAAATCTCAGGAACAACAATGCAGAGCTCATCGAGAGTGATCCGCTGATCTTGAAGCACGGTTTGTTCAACCTTTGCAATTGTTTCATCAGAAATGGACAGTCTCCCGTTTCTTTCGTCATGAATTTCCATACGACCATTTGCAAATTCTCTACACCGCTTGCGGACATTTTTGACATCCATACAAGACTCTCCATACACTTCCATCAACTGTCGATGCATTTCGACAGGTATAACCCCTTTTGCACTCAAAAAGCGAATAACTGCGCGAACTTTGCACCTGACGGTAGTGGCTAACGGGAGCTCCATTATAACTGGCTGCCAAGCCAAGGCTGAGGGCGCTAAGGGATGTGCGGTGGTTTCTGAAGAGAGTGGAGGGAGGAAGGAAAAAAGCAGTATGGCCAACATCCACACAAACAGTTTCCCTGCGATCCCAGCGCTTTGGAGACCTTACTTTTGGGATTACCCTCGTACAAAACAAGTGTTAAATCCAGCAGGAAGAAAATGCAAGGTAGGCAGATCGGACAAGTCAGCTGTATCGCCACCCAATATTCTATACCTCCAGGACTGGTCCGGGCTTAAATTAATTACTTGCATCCGTGTTGAAAAAGGGGATTAAACCCAAAGGAGAGGTTTTGAATTACCTTAGTAGATGGTGTTTGGAGTGGATGTTTTCTCTTCTAGACCTGGTGCCCACCTGCCTACCCCTTTTAGGTGTTTTACTTTTACAGCAGAATTACATGTGAGGACAACATACATGGCCATATTGCCACTACTGCACATGCGCAATGGGAACTGCTAACCTAAATGAGAAGCAAAATCCGCAAGATTAGCAATGTTTTCTTCTTCATTTTCACTTCCTGTTGATATAAAGGTAATGCGAAAGCAGTGTGTTGTTAGTATATTCCACGAAGCAAAATGGCTTGCAGAGGGTGTAAGAATAAAATATACACGATGAGACCCCATATGGGTGTTGGAAACTTACAGCGAGTGCAAGGATCACATGGTTTGGTATAACAACTAGTCATTAATTAACCTAGGCTTACAGAAAAAACTAAACTAAACTAAACCAAACCCAACCTAACCTAACCTAACCTCCCATGACTCAGAAACCTAAACTTAGGAATGCACGCTCGCTTTGCTCACATGCTGTGATATAACCACCGTAATTAATAAGTTTGGATAAACTTTGATATTGGATTATGGCCGGTATCACTATACATATGTAACACATACACTGCGCAACTTTTATTAATTTCAAAACATTACATGTAATAAAGAACAAATAACATGGTGGTTTAGTTATTTTCATTTTCATGAATATATGCATATTTTGATACTTTTGTTCCATATTACTAACACAAGTCGCATCGCATGCACCTCAGACATGACATCATGGGAACGTTGGCTGCATTGTCTTTCCGCTGCCTACATTTGAAATCCCAGCATAGCTGAAAACACAATTGTGGGCCCTAAGTCGCAAGGTGTAGCGAGAGATTGAGGGTCCTCAGCCTCAAAGCATAGCCGAGGGATGTTTTTAGAAGGAGAGGAGTAGAGCAGTTGCGGCCTCTAACAGGGTGTAGCCAAGGGATCTGTGCGTCTAAAACTCAAAACGATTCAGGTTGGCAGCAATTCCTTCCAAAAGTTGCTGAAAACCCCACAAAAATGACTATATAGGAATAAAAGGGATGGAGGGGCTTTGGGTGGGCATTACATTACTCCTGGAGCAATATCTACTACACCAAAACGTTCCTCATAAACAAAGAATTACTGATAGTAAAAAAAAAAAAAAAAAAAAAAAAAAAAAAAAAAAAAAAAAAAAAAAAAAAACAGTTTCGTAATTTAAAAGCTTCTACTTTCACCATAATCCAATATCAAAGTAGTACTGTAAGCTGTTTACATAAAAAAAAAAGAAGACATTATTCCTTATCCGGGTAGCACCTCGGATACTTAAAAAATTACTACAAACCGTAATATATACATCCTGGCAATCACTGTTCACTTATGAAGCACTCATAAGTAATTAGAATTCATAATCAGGTAATTACTGAGGGTGTTTAAGGTCATTTATGAAATATATTGCCAATTTCATCCACTTATCGCACAGTACACAGCATCTAACAGAACACGCATCTCAGACGAGACAATGATGGTGGCGTTGCAGTCATGATTTTACTGCCAACATTCCAGTGCAAAACTAGCAAAAGTGAATCTGTGCTGCCAACACCTGGTAGTGCATCCTATATCTGAAAGGGAAATAAGGCTCCACAAACAATGAACCTGTTTAGCAGTTCCACCAAGAGAAAATACGCCTAACCATATACCAGTGTTCCGCACTAACATAAGTTTATGGTACTGTGTAAGTGATTTTAGTCTGGTAGTTTGCAATTAGAATAAAACTGTAACCCCCTAAAAGTCTATGGTTAATTTTAGATTTGGGAGGAATAGTTGATACTAACGTCTACCCTGCACATAAAAATAGCATTTTTAACCGGTTTTAATGGGGTGCTGAATAAAAAAGATCTGATGTGTTGTACTCAGATGACTTTCCATACTCTTATACAAACTATTTTTACAAACGTTTATTTTCCATCTACTTCATGTTAATCGAGATAAACATTTGCAGAAATTATCTTACTGCTAATTGTCCTGTAGTTGCAAGGGGAATATGGAAATACAGTAAGTAGGCCATAAGCGATAGTCAAATATTTTAAGAGCTAGTCACACTTCTGACACGCCATCTTATTCCTCACCTATTACGTAATGTGCGTGGGTATTCCCACAAACCTTACCCACGCTCTTTGTCTCATGCCCATTTAGCTACTTCTGCATTGCCTTGCGACGTTCCGTTTGCCACTTTTCTTTTCCCTAAGTTGGTAATCACCACTTACAACATGGCCACCATCACATAGCAGTCAACAGGTTTTATTTATTTTACACAAAAAAAAAAAAAAAAAAAAAAAAAAAACACTGAATACCTCGCATTTAAACAGTATTGTCAAAAAATGCATGTTCGGTAATTTTCATAACCCCTTGAAGCTCCTGCCCAAAGGAATAATGTCAAAAAAAATTAACGTAACCTCCCATGAATCACAAACCTAAGCTTAGGAATGCACAAGAGCAAAGCGCCGCCTGCTTTGGTATAACCACTGGTTACTAATTAATCTAAGTTTATATAAATAAAAACTAAACCTAACCTCCTTTAAATCAGAAATCTAAGCTAACTTAAATAGTGAATCATAATCATCATTAAAGAACACATGCATTCTCTGGTATGACATTGTCAGTCATTGGCAGTGCTTGTTGCATGCAGCTGAAGGTTTACATCTGCAGGGAAACTAAGACATCACTTGTCCTCCTTCATTTGACAACGGACACAAGTATTGAACCATTTCCATGGTCACAACAGTGGAGCAGCTTAAATTCCATTTCACTGCAGTGAAAGTTATCTTCAATTATTCATTTCCGACATTATGCTCTAGTTGTGTCCCGCACAGCGATGATGATGTATATTTCCAACAGATGTTACTCTATGCAAAACACTAGCTCAACAGATGTCACTTTATGTCATACGCTTGACTAACACAATACTTCCAACATATGAATAATTGATGCCACCAAAGCGCTGCAACTACGACCACAGGGCATAGCCGAGGGATATTATATAACCTTAGGTTTATGAATTCACGGAAGATTAGGTTTAGGTTACGTTTTTTTTATTTATATAACCTTACGTTTCTGAATTCACGGAAGTTTAGGTTACTTTTCTTTTAATATAAACTTAGGCTTCTGATACTTTATTTGCTTTCTTCTTCTTTTTAAATTCTTGGGGGAAGCGGCGCTTCCACCGCTTCCATGCACGCTTCGCCACTGCTTTTATACATATAACCTTATTTAAATTTGTTACCAGTTGTTACATCAAAGCACGCAAGCAAAGCTCGCGTGCGTTCCTAAGCTTGCATTTCTGGTTCACGGGAGGTTAGGTTAGGATTACTTCTCTTTATATAAGCTTATGCTTCTGAATTCAGGGAAGGTTAGCCTTAGATTAGGGTTTTATTATGTAAGCTTGCGTTAACTATCTACCACTGTTACGGTAAAGCAACTTCTTTATTACACTGTTATTACAATGGAAATAACCTCTTAATAAAATATAATTTGACAAAAACTATTACAACCTTAAAACTTTGGTGCATATTCTTTTGCTGCTTTCAATTAGTGCATGGTGCAGCCAGTCTTTGAATGCGTTACGTTTTCTCAGCGGGAATAACACAGGAAGAAAACAAGAAGAAGAAAAACTACTAACAACAGCCTATCGCATTTCTGGTGGATTTTCATTTAGGTTAGCAGTTCCCACTATACATCTTCAACGAAAAAATGACTACTTTTTTTTGTTTCGTACGCGATTCGCCTATATAAGTAAAACACCGTCGAGGGGCGGGCGGGTAGGTGGGCACAAGCTATTGAACAGAGCACCGACATTATACTCTAGTTGTGACCCACACAGCGATCCCACTGCCCCACACAGCAATGATGTCGTATATTTCCAACAGATGTCACTCTATGCAAAACACTAGCTAAATAGATGCCACTCTATGTCATATGCTTGACTAACACAATACTGCCAACATATGAATAATTGATGCCACCAAAGCGCTGCAACTTCGACCACAGGGCATAGCCGAGGAATATTATATAACCTTAGGTTTATGAATTCACGGAAGATTACGTTTAGGTTACTTTTTTTTTTTTTGGCAAAGTTGCTATAGTTATGGCTCGTCGAACTGGCTTAAATTAGCCAAAGAAAAGCGAATAAAAAAAAAATTGAGTTTTATTTATGGACGCTCTTTAACTACTATGGTTCTTAGCGTCCCATTCTATATTGGGCGTGAAACACCTGTAATTTTGCTCAGAGGCCTCTTTATCAGGCTTGAGGTTCTTTTACGTGCCGTAAATCTACGACACGGGACCACCGGCTTTACTTCCCTTCCGAAGGAAGCCGTGCTAACGATTTTTACACCCGAAAAAATCCATCGCCCTCCGCCGGGTTTGAACCCGCGACCTTGGGAACTAGAGGCTAGCACGGTACCACCAGTCCACGGAGGACGACAAAAGCGAATAATTTACCTTGTGAGTGAGTTGAGAAGTAGATGTGGCCTCTTCAATAGCTTGTGCCCACCTACCCACTCTTCGACCGTGTTTTACTTATATAGGTGAATCGCGTACGAAACAAAACAAACGTAGCCATTTTTTCGTTGAAGAGGTATAGTGGGAACTGCTAACCTAAATGAAAATCCACCAGAAATGCGATAGGCTGTTGTTAGTAGTTTTTCTTCTTCTTGTTTTCTTCCTGTGTTATTCCCGCTGAGAAAACGTAACGCATTCAAAGACTGTCTGCACCGTGCACTAATTGAAAGCAGCAAAAGAATATGCACCAAAGTTTTTGTCAAATTATATTTTATTAAGAGGTTATTTCGATTGTAATAACAGTGTAATAAAGAAGTTGCTTTACCGTAACAGTGGTAGATAGTTAACGCAAGCTTACATAAAAATAACCCTAACCTAAGGCTAACCTTCCCTGAATTCAGAAACGTAAGCTTATATAAAAACCAGTAATCCTAACCTAACCTATCGTGAACCAGAAACGTAAAGTTAGGAATGCGGTTTCATGTAACCACTGGTAACTAATTCAAACAAGCTTATATATAAAAAAAACTAAACCTAACCTAACCTCCCGTGAACCAGAAGCGTAAGCTTAGGAACGCACGCTCGCGTGCTTTGATGTAACCACTGGTAACTAATTCAAACAAGCTTATATAAAAAAAACTAAACCTAACCTAACCTAACCTCCTGTGAACCAGAAGCGTAAGCTTAGAAACGCACGCTCGCTTCGCTCGCATGCTTTGATGTAACCACTGTTAACTAATTAAAACAAGCTTATAAAAAAAAACTACACCTAACTTAACCTATAAAATTATATCATGAGCCTAAGCTTATATTAAAAGAAAAGTAACCTAAACTTCCGTGAATTCAGAAACGTAAGGTTATATGAATAAAAAAAACGTAACCTAAGCGTAATCTTCCGTGAATTCATAAACCTAAGGTTATATAATATCCCTTGGCTACGCTGTGGTCGAAGTTGCGGCGCTTTGGTGGCATCAATTATTCATATGTTGGCAGTATTGTGTTATTCAAGCTTGTGACATAGAGTGACATCTGCTGAGCTAGTGTTTTGCATAGAGTGACATATGTTGGAAATATACGACATCGTCGTCATCGCTGTGCGGGACAGTGGGATCGCTGTGCGGGCCACAACTAGAGCAAAATGTCGTTTTTTTTATTTATATAACCTTACATTTCTGAATTCACGGAATTTTAGGTTACTTTTCTTTTGATATAAGCTTAGGCTTCAGATTTACTTTTATACATATAACCTTATTTAAATTTGTTACCAGTTGTTAGATCAAAGCACGCGAGCGAAGGGAGCATGCGTTCCTAAGCTTACGTTTCTGGTTCACGATAGGTTAGTTTTTTTTTTATGTAAGCTTGCGTCAACTATCTACCACTGTTACGGTAAAGCAACTTCTTTATTACACTGTTATTACAATCGAAATAACCTCTTAATAAAATATAATTTGACAAAAACTATTACAAACTTTGAATGCGTTACGTTTTCTCGGCGGGAATAACACGAAGAAAAACAAGAAGAAAAAACGCTAATAACAACTGCGCATCACATTTCTGGTGGGTTTTCATTTAGGTTGGCAGTTCCCACTATACATCTTCAACGAAAAAATGACTACTTTTGTTTCGTACATGATTCGCCTATATAAGTAAAACACTGTCGAGGGGCGGGTAGGTGGGCACAAGCTATTGAACAGATCACATCTACTTCTAAACTCACTCACAAGGTAAATTATTCGCTTTTCTTTGGCTAATTTAAGCTACTTTGACGGGCCACAACTAGAGTAGCTTAGTCAATAAATAATGCAGTACACGTGGGGCACCTGCAACTTATGTAGGATGGTAATGTAAAACAAAGTTTAACATTTAAAATGAAAATTTGAGATTAATGCTGTTTTGGCTTTACATACTCTTCCAGCTCAACGCATGGTCAATATCTAATTGACAGCAAGGTACGAGTCTTACCCATTACACAAGACATATCAGAACAAAAACATGTAACATATGTTTTGTACGAAAGCAGATAGTTTACTGAAAATACCTGCACAACAAAACACACCACCATTCTTTTGACTTTTTGTTAAAAATCTGGCAACTTGGGCAACAGTAACATACTTATATGTATATTATCTGCAAGAACGTTTTATCTGTGAATTCTATGAAGGTTAATCTATACCAAAGATTTAAATCTTACCTTAACAAATGGTTTTATTTTAGATCTTTTGTGTATCTTTTGTTTCCCCATCCTTTTGTGAACTTTTCGTGGGTATCTATCAATACCAGCCACCAAGGCATGTCCGTATTGTTTATCCGATGTTCCATCATCAAAATTTCTGATCACAATGGCCTTTTTTCCTGCGTACCGGCCACTCAGAACCAGTACGACTTTACCTGATTTCATAATCTTACCCATTTTGGATCTGAAATAAACAATCAAGAAGACCACATTAAGCTCATACACAATTGCATTTACACGATTGATAAAAAGTAACTCTCACCTAGACAGGAACAAAAGATTAAAATTTCCTTAAATTAGCATTTTATAATGCATAAACTACAAACCAATCAACAAGATTAAGCAGATAAATATTCTAACTCTATATCCTCATGTTACTCACATTTTAGGTTATGACGGAAGAGGAAGCGCCACGCGGAGATATTCCGAATTTTCAGGACCACCAACCGAAATGGCATTAACCCGCACAACTTCCCACCTTGATAATTTTAGGGAAGAGGTATAGTTATTACTCCATGGCGACGTGGAGCAAAATACTTAAATCGCCTTTGCTCTTTCCACTTTTCTTTCTTGTTGTATCCCAAAATTATTTGTATTAAGCGCACGCTTCAGAATAGTAACCTCTACTGTTTTAAGAACACATTAACCAAACTTGTCTACCGATGTATATACATCCAAATAATCACCAACACCAAAAAGAAAAACAACAACAACAACAATAATAATAATCATAATAATAATAATAATAATAATAATAATAATAATAATAATAATAACGGCAAGGAACACACACACACATTACATTACTATACAACTCAACACAACGCAACGAACGCATACATACATTATCTTGGCGCTGCTATCGACTCTTCCTTCCATTACGTTAAGCCGTTCCCCGAAGTCCTTCGGGAGGTTAAAGCGCTGGCCGAGGTCTTTCACCTTTCCGCCAAGCTCTTCCTTGTCTTTCTTCACGCCAGCCAGATATTCGTCAATATGAGTCATCATCTTGGAAATTTCTCTGCATCTTCTCCGTTCTGGACTTCACATTCTCCTACATCTTCTCCATTGCGGATAGCATTTTCTCCTCCATCTTCTCTATTGCGAAATTTACTGTGTTATTTCACTTCCCATCTTTTCCATATTCTCCATCCGGAATTTCATTTTTGTCTCCATTTCTCCATCCCGGATTCCCTTTTCGCCTCCATCTTCTCCATTCCGCCTTTCAATTCCGTCTCCATCTTCTCCATTTCAGATTTAATGATTTTAATTTCACTTAATAATTGTCTAAGTATTTGCTCACGCGGCGCTTAAATCCCACTCCTTACAACAAGAAGTGAGAACACCAGTTGCTGCTAAACATACTTTATTTTGTCACTTGGGTGCTCAGCGTAGGTGCTCACTTTACTCTTGAAACGCATTTGACACACACTCAGAAGAGAACATACTGAACTGCTGAGTCTCAACTAACTGAACTGCAGAGTCACATTTCTCAACTGAACTGCTCTCGGCACTATCCAGTATTAACTGCCCAAACTCTTCGACTTCTTGGTTACACTTAACTTCCCGGGCAAGAATAGCCCTTTGCAGGCAAGCATACAAAGCGGAATGTTCTAGAAAGGAAAGCTACTAGAACATGCCAGAAAGAATGTTATGCAACAGGAAAGTGGCGCATAATGAGTGTGTTCAACACTGGCTATTGTTCTGAACGCGAGTAGAAGGTCCCACTAAGCTGCCGGGCCGGGGGATGCTTACCGGCGGTCCACAGGTAACTTCGCCTGCGTGGTCACAGTATGCTCTCCTTCCTTTTCCACTTTCTCACTTCCATTATTCCGCAACAAAAATAAAATTCCACTGCCATTAGAGAGTATAAAAAAATTAATTAACTCCTCCTAAAACACAACTTCCAACAGTGCTCGTCCTCCGTGGTCTAGGGATGCCATGCTAGCCACTGGTTCCGAAGGTCGCGGGTTCAAACCCCGGCGGAGGGCGATGGATATTTTTTGGGTGTAAAACTCCTTAGCATGACTTCCTTTTAAAGGAAAGTGCAGCTAGAGGTACCGTGTCGTAGATTTACGGCACGTAAAAGAACCTCAAGTCCGATAAAGAGGCCTCTGAGCAAAATTTCCGGTCTTTCACGCCCAATATAGAATGGGACGCTAAGGACAATACTAGTTAAAGAACATCAATAAACAAAACATTATTATTATTTATTTATTTGCAACAGCACGGATGACATCATACGTCTCGGCCATGTTTACCGACCAGGCCATTGTTGCAACATATGTCAAATTCGCCAGGCTGAAAGTGTTTTATTGATTATATTACACATCTGGGTTCACGGTTATTATCACTTTGCTGTTAATTTATTTCAGTAATGTGCACAAACTAACCGCACACAGTATTAGCGTCTTAAAACTTAAATATATGCATATGGAGCGGTAATTTTAAGGGCGTTATCGTTTGAAGTATTACATCATTCCGAAAGTAATGCCTCCTATTTATTTTCATGGAAACTCCAATGGATATAGAAAGCACAATAACACTGTTAAATAGAGCAAGGTTTTAGAGACATAATGTTATTTTTCCGCATAACGACCACCATTCGTTATGTACTATTGCCAACGATGAAAAAAAGAGCCTGGATGCCACGCTCGTAAAACTCTGAACCAGCTAAGGCTAGCCACTGTGTTGTCTAGCTGTGGATGGCTGTGTCTTGAACTTCTTCTTTGCTGGAAAAGTCGGATGTTGCCACCCCATGGACCGTTGTTTAGATTCCGGCTCGTAGTGGTGACACCACGCCTCATCTCCGGTGATGATGGAGTTCAGAAAACTGTCACCTTCAGCCTCATATTGGACCAACACGTCCCGACAACTTCCATCGATGAGCTTTTTGGTCTTGTGAAAGCATCCACGGGACCAATCTCGGACACACTTCGCCATAATTAAGGTTGCGTAACATCTTGTCCAGGCATTACAGCCGACATTCAGCTATATTCACAATTCCTTGGTCGTAATCCGCCGATAATTACAGAAGAATCGATCGAAACGCTGTTCATTATTTGCTGCGACAGCCGAGCAGGATTGACCATGGCGTGGCTTGACCTGCACATTCTATTCACCGCTTTTGAAACGTTGTCCCCACTGCCTCATATTACTCACATCTGCTGTATCACCTTTAGCAAGCGACGATGCTTTTCAATTGGTGCAATTTGTTCTGCTGTAAGCAATTCAATCACACATCTCTGCTTTGTACGCACCTCGATGTCAGTAGTCATTTTGGAACTCTCCCCTGCTGCTGGGAGGGGTTCCGACCACTTCAGCTGCCGTAGTGCAAGTGCTGCGGACTCCTAGCACTTGTGGTACCTCTGACGTTACTAGAAGTACGCTGGGCCGAACATTCGAGCCCCTCCTGGTAGGGAGTTGTTCGGATTGGGTTGGACTTGGTGTAGCAGTGATTCCCGATACCCATTGATGATTGGGTACGTCTGGCTGGTTTTTCCACCCAGGCGGGGTTGTGAGACGCCTCGATGTTCTCCGGCACCAACTATGAGTGAGAGTTGGTAGACGCCATGCTAGATTGCTGTCGGCCCTACCGAGGCTTTCGGTAGTCACCCTTCTTAAGGGTGACGCGCGTAAGTGGCGTATCCACTTCCAATCCCGCGAAAGCAGGGGTCCATTTTAGGAAACAAGGTATTGTCCTAATGGGAAACCCCCACGGTTGGAGAGCCGCTTGGTGGCGCTGCCCTGGGTTGTTAGAAGGGGGTTTGGACTAAGGCTCTTGCCCGGGTAGACCTTCGCAGCAAAAAAATGTATCACCTTTAGCAAGCGTCGATGCATTTCAATTGGCGCAATTTGTTCTGCGGTAAGCAATTCAATCACACATCTCAGGTTTGTACTCACCTCGATGTCAGTAGTCATTTTGGAACGTTCCCCTGCTGCTGCTATTTGACAACGAAACTAACAGGATACTAGCGGGAAAATCCAACAATATAAACCTTTTGCTCGTAAGGCTTAACGTTTATTTCTTCAAGGTAGTTGCGATACTTTCACTAACATATACACGTATAGAGTACAATAATTTAACCTTACCGAGACCAAATTGCTTGCTTTAATTCTAACCTGCACATTACTTGTCTGTGAGGCACAATTTTTCACAGAAAATCTGAACTTATTACTTCCAATGCAGTGACTTAACTGTTTGCAAACATAAATAAAATATCTGTAGGGTTTTGTACTTATTTGCTTAATTAAGCATCTGAATAAATGGTCATGTCAAAAAGTGGAATATTTTCCTACTAATTATTTATTTAATTGAGAATTGGGTTATTAAAGTGACGCTGTCCTGTTCATTTCTCTTTATTTCATCAATAAAATGAATTTTTATTACAACGAAATATTTTCACACTGCCACAGTTAAACTAAGAAAATTCGCATTATGTTTACGCTTATCCCGCTAGAAGCCTGAGGGACCCCTGATATTATTTAAACTATATAATTTTCGAACGAATGCACCTATGCAATTGCCCCTGACTAGGACATCTAACATTACACCTTACTCGATTGTTTACTGGAGCAAAAACTTTATCTATTTATTTGTTTGGCTGGAATAATGACTAATCAGAAGTTGTATGTCGCGCAGGAAAACCAGACACCGCACGCCTGCTGTCGTTATATATTGATGACAGATTTGTTCCTCATTAGTTGTGTAATACTACTTTGCCATTGCAAAGAGCTGTTACTGCTTTCTCATGAACACTAGTAAAAGGTACGATTACAAAATTCGAATGATTTGGAAGAAGTACATCACCTATTTTGCGACGATGATGCCTTGCCCGTGGACGACAACTTATATGAACCAGCTGATTCTGATAATAAACTAGAAACAAGATCTTTCGATTCAGAAACTGATCATGAAGATGAAGAGGAAAACGATGAAAGCAGTTTGTGTAATGACATGTATGTTATAGGTAACATCATATGCTTATCATAGTAAAATTTATTATTATTACTATTATTATGGACAATGCATTCTGTTATTATTTACAGGAAGAGATGGAACAAAATGGAAAAAAGCACCTTGGAAAATAACATAGACAAGGGCTCACAATATATTGACCAAACTTCCTGGTATAGTAGGAGCTGTCAAAAATGCGAAAACGGAAATTGATTGTTGGAAGCTTTTTGTTATCGAAGTTGAGACCTACAAATGTAATAGAAGTAAAAGCTTTCATAAACTTACTGTACCTGGCAGGAATTTTTCGTGTTGGACGCCAGAATATTCATGATTTTGGAGATCGATGATCTTGGAATTCCTATATTTCGAATGACTATGTCTGAAAAACGACTGTTTTCTAATGCGCTGAATTCTCTTTGATGACAAAAGCTCAAGACTGCAGCGACGAAGATTAAATAAATCGGCTGCTGTTAGAGAAATGTTTACATTGTGTCTGAATAACTGTCAGAAGTATTATTTTCTCGGAAAAAATGTCACTGTCGACGAACAGCTGCCCGCATTTCGTGGTCGATGTGGTTTTAGACATTATATACCATCCAAGCCAAACAAATATGCCATAAATGTATTCTGTTTGAGTGATGCAAAACTGTTTTATACCACTAATATGGAGATTTATTGTGGGCAACAGCCGGACGGACCATATTTGCAAGCTAATTCGGCAGCAGCTGTAGTGTTGGTGCTTACTGAATCAATCTCTGGCACTGGCCGAAACATTACTGCAGATAATTGGTTTCCCCGTGTATCGCTGGTGAATGAATTGCGCAAAAGACAACTTCCTTTCGTCGATACAGTACGAAAGAACAAAAATTTTACTTCTCCAAAAGGTTACGGTCAGTACGAAAGCATATTTGGTTTCACAAAAAAAAATGAAGCACTTGTTTTATATGTTCCAAAAAAGGTAAAACTGTAGTTTTGATCTCAAGTCTACATGTTTCATCCAAACAGTTATCAGAAGGTGTTGAGAAAAGCCTGAAATAATCCTGATTACGACATAAATCTGCAGTTGATGTAATAGTTAAATTGTATGCTACATACAATGTAGCCAGAACAACGAAAAGATGGCGCATGATAATTTTTTACCACATCTTAAACATTGCAGGTATTAATTCTAAGGTTATCTTCCTCTTAAACCAAGATAAATATTCCACAAGGCAGTAATATTTGAAATAACTGTCTTTAGCTTTACTGTCGCAACGGCTACAAAGGAGATCAACAGTATGAAATATATCCGATGATTTGAAAGGCCTTTTGACAAAATATAAACCTAAAGAATCCGCAGTACATGAATTGCCAAATATGCCGCTATCCACATTGAAAACGAAACGATGTGAACCCTGCAACAAAGACAAAAAGATCTGCAAAGCTAAATATGCAAGTGGAAAATGCAATGCTTCCCTCTATTTGGGAAACAAGCTAAAATTATTTGAAATAGTTGCTTAGTCGGGGAAAACACGGGATGATTCTGAGTAACTGAACATTTGAAATTACAAGTTGTATGTATACCTGGAAATGACAATGTATTTCTTTATACTTACTGTAATACAATGTATAATGTATATGTACTCATATTTTAGCTTACCTTTTCATTTTGTAAGATAATACCTACTAATGAAAGCCATGTATAGTTAACCTAAATAAAAGTAAACATAAGGGGGAAAGGAAAATAAGCGAAAGAGGAAATAAATTCTAACAACAATAATATAGTGCGGATCTACTAGGACTCGCACGACCAACGGTGTTCTACCAAAACCCGCGCCTGGCGGAGGGTTAATAAGTTTATATGTACTATAGGGTTCATTTTGCACTTAAATATTGTGCTTATTTCTTAAAACATGTTAAATAATTATTACATTCAGTATCTTCACTGAAATGTGCACACAAAGTGATGATGATTACGCATAGCTCACATGTTAATTATATTATGCTAATTCTAATATTTAGATGGCTTTATGCACAGCACAATTTTTCACACAAAATTAATCTTGTTTCCTCCAGTACACTAAGAATATGATGGATTGCAGATCGTGAGGCTTGAATCAGACTGTTGCATAATTTACATCGTTTTAGAACGATTTGGTGTTGATTTTCCCTACTATTTACACAGGCACCTGAGTTAAGAGAAGTATTACATTCAAAATCGAGATTTCATCTGAAATGCGGCCTTTGAGGTCTTCTGAGTAATGGTGATGATGAAGAAGAAATGTTGACAAAGATTGTTTTATTATCTCAAAAATGTTCTCACAGCTTTGACTAAAATAACAGTGTTTGAGATATTTATAGCAATTATGTGCGAAGTGGTTAGAAAAAGCTGTTGTATGAGCAACTTTTGAAATCCCCATGGAAATAAATAGCTTGTCTGTTTGTTTGTATGTAGTTTATTATGCACTTTCTACGCTACAATTTTACAAGTTTGTTACATTTATTTTCATGCTCCTATTTTATGATATAGACGTCTGATACTTTACACTGTGTTGCAACATCTAGTGTAGCTCCCTGGTCTTCAAGTGCTGCTATGCAACCCTTATTTCTCTTTGCTAACGCCTCATTACAATTTAATTTATTTTATTCTCACCTCCCCTCCTCCCACTACCTTTTCTTCTCTTTGACTTTCCCCATCAATTTCTCTTTAACTTTTATTTAAAAAATTCCTATTTTTCTATTTCTTTCTTCGTGCTTGCTTGTTAGCGTTTCCAGTGCCACTAAATAGCCCCCACACTATTCCATTCCTTGTCCCAGAATTTCTCTCCCAATATTTTAACTCTTCACATTATGTTACTAAATGTTCTACCCTTTCCTCAACAACAGGAAATTCACATATCCCTTTATCATTACCTCTTAAGCCGCTTTAAAATATCGTTCCTGTTCTCATCCAATGTAACACTTCTTTTTCTCTTTTATTGCACGGCTCTATGTATCTTTATCTTCCAAATCCCTTTCTTATCTTCATGTAAAATTTCAGAGATTTTGTTTTGTTTCCTGTGCTTCCCTTTCAATATCCTCCACCCTTTCCCTCACTGGTATCCAAAAACCTGGACTGTTCCTTTAAACTTGTAACCATATATCTTTCAATCATATCCCTTCCAATTCTTTCTTCAACCTTGCTCCCCAAATGCTCTCATTTTTTATACTCTCCTGTTGTACTGTACAACTTCTTAATAAGTTCCTTGACAAACATTTATACCAAAATTTTTGTCATTCCCTCTAGCACTATACCTTTCCTTTATGTTTTCCCGAATTCTAGTAAAGCGACTTTCCCCGTGGGGTTGATTGCGGCAAACCTATTAGTTCTTTGCAAAATAACCTGTAACTCTGATCCACCTTAATTGTTAAATTTGATCCCCCCGTATTTCCGCTCTGTACAACATTCTTGCTTCCACCATAGCCGCATATACGCTTTCCAATCATTCTATAGATATTTTTTATTTGAAATGTTCTTACATTTACCACAGCCGCTTTGCGTTTTGGCACTCTCTTTCTACTTGTAAGCCTGCTAATTCCCATTATTACTTAGTCGCACTCCAAGTAATCGAATTCCTGGATCATTTCCAATTTGTTCCCACTCAAGTTCCATTGCTCGTTTTTGCTTAATTTCATACCTCTTTTAAAAACCACAATTTTCGATTTATTTATATATACGTTTATTCCCCATTCCACGCAAAATTTTTGTAACTAATTTATAGCTCTCCGTAAAGCTATTGCTGTTTTGGCTCATACCATTATATCATTTGCATATAGAACTCCTGGAATATCTGCTTTTGCTTTATCTGTGCAGTGCCTATTGCTTTTTCCTGTTCTTTCATTATGTCATCTATAATAAAGTTAAATAGAACGAGACTTAATTTACATCCTTGTCTTAAATCTAATTTTTCTTCTGTTGCTTCCGTAATCTATTCTCCTCCTATTTTCACACAAAAACTTAAACCCTTATATACTTTTTTCAGTTTCCGCTATGAATTTCTCGCTGACACCTTTCAGCATCTTTGTTAAAATTTCTAACCCTTTTCTCTTTTCACGTATTCCTTCGAAAATTCCCCTAATAGATCGAATAACTCCACTGCCTTCCTTCTTTTGATTTTTCTTAGTATACCTCACTTTCTGTGAATCTGTCATCCAGTATCTCATTTTTCCATACTATTTCAACTATCTGTCCTTGTCTAATCTTGTCGTCCGGCGTGGACTGGTGGTACCGTGCTAGCCTCTAGTTCCCAAAGATCGGTGGTTCAAACCCGGCAGAGGGCGATGGATTTTTCGGGCGTAAAAATACTTAGCATGGCTTCCTTTGGAAGGGAAGTAAAGCCAGTGGCCCCGTGTCGTAGGTTCTCGTAAAAGAACCTCAAGCCTGATAAAGAGGCCTCTGAGTAAAATTACCGGTGTTTCACGCACAATATAGAATGGGATGCTAAGGACCATAGTAGTTAAAGAGCGTCCATAAATACAATTTAATTTAATTTGTCTAATCTTAACCTGCTGTCTTTTCCTATCACCCTCCTAAAGTATTCCAGCCACTCCCCTGGCGTGATCTCTATTTTCATCATCTCGTTTTTTCTAGCTCTCCTTACTAATTCTTATAGTTTTCTGCAATTCTTATTTTTCTCTGCCTCCTTTATTCAAAGAATTAAACTTTCCTGCTATTCCTTTCTCTTAATCTCTAATAGATATTTCAACCCCATTTGCTGAGCAACCACTTTTTCCTGTTCTGCCCCCTTTCCGATCTTCTACATCTTATCAGATCTTTATATACCACCCTTTTTGCTTTCCTACATTCATCGTCAAACCAACCTTCTATCGCTCGTTTGACACATATCCCCATTGTATCCCATTAACTGCTCTCATCACTAGGTTTTCTAATAATTCTAACGCTTTTTGTGTCAGTTTTGTAAGCACCAGCTCGATTCTTCTTTCTATTATCTTCCTAACTTCAGGGTTTAACCCCCTTCTGAAGTATTCCCTTTTCTCCTCCTTTCCACTTAAATTTATTATACTTCTTTAACTTCATCGCCTTTTCTGATTTTACTTGTAGCCCCACTACTCTTATCTCTAAAATTGGTGGCAAGTGACCACTATTCACTATCTCGTTTCCGACCTTGAACCTTTCCATCCTCTCCTCTATCCCTTCACTCACCAATATATAATCTACCACATTTTCCCATTCTCGTTTGCGAAAGTAGATTAACCCTCTTTATCTCCCTCCACTGACACGTTGCATATTTGTAGATTATTTCTAACAGAATTCTAACAAATTCTTGCCTCCATTGTTTATGATACAGTCTCTACTAGTTCTTTCCCTGGCTTCTTCCTTCCCCTTCTAAGTATTCTCCTTCTCCTGAACTGCCCTTCTCTTTCCCAATTCTAGTATTCACATCTCCTGGCCAAAATGTTAGAGCTTAAGTATAAAAAACTCATTAGAGGTTCCTACAAAACTGAAAACTGTTTCACTATCTGAAGATGACACCTTAGTTTCCTTTGATGTATCCTCACTACTTACTAATGTACCTACTGGAAATCTACCGGAGTTAATAAGAAATTGGCTTTATACTTATGATACTGAAGAATCAGTTACAGAAATGATCAATTTAACAGATATCTGCATAAATCAAAACCTTTCTACTTTTGACACAAAACTTTATCAACAGACACATGGATTGGCTATGGGGAGTCCTCTGTCGCCTATATTAGCAGATTTATATATGCGTTCCTTGGAGACAAAACTTCTTATTTAAGTTTTGGACCAGATATGTGGACGACATACTAGCTATTGTTCCTAAGTCACAAATTGACACAGGTTTGGATCTGTTGAACAATCAAGATACCTCTATTAAGTTTACTGTGGAAACAGAAGAAAACAGTTCTCTACCTTTCTTGGATATTAAATTTTTAAGAATTAATAATCAGTTAGAATATGGTGTATATCGAAAATCTACTCAATACATTAAGAGGCATTTTTGTAATCCTGTACAACATCAATATGCTGTTTTTCACAGCTTGATTAATAGACTTGTTAACTTACCACTATCTAAATCAGAATATTGGAAAGAATTTCAACACATTCAACAGACAGCTTTAAAGAATGGCTTTGATCCTAAAACAATTTATAATGTGGTTAAACGTTACAAATATAAAAAACAATTGCAAGAGTTCAACACTCTCAACAATATCAAAGGACAGCCACCAGTGTTTAAAAAATGGACTTGCCACCCTAAACTATTCAAGAAGTTTGAAAATATTCTTTAAACCTATGGAATAAAGTTAGCTCCACAGAACAGGTTCAGTATCAATAATTGGTTAAATAAGTCAAATGTCAATGTCAAAGGTAAGAAAACTTTTTCTGGGATTTATAAAATAAAATGTAATTACTGTGACAAGTTCTACATTGGAAGAACAAAACGTAACCTCTTAATCCGTATTAAAAAACATCAAAGAAATATTAAATTAAAACTAACTGATAAATCAGCAGTGTCCCACCATTTTTGGAACACACAACATGAAATTGGCCAAGACATTGAATTATTAAGACCCATACATAACTCATCAATGTTGAATGCTTGGGAAAAAATATTCATCATTAAAAAAATTCACAATTTTAAACTTTGAAATTCCACCGCTGGATGACGTCACCCGCCTTCTGGTTCAACCTCAGAAGAAAATAGACCAAGATGGAGCCCATCCTACTTCATGTTCCACTACACAACAAGAGATGTCGGTTAAGCAGCTCTCTGGGTCACCTCCAGCAGTTATGAAAACTACCACCTGAGGTCCTTCCAATCGTCCACATGGGTACCATATTTTGTCCTTTTGTTGCAAGATTCAGTCGTCTCCGCTGAAGATGAGGCCTTGATGCCTCGAAACTATCGTCAATTTTTACCATCATGATGTAAGCGAAGGCTTTTAATATCATTACAACTCATTACTTTTACCAAGAATTGCGCCGTTGATAAATCCACCGAGCGTTCCAGTGAGCAGAATAATTAATCCACCTCCTTTTTGGCAGGGCCAGGCATTGAACCCTAGATAGTATCATTGGTCCAATTTTTGGACTGTGTGTACCTAGCATTAACCCAGGACTCATCGAGCTACAAGACTTTTTCCAAATTCTGCTTCGCTATGCTGCGTAAAAACTTGTTTCTTGCGGTGACAGCATCTTCCCTCTCAACAGTTCTCTGCAATTTATGTTTTGTACTCAAAACCCCAAAATGTGCATTACTTCCCACATTGATGTATAGGGACCGTCAACATATCACACTCCTTTAATGAAACAAGCAGCTCCTTACTTGCAAGGTGTTCCCTTCTTGCGTAGTAGGCACAAGTGGATGCCGTATCGCATCTTCTTGGAAAGCCTCTAGGTTTGTGACCGCAGAAATTCTGTTCTTCTGTTTTTCGTTATTAACTTGGATGCCTCACCCTCTGGTGAATTATATTTCTTCTTTGTAACCCTCCAAACACGGTTCTCACTGATACCTAGAACTACTGCAGTACACTCTCGTATTTTTGTTAAAGGGTATTAACGGAGAATTCGTTTAGCAAATGCATTCGTTTTCCCTTTCAAAACAATTTCTAACAAACACTATCATCTCTCTTCCTTTTCTAATGGCACACCCTGGCCAGTAACGCGAGTTCCAGTGTAGGATGAAACCACGATCGACCTCTCCGAGAAACCATTCTTATAGCCGCACAAATAACAAGGAACTAATAACAATTAATTATTAACAAGTAACAAACAACGCAGGTAGAAGGAACTGAAAGCGGGGGACGGACAAGACAAAGTAACTGCAAGCATGAAGCAACGAATGGTGACGTGGCAATGTGGCGGTGTGGCGTCGGTAACTCTGGCAACCAGGCGGCAATTACCATATCTACGGGATTGCAGCGCTTATGTCAGAAACCAACTAACGTAAATACATGTATTGTGAACGTAGCGTAATCATCACTAAAATAGTATAATTTTGGTGAGTGGTTACAAATCCGCTGCAAGGTCTTGGCAACCTATGTACCAAATACTTCAATATTAACTTTCCGGTGCAGTTAGGGGAAGTAGGTGAACCACAATTCAGAAAAGAAAGATGATAGAGTTGATATTATTGGAGTACATACAGATACTTTTGAATTTATCGACTTGATGTATGTTGAATGTGTGTAAAATGACATGTTTTACTTACCATTTATGATGTCAGTAATGTTTACAGTGCTTTAACCTCGAAATGTGTACAGACAAGCTCAGGGTTTCAAGACATGGCGAACCACTATGGTTTTCATATTTAACTCTGTATTGCGTTTCATTTCCTTTGGGTATGCGAGAAATTCAATGTTGCTCTATTACCAACAATGCGGTGGTTCAGCATATCATACATAGAATTTGCATAGAGAGGTCCATACACACTAGAATTCCCATATCATACAATAATGCTACTGGTTTTAGATCTATATGGTGGAGTATTTGAAAACAGGGGGCAACTACACCTATAAATATTAGTTCACTTTACCATTTAGGCTACAAAATTATATAAAGCTATGTAATAAAATTTTAGATAACCATTTATCACTGACAACCCTGCCTAAAGCGCAACAACCCGCCAGTGAGCTCATACGCACACATAAACCATAACCTCTTTTCGGATTAACTACTGAAATGAGAAAATTCTATGCTTTAGTATCACTAGCTGTGGTTTTAATGCCGTATACTTACCTAAGTAACAGATAAATGCACAAGGCAATCCCTTAAACAAGGTATGCCATGAAAGCCATTTGTGCAGCATAGAAAAAAGTTCAAATGTTTAGGATTTTGGAGACTGAGATTAAATATTACACTTTTAACAATGTAATTTGGAAATTCCCATTAATAAAAACACATACTATATAAATTATAATACTGAAGCACATTTATAATCTGTTTCATGGATTAAAATATGCTGCCTTACTTTTGTTTTGGGGAACAGCATGTGATTTTCACAGCATGTGATTTCCATTTGAAGGAGAGCTACATGCTGAACATTTCAGAAATAAGTATTGAAAGAAATGGCATCATCCTAAGGCGAAGGTGTGTCTGGAAAATTTAAATTACAATTGCTCAGAGATTAGAGCGTGTGCTTTACTCAGGCTCAGGAGTAGAAAATACGTTTTATATTAACAAACATCAAGAGTTAACAAGTTGATAAACAGCTTTAATATGAAAATGAATGAAATATCCTTTATCAACTAATGTTAATGGTTAAGATTAATCACACGTTTATGATTTACAATGCTAAAATTAATAAAATGGCTGTTGTATATCAAGCTACATATATATATATATATATATATATATATATATATATATATATATATATATATATAGACTCTCTCGACAAAAGTGTGCTATCTTTGAACTTAAATAAAACACGTTCTATATATGATAGAGGATTATTTCTTTTTTTATTTTGAAACATAATTAATGTCATTACGTGTGGAAAAGAACATCAGATAAGTGACCGCCACGACTTCGTTGGGTTGCGCGTATACGGTTGACCCAATTTTCAATGACAGAAGAACGTAAATTCGGTCCAACTTCACGAATAACACGCGTGATGTTATTCATAAGATCATTTACTGTTTCTAGCTAGTTGACATAAACTCGAGACCCCACAAGAAGTAATCCAACGGCGTTATCACATGACCTCGGGGGCCAGTTCACATCACCACGGGAAATGATGGAACCTCTGAACTTCTCCTTCAAAAGATCGATTGCTTCTAGAGCAGTATGACATGTGGCACCGTCTTGCTGGAACCAGATGTTTCTGAGATCCATACCATCCAATTGAGGCAAAAATAGTCCCTTATAAGAGCCCAGCATGTTTCTCGATCGACAGTTACAGCTTCTCCATCTTCATCTTGGAAAAAATATGGACCAATGATTCCACCATACCAAAATCCACACCACACAGTAACCTTTTGGGGATGAAGTAGTCGTTCTTGAATCTGCATTGGATTGTGATTGCTCCAATAGCGACAATTTTGTTTGTTAACACAACCATCCATCCAAAAGTGAGCTTCGTCGCTGAAGATGATTTTTCGACAAAAATCTGGGTCAGCTTCCAGTTGCCCCATAGCCCAGTCAGCGAATATACGGCGCAACTTATGGTCGCTGGTCTTTAGTTCTTGAGTTAATCCCATTTTGTAAGCGTGAAACTTCAAGTCCGGATGCAGAATTCGCCAAGTTGTGGTCGGCGATGGACCCAATTCTTGCGCTCGACGAGCAATTGATTTGTTTCCGTTCTCGCGTACACTCTCACGAACGGCGCCTATGTTTTCGTTGGAGCGCTTACGTCGATTACGTACAGGCGTTCTTTAATCGTTGACAGAACCACTTCTTTCAAATTTATCGATCAAACGACGAATCGTTCTCTCGCAGGGGCAATTATGCACATCGTAAACTTCTCGCAATACACGGAAGATATGGCGAACACATGATCGTTTTTGATAATAAATTTTCACAATTTCTACGCGTTGCTGAATACTGTAACGTTCCATGACTATTTGTCAATAACAACTGTAATCACATGAAAAAATGACTACTGTAACTCAATAACAAGGAGATTTTTTAGGAGATTAAAAAAACTACTTACTCATGAAAAAGCAAACAGCACGTAATAAGAGAGATCTTAACCCTAACTAAAAGAAGTGAAGGGCAAAAGCTTTTTAGCTCATTCTATTAACTCAATCAAATAAATATCAAATATGAAAAGATATTAGATGCTTCTCTTGAAGTAACTTTGATTTTATTTAAAACATAGATTCTGGTGAATTTAAGGATGAAGAACCTTTCATCGCAAGTAGAGGATACCGGGAATCTACTAAAGCTGGGTTGACATTTTGGATGAGGTTTAAGGAACGACGAGGAACTTACATAACGGGGTAGCTACTGTGGACCGAAATCATTGGAAAAGAAGGGGAGCCTGCAGGGCAGGAGAGCCCTACATTCATGACGAGGAGTGCGAAGATGAGCAAGAACTTTTGTACTAATCACTATTCTAATTATCTGTTTTCTTATACACTCAACGCTATAATCCAAACAACTACATTGAATTAGGTGAGACAGTTGTGGTTACCTGTGGCGAAGTAATTCCTGACAGCCATTTCTGGGCGCACTAAATCCACAAAGTGACCTGAAGCTTGCCAAAAGTGTTAAAACATCACAAAGTGAGTCAAGAGGGGACGAGCATCCCGAAAATTCTCTCTGTATACCCTTGTGGTACTAACTCAGCAACTTCTGGGAACAATGTTCCAGTTATTACACTTGGGAGATTTTTTGAGTTCTTTTTATTTATGGACGCTCTTTAACTACGATGGTATTTATCGTCCCATTCTATATTGGGCGTGAAAGGCCGATAGTTTTGCTCAGAGGCCGCTTTACTTCCCTTCCGAAGGGAGCCTTGCTAAGGATTTTTACGCCCGAAAAAGCCTGTTGTCTGTCAGGCTCTTCCACTGAGTGTTTCATAAATTCAAAACGTGATATGTTACATTTATTTTTATATCTAGACTGTGATTACCTTACAAGGTTAACGATTTTCATAAATTTAAGTCAATATATGTACAAGACAACTGAATAAAAACGAAGTTTATATTTGTTAACTGTGTTCAGAAATATGAAACGAAACATTTTCTTCTCTTTCTCCAAACTTATTCTATGTAGGTTATCAGACTCATGCGTCACATCCCAGAATTAGTTATTGCATATTTTGAAAGAAAAACGTTGTACTGTGGAATTTTATTAGAGACCAAGAATTTGAAACTGAAAGATATTGAATGTGAATCATAAAATCATTATCTAACGTTAGCAAAGCGATATTGACTGACTGACAGACAAAGTTTTTAAATAAAGGATGTGTCTAATGCCCCAACCTGATCTCTGTTCAATAGCAATATATAAAAATGTGGTATAGTTATATTAGCTGTGCCATGAATGTTGTAACATGACATGTTTTCTTCCATCCTATTGAAAAGTTTCATCATAATGTTGATCTTTTGATGCATTCAAGCACCAAGAGTGTCAATTAAATTAATGTATGTAGTTTTTAATTAGCGATGGACTTACACCAAAAGCATACCGTTAGTACAGATGGTACTCCTTAAGGCTTACGCAGTTTCATTTTCCTACAAAAATGCGCGTCCTCTTAACTCCGACGTCTTCATATTCTTATCCTTACTTCTAATATTTAAGCGATGTATCTTTATTGCAGCGTTATGTGCACCTTTATGAACTAAACATGATATACGTTCTCATTGTTCTGCTTTACAATGAGTTGTGCCATGCTCCTTCCCACACATTGAAAGGAAACTATCAGAGACACCAAAATTAATACTCTCTCTCAATGTATCTCCAAGAACTCTTACTAGGTACTTTATGCCCAAAAATCAATAACACCTCGTGAGCTACCCTATCCAATTACACACAAACATAATCACCTGAAGAACCTTAGGTTTTAAACTTTGAGTGAAATTGTAAAAGGAAATGCAAAGCTGCTTCCTGAAATCAACACTATAATAATCACCATTTCCCGAGACCTTGAGACTTTTCACTCTGGAATGAACATTTAAACAAGAAGCTTCCTTACATTCTGCTATGCGAGGAGTCTCGCAACCTTTCCCGTACAAAAAGACAATTTGGGCGAATGCCACACATAAATAACACAATTGCAGGACCAAAAAATATGATTGAGGTTTCTGGTGAGCCATGCCTTAAACCTATAGAAATGCGATTAACCAGCAAGAAAAAGACAGTATTGGATAGGGACTGATTACATAAAATACATAAACCTATAAAAATTACTAGTATGTAGGCACCAAGTAGCACATAAACATTCAAATGGAAATATATGTAACTTGTATGCGGTACCAACCTGGGTAATGGAAAAATAAATAATGTCAATTCCATATACGTAAACATTTTCCTTTCTCAACTGGCCTCATGCCATCCGCAGTAGCGTTTTCTGCTGATAATGTAGGCCAATGTAGAACTTAGGTGATAAAAGTCATTCTACCCTTGAGTTGCGTCCCATGGTCTGCTTGAACTATTGTTTTCATATACCTTTTGAGATTTAAAATCTGTAACCAAAACTTAAGCATTTTCTATGTAACAGCTATGACATGCTGCTCCTTCCCGCTATCATCACACGTGTGAATTACTTGCAAGTGATATAGCTCCAACCAATACTGAGAACGTCCTTGAAAAACTCTATTCTCTCAAGTATTCCAATGCAACATGGAGCAATGCCACAATAGTTCACTTATTCCAACCTTCAAGCTAGTGATTGTAATATCATAGCGAATAGAAGGAGAAGTATCATCACTTCTGTGCTCTTCCATAAGAACTGTACGAGAGCTATCAGGTATATGGGTCAGATAGCAACAAAATCGTTAATGTGGCTATTTACAATGTTGTATTAATGCTAGTATCTGTTTGTTGGGTATTGCAATGGAGTATTGTTGTATATGCGGTCGCTGTGCTTGTTACAATGTGGTGAAGTTTGGTTCTTAATTTTGATGAAACCTTTCGTTTTCACAAACAAACAATATGCATGTGTGTTTCGTGCCTGGTTGCGTACTGGATACGACAAATCTAAGGGTAAACATTTTTAGACCTCCAAAGGAAAAACTATTATTTTCTAAGTGGGAGAGGGCTGTACCAAGAAAGGATAAGACACTTTCTTATAATAGTCATGTGTGTGATATACATTTTTCGGAGGAACGTTTGGTAAATGCGGATAAATTTGTGGTTTATGGAGAAAATGTAGAGATCGCAAGGCAAAGATGGAAGTTTATGCCTCATGCAGTTACGCATCTCTGTCCTAATCTTCCTAAATACCTATCCCCACTAATGCACTTCCATAAACCTCCATAAAAAGATCTGAAAGAGATGCTAATTTAGAAAACAATGTGCATAATGCAGAATGCTCTCATAATACCATTGTTAATCTTCCCGTCCCAGAGGATACAAATAGCAGCTTTAGTAATAAAATAGACTTACTAAAGAAAAGGTTAAAGCAGCAACAGCGCAATATAATTACACTAAAAAGAAATTGAAAGCGGCGAATGCCAGGGTTCAAGTACTTGAAAGGAAAATAAATGGAAAGGGTAGCAGTATCAATGAATTTGATGGAACAGGATGCCTGAGTACAAAAATATTGTTGATAGAATTTTGAAGAACTTGCAGATAACTAAAAAGAAGGGAATCAGATATAATGAAGAACTTCTGTTAGATAGCCTGCTTTTAAGAATCAAATCACTCATAGGATATGACATAGTTTAAATTGCAATCTTCTTTCCCTTCCAATAACTACATTTAAGAAAGTTAAAGGTATGTCTTAAATGTCCTTATGGTATTAACATCCATGATGTAAATGCAGTATCTGAATTTTTAAAGGATAGCAATGAAAACGAACGATGTGGAGTTTTAATTTTTGATGAAGCATAGTTGAAAAACGAAATTCTAATTGATTCTAATTCTTTGAAAGTGAACGGGTTTGTAGGTTTGGGGGTTTTACCCCAGAAAATAGTAAAAATGAATTGGCCAACCACGCCCTGGTATTTATGTACCTATGTCCCGTTATTGTATAATTGGGTGCAACCTGTAGCTATCTACACAAATAGGAATGCAACTTCTGGGGACATCTTGGCATAAATTTTAATGCAAGTTATCATTTTAATAGAACAGTTATGTGCTAAAATTCTTGCTTTTACGTCGGATGGTAGCCAGTCTAACAAGAAATTGTGGAAATACTTGGGAATATGCGGCATACGTAACTGTTTAGTACCCCATACCGACACAAGCAGACGACTTTGCGCCTTTTCAAACTTTGTGCACACAATTAAATGCATAATAAATAATTTCCATCATAAGAATGAAGATAATTACAACAATTAAACCACGCATTTTCTGTATTATACACGGCTTTATGAAGATCTCTTCTGAGTTTTGTGGAATCAGAGTGTGTCTCAAGCTTACGAAAGCCCATATCAATCACAATACACTTCAAAAAATCTGATGTGTTACACTCACATGACTTTCTCTACTCTTGTACAAACTATTTTTACAAACGTTTATTCTCCATGTGCTTCATGTTACTCGAGATATCGAGATGTCAATCTTATTGCTAAATTTCTTGTAGATGCAAGGGGAACATGGTAGGTTATAAGCGATAGTCAAATATTTTAAGCGCTGGTTGCTATGTGGCGCATTATATTCAGTTTGCATATCCAGGACATAAAAAATTGAATAACGAACTTGAGAAAAAGTATAAGTATTGGAAAATTTAAGGAAATAACAAGCAATATCTCGAAGATGGTTCACTCAACTAAAAAAATGTATATGACACAAATTGTGTATTTTAACGCGATCTACATTTTTTGCGTAGTAAACTTTTGTCTATCTCTTATGGTTTACCAGTTATGCAAAAGTCGTTCACAATAAAGAATACTTTTGGAGACATTCCCAGGAAATTCAAGATAAATATCTTAAACATATGATATTTTAATCAAAATCGTTAGAGCCATTTTTGAGAAAATTAAAATTTTCGAAAAATCTTCCATCTAAAGGGTACTCTGGGGTGGGGGGATTTTCTTGAAAACCTTCGTGTCGCATCCTTGGAAGATACTGAACCCAAATACCAAGTTTGGTGCTTATCCGACTGTTCGTTTCTGAGTTATGCTGTTCACAGACACACAGACACACACACACAGAGACAGACACACAGACACACAAATGCTTTTTTGGCTTCAGGGGGTCTCAAAACATGTATTTCCGGCGAAATCTCGGTATCGAATTTTTGGGTGGAATACAATACTTCCCCTACTTACTATACGTAGTAGAGAAAGTAAAAATGAATGTGAGGTTTTTCAGCTGTTTAGTCGATTAGTGGCTGATGACATTACATTCTTCCGGGATACACACTTTGCTGGATTTGAAGGAGGTGAAAAAACAGAACGCTTCATCAGAGGTATAAATTGCCTTCCAGATATATGAAATTCATCACCTGTAAATGGGAAGTACAAAGATTCAAATAAAGTGGATATACTTACGAGGTGGAAATCATACATAATGAAGAGCACAATACTTTCGCGTCTGAAAGAACATTACAGTCTTTAAGAGTAACCAAACAGAGTTCACTGGAGGAGGCAGAATATTTGTGGGGAAATGAATTGAAATGTATACTCACAGCCAAGTTGAATCAAAACCAAATAGAAAAACACATTGGAATTTTACGGTCTTTAATTTGCGACGATCATCCTTCTACGATCGATTCTCTCCAGTTACATATGTTACAGTCGCTTTATGTTCCCACCAAATTAGCAATATCATCTGAAGGTAATTGTGAGTATAGACAAGAGATGCCTTTAGCATCATTTGTTAGCCAAACGAGGTTATTAGCAAAGGACACTGTAAGCCACAACAATGGAATAAGAGAGAGCGTAGAGAACAAAATTAAGGACAAAACTATGATTGAGCTGCCAGACATACTGGATTGGCAAAAAATAATGCATCTGAAGTCATTGAGAAAGATGTCACTAAAGAATGTCTAGTATACCACGAGTGGATATATAGTACATAATTCAAAGGTCACATACTGTAAAGCATGTATTAATTTACTCCATGGCAAGTCTACAGATTTCCCTTCCTATCACTTTTAACAATTAAAACAAATCTGCTACATGCGATTCCTGCTTTACGAACCCCTCAAAATCTGTACATAATGTTCTTTCGCAAGTAGAGAGAGTTCTAGCAGAGAAACTTTTAAGTGAAATTAACTTGTGGGGTGATATATAGTTTTATTATTGTGATAGTGTTAACCAAATTATTATTGATTCTGGAATTGAGTGTTATGAGGTACTGGATCTTGTCGCTAAACTGATTCAACGTTACATAAAGAGTCGATTCTTTTTCCGCGCCAAAGAAATGCAATCATCAAAGGCTACTAAATCATCTAGGAAATTGTCAAAAGTTGTTAACAACTGACCTCATAATTGTCGAATATATTTTTATCTGCAGAAAAAATACAAGTAGATTGTAACGATTCTTGTAGCGAAGTTAGCTCCTTATTTACACGAAAAATGCTGTAAAATACGTAGATGTATAAATAATAACATACTGTATAAAAAAGTATAAATTACATTTTACTTTCTTCCTTTCACGCAATTTTACACTCTATTAGTAACATTATCTAGCATTTCTGTGAATGAACGTGAGAATGTGCAAGCGTAAACGTACTGTTTAGCAATGCTATTTACCTTATTTACTCCTTCTCCAGTGTATTTCCTGCTATGCATAACAGTATTTGTATTAGCACTGTACCGCACAACTAATCGTAATGCTATCTGTGCGGCGGAACACATGAACTACTATGATCATACTTCTTCTACTCGCTGATAATATAATACCGAGCGGGTTGGCTCAGGCGATAACGTCTGTGACCCGCATTCCTGAGATCCCGGGTTCAAATCCCGTGGGCTGACCAATCTGACTGAGGTTTTTTCCTGGTTTCCCTCAGTCGTTAAGATAAATACCGGTTTGGAGATTTAATACCACGGCCCAAAGTTCCACTTTAAGTTCAAAACAATAGTAAAAATGAAAAATAGGCGGTAATAGCGAATTCACAGACAATGAAAGCAGGTAGACTGGAGAAATTGCGTTTGCAGTTTCACAGTCCTACCTACCTACCTACCTACCTACCTACCTACCTACCTACCTACCTACCTACCTACCTACCTACCTACCTACCTACCTACCCACCTACCCACCTACCCACCTACCCACCTACCCGCCTACCCGCCTACCCGCCTACCCGCCTACCCGCCTACCCGCCTACCCGCCTACCCGCCTACCCGCCTACCCGCCTACCCGCCTACCCGCCTACCCGCCTGCCCGCCTGCCCGCCTGCCCGCCTGCCCGCCTGCCCGCCTGCCCGCCTGCCCGCCTGCCCGCCTGCCCGCCTGCCCGCCTGCCCGCCTGCCCGCCTGCCCGCCTGCCCGCCTGCCCGCCTGCCCGCCTGCCCGCCTGCCCGCCTGCCCGCCTGCCCGCCTGCCCGCCTGCCCGCCTGCCCGCCTGCCCGCCTGCCCGCCTGCCCGCCTGCCCGCCTGCCCGCCTGCCCGCCTGCCCGCCTGCCCGCCTGCCCGCCTGCCCGCCTGCCCGCCTGCCCGCCTGCCCGCCTGCCCGCCTGCCCGCCTGCCCGCCTGCCCGCCTGCCCGCCTGCCCGCCTGCCCGCCTGCCCGCCTGCCCGCCTGCCCGCCTGCCCGCCTGCCCGCCTGCCCGCCTGCCCGCCTGCCCGCCTGCCCGCCTGCCCGCCTGCCCGCCTGCCCGCCTGCCCGCCTGCCCGCCTGCCCGCCTGCCCGCCTGCCCGCCTGCCCGCCTGCCCGCCTGCCCGCCTGCCCGCCTGCCCGCCTGCCCGCCTGCCCGCCTGCCCGCCTGCCCGCCTGCCCGCCTGCCCGCCTGCCCGCCTGCCCGCCTGCCCGCCTGCCCGCCTGCCCGCCTGCCCGCCTGCCCGCCTGCCCGCCTGCCCGCCTGCCCGCCTGCCCGCCTGCCCGCCTGCCCGCCTGCCCGCCTGCCCGCCTGCCCGCCTGCCCGCCTGCCCGCCTGCCCGCCTGCCCGCCTGCCCGCCTGCCCGCCTGCCCGCCTGCCCGCCTGCCCGCCTGCCCGCCTGCCCGCCTGCCCGCCTGCCCGCCTGCCCGCCTGCCCGCCTGCCCGCCTGCCCGCCTGCCCGCCTGCCCGCCTGCCCGCCTGCCCGCCTGCCCGCCTGCCCGCCTGCCCGCCTGCCCGCCTGCCCGCCTGCCCGACTGCCCGCCTGCCCGCCTGCCCGCCTGCCCGCCTGCCCGCCTGCCCGCCTGCCCGCCTGCCCGCCTGCCCGCCTGCCCGCCTGCCCGCCTGCCCGCCTGCCCGCCTGCCCGCCTGCCCGCCTGCCCGCCTGCCCGCCTGCCCGCCTGCCCGCCTGCCCGCCTGCCCGCCTGCCCGCCTGCCCGCCTGCCCGCCTGCCCGCCTGCCCGCCTGCCCGCCTGCCCGCCTGCCCGCCTGCCCGCCTGCCCGCCTGCCCGCCTGCCCGCCTGCCCGCCTGCCCGCCTGCCCGCCTGCCCGCCTGCCCGCCTGCCCGCCTGCCCGCCTGCCCGCCTGCCCGCCTGCCCGCCTGCCCGCCTGCCCGCCTGCCCGCCTGCCCGCCTGCCCGCCTGCCCGCCTGCCCGCCTGCCCGCCTGCCCGCCTGCCCGCCTGCCCGCCTGCCCGCCTGCCCGCCTGCCCGCCTGCCCGCCTGCCCGCCTGCCCGCCTGCCCGCCTGCCCGCCTGCCCGCCTGCCCGCCTGCCCGCCTGCCCGCCTGCCCGCCTGCCCGCCTGCCCGCCTGCCCGCCTGCCCGCCTGCCCGCCTGCCCGCCTGCCCGCCTGCCCGCCTGCCCGCCTGCCCGCCTGCCCGCCTGCCCGCCTGCCCGCCTGCCCGCCTGCCCGCCTGCCCGCCTGCCTGCCTGCCTGCCTGCCTGCCTGCCTGCCTGCCTGCCTGCCTGCCTGCCTGCCTGCCTGCCTGCCTGCCTGCCTGCCTGCCTGCCTGCCTGCCTGCCTGCCTGCCCGCCTACCCGCCCACCCGCCCACCCGCCCGCCCGCCCGCCTGCCCGCCTGCCCGCCTGCCTGCCTGCCTACCATTCTCGATCAAAGTTTGATTCTGGTCAGTTTTACATTTGATCGATTTCAAGGGGATTTTTTGTGCATCAACAGCGCTCAAAGTTAAACAATGTAGTTAATTATAGTCAAGTTTTACTGTGGGTGCTCGACCGATCAATTCCATTGATTGTGGTCAAGTTGCAGTCAAAATGACTGCCTGTTTTGACATTCTTGGATGTTTTGAGGATAAGATAATATACCTAGATTACTTAAATTGGGACCAATGTCAGAACCATATAATTGTAGAAAGAGATGACTTTTGAAGGGAATGGGGACGGTAAATTTGAAGAACAATTCCGATTATCAAATAATATAGTGTGGTAGCAAAAAAAGTAGGGGGAAAGACAGCCATATTCTCTAGAAACAATTTCCATGCTTCTTAAACAAAATGTATTTGCATTACGAACATTATTCATCTCATCTTCACTTGCCAAATCATTACAGCATTTCTCATAAGGTAACGTTTTGCATATGAATCCTACACTTTGAACACTGCTTAATTTCATCAACAACAGAATCTTGTTACTTACTTACAATATCTGTGTTTATACTCAAAGGACAACATTTAACTAAAATCTGATTTCATTAGCAAGAAGGTATATGCATTGAGAGCACAATTAATCTCTTGAGATGGATCTAGTAACTGATTAGTCATCACTAACCTTATTGTAAGCTTAAAATCGGAACAATCAGGAATTATATTATTCCCACCCTTACCCCTTGTTACTGAAAAAACATTCTCCAAACAATCTTGTGTTAACCTTCCAGTAAAGACATATTCAAACCCAAATTCTTTTTTCAGATCATTCCAAAGTATTTGCAGGAAGAAGTATTCTCAATCCAACCCTTAACACAATATGGCTGAACATTTATTATGTTACAGACTCGCATACTGGAAAAGCAATCCTTCATTAAAATAAGTAAACCATTCAATTTTCCTCATTATTGAGTCCACAAAAAGTTCATTGGCATTATAGTTTTTACCTGAATTCAAAATGCTAAAGCCCTTATCACTCTTAACTAAGCTGTCCCGCTCCTAGTTGTGAATTAATGTTAAATTTTGCGTGTTTGATATCGATTTGTTTTGTTGCTTTACGTGTAACCAGTGCACAATAAAACGCTAGAACTAATTTTCGATTGGGTGACGTTGAATTTAAGGGGACCTAGGACAGATTTTTTAGTGAAAATGGCCAAAATCTTCAATTTTTTGTTTTCTGCAAAAATTAACTCTTTATAATGTTAGTCAAACATTTAAATGCATTTTATGCTGATAAGCACCTTTTTAAAGGGTTTGGTAGCCATTTTTAAAAACCACTGCACGGAAATTTAAATGCCTGCCACGCCCATTTTTGTTCTCGCTTGCAAAATAGTTACTTTCTTTCCAAAAAAATCATTCAAATTTGCACCATAGTCAGTGTGTATTGGTTGTTGCTTCCATCTGGTGTTCATTACTGTAACTACAACAAAACTTCATCTTCATAAGAGTTCAAAATATAGCCGATTTTTTTAGAAACAAAATATACAGCCTTCTCACACCAGTAAAATATATTTTTATTATAGTATTTAAATATTTTAAGAATTTATTTGTAACATTTTATCTGTTTTATAAGTTTTAAATAATTATGTGTTATGTATACATGCAGGTTGGTTTTGTGAGGTTATTACTGTCAGTGTCTTTCAAGTTTATTTATTGGTAATTGAAATGCATACACTAAGTGCAAGTTGGAGGAAACCCACAGGTAGGTTGAGTAAAAGGAAGCTAAAGACTCTTAAAAATATTGAAAAAAGATGGAAAGGTGTTCCCAAAGAAACTATAGAATCACAACCTGGCCCATCAACATTGCCATATGATCACAAAAGTATTTTATCTGATTCAAATAGTAGTACAGAAATTTCAGATTCTGCTTCTGTTGTACATAATACATTACCCACACATACCAGAAGTTTCGGAAACTCATGATTTGTCAAAATCTCAGTTTGGTTTTAGAAAAGGTCATTCTACTGAATTACAATTATTACGCCTCACAGATGACATAACCGAGCAATTCAACAATGGGGCTTCAACGTTGGCGTTATTTTTGGACGTAGAAGCCGCATTCGACCGGTGCTGGCACAATGGCCTTCTTTATAAACTGCACCACAACTTTCCCGGCCTTCGGAATTACATGTATTTGCTTCAAAATTATTTAGAAAACCGGCGCTTCTACGTCCAAGTGGGCCGCTCCTCATCTCGGGAGCGTGTTATGCAGGCTGGCGTCCCCCAAGGGGCAATCATGTCCCCCTTCTTGTATATACTCTACACCAACGACTTCCCGGTGGACGCCAAATGCAAAGTGGCCATGTATGCTGACGACACTGCCATCTACAATCACCACAAAAATCCACGTTTCGGCCTTCTAGAAATGCAGCGGTACATTGACCGCTTCCTCTCATGGCTTCATGATTGGAAAATAGAAATTAATGCTAACAAGTGCCAACTGATCTATTTTACTCGGAAGCTGCGCCTCCCGGCCATGGACCTAACGGTCGGTGGTCAAAGGTTGCACTGCCGTCAGCATATCAAGTACCTTGGCGTCACAATGGACCGCACGCTGCGGTGGTCCACCCACTTGAAAGATACCGCCAACAAAGGGCGGCAGCGACTAAAGTTATGCGCCCCCATCTTTCGCAGCAAACAACTAGCACTTAAGTCTAAATTAGTCTTGTATAAATCTTTTATTTTGTCGGTGGTTCTCTACGCCTGCGTAGCCTGGGCCAACGCCTCCAACACCGCTCAAAAACAACTTCAAACCCTCCAAAACCTTTCCCTCAGAAAAATCCTGCGAACTCCCATCCTTACCAGCACCCGAACCCTTCACAGAGAGGCAAACATTCCCACCATCCCTGATTCAATAACAAAACGAGCATCCTCTGCATGGGCGCGCATCAGAATCCACTCAAACAACCTCATCTCCGGTATTGGCAGGGGCGAGCCAAAGCACCGAAAACATGCCAGAATAAGACAATTTTAGATTACAGTCGGCTCGCCCCCTGCGCGCGCCCTGCACACAAGGCCCCAGGCAAAACCCCTTACGGCAGAGGCCCCATCATTCGCCTCAGAAGCACCGCCAATATTCACGCTGCCGCACAGCCAAACTGCGGGCTGTCAATATGTAAATAGTGCAGTGTATAGTTTTTGTGAATAGTAAAATCGTGTGCTGACCTGGGACGTGTAAAGCATGGTCAGGTGTGTGTGTGTGTGTGTGTATGTGTGTGTGAGTTAATTGTAAATAGTGAAAAAAAAAATTCTAAACCAACAAGAAAAAAAAAACTCAGTTATATACCGAGAAAAACTGTTCTCGGCAACTTATGGATGGTTGCCGTATGGGTTTTTTTTTATTACTTAAAAATTAATCTCATAGAAATTAAGATAGTTGTATGTAATGTAAATTTTTGCCTGTAAGCCGGGCCACTTGTACCGGCACCAGGCCACATTTATTAATAAACCAATCAAACCAGTACACATGAAATAATTTCTGCCAGTGACAAAAAGCTCAGATATTTTGAAACACCACTTACACAGCCTAACCTATATGAAAATAAATACATTTTAATTCACTCACAAGTTCTGAATGAGTTATGTGGCAATATAGTATGTGATGAGGGTGGGGAAAAGTCTTTGATTATTGAAACAGGAGAAAATAAGGGCCTAGCATGTAAGCTTACTGTAAAATGTAAGAATTGTGACAAGACATTTTCAGATGTTTACTCCAGCCCAAAAGTAAAGACTGATTCCAAAAGTAAAAAGGCTGCTTTTGATGTAAATAGAAGATATATATAGTCATTTTTAAAAATTGGAGGTGGTCACAGAACAATGGAAAGATTTTGCATGAGCATGAATTTGAATATAATAGATTCTAAAACATTCACTAAGCATATGCATGCCTTAGCAGATGAATCAGAGACCATAAGAAAAAATGTTCTTTCCAAATCAAGAGAAGCAGTGCATAAAGCCCATAAGGATCTGAATGCTGCAAACATAAATAAGAAAGTAATAGATATAGCTGTGTCTTTTGATGGAACCTGGCACAAAAGAGGGTTCAGATCTCTATATTGGATAGGGATAGTAATTGATATTTCAACTGGATTAGTCATTGACTTTGAAATTTTATCAAAATATTGCCCCATGTGTGTCCTCTCTCAAAATGAACTGGGAGAAGATACTCCAGAGTATAACATATGGCTTAGAGGACATAAAAGTATACCTGGAGAATGCGGTAGGAATTACTCTGGTTCATCTGTTGCTATGGAAGTTTCTGCAGCAGATATCTTATGGAAGAGGTCTGTAAGTGAGTGTTCCATGCGCTACACAACTCTATTATCTGACGGTGATGCCAAACATTCCTTCACCTGGCAAAGGAAGCTATATATGGATCAGATACCCAATTATAGAAGAAGAGTGTGTTAATCATATTGCCAAGAGGATGGGTACAGGATTAAGGAATTTGGTACAGGAATGGAAAGCAAAAGGCACTCAACTTGGTGGGCGAGGACCAGGAACACTAAAAGAAGCTAATATTGTCAAGTTAACCAATTATTATAGGAATGCCATTGTCTCTAATTTACCTGATGTTGATAGGATGAAATCTGCCATCTATGCCACTTTGTATCATTGCTCATCTACTGATGAAAGCCCAAAACATAGTAAATGTCCTTCTGGAAAGGATTCATGGTGCTTCTACAATAGAAGTATTGCAGAAGAAAAAAAGCCAGAAAGCCATAAGGTTATGTCTATACAGTTTTCTTCTGCTATGCTAGTAAAAATACTACCATTGTACCAAAGACTAGCCTGTACTGAACTTTTGTCAAGATGCACCCAAGGTGAAACTCAGAATGCAAATGAAAGTTTGCATTCTTCAATTTGGAGAAAGTGTCCTAAGGAAACCTTTGTTTCCAGGAAAAGGTTAGACATAGGAGTAATTGATGCCATTTCTGAATATAATATGGGATGCATTGCTTCACAAGAAGTAAAAGCCAGTTCAACTGGAGAAGAAATTACTGGAATAGGAAGAAAAATAGCTCTGAAAAGAGATTCTCGCAGAAAGTATGAAAGTCGCCGCTCCACATTACAACAGCAGAAGTCCACCAGAAAGAAGAAGAAGGTGTTGAAATTGCAAGCAGAAGAGGCTAAGAAGAAGAAGGAGGGAAAGAGCTATGGTTCTGGACAATTTTAACCCTTTACAGCAGGTACATTAGCCTGTATAGATGTTTTCAATATAAAGTTTAAGTTTTCTCAGAACAACATTTTTCAATATGTCAAATGTTCCATGCGGGACAGTTTTCTTTAGTTTTTCATGAAACTTGGCATAATAGTTCTACTGTTCTATCTAAAGAAGTTGTAGTATCATTTTTGGGCTACTATGTAAAACTTGGACACAGTGGGCTATTAACCATAAAAATTTTTACTTTTTAGGCTGTAATATCTGCATTAATGATTATAATTAATAATTTGTTATTCAAAGCACAAAATGAAAAAAGCATACTAGGATAATTTGTAAGGAGTTCAAATATTAATGTGACAAAGTAGTACTGATGAAAAATAAAATTTGTCCCGCATGGAGTATTTCATAATTTTCAAATATCGCAATATGAAAAACAGAAAATAACTCGTATCTGAAAAACTACTTCATCAATTTTATTGAAATTTACACATAATGCTATTTAGAACGAGGGAAACCAACATACAAAATTGTAATAAGATTGAAAAAAATTGTAGAAAATCATATAATCTGTCCTAGGTCCCCTTAAAGAACATCTGTTGGTAGTAAAACATTTAGCATACAGTTTGCTGTTGGATATGAATTTTCGTCAGAAACACCAAACGGCCAAACGACATATTAACGCTGACACCACAGGATTCTAAGATGGTCGGTGTAGCCTGCTAACGAAAGCGAGTGTCCACTTGCGCAAATCACACTTGAAACCGACAGTGAAGAGAAACAAATTAAAGCAACATGTGAGCAGGATGTACAACTTGCCCATTTACCACCACACAGATAGGTGTTAAAATACGTCACTTCCCACAAACACAGAATTGCTAGAACCATGTATCAATACCTTGTAGAAGAAACATATTAGCATTGTACCGGTACCGTGTAACAATAGTCAGAATAAAAAAATAAAGTTCACAACAATACTGCTACCTCACAGAAAATATTTGAAGGGACAACACCAGCGCTCGTACATGAGGTTGCACCAGATACTAGTGAACGCAGGTGCAGCCGCGACCGTGATCATACTCGACGTGGAGAAGGACTTATTGTGAAGGAAACCGAATTGGTCGTACCAACTAATGAGGCATCGGGCGATACCTTGCCTGTGGAGAATAAGTCCTGCTGGTGTTGATACTAGCGTGGTGCATTGGAGCCTGTGAGTGCTCCTCGCGAGGGTTTCCGGGATAACACTGGGACAGGATGCCCTCAGGAGCCATGAGACTGCAGTCGACTTCGGTAGGAGGGTGTTGCGACTCGACCGAGACGAGGTGACGCTTGGGAGCCGCAACGAACATCCGAGGATTTGCAGGGCGATCCTGAAGGAGGATGTGGTTATGCCCGGAAGAAGCGAGGCAGTTGTGAAGGCGCCTCTGTAAGGTTAGCGTTCAAGGAAGCTGGTTTGGGGCCTGAAGACACCATTGAATGATTATGCATTGCCAGAGTATCGTTGGCTTGCCGTGGAGGCTACTGAATCCGTGAACACCAATTAGGTCATCCAGACTGGAAAGGAGTTGGAGAAGTGCAAGCCAGCCTCGAGCGTATCGCCGTGCGACGGATCCGAAGTACTGTCGTAAGACATTGAACTCCGGCTGGAAGACTTGCTGAAGAGTGGCACAACTGAAGGGGGTGCGGCATCTACTTAAACGATACCAGTCTATCATCCGCCAAGGGAAAAGGTATTACAGCAGCATCGAGCGAATACTCTCCCCCACATCGGCCCCGGAGATACCTCACCTATATGGCAACCTCCAAGACGAGTTCCGCTGTCGAAGTATTTGGAGGTACCAGATGTGCTGTTGTATATATAGGTTTATGCGACTATATGCATGTTTAAAGTCAATAAATAATAGATGCAACACTACATTATATTCATATATTGTCTCCAATATTTGCTCAGTTGGAATAAACGGTCAGTAGTTGATGGCCTTTCCTAAAGCCAAACTGGTAATCACCTAGAATCCCTTCCGTGCATTCCTCTAAATACTTAGCTAGCACGCTCGTGAAGACTTTGCATGTCATGTTTAGTAGATTCCCTTTGTAATACCCACAGGACAGTTTATCCCCTTTCTTATAGATTGGGCAGAGAATTGCTGTTTACCATTAATTTTGGATGTTCTCCTTCTCCCAAATCATTAAAATAAATCTATATATAATATCTCAATAATACCCTACCACCATATTTCAGCCGCTCATAAGTTATTTCATATCTTCCCGAAGCTCTATTCAATGATTTAATGCATTAAACTTCCTGTGGGCCTGTGTATTGTCATTCTCCGCATTTCAGGCTGGTTCTAATTAAAATATTTTTAAAATGTTGAACCCATCTGTCTATCGTGCTTCTTCGTCCCCTATTATTTCACCATGAATATTTCTGCGCTTGAGGTTCTTGGTTTAAAGTCTTATTTAAATCTCCGTACTTCCTCATAAACTTTCCTGCTTTAATTCCTTATTCTGTATGTTATTCTTATTTATGATAATTAATTGAAATCAAATTAGAGTTATGATCGTTAATTTAAGTAAGAAGTAAATTAATTGAAATCAATTTCGACTCAAAATCCTTTTACTTTCTCAACATTCTAAGCGCTTGTCTTTGTATATTCTTATACTCTTCCTCTGTTGATCTCGGTTTCGTACTTAACATTTTGTCTTCCTTCATTTCGTTTGTCTAAAATTTCATTACACTCATCGTCAAACCATTCGTTTGTCTTGTATCCCTCTCTATTTCCAATCACATTTCCTGCTACCGTTTGTATTCTTTCTTTTATTTGTTCCCATTCTGCCTGTATATCGTTTTCTGCAGCATCTTTCCAGAAGTTTCAGATCATCTCTGGTTTACTAAGCTTTGCTATATCGAATTTATGTCTTGCTTGATTTTTATTCCTTCTTGAGCTGGCTATTCTTGGTTTAAACTTTATTCTTACTAAAAAGTCTTCCTACGAGGTTCACCACGTAGTCGATTGCTGACTGTTCTGCTCCACGGGACTCCCAAACATCAGGTCGCATCTTGGGATCATGGATAGGGATGTCGTACATCACCGACCACTTGGTAAACTAGGCAGTAATTGACACTTTTGCACTGCAAAAGATACGATGGCAAAAGGAAGCAGCAGCTCAGATAAGGAAATCTCGTCAATTTCAGGGTCTTCTTCGCTACGTTTAAAATAAAGGAACAGAGGGAAAGATATTCACCTAGAAGGTGAATCATAAGTTAATTTACAAACATATTTCTCCGTTTATAAGTAAATGTTAACATTAAAGTCATTTTTTTGCGTTGTGAAGCTATGCTATCTCGAGGAAAACAGTATATCATATTCTAACAAACCTGCATATTATTTTTACTTTCTTGTTTGTTGAGCTGATACTTTAGTGAAATTTACATTGCAGGAGTGTTTTATGGATATAAAATGTGTATATTTCAAAAGCGCTCCCTCTTATGTGGCGTTAGTTGGCACCGTCTGCTCCTTTGGTGATGTCACACCAACTGGCAATGGCAGGCCGTTTCGATCCTGGCTTTATTAGTTCCCACAGAACACCAAAGTATGTAGTTAGAGCACAGGTTGTAGTTAGAGCACAGGATATAGTTAGAGTAACCTTGGAGATGCTGACTTGATAAACAATCCAGCTGTTGTATATATCCATGACGTTTTTTTCTGTCGAGTTTCCTATGTTTACACTCAAACATCCCAACATTTGTATGTGTGTCTAATGCTCAGGAGTTAATAATGAAAGCATTCTCCTTCTTGCTTCCCAATATTTTGATGTTAGATTTTCAAAAGCCACAAAAGAACAACTCAAAATGTTGGTTGCTCTGTCTGGTTGGTTAAGGTGATTGGCTAGAGGGGGGTGGGGGCACTGGGAAAGAAAAGAACATCAACCAACGAGCTAGCCACAGAGGCTGATTAACCTGCTGATTGCGAATGAGCTAACCTTGGTTGGATGGTGTGAGTAAGTGGTTATTGGATAACCGGTAAAAAAAGCGATGACGTTTTTCAGGAGTTGAAGTTGATTGTTATGGTTTTTCCGTTCATTCATTGACAACATTGCATTGGATTTTACAAGATTAAATGGAAATCATCTCTCTTCGTTTATAATGGGGAACGGCACCGTCATCTTGTAGTGTATATTTGACAACCGATTTGAACTGTCACAACAAACGTTTGGAGGTTAGTCTCTTACGGTATTGATTTAACGATTTTCTATGGCATTTAGCATAATTAGTTCGCATATGAAGTCAGAACCCGATTGTTACAAAGTTCAAGGATATAGTCTCATAACTATGCTCGTCTGTGGGTTTCGGATGTGCAACAGGTTTCCTCAACTGGTGATTAAAATGCTAGAAAAAGGCGGGGAAGTACTTCCAATCCTTTTCCCAGCATTTGGAAATATTTTTCCATAACCCTCCTTGGTAAACGAATAACTGCGATACCACCTTTCAGAAGAAGAAAAGCTGTAAAGATTTTATTTGTTTATGTACAAATTTCATCGTAGTGGTGGTGTTTTATGGCTAATACCACCGTACAATACATCAGAGAAATAAAACCACGATGTTGCTTGTACTCCTCAGAGGCAATTTCATATTTCTTTACTTATGCTTTATTGTTATGAATAGTAATGTTAAACAACCTCTAACCATCTCTGATACAATGAAATTTCACTTTGTTTTCTTGGTCTTTGTAATATTGGATCAAAGTAGTCAAAAGCCTAATTATCCTCAAATTATAGCTACCACAGTAACAAATATGTTCTTTGAAACATAAAATTTTCATTGCTTAATTTTATTACGTGGTAACTTTTAAGAAATCATAATGCATGTTTATCCTGGTATCAGGAAAGAATTAAGTAAACCTGATAAGTAAAATATGAGAAATCTTCTGTTTATTCTTGGAACATCATGAAAACATGTAACATTCAGCTGCTATTACTTTAATGTGAAAAGCTTTCTAATGAATGCAATATCTAAGATTTAATTGAATTGAAAGAAAATATGAAGTCCTTATATATAAGCTCTTCTCATTCTGTAAGATTTTTAATTTATTAATTTATTTTTATTTTCCAGCAATGTTAGTTGGAGGGCATGGAGAAAGCAACCCTAATACCAATTGGCTTCAGAGTCGTGGGTTATGGATAAGCTACATCTTGGGAATACTAATACTACATCTAATTCTTTTAAGCGTGCCAGTATTAAGTGTGGCAGTGGCTTGGACACTGACAAATCTGATTCACAACATAGTACGTAAATCATACTTGCATTTTAATTTGTTTATATCATTCATGCTCCTTTTATTTTAAAAACTCAAATGTATAACAATTCTTACAGCTTCATCCTTTCTTTCTTCATTCTACAGACATGGTACTAATTGTTCACAATGACATGTGAAAATTTTGTGAATGAAATGTAATGGCTTATTGGACTTTCTCCTCTTAGTTGGTCTTCAACAGCGATGGAAGTGATGTCTTATATGTCCTACAGATGTCACTCTGTCATCCTCTAGCTCTAACGCAATACTGGCAACATATGAATAACTAATGCTGCCAAAGCCGGTAAGATACTCAACCTCAAGGTGTAGCCGAGAGATTGAGGGCCCTCAGCCTCAAAGCGTAGCAGAGGGATTTGCGCGTCTAAACTCGAATGGTTCACGTTGGCAGAAAGGTTAGCCTTCGCTTATTTCGCGGATTTTACTTCTTATTTAGGTTGGCAGTTCCCATTTCGCGTGCATTTTAGTGGGAAGATGGCTATGTTTGTTGTGTTCATAATTCAATTTTCTTATAAAAGTAAAACACCTAAGAGGGACGGGCAGGTGGGCACAAGCTATTGACGAGAGCACATCTACTTCTAAATTCACTCTTAAGTAATTTGTTCTCTTTCCTTTTGCTTTTATAAGCATTTTCAATGAAGACCAACTAACTTCAGCATAGCCGACTTATTTTCTGAAATCATAAACTTTGTTCCATATTCACTGAATAGTTTATGGTTTGGCAGTAGTGTGTGCTTTGTAACTATTGTAGTTGGAGTTTATCCTAAAGAGTTGCCAACATTAGAGCAAAAAATACTGCAAGATAGCAGGACTAATAGAACTAAAGTGGTATCACTTTAAAGTTCAAAGGTGTTGTAAACAAAACCATGTGACAAGAGAGCACCTGATTGGCTGGTGGGCAAACTACAACTTTTCCCGCTTAGCATGTTGTCTCTTCCTCTACATAAAGTAGTTTGGTTCACATAACATTTCGTGGTTATTCTTGTGCAGAGAAATTTTAAAAAAACCCATTATTGTAACAATTCAATTTATGTATCAGGATGTGTTTGTTCAGATTCACCTATAACTAAATGAACCATTATAGCAGAGGGTTTTAGAGGCAATGTGCAGGCTCTGCAGTTCGTTTCTGGTTTCCGTATAAGCCACCAGTATACTCTTTGTCGTGTGTTGAGCAAATATTACTATGGAGAGTGTCATGGCTGAGAATCCCGTGCTATCTTGGAAAACATAAATGCAGAAAATGGAAAGAAGAAAGAAGACAATTGTGTTTTGGCAAATCTGCTCCTACTGTATCCTTGTTGAAAATGCTTATAAAAGCAAAAGGAAAGCGAATAAATTACCTTAGGAGTGAGTTTAGACGTGGATGTGATCTCTTCACTAAGAGCAGAATGTCGAAACATGAATCATTCAAGTTTTAGATGCGCAGATCCCTCGGCTACGCCTTGAGGCTGAGTATCTTACCGGTTTTAGCGGCATTAGTTTTTCATCGCTGCGGAGGATACACTAAGAGCAGAATGTTGAATGTTTTTAATAAATTCTGTGAAAAGTACCCAACTTTAATCGACAGTGAATAGGGTTGGCTGTTGTTTAGCATGAACTTCTTTGTTAGTGATGTAGAATTGTTGCTCAAATTGCTTGGGTCGTGTTTGTTTTCCATTGTGTTGCCTAACATACAGTGCTCATCATTTTCTTAACTCGTTGACTCATAAAAGGTTAAAGTAAAAGTGGTATACTGGTATTAGTCATTAAATGAATGATTTCTAAAACCTGAAGTTAAGAACAGTTAAATCATGATGCGAACTGTTCAGGTAGAACTTAGCACTATGTGTAAAAAGTTTAGGATGTAAGGCAAAATATAGCAATAAGACAAAATTTTTAAAAGCAAGTGATCCCCAAGCTGTGCAATGTACATTTTCTTATTCTGTCTGAAGCAATTTCCTCTCAAGATACTTAATTCTCATTATCCTCCTCCACATGGTGGTGCCATGTGCTTGGCGGAGTGATACATTCAGTTTTGTTTACTTCTACTTCAAACTTGGGTGGCGTGCACCATGTTGGAGAGCTCAATTACAATTTACTCTTTTAGTTACGACTACGGAAGTAAGAGCTCATTACCCCCGCAGGTATTATTTTGTTTACGCGATTTACTTGATGCAGTCTTGAATAAGGTTATGCGTAATAGGAAAAGGGGAGAAACATCAGCGAAAGAGATAAATGTTTGTTGGTAGAAATAAAGAAAATCCATTTAAACAATATGAGTGTAAAAAAGTACGATAATCTGCATTACGCTGGTCTTCAAAGCCAGTGAGATACTGCCAGCACTCGCAACGTGCATTCCTAATTACTTTTTATTTTAGATTTATTTGTTTTTTGCGTTTCTGAGTTAGGGGACGTTAGGTTTATATATATAAGCTTAGATTCATGATTTACGGGAGGTTACTTTTATTAACGTTTTTAATGAAGACCCAAGTAATGCAGTGAAGATAAAACGTGTTATAAAGATGCCGGAAAGTCGTGATTGATGAATTTAATAATTCTAGCGACCAGAAACTACTGAAGAGCAGATTAAAATTCTTGAAACAATGTTTCTAATCTTCATTTTGCATCGCAGATCACTTGTGCGTTGAGAGAGAAATACTCTTTCTGATTTCGGAAAAGTTTACCATATTCACAGATGGGTACAAAATAGTAACCTGCATGCAGTCAATTCCACACACAAAATGTGGGAAATCTGTGAAAGTGTAGAAGAATTGCGTTTTATTTTCTTAACACTCGTGTATGTTCATATGTGTAGTACCTTGCTCTTAACCTCAAAAGTGCTCTAACAACGCTGTGAAATACACGGCCAGCAGACGCATGGTGAATGTTTATTTATAAGATCGTCTGTATTACCGGGATTACAAACTTTACTTAACGTGACATGAAAATGTTGGTAAACTAAAGGTATAATTGGCATGCACCTAACGTAATGGGAATGACTCTTGATTCATAGTTCTTTTATTACTTCGAGCTAGTACCGATAGGTTTTAATTACCATGTGAAATCAAACAATGTAACGGGAAGGAAAAGTTTGATGACAAACTTTTAAGTTACATCACATTAAGTCAAATCTAAATGTCTCCATTTAATACAGAGTAAGACTGTCACATTAATGTTAACTTCATCGTAATGTCAGCTCAAGCTTCTGAAATATTCCGGTACAAAACACTCATAGGACGCATAACAATAATTGCAATTTGGATTATAGAGCTGAATTTGTGTCTGAGTTTTGTTGAAATGTTCTCCAAGCAGGTTCAAAAGTCGTGTATAAGATTCTTTCCTAATACCGAAATGTTCATTGAACTTTCTCTCTCTCTCTTATAAGTATCATATAGTTCCCGCATAGCACTATCGCATTTCCGTTATTTTGTTTTTTTTCCATCGAGATCTTCAATGTAAGTAAGTAATTGCTGTTTTCTACATCGAGATCATCAATGTAATCTAAGTAATCCATGAACATGTCAAAAATATCTTCCTCCAAATACAATACAGTATTCTAGTTCAATCGACAGGTTAGTTACTCTATCCAGGTCGCAAGAGTAAATTCTAACCTATATTTGTGTTCTATTTAGTTCTGTAGTAACATACTACATGATGGTGCCCTCCGACATTTACTTCTGCAGTAATTTAATCTGGGAGTATCTGAAAAGAGTAAAATTCTTCAGAAGTAGTTTACTCTCGCATGGAAGTCGCCGAGTGTTGACTTGAATAATAGTTTACTACGAAAGTAGAGCATACTCCACCCACCACCTTTAGAGTGAAAAAGGTATACATAGCATGTGACTAGAAGCCTTCAGACCATAGCTAGCAGCAATGTAGTTTTGGGATTTAACCCAAGGTTAGGTTAATGTTAACTGTGTGTATATGAACTGGATTCGCATAGCAGATATGAGATCAGAAACTGGGCATTTACAACCTCTTAACATCTATTCTCACACATTACACTAATACAGTTAGGTAGGCAGTTTCCTTGGCATATGCACAATGTTTACAAAATGGAGTAATTTGTGGGCATATTGCAATGGTTTTACTGTATAAGGAAGTGTCATAAAGTGGGCGGAAGGTACATTAGAGTTTATCATATCGTGATGGTTTTACTACATTAGAAAGTGGAAAAATGGTATAACCAGTCATACTAACAGACAATTTAACTCTCATTTCCTTTTTTAGCCTGCCCTAAGGTGGCCCACAAGACACTTGAAAACCCCACAGTTTTGATGCAACTCAAGTGCGCTCCCATCATTCAAATGGCTGGCTACAATGTGTGCAACAATAGCATATTCTTCCACCGTTATTCTGCAAGTTGTGATATAAGCGTAGAAAAGTAACAATTGTGCCAGCACATACAGTAAGTCCAGAAAATATTTGCCTCCATTCTAGCAGCCAAATTAATGAAGAGAAAATTCTCATTTTTACTTTCTCTACCATTTCACCCAAAAATTTGATACGAAGATTTCACTAGAGATACATCATTTTGAGGCCCCCTGAATCCAAAAAAATACATTTTTAGAAAAAAGTCCATATGTGTGAGTGTGCCTACGCATCAGGATTAAAAATGAAGTGTCAGGTGAATACTAAACTTGGTATATATTTAAGTTCAATATCTTCAAAGTTGTGACAGAAATATTTTCAAGAAAATCCCCCCCCCAACTACCCTTAACATCAACATTTTTTGAAATTTTTTATTTTCTCAAAAATGACTCTTAATGGTTTTGATTAAAATATCATATATTAAAGATATTTACATGACAAATAAAATATGCATCATGAATTTTCTGGGAATAGCCTGTGAAGTCCTCTTCATTTCAAAGGAGTTTTGCATTATATTGCATAACTGATAAACCTTAAGTACCAGATGAAAACACACTACACAAGAAATGTAGGTCTCTTTAAACTCAATTTCTTTCAAATAACTTTTTTGTGGCATAAGCTATTTCTGAGATATACATTATTAATGGTTTGAATTGTTCAATACTTTATCATATGTAGGGTTCTATTGATTTTCAGTTGTTTCTGTGATGTCATGGAAAGATATGGGAATTGAAGGCCAGCATATAGTGTCCAGTTCTAAAACATTTGATTATCGCTGTTCCCATTGTGTCTAAGGGGAGAGCCAAAAACCTATGAACCGGCTGCTCGGTGATTTTCCTGTCTGCGTTCTCGGCACTTGCCATCTGCCGCTATCGTAGAAAGGCGTGGATGAAACCATACAACATTTTTAAAACTACTTTTAAAGGCTTTACTTGCCAGCTTTATGAAAGGAGATGCTGAAACTGGCCACTGTTGTTTCCATACATTTTTGGTATCTCTTTAGGAAACTATCCATCACTCGCCGTAGTTCACGTTGAGAAATGCTGGCAATTTCCTGGCGAATATTTTCTTTTAATTCTTCCAGGTTGTGTGGGTTTGCCCTTTACACTTTGTTTTAAGTTACCCCAGAGATACAAATAGCAGGGGGTTAGGTCGGGGGACTAAGGGGACCACAAATCTATACTAATAATTCTGTCCTCAAACACACTTTCAATTCTTCTCATCGAAATATTGGTCATATGAGCTGTTGCAGTCTTGTTGAAAAAAGGCAAAATCATGCTCCCTATGTGTTAATTCTCTATAAAAGGGGCGCAAAATTGTTTGCACGGGCTTCAACTATTGACTTGAAAACAATTGGCCCTATAACTCTTTTGCCGTCTTTTAGATTTCTTAGCCTGAACGCTTCCTGTGGCCTGAAATTTATTGTAAAGTTCATGAATTGTTGTATGTTCTGGAACTTCTACACCTGAAAATCTTTCTGCAAATCACACTTTCATTTGGTGAGCTGACTTGAGTTAACACATATGGAGTCATAAATAAATACACGCTGTGCAGTAGAAAATATATACTGAGTTATAATACACTTTATGTATGTCACAAGTAGTATGTCATTTCCAGTAAGAAGATTTGAAAATGCCAAAAAGTTTACAATCAATCAATTCTTTTAGTATGGGGCAAAGAGAAAAAAATGACTACACATTGACATAAAAACTGAATTTTACAAGGGATTACCATCCAAAATTTAACAAAAACTGCTTTAGAATCCAAATACAGAGACATAAAGGGCCAGAATACATAAACATTACATCACTTACATTCATTGTTTACATACAATAACACAACACATAGTAACTTATTTGGGATCCCAATATTATTTATGACCAGCTGGTACTACTAATGAAGAAAAGAAATAAGTGCACTTACAATACATTCAAACATGACAATGAAATGAAATCATTCATACTGACCATGGCCTAAATAATACACAACACTCACTTAAATAACTACCCAAAACTACTATGTGCATTGTTACAGACTTCAAAAATAAATCCACAATACATACGTCAAACTACACCTAATTACATTCTTTCAACTACAAAACTCATGCTTTACTGTCAAATATAAATTCTCCTCTACATTACTATCTCATCCACCTCATTATGATCATCATCATTTCAATCATCATCATCATCTTAGTTTTCAACTTTCTCGTATACAGTAATTACTGAGAAAATAAAACATCTTCACTGACGTGTCTCATTCAACTGGCTGCAAAGTCAAAAATACCTGACATAGGCATAAACTTAAAGAAATCACATTAACATTTCAGGAATGACACAAATAACATGACATTATACTGTTGCATCCACATCCTCCGAATCAAAATTAAGCTGGAAAATAGATGGTATTAAAACTCGCTATATAAGATGGCACTAAACTTGTTGCATAAACACAAAAAAAATTGTTCTCATTGCATTCACTTCATTACATTTACTCTCTCGTGTGAATACATCACACACGCTATACTGGACACGTTTCAGCAACACCAATAAGCAAAATATTTCTTAACACATCACATCGAATTTCCAGGTACATGTAGCCCTCCTGAAAACTCAAACATTTACACTTCAACCATCGGGGTTACACTTTGGCACTTCCACCGAAGCTGACATCAACTCATCTCATCTCTCACACTACACTGTCGGGCTTACTCTTTGGCACTTCCACCTAGGCAAATCTTCCATATACTACTCACATAACCTCACAAACATACACACACACACACACACACACACACACACACACACACACACAATTCATGCAACAATTTTCTGCGAAGAAAAAGATCACAGCATCATAATGAAACCCAAAATCAAACCAAATCAAACCGAATGCAACAGAACAAAGCACATCATCACCAAAACAATACTGTCACATAACATTCCTGAAAATCAAAGCTTAATTAAGCACACAGTACACATCAAACAAATTCACTGCAGCATAGCATGACAAACCAAAACATTTTCTAATACCCAAAACAGAATTCAAAATTTTGCTTACACAAAATGGTAATAAACTTTCAATTTAGCAGAGACATACATAGCACACATTATTCCTGAAAAGCAAAGCTTAATTAAGCATTAGTCAGTGAAATAAAAATTTAGCATACCTGTCTGATTTGTGAAACTTTTCAATTGTTCAAACTTTGACACACACACAATGTTCACTTACTTACAGGTTTATGTTTTTTTTTTTTTTTTTTTTTTTTTTTTTTTGGGAAAACAGGAATAAAGGATTTAAGGAAAAACAGATATATGTATAAAGGTTGTAGGGAGGAAAAAGGAAGAGGAAAAGAAGGATCTTGTACTGTGGTGGCGCAATTTATTAGGGGCAAAGTGGCAAACATGGTGGCTGGTACCGCCGAAGCAAACCCGCTGATTGTGGGCGAATACTTAAAGTGGCGGAATCCTCCGCTGTGGTGGTCAGGTATCTGCCATGGCGATGGCCCTGACAGGGACCTGTGACGGTGGTGAATTAACAGGAGATGCTGGCTCCAATCCCGGGCCTGTTATCTCCGGGAATTGGCTCTTTGATGTCGATGTGCTGGGCGTCTGTTGTTGCGTACCCGGGCTTTTACCTCCGGGCACGTGGATGAGGTGTTGCGGCGAGAGGTGATGCTGCGTGTGGAGAGGGGTTGTCTATGTGGTGGTGGAGGTTCCCCTCCATTCGCTTGTTGTGGTCTTGCAGTTTCTCAATAGCTTCTGTCATCTGGTTGCGGCTTTCTTCTATGCGTTCCAAGGTCTGCTGGGTGGCTTTTTTGGAGATGTTCGAGGAGCGATCTTCCATGTCGGACATGCAGCGTTTCAGGATGCGCATGTGGTTGGTGAGGATGGTGGTGATGAACGTCGTGGTGGCGTCCTGCGACTCGGCGATTTTGCTGTCAACTTCCGAGAACTGTGTGTTGAGATGCTCCTCCAGGGCTGCGAGCCTGCTGGCAAGGTTTAGCACCTCAGCGTGTAGGTCCTGGATGGCGTCAATGATGGGATGGCTCGTAACTGCTGTCTGTGATTGGTGCTGCGATGGGTCGTTCGATGATGTGAAGTTCTGCGGGGTGGTTGTGAAGGTCTGCGGCGTAGTAGTGCTGTTTTGTGGTGTGTTCACGGAGTGCGGCGTAGTTCTACGTGGATAGAGCGGGCAGACGGCCTGACCTGTGTAGTGCCCCTTGCCCCCACAGGAGGCGCAGAAGCGGCGGCGGTGCGTCAGGTCGTGTGCCCTGCAGTCTGCGGTGAAGTTCCCGCTACCACAATAGTGGCAGCGGGGAGCGGCGTCGCATGACGCGTCTGTGTGCCCGTAAACGCAGCAGCGGCGGCATGGAGTTGGTCGCACACTGCGGCTGGCCTCTATCACCAGGGTTTGCCCTAATAAGGGCATTCCTGCATGTAGGGCCGCCGAGTAATCGTCTTCCTTAATAAAGGTTAGTCGGACCAGCGGTGTGGGACCTCTGTCGTTCCGAATCCTAGTCGCTTTGGCCGCAGACGGCCAAGAGCGCTGGGTGGCGGTGAGCAGTAAAGCGTCCGGGAGTTGATGGTGCACTCCCCGGACAACAGCGGAGTAGCGTGCAGGCACGCTGGTCAGCGGTGTGTTGCTGGCTGTGCTGGCTGGTGAGGTGGCGCTGGGCGCTTCGATTGGCTGTGGCGGCGGCGGAGAGGCTGGAAGCTTTTCTTCGTCGGCGGCAGAGCTAGTAGTGGCTTCCTCTCGAGGAGGAAGCTTGGAGGCTGCGGCGGTCTTCTTCCTACCCATCTTGACTCGACGAGAGCTCGAAGCGAAGTGTTACAGGTTTATTTCTTTTTTCTTTCTTTTTATACCACAAAATGGTGCAACTTTCCAAAATCTAGTAACACACATATAGCTGATCCAACAACATCCAAGTCCTACTGGTGCATATTGGAGGCACATTAAACCTATTTAGGTGAAGATACTGGCACAGCTGGTGGTAGCTGAAACGTTTGCTTAAATTAGTCATTTTGAAATACTTTCCCCCAAAGAAATTCATTGCGTAACTAGATAAACCAAACATGGCAACGGTGAAGCAAAATTATTATTAGTACTACCACTATGCTTAACCACAATGAGCATACAATGCACAAATATGAATTTTTTAATATATATGCTCTTCTTGACTTTTTTTGTTTTATTATTTTAAATAGATGCGCCTCACTTTTTTAAACACATGCAACACGTGAACTGTAAAATATTTGCTTCACATTCGAGTCATTAACAAATCACAAGATGACGCAACCAATAACACAATGTTACGTACACCAGCTAACACACTCAACTATATTATGAAAGTTAGGAAAACACAGAATTCACAAAATAATTAATTTAGAATGCACAGTACAAACAATTTATCACCAAAACAGAATTTAGCAGAAGTGAAGGCAAGGTAAGGGGAAAAATTGAGCCAAAAGTTTTATTGCCACGCCACCGACAGACAATCAAAAAAATTTAAAAGTGAGCTTGAAATTAAAATACAAACATGGGACTTTCAAGAAACAATGCAAGAGGAATTTAGAAGAAAGAAACGACAAATTACAGAACCAAAGCCCTTACCCTTAAGCCACCAAAAAAAAAATTTACATTTTCTAACGAACACGTGGAGGACCAAAAACGCTACATTTTAGAGAAGAAAGAAAAATTTTACAGTTCAAAATCTCAAAATACCCGGCCCTCCACCAAATGTCGTGACCTCTTTATTAACTAGCTCAATGGGGGGTAGAGCGATGAGGTTACCGAAGATCTTAAAGTTAATAATTCACATTTACGAGGTCAGACGGGGGACGCAGCTGAGAGAAATTATAAAAAATATTGGAAAATTCCTAACAGAAATATTATCCCATGGTGTGGATGAGGGAAGGGATCTATGTACTATAATAATCAATGACTAAACTAACTGGATGGCTAGTAGTTTTATTGATGTAAAGGGATACAATATGCGTTTGTAAAAATAGTTTGTACAAGAGTAGAGAAAGTCATGTGAGTGTAACACATCAGATATTTTTAGAATGTATTCATTTTATAACTATTTGAAGTAATGCAACATAAGTAGCGTATCCCTCATAACTTCCAATTCTTGAATAAACCATGGAAGACCAAATATTATTGAAACTCATTATATGTTTCATTGCCAAAATGTTAATAATCCTTGTAGTGAGACTGCATTAAGTCCTTATGTTCCGACATTAAAGAATTGAGAACTCATGTTCCCAGAGTTAAAGTTTGTTAAAATGTTATTCTGTAATCATTAGTTACATAATTTGTGGAATGTTTCTTTTCTCTCCTGGATATCTTTCTAAAATTCAACTGACCTGTTGTTGCATCAATCCCTTCAGTTGCTCAACAACCACTTGTTTTTATACCTAATGGATTTGAATTGTATAATATGAACAAGTGTTTAGGTAGAGATTACATTTTTATTTTGAATCCTTGAATTTACTTTTTGAATCCTTATGGAAGGAAATTAATTACATTAAAATGAATAAAGATTGTCATATTTTGCTGTTGCAGTGTCATTTCATATTCCTTCATATCCTTAAAGGAGCACCATGGATACCACAAGATCAAGGTGACAGTAGAATACTGACACATTGGGAGCAGATAGATTATGGGCAACAGTTTACTGCCACAAGGAAGTTTCTTACAGTAGCACCAATTGTTCTGTAAGTAAACAGACTTCTGTCTGTGCTCTTAAATAATTGTGTGTGCATAATATGATATATCTTTATTGAGTGTTGAGCTAATGCAATACATTTGGGCATGTTCAGTGTCGAGCCCTGGCTCCTATTGCCGATCATACCTAAGCTTCCACATTTACAAAACATGTGTGTTGAGTTAGCTTCATATCGCTAACAGTTTCTCATTTAAAGTCACTATACTGCTTAGTGTTCTTCTCCCATTCCCATCTCCTTCCCTTATTTCCTCCGATCGTCTTTGAATCTCCACTACCAGCGGGAAATGGCAACTATTACATGCAATTTAATACCTTTAAGAATACTTATTGTGTCCCCGTGCTGATCGACCATAACACTTGCTCGTTCATATTAAGAAATGTAACTCTCCCTCCTAGCCCTCTCTGTGTTTACCGTCCTTTATATCTAAATCATTCACTTCACGATTTCATATAAATCTATCACTTGCTTATCAATACACTTGTCTTTACTTTGTCTAATTTGTTCGCTTCTAGTTCATGTTTCATTTCCACAACATATTCATTCTATATCACTCTCCCTCCCTATTCTATTAATTCCCCCATTATTACTGCTTCTGTATTCCCATACTTCTCTCAGAGCCTGCTCTATTTCTATACATATGGCACACTTTCCTACTCCATAAATCTATTCCTGTTGGCTCCCTTGACGGTCCCGCTTTGTTTCTGTCTAGAACCTGTAAACTTCCATTGGGTGTCAACACAATGATTTCTTCTTGCACCATTTCGCCACTCTGAAATCACGCCTCTGCCCTGCCCACGACCATATCACGTGGCGATTGAACTTCCTCCCTCCTTGGTGATATCATTTTCCTGGCTTTGCCAACTGTTACCCTTACATCACTCTGATCTGACGTTTTCACTACGTCATCTCCCAATCTCCTCTCTTGACACAACCATCTGCTTCCCGCCAGCTCCACGTAGCGGTGACATAACTTCCATGTATCCATCCTTCTCCAATTTCCAATTGCTCTTTGGACTTCCTTCCGATCTGCTTTCCTTCTCTCTGGTCTCGGATGTATTTAGCTGAATCATTTCCTGCTCCTGCAATCTGCTGCTCCTTGTGTCACTTTCGTATCCAGCCCCATGCGCCCATCGACCCACAACCGTAAGTTCTTTAGGACGGCCCGTTTCCCTTCCATTCTTACCAGCTTCATTTGTGTGCATAATATACAGCATGGAGGTGAAGTAATTATGGAGATTAAGTTACAGTTGAGCTCAGATTTGTATACATTAACAAATAGTAAAATATGCATAGAAAATGTAAAAAAAATATGCACCATAATATTCAAAAACAAATCAACAAAAATCAAATAATTATTTGTTTTGTAGGTAATCTTTTGCCATAGCAAGCTACAGTGAAACCAGAGTCCCCTGGTTTTAGGATTTAACTAGAGATTAGGCTCATGAATGAGTTCAAACTAGTTAAGATGAAATCTGTTCATTTTGGTGATTCTGAAAATATGGATTCGGCACTAATCTTGATCATTTTGTATATTTTTCACTCCTCCCCCTCCTGATGGATATTATCAGTTTATTATTTTTACATGTTAGCCATTCCCAGTCCCACAGTATTATATATATTTTAGTTCCATTTATACCCCGCCTTTAACTACATTGGTCTTATCGGCAGTATTTTATATCACAACACTGTAAATGCCAGAGTGATTGTAGTGTAAATTAACATTATTGTATGACAATGATTTGAGATGTTTGTTAGCTATAAGCATTGTTAGGAAATAAGTTTACACGGCCTCACTGAAACTGACAATAAGAGCGGGTAACAATGAAACGAGGGGGTGAGTTGTTTATCAATTAGAAGCGACAAACAAATGACGTCAGAGTAGCGTGCCTTTCTTTAGAAATGGAGGGAATATCTTCCCTAGAGCATATGTGTTCGTAATTTTGTGGATAAAAAAATAGATGCTAATGTTGGCGCGCTTTATTAACCAATAGCAGCTCTGTTATAATGTTTCGGCATATTGGGGTGAGGGAGTATAAATTCTAAAGCCAGAGACAAGTATTGCCCAGTTCAACAGAATCATTCATGAGTTACACGTCGCGCAGTTCAACAGAAGCATTCACGAAGTACGCGTTACGCAATTCTACAGAATCTCTCGTGTCGTAAAGTTAGTTACAAAAAATGTGAAATGCGCGGCAAATAAGTGATTATAGTTACATTCGAAAATATAACAGTTTCAGTCAGGCGTGTATCAAGATTAAATATGTGAAATTTATTAAGTGTGACGGCAATAAAAGTGTAAAAACAAATTCTTTTATCAGTGTTATCTTTTAGTAACAACTCCTTTCCCTTTTAATACCCTGTTCAAGAGATTTGCTCGAGTAATAATAGCTAGCCGGAGGACAAAGAACCCAAATTTCAAAATAGTAAAACAATAACAGGCGCTCAGCAAATAAGATAACACAAATGATACCGCAACACTTTGAAACTTGATTGGCAATGGTGTTAACTTGTGTAACTCTTGTCATTGGGTTTCTTGCACTTTTGGTTTTAAAATTATTGCATCGTACACACATTCATTCATACTTCCAGACTCTGGGGATGATAAAGATTAATCTTGGCTAGAGAAAAATTCCCACCCTCAGCTGAGAATCAAACCTGGGACCCCTTGCACAGTAGGTAGTTCTACCAACAGCTAAGGGGCCAGCCCCCACAGTATTGTTTTCCAGATTGTAACTCGTATGTGTACCAAGTTACAGTTGAAAGTGCTCCAGGTGTTCCAGAGTCATTCTAGAAAAAAACAAGCACACCGCATACACACACACACACACCTCTCTCTCTCTTTTTACTTTCTCTACTGCTTATAGTAAGTAGGGGAAGTATTGCGTTCCACCCAAAAGTTCGAAACCGAGATTTCACCGGATATACATGTTTTGAGGCCTCCTGAATCCAAAAAAAGTATTTTTGGAAACATGTCCATGTGTGTGTATGTATGTCTGTGAACAGCATAACTCAGAAACGAACAGTCGGATAAACACCAAACTTGGTATTTAGGTTCAGTATCTTCCAGAGATGTGACACAAAGGTTTTCAAGAAAATCCCCCCACCCCAAATTACCCTTTACATGGAACATTTTTCGAAAATTGTAATTTTCTCAAAAATGGCTAACGATTTTGATATTTAAGATACTTTCATGACAAATAAAATGTATATCTTGAATTTTCTGGGAATGTCTCCAAAAGTGTTCATTGTGTGAACAACGTTTGCATAACTGGTAAACCATAAGAGATAGACAACATTTTATTACACAAAAAATGTAGATCGCGTTAAAATACACAATTTATGTCGTATACATTTCTTTTTGTTGAGTGAACCATTTTCGAGATATTGCTTGTTATTCCCTTAAATTTTCCAATAATTATACTTTTACTCAAATGGAAATTCATTATTCATTTTTTTTTTGTCCTGGTAATGCAAAGAGAATGGAATACTCCACATAGCAACCAGCTCTTAAAATATTTGACTGTCGCTTAAAGCCTACCAATTCCCCTTGCATCTACAAGAAAATTAGCAATAAGATTGACATCTCGATATCTTGATTAACATGAAGCATATGGAGAATAAGCGTTTGTAAAAATAGTTTGTTCAAGAGTAGAGAAAGTCACGTGAGTGTAACACATCAGATTTTTATATTATATGTTGATAGAAGATACTTTATTAAGTACTAGTCATTACTGATAAGCTAGGATAAAATTATAGTTAAATACTGCATTCAAGAGTAAAATGCATTTTTGTATTAAAAGTTTGAAATAAGCAGTTTCACCTGATGTATGCGTTTAATCCAGTATTAAACATTGCTCAGACCGTCTGTGAAGGAGTGACTTACAAAATGTATATTTTCCACATGCCTTTAAATATATAAAAAAGAACGTGCATTTTGCATAATGAAATCTCAAAATATGTACCTCTTTATAGCGTATATTTCACTTTGACATACAGATTTTAAATCCCATACAATGTAATGCAAAGAACTTTGATTTTTACATGCATGTTACTTATGAACATTTCAAAATTACTTATGCAACTTTTATAAAATACGTTTTCTTTGATAGTGTTATTTCATATATTCTTGAACGAAAATGTCATTACATATTGTTTATTAGTACATTTTTGCTTCAGTTTCAAACTGTTGTCCGGAAACGAACTGTGCAGTATCTGCCGCATTAAGTTCTTTGTTCTCTGAGCAAATCTATCAAGAGTACCAACAAATGCGTAGTCACTTTATGAGGCTGGTAACTGTTATTTTCATGCTGTGATATGGTATTGGTTAAACCTAAATGCACTTCCATTTCCGATTTCATTTGAATTGAAGGTTTCATTTTCACTTGGTTTTCGTTGTTAAACACGGGAAGATAATTAAAGCTATTAAAGTCTACGTCTTGCATTTCTGTTGGTTAAGGAGTTGTTTGTTAAAGTTTGCATCTTGCATTTTTGTTAATAATTGACGAAAGAGTTATTTGTTAACTTTGTCAACATCATGTAGGTGAAGAAAAGGAAGCAGTTTTCAATATAACAAAAGTTGAGGTGATAAAGAAGGTAGAAAACGGAATGAAGCAGATCGAAGTAGTGCATGTGCATAACATCAAACCTACCACTCATTCGACAATACTTTGAGACAAAGAAGAAAATACATCAGGCATACGAAAGATCAACCATTTGCCCCAGCAGAAAGAAAATTCATGTTAGTGATTTCCATCAAGTGGAAGCAGCAGTGGACGCATGGTTCAGAGATGTTAGGGCCAAAGGTGTAACAGTTTCTGGACCAATGCTCTAAGCATAACCAAAGAAGTTTGCAATGTTATTGGACGTCAAAGATTTCAAGCAAGTGCTGGTTGGCTTTTTCGGGAGAGAGACAGCATTTCCTGGAAAACCGTCAGTGAAGAAGCAAGACATGTCAACTTGGTGTTAACTGCCTGCAGGCCCCTAAAGCTTGACCTTGAGTGGATATCGGATGCATTGATGAGGACCTGCACGGTGGTTCTGGTTGATCACCAAACCATAGTGTAAGTTTGTCTCTGAATAATGAATAGGAGACTGTGAACCGACTGTTTCTGTGCTGAAGGCGTGCATGGCACATGGGAAATGTGTTGCTAATGGAGCCTTTGGGATACCAGGCACCTTCCAGAGTATTCAAGCTTTGCGCCGGTATAGGGGCCTTTGCTGGGGTCGACTGTCTTTCCTCCATACTTATGGGACTTAAATAGTCACGGTAAAACAAAACCCTGAAACTGTTCCAGGATCTATGGAAGAAGGCAACAGTATAATACAACTCCGAACCATCTGTAGAGGATCTGATTGCAGGCATTGCATAAACAAGACTTCAGGCCAAGAGACTCAGTTGCTCAAAGAAGTAATGAAGGTACTACGGTAAATCTTCAACACACTACAGAAGCATCTGCTGCCCTCGGTGTGAGATGAAGGCCTGTGATGTGCCACTCATCCAGGAACCCTGATGTTATACAGAGGGAAAATTAAAAATCTTAAGGATGCTGACAGGAAATTAATTTATAATTTTACCGACAAGACTCCAACAATCTGTTTCTTAGTTAAAATGACTTAAATATACTGCTGTTACTGAATTTCTGTTCCAGGGACCTTACAACAATGTAAAATCAACAAGGGAAGCTAGACCGAGGGAGTTTATACTCAGATCGGTCTACCTCCCATATGATGATGATGTCATTTTACCTCCTACAAGGGAATTAGAACAGCTAATAGCTACCTGTTGTTCGAAGGGACAATAATTGGTAATTGGCTGTGGGGCCTCACAATATTAAAAGACATCATATTATATGGGAGAATATGGATACAAATGAAAGAGACGAGTGGGTAACGCACCTACCTTTGTACTACAGGCTGAAGGGTGGAAAATTCCTGTTCTGAAAATGAAATAAAATGCATACATGTTTCATTCAACTTTATTATTATTATTTTCTGCCTACCACACAGCATTGGAAATTTGAATTTATACAGTTTTAAATGCAATGTCTTTTAAATGTCGCCCTCCATTGTCAGTACACTGGTTCAGTCAAATTTGAAAGTTTTGAATCACCCTTTCGAGCATATCAACCGGGATATTGTCAATTTGTTCCAGAGTGTTGGTGCGATCTTTGTAAACTAGGGACTTGAGATAACCCCACAGAAAGTAATCAGGAGGGGCTAAATCAGATGAGCGCGCAGGCCAGTTTACATCCCCTCGCAAGATCAGTCATTTGGGGGAAGGCTGCTCTCAAAACACCCATTGAAGCTCTGGAGTTGTGGGCTGTGGCCCCATCTTGTTGAAACCACACGTCCAGATCCATTTCTTGGAGAGCAAGTAAGAAGAATTTTTTGGATCATTGTCACTTGACGGTAACAGCATGACTGTTTTCTTAAAAAAGTATGGTCTCTTGATATGGCACACCATACTGTGACACGATCCGAATGAAGAGGCCCCTCATAAAGTTATTTGGGATTTGTTGCACTCCAATACCGCATGTTCTGTTTATTCCCAGCCACTGAGGTGAAAATGTGCCTCGTCAGAGAAGAATACAATTGCGTCATTCTGCAAGGTGTCAAGCAGCTGCTCACATGATGTTTGTCGGGTTACATAATCCCGCTCCATCAGTTGTTGGACCCCAATCATTTTGTACAGGTGAAAATGGAGCTCATAGTGAAGAATTCGACGAAGATAACGGTACGACATCCCAAGGACAACTGCATGTTTACACGCAGACTCTTTCTACATTTTAAGGTGTTCTAATGGTCTTCGGAGGTCCTTTCCTTTCTTTGGAGACATTCCCTGTTTCTCTGAAGGCATCCACCCACATTAAAACACATTTCTGATCAGGAACGCACCTCGTGGAGGAATATTGAAGTGATGAAGAAAGGCTCATTGCACTATAATCACTGACCGACCGTTAGAGAAATACGCCTCCATGGTAAAAGCACGCTGCTGCCTCGACCAAAGCATGTTTGTGACTGAGATGGACGGTAACAAATATCCCACTCCACCCCTTCACACAAACTTCACTGCAACATGTTCAAAACAGGAAGTTTCCATACCTCACCCTGTACAAGAAGGCAGGAAGTTATCAGCATATCTTTAGCAACCATTATGTGGGAAACTTGGTTAAAAATTGGCATGTGTCTAGGGATGAAAGTTATTCAGACCACAGATAACATCCAATCTGAAGTGAGATATTTTTCTAAACAAATCAGAAGGTATCAGGATCCAAAAAGGACTAGCTGAGATTCTTACAGGAAAGACCTAGTCAATCTGAGTAAGATGGATAGTAAAATTTATGATTGCAAGGATTTAAAAATTGCTGCAAAGCATTTGCAGAATGCAATAATCTCAGCATTTAAAGATAACTGTCCTCTGAAAAGAAGGCAAGCCAATAGGAATGTGCCCTGGTGGAATCAATACCTTGCAAATAAAAGGAAGAACATTTGCAAATTGTTTAACTTTGTGAACCTAACAATGGCATAACAGATCATTGACAGAATGCAACGCAGCCTTGAGGAAGGCTAAGGAGGACTCCTGGAGGAAGCACTGTGAGGAGATAGAAGTGTCTCCAGAATATGCTAGACTTCAGAAGGCTCTTAGAAACGATCCACAAAGCTTTATTAGCAATTTCCAGTTGGAAAATGGAGAATATATTAAAACAGAGGAGTCAATGGAAGAACTTCAAGTTCACTTCCCTGGATCGATTATACGTGATGAACTTGAGGATAGGACAGTCTGAGACTGAAGCTCTCTGGGAAAATGGTCTCCAGGGCAGACTGGGAAATCCCAAGGAAGTCATCAAATATGAAAAATTAAAATAGGCAATGTTCTCTTTTCAACCCTATAAATCCCCAGGAAGCGATTAAAAAATGCCCATTATGCTTCAGTGAGTTTTTGATGAATTATCAAAAAATTTGATACAAATCCTAAAAGCAAGTTTGGCCTTAGAATGCATTTATAACATACCTCTGCTTCCTGAAGTCCATAATTGTGATCTGTTTCCTAGAAGATTGCTTTTGAAGATGTAGTAGATCTCGTTCCACTGGATTAATCCTTGTCAGTGTTGCTCTATCCACATCGAAAGATGTCATGTAATTCCTAGTATTTCAAAGCCGGCCACAGCTTCTGAAAATGTTGGAAGCTTTGATTCTTCATTGGCATCTTCTGTTTCTTCCTCCTCATTTTCAACTTCATGCATCTTCCTGGAACAGAGATCTCAGATTTCAGAATTAATGAGCATGATGCACAATGCTCGACAGTAATTGAAGAGGTTTAGCAAACCAGATTCCAGTCATCAGGATGTCTTCCATACGAGGTGTAGAGCCAGGTTTCATAAAACCATCCTTCACGAAACTATTAGCAATGGTTTCTGCAGTAATGGAGTCCCAGGCTGTAGTCAGCATGTGCATTGCTTATAGGATATTAACTTTAAGGTTTCCTTTTTTACAAGGTATGTCACAGCAAAACTGGATGATGCCCAAATCTAGTTGCTGAAGTTTGCTGGTACAGTTGGGTGGAAGGAAATGAACTAATATTCCATAGAAAAGAAAGCTTAACTGGATATCCATGAACAGCAAAACTTCCTTGTTTGCAGCACCCATTTTTACTTTCTCTACTACGTATAGTAAGTAGGGGGTATTCCACCCAAAAATTTGATACCGAGATTTCACCGGAAATACATGAGCATTTTTGGAAACATGTCTGTGTGTGTGTGTGTGTGTCTGTCTGTGAACAGCATAACTCAGAAACGAACAGTCGGATAAACACCAAACTTGGTATTTAGGTTCAGTATCTTCCAAGGATGCGACACGAAGGTTTTCAAGAAAATCCCCCTACCCCAGATTACCCTTTACATGGAAGATTTTTCAAAAATTTTAATTTTCTCAAAAATGGCTCTAACGATTTTGATTAAAATATCATATGTTTAAGATATTTTTATGACAAATAAAATGTATATCTTGAATTTCCTGGGAATGTCTCCAAAAGTATTCTTCATTGTGAACGACTTTTGGTAAACTGGTAAACCATAAGAGATAGACAAAATTTTACTACACAAAAAATGTAGATCGCGTTAAAATACACAATTTATGTCATATACATTTTTTTGTTGAGTGAACCATTTTCAAGATATTACTTGTTATTCCCTTAAATTTTTCAATACTTATTTTCTCAAATGGGAATTCGTTATTCATTTTTTTGTCTTGGATATGCAAAGAGTATTAATCTGTGGCAAAGGGAATGGTGCTGCACCTAGCAACCAGCTATTAAGAGATATGTATATGCTTAAAGGCTACTGTATTTCTATATTGCCCTTGTAAATATATATTCCCCTTACATCTACAAGAAAGTTAGCAATAAGATAGACTCTGCAAATGTTTATCTCGATTAACATGAAGTAGATGGAGAATAAGCGTTTGTATAAATAGTTTGTACAAGATGAGAGAAAATCATGTGAGTGTAACACATCAGATTTTTTAGTCAAATGACTGTAAGAATTTTGTGAAAATGTCTGGTCATGCATGTATTTTTTATTGCTATAAAATTTACATGGGAGTGTGCTGCAGTTCTTGAAACATCTTGGTTTCCCAAATTTGCCTATTTCAAGTGGTGTAATTTGTCACTGCCATATGCATTTGTGCAAAACGTACTGTCAACCTCTGCTTACTTCGCTTTCCATCATGGAATGAGTCACCCTTTAAGGCTGGTTCACAACCGCCCGAGAACGGTAACCAGAATGGAAATGCGAACGGGAAGCAATACACCAGGAAGATATTGGTTGACAACAGCCCGGTAACGAGAACGGGAATGCATGTTGATTTTATGCATTGGGATTTCATTTGTTTTTAACTGACCCATGATATTTTTTCACCTACTTCCAATTTAGCCAACATAACGTGTTAGTCAATGTCAAAATTTGATAGAGTAAACATTGTCTAAATGTATATCCATTACATTTCTGATCCCTCTATTTGTGCCAAGCTTTCATTGCTTTATTTAATGGCATACATTAAAGTTGTTTATTGTTCTTTTTTAATTTCCAATAGTTTTTGCTGTCCTTTGTAGCTTTTGCCATTGTTTTTGAGGTAATAGCCAGTTTTGAGTTGCATATAAACAAGCTACAAATGATCCCTCCACCAGAGGAACCTACACTGATTGGATTTGCGGGTGTCTACTAATTTCTTCCAGTTTCATGCTTCCAACTTGCGACTATAGAGTACACTAGTGGCTGTTACATGTCACGGCCGCCTAGAATAATCTCTAGAGTGAAGAGTCTAATATGCACAATACGGATCTAATATGCTGTGACCGAGAACGAGAAAGTTAAACGTTGGGCAACTCTTGTTTCCTGTTCCCGTGGCCCGGGAAGGCTTTCCGTCGTGTGAATGTTCCCATTTGAAAACATTATTTCAACTTTCTCGTTCTCGTTGGTTGTGAACCAGCCTTTACATTGTACTTTCTTGATGGCATTAGTTGAAAAAACAATCCAGTTTTGTCAACATTATAAATGTTCTGCTTTTTGTAGCCTTCTAAAAGTTGGGATAAGGTGACATTCATCCAATGCTGCACAGTTTCTTCACTTACATCACCACTTTCATTGCGTATCACCCTACTGCTAAGTCCATTTCATGTTGTAAATCTATCCAACCATCTGTTTGATGTTTAAAAGTCCACCAAAGCTAGCTTTAAGGCAATCATTGATGCCTTTTCCTTTATGACGCTACCACCAGCAAGCGAGGCAGAAGATTGTACACGATTACATCACTCCATTAATATTTCTTCCACCTCCTCACATGGGGAATGTCTAATCTTTTTGGACTTCAAACCAGATTTTGCTTCTTCACTCAAAATTAGGGCACTATTTTTAATAATTCCACTAAGAGTTGAAGTGCCCATATCAAGCCTTCTAGCCATTTACGTCATTTTTAGTTTTGGATACTTTTCAATGTAGAATGATATTGACTTTTTCAGAAAGAGAGAATGTTTTTCTCTTTGCTGTTGCCATTTTATTTAGTACAAAACACACCTTCACGCACACATGCAAAACAAACCACTTTTTTGTATGCCAAATGAACATGTGGTGATACCACTCATAAGCTTCAACAATGCTGATAAAACAAAAAGTTATAATAAACTAAGATAGCTAATGCTACATCTGCAATGCTGTTCAACGGATTAAAACCTGTGCTGTGGCCAATCAGATTGCAAGGAATGAATACAAGGTGAATACAAAACTGTTATACTCGTAAATGAATACCGTATTTACGCGAATCTAATGCACACCTTTTTTTGACCAAATGTAGTACTCAAAATTGTGGTGTGCATTAGATTAGAGTTCAAATCCATTCCGTAGAATGCCAGTAACTTCAAATTTTTTGTTTACTATGTCACAATGGATTGCATGAGTTGACATGCATCTGGAAACTCGCAACAAGCTAGCTGTTCATTTATCATTGTTGTATTATTGAGCATTTTTAGTTACGATATGGAGGACATGAGCAAACAGAGAAGAACGTCTTATGATGCTTTTTTAAAGTGTAAAGTAATCCTTTATGCTGCAGAGGAACTGGATCTGCCATCCTCGTTAACCTTTGAAGAATATGTCTCTATGAATGCTAAGGCAGAGACAGCACATCACCTTACAGAGAAGGAAACAGTGGAGTCTTTGACTGTAGACTCACGATGGCAATGAAGAGAAAGAAGTTAAAACTGAAGCTGTCTTCCATTGATGCAATGAAACATATGGAGAAAACTGACAAGGTGCCAGAAAACATTCTGAAGTTGCTTAGTGAGCTGAACGGTTTGTGGAAGAGAAAAATCAATGACTTCTTCAAGACCTGTATGTAAAGTGGAAAAGTCATCTGATTTGATGATGTATTTTGTGTAAATATATGCATAGGGGTAAACTGCCTTTCTTGGGCCCGCATTAGCGACATAAGTGATGTCTTATATGTCGAACAGATGTCACTGTATGTCATTCTCTAGCTCTAACCTAATGGTGGCAACATATGAATAACTAATGCCGCCAAAGCCGGTAAGATACTCAGCCTCAAGGTGTAGCCGAGGGATGTTTTTTAGAAGAAGAGGAGTGTAGCAAAGGCCGCAACTGCGAAGCGACGAAGGGCGTAGCCGAGGGATCTGTGCGTCTAAAACTCGAATGATTCACGTTTGCAGAAATTCCTTACTTCACAGATTTCACTTCTTATTTAGGTTGGCACTTCCCATTCAGCGTCTGTTGTAGCGGGAAGATGGCTACGTTTGTTGTGTTCATATTGCAATTTTCCCATAAAAGTAAAACACCTAAAACAGGAGGGTAGGTGGGCACCAGGTATTGGCGAGATCACATCTATTTCTACAAGGTAATTCATTCCATTATTTCTTACTTCAGCATTGTCTAGGTGGGCCCAAGAAAGGCAATTTAGCCGTGCATTGTAGATAGGTGTGGGTGGGGGTGGGTGGGTGTGTGCAAGAACTTCAGTGCGACTGCAATGATAGAATTAAAGATACATAACACACATTATAATTTATTTAAAGGTGAGTCGGAATTGTAACACTAACATCACTTAAGTTTACTCACTTAACATGTTTCGGGAAACCGTTGTTCCCATCATCAGAAGGTTAACTCGTCGACTGGCCCGTGTTGTTGGTGTTTCCGTTTTTTGGACTGGATCCTGTGGTGGCATCTTGTGGTGGAGAAATGTACTTCCAGAGAGAATTTGGTGGCGGCAAATCAAAATTCATTAGATGTGTGTTGTGTTTTAGAATGGTGATCTTCTCCCATGCATCTAATTCGGCTGCAAATTTGGCTGGTTTGACTAATGTAATATTGGGTTTGATGTTGTGATTAGTGATCCAAAAATGGTGTGAAACTGCAGATTTGTCCATTTGTTTGTATTTAATACATCTCATGTGCTCCTTTAGCCTAGTTTCTAAGTTTCTTTTTGTCTTACCAATGTATACTTTATTGCAATCTGAACAATTGATTTTATAGATTCCAGCTTTTTTGTCTTGTGGAATGGGGTCTTTTAACTTGTTACAAAGTAATTTCTCTATGTTAAATTTGTTCTGTGGAGCTAGGCTGATGTTATGTTTCATGAAAATCTTCTTAAATTTGTGAAATGTTCTTGGGTGGTATGTGAATTTCTTGAACTTTAGTTCTTTATCTTGCTGGCTGAGATTAGTTGTGTTTCTGATGTGCATCTGTCGTTTGAATTTTGCAATTTTTTTGTCAATAGTTGCTTTGTTGTACCCATTATGTATTGCTGTGTCTACTATATGCTGGTATTCTAACTGGTATTCTTTTTTATTTAAGGGGGTATATACCAGTCTATGTGTTAGGCTGTTTAGTACTGCATGTTTGTGTGTGGTTGGATTGAAACTCTTATTTTTTATGTAATTAGTAGAGTGTGTTGGCTTCCTGTATATGCCAAAGGTTAGGTTCTTTTGTTCTCTGATGATTTTTAGGTCTAAAAATGGTAGCATGCCTTCTTTTTCTATTTCTATGGTGAATTTTATTGATTGGTTCTGTAGGTTTAGTAAGGCTAAGGAGTCTTGTATGAACCTATTAGGGACAACAGCGAAGATGTCGTCAACATATCTGTGCCAAACTTTAAACATGTATGGAAAGGAAGTTGTTATGTGTATTTCTAAGTAGCTCATAAATAAATCTGCCAAGAAGGGTGAAAGTGGGTTGCCCATGGTTAGACCAGTTGGTTGTTGATAGAACTTCTTATTGAAACTAAAACAATTTTGTCCAATGCATAAATTGGTAAGTTGTATGAGGTCTTCTATTTCTTCTTCAAGTAGGTTAGTCTGCTGTAGCCATTTCTTTAATTGACGCAGGAGTTGATCTGTAGGGACACTTGGAAATAGTGCAGTGACATCAAAGGAAACTAATCTGTCTTCTGGTTCGAGTTCCAGGGATTTTATCTTCTGTATTAAATCTTCTGAATTCATTATGTTTTTGCTGTTGAATTTTGGTAGTGAAGAGAATCTCTGTACTAACCATTTTGCCAATTTGTAGGTAGGGGAATCAATATTGCTGACGATTGGTCTCATCTTATTACCCGGTTTGTGTATTTTAGGTAGAGCATACATTCTTGGTAAAATGGGGTGGTCTGGTTTTAATCTAGATTTATCAATGTCTGTTATAGTTTTGCTTTCCTGGATGGTTTGATTGAAGGCTTTTAAATGTGATTTTAATGGGTCTTCTTGAATTTGTATGTAATTTTCTTGTTGCAGCATATTTTCTACTCTGGTAATATAATCATCTTTTTGAAGTACAACTAGTTTATTTCCCTTGTCAGCTTTTGTGTATACTACTGGTTTTGATTTTAATGTTTTGATCACATGTTTGGTTGGGAAATTGTTATGTTTATCTGCTTGTATTTCTTGGAGAACTATTTCACATTCTTTTTTTATAGTGGTTTTACTATTTTCATTTAGGTTGTAAGTAGCAATCTCAATGTCTGCGACTATTTCATCGGTTGTTTTTGTGTAGCCAACACATGTTTTTAGGCCAAGGTTTAATACCGATAATTCTGCTTTGGTGAAAGTTACATTTGAAAGATTAATTACGTCAGAGTATGGCGTCGTTTTTTCATTTTTTAGGTTAGGTTTATATGAATGTTGCTTCCGGCGTAGTAGGTCTAGTTTTTTCTTTAATTTCAGCGTTTTTGTTTTCATCCTGTAGCTAAGAATAGTGAGGAATTTTGATTGCATGTTTTGCCAAAGTGGATAGCCGAGTGTGTCCGTTAATTTAAGGTGAAGAGCATATAATTCCAGTTCCAATTTTTGTAATTTTGCGTAATGGTTGTTTCTCTCAATTATTATTACTTTTTTATCGGCTGATGTTTGGTGTTTGCTGTTTTTGTCGTATTTTACAATTCTCCTTACAAACTTTGGTGTGACTTTGTTTTGTATGCATAGGTTTAAAAAACGGATGTCCGCAAATGTGTTTTTTCTTTTTTCTTCAATTTTTTGGTATCTTTTGATGTCACTTTTTATTCCACTGAAATCTGTATTGAAATTTAGGGTTTCTAATCTTACCTTGTTTTCTGCCATGACTTGTATCTTTTTTAACGTGGTGGCCAATTATAACTTTTGCTTCTTGTGACTTGTTGGTCTTATTGATATTGTAATGAAAAGAAGCTAGAAACAGTGATGTGTATTGAATTTATTTAAAGGTGAGTCGGAATAAGTGAGTAAACTTAAGTGATGTTAGTGTTACAATTCCGACTCACCTTTAAATAAATTCAATACACATCACTGTTTCTAGCTTCTTTTCATTACAACACATTATAATGTTCTAATTTTTCTCGCATTCCAGTGAATTTTTGTATTTGCTAAATCCTTTTTCAGTATAACATTTCAGAATAAATTATAAATCTTATGGTTTTCTGAAGTACTTTATACTGAGATTCCATTGTAAATCTGAGTTCTCTAGTTATAATAATGGAAACATTAGTATTTATGCAATAGTTTAATTAAATGTTAAGGTGCAATGCTTGGAATTCTGAGTTTCAAATATATATACTGAATCCTGCCTTGTAGCTGCTCATCTAATTTCATTATCACTTATTTGTGTTATGAAAAACTCACACTCGTGGCTGGAATCATAAAATTAAAGTAAGAAATAATGGTGCCTAACATCCTTGGGCACCGTGCACAGAGTGTAGCATGTGATGATGAGAAATGAGTTTAGAAAAAAAACTCTTGGTGTGTTGCATTCACATGACTTTCTCTATCCTGTGTCATTTATTAATAGGTATAAAAAATTATCTTGCAAAAGCTTATTTTCTGCTTCATTTTAATCAAGACCAACCGTTGCAGAAATAGCTACATTATGCATTTCGTTATAAATGTAAAGGGAATAACGATAGTCAAATATTTCAGAACTAGACACTATATGCTGGCCTTAAAAATCCATACTGTTTCCATGCAGACGTGAGAAACTAGTGAATGTCAACAGGTCTTTAAAAGAATGACAAAAGTATTGAACAATTCAAACTATTAATGATGGATATCTCAGAAATGGCTTATGCCACAAAAAAAGTTATTTGAAATAAATTGTGTTCTTTAAACAGACCTGTGTTTTTTGTGCAGTGTGTTTTCATCTCTCTCTTAATGTTTACCAGTTACACAAGATTATACAAAATTCCATCTGAATGAAGAGGACTTTACAGGCTATTCCAGAAAATTCAAGATATATATTTTATTCGTCATGTAAATATCTTTAATATATGGTAATTTAATTAAAATTATTAGAGCTGTTTTTGAGAAAATCGAACATTTTAAAAAAATATGCCGTGTAAAAGGCAGTTGGGAGTGGGGATTTTCTTGAAAATCTTCATGTCGCATCTTTGGAAAGTATTGAGCTTTGGAAATTATTGAATACCAAGTTTGGCATTTATCCAACTTTTTGTTTTAAGTTATGCTATCACAGGCGCGCGCATGATACACACGCAAACACATATTTTTCTAAAAATGCTGTTTTTGGATTCAGGGCCTCAAAACATGCAATTTCCAGTGAAAACTCGACATCCAATTTTTGGATGGAATACAGTACTTCCTCTACTTACTATACATAGTAGAGAAAGTAAAAGAGATTGTATGTGCTTTGTGCTACATTTTATTTTCTTAAGGGCTTACTTAGAGGAAGTAGAGGAGTATTTCATCCAAAAATTTTATATTAAAATTTCATCAGAAATATACGTTTTGAGGTCCCCTGAGTAAATTATTATTTTAAAAACAACAAGCATTTTTGAAAAAGGTTCATGTGCATGTCTATGAACAGCATAATTTAAAAATGAAAGGTCTGTGCTTTAAATCAGTATCTCCTAAAGGTGAGGCACAAACATTTTCAAGAAACTCCCCTCACTCCAAACTGGATTGTACATGGGCAAATTGTAATTTTATTTACTCATCTGCATACAGATAAAATGCATACCTTGAATTTTCTGTGGTTAACCTATAAAATCCTCTTATTCTGAATGAGTTTTGCATAACTGGTAAACCATGAGAAATAGACAAAAACTTACTACATAAAAAATGGGATCTTGTTAAAACAGACAGTTTATAACCAATATATTTTTTTTTGCGATATTAAGCATTTCTGAGAAATTCGTTGTTGTTGGTTTGAATTTTCCATTATTTCATATGTTTTTAACTGCTTGGTCACTTTTCATTTCTCTCTCTGATGACTTGATTATCATTTTAGCCTCTTGTATCCCCCTTGTACCTACAGCAAAATATTAATCAAACCATTTGTGCAATCATCTTGATTAACATAAATAAATAGAAAAATCTGATGTGTTACACTCACATGACTTTCTCTGCTCTTGTAGAAACTATTTTTACAAACGCTTATTCTCCATATGCTTCATGTTAATTGAGATATCAAGATGTTAATCTTATTGCCAATTTTCTTGTAGATGCAAGGGGAATTGGTAGGCTTTAAGCGACAGTCAAATATTTTAGGAGCTGGTTGCTATGTGCAGTATTCCATTCTCTTTGTATTACCAGGACAAAAAAAAATGAATAACAAACTCCCATTTGAGAAAAAGTATAAGTATTGGAAAATTTAAGGGAATAACAAGCAATATCTCGAAAATGGTTCACTGAACAAAAAAAAATGTATATGACAAATTGTGTATTTTAATGCGATCTACATTTTTTGTGTAGTAAAATTTTGTCTATCTCTTATGGTGTACCAGTTATGGAAAAGTCGTTCACAATGAAGAATACTTTTGGAGACATTCCCAAGAAAATTCAAGATATACATTTTATTTGTCATGAAAGTATCTTAAATATATGATATTTTAATCAAAATCGTTAGCCATTTTTGAGAAAATTAAAATTTTCGAAAAATGTTCCATGTAAAGGGTAATCTGGGGTGGGTGGGATTTTCTTGAAAACCTTCGTGTTGCATCTCTGGAAGATACTGAACCTAAATACCAAGTTTGGTGTTTATCCGACTGTTTGTTTCTGAGTTATGCTGTTCACAGACAGACTCACACACGGACATGTTTCCAAAAATGCTTTTTTTTTGGATTCAGGAGGCCTCAAAACATATATTTCCGATGAAACCTCAATATTGAATTTTTGGGTGGAATACAATACTTCCCCTACTTTCTTTTTTTCATCCCATGTTTGCTTTCTCTTGTTCCTTAGAGGTAGTTTTGCATTCCATTAAAAAAATTTGAACTAGATTTCTCCAGAAATACTTGTTTTGAGGCCCCACTCCCCCAAAGTGGTTTTAGAAAATGTACATGGAAATGTGTCTGTGAACAGCGTAACTCATAGATAAAATGTCAGATAAGTAGCAAGCTTGCTATTTAAGTTCAGTGTCTTCCCAGAATGTGATACAAAGATTTTCAAGAAAATCCCCCTCTGTGAACAGCATAACTAAAAAGGAAATGTTGCATAAATACCAAATTTAATTTAATATCCTACCTTCTAAGGATGTGGCATGAATATTTTTAAGAAAATACTAAATGCCAAACTAACCTTTGCAAGAAAAATTATTTATAAATTTTTGTATTTTGCTCAAAAATGGCTCCAATAATTTTTATTAAAATATATGCATAATATATTTACTTGATTAATAAAATGTATATCTTGAATTTTCAGCAAATAACTTCTGAATGAAGTTTTGTATAAGTGGTAAACCATAAGAGATAACAAAAACTCACCACTCAGGAACTGTAGGTTGATAATTGTTCTTTTATCCGAGCCATGTGTAGGCATTAAGTTGGAAATTTGGATCAGACTTGAGAAATTTTGTGTCATTGCAACTTGAACCATATATCTCCAGCTCTTCATGCGGATGATCTTATTGCTTGAACTACCCTGGTGAGATGCTTCTATTATTTGAGTCAGCTGAGAGGATTTAATGCACCTGCAGATATCTGGTCATGATAGCTCAAGTGGTGAGAGCATCAGTACACAGAGCCAAAGATCTGTGGTTTGAGTCCCAGTCGGGCATTGAATTTTTCAAATCTGATTCAACTTTGCATATCTGCATTTTATAAAAACAATAGGGTACACAAATGTGCATTTCCTATTAATAATGTGACACAATATGAATTTGCTTACACTAATGGAGATGTCAAAAGTAATAATAGCTAGTTTCTGATATCTTCAGGTGCCATAAATGTTTTGGTATAATCCTATCTGGAAACAGTTCCTGACATACTTACCATAAATTAGTTAATTAAGAAATTTTTCATTTGAAAATGTTGCATATTACTTTCTCTACTACGTATAGTAAGTAGGGAAAGTATTGTATTCCACCCAAAAATTCAATACCGAGATTTCACCGGAAATACATGTTTTGAGGCCTCCTGAATCCAAAAAAAGCATTTTTGGAAACATGTCCGTGTGTGTGTCTGTGAACAGCATAACTCGGAAACGAACAGTCGGATAAACACCAAACTTGGTATTTAGGTTCAGTATCTTCCAGAGATGTGACACAAAGGTTTTCAAGAAAATCCTCCCACTCCAGATTACCCTTTACATGGAACATTTTTCGAAAATTTTAATTTTCCCAAAAAATGGCTCTAATGATTTTGATTAAAATATTATATGTTTAAGATATTTTCATGACCAATAAAATGTATATCTTGAATTTTCTTCATTGTGAACAACTTTTGCATAACTGGAAAACCATAAGAGATAGACAAAATTTTACTGCACAAAAAATGTAGATGGCATTAAAATACACAATTTATGTCATAAACATTTTTTTTGTTGAGTGAACCATTTTTGAGATATTGCTTGTTATTCCCTTAAATTTGCCAATACTTTTTCTCAAATGGGAATTATTATTAATTTTTTTTTTTTTTTTTTTTTTCTTTTTTGTGTACTGGTATTGCAAAGAGCCACAAGGCAACCAGCTCTTAAAATATTTGACTATCGCTTAAAGCCTACCAATTCCCCTTGCATCTACAAGAAAATTAGCAATAAGATTAACATCTCGATTAACATGGAGCTTATGGAGAATAAGCGTTTGTAAAAATAGTTTGTACAAGAGTAGAGAAAGTCACGTGAGTGTAACACATCAGAATTTTTATGTTTTAGATTAAGTGTTGATTAACAAAGAGTTCAAATGTTACTGTACCTGCCCCTCTGGACAACCTTATGACATGCATTTGCCTTTGTCTAAAAAAAATGGGATAACACCTTCTTGGTGATAGTGCCTTTTCTTCAGCATTAAATATCTAATGTTGGAATAGTTTCATTTAATTGTGATGAAAACAATCTATTGTTGGGATATGGGAATTGGAGAACTTACAAAGTGGCATGCCAGCTGGGAAATTTGGGAACCATTTGTCTAAATTATAGGAACAGCTTTTTATTTTGCAACCACTGGTACCAAGTTCTGTTAATGGTTTATTTTTGTTTTGTGGATGCCCTCAACTTATTCTTGCCGGCTGTCATTCCAAATTTTGGAACTTCATAGAGTTGAACTAAGTGCATACTAAAGCCTCCATACTACTAAATCCTTCGTAACAAATAAGTTGGTGTACTGTCTAATATGTATGTTTACCATCACTGTAGGCTACTTTGTCGGTCTGAGTGGCTCAGTTGGTTAGGCACTGGCCTTCTGATCCCAAGTGGCAGGTTCAAACCTGGCCCAGACCAATGATTTTAAGTGTAACATGTAAAAAAGGGGATTGACAGCATCAACAAACAAAATATTTATTTATTTTATAGACTATTTCTGCAGATTTGTTTTTCTGCCATTCAGTCCATTGATATTCATTTCATCAAAATTCATTTGCCAACAATCTGATACAAATAGCTGTAATTGTTATAATAATTACACTTTGTTTTTCAGTTTCCTGCTTGCAAGTTTCTACACAAGGTATGCTACCAGCCATTTTATCATCAACTTTGGTTCAATGATTTTAGTGGTGCTGCCAAAATTGCCTCAGTTTCACATGGTTCGCCTATTTGGTATCAACAAGTACTGACCTAGACTGATGAAAATGCTGAATTCTTAAAAATTGTGGTATTTTTGTGAGCTCTGAGCATTTGTTAAGCATTCAGTATGTGTGTATATAATGTATGATATACATTCTCTTTGTTAAATAAAGTGATTATTAAAACAATTTTATATCAGAGTTTATCTACTATTCCATCAGGCACTTGATGTTGGTCAGTCACTTTAAGAATGCTTTCATTTTCAACCATTCATGGCCATCTGACAGTGTAAGCCTGTCAAAATGAGATTACTGTATTTGATGCTTGACTTTCTATGAAATCAGCATACTTGTTTTCAGTATTTCACAACCAATAAGCAAACTAAATGAAAGAAAGATCATTCTTGTCTATGAAATTATGAATGAATGAATTTATTTATTTATACAGTTCCTTTTACATAGCTTTTACAATTTTTTCATTTGTCTAACATAAACTATGCACAAATTACATTAACCTTGTTGTTACCTCAGTTTGCATGGCACCCAGTCTGTTATGCCCTACCTGGTAGCACTTGTTGTCCCTTCCTGTTTATCTTAACTATCCCCCTCCTTCCCTCTGTCTTCCTTTCTTGTACTCCTTATTTTCTTTGCCCATTTTTCTTTTGCTTTCTGTAAAAACTCGCCTATACTTCTAATCTTCCTTTTTTCTTTCTCCTTTAACATTTTTACTTTCTCTACTACGTATAGTAAGTAGGGGAAGTATTGTATTCCACCCAAAAATTCGATACCGAGATTTCACCGGAAATACTGTTTTGAGACCCCCTGAATAAAAAAAAGCATTTTTGGAAACATGTCCGTGTGTGTGTGTGTGTGTGTGTGTGTGAACAGCATAACTCAGAAACAAACAGTCGGATAAACACCAAACTTGGTATTTAGGTTCAGTATCTTCCAGAGATGCGACACAAAGGTTTTCAAGAAAATCCCCCCACCACAGAGTACCCTTTACATGGAAGATTTTTCGAAAATTTTAATTTTCTCAAAAATGGCTCTAACGATTTTGATTAAAATATCATACGTTTAACATATTTTCATGACAAATAAAATGTATATCTTAAAGTTTCTGGAAATGTCTCCAAAAGTATTCTTCATTGTGAACAACTTTTGCATAACTGGTAAACCATAAGAGATAGACAAAATTTTACTACACAAAAAATGTAGATTGCGTTAAAATACACAATTTATGTCATATACATTTTTTTTGTTGAGTGAACCATTTTCGAGATATTGCTTGTTATTCCCTTAAATTTTTCAATACTTATTTTCTCAAATGGGAATTCGTTATTCATTTTTTTGTCATGGATATGCAAAGAGTATTAATCTGTGGCAAAGGGAATGGTGCTGCACCTAGCAACCAGCTATTAAGAGATATGTATGTGCTTAAAGGCTACTATATTTCTATATTGCCCTTGTAAATATATATTCCCCTTACATCTACAAGAAAATTAGCAATAAGTTAGAGACTGCAAATGTTTATCTCGATTAACATGAAGTAGATGGAGAATAAGCATTTGTAAAAATAGTTTGTACAAGAGTAGAAAAAGTCATGTGAGTGTAACACATCAGATTTTTATAGCTACAATTTCCCTGCTACTTTTTCCCATTTTTCCTCCATAACACTAGTTGCTTACATTCTGTCATGTAATGTGTTATACACACATTCCACATATTCCTTTTTCACTGCCTCTTATCCTCTTAGAAATATTGTTCCTGTTCTCATTCAAGCTAGCCCTTGTTTTTCATGTGTTACAGTAATCTACATGTGGGTCTTGTCCCCAGGTGCTTTTTATTTGTTAATAAAATTTTAATGATTTCTTGTTTTCTAAACTTCCCCATATCTCCTGCCTTTCTATGTCTGCTTTTTACCAGTTTACCTACATCACTTTCATTTCTTTCTTCTAGCTTCCATATGTCTCCCATTCCTATTTACCCAATAATTCTTCCTATTTCTGCCCACCAACTGTTTGTGCTCTCTAAGCTTTTTGCTGCTTCAAGCATAACTTTAAGATTTCTCTCTCTTCTTTATCCAAAATTGACTATGAAATTATAGTACAATTTTATTAATATGCTCTGCAAGAGGCTATAAACTAGGGATGGCGTTACCTGGTTGTTGGGAGCCACATTTTGAGGGAAGAGTTTGGAAAGAACCACAATTATTTTTTAAGGTTGAATGCAAGTGTTTTGAAAGAAAATATAGAGATGTAATTAAAAACAGCAGCAAAAATTATATGTATCCACAAACTTACATCTCATCACTATTAATATAGCACACTAATAAACATTTGTGTAATTTACAGAAATTACAAGACCTTTTGTTAACATGAACTTTTTCTACTAGCCACTTTGCTTGCAAATTGCTTGAAGTCTGCTCAATGCTTAGATTTAATGAACATCAGTTTAGAATACAATGACTCACATGAATAGGCTGTCCCAAAAATGGAAAACAATTTTTTATGCACACTGTTATATATTTGGATTCTTATGTTCTGGGAACTGCTTCCACTGGATTCAACCATGCACATCCACTTTCAATTGTTTTTAATTCCTTGTCCTCTTGAATCTCCAGTAGTTCCAACTCTACAACTGCTGCAGCTGAATCCATCACTAAGGGTTTTGATATGGGACAACCATTCATGATGTCCACAAGAAAGGGGTTTTCCAAAAAAGCAAACAATCACTGAACCATTCATTCACTTTTTGCACCAAGCCATTTAGTTTACATACATAATCATCAGTTTCCACTTCTCCTTGAAGACTTTCAATAACTTGTTTCATGGAAACAAAATGAACAAATCTCCTAGCTGCAATGTTGTTTTGAAAGAGTTTAACCTTGTTTTTGAAGCTGAACATAGCCTCTGCTAGGTCTGAAATAAACTTTCCGTTTCCTTGTAATGAAAGGTTTAAGACTGCAAATGCAGAACAACTACTATAAAAAGTGCCATATCTGTTAAACCACTGGACATCATCAAGTTGAAAACTTTTTCCTTTTTCTTTAAGGAATTGCTTAATTGGTTCCAACAGCTAAAAAAGAATTGTCCATAATGTTGCTTACTGACAACTACTTTACCAAACAATATGTTACATCAGCAGGCCACTCTTCATTATCCATTTATTGAATAAAAGATTTGAACTGCCGATGGGTTTTGTAATGGACATAATTTACAACTTTTAATACTACCTCCATAACATGTGGATATTGAAAGAATTTATTGCCCTGTGAAGGGTGCAGTGGACAGGCAGGAAATTGGTAGGATGTGCCAGTTTTTAAAAGCCCCAGAGCCCATGGTTTTAGCTCTCATAATGGCACCATATGTAGCAATACTAACAATCTTCCCTCAACCAGGTCTAATAGCTCTTTCACATCATAGTTATTCGATATAAAATGCACAAAAATGGCAAGTTGTGGTTTATCTTGGATGTGTATATATTTGTCCAGGGCCACAAGGCTTAGCAATTTATTTAAGGGGACAAGGTACTCTGAAATGGTAAAAGATCACATTTTTTGTTTGGCCCCAAAAAACAATTACACCATAAAAAACCTACTAAACTCCAGACTAAAAGATGACATCCCACAGAACAAACCAGGATCAGCTGCAATGACTGCGAAAAAATATACATTGGGCAAACCAAGAGAAATATAAAAACAAGAACGAAAGAACACTTCAGTTACAGTAAACAAAAACAGGAAGATAAATCAGCAGTAGCTTGGCACTTTTGGAGAGACAAACACACCATAGACAGAAACCCAAAAAATGCTAAAAAACATCTCAGGAAAAGCCGAACTTATAACTTGGGAAAACATTTATATTTGGAAGAACAGAAACCGCACTTATAATTTTGAAACCCTGCCAGGAGACTTACTTTTGAAGAAGTTCTTCCAACCGCCACCAGAGATCAAGCTTACAATCAAGACGAAGGATGCGGCAGTCGACAGGGAACTGAGGATGGGAACAATTAACTCCTGAAACATGTATTCGTTATAAAAACAAGTAAGTGATATAGTGTTACAATCGACTAAATAATTACTAATTATAGACACATCACTGTCACAAAGCCCACCAAAGCAATTTTATTGTGAATTAAATTTGTGGAGTAAAACTGATACAAACTCATTTAGGTCTACTTAAGGAGAGCCTTTAATTTTTCTCATATAGACAGTATTTCTAATTTTCCATTTTTTACTGACACTTGCTTTACACAATGCAGAATGCAAAGACTAACATTTTTCTGCAGTTCTTGCCTGGGGTTGAATTTACCAGGCGTGTCATTGAAGTGAGAAATGAAGAACTCTGTAGTGATTGGTACAGTTGTGGATGGGTTGTTTAAATTGTGTTTCCAGTTTAATTTGTGTTTATTATTAGTATTCACAAATGATATTGTAACATATGGGTCAAGTTAAGTTAAATTATTTTCCTAAAAATTACTTTTCTTTAGAATTTGGTTCATGTGAAGCTTATTTCTTTCAAAAGAAGATGCTCCAATTCTGTCTTCTTTTTCTGCCGATAACAAGAAACAGCAATCTTGTTTAGCGTTTTTCTGTTTCTCTTCGACTCTAAGTCATGTGTATGAATTACTGTAAAATGCTAACAAATAGTGTAGCTAAGGGTTCTGCCGATGTAACTTTGGACTTGGTGAGGAATTGCTCCTTTACAGAGAGATCGGCGGCCTTGGATGCCGTAGCCAAAGAGGTAAGACGTTAGGGGAGCCAGAACCTGATGGTGGTGGTGGGGTTTATTGCTCATCTTAACAGAATTATCACCTGAATAATGTGAAGCCATACTTCATAAAAAAAAAGTGGCGCTCCACTATAGTCTCAACTATTATAATGACTGATAGAGAGGTATGGTTTCGAACCATACTTTTCAAGAAAAGAATTATGAAAAGCTGGGCCTCCAACATAAGCATCTTATAAGGAATAAAAATAAAGGTACGGGATCGAACCAAATCCCTAACGTTAAAAAGATGTAGGGACCGGAGCCTCCACCATAAATGTCATGCCTTTAATTTGAAGGGGGTTGAGGACATGCATTTGGGAGCATAGCAGCAATAAGGGTTGGTGAGCAACTTTGAATAGCAAGACATAATTAACAAACACGATAACATAAATTTAATATAATAAATGAGTAGGCACAAAAGACAGTGAGCAAGCAAGCCATTTTTAGGATTAAGTATTTAAGAAAGATCAGTTTCTAGTGCCATTGAGCAGATGTTACGTTGGATGCCATACCCAAAGGCGGTTGTTGATCTGGGCAGCGCCTCCGGCCGCACCTGGCTTGTTCCTATCAAGACTGCCATGCCCATAGATTTATGAAAGGGTTTTTATATCATAGATAGACACCTCCACACAGGACATGGCCATATATGGAGAGTTAACCTCTACTCTATGAGTTGGCATCACCAACATAATATCACATGACTGGCACTGAATATCCAGCTGATGCATCCTGTGTTGCACCATGTGAAGTAAGAATGCAAGAAATAAGCTTCACATGAACCAAATTCTAAAGAAAAGTAATTTTTAGGAAAATAATTTAACTTAACTTGACCCATACGTTACAATATTTATTGCTTACTTGCCACTACATTTGTTTCTTTGTTCCCAAGGTTGCGGGTTCAAATCCAGCGGAGGGTGATGGTTTTTTTTGGTTGTAAAAATCCTTAGCATGGCTTCCTTCAGAAGAGAAGTAAAGCTGGTGGTCCTGTCTTGTAGATTTACGGCACGTAAAAGAAGCTGAGGCCTGATAGAGGCCTTTGAGCAAAAATTTCCGGTATTTCACACCCAATATAGAATGGGATGTTAAGGACAATAGCAGTTAAAGAGCATCCATAAATAAAACTCAATTTAATTTTGATTTACATTTGTTTCTTTAGTGCAACTAAGATAATATCATTGAGTTATTCACTTGTTGCATATACAACTTACCGCTGGAGCCTACGTTACTAAAAATCCAGGCCTGAAATTTTCTAAGTTAAAACTTTTGATTAGAAACTTCACATCTTTATAAAAGACTACTATATCAAACAGAAAATATTCATATAGCACACTTAACACTGACATTCACATTTTGTTTATTCCAGAAGTACTTTACAGAACTGTTTATTTTTTATAACACTTTGTTTTTCATTAGTAAATCATAAAAAGTTATGACATTGGCATATAACATTTGTTCAGAATATATAGATGTAATTTATAATAGAGAAATCTCTTTTGATAGATTCTGGAGTGCCTGGTAAGCATAGAACTGTTTGCATTAATGTTAATTAAAAAAAGATACCAATGCAATGATCAGAACAGGAGGTATTTTTGATGTTCCAGTCATTTATACTTTTTGCAGCTGTTAGTTTTGCACACTAACAATGATGATAAAACAAAAACGATTCCTTCTTCATGTAGGTATGCTGTGGAAAATATTCCAAAGCAAAGTTGTACAAGATTTTAAAAGTATACGTTTTCTGCCTAAAGTGCGACAACATTTCAAACTGAGGAGACAGGTGGAGGATGCAAATAAACAGGACTGTTCCAGGAGTGGGAGCAGAAGTACACATATGGATGGACCTCCAGAAAGCTGGAGCAGAGCACTGCAACAGCCCGTTTTGCTTTTAAGATGACACCTGGGAGGGAGGGAGGGAGGGATAAGGGGACTGAAGGATGACCAGATCTGGACAATGATGTGTTCTAACAAGGATGCGGTCCCTAACAATTCCAGAAGAAGCCTGGTGCCGGCTGGCCATGCATTAGCCCCATTCCGCCCAGGGACTTGAGCCGTCCCCAGGAAGGGGACCCTCAGTGGACTTGCAAAATGCCGGGGAGAAACTTTTTCAAAGAGCACAGCTGCTGTCCTGCTGCAACATACTGAATGCAGTTGTCTGCTCCAACTATAAAACAAATGAAAAGAAATGATGACAGGAAATTCATGGTAGAAGGGGAACCACCCCAGCTTACTCTGGCCCTCCAGACCCAGCAAAACCACAAAAAAAATCCCATGGCCAAAGTGGCTGGCCTGACATTCCAGCAAAAAACAGGATGTGTGCTCATCCTCCTTCTACAGTAGATATACACTATGTGATCAAAAGTATCCGGCCACCCCCACAAATATACGTTTTTCATCTTAGGTGCAGTGTGCTGCCACTTACTGCCTGGTACTCATCCACGACCTCAGTAGTCATTAGACATTGTGAAACAGCAGAATGGGACGCTCCGTGGAACTCACGGACTTCGAACGTGGTCAGGTGATTGGGTGTCACTTGTGTCAGAAGTCTGTACGCGATATTTTCACACTCCTAAACATCCCTAGGTCCACTGTTTCTGATGTGATAGTGAAGTGGAAACGTGAAGGGACGTGTACAGCACAAAAGCGTACAGGCCAACCTCGTCTGTTGACTGACAGAGACCGCCAACATTTGAAGAGGGTCGTAAAGAGTAATAGGCAGACATCTATCCAGACCATCACACAGGAATTCCAAACTGCATCATGATCCACTCCAAGTACTATGACAATTCCAAACTGCATCAGGAATGACAGTTAGGTGTGAGGTGAGAAACCTTGGATTCCCCATAAGCCACACATCATGCAGGAAAATGCCAAACGACGCCTCGCTTGGTGTAAGGAGCGTCAACATCACGCGATTGAACAGTGGCAAAACGTGTGGAGTAACGAATAACGGTACACAATGTGGCAATCCGATGACAGGGTGTGAGTATGGCGAATGCCTGGTGAATGTCATCTGCCAGCATGTGTATTGCCAACAGTGAAATTCGGAGGTGGTGATGTTATAGTGTGGTTGTGTTTTTCCTGGAGGGGGCTTGTACCCCTTGTTGTTTTGCATGGCACAATCACAGCGCAGACCTACATTGATATTTTAAGCACCTTCTTGCTTCCCACTGTTGAAGAGCAATTCGGGGATGGCAATTGCATCTTTCCTCACGATCGAGCACCTCTTCATACTGCACGGGCTGTGGCGGACAATAACATCCCTGTAATGGACTGGCCTGCACATAGTCCTGACTTCAATCCTATAGAACATCTTTGGGATGTTTTGGAATGCCTACTTCGTGCCAGGCCTCACTGACCTACATCGATACCTCTCCTCAGTTCCGCTCTCCGTGAAGAATGGGTTGCCATTCCTCAAGAAACCTTCCAGCATCTGATTGAAAGTATGCCTGCGAGAGTGAACGCTGTCATCAAGGCTAAGGGTGGGCCAAAACCATATTGACTTCCAGCATTACCGATGGAGGGCCAGGTGTCCGGATACTTTTGATCACGTAGTGTATCTTTAGTGTATCTTCATTTTCATCTTAAGTAATTCATCTCTATGGGTAAGAAAATCATGTTCTCGGGTGTTTATTAATTGGAGAGAGGCCATTTTTCTTAGAGCATTAACAGAAACTGGTTTCATATTTGAGAATCACTTGTATTTCATAATAAGAGAGCCTAGCAATTATTACTAGGTAATTAATTCACCTTCTGGGGATAGTGCATTTGGGAAATTGAAGTTCTTCACTGAGTAGTAAATACATCATTGGAAAGCTAAGTCAGAGTGAAAAATTCAGTGCAATAGCTGGCATTTGAACCATTGATCTTCCAGTTGCTCTAACCAACTGAGCTACCATGTCCACAGAACATTAAATTCTCCAACTGACTTGCATTTTTCACGGTAAACCACAAGGAGATCTCACTAGCTCAGTCACTATTAAAATATCTTTGAATTATTGTAATATAGTTGTTTGTTACAAATCTGAAGCAATATTATTTTTTCATCATAAGTTAATTGTGTGAGCCACAGTCGGATCAGCCTAAATTTTGCACTTTTATCTTGTGGTGATAATGTGCAAGATAATGTTCTACCGCTTGCCTCACCAAAAATAGCAAAAGAGGAAAAGCAAACAAACATTAAAATCAATCTATTGAATTAGACAAAAATACGTTATATGCATTTTTGCATTTCCTGGTAGTATTAATTTATGAAAGACTGACTTTAATGTTGCTTACACATTTTGAACATGTGAATAAATTATGAAACAATAAAACTTACATTGATTTAATCCAAATACTAACAAATTAAGATCTACCAATCATTTTAGGGTACTATTAATAGCTTTCAGTTTTCATGAAATTAAATTAATAATCATTTTTTTCTTCCTTCTAAAACAACAAGATAGGCATTTTTCCTAAAATCTAATATCTAGTTATAGAATAATACTGGATCATATCATGTAATGACCCTAATATTATCTATGAAATACCTCAATACCCAAGGATATTTAAAATATTTACCCAAAATATTAAAAAAAAAAATAGCCAAAACTAAAAGTTCTGTAAATTATAAGAACTCTGGCTTTAAACAAATATTTGGCAATGTATATTTAAATTTTGTCCGTTGTGAGGACAGAATGATGTGTATGTATTGAAAAATGTCTTTTCAACTCCACACGAACTGAAGGAGAATATTTAAAAAGTTTCTGCTCAGTGGGTACAGTTCCAGTTTACACTGGTTTAGTGTATTCACCTGATGTAGTTTTAATGATTATGTACAGTTTTCTATCAGTCAGAAGTGGTTGAATTACGGCTGTTTTACAGATTTCTGCAGAACCCCTAACATGAGAGTGAGATACCCTAATTGGAAATCATGTTTCTAGGAATTATGGATAAACAAATGCTTTAAATTAGAGAAAATTGATGAAGGTAGTGTCTGCCCCACGTATGGAAGCCAATTTGAAGAAGGAGAATTTTAGGAGGAGTTGTATTGTATTTCGACTTGGGGAGCCAAACTTGAAGTAGTTGCAACCACACGTATGGTACCCGGTAGCCTTCGCCTCAAGTTTAAAAATATTAACTTTGTATTTTTACTGTTTCTTTAAATATTATATATTTATGTTTGCCTCGGCTGCGTCAGTATTAATTTGTAGATACATGAATATCTTAACAAGGCATGGTGCGACTGAAGAATGTAGGCTTACACAGATTATAATTTGTACTTCACTCCATTTATTAATTCTTTAAACGATTAAAATAACACTTCACTGAATATAGAGAGCTGTGAGATTCTTTTATTAATTACTTGCACTTTTTAACACATAAACTATTTTCATCCCACACTGAATACGTATTAAACTTCTCAAAGACACATTTCGCATCTGGTTAGTAATGCTGTCTGCTAGCAACTGACTTCTGAATTTGTACTATTTGCCCTATTTCAGTTACTGATTGGCTAATCCTACTCCAATAAAATACTTCATTTAACTTAAGCTTCTTTCTGGTTGTTGATTGGCTATTTTATAAACTGTCTCAAAAATTACATTATTGTTTCCAAGAATGACTAGTAGCATTATTAAACCTTCTAATTCATTATTGCCTCAACTCATTGTTAACATCTTTTAACCTATTATTCTCACAGCTCCTACATTATTTAATTACGTAATACATTCACATAACATTATTGAACATGTACATAATAATATAAACATTATTACAATGACTGTTACATGCATTTTATATATTATATTATACACATATTGCTTTAAGGCAATTGTTGTTATATTTTATATTATATAATTTGACTGAAATCATTTAAGTGTTAAAAATACTGCCTCAAAATTTAAGTGTTAATTGATAAATGAATAAAAAACGTATGGTTTGACATTTCCAACAGGGAAGTTCTAAAGAATTGGTGTCCCCCCCCCAAAAAAAAGCTACTTAGATATTAAATGTCTGTGCAACTAGATGAGTCACTTGGGATGGAGGGCATTTCATCAATAACTATGGAACAAGGTTTATTTATTTATTTTTTCTTAAACCATTACCTACAATGGTACTTCCTTTCTGCTTATATAAAAATACTTTGCCGGAAGACTGTTTTCTTTAGAGAACTGCATTTTAATACATAACCATCAAAACTGAGAATGGAATTGTAGAATGAACATAGTTTATTATATGTTCAATGAACAGTGGCATAGCAACCGCCCCCGCAACCCCTGCAATGCAGGGTGGGCAAGCGTGAGGGGCACCAAAGGCTTGAGATACCATATTTTTGTATGTTTAGGCTGCTCATGCAGCATCCTATGTTGTTGTTCACCAATGGCAGTGGGGATTAATTGATCTGCATCATTTTCCCTCTGGCTTCCCAATATAAAGTCTGTAAGTTATCACTTTTAAGGGCTTTGCATTTGGGGAGATGTTGTTTGTTCAGGATGACATCTTCTTCACAGAGAGTGCACTTAGGTATAGGTAGGCATTGTATCTTGTAGAGATGTTCTGCGAGGCAGTCGTGGCCAGTTGACATCCTAAATAAGGCCACTGCAGTCTTCCTTAGCATTTTTATCAACACTATCTTTAATAGTGTTATAATCTTTATCCTTTAATTTATCTTCTTCATCAAGTCTCTATTGTCTTTTGAAATGTTGTTTAATGTTATTTAATTGTTTATTTATTTCTATTTGTCCTACAGGTTTTATTTGTTGTATTGCACCTTTCCTTGCTAATTGATCCGCATGTTCATTGCCCGAAAGTCCAACGTGAGCTGGGATCCATTGTAGAGTGACATGACTTCTAGGTTCAACTGCTTTAATTAAGCTTCTTATTTCTTTAATATTTCTTGTTTTATTATTGTAATTTACTATTCCATCTATGGCTGATTTTGAGTCTGATAAGATGAATATTTTTTGTTTTATGAATGGTCTATATAAAATGTTCTGTAATGCTGCTTTTATAGCTGTTAATTCTCCATCATAGTGGTTTGATGTTTCATCTAATTTTAGATACTGTGCAAAATGTTTACAGTATACTCATGCATCAGCATTTTTTCTATTGATGGGGGATCCATCTGTATAAATTCGGAGCCATTCTTTTTCTGGGTATCTTTCATTTTCCGTAGCTACTGCTATGGCTCTCATTTCATCTGGTATATTGAGTGTTGTGTATTGTATATATCAGGTCATTCTGATATTGTATTGTATTCAATATATTCTATTGGACTCATTACCTCTGTTGCAATTATATTTGTTGTAATTATATACTTGTATTTTAAGTTATTAATATATGTTCTGAAGCTTATTTGAGTTTTTAAATTACTTATAGTATCTGCTTTGTGGTATTATTTGTATCTGTTTCTATTGACTTGCAGTTTTTGTGCTAGAGTAATTGCTTTCAACTCATGTTCCAATTCTATAGCCATGTTTCTTGTGAAGCTTTGTAGTACTGTAATTGGTGTTGTTTTTACAGCTCCTGTTATTATTCTTAGTGAATTATTTTGTGAAATTTCTAGTTTACTTTTAAGACTCTTGGTTAATGTTGCTAATAGTTCTCCTCCATACAATAGGTTCGGTTTTATATATGTTTTATATGTATTATTAAGGAGGTCCATGTTTCCACCCCATTTTATTCCTGCTAAACGTTTTAAAATGTTGTCCTTTTTATTGATTTTATTTCTTACATTGTTTACATGTTCTTTCATTGATAGCTTTTGATCTAATTCTATCCCTAGATACGTTGTTGTAGTTGCTTCTTGTAGTATTTTGTTGTTGATTTGCAGGCATATATTTTCTGTTTTATGCGCATTGTGAATAGTTGATATTGAGTTTTTCCTGTACTTATTTTCATATTGTTATTATTAGTCCACTGTTCTAGGGTTGTGATTGTATTCTCCATTGTTGTTTGTAGTTTTTTGTAATGTTTCCCAGATCTTATGTTCTTTTCTGAAGTCCATATTACCATGTCGTCAGCAAACATTCCTACTTGTATGTTACCTATTTTCTTAAGTACATCTACTAGGTTGTACATTCCACCGGCATTCCAAAATAGCACTAAGAAGTGCTCTTCTTTTAAATTCTTTTTTGGCTTGGGAAGCATGCCTGTGTTGTAGTCCATTTAGCGTTACCCAGGGAACACCACATGGAGGCAGACTACCTTGTTCCCATCCTATTTTAAGACTGTAAATTCAGGGGGAAATAGTTTCTTGGAATTTCAGAAGTATTGAGAAATATGTCAACATTGTGAATTCTCTAATCCTGCACTGGCCAAAATACTGCATAAGACAATAGGATGGAAGGTGTGGTTAGAATTATATTCTTCATTGTTACTTGAATTTACTGGTCAACCAAATTCAAATAGTTTTCCTCTGTTCCTTGTGACATTCTGATCTGTTAGGCTAGTGAGCGCAGGAGTGAGTGTAGGATTGCTACAGCAATAATATTGTGAAAAGTGTGAAAAAGACCTTACTTTGACTGTGAAAATTAATTCTATATACTGGCAAAGGATTTCAATTTCAGAAGTTAAGTACTCTTTTATTGTATTATGTTGATTGAGCATGTGTATTAGTCGGTCACAAATGAGTGTGTGTGGCAGGAAGAGGAACTAAACAGTATGGAACAAGTGGGCAGAACATCAGAAGGACAGTCAGGTAAAGAAAACATCCATAGTTCATTCAGTGTCGCCAACCATAGCAGCATTCTGCTACGCATAGCAAAATTTGAGCCTTTGTTAGACATTGCACCAAAAACCAAAAAGTGGAAAAAATATAGCGACTTTTGCAATTTTAATTTTAAAAAATAGGTTTATGCTTATTACTATAATAAACATGTGAACATTTTCAATATTCTACAAAATTGATTGTCATTTTACGTTTTAAACCACTGTTAACAGCATTCAGTATGTAAATGTAAAGAGATTCAATTTCTTCACTTTACCACTCCAGAAGTTTCACCACTCCTTTCTCCTCAGGCCTCATTTCAAATTACAGTATCACATGTCGAATCAAGTTAACTGTTGTGTTAGTTCAAATTAGTGGGCTTCTCTCAAGTAGATATTACCAATTATACAGGATGAACCATTTAAGTTGAGACTGTACGATATCTCCAAAACTAAGTGTTGTAGAAAGAAATGTCTCTAATAAAGGTTATTATGGGGGAAAGTAAATGCCATTAGTTGTGTTTTGTTTGGAGGATGTTATGATGGTCATTTTAGGGTCAATTTAATTTTTATAAATAGGAACCTACAATTAGGTTCAATTTAAATTGCCCCAAATTGCATCCTAATTAAATTGATCCATATCAGATAATTCATTGTCTTGGTCTTCCGGCACCTCATAGAGAAATTTATATTGTTATAACTGTTTACAATAATTATGTTTGCATTTTTGTAGTGAAATGTAGCAGAATTTTGTTTGATTGGCAGTGAGTTTCATTACATTTCTGGTTGGCAGCACTGATTGCATTTACTAGCAAGGTCGAGGCCTGCAGATGTAGTATTGCTTTCATCGTGCAACTGTACATTTCTCTATCATCATGGCCCTCACCCCTCTCTGGTCCCTAGGCTTGTTGATGTATTGTCAACAAAAACAGTGGTGCCCTCCTCTAAGTGCACTGATATCGTGGCCGATTAGTACCTTAGTGGGGCAACAAAAAGAAAACAAAAAACAAACTAAAGAAAGGGATGCCTTGGTAATGAAACTTCGAAAAAAGGTTCACATTTTTCACTGATAAAAAAGAGATGGACAAAATTTCCAATAGAAATTGCAGAAAATGAAAAATCTGCAAATGATGCATTTCTGAAATAAATGATTCTGCAAATTTTATGGGCGAGTCCATAAAATGTAAACATAGCACTTGTTTTCCCACAGTTCTATTTATAATGAAGACGAGTTAATAAATTGTGAAAGTAGCACAAATTTTCCCTCAACTTGCATTTTCAAACGAATGTCGAAAATTATATAAATTCATCTTACAAGAACCCCGCTGATTGAAGTCATTTTAATGAAGAAATCACAGTTAATTTAATGAAACATATAGTAAGAAATAGTGAGAAGGGTAATTTATGATATGCTGACTTAGCAATGTGTAATACCTATGGTCTTTTGAGGGCTTACAGAACGACTAAGTGAATTACAGAGTGATAATTTTCTTGCTGTTATTGAACTTCTTAGCAAATATCCCATTTTATTTTGATTAATGAATGAGAAGGCAAAAAGCAAAACACCTACTGAAGTCCCCAAATACAAAATGAACTCATTCAGATGCTGTCTTCACAAATAGAAAAGGAGGTAATTGTAGAAATGCATGATGATGGCTCTATTCCCTAATATTGGATACTACCCAAGGCGCAACTTGGGTTTTAATTTTTTTAGTTTAATTTTGTGATACATCTTAGTAAAGGAGAATGTAAATAACACACCTATAGAGCTCATGTTACAGGAAAGTTTTCTAGAAGTTTTTAGGGTTGGGCATAGAAGTGCATAGTCACTACAGTTTTAGAATTAATTGAAAACAATGGAATTTCCTTACAACAATGCTGAAATCAAGATTGTGATAGAGTGAAAGTGATGAGTAGAGTATACTCGGGAGTGCAAGAGCAGATCAAAAGACTGGAGCCGATTGCCAATTATGTACATTGTGCTGCCCACAACTTGAATTTAGTTCAAAGAGACGCAGCTAAGATACCACATATAACATCCCTTTATAACCGGCTTGAAAAAATATATGGATGTTCCAGTTCCAGTATTAAAACATGACAACTGTTAGAAGGAATGACAATTGGAAAGAAAAACTCAGATTTAAAAGCATGATGGACATCACTGAAAAGTTTAAGTGTTTTCAGCCCAATTTACTTGTGGATAGTAGTAACAGTGAACTTCAATTGCGGAAAATTGCTGGTTGCTATGTGGAGTATTCCATTTCTTTGCATTACCAGGACAAAAAAAAAAATCTGATGTGTTACACTCACATGACTTTCTCTACTCTTGTACAAACTATTTTTACAAATGCTTATTCTCCATCTACTTCATGTTAATCGAGATAAACATTTGCAGATTCTATCTTATTGCTAATTTTCTTGTAGATGTAAGGGGAATATATATTTACAAGGGCAACATAGAAATACAGTAGCCTTTAAGCACATACAGATCTCTTAATAGCTGGTTGCTAGGTGCAGCACCATTCCCTTTGCCACAGATTAATACTCTTTGCATATCCAAGACAAAAAAATGAATAACGAATTCCCATTTGAGAAAATAAGTATTGAAAAATTTAAGGGAATAACAAGCAATATCTCGAAAATGGTTCACTCAACAAAAAAAATGTATGACATAAATTGATTATTTTAATGTGATCTACATTTTTTGTGTAGTAAACTTTTGTCTATCTCATGGTTTACCAGTTAAGCAAAAGTTGTTCACAATGAAGAATACTTTTGGAGACATTTCCAGAAAATTCGAGATATACATTTCATTTGTCATGAAAATATCTTCAACATATGATATTTTAATCAAAATCGTTAGAGACATTTTTGAGAAAATTAAAATTTTCGAAAAATGTTCCATGTAAAGGGTAATCTGGGGTGGGAGGATTTTCTTAAAAACCTTCGTGTCGCATCTCTGGAAGATACTGAACCTAAATACCAAGTTTGGTGTTTATCCGACTGTTCGTTTCTGAGTTATGCTGTTCACAGACAGACACACACACAGACATGTTTACTAAAAGGTTTTTCTTGGATTCAAGGGACTTCAACACATATATTTCTGGTGAAATCTTGATATTGAATTTTTGGGTGGAATACAATACTTCCCCTACTTACTATACGTAGTAGAGAAAGTAAAAATCACATGATTATTTCTAGTGTCCCTAATGTCTCAGTGCCATTGAAATTATTTCTAACTCTTCTGTTACAGTGGTTTCAGCAGTAAGGACTTTCTCAAAATTAAAACTAATTAATCACCATGTGCACAGTTTGATGATGCAGGAGTGTTTGTATCCCTTAGTATGATAAGCATTGAAGTGGAAAGAGCAAGCACATTAAATCTTGATGTGCTAGTGGATGAATTTGCTAGGAAGAATCCTGCAAGACAATGACAATTAAAATTCAAGATTAACTGTGAAAAGGACATGTTTATTATTATTATTTATCATAGACTTTTCATATCTGGGTAACTGCTTGATTCTGCAGTGGGCAGGATATCCGCTACACCACTGTCACCTCATAATCGTGTCTTTTAAAATTTTAATAATGTTGAAATTATTTCATTTGATTTTTCATTTCATTTTAGAATCTATTAATAATATATTTGAATGCAGTTTTTACCATAAATTATACTTCAAAATAGTTATTGTTACTAAAATGTAACATAGAATCATAATGAGAGTGATAGAAATAAGCAGATTTTTACTTTTTATACTAATTACTTATAGTAAGTAGTGGAAGTATTGAATTCAATGCAAAAATTCAATAACAAGATTTCACTGGAAGTACACATTTTGAGGTCTCTGAATCCAAGAAAAGCAATTTTATAAAAAGATGTAATTGTGTGTGTTTTGTTTCTGTCTGTGAACAACACAAAAATGAAAAGCTGGTTAAATAACAAACTTGTTATTGAAGTTCATTGTCTGGATGGGGCATGAAGATTTTCAAGAAAATCTCCACACATCAAACCCACCTTGTATATGGAAATTTTTTTTATTATTTTTACTTTCTCTACTACATATAGGGGAAGTGTTGTATTCCACCCAAAAATTCGATACCGAGATTTCACCGGAAATACATGTTTTGAGACCCCATGAATCCAAATCAAGCATTTTTGGAAACATGCCCATGAGTGTGTCTGTGTGTGTGTGTCTGTGAACAACATAACTCAGAAACGAAGTCAGATAAACACCAAACTTGGTATTTAGGTTCAGTATCTTCCAGAGATGCGACACGAAGGTTTTTAAGAAAATCCTCCCACCCCAGATTACCCTTTACATGGAACATTTTTCGAAAATTTTAATTTTCTCAAAAATGTCTCTAACGATTTTGATTAAAATATCATATGTTGAAGATATTTTCATGACAAATGAAATGTATATCTCGAATTTTCTGGAAATGTCTCCAAAAGTATTCTTCATTGTGAACAACTTTTGCTTAACTGGTAAACCATGAGATAGACAAAAGTTTACTACACAAAAAATGTAGATCACATTAAAATAATCAATTTATGTCATACATTTTTTTTGTTGGGTGAACCATTTTCGAGATATTGCTTGTTATTCCCTTAAAGTTTCCAATACTTATACTTTTTTTCAAATAGGAATTCGTTATTAATTTTTTTTGTCCTGGTAATGCCAAGAGAATGGAATACTCCACATAGCAACCACCTCTTAAAATATTTGACTATCGCTTAAAGCCTAGCAATTCCCCTTGCATCTACAAGAAAATTAGCAATAAGATTAACATCTCGATATCTCAATTAACATGAAGCATATGGACGATAAGCGTCTGTAAAAATAGTTTATACAAGTGTAGAGAAAGTCATATGAGTGTAACACATCAGATTTTTTATTTTATAAAAAATGGCTCTTACGATTTTGATTAAAATATCAAGTGTTTAACATATTTGCATGGCAAATGAAATGTATACCTTGAATTTTGTACAAATAACCTGTGAAGTCCTCTTCATTCATAATGGCTTTTGTGCAATAGGCAAACCATAAGTGATAAAGGTTTACTACATAAAAAGTATAGATCTTGTGTTTAAAAGTTTGGTGTATCTGGGATATTCTTTGTTATTGGTTTAAATTTTAAAATACTTATACTTTGTCGCTATATTATTTTTCTCGTGGTCATGTAAGGAGTATGGAATTTCAAAGCCCTCACATAGCAATGCATGTTTTAAAAAATTACCCACTTTAGCCTGCTGTATACTGCTTATATCTGCACTGAATGTGTTATGAAATTTTGTCTTGTTTAACAAGAAATAAATAGAAGAATATGCTTTTGTATGAATAGTTTGTAGAAGAGTGAGTAAACAGTCACGTGAATGTGACACATCAAATTTTTGTGTATTAAGTATATTACACAGGGATTGGATTCTCATGCAGCTATTAACATATTAGAAGGCCCAGTGGATAAAAAACTATTTTTCAGTTTTAGACAAGCGCAATTTTCTATTATTGTGTGTGCACACAGTACCGATGTCCTTATCTTGCAATGTGAGTGATAATAATTTTTTCCATAAAATTATTTTTTGTGGCATATGTATAAAATTAAAAGTGGAAATTCCAGTTTATAAGACTACATAAAAAATAAAAATGTAGTTTTTTGGCATTTTTGCCATTTTGTATCCCCTCAAAGTGACGGTTTCAATGGCAATAAATGCAAAACAGCTCTTTCTTGCTTTTATATCTTATAAAATGGACTACATTATGGCCGCACAATTTACTTTTAAATCCTTATAATTACAACATATAGGTAATAGATAACGATTAAATAAATTTGTGTGACAGTTACACGTAGTGTTATTACTTAATTCTAAATGAAAGAATTAGGTTTGGGAAATTTGCATTGTTTTATCTAAAAGGTAAAGTTCATTGGAAACATTTTAGACAACGAGCATTGTGGACTACACAAACCTTCTTTCTCTACCATTTACATAGTAGGTAGAGAAGGTATTCCATTTCACCCAAAAATTCAATATCGAGATTTCACTAGAAATACATATTTTGAGGCTCCCTTAATCCAAATAAAGCATTTTTGTGGAAACATGTCTGCGCGTGTGTGTGTGTGTGTGTGTGTGTGTGTGTTTGAACAGCATAACTCAAAAATGAAAAGTTGGATAAATACCAAACTTGGTATTTAAGTTCAGTATCTTCCAAGGATGCGACTCAAAGATTTTCAAGAAAATTCCCCAACCCTATTATCCTTTACATGGAACATTTTTTTATAATTTTGATTTTCTAAAAAAATGGCTCTAACGATTTTGATTAAAAATGTTTACATGACAAATAAATTCATATCTTGAATTTTCTGGGAATAGCCTGTGAAGTCCTCTTCATTCTGAAGGAATTTTGTAAAATCTTGTAAAACTGGTAAACGTTAAGCAATAGATGAAAACATACTATACCAAAAATAAGATCTCTTTAAAATACACAATTTGTTTCAAATAAGTCTTTTTGTGGCATTAGCCATTTCTGAGATATCTGCTATTAATGGTTCAAATTGTTCATTACTTGGTCATTCTCTTTGTCTTGTCAACATTCAATTGTTTCTTGCACATGGAAATAGTGTGGAATTTTAAGGCCAGCGTATAGCACCCAGTTCTTAAACATTTGACTGTCGCTGTTCTCTTTGTATCTATAACGAAATGTGTAATGTAGCCATTTCTGCAAAAGTTTATTTGGATTAAAATGTAGTAGCTAGAAAAATAAGCTTTAATAAGAATAGTTTCTATACCTGCTAATAAGAATAGAAGGGACAGGTCATGTGAATGCATCACATCAGATTTTTCTTCTTTCGTCATGTTGTGAGAATGGAATTTCAAAGCCATCATATAGCAAACCACTTTAAAACGATTTCACTATCACTTAAGCCTTCAGTGTTCCCCATGTACCACACTGAAGGTATAATGAAACTTCTGCAAATGATTAACATGAAGCAGATGGAAGAATAAGCTTTTGTAAGAATAGTTGGTAGAAGAGTAATAGGGAAAGTCTTGTGAATGTAACACATCAGATGTTTATATACAGCTAATGCAGCCTTTTCAAACCAAGCTGGAAGCACCCATACCACTCTTCTGGTATGTTTGCAACTTCTTGCCCATAAGCTTCAATAGCCTTTTCTGCAGTGCTAAACCAGGGTCCCAGAAGATTTTCTTTTGATTTTGGTGGGGAGAGGGGAAATTATGTGGAGCTCAGCTAGGTCAGGACTGTAGAAAGGATGAGTAACTAACTGGTTACATGTTTTATTCCAGAGTTGTTCACATTGTAGTATATGCTGGTGCATTGTTGTGATGGACAAGAAAATCTTGGAGACCCTATTGTGATTGCCTCTGACACATTTTCTTAAACATTTCTGGCCGCCAAGATGTCATGTATGAAACAGCAGCATTTTTCCTCCAATGGTCACATGTTAACTTTTCTGGAGGAAGGAGACAAATAAATGGCTAGCTGTGTTTCACTTCATTTTCACAGGAAATTCCTCATCTGGAAGGATACAAACTACTGGCTGACATTGGTTTCCTGGATTGTACTGGTATATCCAATTTTTGTCACCTATATCTGCCATATGTGGGGGGCCCCATTTTCAAATCTTTGGGCTATGTAGCAGCATGTTTTGCTTGAAGTTGCTACTGTCGTGTTGTAGTAAAATACTGCAAATCAACAGTAAAACAGCATACATGAGGCAGCAGAGCCTGGAAAAGCTCCCTGCCAGTGCTCCAGTGACTGCACTTATGTGAATTTACTTTTATTATTATTATTATTATTATTATTATTATTATTATTATTATTATTATTATTATTATTATTATAAAAAGTCAGTGAGCAAATGCTGTCTATACAGCTTTATGCTTAATAACTAGAGCCTGGATTTATATGCAAAATACATGTTCTTTTTTATAGACTTAAAGGTATGTAAAAATTATATATTTTGTAAGTCACGCTTTCACAGACAATGTGAGCTGTGTTTGATAATGCATAAAATATTCCAAGGGAAAATGCATGTTTTACTCTTGAATGTAGTATTAAATTATAATTTTCTCATTTAGTTAATCAGTAGTTACTAGTACTTAATGAAGTCTCTGCAATCAATATACAAGGGCAGTCCAGAAAGTCCCAGATGTTTTGGCCTATCGTGGTGGTCAGTAGGGCTAGAGCTGCCATCTTGGTGTCAGAACATTCCTACATTCAGTACGCATCCAGCTGTGGTAGCATGAGGACTGTGCCTTCCTTACTGTGCTCTCTGTGAGTTGTTAAAATGTGCGATGCAATAGAAAATCCTTCCACTTGTGAAGTGCAGTTGGCTAAAAAGAACAAACCAATTGAAATTTATTATCAACTTTGTGATGTTAACGGGCAGGGAATAATGAGTGAAAGCTGAGTCAGGCAATGGTGCATTGATTTTAAAAATTGCCATACCAATGTTCATGATGAGGATCACAGTGGTAGGTCTAGCCTTATGACTGATGAACTGTCAATGCAAATCAATGATAAAATTCGTGAAAATCATCGTTTCACGATTACAGAACTTTCGGAACATTTTCCCCAAATTTCACGGAGTTTGGTGCATTAAATTGATGCTTTGATACTGACGCTGAACTGCATGCTGGTGTAAACCAGTGGTTGAAGTCATAGGTGGCAGATTTCTACAGAGAGGGTACTGAAAAACTTGTGCCACGGTATGATAAATGCCTCAATTTGAATGGCGATTGTGTAGAATAACAGCTTAAGAGTGTACCTTTCAAATGTAGATAATAAACATTGATATTTGCATTTTGTTAATTGTTTATTTCAAAACGTCTGGGACTTTCTGGATTACCCTCGTATTATACAAAATGAATGTGTGTGTATGCTTATAGTTCCAGTATAACTGTGGAACACCTGAAGCAATTTCAACCAAACTCAGTACAAGCTGAAAAGAATACTTTGTGGGGTGGGAAGGGGTGAAATGTATAAATAATATAAATCAAGCAATATTATTGTCAAATCCATGGATTTCCCAATTCCATTTAAGTCCAAGTTCAGCCCCCATCAGCAAGGGGAGTGAAAAAATGATCAAGAAAGGTGTCCATATTTTGAGAGTCGCTGAGATGAACAGATTTCCTCGTAACCAGTTTGAATCCAGTTCACAAACAACTTAACCTAATCTTGGGTTTAAATCCCAAAACCAGAGGACCCTTAGGTTCTACCATTTGTTTTGTGAGTATCTTTTACCAATACAAGTAAGGGCTCTTGTACCTCGCTACCGTTAATGCATGGCAGTCAGACCACAGCAAGCCGCTGAAATCAAAGGATCCTCTTGTTTCAGAATTTAACCAGAGATTAGACTAGGGTGTGTATAAACTGGATTAAGCTGGTTATGAGGAAATTTGTTCATCTAAGCAACCCTGAAAATATGGATTTGACACTAATCTGGATCACCTATGGAATGGTGGCGGCTGAACTTTGACTTAAATGGAACTGAGAGTGCCACTGTTCATATCAATGACCTTGAAGAATATGGATTCGACACTAACAGTCATTTTTATTTCTACATGTAACTCCTTCCTATCCCATAGTATTGTTTTCCAGGTTCATATGTGACCGAGCTTGGTTGAAATTGCTCCAATTATTCCAGACTGATGATGGAACATATGTACACATACACACATAAATACATACTAGATAAGTGCACATATATATACTTTCTCTTACTATGTACTTTTAGTAAATAGTAAAAGTACTGTATTCCACCCAAAAATTCAATACTGAGATTTCACTGTAAATACATAATTTGAAGCCCTAAACCCAGATAAAGCATTTTTAGAAAAAGGTGTGTGTGTGTGTGTGTGTGTGTGTGGATGAGTGAGAGAGAGAGAGAGAGAGAGAGAGAGAGAGAGAGAGAGAGAGAGAGAGAGAGAACAGCACCCAAAATGAAGAGTCAATAAATACCAAACTTGATATTTAAGTTGACTTCCAAGATTTTCAATAAAATATCCCAACTAAAACTACCCTTTACGTGGAATATTTTTTTGAAATTCACAATTTTCTCAAAAATGGCTCTTAACAATTTTGATTAAAATAACCTTATAAAAGTATTTTCATGACAATTAAAATGTAAATCATGAATTTTCTGGGAATATTCTGTGAAGCCCTCTTCATTCTGAATGAGTTTTGTACAATTAATAAACCATAATAGATAGACAAGGTCTTACTACACAAAAAATGTTGATTGTTAAAGCACACAATTTATGCCAAATAAAATTTTTTGTGGCATTAACCACCATCTCCAAGATATTCTTTGTTATTGGTTTAGATTTTCAAATACTTATACTTTTCTCAAGAGGAAAACCATTATTTGTTTCACCCCCCCTGCTGCCCCATGGGGTTGTGCAAAGAGAATGAAATTTCTAGCCATCACTTAGCAACCCTCTCTTAAAAGATTCGACTATTGCTTAAGCTACTGTATTCTCCTAATCCCATTGTTCCTATAAGGAAATACGAGTAACACCATTTTTGTAAACATCTATCTCAATTAACATGAAGTAGATAGAGATTTTGTAATAATAGTTTATTGAAGAATAAGTACAGAAAGTTATGTGAATGCAACACAAGATTTTTATATTATAAATTGATTGCAGAAACTTTATTAAATACCAATAATTACTGATTAAAGGGATAAACTGTAATTCAATACTATATTTTAAGAGTAAAACATGTAAAATGTGCATTTTCCTCTGGAATATGCATTTAAATGCATTATCAACACTGCTCAAATTGTCTGTGAAAGTTTGACATGCAAAGCATATCATTTCTGCATATCTTTAAATATATATAAAAAGAATATGCATTTTACATATAAATCCAGGCTCTAAATTATCATTATCCATAAACAAATTAATTGAGCAGGGAAGGAACAATTGCAGGAGTGGGCTTGGGTTGCAACATTATTCAGCTAAGTGTGTAATTTTTCAGTGAGCCACGTTTCCTCATTTGAGACACTTTTGAGCATTACTCAAAGTGAATAAAATGAATATAAAAATGCAGTTATTTTCTAAAATTTGTTTTTCTTTTTTTTTTTTTATTTGGTTGCAGAAGGTAACCTTAACATAGAATAAAGTGGTTATAACTTTTCTTTCCAAACACAAAACTACAAGATCAACTTTTCATAGCTTTTCATCTCACAGTACCTCATATCACTCATACAATACATATTTAGTGGACTATTCATTCTAACTTAATCATGTGCACAGAGGAATGGAGGATTAGTTACAAGCCTTCTTATGCAATACAAGTTAAAAGTAAATTTGGGCTTTTAATGGAATCGTTCGTTTTATTACTTTTTAAATTTGATTCACGGAAGTTGTCTACATTAATTATTAAAGAAATTTAATTACAGCTTCTCAGTCCATTCTTGAGGAAAAACAGAACTAGCTTGCATGAAAAACGTAATGATTAGTTAGTAGTTACAGTGGTTACTATAGCCATATTTTTTAAAACATTTTTGGAATTTCAGTTGTTAGTAATTCATTGTTTTTATATTACTTTTTGACACAAAAAGAATGCATTAATCAATGATTATTTTACACTTTTTCAAGAAGTACATTTAGGTTACATTTTTATGCTTTAAGAAGCTAGGTAGCAATATCTGACCAGTGGAATAAAATATTTTGCTTTTGATTTTTTCTTGTATATTTACTAAGTTGAAGTTAAAGTAATGAAGTAAAAGAATTCACTTTATGTTTTGTATTCATGTAAAAGGAAGTTTAATTTCTCTTTTCTTAATCTTGACCAATACAGGAGAGGGATTGTATACAATCTAAAACATCTGCTTAAATTTTTTTTGTGCACAGTGGAGCTAGATATGCACTGAATTCCAAGCAGTTCCATAAAAAAATTAAGCTTATTTTATACTCATTTTATTCAAATTTAAATTTGTGGAAAATGTCTCAGTCAACTAAACTAAAAAACACCAATAACTTATAGTAAATCATTATTAAACAGGAGCGTGCTAATCCTAACATTACCTTTGTGCACATTTATTATTACATTCTATATTCATAAAATTTTATGACATTTAAAATCTAAATTGCTGTTTAGTTTGTTTTAAACTTTGTCACAGCCTAATCTTTTGTAAGGAGGCAGTTATAATAACTAATTAATATTTATCTTCTTATAACTTACGTATAAATAAATCTTTTCTTGCATTTAATTTGTTCTACATAGCATGGAACAACATATATTTCAGTAGGAATGAGCACTTAGATTAGAGAGACATGGAATATATTTGTTTTGCTGCTTTTGGTTACAAATCTCAATTGCCTTGGTTTTATATATATATCCAATTAATAAGTTTAAGTTACAGCATTCATTTTAGCAAAATAAGCAGTATCTCTAGTGAAGTGTATTAGTTACTACTCATTAGTTACTTTATCAAGTAATCCAAAGCATGTAAAATGCAATCAAGATAATTTTATTTATGATGTATTTAGTTATTTGCCCTCTGCATATTTAGCTCAAGTAGTGAATAAAATAAGTGACTTCAAAAACTGACAGTTTTCAAGCAAGCTTTTCACCAAACATAACAGAAAAGTTATTAATTTCTTAAATATTCTTTAAAGTGATTTTGAGGGCATTCTTAAAAAATACACACTTTGAATTCCTTTAAAATTGTTTCCAAGCAATCTATTCTGTATTCTGCTTTTGGAAAACTGAATATCTAAAGAAATCTTCTTTGTGTGATGTTATTTTACACTTGGAAGCTTCTACTACAGATACTGCATTTGCAACATTAACATTATAACCACATTCCAGAACTGTTCCCTAAATACTTCTTAACTACTTTCTTTTTATAGAAGATTCTGTCAGTTCCTATAAACTGACAGACAGACAGAAGGGAGACATTCCATTAAATATAAAATTATTTAAGTTTTCACCATGCTACATTGTGGCAAGTATGTAACATTGAAAGTTATCACTCAGATAACAGATAAGTCAGTTATTCTTTCTTTACATCTGGCAGTTAATAAGTATCACATTTTTATTTGCTTTTAGACTCTGTAAACGACTGGTAAGCTTGACATAGAAATAAGTTTTAAAATTTCTTTTTACACTTAAAAACCTTCAGAGCTATATAATATACCTATACCTCTGGCCACAATAATAATTTGTAAAGGCTACATTATTTCTGAATGTGTAATACCTAGCTTCAAAGATCTAAATTTAATGCATTTTTTTCCAACAAGTTGTAAGCAAAATCATGACTGAGAACTTTGTTACAGTGCATTGGTAAATCAATTGCATTACATAAGTTTGCAGATTCACTAAGTTTGAAAGTAAAAATTCTAAAGGAATTTTACATTCAGTTGCATGTGTGTGCTTAGAGAAGATATACTTTGAAAACCACAAACATAAAAACAGCACAATGTAAATTTCTGAGCATTTGTCATCACAAGTCTTCTTTTTATTAATCCAGGATTCTGAAGAATGAAAATACAGTTTTTAAGCTCCAGAATAATAACAGTTTTATCCTAATTGCTTCCGTTCCCCCTCTTTCTTATAATATTTAAGAACAGCTTTACAAAAGTCATTGCCTGCCATAGTGTATATACTAGTTTGTTCATGCTCTGTTACAGATTAGTGAAAGCTCCATGGGGCCTATTATCCTTAAAATAAATAAATAAAATAATAATAATAAAGGGCCAGGCTCTATTAAAAACTTACATTTATTTTGAGAGGAAAACTACACTTAATTTTTCATTTTACATATATGCTGCTCTTTTTAGAAACCAGAGGTTTCATCTTGTGTTCCATTTTGTCAGATCTAAAAAGAACTTAGGAAAAATTATCCAAGACAATTTTTTTATCTTGGGTCAAACTGGATAGGAGACAATATACACATATACTATTTTAAAACTATTGTTTTTAAATTTTTTAATTATATTTATTAGTATACTCATCTGCTGTTACAAAAATATTAAATGCCTACTGTGCATAAAGTATGCTCAGAAACAGTTTTTACTTTGGCAAGACAGTGTTATATAGGCATTGCTGATAAATATCTTGTTTGAAACTGTAAGGCTTACCTGATCTGAAGTCTGAGATGTTATACATAAGTTTTTGTAGGTATCTTTACTGCATATTGGTATTTAAGTTAGACAGTACTTCGGGAAAATGGAGGAAATAGTTTTAAATTTGATCCAGAGCCAATTTTGCCACAAGTTCTGGTCTTTCTTAATAAGTATTATACTACAATAAAGTTTTGATGCCACCCCTAAAATACATTAATAAGGAGATAAAATGAAGCTAATGATTCCATAAAATATCATCTAATGCTGCAAGCTTATTGGTACATGGTTTGTGCAAGTTAGCTTAGAGCTGATAGTGTCTCTATCACTCATGTCTATTAGAGTAAATGAAGTTTATGTTCAGTGGTTCTCAACCCCAATAAATTCATGGAAAATCATAATTTGAACAGACAGACATTTTGTACTTATGTAAAAAATATTAAATAGATAAAATATCTATACAATGTTATAAGCTTACTCTAGCATTGCACAGATCACTGTATAAAGCCGCCTAATATGCTCTATTCTTTAATAGAAATACAATTATAAATCTTAAGATTATTTCTCTAAGGATATACATATCTGATATCTCTTAGGAGGTTAAGGAGAAAATAGGCAGGTAGGAAAGGATTTCTTATGTCTGATGGCTTCTTTCACATCTTGGAATGCTCTCAATGCCTAACAAGTACATGTTGATATTTTATAAAATAACAGTCTTGAACTTATAATCTGGATTAAAGCATTACAGTTCCACTGTAGATTTTGTTTGATATTAGCGCCCTTTACTGAATTTTGAACAAAGTCTTAATTAGAAAAAAGAATATTATTCATTTTTACTTTCTCTATTGCATACATAGCATTCCAACAAAAAATTATATATCAAGATTTCACCGAAAATACATGTTTTGAGGCATCCGGAATCCAGAAGAAACCTTTTTAGATAAAGGTCCTAATGTGGGTATGTGTCTGTGTGTTTGCCTGTGAACAATAATACCCAAAAATGAAATGTGCAATAAAATCAAAGCTAATATTTAGGTTCAGCATCTTCCAAAGGTATAACACAAAGATTTAAAGAAAATCCCCCACTCTAGACTACCCATTACATAGAAGATTTTCGATTTTCTCAAAAATGGCTCTAATGATTGTTTAAAATAGCATAATAACATATTATGTTTAAAATATTTACATGAGACATAAAACGTATGCCTATCTCAAATTTTCTGGGAATAGCCTGTGAAATCCTCTTCATATGGCAGGAATTTTGTATAATTGGCAAACCATAAGAGATAGATAAAAATTACTACATAAAAAGTGTAGAGTTCTTTAAAACACATTATGTGCTTAAATTAACCTTTTTAGTGGCGTTAGCCATTTCTGAGATATACATTGTTATTGATCTGAATTTTTCAATAATTCATCATTTTAAGTGCTGTTGCTATTCAGTTGTTTCTCATGTCATAGAAAGAGCATGGACTTTTTAGGCCAGCATATAGTGATCTGGATTTTAAACATCTGACTATCGAGTCAGTTTCCTCTATCCTTCTAATGCCTTCAACGAAATGCATAATGAAACTATTTCTTTACAGTTTATCTTGATTATAATAAAGCCGATAGAAAAATAAGCTTTCATAAGAATAGTTTATACAAGTTATATCAAAATAAGCGATACTGGATAGAGAAAGTTATGTGAATGTAACACCACAGGGTTTTTAAAAATGCTGTCAGTTGTTTCTCACAATGCTATGGAAAGAGTATAGAATTTCTAGACCAGCATATAATGACCCGGGTTTTAGCAATTTTACTATGGATTACTTTCCTCTAAGCCCTTTGCACTTTTAACAAATTATGTAATGAAACTGTTTCTGCAAAGGTTTATCTTGATTAACATGAAATAGATCCTTCATAAAAGAGATTTGTGAAAGCTACATAAAAAGAATCTGATGTGTTACACTCACATGACTTTCTCTACTCTTGTACAAACTATTTTTACAAACGCTTATTCTCCATATGCTTTATGTTAATCGAGATATCGAGATGTCAATCTTATTGGTAATATTCATGTAGATGCAAGGGGAATATGGTAGGTTTTAAGCAATAGTCAAATATTTTAATGCTGGTTGCTATGTGGCGCATTGCATTCTCTTTGCATGTCCAGAACATAAAAAAAATGAATAACGAATTTGAGAAAAAGTATAAGTATTGGAAAATTTAAGGGAATAACAAGCAATATCTCGAAAACGGTTCACTCAACAAAAGAAATGTATATGACATAAATTGTGTATTTTAACACGATCTACATTTTTTGTGTAGTAAAATTTTGTCTATCTCTTATGGTTTACCAGTTATGCAAAAGTCGTTCACAATGAAGAATACTTTTGGAGACATTCCCAGAAAATTCGAGATATACATTTCATTTCTCATAACAATATCTTAAACATATGATATTTTAATCAAAATCGTTAGAGCCATTTTTGAGAAAATTAAAATTTTCGAAAAATGTTCCATGTAAAGGGTAGTTTGGGGTGGGGGGATTTTCCTGAAAACTTTCGTGTCGCATCTCTGGCAGATACTGAACCTAAATACCAAGTTTGGTGTTTATCCGACTGTTCGTTTCTGAGTTATGCTGTTCACAGACAGACAGACAGGCACTCACAGACACACACACGGACATGTTTCCAAAAATGCTTTTTTTGGATTCAGGGAGTCTCAAAACATGTATTTCCGGTGAAATCTCGGTATTGAATTTTTGGGTGGAATACAATACTTCCCCTGCTTACTGTACGTAGTAGAGAAAGTAATAAATGAGAATATGTAGAGAGAGTCATGTGAATATAACACATTCGATTATTGGATAAAATGAAATGGACAACATTACCATTAGGTACCTACTTCCTTCAAAGATGTGTAAGATTTTTAGAAAAGTTATAATACATATCAATCATAGGTTGGAATCTATGACTATTAATATTCATCCAGTATGATCAACTGATGAGAATGAAAGGATTTTTTGTAAAGAGACTTGACTGATTTCTGAAACTGTAATTGTTAACATAGTGCACATTATTCAGTAGGTAATAATTAGTATTCACTTATTTTGAACAATGTAGTACCAATCATTGATTCCTTTATCTTGTTATAGCAATCACATTGCAACATTGTACATGGACTTTACTTCTGTGATTGGTAGTTGTTGTAGCTATTACCATTATTAACACAGTTTTGGTTTTAAAGTCAGAAAAGGCCCATTGATCTCAGCCTTGCTATGAAGAAGGAGGAAGAATAAAAAAAGAGAAAGAAAAGATTATCACCATTATTAGTGCTATGGTTGTTTCTGTTATTCCTTCCACTTTTGCAGCTATTTTGATGGTTATAATTCTTGCACAACTATCAAGAGAAATATACAGGTGGTAGTTGAAAATGAAAAATGTTGCAGTGCATTTCTGAGATTATTCAATGTATTTTATATATCATAAAGGAAACCCTTATTTTTTGTAAAATGATAAAAATTACATGCCTTTAGTTCTGTGAGATTAGACACATTCTTTTCTCCATGTAAAAGCAAGCTTTCCAGTTATTCTCCTTAGGAGAAGATAAGGACGTATGGACAATTCACAATAAAATCCAAGTAGTATTTTGGTCAAAATTGGTTTAGATGTTTGTCTGCAAAGCATAACAAATACAATTTGACTCTCCAGTTCAATTTACATTTTACTTTGGATCATAAATGGTATGACCAATTGCGTAATTGACCATACTATTGAAAATAGATATAAAAATTTTATGTTCTTCATGACTTTCTAATTTTTTTGTAAGCATCCTTTAACCAGATAGCTCTTATTGGATGGTGAATAATGCAATGGAATGAATGCTCAAATGAATCGAGTTCACTGAACTTAGAGCTTTCCAATTGTGTTTGCTCAGGTAACCCTCCCAAAATACTCATACCATGGAGGTAGCCTTAAAGCACTTTATTTATTTTAGTATTTATTTTCCTTGATGAAAAATCATAACTTGTAGTATCAGCAGTAAATTATGTTCTAATTTCATAGGTTTCAAGGTGCATACCTGTTAGTTTGCCCTACAGCAGGTTTTCTTTAATGATACTTGAAATGCAACAAATAAATGCATTACAAAATGTTTCATTTTTGGACTCCTACCCTTGAAAGAAATTCTTTATATGTCTACTCATTTTGTTGTTAGGTGCCTCATGAAGTTCAAATATTGGGAATCTCCTGTTTTGCTAGAGAAACTGTACCATAACTTACTATTTGTGTAAAAAGTTATGCTTTTAAGCATTTTATGTTAATCATATTAATATTTGGCTAGCAATAATTTCAGATTGTGCAATACAGTTTAGGTTGCATGCAAGATACAGAAATAATATTCAATTACATATACGCAAGTAAGTTTCTGTTTGCTATGAACTCAAGCAAGAGAGGGAAAAAAATCAAGAATTGTTAATTTTGTATGTTCAACAATGATTTTCAGCTGAGAAAATTTAAACACAACAATGGAACTGGCTAACACTGTGAAGAAGGCTATTTGGCATAAATTTTATATTTTAATGAATTCTACATTTTTCTTGCAGTATTATGTAGATGGGATGCGGAAATTTCACCTTGCATCCTTGGATGCTACCAGGCTTAAGTACAAACTTTGATATTCATCAAACACTTTTTATTTTTTTATTTTCATGCCCCCCCACACACACATAAACACACCGTTTTCTAAAGGTACATTTTTGTTTTTGGTTTCAGGATAGGTACCTCATGTATTTCTGGAGAAATCTCAATATTAGATTGCAATACTTTGGGTGAAATACAACACTTCTTCTACTTACCACAGAGGAAAGCAGAGAGAAAGTAATATGAAATAATCCACTTCCAGTGATTATGGGATTACAGTATTGGAAATATATGAAACTTGATACAAAGAAAAAAAAACAGTATATCAAACTACTTTCATAAAAATAAAGGTAATCACCTATTTTGATCTTATTAGTTTTTATATTGAACAAACATAACCTGATGAGATAAAAAGAAGTTAATTGCAATACAATTTAATGTTCTTTTCTATTTATGAGATATACACCTAAACTCGGACGTTTAAACAAACCTGGTTCAAATAACAACCTGTATTTGAAAGCAGAGTTTTCATAAGATGTTTAACTAATCCAAAGTCTTTCATAATGAGATTTTTCTTTCTTTATAATAAAATATATACATATACATGTGCACATACATCCCCTCCCCTTCAACATACACATGCTTCAAATTGACTTAACTTATTTCTTTGCTGCCATTAAGTATATTGAACATTTAGATTTTCAAAGCTTGATGTTTTAAGAATTGCATGTGAATATTCAATACTTGTGTCTGTAATTTGGAAACATTTTCTTTCACCAAGTTAACAGAAAAATACTTATGAATTTTCTAGCAAAATATAATAGCTATAATTTTTATTTATTATTGATAAAAGACAAACAATTATTTGGATATTAATTTATAATAGTAAATAGTATACATTGATAAGCAGGTACATAAATGCAAAAGCATGTGACAAAAGCAAGATTTTCATTCATGAAATCATTTCTAATTACTTTGCTTTGCTAAGCAAAATGTTTTAAAACTTCATTTATCAATAAAAATGCTTTTATAATGAGGCTATCATCTATCTCGATAAACAAATTTATACATGGAAGCTATTAATGTGTATCAGGCACAGATAACAATTCCCAAAGGATTTCCCCCCCACTTCTTTTATCTTTCATTGCAATGTATACACTAACATTTAATATTTTCATTAAAGCAAATATTGTTAGACAAATAAATATTAATTGTGAAGCTTAAACATATTATTATAGTATTTGCAACCTTAGGTTTTATGAATTTGGTTACACAAATCCCAGTTCTGAACATGCATATTATGAGTAGGGCTGGCCACATAAATCCTGGTCTCCTGACAAATGACTGTGGTGAGTCCCCTCTTTTCAAGTACTTCACAAAGTCTGAAATAATTTGTACAATGATAGATAATGATTTTTCAATTATACTTGTACATGTGCATGCAAAAAATTGAATTACTCTCTCTCTCTTTCTCAAAATAAAAAGATGTTGAACACATTAATCTGAACAGTTTTCTGTGAAATGCTTTCTTAATGGTCAAGGGATTTTTATCTTTGTAGCATGTATCTTGACAATGTAATCTAATCTGATGTATTACATTAACATGACTTTCTCTACCACTCTTCTACAAACAGTTTTTACAAAAGCTTATCCTTCTATTTCCTTCATGTTAAATATTTGCAGATATGCTTTTATTACACATTTCGTTGTGGGTACAAGAAGGATACAGCACATTGAAGCGATAGTCAAATCTTTTAAAGTGGGCTGTTATATGATGGTTTTGAAATTCCATGTTCCTTGTGTAACTACAAGAAAAACATCTGATGTGTTACACTCACATGACTTTCTCTACTTTTGTACAAACTATTTTTACAAACTTATTCTCCATATGCTTCATGTTAATCGAGATGTTAATCTTATTGCTAATTTTCTTGTAGATGCAAGGGGAATTGGTAGGCTTTAAGCGATAGTCAAATATTTTAAGAGCTGGTTGCTATGTGGAGTATTCCATTCTCTTTGCATTACCAAGACAAAAAAAATGAATAACGAATTGCCATTTGAGAAAAAGTATAAGTATTGGAAAATTTAAGGGAATAACAAGCAATATCTCAAAAATGGTTCACTCAACAAAAATAATCTATATGACATAAATTGTGTATTTTAATGCAATCTACATTTTTTGTGTAGTAAAATTTTGTCTATCTCTTATGGTTTACCAGTTATGCGAAAGTCATTCACAATGAAGAATACTTTTGGACACATTTCCAGAAAATTCAAGATATACATTTTATTTGTAATGAAAGCATCTTAAATATATGATATTTTAATCAAAATCGTTAGATCCATTTTTGAAAAAATTAAAATTTTCGAAAAATGTTCCATGATAAGGGTAATCTGGGGTGAGGGGATTTTCTTGAAAACCTTTGTGTTGCATCTCTGGAATATACTGAACCTAAATACCAAATTTGGTGTTTATCCGACTGTTCATTTCTGAGTTATGCTGTTCACAGACACACAGACACACACACAGACAAGTTTCCAAAAATGCTTTTTATGGATTCAGGGGGGCCTCAAAACATATATTTCTGATGAAATCTCGGTATTGAATTTTTGGGTGGAATACAATACTTCCCTTACTTACTATACGTAGTAGGGAAAGTAAAAATGAATAGCAACTTACCACTTAAAAAAGTATAATATATTGGAAACTTAAACCAATAATAAAAAATATCTTGGGAATGGTTAATGCCATAAAAAATTTTATTTGACATAAATTTTGTGTTTTAGTGAGATCTATATTTTTTGTATAGCAAGTTTTTGTCTATTACATTTTTGAGTTATGCTGTTTATAGATACACGGGCAGACAGAAATACTATTGTGCAGTTAAGTTATACCTAAGCTGATCATACTACGAATTCTAAAATAATTAATACTATGTAAATGTCCCTACCATTCCATTTGTAATGAATAAAGGTGGATAAAAATTATATCTTATATTTAAAATGATTAATCTGACTTTGTGTGTTTCAAATGGAGATTCTTGAGGCCCTTAGCAATGGCATCTGCTGAAACATATAACAAGCTTTTGGTTTATTTTAAAAGTGTTTGGGTTTTAGACTGTCTAAAAAAGAAGTCTAAAAACTTAAATTATACTGTAAATGTAAATTTAAGGTACCACATCAGATTTAAAGTCTGTAATTTATTCATAGTGAGCGTTTCCAATACAATGTGCTCCAATGTTTCCAAAATACTTGAAACATTTGCCGGCTAAAAGTAAAATATGTCACAATCAAATATATGTATTTTGAACTGCAACTCAATGGGGGGAAATCAGTTATTTTATTTAAATTTCATTGTCATTAGAGGTGAAATACAACCACAACACTCAACTCTGCAGTAGTCATAAGCAGTATTTATTCTTTATAGATCACTTTAATATATGGCTTCCCTGGTGTAATGGTTAAGATAGGAACCTGTCACGTGCATGACCAGGCATGGATACTGCAATTTTAATTACATTTTTTGTTTCTTCTTAATTCATTCTTAACAGTATTTTATTCATTTGCTATTTTGTTGATAACCATAATTACTATCTCTTCTGCTTTACATTCATTATCATATTTGTCCTCAAAGTAAAACATAACCTATGAAAGCTGTTGCTATTACTAAGAATAAAATTATTACCCCTACTATTCATGTATAATAAAATTTATATGAACCCTTGAGAAAGGTATGCTTATAGCAAAACATGTTGATTTTATCTCTTTATAATAAGTACTATTTATGGAATGTAGTTCAAAAATGTAATAAAAATATATATTGTTTAAATAAATATCCAAATTTTATTTGGAATTATTTGTTCTATATATCTACTGTGATTCAGTGAATGACAGCATCTTTTTTCTTATGCGTATATGATGATTTTCTAATTTATTGTTTATTAAATATGACTTTTAGTGCTAGAAAAAAAAGGCTTACATTACAATAGACATTACAACTTTATGTATGGTCATGTTATATACTACGTCAATAATGTCAGCCAGGCTAATTCAGTATTTAGCTTGGGCAAATTACTATTTGGCAGTGTCGTGGCTGAGTGGTTAGACTGCTCATCTCTCACCAATGCAGCTCGGGTTCAAACCCAGGGATTTGCGGTGGACAAAGTCTGGGCTGGTTTTTATGGTTTCTCCTGCCATTTTTCGTTCCACCGGTGCTCCATCATCACCTATCCTATCATTCATCTCCCATCCACTTCCTTGTTCTCATCCAGGCATGTGGCTGATCACCCGCCCTGGTCTATTACTCTATAATCCTTAGGCCCTCTGCTCCCTGTCAGGGTCTACCTTGGGCATAGTCATACATGCTGGAGGGTGCAAGTCCTCAGCCCAGGTGGGCATTAAGGAGGGTAGGCTCTGGCCCAGTTGGACTGTTTTCGTCTTGTAGCTGTTTAGATATTCATCATTTGTGTGGGTTATTCCAGTAAGATTTTATTTTGTTTTCCATGTCAATATAGAACTTAGTGATCAGATTTATGCTCAAAGAAATCATTAATATGTAAAGCAATAAGCATACTTTTCAATAGTAATATTCAGTATTGACTTATCATAGGTAGCTATTTTGCAAGCAATAACTTGGAAGAATACCTATGTGAAATCTTTTTGCCTAGGGTATTGCATTTTTCTCTTGTATATACATCCAATATATCTGCTTTCACTTTCTCTACCACATTCCTAATAGGTAAAGGAAGTATTTATTGCATTCCACCCGAAAATTTTATACCAAGATTCCACGGGAAATACATATTTTGAGGTCCTCTGAATCCAGAAAAGAATTTTTAGAAAAAAACAAAAAAACATCCGTGTGTGTGTGTGTGTGTGTGTGTGTGTGTGTGTGTGTGAACATCATAACCCAAGAATGAAAAGTAGGATAAATACCAAACCTGGTATTTATGTTCAGTACCTTCCAAAGATGCGACACAAAGATTTTCAAGAAAATCCTTCTACCCCAAACTACCTTTATATGGAACATTTTTCAAAAGTTTTTTATTTTCTAAAAAAATGGCTGTAACAATTTTGTTTAGAATACCATATATTAAAGATAATTACAAGACAAATAAAATGTATATCTTGAATCCTGTGAAGTCCTCTTCATTTGGAAGGAGTGTTACATAATCTAGTATAACTGGTAAATGTTAAACAATAGACGAAAATGTACTACACAAAAAATGTAGATATCTTTTATACACACGATTTATTTTAAATAACGTTTTTCTTTTTGTGGCATCAGCCATTTCCAAGATATCTGTTATTATTGGTTCAAATTGTTCAAAACTTTTTGTCATTCTTTTCAAGTCCTTTCAATATTCAGTTGTTTCTCGTGATGTCATGGAAGGAGAATGAAGTTTTAAGGCCAATGTATAGCATCCATTCTTAAACACTTGACTATTGCTGATCCCTTTATATCTATAAAGAAATGTGTAATGCAGCTATTTCTGCAAAGGTTTATCTCAATTAAAATGAAGAAGTTAGGAAAATAAACTTTCATAAGAATAATTTGTATACCCACTAATAAGTGATAGATAGAGAAAGTCATATGAGTGTAACAAATCAGATTTTTTTTATGTGTGCTCTTGCATCTTCAGTTGTTACTTATTGAGAGAGTATGGCATTTCAAGGCCAGCATATACCCACTTTTCTGTCTATCGATTTGGTTTTCTCTAACCTCTAGTAGTACCCTCAAGGAAGTGCATATTAAAACTATTTCTGTAAAGCTTTATCTTGATTAACATGAAGCAGACAGAAAAATAAGGCTTATAAGATGTTTGAGGAAGCTATATAAAAATTAACACTAGTGGGTAGAGAAAGTCAGGTGAATGTAAAACATCAGATTTTTTAATAATGGATATTTATGCTTACAATGAACATAAATGTACTTCTAATATAAATTTCCCCAATGAAAGCAATTGATCACCATTTTGTTCCTAATGGCTTCTACTTCTGTTTAAGACGTAAAGTTCTATTTACTTCAGTTGTTGTACGATACACATGCAATGAAATGCTCAATAGACCCCCCTTTTATATTAGAGCAGGCATAAAGTTCTAATTTCTTATACATAAAACAACCGCATGTACCAGTAATCCCCAAAGTTAAATATATATGAATAACTTCAGCACTGTGATTATGCAGAGGATGGGGCAGGATATAGTATACCATAAAATAAGCGAACAAACTTAGGCACCTCCATTAAATAATTCCACTTTTGCATACATTTTTGGCTGAGTTTGGAGTACTGTAGGTTAAGTACATTAATCTGGAGAAAAAGTATTACGACTATAAGAAACCGAACATTGTTTTTAGAGCATGGTAAGTATTGATTTTGAATTTTGACATGGTGCTCCTTCAGAGCGATTTGTGTCTCATATTTCCCTTTATTACATTAATTATTTTGAACACTAAGCTATTTCATTGAATTAAAACCTAATGTGCTAAACTATAATGGTATTATGGGTTCTTTAAGGCAGCTACAGATTGGAACTTACTGATTTGAGTTAAAAGGGGAAAAAATGGAGAAAGTATAGCATGTAGCTCACAAAAGTTTGGCTGTTTTGTAAAACCTTATGATGTGTTTTAAGCACACAGCATATGTAGCCAGAGTCTTTCATTTCATGTGCAGAATTAGGGATACATTAATGCATTTTTAATGACTTATTATGGCTTTAATGCAAACACTCAGTTTAGTATCACTACTGGTAATTGAACTTTATGTTTTAAAGCAACGACCTGGTCTAATCTTACATTAGCTTTGAATAACATTTTATAGTAACACAAAGCCCAGAACATTGCTTAAAGATCAAAGGCTTACTACTTGATTTTAGGACTAACTAATGAAGTTTCATAGAAGAAACATAATTTTCAAGATTTTGGTGTTCATTTAATGCATAATATAAAGTGTCTTCTTTTATCTCAAAAGTATGCTTAAAGCTATAGATGAAGCAGCCATTGCATTATTATAAATTTAGCATATTTGGTGTGTTTATAGAAATTGAGGTATTTGCAAGTTTGTAACGGTTGATTTGACACAGGTGGTTTTGCCAATGGTTTCAAGAACATTTTGGAGGCTTTCAGGAATTTTCACCCACTGGACTTTCTCCAAAGAAGCAATGTCTGAAAATGTTGGTCCTCACCATGTATTTTTAAGATCATACATTGATAAATTAATGTTCAGAAAAAATTAAAGCACTGCAAATGATATGTAAAATTCTGTGTATGATTTTCTTGAAATAAAATTATTTCCTGAAGTCAAGAAAATTAATGCAAGAATGTGGTGTTTCAGCACTGAAAGTAAAAGGAATAACCCCAATCTTAATTCACTGTAATGAGGTAATCATTTTTTAAGTCATGAGTGCAATAGCTAAAATGGCTATATAAGTGAAACATTTGTTTACATATCAATTCCAACTATAAAATTAATGAAAGAATCACGGTATAAGGACCAAAGTGCCTCCAGAATAATTATGGTTAAAAGGAAAAGTCATGTTGGTTAATGAAAGCTTTATTTATTTTAATAATTTGTACAACAAAGACCACACCTGCCTCATATGCAATGCATAATGCATCTGAAATGTATGTTGAAACTTTAAATCCTTTCTATTGATGAAGTTCCTATAAAATAAACCACAAAACATGAGTAAGTTACGTTAAATGCTTATTCACAGACTTTATTACATTTCAAGAATTGAATTTGTGTATTGCAGCAAGTTATGAAGCGATAGTAGATCAGGGGATTTAAATAATATTATGAGATTACTTTTCTCAGGTATTCTCAACGTTAATCTATATGTATGTAATTCCCATCAATGATTAATGATATATCTTCAGTATTATTTATTTTGTAGAAATCATTTTAACGTACGTACAGGTTTTCTGCATGGTTATCAAATTTAATAAAATGCAGCATATAGGCATGGAATCTTTGGAAGAGAAATGTGGATGTGACATTTTCTACCACCAGACATGATAGAGACACGTTTTAGCCACAGTGTTCAGTATCATTGTAAGAGAAGCAGTGCTCTCTTCCTAATGATGAAGCTATAGATTTTGTTATATTTTGTCTATTCTTCTGGGAGAAGAATGCCAGTACCTATTAGAAGATTTAACTTATGTACAAGTAATTAACTTAAAACTGAGGTGGTGGGGAATGTGTTATCTAATGCCAACTCACTATAAAGCAATGATGTTTCATTTAAAAGGTTAACAAAATGAGTTTTTAATCATTTATGAAAATTAAGATATTGGCTTACAATCATGAAGTTTATTTGCTTTAGATATCAGTGAACATTTCTTTTTAATTGAACAAAAGGGCTTTTGAAATGCTTTCATAAATATTTTTATTACATATATTGGAAACAATAGCAAATGCTCTTTTTTTCTTTGTATAATCACAATTCTTTTATCACCTATAATAGAGTTGTTTTGTCACAGTTTACCTCAATACCACTTTAAAAAGGACTACATTATGATAATCTTAAATAATATGCATTAATAATAATATTATTTTTGTCACATTGTTATGAAACAGTATCTAAAGTAGGTATCTATTTATAGAAAATGGTTCAGAAATAATAGAGGATGTTTTTCCCATGTCTCTGCATATAATTAAGTACACTCATATATCCATATCTTTTATATCATCTTTCAACAATAATAAAAATATGTTAACAGTTTTCATATTCTATATTTTGCCACGGCACTACCAACTTACAGCAAACCATAATTGCAAATATTCTCAGTCAAATCAGCAACAGAGTAATGACTTACTTTGCTCTAACTTTTCTTTTCTCCTCATGTAAACATGTTCACCTTACTGCATAACAATAGCAGTACAGATATAATGTTAGGAATCTGTAATATCCATTGCAGAAATATCCAAGAATATTTTCCATTATAATCTGCTAATTTACAATTATCTCATTTTGGCACTAATTTAAAATCTAAACCATAATATCTGTCATTCATTGCTGGATTTTGTGTAATTAGTGCTACTGTAGACTGGAGAAGTAAATGCAATCAAACTTTTGTATCTATAATTTGTTTTTTGTTAAGCATTGCCTTGTCAACAACTATGATAAGGATGAAGGGAGAGAAATTATAATAGTTTTAAAATTTGGCAAAGCCAATGTATATCATCAGTATAATGTGTTTGCTGAGCAGCTAGCCTTGGCAACACTGTCATTCTCGAACAAAATTCTTTCAATACCTTTCTTCTCTTTAACATATGATCTCATATACATTTCATTATCAACAAATGCCATCATTTTTCTTTCCTATTAACAGTATTACAAATCTAAGCATTTCTCACTAATCTGAATAGAGGAGGCTAAAAAAATATTTTTCTCAAAAGTGAAAACCTTTACCACAGCAAGTTCTTTTTTGTGTGTGTGTGTGTGTTTGTTCTTTTTTTCATATGCGTTAAGCTTTTGTCAAGAATGAGACTACAGGTAATGATTGTTCAACAGATTCATCTTACTTCCTAAAACAGAAAAAAACACTGCCATCTCATAGTTAATTGCGCATAATGATACATAAAGAGGTTTATGACCCTTTTATCCAGAATAAAAAGTATTTTTAAATTTTAAAACTATTGAAGTTGTATTGGCAATAAGTATGAACCTCATAAAAAGTAGTTCTTCATGAATCAACCAGAAAAGCCATTATTTATAATGTGATTAGGAATTAAGCTCTGCAGATGAAAGCAGGTTTTTATAATATGAAGGTAGCACTAATGCCATGTACATAGGAATTTGCACAAATTAACAATAGGTAATGCAGTGAAATTAATGCAACATAAGCTTTTATAAAAAGTTAGTTTTGTGTAGTGTTTCTGTTATAATGGCATTCACCATTTTGTCCATGTAGAAACAGTTTCACTTATTAAGTTAAAAGCAGAATTAAAGAATAGCATCTTAAATCAAAGTTGCTTTGCTTAGCATTATTCCAGCTCTCTTTCACCCCATCATCATCATCATCATCATCATCATCATCATCATCAATGATATTTTTATTATTCCTCTTTGCATAAAAATATATTTCCTGAGCATTCCAATTTACACAACAAACCCTTCTTAGGCCTAGCAAAAAGCTCCATATTTCCTTTATTGGTGATACTGATTTAAACTCAATTTATTTAAAATTATACTTGTATCTGGTGTGCAAACAACTTATATTTCAATATTATCTCTATGAAGGTCAATTTTTAATTAATTTGCCATTTTTGAGTCTGACAAACTCAGAGGCTTGTTCACAGTTAAAATGGCATTAAATACATGATTAGAATACACATTGAAGTAGTAAATTATGGTTGGCAGGAGCCAGAGAAACACATTTTTAAAACCATGGAATCTTTTTCCATTTTCTGTCAAATAATTCTTATGTTAGCTGCCTTATGTTAGATGGTATTAGAAATACAGATTTATGATTTGCACACTTTTTATGGGTCAAGCTCTATCTACAATACTTTGTATTGCTACTGGAATGAAATAGATATCTGCTCAGTTATCACTTTAGGAACTAGCAGCCTCAATTGACTCACAATGAATATTACAAGGAAAAAATACACCAAAATATCTGCTGACACATCCATACAAATAAAAGTTAACAATTTTACAAGACTGTATTCTAAAAAGTAACATTTCCATTGCACTAGCAGTATTTTATGTGCTTAAATGCATTAAGAAGATAACAGACTACTGAATATAAACCCAATGTGAACTGAGGTCAATTGTTTTCTATATGCTGAGAAAATGCTAACTGAAATTATAAACTTTTACGGAAATGGTACTGAGGATACCAACATAATCCATTTAATATAGCCAAGAGTCCAGCATTGTGCTTTATTTCGAAACTAATGGAGCTTTCATAAAATATTCTTACAAGCCTGGAAGCTTAGTGGAGGAGCAGTTATCAGTTTAATGCCACATAAAAACAAGGCAACTGTTTCCATTAATATCATCATGTCTTTTTATTCCATGATGACAGATAAAAATCATGAGTGCAAAAATCTTAATCATTAATGCATGTCACTCACCATCTTTGGGGAAAAAAGGGGAAAGGTGGAAGGAGGAGGAAATAACAGTAGTAGTAGTAGTAGTAGTAGTAGTAGTAGTAGTAGTGTATTTTGTATCAACTACTAATATGAATCTAGGCATATTGGGTAAGACAGAGCCATCTCTTGTCAAAGCTACAATAGTGGACTTGCAATATTTACATCATGCGAAGAAAATTATACCAAAAAATCAGAATGGAGATGGACAGAGATCAAGAAAATCTAATTAAATGGATAACATGCAAGATATTATATGGAAATACTATAAGTGAAAGTCATTGTGACAAAACAAAAAGCAATATAAGTCAGCTGTAGATTCGGTTCTTATACCTTTTTTGGAATGTAGAGAAGGGGAAGGACATTACAGAAATTTCTCATGTCAACCATAGTTGCACTTAGCAAATTGCTTAAAAAATTATGGCATTTAAGCTCCATGCTTTGAATAATTCAGGCAATAGTGCCTCTATTTGTACATGAAGTTTCAAATATCATAAATAACTGATGGATACACTGTGATATTGTTAAATCTATTCTGAGAATAAAGCAGTCTTGTGGCAACAGTTGCCTTGCTTATTTGTTTTATTCCGTATTTATGTGCATGTTGCAATGCTCCTAATAGCAGTCATTGCAGGAAAACAATAGTTTTTGGATAAGGAATTTTATTTTTTCTTAATTTTCTTTTCAACTTGAAGCTATATTTATACTTATAAATATGCAGACATAGAAAACTGGGGTAGTAAATTATTAGCAATGTTTTTATGTGAATATGCAGAACCCCTAATGTAGAGTCTTAAAGCTATTCATAGCAGGAAAATTATATTTTTGGTAAGGGTGTTTATTTTTCTAAGATTTTTAGTTATCATGCTCGATTTGTATACTTAAGCATGTGTATACACAACATTGGAGTCGCCTTAAATAGGAAGCCCCTGGGGATTAAATAGCAGTATAAATGGTCAGTACTGAATGTGCTTATCAACTTGAAAAACCCTGATAGTACTACTGCTTCCTTCATAATTTTGGCATATATTTAAGTTTATAACTGCATCTGCATCATTAATTTCTGCTGTCAGCTTGATTCTTGTATACAGATGCAATAATCAGAGCAGGTAGTAGTATTAAAATGTTAAATTTGGACAAAGATATGCTTTGCATATTAATATTTTTTTTCTAGATATTAAAGAAAAGGCTATCTAAATAATAATCACTTAGAGTAGAGTTTATGAGTAGATAAATCAGAAAAATAATATTATACTTAAGAGTAAACAGATAAATACTGCTTGTTGAGATTCTACACTAGGAATACACCAAAGAGATTTAAGTTACTTTCTTAAGGATAAATCACGACTCATATTGAGCACATATAAATTTGTTTGTTTAGCTCTTACTTCTGTGCAGACATGAAGAAGGAAGAGCAGTTTTTGTATATTTTCACTACTACATTATTTATTAGTATTTTTTAGAACTGTTCAGGTTTTTATATGTCACAATAACCATATAAGCATTACTGTATAGTGGGGAAAAAAATTGACCAAAGTAAATATTTCAAATACTTTAAGAAACAGTACTAAATAACTGGCAAAATAACATTTAATGTTCAGTAGCAACTGGAAATATTACTTTAAAACTTGATTTCACATTATATTGTTATCTTTTGCACTTTCTACTGCATTGTTATTTACAAAGAGATTCTATCAAGCACCAGCTCTGTAAATGAAGCCATCATGGCATGGCATTATAATAACACATAATCTAATATACACATGTGACATATAAGCACACACAATGACTATATCTCCTCTTTACTTATGATTACAGCTATTACTTCTAACTTCTATGTATAAATCTAAGCCCTCCATATTAAAACTTACTGCAAATTTTGCTGTTCATAAACCAATCATTTCTGTATTTGGACAAAATTTTTGATGTTGTCAGAGTTCTGGAATGGAAAAGAAGAAATACTGGCTAATATGTTTCAAAAGATAAAGTATCAGGTAATATATATTGCCTTTTAACACACTTTCTTTTCATATTGCATAGTATATAGATATGATTATGGAGAGACTTGGGAGGATGTTAAATAATTAAGTACAGCTGATACATTAAATACACAAATAAAATATATATTTTTTTAAAAGTAGGTTAGTAACTTTTATAAAAGAATGAATTATAAACACAGGTAAAACACTTTCTAGAAATACAATGCTTTTGTGTTTTTAATGCGCTTTAAACTTAAAAGTCCTTTTGTTCTAGTGGCTTTTTTCCTTTCTATTAGTGGATATCAGTCTTTACTCAATTATTTAGACAGTTCCTGAGCATTTGTGCATTGCTTTGAAAATAAGTGAAATCATTCTTAGTGATTAGCCACCTTAATCACTGCTGGATCGACACATACTTCCATAACTTCATTTCATTTCATTTCATTTCACTTTTATTTTTCTTTTCATTTTTCTTTTCTGTTTTGTGTTTGCTTGCTTCTACCATTATGATTCTCCCCAGCATGACAAACAATCATTATGGTTGAATTACTTCATGTAACCACAAGCTTAAATACTTTCAATGACCATTAAAGAAAGCTTTTATGCCATCCATTTTAGTCTTATGTCTTCCTCCAGGCAGACATATAAAGCATATAGGTATATTTATTTATGTAAAGAAATGCATTGCTTTGCCCACTAACTGTACACATAGTCCTAAATTATTAATCTAGACTTTTTGCTGAAAAGGAAGCACCTAATGCATTTTAAATATACATAAGCTTCAGAACCTTGCTTCTGTCTTAATCACAAAATTTAGATTTAGTAATTTTAGTATCACACAGAAGTGAGAAATTATAATTCAAGCTCCAATTTCCATTCCAATGTTGCTTTAATTTGTGAAAAATCAAGAGTTTAGATGGTGGTTTCACTGAACAGCAAAAATTGCAACTGATTTTAAAGTTGTAGCGGTCAGATGGCATTTCTATTATGTTATAGCTAACTGATGGTAACTGTAGTTAAGTAACTGGGTAATCTGCATATTCAGCTGAAACTCTATCTTTGTCATTTCTGCAACCATTCCATGCTCTTTTGCAATACCATATACCACCACTTATTAAATTTGTCTTCCTTCTTTTAGAGGTTTTATTTTACACAATTTGAATCTGTCTCACTTACATGTAAAAGATTAAAGATTTAGTTTATCATTCTACTTTTTGATTTCTCAATAATATGAGAAAACAGCATTTTTAACTCTATTATGAGGGGACACATACAACAATAAAGACAACAACTACTATTTATAAACATGAACTTTTACAATAAATGTACATGGTGTAGAAAAAAGTGAGCTGTTTGGATTTTTTTTTATTTGTTTGCTTTTATATTTTCTATGAGTTTCAAAGAAAGGATGATGACAGAAAATGTAAGATCCTAATAAAGATAAACATGAAGATGGCGATGAAATGATAGCATGAAAATGATCTTAATGAGATTGGGAGATGCGTTGTATTGATACATGAACATGTTGCAGGACATTTTCCTGCATCTGACTATGGTTACTTCACTCTCACCTCATCGTACTCCACTGTTCCTTAATTGCTTGAATTAAAATCCACACATTTTGATTATGATATCTATTTTCAGCAAATGAGAGCCTTTCTGTTCATGCTATGTCTTTCATCCAGATGACATAGGATATGTCATACTCATTTAATATAATGCTTTCATATTCACATACTATATACTCAATTTTAATTTTGAAAATAAAATACATTTTTCGCACATATTTCTCAAATAAAGGTATGAAAACTGAGTAAAGTAGATGGATGCCCAAATTGCTGAAAACAGGTCTGGAGCTATGTAACACTGGTAATGGTGATGCACAGTGAGTCTTCATGAATAGATGGTAATAACTTCCCGACCTCCTCCTCGCACCATAAGAACTCTCTCCAGTCCTTCTGTAAGAACCTCCAGGAATTCCATATCTGGATGGCATATCTGTCAAGGATGAAACATAGCTACCAAACATTCTTTTCAGCCTAGCAGAGGCAGGCACTGATGCAAACATATTTTAGAATTGGAATGTTATTTTTTTTACACCTTTGCAAATACATAAATTAAGTGTTCTGACTTTGTAAAACTTTCTGAAATGCTGCATTTCACTTATTATAATAGCCAATCCAGAATAACTGAACCTGAGGAACAAAATTAATTAATTTTGGTTACACTATGAAGCAATTTTTTTGCACCTGCATTTTCCATTGCTAATGGCAAAAGACATTTATCTTTAACAAATTTATTATTTTTTTTTTACACTTCGAGACTCAAAGTAAGCACCAAAAACTAATGCAAACTTATTAAAAAATATTATACATCTGCTTAAAATCATGACATGAAAAGTTGTACTGAAAATTATATAAAACTTGTGCAAAAATTGCTTTAACTTCACCTAAGTATTCCTAGATTAATTCAAAATTTAACTACCAAACAGAAAATCTATATAGACCTGCCTATTGAGCATCATAATGTAATACTAATTGGAACAGTTATTTGCAGTTTCATATTTAGTATATTTAAAAACAGCATTAAGAAAAGCAATATTTCACTCGAGTTCTATGTGGAGCCATGGATATTATGTAAAGATATTACATTTTTATTTATATTAAAAGAGTTTAAAGGTTATAACTGTAATTATTGCACATTATACATAAAAATAGCAGAGTATACACTACGTGATCAAAAGTATCCGTACACCTGGCTGAAAATGATGTACAAGTTCATGGCACCCACCATCGGTAATGCTGGCAGTCAATATGGTGTTGGCCCACCCTTAGCCTTGATGAGAGCGTTCACTCTCGCAAGCATACTTTCAATCAGGTGCTGGAAGATTTCTTTGGAGTGTGGAACTGAGGAGAGGTATCAATGTAGGTCTGCATGAAGTCGGCGTTCCAAAACATCCCAAAGGTGTTCTGTAGGATTCAAGTCAGGACTCTGTGCAGGCCAGTACATTATAGGGATGTTATTGTCGTGTAACCACTCCGCCACAGCCCATGCAGTATGAACAGGTGCTCGATCGTGTTGAAAGATGCAATCGCCATCCCCGAATTGCTCTTCAACAGTGGGAAGCAAGAAGGTACTTAAAATATCAATGTAGGTCTGCACTGTGATCGTGCTATGCAAAACAACAAGGGGTGCAAGCCCCCTCCAGGAAAAACACGACCACAACATAACACCACCACCTCCGAATTTCACGGTTAGCACTACACATGCTGGCAGATGACGTTCACCGGGCATTCGCCATACCCACACCCTGCCATTGGATCGCCACATTGTGTACCATGATTCATCACTCCACACAACGTTTTGCCACTGTTCAATTGTGTAATGTTGATGCTCCTTACACCAAGCGAGGCGTCATTTGGCATTTTCCTGTGTGATGTGTGGCTTATGAGCAGCTGCTCGACCATGGAATCCAAAATTTCGCACCTCATGCCTAACTGTCATAGTACTTGGAGTGGATCCTGGTGCAGTTTGGAATTCCTGTGTGATGGTCTGGATAGATGTCTACGTATTACTCTTTACTACCCTCTTCAAATGTTGGCGGTCTCTTTCAGTCAACTGACAAGGTTGGCCTGTACGCTTTTGTGCTGTACATGTCCCTTCATGTTTCCACTTCACTATCACATCAGAAACAGTGGACCTAGGGATGTTTAGGATTGTGGAAATCTCGTGTACAGACAGACTTCTGACACAAGTGACACCCAATCCCCTAAACATGTTTGAAGTCTGTGAGTTCCACGGAGCATCCCATTCTGCTGTTTCATGATGTCTAATGACTACTGAGGTCACGGATAATGAGTACCAGGCAGTAGGTGGCAGCACAATGCACCTAAGATGAAAAACGTATGTTTGTGGGGGTGTCCGGATAGGCTTGATCACGTAGTGTATGTTTGCATTAGATTACCTCATTTAAATAAAATTATGGCAGGAACCACCTCAACTTACACACTAATGCTCACAGTCATTAAAATAGTTACCATTACATTGTTTTTCAGCCTTATCAGTGAAGTTTCCATAGCACAAGAGATACTGCACATCTATGTTTTCAGTATAGTCTTCTATAACAGGCCTAATTATTTTATTCCCTGAATGTTTATTTAAAATTTGTATGTCTTTACAGATGAGAAAATAATTAAATGGGATTCTGGAGGAAAGTAAGGAGGATAGAAAAGATATTGAGAGAAGAGCTACTGCTCAAATAGTGAATATTTTAGAATAAAGGTTCTTTAGGATTATACAAGATAATAAAGAAAGATTAGGGTAGGGAGAAATAGCCCTCAAGTAGTCATCTATAACAAAACACTTCAAGCAGTTGGGCACAAAGTCAATTATGTATTCCTTGATGACATCCAGCTGCTGCTGTTATTTGCTCTGTGAGTAAGCTGTTTGAAATAAGAAATGTTGTGTCAAATGAACTAACTGAAACTACTGGAAAAGAAAGAAAAGTATTGCCCTTTGTTTGAGATTTGCCAGGGTAGACATCCAAAGACGGATATGCTGCTCTCAAAAGCGTGGAGTGCAAGAAATTACAAGATGTGGTGGTGGTGAAGTAAATGTATTGAACTTGCTTTCTGGACTCTATTCTGCTCATCCATGCTTCAGTGAAAAGTGAATCAAATTGTTGTTGATGGCTCTTCTATGTTCTTACAGATTTAAGAATCATTCTTAGGTCAGAAAATTTTGAACTTATGTTGAACTTTTCCCCAACAAATTAAATCAGGTTTTGAATAATAATAGTGGTGAAATAGAAAAAAATACTGATAAATGTAAGTTATAGGTTAGGTGGTTAGTCCATTTTCACAGAATTATCCCATTTTAACCTATTTTAAAATGACAATTTAATTAATGAAAAAATGAGGTTTTTGACGTATGTGCATTCCCTATGTATAAAACTGTCGATAATTTGTTAACATGCATATATCAATATTTCCTGCTGTTATAACAGTATGAAAAATGCATTGAGATTCAAATTCTGCCATTTCCTCATGGCTGTGAGATGTATTCCATAACATTTCCTTGCAGCCAATCAATGATCACAAATGGAATGATGCAATTATCAAGTGAGCAAACAGTAAATGTGCCACAGACAGTACTTCAATGTGAGTAGTTTATTGCTCACATGTGGTCCTACATTGTATTTTATATTAGGAATAATCACAATAGAAACTGATATTATCCACATCAGGATGAGGCAGGAAGGAGGTAAGAAACCCAGAAAATTGTAAGCAACTGAAAGAAAAACTTCACATTTTTGCAGATGCAGCTGCAAATGTTTATGCCATTGCAGTGCATGTAAGTGAAAAACATGTACTCATGTTTATATTGAACAGGATTCATATTGCTCCTCATTTCTCCTCATATTCCGAAGACTTTCTCATCATTGGAATGGAGTGCCCACATTAGTCGTGGAAAACTGTTGCTTTCGAAATGTAATGCAGTGTACAGTAATGTATTTCATTAATAAAATAAAGTTTAATTCATTCATTGTCACTCATATTTTAATACAATATGGATATAATGCCACCATCTAAAAATTGTAAGCAAAGCATGACTAGATTCATAGGAAATGGTTTTTAAGCATTTTTGGATTAGCCACTGTTTTGATTTGTGTGCTAAACTTCTGACCCCCATTGCAGCAGATAATCAAGGTATTCTGTATTACATTTAATGATAGTACTTTAAAGGTAATCCCTAACATCAAATCAAAATAAATGTTATTGTTGTATTTCTTATGAAGTAATAACTTAAGTTTAAATCAATACTAATACTAATCAATACATACTAATAATTATAATACATACAAGAAAAAACATTACTTTCATAACATTACTAACATTAATGAATACATTTCATAAAACATGAAAATATACAGCTAAATGTGACTAAATGTGATAATTTACCCACTTGTAGGTAATTAAAATATATGAAGAATATTAATTAAACTTTTTACTGCAATTATTTCAGTAGATCCTACACACAACTTACTATTCTATTGTTGGTAAAATTGAAATGCAGACTTTTCCAAATTTTAAATGCATTTTTTCTAGAAAACTATAGCTTGGTCTTGGAATTAACTAATGTATTGCAAAACTATGCTGTACATGAAGTGGTATTGACATTAGTTTGTCATCTAAACAGTACGTATTAAGCACTATGCATTTTTTTTCATTTTCTGAAAATTTACTGAAAGTGGAAATGTTGGGTTTTGATCTAGGAACCTCAAATATGAGTGAATATGTATATAAAAATACTAAACTAAAATAAGTTGTCTGTATAAATGATCTTCAGAAAGTCAACAAGGAAGTACCATTTCCTTCTTAGAAGTTGAGATGAACAATAAAATACAGGGGCAGGCAAATGTACAGTAGGTATATGGTAATGAAATATGTAGTATGCACAGAAATCCTAATAATATGTATATGATATGTATTTATGAAGACCTAACACATAACATGAGAATATTCTCTTGTGAATATTCAAACTGTTGGTCTTCAGCATTTACTGACTACTATAGTCTAGATTTGATACTCAAGCAATTTTACTATTCAATTCTTTATTTGCATCAATTTTTTGGCTGCCTCCCTAATGAACTGGATCATGTCATTAACAGTAAGGGGGTAATTTGGAAAAACTTTATCTTTTAGAACATCCTTTGAGGCAGTACTTTATATCACAACACTGTAAATGCCATAGTGATTGTAGTGTAAATTAGCATTATTGTATGACAATGATTTGAGATGTTTGTTAATTATAAGCATTGTTAGGAAATAAGCTTGCATGGCCTCACTGAAACTGACAATAGGAGCGGGTAACAATGAAACGATGGGGCGAGTTGTTTATCAATTAGATGAGACAAACAAATGACGTCAGAGTAGAGTGCCTTTCTTTAGAAATGGAGGGAATATCTTCCCTAGAGCATATGTGTTCGTAATTTTGATTGGATATAAAAATAGACGCTAATTTTGGCGCGTTTTATTAACCAATAGCAAGCAGCTCTGTTATAATGTTAAGGCATATCAGGGTGAGGGAGTATAAATTATGAAGCCAGAGACAAGTAACGCACAGTTCAACAGAATCATCCACGGGTTACACGTCGCACAATTCTACAGAATCTCTCGCGTCGTAAAGCTAGTTACAAAAATGTGAAATACTTGAATTAATAATGTGCGGCAAATAAGTGATAATAGTTACATTCGAAAATATAACAGTTTCAGTCGAGCATGTATCAAGAGTAATTATGTGAAATGAATAAAGTGTGATGGCAATAAAAGTGTAAAAACAAATTCTTTTATCAGTGTTATCTTTTAGTAATAACTCCTTTCCGTTTACACACCCTGTTCAAGAGATTTGCTCGACTGAGTAATAATAGCTAGTCGGAGGATACAGAATCCAAAATTCAAAAATAGTAAAACAATAACAGGCGCTCAGCAAATAAGATAACACGAACGATACCGCAACACCTTAAGAAAGAAATCTATAGGGTAAAATCTGGAGATCTTGGTGGCCATTCCATGGATTCCTTGTGTCCTATTCAGTTATTTGGAAATTCTTCAGCTAAAAAGTCTTTCAATAACAATACATGTTTAGTTAGCAAGAGCCCCATGTTACTGAAAATAGAACCCTTCATCTTTGTTTGCCTACACATATTACATGTATAATTGTATACCTAATGTAAGCCTATTTTTGCCAACCCCTCTATATTCCTAAGGTTGTTTAATTATAGTTATGTTACACTTTTTTGTATGTGAAAATAGCCTTACCAAGCTGCAATACAAGAGAAGTCTCACTTTACATTTTGAAAATCAGATAATCTCTTGAAAGTAAAGTCCAATGATTCATTTCTGCAGAGGACTATTTTAAAAAACTGTAAAAATTGTAGAATAGTGCTTACAGATATAGAACCACAGCCAAGTTTCTACATAGCCCCTAAACCACTTCTATAGAAATACTGGAAAAATGTTCATATTATTTACTTAGAATTCAATACTACCCATAGTTAGATTGTTTGTCCCCCCCCCCTTTTCTTTTATATGAAACAACACAGCTAAGCAGTTTTATGTACTGCACTGGCTACTACTTATCATCATCTTTTTACACCTATATTTCAGTTTTTTATTTACTAATAAAAGGCTTTTAGTGCTAACAACAATTGCTCTTAAAAATTATATTTTAACAGGTGTGCAATGTGGCTAATCTTGATCTGAATGTTTCAGTATTCTACACCATTTACAAATAACATACTTTTGAAATTATGCAAATATAACTAATAATATAGAGCTCTAATTATATAGCAACACAAATCTGAATTTTTAAAAATAAAGAAGGGAATACCTCAAAGTCCTGTGCTGGACCTTTACTATTCATAATTTTATTCATGATTTACTGTATTATTTACCTTTTAAATCTGTTATATATGCAAATGATGCAACTTCTGATTCTGATCTTATGAACTTAGAAAAACTCTGCTTGAAAAAATCTGCCACATGGTTTCATGTTCATGAACTAGTAGTAAACAAAAATAAAAGTGAGCAAATTTATTTTACTTTAAAAAACACACCTATATTAGATCAAGAGAATAAGTATGTAAAATTGTTAGGAATATATTATCTTGATGGAAAACTGAGCTGGAATCAACACACTTCAAAAATATGTAAAATCGTCAAGATCATTGTATATGCTGAAAAAATTGAAGCTTAATATCAGTACCTACAAGAGTTATATTAATGACATAAGGCTGGTTCACAACTGCCCAAGAACGGTAACCAGAATGGAAGCGAGAACGGGAAGCAATGCACCATGCAAGATACTGGTTCACAACAGCCTGGTAACGAGAACGAGAATGCATATCGATCACAAAGTGAAAGTCGATTTTACTCATTGGGATTTCATTTGTTTTTAACTGACCAATGACTTTCTTCACCTACTTCCAATTTAGCCCAGCCAACGTCAAACATTAACTAAACATTATCTAAATGTATATCCATTACATTTCCCTCTGCTTATGCCAAGCTTTCATTCCTTTATTTAATGGCATACGTTAAAATTGTTTATTGTTCTTTTTTCATTTCCACTGGTTTTAGCTTCTCTTTGTAGCGTTTGCCATTGTTGTTTAGGTAATAGCCAGTTTTGAGTTGCATATAAAGAAACTATAAATGATTCCTTCACCAGAGGAACCAACGCTGATTACATTTGCGGGTGTCGGGATGAGGTTAGGAAGCACATTTACTACTAATTCCTTCCACTTTCATGTTTCCAGCTAGCGACTATAGAGAGCACTAGTGGCTGTTTCATGTCACTACCGCCTAAAACAACCTCTAGAGTGAAGAGTCTAATATGCACAATAGGGATCTAATATGCTGTGCCCGGGAACGAGAACGAGAAAGTTAAAAGTTGGGCAACTCTTCTTTCCCATTCCCGTGGCCCGGAAAGGCTTCCCGTTGGTTGTGAACATTCCCATTTGAATACATGTATTTCAACTTTTTCGTTCTTGTTTTGGTTACTGTTCTTGTTGGTTGTGAACCAGCCTATACTGTGCTTTCTTTCATACTCATATACAATATAGTATTCTTCTCTGAGGCAACTCAAGAGGAGTAGACCAAGTATTTAAATGGCAAAACAAAAAGGCAATCAGACATTTCAAATGTCTTGAAAGATCAGCTTCAAGTAAAAGTCATTTTATAGAACTGGATGTATTGACAGTCCCCAGTTTATTTATCTTGTATGCTCTTTTATATATTAGAGAAAATATAAATAACTTTAACTGCGGAACAAATACACAAGGGGGAAAAAAAATGAATAGACATTCCTAATACAATCAACATCATTATACCTATATGTGTATTAAACTTTATAAGAAGGAACTACAGAAGAATTAGCATCAATTAGTACTAAACACTCAAATACGTGAGAAAGGATTTTATTAGCCCCACGTTTTGGGAGCCAATTTGAAGAAGGTGGTTGCTTCACGTATGGAAAGCTGATTTGAAGTTGTTTGTATTGAAGGAGTTGTATTATATTTCAACTGTTGGGGAGTCAAACTTGTAGTAGTTGCAACCACACGTATGGTAAACAGTTTCTGGTAGCCTTCACCCCAAATGTACTTTCAGGTGTCCTTTGCCCCAGTTTAAAAAAATATTAAGTTTGTAATTTGACTGTTTCTTTAAATATTATATATTTATGTTCGCCTCAGCTGTGTTATTATTATTGTTAGAGACACGTTTCTCTTAGCAGGGTTATGATGCGACAAGAATGTAGGCTTACACAGATTATAATTTTACTTCACTCCTTTTATTAATGCTTGATACGATTTAAATAACACTTCACTGATATAGAGAGCTGTGAGATGTTTTTTATTAAATACTTGCACTTCTTAACATGTAAACTATTTTTCGTCTCACACGAATACGTATTATACTTCTTTCGAGGACACTTTTTGCGTCTGGTTAGTAACGCTGTCTGCAGGCAACTGACTTCTAAATTTGTAAATGTTTCTCCTTTTCAGTTTTTGATTGGCCAATCCTACTGCAATAGAATACCTTCATTTTACTAAAGCTTTTTCTGGTTGTTGATTGGCTATTTTATAAACTGTCACTAAATTTACATTATTGTTGCTCCAATAATGACTAGTAGCATTTAAACTTTCAAACTCATTATTGCCTCAAAGTTACCTCATTGTTAGCAACTTTTAACTTATTATTCTCACAGCTCCTACATTATTAAATTACGTAATATATTCACATAACATTATTACACATGGATACAACAATATAAACATATACAATGACTGTAATATACACTTTTTTATATATTGTTAAATACACATATTGCGTTAAGGTGGGCTGTTATTGAATTTATATTTATATAATTAGACTGAAAATCATTTAAGTGTTAAAATACTGCCTCATACGTGATTACCAAATGGTTAAAGCTAAAAGGTTTTTATGATATAAATGAATAGATGATTTATATTATCAGTGATGTATAAATGTAATAATTAATCATTTAATAATTGTATAATTTTAGTAACATATATTAATAGCTAGGTTTATTATATAAGACAAACATTGTAAATAAACAAATATGTATCTGTAAGATCTGATGGTGAGAAAAATTCTGATTCTGATATATTCTTGTAGCAATTGCCTGTAAAAGTCATTTGACCTTAATCACACTTATTAAAGATGTAAAAGTCAGTACGTTCTTTGTTGGTAGGACTTTTTAAATACTCTCATACAGCAAGGGCTTTCTAACATATTTAGATCTAATCAATTTCTGTAACACTTTAGTATCTTTGTTGTGGTTAAAGCTGCAAATCAAACAAATGTTATTGTTGGTCTTTTTTTGGCTCTTAAGGTAGAATTCTGCTTTGAAAAATTAACAATTATCATTAATTTAAAAAGATTAAAAATATTGCCGTTGTCTTGTAGTTTTAACAATATAAAAGCTGTTACAATATTATATGTATATACACTGACAACTTAAGAAATGGCTTGAAATTATTGTTGAAAAGGATACAATTAGATTCTCTTTCAATTTTGGAATCTCTAGGAGGACCAGGTAAGTTGAGAATTACAAGCTGAGCATCATGTGACTTATTCACTATCACTTCATTTAGCTTGACTGCCGTGTGCATCCGCCGCACATTTCCTTCATCCCTGAAAAATGTTCAGTCTTGGTTAATTGGTGCTCTAAGTGAAGAAAACAATCAAAATGTTAATTAGAACAGGTTGGTGAAAACAGAAGAAAGAAATATGCCTATAAGAAAACATTTGCAGTGTGACATGTTGAAAAAGTTTGCTTTCACTATACAAAACTTGTAGAGGCTGGAGAAGTCGTTCTTATACCATCTTTAGGCCACATATAGTGCGAATAAGAGCATATGGCTAGAAGTCTGGTAATCAGAAGTATTTTGCTACGTGATTTGCCTTCAAAGTTATAATACGACTTGCATAATTGAGTAGCTGAGCTGGAAAGAGTGCCAGCATGGAAAGTCAAAGGTCTATGAATCCTGAACACAATATTGAATTCTTCAAGTCTGATTCACCTTTCCAACTTCTGCCCACAGATGGCTAATGTAAATAAGCACTGAATTTTTCAACTATGATTCATATTATGTTTTAGTAGCTGTAGTTAATTAATACTAAGCTTTCCTTTTCATAGAGGATGGGAAAGTATAGATGTGGTGCACAGGATGTTTTGTAGAGAAATACTAGGGCTACCGAAGTCAATTGTAAGACAGGTAGCACAATTACAGATGGGCAGGGTGGCAACTAAGGGGAAGATAATGGAAAGAGCTTTGAAATTTTGGTTCAGAACTTTAAATCTAGGAAAAAGTAATGTGTTAAGACAATGTATTGAATACCAAGAGAATAGTTTAATGAATGATGGATGGGTAAGTAAATTACGGCACATTTTGGAGAAAAATGGGTTAGGAGATATATGGAGAAGGAGAGAAAATAACATGAAAAAGTTTTGGAAAAAGGTGAGGAAAAGACTGGAAGATATAGAAATACATATCATGTTCAGTGAGATTGCTGAAAAGAGCTCATTAGTTTGTTATAGGTCAATGAAAAATACATGGGGTAGGGAAAAATATATACACATAGTAAATAAAGAAGAGAGAGAATCTACTGCATGGTTAAGAACCGGAACATGGAGGCTAAAAGGGCTAAGACAGGGTATTCCTCAGAACCAATGTCCAATATGTGGTGGTAATGAAGACATTGAACACATAGTATTTAAGTGCCAAGGAACAGAAAATTGGAGAAAAGAATTTTTTAATAAGAAGTGGTTGAAGGGGGATAGAAATACACTTATGACTGAAATGATATGTAAGGACGCTAGAAGCATTGGACAGTTTTTGTGTAAAGTAAAAAATAAATGGCTTTGGACAGTGGAAAGAGAAAAGTAAGAGGTAGTGCATCTTACTTTGAATGGAAAACTATAGTGAATGTGTGATGTTAAGTAATGAATAAATGAAAAATGAAAAACAAGTGGAAATGGGACATGAAAAAAACTGAAAAAAAAAGAGCAAGATAATTTATTGACAAGAAATTGTAAAATGTAAATAAACTGTAGTGATTGTCTACTGAATGAGTGACCAGGGTCAAAGTGCAGTAGACAATCAAATTGTAAAACTCTTAGCACAATAAATACTATACTATACTATATTATGTTGCTGTAAAATGACAAACAACTTCACTGAGATACATACATTGGCCATGTATGCAAGAGAATGGCGCTAAGATGGCAGAGAAATAAAGCCTATCAAAATACCCTTATTCCTTATACTAAACTTTTCATAGCTATTGCCCATAGTTGTTATTGTTATGAAAAGCATTCTTCTTTGTATATACCTTGTACACATCTTAGCGATTCCCATATCATGTGTTTGTGATCAGTGAAAAATACTAAATTCAATTCAGTTCAACTTAGGGAAGCTCGTAACAATTAGCAAATGAAAAATGAAAGATTTTAAGTTGATTTGTTATACAGTAATTCACTTACTGCTATTATTCACATAACATTGTTTCAGAAGCCGTCATTTCCATTGTCAGCTGTAGGTCAACTGCTGTGTTGGCAGAGTTGTTTGTAGATTGCATGATAAACTTGTTCTGGTTACTTGAGTGATACTCACTCTGGTTATCCGGTGGCGGTTCTGAAGTTCATTGCCTACTCAATGTTTGTTTTTAAAAACAATATTTTCTACCAAGTGGCAAGTTTTGGAGGTTGGCTCACATGTTTAATTAATGTAGCTTTTAGGTCTATTTCATGTTTCTGGTCCCAGAAATGTGCAGCACTGCTGACCTATCCACTTGGCTGCATTTCGAATGTGCAAGGGAGTGTGAAAGAGTGAGTGAGTGCGTAAGTGCGTGCGTGCGTGTGTGCGCGCGCGCGCGCGCGCGTGTGTGTGTGTGTGTTTTTTCTTTTTAAATCAACAGTGCTCTGGAAGCAGAACAAAAAATAACTTAAAACCACCCATGCACAGGTTCACACTATATGAAAAATCTGATGTGTTACACTCACATGAATTTCTCTACTCTTGTACAAACTATTTTTACAAACGCTTATTCTCCATCTACTTCATGTTAATCGAGATAAACATTTGCAGACTCCATCTTATTGCTACCTTTCTTGTAGATGTAAGGGGAATATATATTTACAAGGGCAATATAGAAATACAGTAGCCTTGAAGCACATACACATCTCTTAATAGCTGGTTGCTAGGTGCAGCACCATTCCCTTTGCCACAGATTAATACTCTTTGCATATCCAAGACAAAAAAATGAATAACGAATTCCCATTTGAGAAAATAAGTATTGAAAAATTTAAAGGAATAACAAGCAATATCTCAAAAATGGTTCACTCAACAAAAAAAATGTATGACATACATTGTGTATTTTAACGCGATCTACATTTTTTGTGTAGTAAAATTTTGTCTATCTCTTATGGTTTACCAGTTATGCAAAAGTCGTTCACAATGTAGAATACTTTTGCCCAGAAAAGTCAAGATATACATTTTATTTGTCATGAAAATATCTTAAACATATGATATTTTAATCAAAATCGTTAGAGCCATTTTTGAGAAAATTAAATTATTCGAAAAATCTTCCATGTAAAGGGTAATCTGGGGTGGGGGATTTTCTTGAAAACCTTCGTGTCGCATCTCTGGAAGATACTGAACCTAAATACCAAGTTTGGTGTTTATCCGACTGTTCGTTTCTGAGTTATGCTGTTCACAGACAGACACACAGACACACACATGGACATGTTTCCAAAAATACTTTTTTTTTTATTCAGGGGGGTCTCAAAACATGTATTTCCGGTGAAATCTCGGTATCGAATTTTTGGGTGGAATACAATACTTCCCCTACTTACTATACGTAGTAGAGAAAGTAAAAAGTTCAAGTCTACTATATGCTGGAATTAAAGACTGTAACCAACTGCCAGAGCCAGAAAAAATCAGAGACATTAAAGATCTCAATTATGTAGCAGAACAATGAAGAGTTTGCTTATTGATAAGACCTACTTACTCAGTAACAGAATACTTGAATGAAAGTTTATAAAATTATATTGTATATAAGTGTTTTTACTAGTATATTGTAGTGCATTCTTTAATTGTAAAACATTTCTACTGTATTATTATTATTATTATTATTATTATTATTATTATTATTATTATTATTATTATTATTATTATTATTATTATTATTATTATTATTATTATTATTGTCTGATCAAATTCATTATGTACTATAGTAGTAATTACTGTCTCTTATTATATGTAAATATCTGTTTTATATACATACCTTTTAATCTATTTGGCAGTCACCTGTTTAAGGAGCTTTTGCTCAAATTGTCATGTAAGCATATGTGAGAATAAAACATCTTGGGAAATATTTTAGTAAGATTCTTATGCTGTGTTTTTTTTTTTTGAGAGGGCAGAAGGATGTAATTGTATTAAAAATCTTACTGAATTTTTGTAAGCCCATGGGTGATTAGCAAATCCTGCCATTTGGGAAATATATTTATTATGAAGAATAAACACTAAGTAATGAACTTTGAAATCCTGTCATTAGATAACCCTAGCAAGTTCATTACACCATCTTCAAGTAACTGGAACAATATCATCACAGCATCTACAAACAATTCCAACCAACACAACAGTTAACAATAGACAGAATACTACTGAGCTCTGTCTATTTATTTCCTGGCAAAAATGACAAATTGGTGTTGAGCTTAATATGTAGCAATAGTAATTGGCTTTGCATATGAAACCATACATGTGGGAACTATCAACATTTTTTATTTCTGTGAAACTTAAATTTTTAGACAATTTTTGTGAATGACTTGCACAAAATAGTAGTAATTAGAGATACTAATATCATATTGTATGTAATTACAGTAAAACCCCAGTTAACTGAGCTGTGCTTAACCGAAACAGCAGAGGAAAAAAATAAAAAGAAAGAAAGGAAGGAAGGAAGGAAGGAAGGAAGGAAGGGAGGGAGGGAGGAAGGGAGGAAGGGAGGAAGGGAGGAAAGGAGGAAGGGAGGAAGGGAGGAAGGGAGGGAGGGAGGCAGGGAGGGAGGGAGGGAGGGAGGAAGGGAGGAAGGAAGGGAGGAAGGGAGGAAGGGAGGAAGGAAGGAAGGAAGGAAGGAAGGGAGGAAGGAAGGGAGGGAGGGAGGGAGGGAGGGAGGAAGGAAGGAAGGAAGGAAGGGAGGGAGGGAGGAAGGAAGGAAGGAAGGGAGGAAGGAAGGCAGGGAGGGAGGGAGGGAGGGAGGGAGGAAGGAAGGGAGGAAGGAGGGAGGGAGGGAGGGAGGGAGGGAAGGAAGGAAGAAAGAAAGAAAGAATTAATGAAAAACTATTAAATAGTCAAATCCATGCTGACAATGTGTTTCAACAAATTATTGACAATATTATTTTTCCCCAACCATAAATTCCAATACAGGACTTAGTATTATATGCATTGAATCCTCACCCTCTATCCCACAGTCCAAGAAATATTGCACTGTTATAACTAGTGCTAGGATAGTTATGCAATAACAACTTTTTACTTTCTCTACTACATATACTAAGTAGGGGAAGTATTGTATTCCACCCAAAAATTCGATACCAAGATTTCACCGGAAATACATGTTTTGAGACCCTCTGAATCCAAAAAAAAGCATTTTTGGAAACATGTCCGTGTATGTGTCTGTGTGTGTGTCTGTGAACAGCATAACTCAGAAATGAACAGTCGGATAAACACCAAACTTGGTATTTAGGTTCAGTATCTTCCAGAGATGTGACACAAAGGTTTTCAAGAAAATCCCCCCAACCCAAATTACCCTTTACATGGAACATTTTTCGAAATTTAAATTTTCTCAAAAATGGCTATAACAATTTTGATTAAAATATCATATGTTTAAAATATTTTCATAACAAATAAAATGTATATCTTGAGTTTTCTGGGAATGCCTCCAAAAGTATTCTTCATTGTGAATGACTTTTGCATAACTGGTAAACCATAAGAAGTAGACAAAATTTTACTGCACAAAAAATGTAGATCGCGTTAAAATACACAATTTATGTCATATAGATTATTTTTGTTGAGTGAACCATTTTCGAGATATTGCTTGTTATTCCCTTAAATTTTTCAATACTTATTTTCTGAAATGGGAATTCGTTATTCATTTTTTTGTCTTGGATATGCAAAGAGCATTAATCTATGGCAAAGAGAATGGTGCTGCACCTAGCAACCAGCTATTAAGAGATATGTCTATGCTTAAAGGCTAGTGTATTTCTATATTACCTTTGCAAATACAAAACAAGGGCAACATAGTAGGCCTTAAGCGATAGTCAAATATTTTTAGAACTGGTCGCTATGTGTAAAATGTAATTGTCTTTGCATGTCAAAAGATTGTTTCTGCAAATGTTTATCTCGATTAATATGAAATAGGTGGAGAATAAGAGTTTGTAAAAATAGTTTGTACAAGAGTAGAGAAAGTCATGTGAGTCTAACACATCAGATTTTTTACTTCTGTGAAACTTAAATTTTTAGACAATTTTTGTGAATGACTTGCACAAAATTGTAGTAATCAGAGATACTAATATCATATTCTATGTAATTACAGTAAAACCCCAGTTAACTGAACTGTGCTTAATCGAAACAACAGAGGAAAAATATAAAAAGAAAGAAAAAAGAAAAACACGAAAGAAAGAAAGAATTAATGAAAAACTATTAGATAGTCCAATCCATGCTGACAATGTTGTTTCAACAAATTATTGACACTATTATTTTTTCCCAACCTTAAATTCCAATACAGGTACTTAGTATTATATGTATTTAATCCTCACCCTCTACCCCTTATAACTAGTGCTAGGATGGTTATGTAATAACAACTTTTTTTTATTTGGTTAAAACATATGAATAATGTTAAGTGTGCATGAAACAATGTTTCCTGAGTCTGAAAATGTAAATTTTATTGTACATGTTTTTGCATATTTTAGAATGTCATTACAATTATACATATTTTCGATTTTTCACAGGAAAATGTTTAAAAAATATAATTGATTACGTATTTCAAAACAAATTAATAAAATAAAATAAAGCCTGAGAATATAAATGGCAAGCGGTAGGTATCGCATTTTCAGAGTTTTGATTGTTAATGCGGCGAGTATTATATCAAAGAACTGCCGATGTAAACTTATTCAGTGTGACGATAATACAGATGCAGTTTGGTTTTGTTTGTGCATGTAGAGTGATTGCGTTAACCTCCAGCGTTCTCTAGTTATAGCAGATAAAATGCCACCAGTGAAATCGAGTTTATCTACTCAACTAAATGTATTTGTACATGAAAACGAAGTTGTGCTTACTACAAATGGACTAGTTTTATTTTGTGTTGCATGTGAAAGGCGTATAAGTGCAGACACTCATTTCCAAGTGATGCAATATTTAAAAACAGCAAAACATTTTAAAAATGTTTCAGTAAAAAAAAGTGCTAAACAGTTAATGCTAAATGTCAATATGGGTATCTCAAATGAAGCAATTTGTTCTACTTCTGGCCCCCAGTTGTCAGTCTTTAGTAAGGACCTATGTGAAGCTTTCGCTTGTGCTGACATTCCGCTCTATAAATTAGAACATCCTAAATTATGTGCATTCCTAGAAACGTATATAAAACAGGCTATACCACATGAGTCTACTCGTCGCAAACATTATGTTCCATTACTTTATGAAAAAACAATGCATGAAATGCGTGATTCTATTAAGGATTATCTAATCTGGGTTTGCATGGATGAAACTCCAGATGCGTATAAACGATCTATATGTAATGTAATTGTTGGTACGCTCAGTGAAAATGGACTGTCAAAGGCTTATCTTATAACAGTGGAAGAAATAGCAACAAAAATCATTCAACAATTGAAAATATTCAATAATACAATGTTGCTATTATGGCCAGAGGGAATTAGGTATGAAAATGTAGTTTTGTTTTTATATGACGCAGCCCCATATATGGTTAAGACAGCAGGGGGCTTAAAACTGCTTTATAGTAGAATGATTCATGTAACATGCTTGGTGCATGCAATGCATTGCCTGAGTGAAACTGTGCACTTAAAATTTTCTACTGTTAATAGTTGAATATCAAGCGTAAAAAAGGGCTTCCTTAAATCTCCGAGTAGAATCAGTTTGTTTAAACAGTTGGCTCCAGGAATTCCACTTCCTCCTGAACCGATCATTACGAGATGGGGAACCTGGTTATAAGCTGCCATATATTATTGTAACAATTTTGACATTATCGAGAACATACTTCAAGAACTAAATGAAAACGAAGCAGAAAGCATTGTTGAAGCGAAGGGTGCTATATGTAGGGATGGGATAAAGGAGGAATTAATTTACATTAAGCCACATTTCAACTGTATTTCTACAGCCATCACAGCGTTCAAATGAAATGACATACCACTTGTCACAAACTTAACTTTAATAGAAAGTCTCTCACTAAAGCTAAAATCTGGGCCAGATCAAGTTGCAAAAAAAGTAGTTGAAAAATTTGAATATGTACTACAAAAAAATCCAGGGTACCATACATTACAACATATTGCAAATATCATTTCTGGTAAAACAGAGAGCAAATTGTTGGACATTGAAGAAACACTGTCGCTGGAAGAAATTGTAAAGTTAAAATATGCACCTATAATGTCTGTTGTTGCCAAATATTGTTTTTCTCAGTGCTGAGACGGTAATTTGTATCACAAATTACTTTAATGTAAATAATTATTTTAATATGAATATGTATTTTTGTGTAACATTGATTTCAGAGGTTTAATAATTGTAATTATTATTGGTAAATAATAATATACGGCTCTATTGAAACTGTTAACAATAACACAATACTGCAGCAAGGGGGTTAGTTGCTTATCGTTATCGGGAACCAGGAAGTTACGTAATATTTCGCGCCTTTTCAGTAAAAAAAGCTTCCAGAATGTTCTATAAAAGTAATATGTATTAGTGGTTTTCATTGGATGATAGAATAGACGCTAATGTTGGCGCGTTTTGTTAGCCAATAGCAGTTCATTTATAATCTTTAGGTGTATCTTAAGGCAAGCCTATAAATAGCCATGCTCGAAGTTGGTCGCCCCGCAGTTATACAAAATTTTTCGTACACTACACGTCGGCCGCTCAGTTCAACGGAATTCTAAGTACACGCAGCAGAAGTACGAGAAATCTTATAAAATATTCTGAAGTTAAATATACAAAGTTGAAGAACGTGAGTTAAAAGTGATAAGAAGTTATTATAAACAGTTTCATTATAGCGATTATCTAGATAAATCTGTGAAAGTGTTAGTGCACGTGTTCGACAATAAAACATTATAAAACACATTTTTTCACTAGTAATTTTTGGATAAAAGATTCCTTTTCCGCTTCACAACCTGTAAGAAAAACATGCCTACCCAGATCAGATGATAGCTAGCCGGTGGACATTTAAAACTGATACAAATTGCTACGCCAGAGGAATCTACAAACAGAACAAATGAACCAACCAACGTATGACGTCACACAAGATGGTTTCGCGTGAAGTAAACACATATTTGCTCTCGTAAATTGGCACCACAACGTGGAGCTAACTATAAGATCTTCAAGATATAATAATTTACGTAAAACAGAATACGTAAGCTATACCGCATCAGTGCAAATCAATTCTCAGAAGCAATAGAGAATTGTTTCTGTTTTCAAACCTTAAAATGGTTACTGTTATACAATGCAATGGGAAGAATTAAGTGCACTTCAGCAGCAGCTGTTCCAGTCCACAAATTCAGTGAGTTTTAAATTAATTTATTATTTTGGTGGATTATAATGTTAACTTGTATTTTCCAATATAACGAATATTAAACGAACTCACAATGTCAATTTTTAAAAATTATTATTTCATCATTTTTGTGAGATTTTGGATAGCACATATTTTCTAGGTTGTTAATGCATATATCACTGTTTTAAACCGCATAATTACATACATATTTTGTTTTTTAATGCATAACTATCCGAGCCCTAGTTATAACAAGTGTTAACTACTTGCACATGCAACACATGGTGTTGGTCAGTGTGGTTTAAGTGTGTTTAAGATGTCAGCAAAAAAAAAAAGCATGTTTTAATATGCATTGAACAGAAACTTAGTCATTAGCGACAGAGTGGCAACAGACAAGGGATTCAAAGCATTACAGGTAAGAAAGACTACAAATCCATATTCAAATCTTAAAGGGAAATGTTGAATTATGATGCTATCAATAACATGAAGTCTTTTGTTTGTAGATTGCCTTGCGTTTTATGGAACAAAGCAGTGAATCAACCTAAAAGATATAATCGTTACCAAATGATGGCATAATATAGCTGCTCACAAATGTTGTGAGAAGAAAGTTCAGAAAATAAATACTCATTTTATGAAATAATATTTGTAAATATCATAATTCTTATTTTAATACTGTATACCATAATATTATTTTTATTAAAAATGCATTTGGAATACAATTATTTACTTTCTTTCACTGCTTAAAATTATTACCCTCGATTATCCAAAACAATGCATTTTACAAAATGCTGTTGCCTGTTTTAATTTGGTTAAGCTATGTTGTACTGTATTTTCTAACATTCTAAAATAAGGAAAACAAGAAAAAAATATAATTTGCAGGCTGTTTCAGTTTCTTTCTTGCACATTCTGCATTTTAAGTTACCCTGAAACACTAAATGGGAGGACTGCTACTTCTTGACCTTTTACTGCAATATTCAGTAAAAGTTGAAACCAAGTAATACAGGCATTCAAAGAATATTCTCTGTATGGGAGTAAACCTGCATGTATAGAATCCCTGAGGTAGTCGAGTATTTTTTACTTCATCTATTCATCATGTGAAGGAAAAAAAGGATTCTTGAAGCACTGTGAAATTATGTGACAAAGTTAACCGACATTTGGCATGCTTGTGTTGCTACAGCTTATTGGAATAACTATTTATATTTTTGTTAATAAGTGCCAGTGCAAAGGAATCCAACAAAACTGGTCATGAAAAGAACAGCACAAATTAAAGCAGAATTAAATCTGTACCTACAAAGACAATTGTTTAAAACCATCCTAACCTCCAGCATGTAAGATAGACACTTTGGCATTTTAGAGTTTTCTTGTCTTTCATTTCCCAGATGTTTTAAAAAACTTACGGAGTGATGGCAGGCATTTTCTTTGATTTTTCCGGTGATTTGTTGGATGTGTCCTTCGCATTAGAATCTGCTGAAGATTTATTCTCTTCCTGCTGTTGATGAGGTTCTGAATGGATGGAATTTCCATCACCGTCTCCTTCTCCTTTAGGAACAGTTGAATTTTCTTCTGGTTGCTATAAAAATATAATTAACTCTATAAGATAGTGTACTTCAAGGATAAGTGCTCATCCCAATGTTTATCAGCATGCTTTACTAACTGAAGTAAAAAATAATCAAACCAGAATAATGACATTACTATTTGATCTAAAAACTAATCCTAATACCAATTACTCATGTGAAAACTGCAGTTTATAGTATTTGTAAATGGGCCTAAAGTGAAATCCTGCAATTTCACTCTTGAAAACTAAATATACTGCCCTACCACAAGAAAAGGTTTAAATGAGTTTTGTCTTAATATTCTTTTAAATGGACAGCAATGAAACTACTAAAGTCCCAGGTATCAATTACATTTTATAAAATATTATTATGGAACATTTGTTATAATCTATGAATTTATATCAGGGGAAGTGAAACAGAATCATAAAGTAAAATAGAATTAAAAGAGGACATTGCACGTATAAAAGCAGGTGTATGGAGACTACGTGGATTAAGAATTGACTTTCTACAAAATCATCTGTGATGGAAACAAAGATGTGGAACATATTATAATGTCTGAGTACAAAGGAGCCTATAATTCAGAATTGGTTTAAATTAGATAGAAAAATAGCTTGATTTGAAAATTTGTGTAAAGTATTTAACCAAAGTGAAAAGTAACTGGAAATGGAGAGTGAAAAGATAAGAAAATATAGCATTAAGATAATAATTGTGTTAGTTTTTTTGTTTAAGTTTAAGAGGCAAACAACACTGCATAACAAAATTATTTGTATTTTGAGTATGACTGACCAAGAGCCTGGGTTAAATGCCAAGCCATATGCATATGCATATTCATATTCATAGATATCCTATATTATATTTGTTTGCCATTTGATTTCATACAGAAATATCAACTTCATCAAATTTAAACAAAAATGTAATACATAGTTAAAACTGTCCTTATGAATGTACAAACAAACAAGTTTTAAATAATAATAATAATAATAATAATAATAATAATAATAATAATAATAATAATAATAATAATAATAACAATAATAACAACAACAGTAATAATACAAAGATAAATGAGCAAACAATAAAACACCTATCTAATATTACTCCTATTATATTACAAGGCCACAGATGGCATAACAATGTGTCCTCATCAAGTACAATATTAGCTATAACATCATACAAATCCAGGCCTGTCTCAAGGTGAAGTCGAGCCATGCCACTGCCCAGGACGGCAGAAATTTAAAACATGAAGAAGATATCCAAAAATATGACAGAATTACAAATCATGCTTAAAACCTAGCAACTTTCTGGAGACTTTTCATGACAGATGAAGCTCCAGAGTGATTTAGATGAGATCCTCACTGATGATGATTATCAAAATATCCCGTGCACGTCAGGTGTTCAAAAATAAACATCATATTTATAAACAGGAATTTTTCAATCCATTAGCTTTAGTTTATTTGCTTACATTGCTGACTCATGAACCTCTTAGGTCAGTTATCACCCTAGTGGTATCCTGAAAGTCACTGTTTATGTATTCAGTTACTTGTGTTGTTAGCCTACAGAGAAATCCAATTGAATTAAACCCAGTAAGGCATTTCTATTGCTATATGCCCAAAATGAACATCCTACCACCTTTGATGCGTTAATTTGTATCACAAATTACTGAAATGTAAATAATGATTGTAATATGAATATGCTTTTTTATGTGACATTGATTTCAGATGTTTATTAATTGTAATTATTATTGAGAAATAAGTTTATACGGCTTTACTGAAACTGTCAATAATAGCGCAATAATGCAGCGAGGGGGTGAGCTGTTTATCATTACTGGGAACAAGGAAGTTACGTAATGTTTCGCGCGTTTTCGGTAGAACCTTCTGGAATGTTTCCCTAAAAGCAATATGTATTCGTGGTTTTCATTGGATATTAAAATAGACGCTAATGTTGGCGCGTTTTATTAGCCAATAGCAGTTCATTTATAATCTTTAGGCATGTCGAGGAGTGGGAGTATATAAAGCCAGGTCCGAGGTAGATCGCCCCCAGTTCAACAAAATTCTCAATACATTACACGTCGGTCGCCCAGTTAATAAAAATTCTTAGCACATTACACGTCGTCAGTCAGTCCTTCAGTTCATCAAGTTGCGCGCAGCAGAATTACGAGAATCTAAAGTATTATAAAGTTAATTATACACAAAATTGAAGTACGTGAGTTAAAAGTGATAAGTAAGAAGTTATTACAAACAGTTTCAGTTTGGCGAGTATCTAAATCAATATGTAAAAGTGAGAGTGAACGTGTTCGACAATAAAAATTATAAAAACAAATTTCTTCATTAAGTGTAATTTTTGGATAAAAGATTCCTTTCCGCTTCACAACCTGTATAGAGATACATGTTCTACCAAGATAAGATGATAGCTAGCCGGAGGACAATATACAAAATTTAAAATTCTTTCGAAAACTAATTGATACAAATTGCTACGCCAGATGGAGCTACTAACCAAACAAATGAATGACGTCACAAGATGGTTCCACACACATGAAGTAAACACGATATAAGATCTCCAAGTTCTAATAACTTACGCTACACAAACATTACGTAAGAAACATTTTTCTCTCGCAAATTGGCTCCCATACGTGGGGCTCAAAATATATACAATTTGTTTTACTTCAAATTGGTACCACAACGTGAGGCAAACAAATACAACAACACTTATAATACTACACCTTCTTCACTTAAAGAAGTAGAGCTATTTCAAGGAAACCTTAGATTTTTGAACAAGATCCTCCATGATCTTGGATTTGAGTTCAAGTCAATAAATAAGAGAAAAGTAATACTTGAAAGATCTGATATTGCAGCCCTATAGCATTATTTTTAAGATAAATACAAAGTAAGAATTTGAGGGAAATAGTATGATTGACTGAAACATGGTTGAATGACCATACCATATTAAAATGTTGGACTGATGACAGAATTGAAGTGCCATGAAGTCAACTGCAGGACTTTATTATTGCCCATGCTGAAACATCTCATTTCTTTTATGGCAACCTACTGCTCTTTAATTTGAGAGGATCTGGGAATTACCATAAAGATACATGGTATCTTCATGGTAATTTCTACATGAATATTTATTACCATTACTAATAATAATTACCATTTCTACAGATGGTTTAAGGATTAGTTACTCCTTAACATCTCATGTGGTGGTTGTGAACAATGCTCCATCAAACAGATAAGTGCACAGTAACAGTAAAGTACAAATGGTAGAGTGGCTCACTCACATAATGTGGCATGTAATGCTACAATGAAATAAGGGTAATTTACAATACTTATTAACTCTGTTACTCATAAATGAAAACAAGCCCAGGCCCAAATATCTTGTGGATTATTAACCAGTACAGTTGACCGCCAGTGTGTTTTCATTTTGTGCCTGGTTTTAGTCTTTTAATCTCCTGATGTAGCGATAAACCTGAAATATGGAGCATTTTTATTGTGTGACTTTGAATGTTTTATCTTTCACTGAAAACACAGTAAAATTCATCTTGTTTCACTCAGAACACTTTCCTTTAGTTTTATTTATTGATTACCCCTGCATATGAATAAATAAATAAATAAATAAATATATAAGGAAATAAATAAATGTACTTTGTCTGAGATATTGTAACAAATAGCACAAGCCTTAGTCTTTACATTGGAAAAACAGCCATCATACAATTTGAAGAATTAATCAGACTATAGCAATTGGGAAAAAAGAAAAAAAAAACACAGATGAACTTTAAAACTCAACAAAGCTTTTTTAAAAGTCCAAGAAATCAAACAGAAATTAAAACTCCCATAACTTACAAACAAAAATCAACCCTTTAGACTGATTTGATATTGAACACTAACTAAGATTAAGTTCAAATTCTACAAATTTTGAGGGTGAAATTTTAGCAATTCTTCTCAGCTTACAAAGTCTTATATGTGATATTAAGCAATTTTTAAGAGAGTTGTCATATTATCTGGCTCTAAAGCAGCTATAATATCTATAGCACCTGATACTACAGCCAAAAAGCTAAATATGCTAGAATGCCAAAAAATTATAAAAAAATTAACTAATTTAAATAAAAGGTTTTATTTTAAATAAAATAGTTTTGTAACAAATTTAAATAGTGCTTCAGTGGATACTAGCACACTAGAGTATGCCGATTATCTGGCCAAGAAAGGTAATAAAATTACATCAAAATCATCTGGTCCACTGTCTATGACTCTATCAAAAGAATAATTACATCAACATACAATACAAAAATTAAAGAAGAATATGTATCACGAACAAGAGGAAAACAATGTGAACATGTACACAAAAACACGACAGGAATTACTGTACTACCAAGAACATCCTCTGTGACAGTTTTTAGATTAATGGACCATGACTGCCTCAACAGACATCTACACAGGATTGGCATAACAGAATCTCCCATATGCCCTTTCTGTGAACTTGGAGAAGAAATGCAGAGAAACCGTCTACTCCACTGCCCAGCTTTCGATCAACAAATCAATCTATTATCAAAATACTGGAGTGCTAGAGGGGGCGGCGCCATGGCTGAGTGGTTAGACCACTCGCCTCCCACCGGCCCGGGTTCAATCCCAGGGACCTGCATGTGGGATTTGTGGTGGACGAAGCGGCATCTGGGCAGGTTTTCTCTGGGTTCTCTGGTTTCCCCTGCCATTCATTCCACCAACTGCTCCATCATCACCTTTCCTTTCATCCATTTCACCAACATTTCATTTCATCTACTTCCTTCATCCCATACCAGGCATCGGGCTGATCACCCATCCTGGATGCTCTGTCTGATCCATGAGTGTCTGCTCCTCAACGGGACTCTGACCCCAGGCATCCGTTTGTAAGTCCTGGGGGGATGTAAGTCATACATAAGAGGAGGGTAAACAGATAATGAATGAATGAATGGAGTGCTAGAGAGCTTCATTGCCAAATGCACAACATTAGATACCAACCAACCACTCTGTGTGAGATTAAGTAGTAATGGAGGACTGACACTGTGGATAAAAATTACTTATGTCTGAAAGTGATTTTTATATTTTACTGAAAAATTTGCTAATAATTCATACAGACATCCAACAAGGCATGAAGCATATTAAGCTCATAGGAGGTGTACTCACCAAACAGAGAAGAAATGCAACTGGTCCTGACAGAGTTGGAGAAATGGGTGAGACAAAATCACCTCATATTCAACATGGAGAAAACTGTACAGATGACCTTAGGAGAGGAGGAAAAACTTAGGAAGGGATATCTTCATGCTGAATATGAGCTGCTGGAAAGTGTCAATAATTTCAGGTATCTTGGAATAAAGTCGTTCAGATACCCTATATAAAAAAGAATAGGAGCAGCCACAAAAGCAACACATGCCATAAAGAACCTGGCAGTGTTATCATTAACGACAGCAATGACACTTTTCAATACCACCATCTTCCCCATATGACTTATGGATTAGAACTGATCTGGGAAAAAATAAAGCTCAAGGACTTTGAAAAAATAGAAAATATCAAGGCCCATTTCCTCATGAGTGCCCCAAGAGTAGGAAAGACAACACTAACAAGGACAGTTTTTGTGCTCACCAAGGAGCCCTTTTACACAGAGGATTTAAGAACCCAACTACTCCTGCCATTTACAGAGCAATACATTAAGCACCTATTGAAAACAAAGAGTAAGAGGAGAGAAATAGACCCAACCTTCTGGAGAGAAATTGGACAGAAAGAACTGTCATGATGTGATAAGCCATGGACAATTTCCACCATAGGATATACATGGGCAAATCTTACCACCTCCCCAGTGATAATTGTATGTGTAGGTTGTGCAACCAAGAATGTGACAGATACCACAGAGCAGTGTGCAACAAAAGAACAAGGGCATTAAGAGAGTATAGAAAAACTAAGCTAGTAACTCAATAACCATTCTGGTGAAAATTTCTTCTTTATTATTAACACGCAATTAGCTTTCTTTCCATTGTTTCATATACAAGAAAAGCCTTCAAACTGTATTTATGGACACCTTGGTCCCAGAATATATTGGATTTTAATAATAAAGTTGCAGGTATATTTCTAGACCTTTCAAAGGCATTTGACTACGTAGACCATGATAAATTACTTGAGAAATTGCAGTACTATGGGATTAGGGGCATAGCAAATCAATTAACATCCACTTTTCTGAAAGGCAGGATCCAAAAAACAGAAATTTATTTTGAATCAAATAAATCTAGGGAAAACTATCAATCAGAAATTGGAAAAGTGAAATATAGGATACCACAGGGTTCTGTGCTAGGTACACTACTGTTTTCATTGTACACTAATGATGTGCCAAACATGCAAAATTCTAAATGCTTATCATATGCTGACAATACCACTGTTATATGTTGGGAAAATAGCATCATTGGACTTGAACAGCAAGTTAAAGAAAAAGCAAATTGCATAATGAAACATTTTGAAACACTTAATCTAAATTGTAATATACATAAAACTAAAATAATGAGTTTCGACGGAGCTTACAGACAATCTAGAAAATTAGTCGCTCAGATAGGCAGTGAAATTGTAAATAAAAGTAGTAACAATATGTTTCTAGGATTAAGTATCGATGAACATCTAAACTGGGAGAGCCACATTGAACATGTGTGCAAAAAGGTCAGTAAGGGGGTATACCTTTTAAGATACTTCTCTAGATTTCATAACCTAGACCTAATGAATAAAATCTATTTTGGGGTAATATTTCCACATCTCATATATGGGATTGAGCTGTGGGGGTCACCAGCCAAGGTACACTTGGAAAGAGTATTGATTCTGCAAAAAAAAAAAAAAAATGCATCAGAATAATGTATAATATAGATTCCAAACATTCATGTAGAAACTATTTTAAATAAAATTCCATATTCACAGTTGTATCACTTTATGTGTATAGGGCAGTGTTATTTACAATCAATTCAGATCTGATAAAAAAGAAATCTGATATTCACAAACACAACACAAGGTGCAAAAATGATATATATCGACAAGGCCATAAATGGTTCCAGACTATTTAACTTGTTACCTAAAGACATAAAAATAGCAAAGGGAAACTCCTTTAAAATAAAACTTAAGAACTTTTCGGTTGAAAAGCCACTGTACAAATTAGAGGAATTAAGAGGTATTTAGTAACTACCTATTGCAATAAATATATCATTAAGTATCACTTTGTAAATATAAAACATTTGTAATTGACTATGCTAAAAACTTGTATACGAGTAAACTGGCAATTATTATTATTATTATTATTATTATTATTATTATTATTATTATTATTATTATTATAATAATATACAGACTGGTGGACAAATGTATAGTTGAATATAACACAATGAATATGCTTCTTACTTCTTTGTTTTCCTCGTGTGATTCTTCCCCTTCTTCATTAGCTGCACCTTCCTTAGAGTCTTTTCCTGGTTCTTGGAATCTTACTTTGGTTGCTGTTTTGACATCGGCATTATGATGATGATCAACAATTGCCTGCACCTGTAGATTACACACATACATTGAAAAACTCCACAAGATTTTTTTGTCAGAATTATGTGTGTATTTCTATAGTATATTAACTTTTCTTATAATCTTATTGAAAATATTAGATATAACCTATCAGAAAGAGTTTTTCAGAACTTAGTGAGCATGAAATATGTCAATGTCAGAAAAACTGGTAGAAAACAATTATGAAAAACAATAATTTACATCAAAAACATGCACATATATTATGTTATAATTCACTCTCTAGGTTATGAGTTTGGCCTTTAAGTATATTCATCAACTGCAGCATCATGTGCATATTGTACTTCACAGAAATGTTTTTATGAATCTAAACTACTTACTAAATCTATCACAGAAATCTTATCAGTCCATATACAATAGCTGTTAAATAGCAAAGATGAACTGTAGCAATAAATGTTTATTTTTACTGAATTAGATTTCCTAATGCACAAATTATTTGTGTGGAATAGATATTTTTAAACTTTACTGAGGATACAGATAGTAAAAGAAGCACAAGCAGCCAACTAAGATGTATTCAGAAAAAAGAAACACAGTATAAGAGAATAAAAAACACAGATAAATGAATTATATCCTTGTTTGTATAACATACTAAACAGGACATCAGCATGTCCGTAAATGCAATAATTGGTATGGATTAGTAATGAGAATTAGCATGTATTGAGAACTGAGTTTCATGTGTGTTGTATATTCTCATAATTTTCTTAAATGTTTATGCGTGGTCTGACTCACTTTAATGTAACTTTCTTCTCCAAGTGTATTTATAAAGTATGTTAATAATAATTCTATGCACTATTCTATTCTTCTTAAAATGGGTAGGTACTTAATAAACTACCTTCTTAGAAGGGGTGTTTAATAAACTACCACTGAAAAGTTTGAGTTCATTTTAATAATTGAGCCATAATGGCAGGAGAGGTGGTGAATATTGGGCAATTTAACTTATAACAAGGCTTGGAGCTTTAAAAGGTAAGCTATAAAAACAAACATTGGAAGTATAAAATGAACCACTGTTAAAGACAATAATAATGTGATGAGAGCTTTACAAATCATTAGAAGGTCTGCAGTTATTTTGTATCTTCATGCCAAGTAAACTGGTAGGAATTTCCTCATTGTAAAATAATTAAATATTTGTGTGCTTATTCTGTGACCTCTATTCTTTTAGAGAAATGAATACTTCTAGTAACACGCATTTCAAACATCTTTGTGTCATTGCAATCAATATATTTAAAATTGAAACTGCTCATGAAACTACAGAACAGAAACCTTATGATTTAAGACTAAATAGGTTAAACTTTTCTATCTCAACAATCATAACTGTGAAATTTATAACAATAATTTTAAATAAAAATTATTTAAGGAATGAAGTAAGTGATTAGAATCAGTTTCATCTCCTTTATTCAGAAGTAATTTTCTCCCTTCAAGATTTAGGTGCAATACCCTTCCTGGTTATGCTGATTGAATTGTCTTTTATGAGCCTTGCAAAATTTCTATGGCTTCTCTGTTTATAATTTAATATCTATTTTGGTAATATAATTTTCCTCATACCTTCCAGTTATTTCTGTAATTTATTGTTTTATGTTAACCTCAGATATTTAATTCCGGCCTTATATTTTCATTTCTTTGATCATGCAAGGTATAACATTTGATATGTGATAGAAATTTCATTTCAGAGGACTGAATGTTATTAAAATCTCTTTTTGTGAAAAAAAAAATTGCACACACACGCACCTCTGGTTCCCAAGGTCACGAGTTCAAACACTGCAAAGGGCGATGGATTTTTTCAAGTGTAAAAATCCTTAGCATGGCTTCCTTAGGAAGGGAAGTAAAGCGAGTGGTCCCATGTCATAGATTTATGGCACATAAAGGTACCTCAAGCCTGATAAAGAGGCATCTGGGCAAAATTACCGGTCCCAATATAGAATGGGATGCTAAGGACCACAGCAGTTAAAGAGCGTCTATAAGTAAAACTCAATTTAATTTTAAAACACACACACACACACACACACACACACAATATGCAATATATCTAATTTCATGTTGCTTTATTGCAGCATGTTCTCTCTTTTATAGTACAACTAATTTCCTTGAGTGTGTTGACTGAGTAGGAGAGGAGAACAACAGGTCTTATTGAACTTTGGCAGTAGTTTTAAATGCCTAGAAAGTTGGACGAGTCCATAAAGTGGAGCTTGTGATTAACAAATGCCAGTAGAGGAGACTAGTCAACAATATTTGTATTAATAATTTATTCTTCTTAAGCTGCTGCCATGCTTTATTGGTCAGTCATATAAATCTAAAAGTACAGTATGTGATCAAAAGTATCGGGACACCCCCACAAACATACATTTTTCATTTTAGGTGCATTGTGCTACCACCTACTGCCTGGTACTCATTATCCACGACCTCAGTAGTCATTAGACATCGTGAAACAGCAGAATGGGATGCTCCGTGGAACTCACGGACTTCGAATGTGGTCAGGTGATTGGGTGTCACTTGTATCAGAAGTCTTTACGCGAGATTTCACACTCCTAAACATCCCTAGGTCCACTGTTTCTGATGTGATAGAGAAGTGGAAACGTGAAGGGACATGTACAGCACAAAAGCGTACAGGCCGACCTCGTGTGTTGACTAACAGAGACCGCTGACATTTGAAGAGGGTCGTAAAGAGTAATAGCAGACATCTATCCAGGCCATCACACAGGAATTCCAAACTATGACAGTTAGGTGTGAGGTGAGAAACCTTGGATTCCATGGTGAAGCGGCTGCTCATAAGCCACACATCATGCAGGAAAATGCCAAACGACGCCTCACTTGGTGTAAGGAGCGTCAACATTACATGATTGTACAGTAGCAAAACGTTGTGTGGAGTGACGAATCACGGTACACAATGTGGCGATCCGATGGCAGGATGTGGGTATGGCGAATGCCCGGTGAACGTCATCTGCCAGCGTGTGTAGTGCCAACAGTGAAATTCGGAGGTGGTGTGGTCGTGTTTTTCCTGAAGGGGGCTTGCACCCCTTGTTGTTTTGCATGGCATGATCACAGCACAGACCTACATTGATATTTTGAGCACCTTCTTGCTTCCCTTATTGAAGAGCAATTCGGGGATGGCGATTGCATCTTTCAACACGATCGAGCACCTGTTCATACTGCACGGGCTGTGGCGGAGTGGTTACACGACATAAAATCCCTGTATTGAACTGGCCTGAATCCTGTAGAACATCTTTGGGGTGTTTTGGAACGCCAACTTCGTGCCAGGCCTCACCGACCTACATCGATACCTCTCCTCCGTGAAGAATGGGCTGCCATTCCCCAAGAAACCTTCCAGCACCTGATTGAAAGTATGCCTGCGAGAGTGAACGCTGTCATCAAGGTTAAGGGTGGGCCAACACCATATTGACTTCCGGCATTACTGATTGAGGGCGCCATGAACTTGTACGTCATTTTCAGCCAGGTGCCCGGATACTTTTGATCACTTAGTGTTTAATTCTATGAAGCAGTTCCATAATGAGCTGATTTTTATGAAGCATCAGCTACACGTGATGTGTGATAGTGACAATACATTTTCACATTGAGGAATAACTAACTCTTGCTTCTGATCTATTTTACCAAGAAATGTTAACATATTGGCTGATGGTCATTTCTTCCCTCTACAACCTGCAGCACATGAAAGGTGTAACTTAATTGCTGTGGCACACTTGTATGATCTTACACATTATTCTGAATTAAAAGTAACATTTTTAATCTTATTTGCAATTCTACATTGTAAATCTGATAATAATTTAATAAGATAAGACTATTACAATGCACTATAAGCATAATGATTTACATTCTGCAATTTATTTATTTGAGTAGCATGTATCAAAAACCATATATGCTACAATGTTTTTCAATAATAATAATGATTCAAACAAGTCTGTTAAGAAGTAATTTGAGTTTGGTGTGCTTTCATCTTTATTTATGGTTGAATACTTGATAAACCCACCTTCATATCATCTTCCAGAATTAAGAGTTGTGATCTGTTTTTACACTTCACAGTGTTCTTTGCAGAAAATTCTGCTTCACATAAATGGGATGCAGAAAAGGGAAGGATAAATTTCACATTCAATGCAGAAATATCTAGGTATTGTTTTCATAGAGAAATCTTGAATTATGTTATGTCAAGCTCTGATAGCTTCAAACCTTCATCATTCCTCATATTGACCAATTCATTTTCTTCCTGTGCATATAATTCTGGTGACTGAAGAACAGAAGGCACAAAGGGTCTCTAACCCAGTCAAATAAAGTTAAAAGAACATTAAGAATATACTTTTTCAACATTTGTACACAATAAAAACAAAGAAATGAATGGTGAGAGATTTGTGTCAATTTTGCAGTGCTTTGCAAGCTCAAACATGTATTAATAGAATTATTGTGTTTTTTTAAGTTCTGTCTACCCAAAGTGAAAGTTTCTCTCAAATTTTGTCACAAGGTGAGGATATTTTAATTTTTTTCCTGCATGCTTTTGTTCAGTGCATTCAATGTTTGGAAATTGTGGTAAGAAAAGTAACTTTACTACACCAACAATCATAATGAGGAAATCTGTATATTTACTTTCTTCAGACAGAAAAGAAAAAAACAGTTGTTCTTTAAGTTCATAAAGTCTTGATAACATGCAGCCATAAGATAGCACCTCATTTCTGTGTTAATAAGTGGTTGAGTTTATTTACAATCCATTGCAGGACATAGATATGAAAATAATCTTGTTTTTAGTGACCTTGCTTTTACATAATTAACTATTTTACCACTTGATTAATACTTCTGCAGGTTCAGGAACGAGTGATTTGAAAAAAGTGTTCCTATATGGAGAAAACAATATGTAAAGATTATTTATTTTGCTTTGCTATGGCCAAAAATCCAACTACAGATCCTTTTATAAAAGTCATATCATCTGTGCAAATACTCAAACCAGATTTCCATGAAAAAGCTGCTGCATCAAAATAGTCACTTAATAAATCAAATATATCTTGTTCATTATTTGTTAGGAAGAGTGCTTTACAAAATAGAAAGTGCTATGAGGCTCTCATCATGAATGAATCTGATAAATTCTATCAACTGTGCATTATTTGTGACATTAGTTGACTTGTCCAACTACATAGAAAAATGTTAAACTTCATATAGTAATTCTATAATTCAATAGTTTTAGATATATTCTGAATCATTTACAAATAGTATGATCTGAAATGGGAAGTTTTTTTACTTGTCTTTCAAGATCTATATTAAACGTTATTTTTACAATTTCAGAGCATGTAAGCAAAATTACAGATTCGGCTGTTAGTGGGAATTTTCTTCACTTGGTTTTCAAAATCTTTACTAAACTCAGAGCATACAGGTAAAATTAAAGACTGAACTGTTGTATGGGTTTGGGTTTTGGAGAAAAGGATAAACAGAAGAGGAAATGAGGATTGATGAAGAATGAGAAGAAAGAAAACAGTGAAGTGAGGTAACTGGTCAGAAAGAAGGGTATAAGTAGACAAGAATAAAATGGTATATGAAGTGATTAATGATAGAGAAATGATTTGAGGAGTGATAGGAATATGTTTTTGATTTATGAAAAATTGATTGTCAATTAGGAATGTAGAAGATATACAAACAGTGATAAAATGTTATTTAAATGACTGAAAGTGTAATTAATTATAAAATAAAAAATATTGTTTACATTTAATTAAAATACATTGAAAACGTAAAGAAAAGAGGTAGAATTAAAGAGAAAATAGGATGTGAAATAAGGTAGATATAGTAAATAGCTACTGGCTGCAAAATTAAATTAAATTGAGTTTTATTTATGGATGCTGTTTAATTACTACGGCTTTTAGCATCCCATTCTATATTGGGTGTGAAAGACCGGAAATTTTTCTCAGAGTCCTCTTTGTCAGACTTGAGGTTCTTTTATGTGCTGTAAATCTATGATACGAGACTGTTGGCTTTACTTCCCTTCCGAAGGAAGCCATGCTAAGGATTTTTATGCACACAAAAATCCTTTATCCTCTGCCAGATTTGAACCCCCGATCTGGAGAACTAGAAGCTAGCATAGTACCCTTAGACCCTACCGGTTGCCAGTAGCAGTTAGGATTAAATAAGATAGTGAGAAGGCAACAAAAGGAAGGATTTAGATAGGGAATTTTAGAAGTTTTGTTGGGTACCAGTAATGGATAATGTATTGGGTTCTAGTAGGAAATTAGAATTTTAGGCCAGTGTGAAGTTAGTGTATAGGTTTGATTAGTTAAAAATTGAGTATTGACTTAATTTTAAGTTAACACCTATAATATGAAAAGTAAAGAGATGTGAAATGTAACCAGATCATTTTGAGAAATAAATACATAAAACTTGGGATCATATGTCCTGGTGAAGCTTCCAAGAGCCAGGAAATTTAATTACAGATTTTACTTTTATTCATTTTTGTTGTTTTGTGGGACTTTAATTTTTACTTTCTATACTATGTATAGTAAGTAGGGGAAGTATTGTATTCCACCCAAAAATTCAACACCGAGATTTCACCGGAAATATATGTTTTGAGGCCCTCTGAATAAAAAAAACCCATTTTTGGAAACATGTCCGTGTGTGTGTGTGTGTCTGTGTGTCTGTGAACAGCACAACTCAGAAACGAACAGTCAAATAAACACCAAACTTGGTGTTTAGGTTCAGTATCTTCCAGAGATGAGACACGAAGGTTTTTAAGAAAATTACCCCACCCCAGATTACCCTTTACATGGAACATTTTTCGAAAATTTTAATTTCCTCAAAAATGGCTGTATTAATTTTGATTAAAATATCATATCTTTCAGATATTTTCATGACAAATGAAATGTGTATCTCCAATTTTCTGGGAATGTCTCCAAAAGTATTCTTCATTGTGAACGACTTTTACATAACTGGTAAACCATAAGAGATAGACAAAATTTTACTACACAAAAAATGTAGATCGCATTAAAATACACAATTTATGTCATATACATTTTTTTTGTTGAGTGAACCATTTTTGAGATATTGCTTGTTATTCCCTTAAATTTTCCAATACTTATACTTTTTCTCAAATGCGAATTCGTTATTCATTTTTTTTTTGTCCTGGTAATGCAAAGAGAATGGAATACTGCACATAGCAACCAGCTCTTAATATATTTGACTATCGCTTAAAGCCTACCAATTCCCCTTGCATCTACAAGAAAATTAGCAATAAGATTAACATCTTGATATCTCGATTAACATGAAGCATATGGAGAATAAACTTTTGTAAAAATAGTTTGTACAAGAGTAGAGAAAGTCATGTGAGTGTAATGCATCAGATTTTTTGCAATTATTTCAGCCACGGCATAACTAGCTTCTTGTGCTTTACCAAATATACTAACTTGTTTTGTAAAACTTCTTAGGACAAGTTTCTTTCAAAGTATTCCAATGGTTTGCTTTTTAATTGGTTATGATTTGTGGCATTTTAACTTATTGGATAGGTATCATTGCTTTAGTTGACTGTTGCTCCCCTCAGACGGCACACTAAGGGCGTTGCTCTCCTCCAGTTGATTTGAAACCAAATTAAAAGTAAGTTTCTTGATGCTGCCAGAAACAACACTTTATCATTTTATTCGAAGATGGAGAAATCATTTTCATTATCATCATTTAATTTTGCTTTTTTAATAAAAAATTGAGCAATTTTAATTGCAATTATAGCTTTTGTTAATAAAGAAAAGTTGTATGAAAAGTGGAAGGGAGAGAATAAAGATTACAGTGTGGTGTGTGATTGTATTTATTTAGGAGTAAAAATAGATGGAGGTAATAAATGGGAGAAACAAAAGAAGTTTGCATTGGAAAAAGGTAAAGGGGCTATGGCAGCAATTGGAAGCTGCAAATATAGAGTAGGTAACTAATATAAATGTTAAATGGCTGGAAAAAGTTTATGAGATGGTTGTGGAGGCAAAAATGATGTATGGTATAGAAATATGGGGATTAGATAGAGGATGGGAAAGTATAGATGAGGTGCACAGGATGTTTTTTAGAGAAATACTAGGGTTACTGAAGGCAATTGTAAGAGAGGTAGCACAATTAGAGATGGGCAGGGGGCGACTAAGGGGGAGACAATGGAAAGAGCTTTGAAATTTTGGTTCAGAACTTTAAATCTAGAAAAAAGTAATGTGTTAAGACAGTGTGTAGAATACCAAGAGAATAGTTTAATGAATGATGGATGGGTTTTGGAGAAAAATGGGTTAGGAGGCATGTGGAGAAGGAGAGAAAATAACGTGAAAAATGTTTGGAAAAAGCCAAGGAAAAGACTGGAAGATATAGAAATACAAAACATGTTCAGTGAGACTGCCGAAAAGAGCTCATTGGTTTGTTATAGGCCAATGAAATACATGGGGTAGGGAAAAATATATACATAGTAAATAAAGAAGAGAGAGAATCTATTGCATGGGTAAGAACCAGAGCATGGAGGCTAAGAGGGTTAAGACAGGGTATTCCTCAAAACCAATGTCCAATATGAGGTGGTAATGAAGACATTGAACACATAATATTTAAGTGCCAAGCAACGGAAAATTGGAGAAGAGAATTTATTAAAATGAAGTGGTTGAAGGGGGATAGAAATACGCTTATAATCGAAATGATGTGCAAGGACGCTAGGAGCATTGGACAGTTTTTGTGTAAAGTAAGTTTTGGCTTTGGACAGTGGATAGAGAAAAGTAACAGGTAGTGTATCTTACCTTGAATGGAAAACTATGGTGAATGTGTGATGGTAAAGTAATCAATAAGTGACAAGTGAAAAACAAATGGTAATGGGACATGAAAAACTGAAGCAAGATAATTTATTGACGGGAAATTTTAAATTGTAAAAAAATAAAAAGGTAGTGATTGTCTACAGAATGAGTGGCCAGGGTCAAAGTTCAGTACACAATCAAATTGTTAATCTCTTAGCACAATAAAACAATACAATTACAGCTTTTGCAACAACACACTGTGTTGAGTAAAAACAGCCTCAATTAAAACACCAGCGTACTGATCTATATTATGTTCTTTCAAAGTGGAAAGCCTTAAATATAAAAACGGTTATTCTCTTTCATACAGCAACCACCTTTAATAACAACAGAAAATACCTAATTACTTATAATAATGCCATAGCCATATTAAAATGAATGAGAATACAACAATACTTGCAGCAATAGTTGTATTAAAATGAACTCTTGAATATCACTTTTTGTATAACAGAATGTTATAATTTATATTTGGGGGAAAGTAAATGCCATTAGTCATGTTTTATTTGGAGGATGTTGTGATGGTCATTTTAGCATCAATTTAAATTAGCTCTAGGTTCCCATTTAAAAATATTAAATTGACCTTAAAATGACCATCATAACGTCCTCCAAACAAAACATGACTAATGGCACTTACTTTCCCCCATAATATCAAGCAACTTTTATTCAAGACATTTCTTTCTACAACACTTAGTTTTGGAGATATTGTAGATTCTCAACTTAAATGGTCCACCCTATATGTGTACCTGTGGACAGCTTACTCGAAAAGTAGATTAAATAAAAAGCTTATTTAAGTTCAGCATCTACCAAGGATGCAACACAAATATTTTCAAAAAAATCCTCACCCAGACTACCCTTTATGTGGTAAGTTTTTTGGAAAACTGATACGGTAATTTGTATTACAAATTACTCAAATGTAAATAATGGTTGTAATATGAATATGTATTTTTATATGACATTGATTTCAGATGTTTATTAATTGTAAATATTGTTGGAAAGTACATTTATAAGGCTTTACTGAAACTGTCAATAATAGCGCAATAATGCAGCGAGGGGATGAGTTGTTTATCATTACCGGGAACAAGGAAGTTACGTAATGTTCGCGCGCTTTCGGTAGAAATTTCTAGAATATTTCCTAAAGCATATGTATTCGTGGTTTTCATTGGATATTAAAATAGACGCTAATGTTGGAGCGTTTTATTAGCCAATAGCAGTTCATTTATAATCTTTAGGCATGTCGAGGAGTGGGAGTATATAAGCCGGGTCCGAGGTAGATCGCCCCGCAGTTCAACAAAATTCTCAATACCTTACACATCGGTCGCCCAGTTCATCAAAATTTCTAGTACGCTGTCTTCAGTTCGTCATAAGTTACGCGCAGCAGAATTACGAGAATCTAAAATATTATACAGTTAAATATATACAAAGTTGAAGTACGCGAGTTAAAAGTGATAAGTAAGAAGTTATTACAAACAGTTTCAGTTTAGCGAGTATCTAAATCAATATGTAAATGTGTTCGTGAACGTGTTCGGCAATAAAAGTTATAAAACCAATTTCTTCATTAAGTATAATTTCTGGATAAAAAGATTCCTTTCCGATTCACAACCTGTAAGAGATACTTGTTCGACCCAAAGAGCTAGCTGGAGGACATTTAAAGTGAATTATTTTAAAACTGATGCAAATTGCTACGCCAGATGGAGCTACAAACCAAAACAAGGAGTGACGTCACAAGATGGCTTCAACACACGTGATGTAAACAAACCTTTGTAAGAATCTCATCGCAAATTGCCGCACCAACGTTGGGGCTTAAAACATATACAATATTCCGTCGCAAAACTTTTAGTTTCTCAAAAATGACTAATACTATATGTATAAGATGTTTTCATGACAAATGAAGAAATGTGTATCTTGAGTTTTCTGGGAATAGCATCAAGTCCTCTTCATTCTGAATGACTTTTGTATAAATTGGTAAACTGTAAGAGATGGACAAAATCCTACTACGCAAAAAATATAGATCTCATCAAAGTACACAACTTACACAATATAAATTTTTTTCTGGAGTTAACTATTTTTGGGTTATTCCTTGTGTTTGTTTGAATGTTCAAATACTTTTACTTTATAACTGGAAAGTCATTATTGGATTTTTTCTCATGGTTATGCAAAGAGCATGGAATTTCAAATCCATCACATAGCAACACTCTTTTTAAAAATCTATCACTTTAAGTACAGTATCCTACAGTGAAATATGTAAATGTGAATTAAAAGTTTATTGAATTAACAAGAAGTAGATAGAAGAATAAAATTTTTGTAAGAATATTTAGTAGAAAAGTGAGCAGAGAAAGTGATGTGATGCAACACATCAGATATTTTTACTTTTTCTACTACATATAGTAAGTAGGGGAAGTATTGTATTCCACCCAAAAATTCAATACCGAGATTTCACCGGAAATATATGTTTTGAGGCCCCCTGAATCCAAAATGAGCATTTTTGGAAACATGTCCGTCTGTCTGTCTGTGAACAGCATAACTCAGAAACGAACAATCAGATAAACACCAAACTTGGTATTTAGGTTCAGTATCTTCCAGAGATGCGACACGAAGGTTTTCAAGAAAATCCCCCCAACCCAGATTACCCTTTACATGGAACATTTTTCGAAAATTTCAATTTTCTCAAAAATAGCTCTAACGATTTTGATTAAAATATCATATGTTTAAGATATTTTCATGACAAATGAAATGTATATCTCAAAATTTCTGGGAATATCTCCAGAAGTATTCTTCATTGTAAACAACTTTTGCATAACTGGTAAGCCATAAAATTTTACTACACAAAAAATGTAGATCGCATTAAAATACACAATTTATGTCATATACATTTTTTTTTGTTGAGTGAACCATTTTCGAGATATTGCTTGTTATTCCCTTAAATTTTCCAATACTTATACTTTTTCTCAAATGGGAATTCGTTATTCATTTTTTTTTGTCCTGGTAATGCAAAGAGAATGGAATACTCCACATAGCAACCAGCTCTTAAAATATTTGACTATTGCTTAAAACCTACCAATTCCCCTTGCATCTACAAGAAAATTAGCAATAAGATTAACATGTCGATTAACATGAAGCATATGGAGAATAAGCGTTTGTAAAAATAGTTTGTAAAAGAGTAGAGAAAGTCATGTGAGTGTAGCACATCATAATTTTTTTCTTGTTTTCAGTTAGTGTTTACATATAATTAGTCACATAAATTCATAGTAGAGAGAAGCAGTTCAACCTCATCATGCTTCCTTGCCCTCTTTCTCTTTATCTTGCTAAGCAGGACTTGTTCTGAAATGTATACTCTAATGATGGTATCTTACAATTTACAATGATGTGGGATATTTGCAATTGTAGAAACTTGAACAGAGGTTGTACAATGAAGAGAGCAGTGTCAATATACTGCTATAATATTGGATCTGCAAAATTTGCTTCCTAACCTTGATGTTACTGCATTAACACCCTTTGTCTGAGAGAGTCCAAAATGAATGAACACTCAGAATATTGATTGGAAACAACTGATTTTCTGAAGATTAATGTTTATGAAACTGTTTCTGTACATACTTAACAAGAAAGAGCAACACCATGGTTGTTGCCCTAATTTCCTTGACTATTCTATTTGTTTAAATAGTTGTTCCCAAACTTTTCAGTAACAGTGCACATGAAATGTTATATAATTACTAACATGCATTAGCACACATGTGAAACTGTGAAAAGAAATTGGATAGCAATGAATGAGTATTAAATATTTGAAATCTTGTTTATTATGACATGCAGAGATGTTACATTAGTAGCACTATAAAACTCAAATAAACCATAGAGCAGTGAGCTGGTAGAGGGCAACTATGATCTGGAAAGTTAGAGAAATGAGTAGTTAAACTTTTATGAGAGTGACCTTATAGCACTTTGCTTCCTGTGTAACTTCTGATTACTTTATAATTGCAATGGTCAGTAACCTTCATTAGCAAAGCTTTATACAACAGTTTAACACAAATATTAGGAGAGTATATGCATCTACAGGGTGAGCAGAAAGTCCCTTTACACTGCCCTAACCCGGATCTATGAAGCAAACAAGGAAGGCCTCCAAGAAGTCCTGACCTTACCACACCTGATAATGCACTGTGGGGTATTGTGAAAGAAGATGTGAAAAAATGTCAATACGTATACGAGGTATGATCAAAAAGTTTCTGGAATGACGTCATAAATACTACACAAAGTTTCTTTTGTCTAATCTGCACGTCACCCTTGAAGTAGTCTCCTTGAGAGTTGATACACTTGTCCCAACGCTTCTGCCACTGCTGGAAGCACCTTTGGAAGTCCTCTCTTTCAACATGTTCAGAGCCTTCTGCGATTCGCGATGGTTGACATCAGTGTCCTCAAAACAGTGTTCTCGGAGCCGCATTTTAAGTTGTGGGAAAAGAAAAAAGTCCATGGTGCCAAATCTGGAGAATAGCGGGATGGGGAACAGTATTCATCCTATTTTTATCCAAAAATTGGCGAACAGAAAGGGCTCTGTGCGTGGGCATATTGTCATGATGCAGGAACCAGTCACAACTCCTCCATTTCTCCGGCTGTTTGCATCGCACATTCTCCCTTAATCTTTGCAGCACTTGTTTGTAGAACACTTGATTCACTGTTTGACCCTATGGCACAAATCCCTTATGTACAATCCCTTTAATGTCAAAAAACACAATCATCATTGACTTCACTTTGGATCGAACTTGTCTGGCCTTTTTCGGGCGTGGAGATGAAGCACTCTTCCGTTGTGAAGATTGTTGCTTCGTTTCTGGATCGTACCCAGAAATCCATGTTTCATCACCAGTAATAATTTTCTCCATAAACTGTGGGTCATTTTGTAGCTGTTGTTTAAGATCTGTGCAGGCAATCACACGGCTTTCCTTTTAGTCATTTCAAATCAGGCAGGGCACGAATTCTTCTAATGTCCAAATTGTCTTTCAAAATGCTTTGAACACTTCCAAAGGAGAGTCCTAATGAGTCAGAATGTTCTCTTATTGTAATGCGCCTATCATTTAAGACCATTTCCCTCACCTGATTTTGTCATCCTCCGTGGACTAGTGGTACCGTGCTAGCCTCTAGTTCCCAAGGTCATGGGTTCAAACCCGGCGGAGGATGATGGATTTTTTTGGGCATAAAAATCCTTAGCATGGCTTCCTTCGGAAGGGAAGTAAAGCTGGTGGTCCCGTGTCATAGATTTATGGCACGTAAAAGAACCTCAAGCCTGATAAAGAGGCCTCTGAGCAAAATTACCGGTCTTTCACACCCAATATGGAATGGGATGCTAAGAACCACAGCAGTTAAAGAGCGTCCATAAATAAAAACTCAATTTCAATTTCTCACCTGATTGATATTTTCATCAGTTTTGCTGGATCAGGGTCTCCCCGAATGATCTGCATCTTTAACTGATGTACACCACTTTTAAATTTCGAAAACCACTCAAATGCTTGAGTTTTGCCCATAACTTCCTCCCCATAAGCTGTTCTTAACATTTCATAGGCTTCTGTTGCAGTTTTACCAAGTTTAAAGCAAAATTTGATGTTCGTTCTTTGTTCTTCGTAATCTGACATTTTTGCTACGCAGAAAAATCGCAGCACATGCAAAACACTGTTCACTTCAGAGCATCTACCTCGTCACTGCATGGTCACAGGAAGTCACATGACCTCTCATTTTTATCGGGAAGGAACGCTGTAAGTACAGTCTGGATAAGAATTAAAGAAATCTCAGCGTCAGCATTGTTGTGAAGCCATTCCGGAAACTTTTCATCACACCTCATATGATGAGCAACTGAAAAGCGCAGCTTATAAAGCTTCAAAGGTAGTGTAAAGGGATTTTCCACTCATCCTGTATATAGAAATAATGATGCTAAAGAGTTAGCTTTGATTAAAATACAATTGAAACTGCTTTCTTATTTATTGTTACAGTTCTTCAGGACTGGGAAAAGTGCTCCAAGATCACTTTTGTAAAAGCTGAGCAGAATTAAGGTCAACTTTGTAATAAAATGAGTTTTGGAACTTTCCCTACAAGGCCATAAGGATTAACTCCATACATCTAACATTTTCCAGCTTCTACCTTATTCTTCATAATTGCTACAGAGTAATCTGAACACGAGAGAATAGTTCTTATACTGTTCTTTAAAACCTTGACTACACTGGTTGACTTATTGCTTTTTGCCAGCAAATTTGATAGCAGAACATCCAAATCTGCTCTGATATTCGACACAGCGTCTGATTTTGTTGTATCTAAACATTGATCTTCTAGTGACTTTGTTTGTCTGTCATTGAGTACTTCAAAATACTTTATCACAGCAAACAAAACTGTTCAGTGCAATTGCAGAATAAATAACACAGTGATTGTTTTACTATTTTGTGTTATTAGTTAGTTGAACTAAAAGGTCATACTAAAAATTGAAGCTATAGTTCTCAAAACCCATTTTACTGAAGAAATAACATTCCATACAGGTAATTAAATCATAGCCATATAGCTGATTGCTTTTCAGAGTAAGCCAGGATGTTCATTTAACTCAAGGTAACATAACATAAGGATCAGCTATTTAAGAAAAACCTATGGTGCATTCCACTCTTAGGGACTGAAGATGTACTAAAGGAAAATTCAGAAATAATTTAAGCAATTAATCCTGTCATTAAAACAGCGTTCAGGTTCTTAATATATAAATAATAAAAAAGATTGGAATAGCAAATACCTTAAACCTATGCAAAATAGGATGTTCACTACTATAAGCAAAAATACCTGCTACAAGTTACAATATTGCACAAATACGTTTACAGGAATAAGGAGCAGGATGGGGTAGCAGGGAAACTTATGGTGTGGGATTTATCTGTGAAGAATGGTGCAATATATAAGATTTTGGCTAAACTTTTTCAGCGGACATTAGGTTTTATTTTCACTCACATTTGCTTCATTTACCTGAGATTGGCTATGAGCTGTTCATGGGGTTTGTGTTTTCTGTAACACCTCACTCAACATTTCAATTTTTTAATGCGTGTACCTAAGGTATAAGCACAATTTTAAAACTATTACGTACTGTATTTTCTTGGGTTACAGATAGGTGCGTGTTTCTAAAACTGTCTTTTGATTTAAGTTCTAACGTAAAACAAGTTTTGTTATGCTATGATATATAACCTTTCTATTTTTATACTACAATGCGATGGGGCTGTTGGTTGAGTGCTAGCTTTCTGTACCCAAAGTTTAGGTTCATCCCAATCCAGGAAAATGGTATTTAAATGTGTTTTAATAATAATAATAATAATAATAATAATAATAATAATAATAATAATAGTTGTGGTTTGTAGTACAAAACTTGAAACTTATAGAAAATATTTTTGAACAAAAACTTACCTGTTTTATTCAAAATTGTTGAATTATTTTCAACTAACTTATATTTATTTCTATTCAAAATATAACCCTTTATTTCTGTTTGATAATCACTTACTTCTATTGATAAATAATCATTAGCTTCTATGCAGAAAATATTCTTTTGCTTTTATTTGATAAATGTTTACTTCTATGTGAAAAGTAATGATTGACTTCCACTTGAAATATGTATAATACTTTAAATTATTTTGATGTACAATTATTTACTTCTAATTGCAAAACAAGTGTTTGCTTCTACTTGAAATAATAATTTACTTCTTTCTAAAAATAATTGGTTGATAATATTCAGAAAAATAATTGGTTGTTTCAACACTGAAACAAACAACTATTTTGTTCTTGATTATTTCATTGCCACTAACTAGCTGAAAATGTGTCTGCTAAGTATGAAATATTTACTGCTGCAATTTTAGATGCCTATTAAGATTTATTGCTAAAAGTTTCTAATAGGACTCTTTTCATTATAAGTGTGTGCAGAGTGCATATGAACTTTTATTGAGTTTTAGAGACTGTTCAAGGACTTTTACTATTTTCTTTGGTATACAAAACCCATGGGCTCCTGTGGTACACTACAGAGTAGTTGCATTTTGTTCCATAAACATGTCCTCTCTCTTGAAATTTAAAACTGAATCAGTTAATGGCACAAAACAATACCACCGAGTGGGATGGCTCAGGCGGTAATGTCTGTGGTCCACATTATGGAGGTCCCAGATTCAAATCCCATGGGCCGACCATCTGACTGAGGATTTTTTGTGGTTTTCCTCAGCTGCTAAGGTAAATACTGGATTGGATATTTAATACTATGACACAAAATTCCACCTTAACTCTAAAACAATACTAAAAATGAAAAATAGGTGGTAATAGTGAATGCTGTGCCATCTAATCACAGACAATGAAAGCAGATAAGCTGAACAGCACCCTAATGCCATCTGCATGGCACGAAGCAGAAGATCTGGCTCCTATGCACTGATGTATCTGTGGACACGTGACGAAGCAAAATGGCAGGTTACAGGGATGAGACCTAGAAGGCTGTCTGCCTTTCTATATGAAAGCAGCAGTTAGACTGGAAGGCACCCTAATGCCATCTCAGGGCATGAAGCAGAAGATCCAGTTGCTATGCACTACGGTCTCTATGGACACGACGAAGTGGGTGGTTACAGGGATGAGACCTAGAAGGCTAACTGTCCACCACACCTCAGTCTAAGAGTTATCCACTAACAGATCCATTACGATATGACCCTGTAGTTAAAGTACGTAAAATAAATAGAGTAATAATAATAATAAAAACACTTACTTTTTAAATTTCCTGTAACATGTTTCGAAGGCTGCTTACCTCCATTGTCAACTGGATATTGCTAATGGAGGAAAGTAGCCCCTGAAACTTGTTATGGAAAATTTGAAAAGTCAGTGTCATTTTGTGTCATTTATCGACTCAGTTTTAACTTTTAAATGATGTCAATAACACTGTCATCAACTTCCAGGTATGAAGGTATGTCTTTTCACATATGCTGAAGATATGCCACTGATCTTTTGCTGGCACATGTGTCAGGGCACTGGTACACTTCAGTTTTAGGGACCCCTTGATGTATAGTTTGGGCAATGATTAATTGTTGTGTTGGTTCTATTCCATGATCAATTTGGTTGCCAAATATGAAGTTAATGGATTTTTTCTTCTCGGGTCACATGAACACCTAGTTTACAAGACTGTAATTAGCAATGTCATAGGCATTATTGCTAGGACTGCCTGCTGAAGATTTACGCCAATCTGTTACACTGCTCAAGCAGTCTAATGTACTAATGTGTTGCTGCACAGTTTGCTGTAGTCAACATTGTGAACAGTTGCTTTAAATAAACAGTTCTGTAGATTAGAGTAACAGAACAGCTATTGATCAGTAAGTGATGAAAGTTTGCATATTCTGCTTGGGGATTGTTGCACTACTCACGTAATTTGTTTTATAATTTATGATTATCTGTTGCTGGATAAATGATATTACAGTAGCTAGAAGGTAATAAGTACTGGATTAATTTATTTGTACTATCAAAATCCAAGAAAATCAATTGCACCATTGGAGACCTTGGATTCCATATGTCAAAACACCAACAAACATCCTTGAACAATCTCTGAAAGTTTTGTAGTTAAGGCTTCATAACTTCATAACTCATAAACATAGTTTACATAAACATAGTTTACATAAACATAGTTTTTTACTTTAAAAATTCTTATTTTATATTTTGTAACTTATTATTTGAAAAAAAAAACTGTTATACCAAATAATCAAAAAGTTTCCAAAATAATTGAACAATTGAATAAAACAAAAAAAATCAAATGCCATTATTCTAATTTGGTTATCCCAGAGGAGAAGACTGGGGGAAACCTAGGTACGAGAAAACTCAATTAGGAGGCCAAAACCTGGCAACAATCAAATTGAGGACTTTATTTTTCACTTTTTGCAACCTAATAGTTTGAATGCTACGTTTGAGAACTCAGAGTCTATTGTGCAATATTTAATACAGATCTATAGCTGAAGGGCTCAGTGTAAAACCAGATGAGCATTTTAGAAAACTATTCAGGTAATAAAAAAGATTTTACACATAAATTTTACTGTTTCTAACAACATACACTTTTTAAGATATAAAGATAGGATATTATTTGGTTGTATTTTAAGCCTTAATCAGCATTTATTGCTTGCTGCAAGAGATTTTTAAGACTTTTTTTTTGATTCACTACAGTACCAAAAATAACAAACTTGAAAGAGGCCTAATTTAAACATGATTTTTGTTTTCACATTCATATTTTAAAATGAATTCACTCATTTATACATGGTCATATCGTCATAAGAAGTAGTAAATTAAACTGAGAACATGTTGGTGTTTTTTAAATTTCACATTAAATTTTTTAAATAAATGCCCAGTAGTGCACAGGCATCTAATTTGACTTATGCAATATAGCTTCAATCACTTTCACTTCATTATTTTATTACTGCACTCAACAATTTCTACGAAAAGGAAGGTAAATATCAGCACATATTTTAAAACAATATACTTTATTATGATGCTCAGATGTTGGTATAAAGTTAAAGTAACAATATAACGTGTTGTTTGAGTCCGAATTCAATTGAAGTCTGAAGATGAGAAAGAATGCTGGTACCTTCTTGAAACATATTAAATGAAGTGAGTGTTACCAATTCCAACGCAAATAATCTACTTCATATCTGTGTAAATGGTGATGACTTGATGCTGTTGCATAAGTATGGAGCACAAAGTAGCAAAACATTTAACTTTCTGCTAGCAAGCAGAAATGGATTTCATAAGTGCCATGACTTTTGCACTATTGCAGTGATCAACACTCCTTATTACTAAATTATATATTTTATAAAAAATAATTATTTACTTAGAAATACATTTTATGTTATTTTAGTGAGAAACTATTACTCAAGCTATATTTCTGACACACAGCAATTTTGAGAATATGATTATAGTATTGATTTTTAAATTTCTATATTTCAAGGTACATTATATTGATAACAGCTTTAATAACACTAATAAGGTAATAATGTACTGATATGCAGTTTTCCTTCTTTATGTAGCAGACCCATGCCAACAATGGAAAGCTGATATCACAATACAACTTAAGCCGGGATTATAATGAGCTTAACGTAATGTGACTTAACTTAATGCAGCATAACAAGAAAGTCTAACATATTGTAATAAATGAAGCTATTTAGGGTTGGCTTAAAGTATCTACTAGTGCGAAGTAACTTAAGAGTTTGGCAATATCACACTTTTTCTTCCTGTTAAGTCAAGTTTGATGTCACATGGTAATTAGAACCAATCAGCATGAAGTAGTAGCATGAAGTAATAAAAGACCTACCAATCAAGAGCCTTCCCATTACATTAAATGCATCCTAATTAGAACTTCAGTTTAGCAGCATTTCTAAAATTCATGTTACTCCCATCACGCTGAGTCACATTAAGTAGTGTTCATTGTAATCCCAGTAATAGCATCAATAGATCTAAGATTTCTTCAACAGTCAGGAGTATATAACCTAAATGACAGAATCACTTCTCTACCTGGCTATTGCTCTAATGCCATTACCGTTATTCATTTGTAGATGCAAATTTTTCTTACCCTGCTCATCACTGGGAAAATCTGCCTGGCTAAGCAGAAATAGGCAACACAACAGCAGAAACAGCCTCTAATACAATTTTTACAGCATAACTCTAATTAGTATTATCAGTATTAGTGAATACCACACTTATTTCTTTGCCTTTTACACCTAAACTCTCAGAATTATACCTCTAGTGACTAAAACCTACAAAGCATGACAAATGCAGGGTCCTTTAAGAGCCCTAGGCTTAGGAATGGAATAAAACATTAGGTAGGTATTTGCTATTCATCTTTTCTTTATTTATATAACACATAATCTAGAAAACCAAGCTTTGGCTGGGGAATTTTCAAGCAATAAACACTAAGAAACACAGAAGTAACAAACCAGAGGTAGTTTCTCTTCTGATGGAACATCGTTGAAATCTACTAGAGTTTGCACCTTGGATGTTGCAAAAGGAAGAAAGATAGAAAAAAAAAGAAAAAAAAAAGAAACACTGTAAGAAATGTGCTTATAACAATTAGTTCATGGTACCTACATATTTATTTAAAGATGTTTCTAGCAAAGCTTAAAGAGATAAAAAGTTAAAAATACTTATGATATGCAGCAGTGTAATTCCATGTTTGTCCCTAAATTAAAAAACATATAACTCATAATGCAAATTACGCTCTTAAAGGCACATACCCAGTACACTAATGTCCTCTTCATTGTTTGATAGAATATTTCTAGACCATTCATTACAGTTCTATTTAGTGTACACCCGTTCAATATATTTGAAAGTCACAATCTACACATAAAGTAAACAGCACAGGGTGGACCATTTAAGTTGAGGCTGAACAATATCTCCAAAACTAAGCATAGTAGAAAGAAATGTCTGTAATAAAATTTGCTTGATATGGGGGGAAAGTAACTGTCATTAGTCATGTTTTGCCTGGAGAACGTAATAATAGTCATTTTAGGGCAAATTTAATTTTTTAAAATGGGAACCTACAGTTACGATCAAATTAAACTAATTGTAAAATGGCCATCACATTGTCCTCCAAATAAAAATGACTAATGGCATTTACTTTCCCTCATAATATCAAGCAACTTTTATTCAAAACATTTCTTTCTACAATACTTAGTTTTGGAGATATTGTACAGTTTCAACTTAAATGGTCCATCCTGTATATAGAACCATTTCTTATACAAATATAAATTGAAGTCATCATCGTATTTTTTGGATAGTACTCTTATTACAGGCACTTCAGGAATTCACACTGTCCATACATCATGAGTACTTAAGCAACTTTTCGCAAGTGCTATATACATGAAGTGAAATATTATGTATAGTGCATTAATATGTGGCTTTTATTGTTCCATGCAAATCTGTGTTTGTGTATTTTCCATGAAGTTTAAATATAGATATACGTATCATCTAGAAAGCCAATAATGAATGTTTCTATGACTACTACCCAGAAAATGCCTTCCTGCTTTAATGCAAACTTATCTTTTCTTTTACTAATTTAAACTGGTCTTTGTTTCATTGTTATAACCATGGTAAACAGTAGATATATTCATAAAACATCCATAAAAATGTAAGAAGAATCTCCGATTACATAGGTTGCTCTCTTAATTCATCTTCTAATTCTCAATTTAAAGTGAATTTCACACCTTTTCAATAACCAAACTTGCTCTTCTGGAACTAGTTATAACAAAGCTTCTCTTGTATCATCTAAGACATTTTAAAGGACAAATATGCTTTCTTCTCATATTCTAATTAACAATACTTATATCACAAAATAAATGAACTGTTTCAATTAATTTATTTAACTCCCTTATAATCAAGTATGTTGCAACTGAGTACCGTGGATTCACTTAAGGAACAGAAAATTGGAGAAAAGAATTTTTTAACAAGAAGTGGTTGAAGGGGGATAGAAATACACTTATGATTGAAATGATATGCAAGGACGCTAGAAGCATTGGACAGTTTTTGTGTAAAGTAAAAAATAAATGGCTTTGGACAGTGGAAACAGAAAATAAGAGGTAACACATCTTACTTTGAATGGAAAACTATAGTGAATGTGTGATGGTTAAGTAATCAATAAATGAAAAGTGAAAAACAAGTAGAAATGGGACATGAAAAAAAAAAACTGAAAAAAACCAAGATAATTTATTGACAAGAAATTGTAAAATGTAAATAATCTATAGTGATTGTCTACAGAATGCATTGACGGGAAATTGTAAAATGTAAATAAACTGTAGTGATTGTCTACTGAATGAGTGACCAGTGTCAAAGTGCAGTAGACAATCAAATTGTAAAACTCTTAGCACAATAAATACAAAATAAGGAAGGAAAAACATGTATATAGATTTCAACAAAATTAAATATTTAGGTTGTTTTGTTTATCTGTAGTGCAAAAAAAGCTTAAGTACATTTCATGTGCTCATGGAAGCCATACCGCTCTTAGCTTCATCTTTCTATTTGAGGATAAAATTATAACTTTATTTATCTTGCACCCTAAATATTATAATTAATGTGGAATCCACATTTGAAATATATTCTGCAAAAGAAATCACTTTATGTTTATAGAATATGAATTGCAGAAAGGATTTTTAAAACTTTTTGGAAAGTTTAAGCAACAAGCTTCTTGTATTTTTATTTTTGGGATAGAATTCTATGTACAAAACATTATTTCTGGAGGCATAACCTTGCTGTTTGGGATTTGCTTTTTTCAGTTTCAGCATAAAATTTAAAGTAGTTGTCCAGATAATTGGTGTAGCTGTAGTTAAAGGTAATGAAAAGAATACCATTTGGATTACATGTATAAAGAATCATATTAATTAGCAGAAAATCCCAGAACAACGCATGATGAATGTATTTCGTAATTCATTCTATGCTTCTGGACCTGTAAATGTTATGTTTTTTCTAAACTTCTTTACTTACATATGGTCACTAATTATCTAAAGCATTTCTCATAGTTGAATTTAAATCAATATAAATCTAAGAAAGCAACCTGCAAACATTACTTGAAGAGAGAGTTTTGCAGAATTTTTTCGTATTTGAAATTGAGACAATAAATGCAACTATTAAATAGAGCGTCTACAGTGTCTTTTTCTGCTGTGTATTTGTATGACTAGTATATATTGTTCCACATGGAGAACACTGGAAGGCACTTAACTGGTTTTATTTGCACAGCATGCTATATATTATTTTGTATAAAATATAAAACAACTTACAACTCCAAGGCTCTCCTTCTTGTTAAGACGCAGTTCCCTCAGCATCTGATTACGCTGTTCCATCATTAAGGTGCGTTCATATGTGTAGGCCGATATATCACTGTCCATCTAGAAAAAAGAAAATTAACTGTTATATCTGCAAGTTTTACCTTGAAAATTTTGTTATCTACTTACCACTGCATTATGGCAACCTAGTTGTGCTTAAGGAACAAAGTATGGTTGTGATTTGTGCTGACTTAACCAAGCAGAATTGAGGAGTAGAATGGAAGAATGGGTTAATAGGTTAAGCCATTCATTTTATTTCATGGCTTATGTGCTTTAATAAACATTTATGATATGAATACATTATTTGAAGTTCAAATCTCTGCTTAAAGACACTGATGAAAATAGATTGCATAATATTGCCTGGTTAAATGTTGATGAATTAAATGGTGTTAATACTGAGGACAGGCGGCGCCGTGGCCGAGTGGTTAGACCGCTCGCCTCCCACCGAGGTGGCCCGGGTTCAATCCCAGGTACCTGCATGTGGGATTTGTGGTGGACGAAGCGGCGTCGGCGGGTTTTCTCCGGGTTCTCCGGTTTCCCCTGCCATTCATTCCACCAACTGCTCCATCATCACCTTTCCTTTCATCCATTTCACCGACATTTCATTTCATCTACTTCCTTCATCCCATACCAGGCATCGGGCTGATCACCCATCCTGGATGCTCTGTCTGATCCATGAGTGTCTGCTCCTCGACGGGCCTCTGACCCCAGGCACCCGCTTGTAAGTCCTGGGGGTTGTAACTCCTACATAAGAGGAGGGTAAACAGATAATGGATGAATGAATAATACTGAGGACAACTCCAAATATTTGAATAATCAAGATAATGTTGAAGAAGAGGTTGTTGACATTTTTAACGTTACTTTATTCATTGTTATACTTATATTACATTTGTATCTATGGTTTAGACTTTACAATGATCATTTTTGCAATCTTTTATCTTCTAGATCAACAATTTCTCAAAGTGGGTTCCCCAGAACCCCAAAGGCTTAGTGAATCCCTAAATGGTTTTTAAAATTTATTTTTAGCTCAAAGGATACAATGAGGTATAAACAAAAAATTACAAAAATATCAATCAATAATATTTAATAACACATTTGCAAAGAATTTAATAACATAACGGCACAACAAAATGCTGCAATCATAGCATCCACCAAAACCTCATAGGTATATAGACAAGTACAGTAGGCAGCTTTGTTTCTACTTGAATTGTGACAAGTACAGCCTTATCATCCTTTTGCACAACAAATAGATATGAAGCTTCTCATTCCACATTTGGTAAACATTTCACTAACCAAATAGCTTTAGGTTTACAGGGGACTAAAGCAAATAAATAATTTAAGTAGCAGCATCCCAAGAAAATGGTTAAATATAGTATGTACAAAGGTACAATTTTCTAAGAAGAACTTGAGTAAAACAAAAGCTAACAAATAAGTAGCTTTACTTTATTATTATTAGTATTATTATTAATGATAGTATTAAACATGTAAAATGCAAGCAATATTTATAAGAAAATGCAACTGCATAAATAAAACTTTGCTTCAACTAATGCTCATTTTCTTCATATTCTTATACCTGTAGTTGATTAAAACATGGAATAAAATTTTGGGGAGAAAAATGTGAGAGAATATTTAGAATCCAAAAGAGAGCTATAAGCATAATAAATGGTATAGACAGCAGGAAGTTCTAAGTTCTGTAGAGTTTATTTTAAGGAACATATAATATACTACAATTAGCTTGTCTTTTTTTATAGCACAAGTTCATAAATCATATTAAACAAGTTCATCAAGGAGAACTATGTACAAATACAGAATCCATACTATAACACGAGAAGAAAAAATTTGTTCATGTTCAAATATGCAGGACAAATATTCTAAATAATAATCTCACAAATGTAGGCATTAAACTATACAGGATGAATCCTATCTCTACCAACAAACTTTCACAAATAGTTCAGGGATTTATTTAAAGGTGAGTCGAAATTGTAACACTAACATCACTTAAGTTTACTCACTTAACATGTTTCGGGAAACCGTTGTTCCCATCCTCAGAAGGTTAACTCAACTGGCCCGTGTTGTTGGTGTTTCCGTTTTTTGGACTGGATCCTGTGGTGGCATCTTGTGGTGGAGAAATGTACTTCCAGAGAGGATTTGGTGGCGGCAAATCAAAATTCATTAGATGTGTGTTGTGTTTTAGAATGGTGATCTTCTCCCATGCATCTAATTCGGCTGCAAATTTGGCTGGTTTGACTAATGTAATATTGGGTTTGATGTTGTGATTAGTGATCCAAAAATGGTGTGAAACTGCAGATTTGTCCATTTGTTTGTATTTAATACATCTCATGTGCTCCTTTAGCCTAGTTTCTAAGTTTCTTTTTGTCTTACCAATGTATACTTTATTGCAATCTGAACAATTGATTTTATAGATTCCAGCTTTTTTTTGTCTTGTGGAATGGGGTCTTTTAACTTGTTACAAAGTAATTTCTCTATGTTAAATTTGTTCTGTGGAGCTAGGCTGATGTTATGTTTCATGAAAATCTTCTTAAATTTGTGAAATGTTCCTGGGTGGTATGTGAATTTCTTGAACTTTAGTTCTTTATCTTGCTGGCTGAGATTAGTTGTGTTTCTGATGTGCATCTGTCGTTTGAATTTTGCAATTTTTTTGTCAATAGTTACTTTGTTGTACCCATTATGTATTGCTGTGTCTACTATATCCATGGGTGTCAGATCTAGTGACTGTTCTGGCCATGGAATAGGACACCATGACCAATCCTTCTTTGCCTGAACTGTTCATCAAGGTATTACCTAAAATTCATTGCAAAGTTCCTGGCACTCTATCATGTTGAAACCATATATGCTTGCAAATTATCAGTGGCACATCTTCCAGAAAATGTGGGAGGGCATGTTGAAGGAACATTTTGTAGACTATTCCATTCAATTTGCTGGGTTATACATAAGGCCCAATCAGCTGCAAATGTTGTATGATGAATTTGCCATTACTGCAGGAACTACTCTGCATAGCATTGTTGGCCACTCTTCCATTGCATTGAGTGAAACCATAGACAAGGTGTTTATTGGCTAATTCTGCACAAGTAAAGTTATCCATACCATATCACTAAAAGCATACTACAAAGTAATTTACTAAATTAAACAAAAGCTGAGACAGAACTGAGCAGGAGTAGAAGCCTGGTGTTGGACCACACTTAACACACTCTCTACTACAGCAGTGAGAGTTTGTGTTTTGTTTGGAAACAATCATATTCGAGTAAACAGATACAAAGTGGTTGAGTTATTACAAAATGAAAACAATGAAATTACTCAGTAATAAGCTACTGGGGACCCTGATTTCCTTATATCAAAACACTCTGAAAACATCCCTGAATAGCTTGTGAAAGTTTGTCGGTACAGTTTGGATTCACCCTGTATAATAAACTACCAGCAAATATTAAAGAAATAACTAACATAAAACAATTTAATAAGAAGTCAAATCCTTTTTACTACAATGAACCTTTTATTCAGTAAGTGAATGTATGAATTTCTAATTGTAAATGCAGTATAATTATTCTTGTATATTGTATATATATTTATTTCTGGAAAAGCCCACATCATCTACTGTGATCCAAATGGTGAATAAAGAATTTATTATTATTATTATTATTATTATTATTATTATTATTATTATTATTATTATGACAGTTTAAATTTAAAATGACAACAATGTATCCATTTATTTCAAATTATACAGTTTTCATTCTTGTTGCATAGTAGTATGATCGTTGGTCAAGAGTAATTACATTTTTCTATGTCATTTTGCTATTTGCTATTTCTTTTGAGTTCATTCTAACATGGATCAGTGGCTTAAAACAGGAAAATTTAAACAAAATATGATGTGGGCTTTTCCAGAAATAAATATATATACAAATGCACTTAACAATGCTTGCATACGTCACAACCAAGATGTCGTGACCTCTAAACAACTCGCTCAATGGGGTAGAACACTCGCTAATAAGGTACCAGGAAGCTAACAAATTTAATAAGGCAAGGCCACGACAAGGGACACAGCTAAATGAAAATGAAAAATATTATAGGATAACTCTAAAAAGGGATTCCTACATGGTTCAGAATGGAAGGCAGGAGCTTTATACTATGGTAAATGAAACAGGGAAGACTTGGATGGTATTAGGTTGTATTGCTGAAAGTTATTACATTACCTCCTTGACTTCATGTCCACTTGTCGAGGACACCATATATCCCGTGTATGGAGAGTGCGTAATAACACGACCAGTCCGGTGCGCTTCTACTCACTGACTGACTAGCCAAAACCAAGCCAAGTCATGCTTACTGCGTGGGGACGCTATCTATGCTCTACCCCCACCACTCTTACATAATCCCCAATCCAGGCGACCAAAGGACACGTATGCACTTAACATTAACTTTTACAGGAAATTCATCAAAGACTATGCAAATATTGCTCAACCACTTATTCAGTTGACTAGGAAAAATCAAAGTTTTATTTGGGAACTTGATCAGCAAGCTGCATTTCAAAAGTTGAAGGACTCATTAGTTTCTGCTCCTGTCTTAGCTCACTATACTCCTGGTGCATACTCCTGGTTTAGAGGTCACGACATCTTGGTGGAGGCACCGAGTATCTTGGTGTGAGGCGCCGAGTGTTTTGGCCGGATATTTTTTAGATTTTTAACTGCAAAATTTTTTTTCACTGAAATGTAACGTTTTTGACCCTCCACGTGTTCGTTAAAAATGTAAATCTTTTTCTTGGCTTAAGGGTAAGGGTTTTGGTTGTATCATTTGTGGTTTCTTTATTCTAAGTTCCTGTTGTATTGTTTTCTGAAAGTCCCGTGTCTAAATTTCAATTTTAAGTTCATTTTTAAATTTTTTCCATTGTCTGTCGGTGGTGTGACGCTAAAACTTCTGGCTCCATTTTTCCCCTTACCTTGGCTTCACTTCTACTAAATTCTGTTACTGTGGTAAATTATTTGTACTGGTCATTTTAGAGTACATATTTTTGTGAATTGTGAAAAATTAGGCGATATTTGTAACTTTGATAATATAGTTGCGTGTGTTAGCTGGTCTACGTAACATTGCATTATTGGTTGCATCATCTTGTAAGTGTTAACGACTCGAAACGGAAGCAAATATTTCAAAGTTCGCGTGTTGCGTGTTTAAAATTGCGTGTGTATAAAAAGTGTGGTGCATCTGTTTGGAATATTTAAAATAATAAAACAAAAAAAGTCAAGAGTATATATATTGATATTTCATATTTGTGCATTGTACGCTTGCGGTACGAATAGTAGTAATCATAATGATGATAATTTTGCTTCACCGTTGCCATGTTTGGTTTATCTAGTTACGTAATGAATATTTTTGGGGGAAAATATTTCAAAATGACTAATTTAAGTAAAAGTTTCAGCTACTACCAACCTTGCCAGTATCTTCACCTAGTTAGGTTTAATGTGCCTCCAATATGGACCAGTACGACGTGGATGTTGATTGATCAGCTATATGTGTGTTACCAGATTTTGGAAAGTTACACTGGAATTTTATGGTAAAAAGAAAGAATAAGAAACATAACCTGTAAGTATGTGTACATTGTGTGTACTAAAGTTTGGACGAATGAAACAGTTTCACAACTCACACAGGTATGCTAAATTTTTATTGTTTCACTGACTGATGCTTAATTAAGCTTTGCTTTTCAGGAATAATGTGTGCTATGAATGTCTCTGCTAAATTGAAAGTTTATTATTATTTTGTGTAACTGAAATTTTGAATTCTGTTTTGGGCATTACAAATTATTTGTTTTGGTATGTTATGCTGCAGGAATGTGTTTGATGTGTACTGTGTGCTTAATTAAGCTTTGATTTTCAGGAATGTTCTGTGACAGTATTGTTTTTGGGAAAATGTGCTTTGTTCTGCTGCATTCGATTTGGTTTGGTTTGGGTTTCATTATGATGCTGTGATCTTTTCTTTGCAGAAAATTGTTGCATGAATAGTGTGTGTATGTATGAGGTTATGTGAGATATAAGTAAATATTTGCCTCGGTGGAAGTGCCTAAGAGTAACCCTGACGGTGGTAATGTGAGAGAGGAGATGAGATGAGTTGATGTCAGCTTAGGTGGAAGTGCCAAAGTGTAACCCCGATAGTTGGAGCGTAAATGTTTTGATTTTTCAGGAGGGCTACATGTACCTGGAAATTTGATTTGATGTGATGTGTTGAGAGATTTTTGCTTATTGGTGTTGCTAAAATGTGCCCAGTATAGCGTGTGTGATGTATTCACACGAGAGAGTAAATGTAATGAAGTGTATGCAATGAGAATAATTTTTTTTTGTGTGTTAATGCAACAAGTTTAGTACGATCTTATATAGCGAGTTTTAATACCATCTATTTTCCAGCTTAATTTTGATTCGGAGGATGTGGATGCAACAGTATAATGTCATGTTATTTGTGTCATTCCTGAAATGTTAATGTGATTTCTTTAAGTTTATGCCTATGTCAGGTATTTTTGACTTTGCAGCATGCTGAATGAGACACGTCAGTGAAGATGTTTTATTTTCTCAGTAATTACTGTCTACGAGAAAGTTGAAAGCTAAGATGATGATGATAATTGACATAATGCTGATGATGATGATTGAGATGATGATAATAATTAGATGGATAAGATAGTAATGTAGAGGAGACTATATATTTGACAGTAAAACATGAGTATTGTAGTTGAACATATGTAACGAGGTGTAGTTTGATGTATGTAATGTGGATTTATTTTTGAAGTCTGTAGTAATGCACACAGTAGTTTTGAGTAGTTATTTAAGTGAGTGTTGTGTATAATTTGGGCCTTGGTCAGTATGAATGATTCCATTTCATTGTCATGTATGAATGTATTGTAAGTGCACTTATTTCTTTTCATTAGTAGTACCAGCTGGTTAAATAATATTGGGATCCCAAATAAGTTTCTATATTTGTGTTGTGTTATTGTATGTAAACAATGAATGTCAGTGATGTAATATTTATGTATTCTGGCCCTTTTGTATCTCTGTATTTGAATTCTAAAGCAGTTTGTGTTAAATTTTGGATGGTAACCCCTTGTAAAATTCAGTTTTTATGTCAACGTGTAGTCATTTTTTTTTCTCTTTGCCCCATACTAAAAGAATTGATCGATTGTTAACCTTTTTGGCATTTTAAATCTTTTTATTGTAAATGACATACTACTTTTTTTTATGTATGATGATCTTCTGGAGCACAATCTCTACCTTTCTATGATTTCTGTTATAATGACTTTGCTGATTTTGGAGCTCGAGTGTCAAGAGGAGTACCTCCGCTGGATAGTCACGCCAGAGGTTCCAGAGACACCACAGGAGAGCTGTCGTTCATCCACTACACTGCAGTGGCATAAGGAGCCACTATTTTGGGGGGCAGTCCAAGCTAACGATTGCTCCCCCCACATCTTCAGCGATCTGCAGCACCTGAAAGACTGCAGCTGAAAATTCGCTGTTGTGGGTGATGTGGAAATCCCACCCACAAACAGTTTTGTCGGAACATCCAGGTGCAGTGTAGTGTGCATGTAACAGTGGCAGCATGGTGTGGTGTGCGTGTGCGGGGTGCTCGTACGTAGGTGATCTGTCAAACAAAAACATCGTCAGGGGCACTCGAGACTTCCAAATATGCCAATCAGCATTTAATTCCTTCACAGATACTGCTTGTTGTCCAATTATCTAACCTTCTGTATGTCATATTTTCTTCTGTATTGTACTTTTTTTTTTCTTCTCCACAAACAAAATCCTCCTTGTGTCGACGAGGGCGTCAATCTGGGTGGCCAGGGGGAGATGTGATGTATGCAGGCATTGTTAAGTGCATACGTGTCCTTTGGTCGCCTGGATTGGGGATTATGTAAGAGTGGTGGGGGTAGAGCATAGATAGCGTCCCCACGCAGTAAGCATGGCTTGGCTTGGTTTTGGCTAGTCAGTCAGTGAGTAGAAGTGCACCGGGCTGGTCGTGTTATTACGCACTCTCCATACACGGGATATATGGCGTCCTCGACGAGTGGACATGAAGTCAAGGAGGTAATGTAATAACTTTCAGCAATACAACCTAATACCATCCAAGTCTTCCCTGTTTCATTTACCATAGTATAAAGCTCCTGCCTTCCATTCTGAACCATGTAGGCATCCTTTTATCAGTTATCCTATAATATTTTTCATTTTCATTTAGCTGCGTCTCTTGTCGTGGCCTCGCCTTATTTAAATTGTTTAACTTCCTGGTACCTTATTAGCGAGTGTTCTACCCCATTGAGCGAGTTGTTTAGAGGTCACAACAATATTGTATATATATTTATTTCTGGAAAAGCCCACATCATCTACTGTGATCCAAATGGTGAATAAAGAATTTATTATTATTATTATTATTATTATTATTATTATTATTATTATTATTATTATTATTATTATTATTATTATTATTATGATGATGACAGTTTAAATTTAAAATGACAACAATGTATCCATTTATTTCAAATTATACAGTTTTCATTCTTGTTGCATAGTAGTATGATCATTGGTCAAGAGTAATTACATTTTTCTATTTGCTATTTCTTTTGAGATCATTCTAACATGCATCAGTGGCTTAAAACAGGAAAATTTAAACAAACAGAATCCACAGTAACCTCAACTGCTTCTCAACAGGCGCCTAGCCCTGATGAAAGTAAAATGGAAATGCAAGAGAAGAGCTCATCATTCTGAAATGTGGGACAACCAAACCCACTACCTACACAGAAAAGACTGTTAATTAAGAAAAGAAAATATGGAAGCTGATTAGTGGTCTCAATGTTTATGTAGCAAAGTGCTACCTAATACTTCCATGGTACCATTTAAATTATGTCATAGTTTTGAAGCTATCATTTCAGAGTTTCATGACAAGAAAATTGACTTATTGCAAAGAAAAAGTGGTTAATTATTAAAAACTAAAGAGTCTATGGCTCAGACGTCACATAATATAAATGAAAAGACAGCTGAAGTACCTTTTATTGTGTTACCAAATGGCACAGGCTGACGAGGCCCATATTATAGTGCAGGAATTAATACAACCCCGTGTTGATATTGTCAGAGCTGTGCTAGATGAAAATGCTGTTACGTAAGTATCCCTTGTGCTGCTTTCAAATAAACAACCGCTTGTGAAATTGGGAAGTTGGCTGATCATGTCAAAGAGAAATTGACTCATCCCAAATTTTCTCAGCCTGCACTAAAAATGGATGAAGTAACAGTTAACTGATGTAACAGACTTAGAAGTTTTGTATTTGTCTGTTACTGATATGAGAACTCAATGGAAGTTCTACTATTGTTTCAATCATTGTCATACCTATTTAAAAGAAAATGCAATACCATGGAACAACATGTTGATATTTGCACAAAAAATGCAGGGATTCTAGTAGGAAAAACTGCAGGTGCAATGAGAGATTTTCATCCAGCAGTGCAGAAAAGTATCTCAACTCCATGGAGGTGGGCTACTTAAATATTGATGATGACTATATTAACGATGAGCAATGGAACAAAACAGAATACAGGCATCAGTGGAAGATTACGTTAATGTTGATAAGCATATTATAATTTCTGAGCTCTTGATTATCTCCTATACAGCTCAAGACATTCAGTGCAATCTGATGATGTTTTCATAGAATTTAATGTTGTGAATGTCTTACAGAAAGTAAAATGCTTGCTGATATGTCATAACATTTTAGAGAAGATTTTTAACACTTATTGGAAATGGAAGGTGCAATTTACACTGTGGCTGCAACCAAAACAAAGCATGCTAAGATGAATGATTAAAAAAAAAATCCTGTGTAGACTTCTTTTGTATGTAGTATTATGGCAGTTTTAGTGTAAGGCACACATAGTTTTATTTGTTTGTTGTTCAGTTTTACTGAACAATTAATAACCTATTTTACTTTATTTACTTTTCTGCTATATCTAATGAATGTAATGTCTTCTTAAAATAAATTAACAAAATATATGTTGAAATATAGAAATGCAGAATTACGTAAAAACTTCCAAATAATATTTCTCAATATGTATTATGTTTTTGGGGTTAGGTTACTCATTCCACAACTGTAAATATTAAACATAACATATACTGATTTAGCATGAGATGGATAATAAGGGGTTAAATAATTTAAAATCAAAGAAAATTGTTTGTAAAGTAAAGAAGAAAAAGGAATATTTCAGGATGGAGCAATTGTTGTGAAGTAGATGAAGATTATTAATAATTTTATAGTTTGTGTTAAAATGTTAATTCAGAAATTAAATTGTAAGAGTATTTGTTTATTGAGAGAAATATTTTTAAATAGTTAAAATAGTTGAAAATGTCAGAAGTATCAAATTAAACGAAAAATTGGTGAAAAACATTGTAAAACTTGGTGAAATACCGCAAAATGTGTTATTAATGTGGAAAAATGATTACTTTTGTGTTGTTCCAAAAAATAAGAATAAATTCAAGCTTTTGGAGCACACACACTTATTTAAAAAAAAATTTTCTGTACTATGACCCGAGATAAGATACTAGAGATCTCATAGCTCAGGCATTTCAGAAACCAACACACAGCTCAAGATTTAGCACAGAAATGGTAGGCGCACATCAAGAGTGAGACATCGTGGAGGTATATCGAGAACTTTGACATGGGTGAGTACCATAAGTTAGAGTATACCACGAGCCTTCAAATCAAATAAAACCACTCCATTTGGCTCCCTTACCATGGGGCAAATAAAATAAAACCACTCGAAGGATATTATATTATTCAAATATTGGTACTGTAAATATTAAAATGTAAAATATGAAATTTTCATATATTCTTATCAACATTTCACATTTATTATTTATTATTCTACCTCTTATTACTGTAGATCTGAACTCCTTTCTTGAAATTTATAATAATAGAATCTCTCAGATAACAGAGACATTTGTTACAATAACTTCTGAATTCCATAATATTTATATCTTCTTATGTGAGTATCTTTCAGGAGTAGTACATTTAATAACTGCACAAAGTAGAAAAAGTGAACATACAAAAGCTACAAATGATTTATGAGAAAATTAAACTATGTGATTGAATATGACTTATATGCTCACCATTTCTACCACTTCTACTTCAGCCTCTATCCTCAAATGATAGAGAAACATTTTCAGGTCTTTTTTCATCTGAATAGAATTATCCTCCATCTGAGCAACTGTAAAAATCCGCATCTTGCAGTTCTTCCATGTGCGATGTTGTTTCAGCAAGAATGGCAGGAGCATGAGCAATCCTCCATCGTGCACAATCCACCAAATGTCAATGTTACCCACCACCTGTAAGAAAAGAGCTCTCTATAACAGCTTTTCTTGTTAAATCCCTAACTATGTCTCATATCAACCACTCTACAATTAATATTAAACATAAGGTACAATAAATGTTGGTAATGTTGCTCCAGTTGTCGACGTGTCATGACAGGTGCCATGCAACACTAGGCAGGCTCCCTGTAGACAAAAGTCTTGCTAAAATTCTGTGAATGTGTGGCATTTGGCTTTTTAAATGTCCCAAAGTTGTTTAAGCACTTTTGGTTATGTATTCTAGCGTGATTTTGTAAGCAGTCAACAGTCAACATGGAGAACTTACGCATCGTTGCAGAGAATGAGATCTTAAATAATGACGTTGTGCTAATGGAAAATTGGGACATAGAACAACTTGCAGAAGAGCTCACAAGCTTAGGAGGTAGTTCGGCACTTCTCAGGAGCTCTTCAACTCATACTTGCATGAGTTCATGTACAGGAACAGCTGTCCCAATCAGAGAGTGTTTCAGAATTTTCTTGTGACACTCCCCGAGAATTATCCTGTGGGTTAATATCTTCCCAACACTCTTTTGTTTGTTTTCTCCCTCAGAACTTCCTTTTCATCTTTATTTTCTTCCAAAATTTCATATTTCTTCTTTGTCTCTCCTCCAGAACATCATCTTTCTTCTACATCTGTCTCACAGAACATCTACATCTGTCTTCCTTATATGCATTGATGAAAAACAGCCTTTATTATGGTTAACAATTGCATTGTGAAAGAGCATATATATGTCCATGGACATAATTATAGTAACATTCATTATTATTTAGTTGTATTATGTTTGTTTACTACTATGCGATAATTATTTAGTTCTATTACACTTTTTTACTGTGTCACGGCAGTTATTTAGTTCTGTTACATTTGTTTACTGCTATGCAGTAATTATTTAGTTGTATTATATTTGTTTAGCAGTGAACGAATGCTAATGGTAATTACTAAATACCAACCATTATACAATAACCAATAATTTTTACTGCTTCACGGTTATTATTTAATTTTATTGCAGTTATTTACTGTTTCGTGGTTAATATTCAACTTTTTGGCATTTATTTACTGTTTTGCAGTTAATATTAAGTTTTATTGCATTTAGTCACTATTTCACGTTTTTCTATTATGACAGCATATAACAGTTTGCAACAATACCAAACTGTTTCCGATTTTACTAACGCGGAAGCATTTTTTCCATTTAACAGTTGGTACCTAACATTGCGCATTTACATCTTCCGCCATGACACATCGACCTCTGGAGCAACATTACCTAAATGTTTTGCAAGTATAGCTGTATGTTCTGCAGTTTCAAGACATCTATAATTTTCAATGAATAAAAAGCATAAACTAAATACACTAAGGTAAAATAGCAAGAAGTGTTTTAATTAGCCTTTGCATGCTGTTTTCCTTTTATTGAATTGCTTATAACTCATACATTTGGTACATCTGTTTATTTATAGGGTTTATTTACCAGTATAACATTATAAATGCATCAGCCAAATACCCTCTCTTTTATGAAATTCTCATATAAAATCCTCTACAGCCTACCTTTTCACTACTATCGGGGAAAAAGTTGATTCCCTTTGGTACAAGAAGTGCCATGCGAGCTGCAGCAACATTACGAACAGTCTGCAGGAACACCTGCCACGTTTTTTCATCTTCAGATTGCCGCCATCCATATGGCCAGCCAAGGATCACAGTATTTGGTTTCATACCTCCTAACCCTGTTGTCTGAATTCTGTAAAAATAATTTCAATACTGTGACAGCTTTATGTCTTACTCAGTGAATCTACATCCATTCAAACATTATTGATGATAAAAGATGCAGTCATTTCAGAGAAAAATTAAAAGAAAACCTATAGTACATCCTAAATGTTGTAGAATCATATCAGTGAAGCAATTAATAAAAGACACTTAATGAAAGTGGAGTCAACTTGAACACACTTGCTAACTTCCTTCACCTATTTATTATCCAGAGCATGTACTGTGAGCATGAGCTGTCATCATCAGCTGCCTGTTGATTGACAGATCAACTCTCGAGTCGTTTTGTTGAAAGCCTGGGGTGTCCTCTGGTAGCCTGTGGATAAACCTAAATAAAGGGTTGTATACTTCTGGCAAATCAAATTTCATGATGCATTTTTCAAATTTCTTTTGAGAATCTTCTCCCACATTTCAAGTTCTTTAGGTTTCTAGGTTGGTTTCAGCACTTGATATTGGTATCTATTTCATGGTTTTAAGTCCAGAAGTGAGAAGGGACTGCTGATTTGCCAGTCTGTTTGAATTTGATGCAATGTCAGTGTTCCTTCAAGTGGGTGCTTATGTTCCCTTTTGTTCTTCCGAAGTAAACCTTCTTGCAATGTTCACACACATTAGATCCGGTAGATTCCTGACTTTTTCTCCTGCAGTATAGGATCAGATTTTCTTGATTTAATGAGATTTTAAGGCTGAATTTGCTGTAAGGTGCTAGGGTGATGTGGTTCTTGAAAATTTGTTGAAATTTCTGAAAGAGACCTGGATGTCACGTAAATTCTCATGGTAGAGAGGAAAATATTGAAATTCAAAAGACAAAATTGCATCAAGGAGGTCACCACTATCTAACATAGCAGAAACAACCAACTTCAGAAGTTTAGATACCATCCAGGTCTCTTTCACAAATTTGAAAAAAATTCAAGAATCACATCACCCTAGCACCTTACAACAAATTCAGCATCAAGATTCTCATTAAATCAAGAGAGTCTCATCCCATATCCCTGGAGAAAAAGTCAGGAATCTACCAGATCCAATGGGAAAATTGCAAGAAGGTTTATGCTGAAAAAACAAAAAGGAACATAGGCACCCACTTCAAGGAACACTGGCTTTGCATTAAATTCAAACAGACCAACAAATCAGTAGTTGCTTCTCACTTCTGGACTCAAAACCATGAAAGGACACTAACATCAAGTTGCTGAAACCAGCCCAGAAAGTCAAAGAAATTTAAATATGGTAAAAGATTTACATAAAGAAATTTGAAAACTGCATCATGAACTTTGGTTTGCCAGAAGCAGACAATTCTTTATTTTGGTTCATCCACAAACCACCAGAACACACCCCAGGCTTTCAACAAAATGACTCAAGGGTTGATCTGGCAGTCAACAAGTAGCTGATGATGCGAGCCCATACTCACGATACATGTTCTGCATAATAAATAGGTGAGTGAAGTTATACTGGGTGCACATTAAGATTGGTACCGATGTAAACATTACCATGTGCACGAGGGTGATTCTATTGCCTAATGAAGCTTTAGCACAAACGTTTCTCTGCAACATAGAGGAAAAATAGTTCACTAACTAATATATAAGGAAGCAATGTAATCCTGTGATGTAGTGCATTATGGCATGTTCTGAAACTTTATATGAAGCATAAGTAAAATTAAACTACATTTAACTTATGACCACAATCATATTTAGTTTTAATGCAACACATAATAGGAAGGTCATCTCTGCCTCAGCTAATTAGGTTAGGTTCATATAAACATATAGAGGACGTTGGCAGTACGGTTATCAAAAAATAAATTGAGGAGCATTTTTGCAAAAGTCAAAGATGCAGAAATAAAAATTTTACAGGAATTGCATTTTTACTATCTCTACTAAGTATAGTAAGTAGTGGAATTATTGCATTCCACCCAAAAATTTGATACCAAGATTTCACCAGAAATACGTGTTTTGAGGAGCCCTGGATCCAAATGAAACATTTTTGGAAACATGTATATGTATGTGCCTGAGTGTCTATCTATGAACAGCATAACTCAAAAACGAAAAGTCAGATAAATACCAAACTTGGTGTTTGAGTTTAGTATTGTCCAAAGATACAACATGAAGACTTTCACGAAAATACTCTCACCCCAGACTACCCTTTACATGGTAAATTTTTCAAAAATTTAAATTTTCTCAAAAATGTCTGTAATGATATTGACTAAAATACCTCATGTTTAAGATATTTTAATGACAAATGAATTATAAATCTTGAATTTTCTGGAAATATCCTCAAAAGTCCTCTTCATTCTGAATGACTTTTTACATGACTGGTAAACTGTAAGAGATAGACAAAATTTTAATACACAAAATGTAGATCTCGTTAAAGCACACAATTTATGTCACATAATACATTTTTGTTGTTGTTGTTGACGGAGCATTTATGAGATAATCCTTGTTATTTGTTTGAATTTTCCAATACTTATAGGGTTGTTTTGAACGTTTTTGTGAACTTCTGTGAAAAATAACCAACTTGGAAAATTAAGGAAATTGTGAATTTGACAGCCAAATTTACTGGCATATCAGTGGCAAGTATTAATTCTGCAAGAAGTGAACAGGTGCAAAAAGTGCAAAAATTATCGACACTAGGGAAAACTTGGAAGCGTAGAAAACCTGTGTTAGAAGTGCAATGTGACGAGTTCGTACAAAGTGCAATATACCAAAAAGTGTATCAGTTTTTCAAAAGAAATGAACCACCAGCTCTAGGGAAAGTGTTAACTTTCATCAATAATGATCCTCATCTGCCCAATTGCAAAGAAAGAAGCTTCAATAAAATTATGTGCGAAATAGGCTTCGATTTTGCAAAAAAGAAATAGAACAAACCTAAATTGTTGATCATGAGGATATTTTATTGTAGCGCAGAGATTATTTGAGAAAAATCTGATGTACTACATTCGCATGACTTTCTCTACTCTTGTACAAACTATTTTTACAAACGCTTTTTCTCCATATGCTTCATGTTAATCGAGATCTCGAGACGTTAATCTTATTGCTAATTTTCTTGTAGATGCAAAGGGAATATGGTAGCTTATAAGTGATAGTCACATCTTTTAAACATTAGTTGCTATGTGGCGCATTCCAATCTCTTTGCATGTCCAGGACATAAAAAAATGAATAACGAATTTGAGAAAAAGTATTAAGTATTGGAAAATTTAAGGGAATAACAAGCAATATCTCGAAAATGGTTCACTCTACAAAAAAAATGTATATGACATAAATTGTGTATTTTAATGCGATCTACATTTTTTTGTGCACTAACATTTTGTCTATCTCTTATGGTTTACCAGTTATGCAAAAGTCGTTCACAATGAAGAACACTTTTGGAGACATTCCCAGAAAATTCGAGATATACATTTCATTTGTCGTGAAAATATCTTAAACTTATGATATCAAAATCATTATAGCCATTTTTGAGAAAATTAAAATTTTCGAAAAATCTTCCATGTAAAGGGTAGTCTGGGGCGGGGGGATTTTCTTGAAAACCTTTGTGTCGCATCTCTGGAAGATACTGAAGCTAAATACCAAGTTTGGTGTTTATCTGACTATTCGTTTCTTAGTTATGCTGTTCACAGACACACAGACATGTTTCAAAAAATGCTTTTTTTTGCATTCAGGGGGTATCAAAACATGTATTTCCAGTGAAATCACGGTATCGAATTTTTGGGTGGAATACAATACTTCTCCTACTTGCTATACGTAGTAGAGAAAGTAAAAATTGCTGCACAGGAAGTAGGGACATAAGTTATATTTTCTGGATGAGAGCTGGGTGAACGAGGGACATACAACCTCCAAGATGTGGGTGGACTCCACTGTCAAAAGCAGAAAGCAAGCATTCCTTTCCGGACTAAGCACTGGGCTAAAATATCTGATAGAAAAAGACATACGTCTTATTTTACTGCACATCAGAAGTGATTACACGTTTTTAGAGGATGGTTGATTCAAGAATATCTTGCCTTCACTTGCACCAAATAGTGTAACTGTTATGGACAATGCTTCATATCACTCTGTGAAATTAGAGCACATTCCCAGTAGGTCTTGGCTTAAAAAGGATATAATCCACTGGATAGAATAAAAGGGCCTTGACTTTGAAAAGGGCATAGTGAAAGATGAGCTGATTCATATAATCAGGAATGTCAACGTGCATAAAAGATATGACAAATTTGTTGTTGACATTATTATGGAGGAAGTTGGCCACACAGTGCTTAGACTTCTTCCTTATCACTGTGTTTTAAATCCTATCGAGTCAGTGTGAAGCCAAGTTAAAAACTATATTGCTAGAAATAACACAACTTTTAAGCTTCCTGAAGTATGAAGGCTAATAGGTGAAAGAATAAGGTTGGTTACACTGGAAATGTGGCGGTCATTCATACGTCATGTGGAAGGAGAGGAGCGAAAATTCTGGGAAGCGGATGAGCTGAGTGAAGTGAGTTCGTGAGTTCCACGGAGCATCCCATTCTGCTGTTTCACGATGTCTGATAACTACTGAGATCGCGGATAATGAGTATCAGGCAGTAGGTGGCAGCACAATGCACCTAAGATGAAAAACGTATATTTTGATCACATAGTGTAGATATGTGGTTGACATTTTTGCTAATGTTCCTGACAAAAAAGTAAATGATGTGATTTGTCCCTGCAGCAGCAACATGGAAGAGGAATAAGAAGAAGCAAATCTGGAAGGAATTCAGCCCCTCCCATTTGATTAGGTAAGGTTACCTAACAAAATGAAAATATGTTATGTTCGCCACAAGTAATCAATCAAACTGGCCATGATTATTATATTGCATAGCTTTGGATATAGCACTTGGACATTTTGCTGCTTTGGTAATGAGTGATATACCTACTTATAGGATTACTGTTATATTAATGCCATCATTATTATTGTTCTTACTACATTAATAATGACTTTTTGCCTACCAGCTCTTTTGCAAGTGAGGTAATGGAATGAGTCGGGATAATGGCAGTTTGCAAGTTGGTTAGTCAATCTTTTGGTGTCTGCAACCAACCAATCAGAGCGGTGACTATGTAGAAATACATTTTACTCAATGTTTATGTGAGTACCCATTTTTCGCATGTGGCCAGTATAGTAAGAGTGTTCAAGTTGACTCCACTTTCATTAAGTGGCTTTTATCTATAGTGCAGTTATGATACCGCCACTAAAGTTGATACACAACACAAATATTCTGCACAATGGTTATCAAACTATGACTACTGTCCATTCCAAACCAGAGTCATTCATAATACACTAACACACATATGCTCAGCTCAGGTCAAATCTTGTGATTTAGTCAGTTGGTATTTGAGCTCACATGGCAGAGGAAGGTGCATGTAGTGCGAATAAACTGTTCAAACACAGAAGTGGAAAACAGTTAAAAAGTGGCTAAAAACAAACAATATTTCATATATTCAATTCACTATTACAAAAATCCCTGACACTTGCATTAGTGCATATTACGAAACTAATATTGGATTTTACAGGTGTTTCAGCGAGAAGTGTAACCAAAGCAAGCAGGGAATATAAACAGACATAATACAACATAGAAGAGGATAAAATGTGGGAACTTGTTTTAAGTGCAACAGTGCTGTGGAATTGTGGATAAGCTTGTCATTATTCTGGAGAGTAGTTCTGATTCTGATATGGCAGCTGAGTCATCTTTGGAGGATTCGGATTTGGGTGTTGCACTTTTGCTCGAGGATTGTGATTAACATAAGTAAAATGTTCATTGTCGCATACTTATAAAATTGATTGTTACCTCAGGTTGCATTTTGAACTATGATTCTCACACAGGGCACGTTTTTATAGATTAAACAGTGTTCAACAAGCACGTGGGAGGGGAACAAGCAGCCATTAGGGGCGGGGATTGCGAACTACTTTCACGCGGATAATACAAAGAGTTTCTTTTCAGTGAAAGGCACTCTGGTTTGGAATGGACAGTAGAGGCATGCATTAATCTTTGAGACTATTTGTCATTCAAGACACACTCTTTCCAAAGCTGCTAACATGATTCCTAATATGTTTCAAAGTTTCTGCACACACATACACACTCGTGTTTTGAAAACATAAAATTTGACCTGTATTGTAGTTTCTGATTTTAAAGTAAACAAGAACATTAGCAACCAGTGTTCTTAAATGTAGCGAAAACTAACTTTAATGCAATATTCTTACAAATGACTAAGTCCATCTGTGATATCATGTGCTACAAGCACATCAACGAAGCCTTTCACTCTCTCTTCATCCATTGTGCGTCGGAGACTCTGCTTGGCAGCCATTGCCTCTCCAACAGACCTGGCAAAGTCTCCCCTGATTACTGACACGCATACAGTAAGGCCCTTACCTGTAATAGCATTGAACAAGGTTATGCTTCATACATTATAGTTTATTACAATTTGTAACAATTATCTTAGTTAAATATTTTTGCACACATAAAGAATTACGTAATAGCAATAATAAATAAATTATGGGTGTGGCAGTGAATAATGGTAAGAAACATGAAAAATATTTCAAGAAATAAAGATATTTCTGAAAAATCTCATAATTATTTATTGTAATGTACACAAATGAAATTCTATCAGCAAACCACTGGCTTAGCTATGGGTAGTCCTCTTTCACCTTTTCTTGCTGATCTTTTCATAAACTATTTTGAAATACAAGTCACTAAAGCATTCCCCCTAATTTTTAAAATTTGGTATATATGTAGGTGATATTTTTGCTATTGTTCCTGATAAAAAAGTAAACGATGTTTTAAAACTTTTAAATTTACACGATAAAGCTCACATAAAGTTCACATTAGAAATTGAAAATAGTGGTTACCTCCCTTTCCTGGATTTAAAGTTAATTAAAAATAACAATACACTGAATTTTGGTATTTACAGAAAATCAACTCATACTGATAATTACATAAAAACTAAAAGTTTTATCCCTTTCCATAAATTTGCAGTTTTTAATAATTTAATTTATAGGTTGATAAATATTCCCCTCAATAAGAATGAATTCAATAAAATATATAAGCATATAATAACACTGCTTTAATTAATATTGGCTTTATAAATAAAAAATTGAGAAATTTAAATTTCAGAAAGCTGTTAAAGATGTTTCCACTCTTAAAAAATAAAAGATGATAATGCTTTTAAAAAATTTACTTATCATCCTTTGGGAAAATAAAAAATTCACAAAAACTTTTAAAGAACATTGTATAATTTTAGTATTTTAAAATAAATACAACATAAAGAAATTTGCTAGGTTTCTCTAAAAAAGATAAAATTTTCAAAAAATGAAAAGTCTGGTATTTATCAATTAAGCTGTTTGGATTGTGACCAGATTTATATTGGAAAAACTAAATGTCATTTGGAAACCAGAGTAAAAGAACATTTTAGAAATATTAAATGCAAACAAACTGATAAATCAGCTTAGCAGAGCATTTTTGGTCATTTAATCATGAAATAAATCCCAAAGTTAAATTATTAAAACATTCAAATGCACCCATAGATTTAATGGTGTGGGGAAAACATATTTATTTAAAAGAATAAAGATCGTGTAATGAATTTTGAAACACCATGGATTGATTCTGTTAACAAATTTGTTTTACTTTCAGTACATGTCAGTACCATAGCTAACAATCTATCACCTAGTGGCAATAACTGTAACAACACAAATAAACAATGAGGCAAAAAATGAAGCTGATGATGTAATCAATTGAGTTACTAAACATGTCTTGAAGTTGAATTTAATTAATGTTTATCAAGATAAGTGAAAATTTGTTACAAATATACACAAAATGTAAAATAAATGTGAATTCCATTTCATAAGAATCCTTGAAGACCTGGTAGTCTACTTCCTTTGGTTGTGAATACTGAAATTCTCCCTGGTACCACAATAAACACATATTGAAGCAGAGAACACCACTTTCTAGGCTACCAGATTTCTAGTCCATACTTTACACTTCATAACATGAATTATAAATAAAAACTGTGACAAAAAATGGGAAACTTATATCCCGCAGCCATAGAATGCAAAAGATAAACATTTACATGAGGAGCTGACTTTACAATTCACATCATCCATTACTGAACGTTTGCACACAGCACTGCTGGTTACTGGTGGTCACTATTAGTGGTGCAATCAACTTTTAAATCTGCACAGTATGATTCTGTTGCAGCCCAGTGATAGGAGACCATGAGCGTGATAAAGGATACACACACAGATAAGCTCTGGCCTCATAGTACTGTATACCAATTAGCATGGTACATTCAGCCTGCAATCTTAAGTTACAATATACTGCAATAGAATTTAATGATTCGTCATGTCCATGATGAAAATCTACATCATTTTGAATCTGCCCACAATGCTGTAAAAAATGCTTTTTTTGTTGTAAAGTTGTAAAAAGAGCTCTGCTCCTCTGCATTTTATGGGCAAACCAGAAAAGTTGGCAAGTATGAATATTTTGCTAATTCATAGGATATACCTGTTATGAAAATTTTAAGAGATAGCTACATTGAAAATCATTAGCCTTTTACTTATGTATATCCTTAATATATCATGCCTAGTTTAAATAAATAAAGCGGGATGTTCTCACCAGCCTTGAGCTGGGAAGCGAAGGCAAACAGCTTACGATACTTTGGCACCAAATCAGTATTGAGCTTGGCAAGTATGAGAATCTGAGGGCGCCAGTTCTTGGTGTGGGGTGGTCCTTCTTCTAGCCGTAACAGACTATAGCGAGCTGCTGAAAGGGCTAGACCTCGAATACCATCTCCCCACTCCTTTTCAGCCCTATAAAACAAATTTCCCAAAACGCATTAATACAAATTATTGCTAGAGACAAGATCATGAAAGTGTTATGTGTGTTTGTACAGAAATGCTGAATTAAAATAGAAAAAGAAAGAAAGAAACAAATGAACACATTTGACTGTTTGAAATTAGTATTTTTATTTCTCAACACAATCTTCCTGATACTAATGTACACTGTTCAAAGTATTTAAAGACACTATCTCATATGAGGCAGTATTTTATATCACAACACTGTGAATGCCAGAGTGATTATAGTGTAAATTAACATTATTGTATGACAATGATTTTAGATGTTTGTTAGCTATAAGCATTGTTAGGAAATAAGTTTACATGGCCTCACTGAAACTGACAATAGGAGCGGGTAACAATAAAGCGAGGGGATGAGTTGTTTATCAATTAGAAGAGACAAACAAATGACGTCAGGGTAGCGTGCCTTTCTTTAGAAATGGTGGGAATATCTTCCCTAGAGCATATGTGTTTGTAATTTTGATAGGCTTATAAAACAGACGCTAATGTTGGTGCAATTTATTAACCAATAGCAGCTCTATTATAATGTTTAGGCATATTGGCGTGAGGGAGTATAAATTCTTAAGCCAAATGCAAGTATCGCGCAGTTCTACAGAAGCATTCACAATGTAAACGTCACGCAGTTCTAAGAAATCTCTCTTGCGAGTTACATGTCAGGCAGTTCTAAGGAAGCATTCACGAAGTACACCTTATGCAATTCTACAGAATCTCTCGCGTCATAAAGTTAGTTACAAAATGTGAAATATGCGAATTAATAGTGTGTGACAAATAAGTGATTGTAATTACATTCGAAAATATAACAGTTTCAGTCAGGCGTGTATCAAGATTAAATATGTGAAATTAGTTAAGTGTGACGGCAATAAAAGTGTAAAAACAAATTCTTTTATCAGTGTTATCTTTTAGCAACAACTCCTTTCCGTTTACACACCCTGTTCAAGAGATATTTGCTCTACTCAGTAATAATAGCTAGCCGGAGGACAAAGAACCCAAAATTCAAAATAGTAAAACAATAACAGGCGCCAAGTAAAAAAAAGATAACACGACAGGTTACCGCGACACATAACAGAAGTAAGATTCCTCCACATCTACAAAACAGTCCTCAAACAATGCAATGTTAAAATTTCTTTCTGCCAAGGAATTTTCTCAGTTTTGGTATGATTTTGTCAAGATTTAATGGAGAGTAATGCGGACTCAGCAGCAAACATAGCTCCATTTTCACTCTGTAACAACATATGAGTGTATGTCTTTCCTTGGGGTGGATTACATCTCCTTTAACACAAGTCTACAGAGATGATAAATGAAGTGATGACTAATGAGTACTGAAATGAGTGGAATCCAAACAGCTCAGAGGCATCTTACATTTGCCTTTTCAGTATAAGGAGAAATGCCAGTGGAAACCTTATCTAGGTAACTCATTCTGAAACTCCGGGGCACAAAGGTATAATTTTTATTATCATTTATAAACTTTGTCTTTTCTGGGATATTTTAGTGTTTATTATCATCTCCTCTATGGTGTAGTGGTTAACATGCTAGCCTCTAGTTCTCAAATTGCTGAGGTTGCGGGTTCAAACCCGGCAAAGGGTGATGGAAGGGCGTAAAAATCCTTAGCATGGCTTCCTTCAGAAGGGAAGTAAAACCTGCTTCCCATGTCGTAGATTTATGGCACATAAAAGAACCTCAAGTCTGATAAAGAGGCCTCTGAGAAAAATTACCTGTCTTTCACGCCCAATATAGAATGGGACGCTACAGACCACAGCAGTTAAAGAGCATCCGTAAATAAAACTCAATTTAATTTAATTTTAGCATTTAGTTATCCAAAATGTTAATACAAACTGCTCAAATGATCGTTGTTCCACCAGGAAGACAGTCAAAGGGATTTACCAATTTTTTAAATAGTATATCCATAAATTGAGAAGAATTTGAGTCGACTAGTAACCATTACACACCACTTACGCTAATAACCAGGAACATGTTTCAGAGATCCTCCATTTTCAACCTTTGTTTGACTGCTAATTCGTTGTTTATGTTGATGTATCTGAGTTGTAGCCCTATTATGATGGTTCCAGAAACTTGCGAAAAAATCTTCTGCTAGAATTTCAGAACTGAAAACTTTGTCTTTGTTTTTCCAAATGCAGATTTCTCCTAAGTGGTCAGTTCTTACTGCATTTTTAATTGTTTTAAGAATATAGAAGTGGGGTTTATATCATGAGAGACCACTGTTGATTTTTCTAATTGTTTATATTTTAGTTGCCTGAGGTGTTCTTTAGCTCTAATTTCTGCATTCCTCTTGGTTTACTCTATGTAGAGACGTTCAAATTAGTTGTATTGTTGCTAGACCTGTTGTCTGACAGTAGAATTTGTTCCTAAATTGGAAGAAATTTTGTTCAATACATAACTCTATCTGTTCAATGCACTATTTTATTTTGGGTTATACTGATTGAATTTAACCATCTTTTATCTGTATTGGTAGTTTGTCCAATGGTATTTATAAAAAGTGATTTAACATCAGAGACAACAATGTATCATCTCTGGTTAGCTGTATATTTTTGATTTTGTCATTCAGTTCAAAAGAGTTTTTGATACCATGATTTTCAAATTTGGAAAATGAACTGAATTTATTTACCAACCATCTTGATAGATTGTATATTTATTCATTTATTTATTTTATTTATTTATTTGTGCTAACAATCGTCCTTAGAATATGGCTATACATCAGCCCAAGCTGTTATCTTGCCATTTCTACCCATATTACATTCTGTAATTGTACATAAAAAAAATAAAATAAAATAATAATAGTAATAATAATAATAATAATAATAATAATAATAAAAAAATAGTAGTAATACCAAAATAATAATCTAATAATACTAATATTGTAATAATGATAATATAATTACATAACTTAACATCACATGATGCAACTAATTCACATCTCTTTTGTACATACCATTTCCTTTTTACTTTGGACAGGTACTCTCCTACCTTTTTACTATCCTTGTTAAAAATCTTGCTTAAGGCCACTTTCCTGTCCAGTTTTAACCATTTCCCATTTATAGCTTGCTTTCTCCAATGCTGTGTACCTTTACAATAAAAAACGATATGTTCTAAATCTTCTCTTTCCCCACATATTGGACACTGGTTCTGTGGGAACCCATTTCTTATTCCTATTAGTCTCCATACACCTGCTCGTACCCAGGCTATACTTTCTCTTTATTTGAGTTATCCACATCCATACATTTTTATTAGTATATATGATTCCAAGGAACTTTTCTTCCCAATGTTACTAAATAAATTTTGTATCTCTATTTCTTCAAACCTCCGCCTAGCTTCTTTCCAAAAACCCTTAACATTATTTTCCCTCCTTCTCCAAATTTCTCCCAGACCACTATTTTCCAAATTAGTTTGTATACTATAACTCCACCCATTAGCACCTTTCTTGAAATTCCAAACACTGCCTCAACAAGTTCTTCTCTTCTAAATTTAATAGTCTGTACCAATACACATGTGAGAAGAAACGTGTTTACCATCTCTTCTACACCTTTGTTTGTTTTAAAATCCTTCCATTTTAACTTATTAAATGCTCCAATTCTTGCTCTGTGCACCTCAATACCAATTCCCATGGTTACTTGAGCCCTTCTTTCTTCCACTCCAGGAGCTTCCTCCTCACACATCCACTCTCTTCCACTGCTTGCTTAGCACTCGCAGATTGTATATACACTGCTTATTATTGGTCTTAGCAGAATGTTTGGTTTATGGCTCTTAGGTAATCAATATGTTCAAGTTGTCTAGCTTTATCCAGTATTTATTTGTGATTATGATTGCATTTCATATGGTTTCATTAAACACTTTCATGCACATGGGAAGTGAAATTCTTAATTACTAAATCAAATTCCTCACTATTATGCATTGTTTCCCTTCTGTTGTAATCTGTGGTGTCATGATGACAATATTGTTCCTTTTGTCTACTTTAGTGTATATTACATCTTTCTGTTTCAATGATTGGATGGTGTTCTTGTGTTTGTTTCTCTTTTGGTTACTCCCTTTCTGTAATTCAGAATTTTGTGCATTTCTTTTTTTATCAGAATCTTGTTTGTTTCCCTAGGTGCTCTATAGCAATATTGATTTCAGCAATGTAGTCTTTGATTTTTGTTGAAAACTGTATGATTGTTTTAATTTCTGACTTAGCAAATTCAGTTCTGAGGAAAAGAACATCTCTTTAGAGGAACTTATTAGCATTAAAAAATAGCATTGAGTAAATTTACTCATAGGAAAACGCATACTCAAAAATATGGAATATTACAACATTGTACCCTGGGATCATTTCTTGTTTAGAGAGAACATGAAAACAAGTAACACTGTTACAACTGCAAGTTCAGTTTGTTTTGCTTTATTCTAGCACACCTGTTAACACATTATGTGCTCCTTCCAGAGATATGTACACCCATGGGCAAAAAAATGAATCATATCTTGAATGCCAAATTTTTCTAAGTCCTACATGGCACGGTGCTTTGTTCACACCATACACAATGAAGTTCTTTAGCCGCTGCAGCAAATTGTTGTATGGCATTACTAAACATGCTACCTTCCATGTGTTTTCTCTGCAGCACTGTGGCAAAAAGTGAACCTGCAGTTCACTTTTTCCAAGTAGCAAACACTTTTTTTTTCTTTCTTCTGTTAATATGTTTAATCAACACATAGCAGCTACTTATTTTTGATACATTGCATTTCATACATGTATTAGATAAGATAAGATAAGATACTTTTATTTGTCCTTTAAATACATAATTTTAGAGCCACGTCAACTGTTTGATATACTGTAACACAATAAATTTACATATATACAATCTTTATCTACTCCTATACAACTCCACACTTGAATTCCTCCAGGCTATAAAAAGCATTTGTTATTAAATATGTTTTTATTTTCTTTAATTTAAGTTCTATTCTATTAATTGCTTTTATTTCTTGAGGTAGCTTATTGTACAGCTCCTTTCCCATACTCTTACTACTACGGTTGTTTAATGTACACCTATATACAGTTCTGAAGTAATCCTCATTGCTTCTTAAATTATGCATGTCAATACCTTTATTTCTTGGTTCATCTATTTCCTGTAAAATAATCTTTATTGTTTCATATATATAGAGGCAAGGAACAGTTAAAATACCATATTGTTTGAAATTCAATCTGCACGACTATCTACTATTTATTTTTGCCATTTTTCTAATACCTCAGTTGCTGTAATATTACCCCATACCATGATCCCATACTTTATGTGTGCATATATAAATTGAAGCAGTAATTTGTATCATAATAATGTAAATGTCAGAGTGATTATAGTGTGAATATGCATTGTTGTGTGATATTGATTTGAGATGTTTGTTGATTGTAAGCATTGTTGAGAAGTGGGTTTATAGGGCCTTACTGAAACTGACAATAATAGCGTGCAATAATGTAGTGAGGGGGTGAGCTGTTTATCATTATTAGAGATGAGCAAATGACGTCAGAGTGGCGTGTTTTTCTTAGAATTTGCTGGAACATTTTCCCCAGAGCATATGTTTTCGTAATTTTCATTGGATATAAATATAGACGCTAATGTTGGCGTGTTTTATTAACCAATAGCAGCTCGGTTATAATCTTTAGGCATATTGGGGCGAGGAAGTATAAATTCAGTGTCAGAATCAAGTTTCACGTAGTTCAACGAAGGCATTCAGGAGTATGCGTCACATGCAGTTCATCAAGGTTACGCGTCGCAAAGTTATGAAAAATCTCTTGTGTCGTAAAGTTAATTACACAAAAAGTTGAAGTACGCGAATTAATAATGTGCAGTAAATAAGTTATTATAACAGTTTCAGTTTGGCGAGTGTCAAGATTAATAGGTGAAAGTGAATAATGTGTTACGACAATAAAAGTGTAAAACAAATTCTTTTATCAGTGTTATCTTTGGATAAAAACTCCTTTCCCTTTACACACCTGTACAAGAGAAGTGCTTGACCGAGAAATCATAGCTAGCCGGAGGACAGTGAACCCAAAATTAAATACAATAACAGGCGGTCAGTAAAAGATAACACGAAGTGACTGCGATAAATTGTTTTTTATATGTGCGGCAAATAAACAGTAGCATTTTCAATTACAAACATTAATACCACCACAAATTGGCTACCACAACGTGGGGCTAACAAACAAACCATAAAAGCACTACATATTGTTTCCACAACATGGGGCGAACAATAATAATACCCCCGCAAAATGCATAGTATACCTGTTTTAATGTCTCACTGTCCATCTTTTGTCTCACTTGACTCAATATAAAAATATTCAGTAAAGTTAATAATAGAATAGTTATTATAATGCTTCTTTAAAGGTTTATTCTGCCTAACTGCAACATGCTGCCATGAAACCATGTGATGCACAGAAGGATACACAAATGCATCAGGCCTGAACAGGATCTTTTTCAGTGAATCATACTACATTTGACAATGTGCACACAAAGACATAGGCACTAGGAAGTCTCTCCTTGCAATAATTAATGCAGCAGGATTTTGTGCTCGTGAAGCTATAGCTCATATTGAAGTCCCTATAATTACAGCACAGAGGTGGGTGAGATTATCCAGGAAAGGGATTGAATGTTGTTGTCCTGGTTCACAAAGGTGTATGTCCAAAAATGGATGCAGCTTTAATTGCAGTAGCAGAGAGGAACCCTTTCCAAACTGATTCTGAAATGAAGGCACATTCACAATTCCCTGGATCAGCTTGAACAGTTTTGTAACATGTAAACAATGCAGGATTTCTTGTATGAATGGCAACTAAAAGGCAACATCTGACAGATGATCACAGATTGTTTTGCCTCGTGTTTGCAGAGGAAAATGCCTACCGCAAGTGAAATAACATGATATCCTCAGACGAAGGGAAAGGCAATTGTCTAACTTCCAAAGGGGTCCTGATATTGAGGCAGTATTTTTAACAATTAAATGATTTCAGTCAAATTATATAATATAAAATATAATAACAGCCCACCTTAAAGCAATATGTGTATGTAACAATATATAAAAAGTGTATATTACAGTCATTGTATATGTTTATATTATTGTGTACATGTGTAATAATGTTATGTGAATGTATTACGTAATTTAATAATGTAGGAGCTGTGAGAATAATAGGTTAAAAGTTGCTAACAATGAGGTAACAATGAAGTAACCTTGAGACAATAATGAATTTGAAAGTTTAACAATATTACTTGTAATTCTTGGAAACAATAATGTAATGTTTGTGACAGTTTATAAAATGGCCAATCAACAACCAGAAAAAGCTTTAGTTAAATGAAGGTATTCTATTGGACTACGATTAGTCAATCAGAAACTAAAATGGAGCAAAATTTACAAATTCAGAAGTCAGTTGCTTGTAGACAGCATTCATAACTGGACGCGTTCCTTGTAGACAGTGTTCCTAACCAGATGCGAGATGTGTCCTCGAGAAGTTATGTATTCAGTGTGAGACGAAAATAGTTTACGTGTTAAAAAGTGCAAGTAATTAATAAAAGAATCTCACAGCTCTCTATATCAGTAAAGTGTTATTTAAATCATGTCAAGCATTAATAAAAGGAGTGAAGTAAAATTATAATCTGTGTAAGCCTAAATTCTTCAGTCGCACCACTCCCTGCTAAGACATTCATGTCTCTAAAAAAAAATACACATACTGACGCAGCCGAGGCAAACATAAATATATAATATTTAAAGAAATAGTCAAAATTACAAAGTTAATATTTTTTAAACTTGGGGTGAAGGTTACCGGAAACTTTTTAGCATATGTGCGGTTGCAACTACTTCAAGTTTGCTCCCCAACAGTTGAAATACAACACCACCATAACATAACACCTTTCTTCAAATTGGCTCCTAAAGTGTGGGGCAAATAACAATATAACATAACCCTACTTCAATATGATGCAAAATACTTGGCTTCATAATTTCATCAGGGTCGTGTATCTGTATCATGTTGGGGCTGGATATCAAGGGACAGTCTAGGTGTGTTGTAGCAGCTTGAATGTACACTGAACAGGTGCAATACATGGTAATACTTGAGAATATTCTGATTCCCTCTGGAAGGTTGAGTTATCCTGATGGAATTATTCAATTTGTGCAGAATGATCATCCTGTCCACACATGTCAAAAGGTTTCAAATTGGTTCTCAGAGAGGCAGGATATCAGAACAATACACTGGCCTCCCTGTTCACCAGATTTGAATCCTATTGAAAATGTGTGGGCTGAAGTGAAAAGGGAGCTGTGCTTGAATTTTCCTGCAGATTGCAAAGGACAAAAGATGGCTTCTGGGCAAAAATTCAAGAAGCCTGGGATGTTGTAGCTTCTCATCCACATTACTGCAGAGATTTAATTTCATCTATGCCCCAAAGATTGAGGGTTATTACACATGCTGAGGGTTCATACACCCAATATTAATTTTGTTTAGGTTTTATGTGTTGTAGGTTTACAAGATAATAGTTTATTTTTTTAGTTATTTAAAATGAATGATTTAGTAAAATTATGTTTCTGTGTGCATAGATATGCCTAAAACATGAAATGCTAAAGTTATATTAATGCAATATTATGTTCTACACATCCAGTCATACAATTAAAAACATAAAAATAATAACTAATGTGAGATTTGAACCAAGGAGCTTATGACTACAAGCAGTGCCTTCTTAACCTCTCAGCCACTGTAATGTTGTTCCACATTCTGTTTTAGTAGCTTATAAGGTGACCGTTGTGCTCACAGACACAGACCATTCTACAGTTTCTGCATATGCATTGTGAACAGAGCTGTTATGAAGGTACACAAAGCCTTCAATTGGCACATGGAACCTGGGGATGACTCTTTTTCTTTGTTCATAGGTGTACAAGATGTTTAAATCCAACTTTAGCCTACACGTGGCATGTGTGAAAGAACAAATTATTAAATATCATCAATTGGCCTAATAGCTATTAACTATGAAGGCCAGGACTTAAAAGTTTTTGCAGATTGTAAGCTGCTATTAGGGTGGTATGTTATTTCAAAAACGAATTAGTGTACACAATTGTGATCCAATTTGGAAATATAATGTTATTCTAGCATATTGCTATGGTAACTCAGTCAGAGCAGCAACCAAGTAAGCGGAAGATCTGTGGTTCAAATCCCAGCTATAGTATTGAACTTTTCAGTGTGATTCTACCTCTCCATCTTTCATGGTTGCTTGTTAACCATTAAATATTAATTTTATTTTAGTATTCATAATGTGCACTTTAAATGCTGTATTCAAATTATGCTACACAAAATTAGACATTGATTACTTAATTTACTTACCCTCTGTACTCTATGTACTTGTAGATGCAACCAGCCATTCCCATGGCCAGTAATGCATAATACCAACTTGTCATAAACATGACAGCAATACACAGGGCTAAACCCGTGAAGGACAGGGACCTGAAAACAAACATCAAGTCATGTTTAATCAAGTTTAAACATTTTAAATAAATAAATTACACACACACATATATATATATATATATATATATATCTGTGTGTGTGTGTGTGTGTGTGTGTGTGTGTGTGTGTGTGTGTGTGTGTATGTATGAGCACGTGCACATGCATATGTGTGTAGATAACACTCTACAATCAGTTAAAAAGCATATGATATACTCATTATGGAAAACCATCTCAAAAATATAGTGCTTTCTACCAAGGACTGCTCAGTTTTCTAGCCAGCTTTATAAACTAAACCTACTTGAACATCTCATTGAGCAAACTACCTATCATAGGATCCAATATAAAAAAATCAGTCAAAAAGAAACTGAATATTTATGATTGAAAAAGTGATAGGTTACACCTACTTAATACATTGCTATCTTATCTAAATACCTCATGTCAACGGTTACACCTACTTAATACATTGACATCTTATTTAAATAACTTCATATCAACCTCAGAAATCTGATTTAAATCCATGTACAACTGCACGAGTGCATTATAGAGTTTAAAAATTCATATGAAATCAACCAATATAATTTCTTTCCAAAATTTTGCATGTATGATACTGAAGGCATTGACTCTGTTGCTATAATTTCAGCAACTTCATGTTTCACCAATAGGAAATAAACAGCTTTGTTATCCTTCCATCTTGCAACCAGGAAATTCATTCTAGAACCATGATAATCACCAATTTCAGTTTATTATGAGATATATCAGGTGATATAATCTTATTTACTCTCTGGTACCAACAGTATTGGTTTTTCTGTCTTCTAAAAAGATATGGAGTTCTTTGATTGCCACCTGTTAGTTAAAAATGCAAGTATATGTAGTTTTATTGGCCAGCACATACTTACAAGCTGTGCTCAACTTGTGATTTAAATGCCATTACTAACTTATGCTAGCACATCTTGTCATATGACTCAATTGGGCTAAAGAAATAAGGTACTTAAACAAAACAAATGCAAGTACGGTATGCAGTTTTATTGGGCAGCACACACTTATGAGCTGTGCTTATCTTGTGTTTAAATAGCACTACTAACTTATGCCGGTAGAACTCGTCATATGACTTGAATGGGCTAAAAATCATATGGTATTTTGAACAAAATGCTAGAGCAATTTTTGAGAAAATAAAAAATTACATTTTTCGATGTAAAGGTTAGTTTGGGGTGGGGGATTTCTTTGAAAAGCTTTGTGATGCATCCCTGGAAGGTGTTGAATATAAATGTTTGGTATTTAACCAACTCTTAGTTTTTGAGCTATGTGACACACGCACATGCGCATGCACACACTCTCTCTCTCTTTCCAAAAATGATTTTTTTAGATTCAGGGAGTCCCACAGCACATAATTCCAGTGAAATCTTGGTATTCACTTTTTGGATGGAATGCAGGTATAGGTAAATAGCAGAGAAAGAAAAAATGCTTCTCATGGCATCAGGTTTGAATTATACAACTTTGTTTCTACATTACTATTTTTGGAGCAATATCCAGCAGATTATGTGGAACCTTAGCTGAGCCCTTCTACAACAAAATATTTCAGTGTCATTATACTTTCTGATGTACATCAACCTATTATTACTTTCTCTACTACGTATAGTAAGTAGGGGAAGTATTGTATTCCACCCAAAAATTCGATACCGAGATTTCACCGGAAATACATGTTTTGAGACCCCCTGAATCCAAAAAAAGCATTTTTGGAAACATATCCGTGTGTGTGTCTGTGTGTCTGTGTGTCTGTCTGTGTGTCTGTCTGTGAACAGCATAACTCAGAAACGAACAGTCGGATAAACACCAAACTTGGTATTTAGGTTCAGTATCTTCCAGAGATGCGACATGAAGGTTTTCAAGAAAATCCCCCCACCCCAGATTACCCTTTACATGGAAGATTTTTCGAAAATTTTAATTTTCTCAAAAATGGCTCTAACGATTTTGATTAAAACATCATATGTTTAAGATATTTTCATGACAAATAAAATGTATATCCTGAATTTTCTGGGAATGTCTCCAAAAGTATTCTTCATTGTGAACGACTTTTGCATAACTGGTAAACCATAAGAAATAGACAATATTTTACTACACAAAAAATGTAGATCGTGTTAAAATACACAATTTATGTCATATACATTTTTTTTGTTGGGTGAACCATTTTCAAGATATTGCTTGTTATTCCCTTAAAATTTTCAATACTTATTTTCTCAAATGGGAATTCGTTATTCATTTTTTTGTCTTGGATATGCAAAGAGTATTAATCTGCACATAGCAACCAGCTATTAAGAGATATGTATGTGCTTAAAGGCTACTGTATTTCTATATTGCCCTTGTAAATATATATTCCCCTTACATCTACAAGAAAATTAGCAATAAGATAGACTCTGCAAATGTTTATTTCGATTATCATGAAGTAGATGGAGAATAAGTGTTTGTAAAAATAGTTTGTACAAGAGTAGAGAAAGTCATGTGAGTGTAACACATCAGATTATTTTTTAAGCTGTCTACAGCTTCTTTGCATTTATGCAACACTTAGTAACCAATAAATGTGTTACAAGAAGGGTAGCTGCAGAATAACTATATTTTTAGCAAATAGAGTGATATTTTCACTACACAGACGGGAATACCTAGGTGTGACTGATTCACTTTATATAATGAATAAAAATACATGCAGGTTTGAAAATAAATGAGCATTAATTATGTAAAGTCTGGCACTGTTACATCACTCATGATATGAATTGCCTAAAATTATACCACTGCTGTAACATTTAGTTTTCTAGTCTGAACATATGCAGCTTTTTAAGTGTGATGTAAGAGAAACTTTTCTGAGATATATCAAGAATATAAATTTCATAAATATTTAAATATATAATGATTATGCAGTTTTAAACAATTTTTCTGTAGGTGTTACAAATAGAAATATTATTAATGAAATTGTAAATGTCATTCTCAATATGTCGTCCTCTGTGGACTAGTGGTACCGTGCTAGCCTCTAGTTCTCAAGGTCGCAGGTTCAAACCCAGTGGAGGGCGATGGATTTTTTCAGGCGTAAAAATCCTTAGCAATGGCTTCCTTTGGAAGGGAAGTAAAGCCGGTGGTACTGTGTCGTAGATTTATGGCACGTAAAAGAACCTCAAGCAAAATTACTGGTCTTTCACGTCCAATATAGAATGGGACGCTAAGAACCACAGCAGTTAAAGAGCATCCATAAATAAAAACTCAATTTCAATTTCATTCTCAATATGAAAGTGTCATTATAATCAAATAACATTTTTAAAGTATAAAAGTCCAGCATAACAATTTTTCAGCATAATAACACAAAAATTAGCTAAGCTTAAAAATTATGATTTATTGTATGACAGATACATTTTTAACATGTCCAGTACTGTAAGAAAATTAATGTGACAAGCTAGACAAATATTGGGGGATACAGATCTTTTAAGGCATTTAACTCTGCACACAGAATTTGTCAAATGTTTTGGTACGTAACTAGTGTTTCTATTTATGTGGGAAGTTAAATTGTAAATATTTATTTTGTGCTAAGTTCATTACATAATGGAGTCTATGGAACTGGCCCTGGCACTTAATCCCTTAGATGTCCAGAAATGCAGTTTATTTTACACTTTTCTCTTCTTTATATACTGTGTTCAATAGCCTCCTATTTACAGCAATCAGACTGTCAAATTAACATTTGTTGAAGGACTATTTTCATTTCATTCTGGCTTTGTAAAACACTTTTCCTAGTTGCCTTAACTGTGACTGATCTGTGTGATCAGTGATTTTCTTGATCACTACAGCTTTATTACATATAAGCCATTTTTCTCTGATTAGTTTTTTCCTCCACTTATTGGTTCCTCTACATTCCATCAAAATATGCACTCTATCTTTGTTATTCCTACAGATTGGGCATATACCCTTCATAACATTTCCCCGTTGCCCCTTCAATTTCCACACCCCTAGCCAGAATCATGCAATGGCTTCCCTCTCCTTTTTATTACATATATCTAAATATATTTTTCTTTGTTTGGTTTTGTCTTAATCACTTTATAAAAGATGAATGACCTCTTCTCATTCATCTCAGCCCATATGTTTTCACCACCCATATCTTCAAACCTAGATCGGGTATATTTCCAAAACCCTGTATCATTCCATGTCTTTGCCCCCATATATCTCCTAATTCATTCTTCTCCAGTTCTTCTTCAGCCAGTTATTAGTACTCTGGTACTTTTCCTGGCAATTAAGACAGCGCTTTAAAATATTTTCTTCTGATAATTGGCTTATCTGGTACCAATATTTCAATACTCTTTCCATTTCCATACCTTGCACATTAGTTTTCCCCATTTCTAAAATAGATCCTATGTTAACTGTGTTTTGAGGAACTCCCAAAATAGTTTGCAAAATGATCTTAATATGAAGTCCATTTTCTCCCACTGATTTCCTTTCCCCCGTATTTAAACTCTGTATGACCATCTTGATTCCGCTATGGCTACGTAAAGCCTTTCAAACCACATCACTGTCATCATTGGAGCTACGTTTAAACATTCTCTAGTAATTCAATTGCTGATCTCCCTTTGTCTATTGCCCATTTCTTCTGTTTTTCTCAGTCCCCTTTTCTATTTAATTTGATACCCAAATAAATGAAGTCCTGCACTCTTTGAATCTCTTTGCTTTCCATGCGTCATTTTTCTGAATTTTTTAGTTTCTTACCTTTTTTAAACACTCTGATCTTTGTCTTGCTTAGGTCTTCACTTTAAGACCCCATCTCTCTCTATTTTGAATATGGCATGACTTAATCCAATACCATCATTAAATCATCAGCATACAATAGACCTGAAATTTCCCTATTCTCTTGTATATACTAGCAAAACCAAGACTGGCCACAATGTCATTTATAAATAAATTAAACAGAATAGGACTCAATTTACACCCTTGTCTGAGTCCTTGTTTCTGTATAACTTCAGCTGTCACTTCTTCCTCTCCACATTTGGTACAAAAGATACTCTGCTCATATAATTCAATTAATAACTCCACCATATCTTTACTCAGGCCTTTCAGTCTTTACTTATACCATAATGACTTCCTTATTATTCTATCATACACTTTCTCAAAATCTATAAATGTTGCATATATTCTGCCTCTTCTCACCCGCAACCCAGCGGAGGACAATGGATTTTTTCAGGTGTAAAAATTCTTAGCATGGCTTCCTTCAGAAGGGAAGTAAAGCCAGTGGTCCCGTTTCATAGATTTATGGCACGTTAAAGAGCCTCAGGCCTGATAAAGAGGCCTCTGAACAAAATTACCGGTTTTTCATGTCCAATATAGAATGGGATGCTAAGGACCACAGCATTAAAGAGCATCCATAAGTAAATCTCAATTCTTTTCACCCACAGGTATTTGTTCAGCTAATGTTTTAATAATCAATATATTGTCCACTGTCCTGCCCCCTTTCTGAATCCTGATTGAAATACTGATACTCTTTGGTTCTCTTCTGCCCAGTTTTGTATTCTTTCTGCCACAATTCGAATAAATATTTTCCCCAAATTTGACAGCAATGTTAGCTACACTCTCCTTACCTTTGAACAGGTTGAATTATTGCCACCTTCCAACTCTTAGGGATAGATTTGTTATCCTTCATTCCATTCAAAAGTCTAGTTAAACACTGAAGTCTATCCCTATCCTTGCACCATGCTTGAATAAGTTCTGCTGGCAAGTCATTAATACCCACTACTTTGTTCTTATTGAAACCCGTAACCAGTTTCAGAATTTCAGTGTTTGAGAAAGATCTATTCTACTCCTCAATATAACTGCAGGCCAACACCAGCTCCCATCTCTCTACAATGCTGTCCTCTGTTTTAAACAGCTCTCAAAATATCAGAACCACTTTGCTGCTTTGAGGTGCTTTTAGCCCATTTTTTTTGCACATTTTCTATCTACCAAATTTGTGCAGCCCCTCCTAAGATTATTTTAGTTTTGATTTCGTGTGTTGTTTCTCCTCCCTACTTATCTTGTTTCATCTCCAATATCAGCTTAAAGACCTCTTTTATTTTGATCATATTCTTTCTCACTTCACTTCACTTCTCAGCAAATTACACATACTCCTACAATCATCATCAAACCAGTCATTAATCATACTAACTTTCCTACTATTTTGCCTCATGTTTCTTCCTGCCCACTTTAGTACAAACATATATAGGTTGGAAATGAAATGGTCCTGTGGACTGGGGGAGGTGGGTGAATAGATGTAAATGAGCAGGGGCTTCTTATACTTTTCTGTAATTAAATGCACCATTTTCATAGAAAAAATACTTTTATCCAAAAAATTTATCATTACCTTGCTGGATTACTGTTGATTAAAGGTTCTTAATTTATAACTATATTCATAGAAAATTGAATAAACAACAACTTTTTCCTTTGGTATATTTCAATAGAATGAATGCTTTTGGTGTAAATTAAATTAAAAAAAGTCCATAATTTGTTGCCTTTTTAGTTCTATTAGAACTGGCAACATCGCATCAGCTGCGTTTACTTTCTTCCAATATCAGTGTAGATAATGGGAATGTTTACTTAATTGCATACTTAATTTTTTGTCAAAGCCGCAAGTTAAGATCAGAGGAGCTAAAGGAGGCATGGATAAAAAAAACAAACAAAGGATGAAAATGTTTTTACAGAATAACATACACAATGCAGCAATTTTCAACATGTGAATACCTGGACGTGATCTTAATTTATGGAGAAATGCAGTGCAATTCTTGATTTGCTCAATGGCTCTACGCTGAAAGATTTCCTAACAGATCATGCCAAGTGCAGACATGTTTGTTTCCATTTGCCAGCAGGTCCATGATAAAGGTAGTGTAATTCTGAGTTGTCATAATCAAGGGCATATGGAACACTTCTTCTAAATTCTTATTTCAAATTTACATCCTGGTGGCAAGTTCACATAATTTAAATTAATCCCAATGTTTTCACATACTTGTAAATGATGCTAGTGATTAAGGTTATGGTCATTTTTGTTTCTAAAGCTACCATTACTTGGATAATGATAGTCCATGACCATGAAATACATTAGGCATGAAGAGCAGTGTCAATTTTGTTTACCTACATTTTTTTAAAATATTTTAATATCTGTCACACATACTCATGCACTCAAATCTTATCAATAATGTTAGTGTTGCAAATTTCACCAACTGAAGTATTTTTGTGCTCATAAGATTATTGTTAAATCATATTGGAGTAACCATTGGCAAAATTGTTTCTAAAAACTTCTGCATCATGTTATACAGATTCCTTTTTTAGACTGGTAATTAGATGTACATGCTGGCATGAAGTTCATTGTATGGCACTGCATGATAATTAAAATGTATCTTTTAAACCACATACATAGGTATTATGTGTACACACACCCTAAAACTTTCTAATATCAGTAACAATTCCATATGAGCTCATTACCTTACCATGGCATAAGCCTCTCAAATGCAATAGGCCAGATATTCAGGCCTTTAGCATATCAAATAAAATATTTGTAATTATGTGGGAATGTAGAATTCAAGGTAATGTTTACATACAGTGCAGTGAACAATAACATGAATTTTTCCTGGAATTTTCTGGTGTCTTGCGCACCAGCGACAAAACACCTGAATTCAATACATGGCCAACATAACTTAAATGGTTTAATAGAGCATTAGAATAATTCAAGGTACCACCAGTATAAGCAGACTACTCAATCAACAAGTTGTGCTACATTGCCAAATACTCCTACTTTTAAACGTGATTATCTAATTAACGGTGCATTTAATTACAAAGAAGTGTTGGAGGGTTTTGTTCATCTACATTCACTCTCTCACCGCCCCCAGTCTGCAGACCATTTCACTTCCACCCTGTATATCTCCAGTGCTACACTTTCCTCAGGTTTATTCACCATAGAATTGATACCATACACACATAATATTGACATTTCAGAATCTACTATACTAAACAATTCATCACCTTTCTCATTAATCCACTTGAACCATTCTATTTTCACTGCATTAGATTCGATACCTTAAAATTAGCCATCAATGGTAATAAGTTCTCACTATAAAGTGCATAATCCACAGTACTCTAACCTGCCCCACCGACACATGAAATTCACCTTCCTTATCGTCCTCAACACCCATTTAATATAATGCAATTTGTATTTTCACAAAAGTCAATCAGTTTTAAGCCTTCTTGACTTATTGTTTTATCTTTACTGGTTCTGACACAAAAACCTTCATCATTCCCTCTAATCTCATCCCCCTTGAGCTACTACTCCTAGCTTGTAGATCCTCACATCTTGCATTTAAATCCCCCACTATCATAAATTCAATCTCCTCTTCAAAAATACTCACTCCTTATTTCCTCCATTTCATTTTCCATTTAATGCAGAAGTAAAGGATTGTAAAAGTCTGAGATTTTTGGTGGGTTGTATGCTATTCCCAGACCCATTTCTCAGTCTCCACATCTCACCATCTAGGTTAGATTTTTTCTCCTTGGGATTATTTATTATATAATTTCTAATAAATGCCCCCAACCCCCAGACATTCTCCCTCTTGCCCTCTTTCTCCTTCCTGTTTTATTAATAAATATGAAACCTGTCATATCTATTTGATTGTCCTCTTCCAACCACGTTTTATCTACAGCTAAAATCTGGGTTTCCTTCAAAATGCTTCTGACATGACCATGACTCAGTTCCCTTTGTAAATACATGCAGTTCCCCCCATAGAAAAGCCTTACAAGTCCCTCCCCTCCAGCATTCTTCTATTTGTGAACCCCCCTGAATCTGAATTCCTTTAATTTCCTTTAACTTCTACAGACAAAACCCTCAGGCACTTTCTTCTCTCTTTCTTGCTGTAATCCCCATATATTTCTATTCTCACTTTGCTCCTGGACTGCCTGCTCAATTCTGAATAAACTTCTTTGGTCTATTGAGATGATTCTAGATCAGAGGTGGCAAAAACGTGACTCGCGAGTTATTTTGACTCGCAGGCGCAGCTCCCTCTCTACAACCGTCCATTTGATTTTCACATGCTACTGAGTGATGCAGTGCATGTGGCATATTTGGTGACTCGCGGAAGGAAGTCGTTTTCGCCAAGCTTGCTCTAGATGATCTCCTGTGTTTCTGTGGGCCAGCTGTCTCTTGTTGTGTTAGCTTTCTGTCCACTGGAATTCTCTCTTTGGTGATGTCATTAGCTCTCCCAGTGGCAGCCCTACCCTTCCCTCACTGGCACACACTTGCTTGTCAGGTCTGTTACATTGTTCCTTGAACTGACCATTCCTCCTTTGCATTGTGTTAGCTTTAAAATTTGCTGATTCATCTCTTCTCTCCCACTATTGCTCCATAACTCCCTCTTGTTCTCAGCTACTGCTCTTCCGTCTAACCGTCTATGTATGCTTGTCTTCCTTCTGATTGGGTCTTCTTGACTTGTTGTGCTAATTGGGACTTTACATTGCTCAACACAAGTCCCTGTTAATGAGTATATGCATTCCTTTTAAAATTTTGGTTCAGCTTAACACCTTGTAGACCATTTGTGATGATGTAAATCTGGCAATATTATCCTTCTTCCTCTCTGCCTTCCTGTCCTGTAAGTATCTCCAATCTCCCATCCATGTAATTTAATTTCCAGCTTTATTTCTAAAATTTCTATTATTTTTTGAATAGGCCAAATTCCTCTTCTTTCTTCTATAGCCAAAAATACCAGATTTAATTTTCAAAATCTCCCTTCCATTTTGTTTAACTTATTTTGACATATTACATTTCTCTATTCATTCCTTAAATTTCCTGCTTGATTTCTTCCTTAATTTCCTTCATTACTCCATTCATTTTACTACTTGGATGCATCTCCATTCCTTCCATCTTACTGACAATCTGCTCTAAAATTATCTGTCCCTCAACTGGTCCGGGATTTACTTCTATGCTTCCAACAATTCTTGTTTCCAAAAGAACCAGTTATAGCTCTATAGTACTGCTTGTTTGGAATGACATGACACATGGGATGCGCAGAACCAATGCATAAGAGGAGACAGGAAGGGAGAGAGGGTAAGGTTTAAGAGGGACAGTAGACAGCAAATAGCTATAAAGATACTGAGTGTTGTTCACTGCCACCCTCTTCTGCTGGTGGCTGAAGGAATTCTTTTCCATTTAGTCTACTCGCATCATAAACCTGTGTGTCATGTCGTTCCGAACAACCGGTAGTAATGTCCACTCCCATTGTTCCTTAATTCCTTTTTGCTCTAAAGAACCAAAGCTCTCACCACACACAATCTTCTTCTTCAACAGCTAGCTTAGTTTAAGATAAAGAGAGTTGAGGGTTGTTACACTACATCACTAAAATATTCTTACTTGAATGTGTTTCAGGAGACGGCTTGTTCCCATGATCAGCATGTTCTCTACTGGCCAACATGCTGACGATGGGAACAAGCCATCTCCCAAAACGCGTTCAAGTAAGAATATTTTAGTGATGTAGTGTAACAACCCTCAACTCTCTATTTTAAATTATGACACATCACTGTTGCCAGCTTCTAAATCTTCAAAATTAGTCAAAAAAAAGCTAGCTTAGTGCTCACATAGGAAGTTTTAGATATCATATTTAACCACTGTATGCAGCTGTTATACTGTTTTACAACAACTTCTAAACTAAATTAACTCTGTATTTTTAAAATGATAATGGTAGCCTACAAATGGCAAGAAGCAGTTTTCTTTGTTTTTAACTTGTTTTTCTGTGCATGTTGCTGAAGCATGGTCCTAAAGCTAAAATAACAGAAAAATGATTCTTTAAGTTTACAAATTTTATTTATAGTTTTTTTGCTGTAACAGCTGGTTCCATATGTATAAAAACATGCATACATAAACTTTGGTTCACAATCAGCTTTGATTTTCATATGCATGTTACAGAAGTCATAAGGCACATTCCAAAGTTAATTCATTCATTCAGTATCTGTTTACCCTCCTCTTATGTAGGACTTACACCCCCAGGACTTACAAGTGGGTGCCTGGGGTCAGAGGCCCGTCGAGGAGCAGACACTCATGGATCAGACAGAGCATCCAGGATGGGTGATCAGCCCGATGCCTGGTATGAGATGAAGGAAGTAGATGAAATGAAATGTTGGTAAAATGGATGAAAAGAAAGGTGATGATGGAGCAGTTGGTGGAATGAATGACGGGGGAAACCGGAGAACCCGGAGAAAACCCGCCCAGATGCCGCTTTGTCCACCACAAATCCCACATGCAGGTCCCTGGGATTGAACCCGGGCCGCCTCGGTGGGAGGCAAGCGGTCTAACCACTCGGCCACGGCGCAGCCTCCAAAGTTAATCAAGGCAGGAAAATGGGTTTTTTTGGCAGAAAAAGTTTACTTTTTTAAGGCTTAAGAGTTATGCTTCACAAACATAAACAATGTATACAGTGAATTGGGGCTACTGAAATGTCTCATCCATAGATTTCAATACTGCAATAAATGTTAAAAAACAACTAAATGTAAAATTGTACAAGCTTATTTCCATAATTAATATAGTAAAGATTAGCTTACCAGTGATAATATTTAAATCTTGGTCTCCAGTTGGGTGTGCGTAAAAGCGTTTGAAGAGCACATGCAAGATTCACGAAGCCATAGCACATAAGAAAAAACATAGACAGTAGTGGAGCTAGATAATCCACGTTGCCTAGTAAGATACCACATTGACAAATGAGGATAGTGAGGAGTAGTGCTCGTGTTGGCTCTCCTCGTTTTGAAGACACAGAAAATGGGGCCAAGAAAGGAATGATGCCATCCTTAGCAATGGCCTGTAGCAGTCGAGGTGCACCCGTTAAGCTCTGCAAGCCTGCACCCAGAGTCGATAAGAATGACCCAATCAGGATTACCCACTGATTGGGCCATGCTATGTTTGCTACCACAAGTTTTCCTCCAATACTCTGTCCGAACCTGTTAAAGAGAGAGAAAACATTTGTATGTCACTCTGCAGCCAGCAGTTCACTAGAACCACAATTTATTCCTTCAAAAGCGGAATTTAAATAATTAACTTTAAATTTTCAGAATTCAGTAGATTTACATACTTGTCTCTCAGCAGCAAATTATCCACAGTACCAGCAAATAAAAGGACAGATGAAAGATAAACGGTTGATGTTGTAAGTATAGCACATATTGTGCCTATTGGAATAGACTTCTGGGCATCTGCTAAGTCACCAGATCTATTGGAACCAGCCATTATACCTGCACAGAGAATCATATAAAATAGTTTTAAAACAATGCAATTGCAGGTTTAGTATGTTGTTAGGTTTGTTACACTTCCTTGTTAATCAGGATAAACTTTCATTACACATTTATTGCACCTAAAAAAAAGGATACAGCAGCTAAAGTGATAAGTCAGATTTTTAAAAAGTGACTGGCTTTGCTATTTCATACTCTTTGTATGACCACAAGAAAAAAACGAATAGCAGCTTGATACTTGAAAAACATTAGAAGTATTTATAAATCCAAATGGAAATGTTAATGCTGCAAAAAAATGTATTTGACATAAATCATATGCCTAAATAACATCTACAATCTTGTGTAGTAAGATTTTATGTATTTCTTACAGTTTACCAATTATACATTTTAGATAGTAGAGGTTATCTATGTAATAATTTAACCTTTGTATATTAAGCTTTGGTTTTGGCCAACTAACTAGGTTAAGACCATGAATGTATCTGCCTTATATGTACCTAGCACCATAACAAAAAAAAAACTGATGTGTTACACTCACATGACTTTCTCTACTCTTGTACAAACTATTTTTACAAATGTTTATTCTCCATATGCTTCATGTTAATCGAGATATCGAGATGTCAATCTTATTGCTAATTTTCTTGTAGATGCAAGGGGAATACGGTAGGTTTTAAGTGATAGTCAAATATTTTAAGAGCTGGTTGCTATGTGGTGCATTCCATTCTCTTAGCATGTCCAGGACATAAAAAAAATGAATAACGAAAGAGAAAAAGTATAAGTATTGGAAAATTTAAGGGAATAACAAGCAATATCTCGAAAATAGTTCACTCAACAAAAAAAAAATGTATATGACATAAATTGTGTATTTTAATGCGATCCATATTTTTTGTGTAGTAAAATTTTGTCTATCTCTTATGGTTTACCAGTTATGCAAAAGTCGTTCACAATGAAGAATACTTTTGGGGACTTTCCCAGAAAATTCGAGATATACATTTCATTTGTCATGAAAATATCTTAAACATATGATATTTTAATCAAAATCATTAGAGCCATTTTTGAGAAAATTAAAACTTTGAAAAAATGTTACATGTAAAGGGTAATCTGGGGTGGGGTGATTTTCTTGGAAACCTTCGTGTCACATATCTGGAAGATACTGAACCTAAATACCAAGTTTGGTGTTTATCCGACTGTTCGTTTCTGAGTTACGCTGTTCACAGACACACACACACACACACACACACACACACACACACACACACACACACAGGCAGACACACAAACACACATGGACATGTTTCTAAAAATGCTTTTTTTGGATTCAGGGGGTCTCAAAACATGTATTTCCAGTGAAATCTCGGTATCGAATTTTTGGGTGGAATACAATACTTTCCCTACTTACTATATGTAGTAGAGAAAGTAAAAAAAAAAAATAATAATAAAAAATATAATAATAGCAATTATATAAAAGTCATTCAAAATGAAGAGGACTTCACAGGATATTCACAAACAATTCAAGATATACATTTTATTTGTCATGCAAGTAACTTAAACAGTGCTATTTTAATCAAAATCCTTAGACTCATTTATGAGAAAATAAAAAATTACAATTTTTCCATGAAGAGAGTAATTTGGGGAGGGGAATTTTCTTAAAAACTTCATGTTGCAACCTTGGACAACGATGCTGAACTTAAATACCAAGTTTGGTATTTAACCAACTTTTCGTTTATAAGGTTTGCTGTTCAGAGAGAGAGAGAGAGGGAGAGAGAGAGACACACACACACACACACAGTGTTTTTTCTACCTTTTTTACATTCTCTACTGTATATGGTAAGTATGGGAAGTATTGTATTCCAACCAAAAATTCCATACTGAGATTTCACCGGAAATACATGTTTTGAGGTGTCCTGAATACAAATAAGGATTTTTTGGAAACATGTCCATGTGTGTCTGTCTGTCTGTGATTCAGCATTTAAGGTCAACTCAAGCACTGAGGCGCTTCACACTCCCCTCGGCCTGCACTTCTCCGGTGAGGAGAAAGCTGAGGTGTTCGCCGACTGTCTCCAAGACAGATTTTCTGAAAACCCAACTACGAACCCCGAGAAAGAACGGGAGGTACTGTCATGGGTACAAAACTGGGTGGCGCAGAAGCAAGAGCAACAGCTGACCCATATCACGCCGCAGGAAGTGTACAAGCTCATTAGGCAATTGCCTAATGGGAAAGCCGCCGGCCCGGACAGGGTGACTAATGAGGAACTCAAGCATCTCCCGAGAAAAGCCCTGGTGCAACTCACCAAGATTTTCAACGCCTGTTTGCGGCATAACCATTTCCCCGACACTTGGAAACGAGCCAAGGTAATTATGCTACCGAAGCAAGGGAAAAGTACCAGGCAACCTCAAAATTACCGCCCCATTAGTCTCCTGTCTACTATTGGAAAATTGCTCGAGAAAATTATACTTTGTCGACTCAAAAAACAAGTTTCGGAAACTCATGATTTGTCAAAATCTCAGTTTGGTTTTAGAAAAGGTCATTCCACTGAATTACAATTATTACGCCTCACAGATGACATAACCGAGCAATTCAACAATGGGGCTTCAACGTTGGCGTTATTTTTGGACGTAGAAGCCGCATTCGACCGGTGCTGGCACAATGGCCTTCTTTATAAACTGCACCACAACTTTCCCGGCCTTCGGAATTCCTCCAAAACCTTTCCCTCAGAAAAATCCTGCTAACTCCCATCCTTACCAGCACCCGAACCCTTCACAGAGAGGCAAACATTCCCACCATCCCTGATTCAATAATAAAACGAGCATCCCCTGCATGGGCGCGCATTAGAATACACTCAAACAACCTCATCTCCGGTATTGGCAGGGGCGAGCCAAAGCACCGAAAACATGCCAGAATAAGACAATTTTAGATTACAGTCGGCTCGCCCCCTGCGCGCGCCCTGCACACAAGGCTCCAGGCAAAACCCCTTACGGCAGAGGCCCCATCATTCGCCTCAGAAGCACCGCCAAGATTCACGCTGCCGCACAGCCAAACTGCGGGCTGTAAATATGTAAATAGTGCAGTGTATAGTTTTTGTGAATAGTAAAATCGTGTGCTGACCTGGGACGTGTAAAGCATGGCCAGGTGTGTGTGTGTGTGTGTGTGTGTGAGTGTGTGTGTATCATTAATTGTAAATAGTGAAAAAAAAACTTTCTAAACCAACCAGAAAAAAAAAACTCAGTTCTATACAGAGAAAAACTGTTCTCGGCAACTTATGGATGGCTGCCGTATGGGTTTTTTATTACTTAAAAAAAATTAATCTCATAGAAATTATGATAATTGTATTTAATGTAATTTTTTGCCTGTAAGCCGGGCCTTTTGTACCGGCACCAGGCCACATTCATTAATAAACCAATCTGAATCTGAATCTGAAACTCCGTCAGTTCATCAAAAATCTTTGTACACTACACGTCGTCTTCAGTCCGTCAGTTCGTCGAAAATATTTGTATGATACACGTCGCCTTTAGTCCAGCAGAAATATTACACGTCGGCTATCGATTCGCAAGTTACGCGTATAAGAGTTATGAAAATTCTCAAGTATGGTAAAGTTAATTATACAAAAGGTTGAAGTACGTGGATTAAAAGTGATCAGTAAGAAGTTGTTATAACAGTTTCAGTTTGGCGAGTGTCAAGATCAATGTGTAAATGTGATAGTTAACGTGTTCGACAATAAAAGTATAAAACAAATTTCTTCATCAGTGTTCTCTTTGGATAAAAGATTCCTTCCGTTTACACAACCTGTATAAAGAGAAGTGCTTGACCCAAAAGATCAGAGCTAGCCGGAGGACAGTGAAACAAAATTAAATAAAAATAAAAGTAACATTCTTTCAAACAAAAAACTAATACTGCCGCAAATTGCTAACACCAGATGGAGCTACAAACCTAACAAAGAATCACGTCACAAAATGGCTTCACCACATGAAGTAAACACAAATACACAAATAACATTATAAATTTACCATCGCAAATTGGCTCCCAAACGTGGGGCTCAATAAATATTATAAAATAAAACCACCCCAAAACACACAATTTACTTCACATATACAATTTTTTTGTGTTTTGTTTTGTAGAGTGAACCAATTTTGAGATATTTCTTGTTATTTGTTTGAGTTTTCCAACTGTTACTCTTTCTTCAAATGGGAATTCGTTATTCTTTTTTTTTTTAATGCCAAGAGAATGGAATACTCCACATAGTAGCAGCTCTTAAAAGATTTGACTATCACTTAAAGCCTACCATATTCCCCTTGCACCTACAAGAAAAAGTTTCTGTAAATGTTTATGTCAATTTACTTGAAGTAGATGGAGAATAAGCATTTGTAAAAATACTTTGTACAAGAGTAGAGAAAGTCAGGTGAGTGCAACACATCAGATTTTTTATTCAAGTAGTTTCAAAATGTGTATTTCTGCTGAAATATGGATATAAAATTTTTGGGTGAAATGCAATACTTCCTCCTACTATAGGTAAGTAGTAGCATAAAATAAAGAAAGGAAAAAAAACCAAAAAAGTTGACTTTGATCAAAAGTATCTGGACACCGGGCTGAAAATGACGTACTAGTTTGTGACGTCCTCCATCGGTAATGCTGGAAATCAATATGGTGTTGACCCACCCTTAGCCTTGATGACAGCATTCACTCTTGCAGGCATACTTTCAATCAGGGGCTGGAAGGTTTCTTGGGGAATGGCAGCCCATTCTTCACGGAGTGCGGAACTGAGGAGAGGTATCGATGTAGGTCGGTGAGGCCTGGCACAAAGTCAGCATTCCAAAACATCCCAAAGGTGTTGTATAGGATTCAAGTCAGGACTCTGTGCAGGACAGTCCATCACAGGGATGTTATTGTCATGTAACCACTCTGCCACAGCCCGTGTAGTATGAATAGGTGCTCGATCATGTTGAAAGATGCAATTGCCATCCCCGAATTGCTCTTCAACAGTGGGAAACAAGAAGGTGCTTAAAATATCAATGTAGGTCTGCTCTGTGATCGTGCCACGCAAAACAACAAGGGGGCTTGCACAGCCCCATCCAAGAAAAACATGACCACACCATAACACCACCATCTCTGAATTTCGCTGTTGTCACTACACATGCTGTCAGATGGTGTTCACCGGGCATTCGCCATACCCACACCCTGCCAACAGATTGCAACATTGTGTACTGTGATTTGTCACTCCACACAACGTTTTGCCACTGTTCAATTGTGTAATGTTAACGCTCCTTACACCAAGCAAGGCATCGTTTGACATTTTCCTGCGTGATGTGTGGCTTATGAGCAGCCACTCGATCATGAAATCCAAGGTTTCTCACCTCATGCCTAACTGTCATAGTACTTGGAGTGGATCCTGATGCAGTTTGGAATTTCTGTGTGATGGTCTGGATAGATTTCTGCCTATTACTCTTTACGAACTTCTTCAAATGTCGGCGGTCGCTGACAGTCAACAGACGAGGTCGGCCTGTATGTTTTTGTGCTGTACTTGTCTCTTCACGTTTCCACTTCACTATCACATCAGAAACAGTAGACCTAGGGATGTTTAGGAGTGTGGAACTCTCACTTACAAACGTCTGACATAAGTGACACCCAATCACCTGACCATGTTTGAAGTCCGTGAGTTCCACGGAGTGTCCCATTCTGCAGTTTCACAATGTCTAATCACTACTGAGGTTGCGGAAATTGAATACCGCGCAGTAGGTGGCAGCACAATGCACCTAAGATGAAAAATGTATGTTTGTGGGGTGTCCGGATACTTTTTATCACATAGTGTAAGTGAGAATTCTCATGAGAGACAGTCAGTTAAGAGAGTTAGTAACTTAGTTAGTGAGTGCATTTCTGGTGCAACAAAAAGTGCTGTTCTCCTAGCAAGTTTGTGACGTGCAGTGAATGCTGCTTCTGCGAGATATTGGTGAAGTCTTGTGTTCGACTCCCCAACAATTGAACCATCTGGAAGAAGAGGCTACATCATGCATGTTTTGTTTGGCCACTATGTCACAAAGAAAATCAAGTGGTAGTTAAAACAAAGTGAGGCAACAGGGGAAACTGAACTAAGTGAAATTCCAGTGGAACCTTGAACTAAATTAAAACAGTGACAGTGAGAACTGATTGAAGTGACAGTTAAAAAACTTGACAAGTCAAAATATCTATTTTTGTGAGATTCCTGGAACTCATAGTTCTCCCCCTCTCACCCCCCCAAAATATTTGTAAAAATTATAACCAGTGTTATAAGTTTAGAACAAATGTAACAAGATAAGTAGATATTTTATTTAATATTCAACTGCATGTATACTCAATGAAGCAAAACAGTGAATATTGTGAAATATAACAAATATTTTGATGTTTGTAGCTTATTAGACATGACTACATAATTTTATTTAATAGCTAGTTTTGTTTTATAAAATTTAAGCATTCAAAACTTTTAATCTTCTATACATTGCTAAAATTCACTTTACTCAATATTAGGAAAAAAATATTAAAGTAGGTAGGATTTATATCTGCTGTATTTTCAGAACTACATAGCTTCCAATAGTTACCAGTGCAATGACTAGCCAAGCATTTTATAAGACTTTATCACTTGCTCTGGTTACATTTTGCATTGTGTTTTAAAATATATTTTAATCTTCCTTAACCCACACCACAATTCCAAGGGTGGATTGCCACCAAACTGATTGGTTATAGGCCTAAATGACAAGAATGTGGAATGAGATGATGGGCTGCCATTCCCCCAAGAAATCTTCCAGCACCTGATTGAAAGTATGCCTGCGAGAGTGAACGCTGTCATCAAGGCTAAGGTTGGGCCAACACCATATTGACTTCCAGCATTACCGATGGAGGGCGCCACGAACTTGTACATCATTTTCAGCCAGGTGTCCGGATACTTTTGATCATGTAGTGTATAGAGCCAATAGAATCTTCCACAGAACATTCTAGAAATTTCTGGACACACATTCTGGAGGTGGGAGAAGGAAACTTCTAGAAGATTCCAGTTATCTGATGATAGCCTTCTGGTGTTTTTGTTGGCAATAACTTATCTTTGTTTATTCTGACTGTCTGGAGCCGACCTCTTGATAACCTTGGGCTATAGCTGCTGCATCACAATATTGTATAAGAGCATACAGATGGAAGAGACAAGGGCACTTCAGTGTTAAAAGGACAATGTAAGCAGAGCTACAGGTTACAATATTTAAATAATAACACAAAACAATATTAAGCCCCAGGCTTCATAGTTTAGCCTTTATTAGGTCAGTTAATGGAATTAATTGTTCTTCCACACAAGCTGTGTGTAGGACAAGGTTAGAAAGGTAGAATCAGATGGCTGAAAAATTCTACCTTTCCAACCTTGTCCTACACATGGCTTGTATGGAAGAATAATTAATTCCGCAAAACAATATTAATATCAACTGGACTTTAAGATGTTTTTGAGTACCTGTTGCAAAAATATCTTTCCACTTCTTATGTACAAAGAGTGGCAAAAAAATGCATACACACTTTGACTATTTAATATATTTCAAAGTTGGACCAAAAGAACAACAGTAATGTGTAGTAAGATGTTCTGTAAACAGATGTGACTCACACTACATTATGCTAGTGTTGCTACAACAAAATGGAGCCAAGACTATCGTTTGAACAGCAGAAAGCAATTTTGAAGTGGTATTTAGTATTTTATTGTGCTAAGAGTTTTACAATTTGATTGTCTACTGCACTTTACCCTGATCACTCATTCAGTAGACAATCACTACAGTTTATTTACATTTAACAATTTCTTGTCAATAAATTAGCTTGCTCTTTTTTTTTTTCATTTTTTTTTTTTTCCATGTCCCATTTCCACTTGCTTTTCAATTTTCATTTATTGATTACTTAACCATCACACATTCACTATAGTTTTCCATTCAAAGTAAGATGCACTACCTCTTACTTTTCTCTTTCCACTGTCCAAAGCCATTTATTTTTTACTTTACACAAAAATTGTCCAATGCTTCTAGCGTCCTTGCATACAATTTGAATCATAAGTGTATTTCTATCCCCCTTCAACCACTTCTTATTAAAAAATACTTTTCTCCAATTTTCTGTTCCTTGGCACTTAAATACTATGTGTTCAATGTCTTCATTACCACCACATATCGGACATTGGTTCTGAGGAATAGCCTGTCTTAGCCCTTTTAGCCTCCATGCTCCGGTTCTTACCCATGCAATAGATTCTCTCTCTTCTTTATTTACTATGTCTATATATTTTTCCCTACCCCATGTATTCTTCATTGACCTATAATAAACTAATGAGCTCTTTTCGGCAATCTCACTGAACATGATTTGTATTTCTATATCTTCCAGTCTTTTCCTTGCCTTTTTCCAAAAATTCTTCACGTTATTTTCTCTCCTTCTCCACATGCCTCCTAGCTTTTGGAAAACTGAGAATGTTGAAGTTCAATAGTAATGGAGACGTGTGTACAGAACAGCTGCCAATGCAAGTAACAATTGCATGCATTTGAAACTCATGGTACTGCATGTGATGTTCACACAGGCAGATCTGGGAGACCTCACACAGCAACAAGCCCCTCATCCTTGGCTATGGTTTTGGGATGTTTTGAGCACTCACCGCAGAAATCTACAAAGCAATGTGCACGTGAGGCTTCTTCCAGGGCACTGGATAGGACGAAGAGGTCTGACTGAGTTTCCAATGCGTTTTCTGGATCTAACTCTGTTGGACTTCTACCTATGGATAACTCTTAAGGATGCTGTATACCGTAGAAAATCAGCTACACTGGCAGCACTTCAGGAAGAAATTGAAACGGCATGTGCTGCAATCCCTGAGGACACTTTCACAAACATTGCTTGATCAATAGTTCAATGTACCCAGAAGTGTATTGATGAGCATTTTGTTGTTATAACTGCTGTAATTGTTAAGATGATTAGTGCTCATCATTTTCTGTTTGTTTGAATTCAGCTTTATGTTATGTTAACACAGTTTTTTGCTTTGCTTGAAGTTTGTATATATTTGTTTGGAACTCTCTGTATATTTCAATTCCTTAACATATTGTTTGCCCTTATTCAGTTTTAAATCTGTAATGAATCACCCACCATCAATTACAGGTGTAAATAGATAGAGGAAGTATTGCATTCCACCCACAAGTTTTATGTCAAGATTTCGCCAGATGAATATTTTGAGGTCTTCTGAATCTACTAATAGCACTTTTAGAAAAATGATATAGGTGCAGATTTACAACAAATGTAGATAGAAAAATAAGCTGTTGTAGGAAAAGTATGCAGAAGAGTGGGTAGTGGGTAGAGAAAGTCATGTGAATTAATACATACAATATTTGCAATTGTAATTGTTTTTAGTATACGGTCTCTAAAATGCCACTTGTTGGATTGTTAACACGCTGAAAAATACTGCTTTAGTGCTATAATATAACAAAATCCAGTTGGCAGTGATTACATCTTTGTTTACAAGAGAAACACTACTTACCTTGCACCAGTGTTTAAATGCAATATATTCTTTCTCATACTGCTACAGAGATTTTGCTGGCAGCAGCTCTGATTCAATGTTTCTGGCTTGGATTGAAATTTTCTTAGGATTTTTACTCATATTTTCATCAAAAGCTTGTTGTTTAGAAATGAGCGTTCAGAAAAAGCACTGCCATCTACATGCACATCTTGTATTGTTACTGTCAATGCTTCTTAGGAGGTGTTGGTACAGTTCATAGAGTAGTAGGATTCAGGCGTCAACAAATGACTGTGTCTTTTATATTTATACAGTACTTATATTACATTTAATTATTTTATTTAGTATAATTTAGAGAGCTTTTACTAAAAATAATTGTATGCACCACGTATACAAAAGCTTTAGCAGACTCATCCAGTATTTCAGACGGCTTACGTCTCATCCAAAATACTTAATTCACCCACTAGTGCCTTATTTTATGTACTTGATACATACATAGCTATTTCTCTCCCCTTTGCTTACCAGTGACTGATGGAAAGAATATTCCAATAAGAATTGTGAAGGTGGTTGTGATGTCAGCAAATACTTGGTTGAACACAGGTCGGTCTAGTGGTTCTATTTCATCTGGATCTTTTGATTTGGCGATGAACTGTCCTAATTCCAAGAAACTATCATAGACGTTATCTGCAAAGAAATTATTTACATTATGAGACAGAAAATTGGACATAAGAAAATATTATTAATGTTAATGTTATTAAATTCAAGTTCCTTCATGGCTATTTTATATCCATTCTTTCTCTGGGATTATTCTTCACAAACATTTATTGCTGGAATTTTAACTTCCAATTTCCTCTATTTTGCTATTTTGATATTTAAACTCCAAATATTAATTTTGTATTGCCTATCTTCTTAAGTAGCTTTTTACTTTCTTACTACGTATAGTGAGTAGTGGAAGTATTGTATTCCACCCAAAAATGCGATACCGAGATTTCACCGGAAATATATGTTTTGAGACCCTCTGAATCTAAAAAAAAGCATTTTTGGAAACATGTCTCTGTGTGTGTGTGTGTGTGTGTGTGTGTGTGTGTGTGTGTGTTTGTATGTCTGTGTCTGTGAACAGCATAACTCAGAAACGAACAGTCGGATAAACACCAAACTTGGTATTTAGGTTCAGTATCTTCCAGAGATGCAACACAAAGGTTTTCAAGAAAATCCCCCCATCCCAGATTACCCTTTATATGGAACATTTTTCGAAAATTTTAATTTTCTCAGAAATGTCTCTAATGATTTTGATTACAGTATCATATGTTTAAGATATTTTCATGACAAATAAAATGTATATCTTGAATTTTCTGGGAATGTCTTCAAAAGTATTCTTCATTGTGAACGACTTTTGCATAACTGGTAAACCATGAGATAGACAAAATTTTACTACACAAAAAATGTAGATGGCATTAAAATACACAATTTATTCATATACATTTTTGTTGTTGAGTGAAGCATTTTCGAGATATTGCTTGTTATTCCCTTAAATTTTTTAATACTTATTTTCTCAAATGGGAATTCGTTATTCATTTTTTTGTCTTGGATATGCAAAGAGTGTTAATCTGTGGCAAAGAGAATGGTGCTGCACATAGCAACCAGCTATTAAGAGATATGTCTGTGCTTATATTGCCCTTGCAAATACAAAACAAGGGGAACATAATAGGCCTTAAGCAATAGTCAAATATGTTTAGAACTGTTCGTTATGTGTAAAATGTAATTCTCTTTGCATGTCAAAAGCTCGTTTCTGCAAATGTTTATCTCGATTAATATGAAGTAGATGGAGAATAAGAGTTTGTAAATATAGTTTGTACAAGAGTAGAGAAAGTCAGGTGAGTGTAACACATCAGATTTTTTTAAGTTTGAGTTCATCGGACACTTTATTTTGGCATCTTACATTTTTGTATGGATGGCCTCAGGATAAAAGGCAATGAGTCAACAAGGGAATGCAGAGCTTAAAAAGATGATGATGTTCTTTATTATTATTATTATTATTATTATTATTATTATTATTATTATTATTATTATTATTGTTGTTGTTGTTTTTGTTATTATTAACATCGTCATCATAATCATTATTGTTAAATTATAATCCACTAACTCTTCATTTAAATATGCTATAACAAGAGCTCTTCTGTAACATGTCAGGGATGAAAACCTTGAAAAGTAGAGATTGAATCAAGGTGGCTATGATTTAAGGAAATAAATATAGCAACATAAGGTGCTGCTATCTCTAGGAGGACAATATACTACTTTAACATAATTGAATGAGCTGCCATTTAATGGAACTGCGAAACTTGAATACAATGTGTTACATAAAACCCTAGAATACAATTATACAGTTCCCTTACTGATTTATCACCAAAATTATAAAGCTATATTAATCAAGTATGAGAGGGCCGAGGGGAAGAAAATTCATAGTGGGGCAACTGGCTGGATCAGGGGTGCCCATCCCTCCAAAACAATCACCCTTCCCCCCAATTTTTCTGTGAGTTCAATTTAAACTATTTAATTTGTTTTCTATGTTGCTGAAAATCTTCACAAGGAGTACTACTATAGGTATAATAGTAGTTATTGTGATACTGGTATACAGTAAAAGCTTAAACAAATAATTGAAAGGTTAAAATGAATAAGAAATTGTAATATTTACAGCAAAAATTGCAAACAAAAATATTTGGCAAGTGGTGTTATTTTATTACTTGGTATTTCAACCGTAATAACACTAAACATTCTGCACAACTACATACCTGTCTATAATGTAGTTACAGCTCCTTTTATATATTCCAAAAATTATGATTTGATATGCCACATTATACCACACAGCATGAGTTCTACTTAACATTACTTTTGGAGAGGGATACAGGACATTTAGGTTAACAAACTTAAACATACAAACTGATAATAACTACCTTACTCGACTAAAAGTTGTAATATCTGTGTTTATATTATCTCCTCATAATTTTGAATTCCCCACAAAATGTTCCTGATGGCACAACTTGCACCATGATTCACCCTATGGGACGGTCCTGTGTTGGATCACATTGCTATACAGGATTTCTCTTAATAGTCATCATATTTTTACTTTCTCTACTATGTATAGTAGGTGGGTGGGTAGGTGGGTGGGTGAGTGAGTGGGTGAGTGAGTGAGTAAGTAAGTGAGTGAGTGAGTGGGTGAGTGGGTGAGTGAGTGGGTGAGTGAGTGAGTGAGTGGGTGGGTGGGTGGGTGAGTGAGTGAGTGAGTGAGTGAGTGAGTGAGTGAGTGAGTGAGTGAGTGAGTGAGTGAGTGAGTGAGTGAGTGAGTGAGTGAGTGAGTGAGTAATTTATTGATCCCAAAAGGGGGAAGTATTGCATTCCACCCAAAAGTTTGATGCCAGGATTTCACCAGAAATACATGTTTTGAGGCACCCTGAATACAAATAAAGCATAACATGTCCATGTATGTCTGTCTGTGAACACATAACTCAAAAATGAAAAGTTGGATAAATACCAAACTTGGTATTCATATTCAGTATCTTCCAAGGATGCGAAAATTTTGATCTAAAAAATTGCTCTAATGAACAAGACAACTAAAATGTATACATTGAATTTTCTGGGAATAGCCTAAGATGCCCTCTTCATTCGGAAGAAATTTTGTATAATCTTGTATAACTGTAAATGTTAAATGGTAGATGAAAACGTACCACACAAAAAATGTAGATCTCTTTAAAGCACACAATTTACATTAAATAAGCTTTTTTGTGGCATAAGCCATTTTTGAGATATCTGTCATTAATGGTTTGAATAGTCCAATACTTGTCATTATCTTAAAGTCTCATCGATCTTCACATGTTTCTCACGATTGCATGAAAACAGTATGGAATTTTAAGGCCAGCTTATAGTGTCCAGTTCTGAAATATTTGACTATTGCTGCTCTCTTTGTATTTATAACAAAATGTGTAATATAGCTACTTTTTTGCAAAGGTTTATTTGGATTAAATGTGGTAGATAGAAAAATAAGCTTTAGTAAGAATAGTTTGTATACCCAATAATAAAGATAGAGGGTAGAGTAAGCCATGTGAATGTATGACATCATTTTTTTTCTTTCATTCTTTCTCTCTCTCTTTTTACTGAAGATTTTTATTTGTCTTATCGGAATTAGAGATTTTAAGTGTTTTTTGCATGATTTTATAACATTAATATACTGAAAAGAGTCCCATAGCAAATTTAATGTCTAGTTTCCTGTTCAGTTATTGCTATTTTAAATGTAATTAAAATTCCTCTATATTTAACATTATGTTTTGATAAATAAGTATTGTGATTATATTGTCACATGAGCAATGGCAAGAACTTAATTTAACTTAACTTATTGTTGGGATTATTTAATTAATCATTTTATGATACTTGAATTTAGCTTGGAAATCTCTTTATATTGTAAAATGCAGCAGTTTTGCTAAGTTGTGTAACTAACAGGATGTTCTAAGGAGTGCCATTTCCCATGAAAGTCTCTGTGGACTTTACCAACACATCAGCTTCCTGATAGAAGCTTCTGGAACAATCCTGCAGAAAGGTCACCTTGCATTGTGCAACTTCAAGGTGGTTCCACATCATATTTGGTTACGTCCGCCCTGTCAATACCGACACCCTGATAGGAGCTCAAGATGCTATATAAGCAAGTGAGGGATGCCCGTTCTGGGTTGTCTTGTTGTTGTCTTGTCTTGTCAGTTCGTCCTGTTCTGCTGCTCATGACGCTCGGGGCCTAGCCCCTTGGGCTGCACTGCACCCAGATCCTGCAGGCCTCTGCAGGATTCAATCGGACCATGCCCTCTGCCTTGCCATGGCACAATTTGACATAACTTTCATGTGAGCACCTAAATTCTTAAGCCCCTTTACTAAACTAAATATTATGTTCTAGTTGATCATTCAAGTTAGGAAGCCCCCATCAATGTAAACCAAACACTAGCCAACTCCATACTTACGTCTATTGCAGAACATATTAGTTTCGCTAAGCCAAGCTCTGAGACTCTATTATCTGATTCCCAGTTATTCCCCCCTGTGTCCAATTTTAGTTGTGACAATATCGCTATCTGCAAGCTTCCTGATTTATAAGTAACGTATAAAAAAAGTATTGTATGCCTCTTTTGTAAAGATAAATTACCATAAATGTGATTATAATAACTACAACTTATGCACAAGTTTTGGTACTCACTATAGGATTAGTGCAAAATAACAAAAGCTTCCTGCCAGTATTATTTTCAGTACACAAGCTGCGCAATCATTGTTAAAGTATGTAATACATAGACAAATTTATAACAAACGCTGCATAGAGATACTAAGCATGCATAATGGTGCTGAAGACTTTTGATTCCTTACCAAGAAACACACCACTAGCAAGACCCTTGATGCCTCGGACCTTGGTTATGTTGTTAGCCTCAAAATATGGATCACAAGCGCCTTCTTCTGTTGAATTACCACAGAAGACTTGGTACAAAGGACTTCCCACATCTTTCCTGCAGTCCTCAAGAGCAATGTCCTTTAGTAGCCGCTTTCCAAGAACACACATGCTAGAAATTAAATGCAGCTGTTAACTATGGAGAAATCATTTTTGTGTTCTTGCACAGGCTGAGCATACAACTTTTAAAAGCAAAGTGATTCTCCTTTTCTTTGTGTCTAATAAGAGCAAGATGATAAATATGAAAGAATGATGTAGGAAGTTTAAGTTGTCTGTTTAAACTGCATCATGTGTACAAATATTAATTTTAGGCAATATAAATAGCACTACTAATAGCTCTATTTTATAATTAATTGACTGTTTGATACTCCCTATACAAAGCCAACATAATTCATAGAAAGTAGTGCTGATATGCTAACTTTTTTCTTGGTCATACTCTCCCATTCCCAATAAAAACCTGTCATTTTCAAAAATGACTTAAAGGTGATTGAAATTTTATGGGAAATTTAAACTTCAGCAAAACATCATTATAAGTTTATGTTTTACAATTTAAGTTTTATTCAGAATAATTTAATGGTCTTAAAAGATATTGTTGTGAATGAATCTCATAATGCAGCATTTAGTAACTTACAATGCTTGTGTGCTAAAGTTTCAATTAATGTACAGGGAGAGCCAAAAGACTACAAATCGGCTGCGCAATGTTTTTCCTGTCTGCCACCTGCAGCCTGCCGCTATCATAGAAAGGTGCAGATGAAAATATACAACATTTTTATAACTACTTTTAAAGGCTTTACTTAACAGCTTTATGAAAGCATGTTTAAGGACAGAATTATTAGTAGAGATTTGTGGCCCCCTCAGACCCCTAAACTAACCCCCTGCAATTTCTATCTCTGGAGTAACTTAAAACAAAGTGTACGAGACAAACCCACACACATGAAAACAAAATATCTGTCAGGAAATTGCCAACATTTCTCAATGTGTACTACGGCGAGTAATGGATAGTTTCCTAAAGAGGTGCCAAAAACGTATGGACAACGACGGTGGCCAGTTTCAGCATCTCCTTTCATAAAGTTGGTAAGTAAAGCCTTTAAAAGTGTTTTAAAAATGTTGTATGGTTTCATCCGTACCTTTCTATGATAGCAGCAGACGGCAACGAGTGCCGAGGATGCAGACAGGAAAGACACCGTGCAGCCAGTTCGTAGTTTTTTGGCTCTCTCTGTATATAAAAATGATAACACTTTCCTAGTCTACCATTTATTTAAAGAAGATTGTTAAAGTATGCCACAGGGAATTTTTCTGGTGGCTTCCAGTGTTGCAAAGCTGGATCATTTATGTGTATGAACATTAGTTATGACCTATATTAAACAAACTTTTAGTTTAAACTAAACACTTCACAGGACAAATACAACATCAAACAAGGGCACATGTACAGGGGCAACAGAAACAATAGCGGATTTTAGAGTAAAAAATATTTTAATTCCTAATGATTTTTCATATTTATATTACATTACTTCAAAGAGCAGTTCTTGAAGATTTGAGAACACTTTTCACTTTTTGAAGACACTTCTCACACTTCAATCTGATATGTGTAAAGCAGAGATGCTTCCTTGCTGATTGATGTGGACTCTGTTGTACATGTGCCTCTACTCACACAATGTTTTGTTCTGTGCCTAAAGAACAAGGTCACCAAGGCAGTGATTTGTTTGTCACACTATCTTCTTGATTACATTCTTGCAACGAATGATGAATAGCATCCTCAGATGGTGCATCACACACCAACTCAGCTCCTGTCGAAATGCTCTTTGGGTTTCTGTGATGGAAATGGTACTGATGTATGGCAGAAATACATTTCTTCACTGTCCAGTGTACCATGACTAAGTAACACATCGGAGAAGGGATTAAAACTGGCAAACTCATTTCCATGGTGAACTCTACAATTCCACCACATATTTGCAACAAAAAACCTAACCAGATTCAAAGTAGCTATCTATTCAAATCTGCTAACTGTTTCTACCGCACTCTGTGTTATGGTTTGGCGGTGATGTGGAAGTTGCAAATTGGAGTCATGGAGTGTTACAAAGAAGAAGAAGAAGATCTCACTGTATGAACTTAATTTTATTCTTTCCCACACACGCTCTCTCAATCAATTTAAAAGTTCCCATGCACCATATGGCCCCCATGATAGCACTGATAAACAGCCATTTTGAAAGAGTGTAATTTGAAAGTATGAATATTTGGGTAAATTCAGGTTCTCAACTTATCAAGCTGAAAATAGATTTAAATGTTAGATTTGACTGTTGGAATGTACACTATGTGATCAAAAGTATCCGGACACCCCACAAACAAACGTTTTTCATCTTAGGTGCATTGTGCTGCCACCTACTGTCTGGTACTCATCTGCAACCTCAGTAGTCATTAGACATCGTGAAACAGCAGAATGGGACGCTCCGTGGAACTCACAGACTTCGAACGTGGTCAGGTGATTGGGTGTCACTTATGTCAGAAGTCTCTACGCGAGATTTTCACACTCCTAAACATCCCTAGGTCCACTGTTTCTGATGTGATAGTGAAGTGGAAACGTGAAGGGACATGTACAGCACAAAAGCGTACAGGCCGACCTCGTCTGTTGACTGACAGAGACCGCCGACATTTGAAGAGGTTCATAAAGAGTAATAAGCAGACATCTATCCAGACCATCACACAGGAATCCCAAACTGCATCAGGATCCACTCCAAGTACTATGACAGTTAGACATGAGGTGAGTAACTTGGATTCCATGGTCGAGCGGCTGCTAACAAGCCACACATCACGCAGGAAAATGCCAAACGACGCCTCGCTTGGTGTAAGGAGCGTCAACATTACACGAATTGAACAGTGGCAAAACGTTGTGTGGAGTGACAAATCACGGTACACAATGTGGCAATCTGATGGCAGGGTGTGGGTAAGGCGAATGCCCGGTGAACGTCATCTGCCAGTGTGTGTAGTGCCAGAAGTGAAACTCGGAGGTGGAGGTGTTATAATGTGGTCGTGTTTTTCCTGGAGGGAGCTTGCACCTCTTGTTGTTTTGTGTGGCACGATCACCGCAGACCTACATTGATATTTTAAACACCTTCTTGCTTCCCTCTGTTGAAGAGCAATTCGGGGATGGCGATTGCCTCTTTCAACATGATCGAGCACCTGTTCATACTGCACGGGCTGTGGCGGAGTGGTTACACGACATAACATCCCTGTATTGAACTGGCCTGAATCCTATAGAACACCTTTGGGATGTTTTGGAACGCCAACTTCCTGCCAGGCCTCACCGACCTACATCGATACCTCTCCTCAGTTCCGCACTCCGTGAAGAATGGGCTGCCATTCCCCAAGAAACCTTCCAGCACGTAATTGAAAGTATGCCTGCGAGAGTGAACGCTGTCATCAAGGTTAAGGGTGGGCCAACACCATACTGACTTCCAGCATTACTGATGGAGGGCGCCACGAACTTGTACGTCATTTTCAGCCAGATGTCCGGATAATTTTGATCACGTAGTGTATTTTGATTTACAGTTCTTTACATTTCTAAAAAAATAAGTAAAATGTCAATTTGTTTGAATGTTACTCCACCATGTGAAAGCTTTAACTTTAGGGAAATACGAGGTGTGGCAATAAAGAAATCGCACTGATGCTCTAACTCTTTATTGAAAAAACTTACACAACTGAAATGTTGTCCCCTTCAATGCAGTCCCCTTCCCGATCCCTGCACCGCTCCATGCAATTTTTCCACTGTTGGCAGCAGTGCAAGTCTTTTTCTGTTTGCTGTTGAGGAGTCTCGTCGCCTTTTCCTTCACTGCATTCACGTACTTGAACCTGGTTCCATTGAGCGCAGACTTCACTTTTGGGAAGAGAAAAAAGTCGCATGGTGCTAGGTCAGGCGAATACGGTGGATGTTTCATCATTGGAATGATTTTTTTTTTGCCAAAAACCTCTTCACAGACATCGCGTTATGTGCCGGTGCATTATCCTGATGAAGAATCCAAGTGCGATTCTTCCGCAGATCAGGTCTCCTCCTTTGCGCAGGGTCTTCAGAACAATTGTATAATAAACTTGGATGACAGTCTAACCTTCAGGCACCGAATCAATGTAAATAACCCCTCGGATATCGAAGAAAACAATCATCATTGCTTTGAATTTTGATTTGCTCATGCACACTTTCTTCTTCCTAGGGGATTGAGGCTCTTTTAATGCATGGATTTCGCTTAGTCTCTGGATCGTATTGGAATATCTTTGTTTCATCAAACGTAATTATTTTGCAGAGGTAATCAGGGTTCATTTTCAATGTTTTCAAGAATGTCAGCACAGCAGTCCACTCGATGGTGGTTATGCTCGTTTGTAAGGATTCCGGGCACCACTTTAGCACAAACCTTTGTCATGCCCAAATCATCGTGCAAAATCTGTTCTAACGGTTTCCTTATTGATGCAGGCAAGTTCTGAAATTGCTCGAATGCTCAGGCGGCGGTGTTCTCGAACAATTCTACCGACTTTCCCCATATTCTCTTCAGTTTTCGAAGTGGAAGGACGGATCGTCTTCAACGTCTTCCCCACCGTCCTTGAATCTCTTAACTCACTCGAAAACTTGCGTACGAGATAGACACTGATCACCATAAACTTGTTTCAACAAATCGTAAGTTTCTGTGGCGGGTTTTCCAAGTTTTGTGAGGAATTTGATGTTAACAGGTTGTTCAACTTTAGAGCGCAGCATAATCCTGACGGAGCTCAGATACACAACCCATTTCTAAGAAGGCTCACAGCCAGACTAACCACCACAGCGGCGTGAAATTTTGTACACATGTCAGAGAGACTTCCAAGGCCAATCCCCCACTCTTCTCTTGTCATCGATGAGGCCGGAAATGTGCGCAACATTTTTGTCACACCTTGTAATACGTTATAACACTATAATAAAAACAAATTAAATTTGTATAAGATTATTTTTAATAAAAATGGGATGATTATCCTTACAACAGATGTATGAATAACCACTAATCAGTTCCACAACTTGGCACAGCTCTTTCATCGGATGTCCATTTAATACCACTTCAATTTCATTGGATAACACTCTTTATTGCTAGCAATGAAAATTACAATGGATGATGAATTTGTGAAATTGTCCTACTTGAGTATAATGTATGGGATTTCTTCTTTTTGCTTTTGTAATTGTTTCACTTGTATAGCTACGGCATCTTATCAGGAACTTTGACTTGAGAAATGACTGATAATGTTTATATCTCACTGAATTGTAGGTTAACATTCATTCTGCAGTAAAACACACTTACATTCACTTTTTCATTTATATTTCCAGACTCTGTGGAGTATAGGAAAATATAAGCAAAGACAAATTTCCTCACCTCAGCCAGGAACTGTGCCCAGCACCTCTGCATTGAGAGGCCAACACATTGACTCATGACTGCAGAACATTTGGTAGATCATTCTTTTTATATTAAGACCTTATTTTTATCATCCTCATATCTTCTGGATTGCATTTACCACTATCTGATTTTTTAATTAGGTACTTCTCATTGTCCTATGACCATTTAGGCAATACCTCAGACATTTACTACATGATGTTTTCTAGATGTTATTCTCAATACTATAAGATTTCATATTTTATCATGGTTGCAACTGTTGCGCTGATACCAGTGCATGTGCAGAGTTGATTTCCACCAACATCGCCTTGGAGCAAACAGCCAGAACAAACTTTGCATTCTTCTATTGCCAGCATTACTGGCCACCTCGGGGTCAAGTCTCCACTGATGTTGGCAGGCACAACAGCTAATGTACATGTGGCATGTTAATTGCTTCCATTCAATTTCAGTTATTTTCTGACTCAAGTAATCTTGGCACACTCAAGTATTTCAAATTTCAAGGTGTATTCTATTATGGGTATACACCACTCAATTGTAAATAATGTGTTTATACTTGCAGTATACTTTAGGCAAAGGCCTATACTAAAGCATAATTGAAGAACATTTGGCCTATTTAACTTATTGTTATATTCAAATCTTAGCGAAACATCTATAGTATTATATTTATCTGTATTCTTTCAGATTTATGAATATTTTTTTATGTTATTTATCTCTGGTTATTTAGCCTTCCCTTTATATATTGATCCATTTAGGGCTTATCTCCCAGCAATTTTTCCATACTTCTATCATATTTAACTGCAGCCTAGCATATCACAAAAGTTTGGAATGGGCATTACAAAGTAATGTAATGACGTGGAAAGGGTCGCAATACATGTATTTATATTCAGCCCATTTTCTACACCTCAACCAAATGCCATAATTTAGGCTTGTATTGACTTCAACTAGAAATAATAATATATTGTTTCCATTCTAACAAAGATGTAAAGATATCCATTTTGGCTGTTGTACTTCAGCATGGAATTGTCAAAGTATTTAAGTGGCAGAATTGAATACAAGGCTAGAATATATACAGTAAATTCTTTTCAATATTTTAGTTAGTTATATCAAAGATTACTTAAACACAAATATTAAAATAAAAATCTTCACAACTCATATTAGTTCTGTAGTTAAGAGTTTTACAAAGGGTTGGTAACACTACTTTAAAGAAATATTCTGAACTGCATGCTAACCCTGGTTTTAGCATGCATCTCTAGTTTTTGGTAGATGAGTAGAGGGTAGGTAGGTAGATAGGAACTTCATTTGGAACCAATAATATTTAAAGTGTCCATATTTAAAGGTGTTTTAGAAAAAATGAGTGCAGATTTTTATGTATCATTACTTAATTGTTTATGATTTACATACAACAAATTGTCATTGCCGTTAAAGTTGACGAAGATACCAACGTAGACAGCAAGAATGGAGAACAGCACACAGGCAAGTGCAACAGTTGCAAACTTGTTGACAAACTTGACACCTACGAAGACAATGGTACCCATCACAGCAAGCAGGCCCGTTCCATAAACACGGAAGTTATTATACATGATGTTAGCATCTTTTGTGAAGTCTCCAAATATTGACAAACTTGGGGCCATGTATGTCTGAAACATAAAGAAGTCATATTAGTTCTCACCACCTTTTAATTATAACATTTTAGTGCTTACTACATCATGTTACATTTAACTTACACTTAATATTAAGTACGGTGGACTTTGTGACAGTGATGTGCACTAATAGTTTAGATCAATTATTCAGCAAATTTGTGATGCTACTTCACTTACTATATTTTGAAATGGAAAATGTGTCTCTGGAGCTAATTGCTCCCATTATTATTTATGGTCGCTTAATGATACTACATATATTATTATTATTATTATTATTATTATTATTATTATTATTATTATTATTATTATTATTATTATTATTATTATTATTATTATTATTATTATTATTATGAGTTGTGAGCAATGAATCTCTTTTTATATCTTTAGGGTGTGGTAACAAGAGCAATAATAACTTTAACAAAGTATGGATTTAAATAACTTATTGATAACTTGGTTAAATAATTCAGTATATGCATTCACACCAATAATGTACAATGAATAAATCTTAATGATATATTTGCCGATGTATTGGCTTTCCACCCACTACAATTTATGTTGTAACTAATTCTCTCCTCTCTGACATAACTTTTAACTCATGTGCATCAGCATATCTGCTTCCGATGAAATCCTTGATGAAAATTTTCTGTAGTTATTGAATTTCTTACTGCATTGCTATAGCACAGAGTATCAATATTAGCACTAAAAGGCTCAATTTCAATTTTGAGAAGTCATCTTGTAATCATCAGTAAAGATACATTATTATATCTATATGATAGTATACTTTATGGGCAAATTGAGGATTTACTTGATTGACAAGCAGCAACTCCAGGTTGAGAAGGCCGCATATACCAGCCGGGAGAGACCTAGGGCGCTAACTGCATCCCACCCTCCAGTACTGCACCTCACTCATGCCACCTGTTGTGGGCAGAAGTGAGGGATGCAGCAGCCAGGCATTAGGCCCTTGCCTGGCAATAGGCTTTGCGCTACGGAGTTTAGTTTAGCATACTTTATAATAGATAGTAAAAGAGCTATATTTTTCATGTTTTCTTCGTTATTTAATTTTTATTCATTTATTTACATTATTTAAATTAATATTATTTAATTGTATTGGTAACCTTTGTCTTTTTGGCAATCCCTAAATTGGGAAAGTTATAGTTCAGTTCTACTAAATAAAATAGTTTGTTTATTTTCAAAGGAAGAGAGACAAAATAAATGCACTTCCTGTAGCATATAACTTGTACACTAATGATGGCATTGATAATTTATTTAGAATAAAGCATAAAATAATTTCCAGCAGTTCTCCTAACATAGTGCCAACATAAAAATAATTCACAATACATACAATCAATAACAATAACACAATTACATGAATTGACAAATGTCAATATGAAACAATTTAAAAATTAGGGATGGTACCTTGATACCGCCAATACTTCGATACTCGGTGGCATCAAAGTACATCTAATACTTTGAGATAAACATTCGATAGTTTTTAAATACTTTTAAATTTTTAAGTTTTACATTATTGAAAGTTGTTGCATTATACTTTATGCTAGATAAAGAATGAAGGGAATCAAGATTTCATGTTATTGCCTTGCATGTATCCCCAAAGAGTTGCTGGACTGTAGTTCTTGATAGACATTGACTGCATTTCCTATGGGTGAATCAATGCAACGTTCCATAAATACTTTTGTGTCTAACTGAAAACATTCAAAATAATGGGGGAAGGAGTAGAGGTAGTTATGTAACATGCAGGTTAACTGAAATGTGAATGAAGCTGATGCACTAAATCACGTTTCTGCAATATCATAGCTTAGTGACTCACTTTCAACCATTACATTTACCTACTCCGGTGACCAAAATCTGTAAATCTAACAGAAACAAATTAGAACTTAAGATGTCAGACAATATGCACATGGAAATATTTGTTCTTTTCTTGCATCTGTTAGTTTGTCTTTACATAAGTCAAACCTTTGTATTAAACGTGTATATGCTAATGTATGAGCGTGGGTAGTAGAGTCTTAATCCACAAACTCACTATGTTCCCAAATGTTATATGGCTAATTAATTTTTAGCAGTTGAAAAAATACATATGTTATGTGGTAGTTGTGAATATTAGTAGAATGGTGTAACACACATACATTATGTTTAGTTGTTTGAGTTTCATGTAAAATATATATATATTAGTTTATATTTTCAGGACTGCAGAATAAAGAAGAATTACTAGTATTTGTTTTCTATAGATAGAAAATCCTTTAACAGAAAGTTTTAAGCACAAATATAGTTGCATAAAAAGGGAAGCAAAGGGATTATTATTATTAAAAAATTTGACTAACAATAAGGGATATATCAAGATAAAAAATTGCTGTACATTGGAGAATGTTAAACAGGAACAATTTCAGAATTAGCACACAGTGCATTGGCTGCATGCGTTTATATACAGAAAACTACTAAAAAGAATATAATTCAGTGAACAAGCTATCGTCTTTACAGTTTTTTACAAAGTGAGTATTGTGTATTGAATATTAATGCTAAAAATCATTATCAATATCAATATTGAGAAATAGCGGTATCGTCCATCACCAATAAACATAATTAGCATTCATAATCAATTATAACATATTGTAAACATTTAAAGCTATGCATTCAAATAATTTACTTTATATTATAGTAGGCTTTTACTATGATCATTACATAATTTACACCTTTTTATATGAATCAGTGTAATAATAAACACATAACAATGACTCAAATAGGAAACTTTACAATATCACAAGATGTTATCCTTTGTGTGTTAATAATTATGCTTGCTATAATAGATATAGGTTTTCAGCACAAATGAAAGAGCTCAGGATATGCAAGTATTTCATTTATACTACTAGAGGGCAGTGTAGTGCAACTTGAAGTACTTATGCACAAATTTTTTTCTGTGTTGCCGGATGGAATTATATGGTTTTCAGGACTGGCGGACATACAAGGTTTTCATACCTAGCATCGATATGTTTGACTGACTCATCATCATTACCAAAAGACTATCACAAAAACTTACCAAAACAATCTCCACAGCACCAACTATGTACATTGCAGCTGCTAGAGTGGTGCCTGTATAGAACAGCATTCCCACAGCACCACCAAACTCAGGACCTAGTGACCTGGATATCATGAAATAGGAGCCTCCCGCAGGTACTACACCATTTGTTGCTATTGCACTCATTGAAATGGCTGTAAGCATAGTCTGAAACAATTTAAAATCTACATAAACCATATGCAACTTTGGTGTACGAACAAGATCTCTAATGGTGATAGAGAGCAGAAATATTTTGTATATATAAGTTTGCTGTCAACAATAAATTCTACAGCTATAAACAATTTTTATCAAATTTTCTCGGTTCTTTGATACTTGTTGCAAACCATTGGCTGAGAATAAACTACATGTTTTAAAGAAACTGAGCAGGTAATATACAACTCTCTGGTATTAGTTTCTAAGAAGATTACACTCAGTTTTCCTTTGGTAAAGCACTATAAAAATTGCCAGGCAAAGTTCTACTGATTTCAGCAGTTTAATAAGAATTAAGTTTATGGCTAATTTTACACCATAATAATTTATACTGTTTGGTTAACATTTTTAAACCAAAATGCTTAATGTTCATCATTTTGTTCCATTTACCAGAAATCTTTTCAAAAGTAAGTATATGTCATTTAAATGATTGTTTTTTATTCTCTTATTTGTGAATTTCTAAATATCCTATTCCTCATTTGAATAATAGGTACATGTTTCATTTGCCAGTGTTACCAGATATAGCAGTGAAATAAAACAAAGTATTATATTCCTGGCAATTTTAATTAACAAAGCTACAACAATTCTGGAATTTATTTTATTATTTTGTCACTTTACAGCATGAATCTATCTGAGAAACAGCTCACAGGCAAAAAGCAGGGCCTTGTTACCATTCAGTTCGACTGGCAACACTATATGCTGTTGCCTGCTGCGTGCCGACACTATTGGTATGAGTGAAATATGGATAGCTTTGTGTGTTAACCATGGCCTCCACTTTGATGGCTGCAAGCCTGTTGGCCCATATAAATAAAAGGAATTCTGTATGTTGTAGAAAATGTATTTAAACAATGCTTTGGTTCACATTCATCTGCATCAAAGAAAGAAGACACTGTAATAAAAATAGCCACTCTCTGGTTTAATAAATTTCACAACAAATACATATATTGATTACAACAGGTATTTTATGCAGGAAGTCCCTAAAGTCCGGTAATACTTTTCTTAATTTATTACATAAAGATTACAAATGATGCAGCTATCATACGAGGGCAGTTCCAGAAGTACCCAACCTGACTTATATATAGCGGTAGTTGTTTCAAATAAATTACTAAGGTAGAAAGTATCACCCTTATAAAGCTTAAATTTGAAGTTTGGCGATGCTACGTTGTTTAGTAGTTGTTTGGCAGCCATTAATAGTGAACTGTCTCAGCAAATTTGCAAACATGGATAAAACTGGCCATCGTTATGTGATACAATACTTTCATTTGAAAGATCTTAGTCCAATTAATATTAAAGCTGAGCTAGATTCCACTCAAGGCGAGTTTGCTCCTTCGTTTACAGCAGTAAAATATTGGGCGGCAGAGTTTAAGCGAGGCCGTACGAGCTGCCAAGACGAACATCGCAGTGATCGACCAAATGAGGTGATCACGCCAGAAACTTTGAAGAAAATCCACAAAATGGTATTGGATGACTGTTGACTGAAAGTGCGCGAGCCAGCAGACAACGTAGGCATTTCAAAAAATGTTGTACATCGTATACTAACTGAAAATTTAGACATGAGAAAGCTATGCGCAAGATGGGCGCCGCGTTTACTCACAATGGAACAAAAGCAGCGTTGTGATGTTTTAGTCGAGTGTTTGGCGATGTTTCGCTTCAATAAAGTCGAATTTTAGCGTCGATTCATAACCATGGATGAAACATGGGTCCATCACTTCACACCTGAGACAAAGGAACAGTCAAAACAGTGGATTGAAAGGGGAGAATCGGCTCCAAAGAAGGCGAAGACAGATCCATCTGCAGGCAAGGTCATGGCGTCAGTTTTTGGGATGCGCGTGGAATAATTTTCATTGATTATCTTCAAAAAGGAAAAGCAATCAATGGCGAGTTTTATGCAAACTTATTGCAGCGTTTGAATGATGAAATCAAGCAAAAAACGGCCGCATTTAGCGAAAAAGAAAGTTCTGTTTCATTAAGACAATGCACCGTTCACGCATTCGTTATCGCCATGGCCAAAGTCAATGAGTTAAAGTTCGAATTGCTTCCTCATGCACCCTGTTTACCAGACTTAGGCCCCCTGATTATTTTCTGTTTCCAAAGTTGAAGAAATGGCTTGGTGGTAAAAGATTTGCCAACGATGAAGAGGTGGAGTTTGCAATTGATGGCTATTTTGCAGAACTCGACGGTTCTCACTATAAATAGGGTATCGAAGCTATTGAACATCGCTGGGAAAAGTGTATCGAGCTGAAAGGAAACTATGTAGTGAAATAAAATTACTTTTCTCAATTTTTTTGTATTTCCTTTGTTAGGACGAGTACTTCTGGAACAGCCCTCGTGTATATAGTCATATTAAAGAGGAACTCAAATGGTTTTGTTTTCAATGTTTGATTTCACAATGACTCGATATGGGAACCATGTGTAACGCATATACGTATGTCTACATGGTAACCAAACTCTTGCCATGCTCTATGGAGCATATCCTCATATACGAGGGCAGCAACTTCTTCATTCCAATGCTTAAGTTCTTCTAGACTTTGTGGTAAAGGTGGCACATACACACAATCTTTGATGTATCCCCATAGGAAGAAGTCACAGGAAGTTAGATCTGAGGTTCTGGGAGGCCATTTTTCGAAACAGATATTACTCTTCTCTACTCGTCCGATCCAGTGTTGAGGTAGCTCATTGTTCAGAAAATCACGAGCGCTATGTCTGCTGGCTTTACCATTTGTATGGAATGTCACTTCGTCACTAAAGATTATGCGATCTACGAAGTCATCTTTTATCCATTGTTGCACTGGGATACAGAATTCACAACGCTGTTTGTTCATTTCTTCTCAACTGTTGTGAGAGGTGCAATTTATACGGCTTCATACATAGGCTCTTACGCAATGTCTTCCAAGTTGTCACACGTAGTATATGCAGCTTCAGGATGCCCTAAGAATTTTTTTTAACTTCTTATGAACGCCTCTCTTACACGGTTAACGGTCCCTTCATTCACTGTTAGGTCGGCCACATCTTTTCTTAGAACACAAGCAACCAGTAATCACAAATTTGTCATGCCAAGCATAAATAGATTTCCTGCTTGGTGCTTCTTTACCACTTTCTGTTGCACATCTTAGCCTCTTATTTCGGTAGAATTTGTCGCGGTAATCTATCGTGTTATCTTATTTGCTGAGCGCCTGTTATTGTTTTACTATTTTGAATTTTGGGTTCTTTGTCCTCCGGCTAGCTATTATTACTCAGACGAGCAAATATCTCTTGAACAGGGTGTGTAAACGGAAAGGAGTTGTTACTAAAAGATAACACTGATAAAAGAATTTGTTTTTACACTTTTATTGCCGTCACACGTAATTAATTTCACAGATTTAATCTTGATACACGCCTGACTGAAACTGTTATATTTTCGAATGTAACTACAATCACTTATTTGCCGCGCATTATTAAATCGCGTATTTCACATTTTGTAACTAACTTTACGACGCGAGAGATTCTGTAGAATTGCGTAATTTGTACTTCGTGAATGCTTCCATAGATCTACCTGACGTGTAACTCGCGAGAGATATTTCTTAGAACTGCGCGACGTTTGCCTTGTGAATGATTCTGTAGAACTGCGCGATACTTGCCTTGGCTCTAGAATTTATACTCCCTCACCCGATATGCCTAAGCATTATAATTGAGCTGATTGGTTAATAAAGCGTGCCAACATTAGCGTCTATTTCATAAGCCAATTAAAATTACAAACACATATGCTCTAGGGAAGATATTCCCTCCATTTCTAAAGAAAGGCACGCTACCCTGACCTCATTTGTTTGTCTCTTCTAATTGATAAACAACTCACCCCCTCGCTTCATTGTTACCCGCTCCTATTGTACGTTTCAGTGAGGCCGTGTAAACTTATTTCCTAACAATGCTTATAATTAACAAACATCTCAAATCATTGTTATACAATAATGTTAATTTACACTACAATCACTCTGGCATTCACAGTGTTGTGATATAAAATATTGCCTCAAATTTCAACACACACAACGCGCGCCCTTCGCCAGGAGTCGCCATCTTTATAAAACGCCAAATGGGCGAATGCGGAACTATGAGAATTGGCGTCCACAACAAAGTTTCGTTGAATTTCAGGAGCTTTACCGTTTTAGCGTAAGTTGATCTCATGATCATGGAACCCTCTCGAATTTCGGCCTCTAGATCTCGACGCATCTCCTTCACTGTGGCGCCCATCACTTTCCTTCAACAGCTGCTGTGGCCGTAAAATCCAAACAAAATAATTTCTTTAATATGACATATACACGAAAGCTGCATCAATTTGTCGTTTTTGTGTAATAAATTGAGAAAAGTGTTGCCGGACTTTAGGGACAGCCTATATACGCAGGCTACCCTTGGCTGTGTAAAACTGAATAAACTTTTCCGCTGCCCTTTCATTTTCAAATGAAAACCTTTATCAGACACAAATTATGTTGGAAATATGGGCAATTTAGAAACCCTTCGCAGTCCCCATGCAATTCTTTAAGCACAGCAGAAACAATAATAATAATCACAATAATAAATTATATATATAATTAGAAACTAATAACAATTTCCAAAAATTCGCACCATGTCATTGGACAACACTGTGAAGTTTATTGCTATTCGTTCAGGATACATTTCCTGCACTTAGGAAATGCATTACATTTGTAAAGTAGTTAAGACAGACTTTTACGAACGTTATGTCTTACAATTTGAGATAACATGGTAAATTCTAATATTACGGTCCCAATTAATGGTTATTCAGACTATTGGACACATAAATTTACTACTACATTACAAGGCAGTGGAGTCAGATTTTAGCCATAAACTCGACCTCTGTTCAAAGTTGTGTTCGAACAGGTTTTCGTAACACTCCTAAATCTGTTAGACGTCTGTTGTTCAGTAATATTTAAGTGTAAAGATCTTGGAGAAATAGAATGTTGCTTAAAAGTCATTTCTGTAGCTGTAATAAAGATTTTAATTTGTAAACTCTACAGCTCGTTTTTTCCCTTAGAAAACTGTTAATATAATTTGCGCTGCGGAAATAACGCCTAGTGTTACATTAATGCCATTTATTCTGCAATATTTTTGCTTAAATATTTCTAATAATGTATTTCCTAAAACATATTTTTCCTAATACTGTATTCCAAATATTTTATCCTAAAAAGTAATTATCCTATAGCATTTTTATGGAGGAGTTATTAGTGTTGTTAGAGCAACAACAACTCAAATACAAATTTTCACCAATTATGGTTTTAGAAGAAAAACCTGATGTGTTGCACTCACATGACTTTCTCTGCTCTTGTACAAACTATTACTTCCTCTACTACGTTTAGTAAGTAGAGGAAATATTGCATTCCACCCAAAAATTCGATACCGAGATTTCATTGGAAATAGATGTTTTGAGGCCTGGTGAATCCAAATAAATTATTTTTGGAAACATGTCCGTGTGTGTGTCTGGTCTGCCTTTTGTGAACAGTATAACTCAAAAACGAAAAGTTGGATAAATACCAAACTTAGTATTTGAGTTTAGTATCTTCCAGAGATGCTACACGAAGATTTTCAAGAAAATCCCCCACCCCAGACTGCCCTTTACATGAAACATTTTTCGAAAACTTTGATTTTCTCAAAAATGGCTGTAACGATTTTGATTAAAATATCACATGTTTAAGATATTTTCATTACAAATGAAATGTATATCTTGAATTTTCTTGGAATTTCCGCAAAAGTCCTCTTTATTCTGAATGACTTTCGCATAACTGATAAACGGTAAGAGATAGACAAAATTTTACTACACAAAAATGCTGATGTCTCGTTGAACCATACAATTTATGTAACTTTTTTTGTCGAGTGAACCATTTCCGAGATATTCCTTGTTATTTGTTTGAATTTTCCAATAATTATGCTTTTTCTCAAATGGGAATTAGTTATTCGCTTTTTTTATGTCCTGGACACGCAAAGAGAATGGAATACTCCACATAGCAACCAGCTCTTAAAAGATTTGACTATCGCTTAAAGCCTACCATATTCCTCTTGCACTTACAAGAAAATTAGCAATAAGGTTAACATCTCGATTAACATAAAGTAGATGGATTATAAGCGTTTGTAAAAATAGTTTGTACAAGAGTAGAAAAAGCATGTGAGTGCAACAGATCAGATTTTTCTTACCCCTGGTTTAAACTATTTAATCACAGGAAAAATAATGTATTAGACATTTACCATACCTTATAAATCCTTTAAAATTAATGCACTAATACCTCTTTAAAGGCACATTTTTACGGGTCAAGAGGACGGTCGTGATTTTTCGCCTCTAAACTGGTCGAGAAAATTGGCGAGAGAGCGCGTGCGTGAAAGTCTGCATTGGTTCGAGAAAACACGACCATTAAGTCAACATGGAGTCACTCTAGAGGAATGTGTTGACATTGTGACTGATTTACTTTGTAAGGAACTGTATTCAATTCTAAGAACCGCAAGAGAAGAAAAGTGTGAGTTTTTTGAGCTTTTTTTATTTATGGACGCTCTATAACTGCTGTGATCTTTAGCGTCCCATTCTATACTGGACGTGAAAGACCGGAAATTTTGCTCAGAGGCCTCTTTATCAGGCTTGAGGTTCTTTTACATGCCGTAAACCTACGACACGGGACCACCGGCTTTACTTCCCTTGCAAAGGAAGCCATGCTAAGGATTTTTACGCCCGAAAAAAGAAAAGTGTGGATAAGGGGTTGGATATAACGGCGAAATATACTGGGGGCTCTACTCTTTGCAAAGAGCTAAAAACAGAAACTCCAGCGGTGTATAATAATTTTTTTTAGACTAAGTGAAACAGAGCTAGCTTATTTACTTGGAAAAAATTCAAAATAATATTAAAAAGTGTGACACAAATATGAGAGAAGCTCTTCCAAGCAAAATAAAATTAGAAACGACACTCAGATTCCTGGCAATTGGGGATTCTTATGGAATCCTGTAATATGTTACGCGTCCCAAGAAGTACTATTTGTCGTTTTATATCTGCAGTAGAATGCCATTTATGAAGCTCTGATAGGTATGTACTAAACGCATCACTGTCTCGTCGTTCCATCGAGATGACACGTTCACGACGCTCGGTTTAGTCTTCATACAAGCTGTTCACGTCCATTAATCGTCCTCTGTGGTGTAGTGGTTACCATAGTTATTCTATATCACCCGGGGGAGGGTGATGAATTTTTTCGGACGTAAAAGTCCTTAGTATGGCTTCCTTCGGAAGGGAAGTTCCGTGTCGTAGGTCTACGGCACGTAAAATAACCTCAAGGCTGATAAAGAGGCCTCTGAGCAAAATTACCGATCTTTCACACCCAATATGGAATGGGGCGCTAAGGACCACAGCAGTTAAAGAGCGTCCATAAGAAAACTCCATTAGGATCTAAAACTACTGGGTTTTATCACTACGTTTCCATGGGAATTGAAATCGATTTGAGTCCAATTCTATACTGAATACGATCCATGTTTCCATGTTAAATTCAATACGTATTGGGATCGATTTGGATACACAAAGTTCGAACATAAAATAATTTGTTTTTATGTTGTTCAACTTCGATTTAGGTTGCCGAACCTGTTAAACATATGTTAATTTGTTTTTCTGTATATATTAAGCGGTTTTTGAGGATAGAGAATGTTTTTGAGAAGAATATATTCCGAATTATGGAAGCGATAAAAGTGGCTTTGTCGTGTGTTTTATTACACATATGATTAACGATTTTCACTAATAAAAACAAAATGACGAGCGAGCAGCGTGTTACGAGTATAGTAGAGGATAGTATCTTTGGCGTATTCAAACCGATTTGAATACGGTAAGTGTTTCCACGCAACAAATTTCGATCTGATCCTACTTGCTAAGAGGTTAAAAACGATCTTAATACGACCCAGATCCGCGTTTCCATGCATTATTCAATACGGAAAGTGTACCCAAATCGATTTCAATTCCCCATGGAAACGTAGTACCTATATAAACTGGATGCAGAAACGATTGGTCTTGACTGTGATCACGTGCTCGGACTGTTTACACAGGGCGAAAACAGTTTCGTGGCTATCAGTGCGTGAACTCTAGACCGTTTTCTTGGCGCGTGTAAATGTGTCTTTAGTAATTAGTCTAGCCTAATGAAGGTGCAATGAGAATGTGGTTAAAAGAAATTTATACTTACTACACAGCAACAGCATAGCACAATCAGGAAACCCATGAGAGCTCCTGCTGTCCCCACAACCCATGTAAGACGGATGAACAGGATGACGCCGAAGATGTTCTGGATACAGGGTAGGTAGACACCGATGAGAGTGCCCATGCGCGCGCTGGCTTGTGGCTTAGCATCAGGGTCCGTAGCGGCCGGGATCGTGTTGCTGTAGTTCGCCAGGGAATTGATGAGTGTAGAGATCCTTGGCCGATCCTCCATCTCCTCCTGCAATAGTCAATTGTATCACATCAATTTCTCTGCAAGTGTCCAGCAAATTTACCTAAACATTCGTAACATTACGTGGAATATCATGCTAGGATGATATACCCAAATAAAACAGTTACAGAGAAAAGAGGGGAATACAACTTAGATTGGATTTGTTGCTGTAGAAAAAAAAACCTTCGATCAATTAGACAGAAATGAATTGGCGAAACTCCGGCGTAGATGGCAAAAGTGTTATTTTTTCAACTAAGGTGTTTTCTGATCCACTTATCGTTCATGCTGTCATGGTGGAAGTATGAATTTCTCGCAAATGTTGGTAACCTAATCTACCTGCGTTTTTGGTCTGCTTTACTGCACGTACACTAGTGATCAAAAGTACCCGGACACCTGGCTGAAAATGATGTACAAGTTCGTGGCGCCCTCCATCGGTAATGCTGGAAGTCAATATGGTGTTGGCCCACCCCTAACCTTGATGACAGCGTTCGCTCTCGCAGGCATACTTTCAATCAGTTGCTGGAAGGTTTCTTGGGGAATGGCAGCCCATTCTTCACAGAGTGCGGAACTGAGGAAAGGTATCGATGTAGGTCGGTGAGGCCTGGCACGAAGTCGGCGTTCCAAAACATCCCAAAGGTGTTCTATAGGATTCAAGTCAGGACTTTCTGCAGGCCAGTCCATTAGAGGGATGTTATTGTCGTGTAACCCTCCGCCACAGCCCGTGCAGTATGAACAGGTGCTCGATCGTGTTGAAAGACTCAGTCGCCATCCCCGAATTCCTCTTCAACAGTGGGAAGCAAGAAGGTACTTAAAATATAAATGTAGGTTGCGCTGTGATCGTGCCACGCAAAACAACAAGAGGTACAAGCCCCTACAGGAAAACACGACCACATCATAACACCACCACTTCCGAATTTCACTGTTGGCACTACACACGCTGGCAGATGACGTTCACCGGGCATTCACCATACCCACACCCTGCCATCGGATCGCCACATTGTGTACCGTGATTTGTCACTCCACATAACGTTTTGCCACTGTTCAATTGTGTAATGTTGACGCTCCTTACACCAAGCGAGGCGTCGTTTGTCATTTTCCTGCGTGAAGTGTGGCTTATGAACAGCCGCTCGACCATGGAATCCAAGGTTTTCACCTCACGCCTAACTGTCATAGTACTTGGAGTGGATCCTGATGCAGTTTGGAATTCGTATGTGATGGTCTGGATAGATGTCTGTCTATTACTCTTTACGACCCTTTTCAAATGTCGGCGGTCTCTGTCAGTCAACAGACGAGCTTTTGTGCTGTACATGTCCCTCCACGTTTCCACTTCACTATCACATCAGAAACAGTGGACCTAGGGATGTTTAGGAGTGTGGAAATCTTCTGACACAAGTAACACCCAATCACCTGACCACGTTCGAAGTTCGTGAGTTCCACGGAGCGTCCCATACTGCTGTTTCACGATGTGTAATGACTACTGAGGTCGCGGATGATGAGTACCAGGAGTAGGTGGCAGCACAATGCACCTAAGATGAAAAACGTACGTTTGTGGGGTGTCCGGATACTTTTGATCACATAGTGCTCGCCACCAAGGTTAATCTTAGTGATCCTGCTAATGGCACCATCACTTTCAACACCTGATAGGGGTTACTTTTATTTTCGCGTAAGTACTATTCCTATTATTCATCATGAAAAAAAAATAAATAGAATGCAATGCACGTCTTGCGTTAAGTGCATTGGAGAAAATAGAAATAGAAATAAACTTGACTTTGTCTCATATTTTCAGACTCTTCCTCAGTCTCCAATGATGCACTTACCATACTAGTATCCCAATACAACGCAGTTTTTAAATGAAATGAAGGTATTTAATAAGTTACTAAGCCATATTGGAATTACAAATCCAAGGGATGGTCAATGATTTACACATATAGCATTATTATAAATACATTGTGTAATAATTGTGAAAAATCAATTAAAATGTATTAATTATAGAGAAGAAATGAATAACGTCAAAAATGAAATATGCTATAAAGAAAAGACGAAAAACATTGAAATATGTTATAAAGAAAAAGCGAAAAACATTGCATTCGCAATATTTTAAACAATGTTTGACATAAAAAAGAAAATCATAATTGAAATACGTTAAAATAAATTTGAATTGTTAACATTTTATGTGTATTAATATATGATTTATTTAACTTCTAGAATTTGTAGATAAATTGTAATTTACTTCGTTATGCTTAGCAACTAAGCTGGGATAAGTAAACATTCAACTTTTAATTAATTAAAGAAACATCTTTCACAAAGAGGAAGACGCTTTGAGCAACGCTCAATTGAAATATTTTACTTGTAAGGCAAATTATATTACATTGTATGCAAGAAATGAACAATAATTAACTGTTAAACTAATATAAAGAGTCAACAAGCAGAATTATAAAATTGTAAGTAAAACTTAATTAAAAAGGTAACTGTTCTACGTTTTATCATTTACATGAGAAAATAAATTATTTCTTAGTAAAAGTTATTATTGCTATTGTTATTAGAATGTATTACCTTAAAACACATAAAAAAACCATGGATAAGAATAGATCGCTATTAATTGAGCGCTATACGTATTTTAAATCACTTAAAGTACACCGGTTAAACCAAGTAAATAAAATAAAGCTTTAACAAGATTGTAAAGCGCAACAAACGCTGTAGAATTCCAACAGTAACTAATTTTCCGCCAAGAATAATTTTTACCAAACCAGACACACACGATACTTTCTACCAACTGATTTTATCAGCGCGGTAAATTCAAAACGACAATTACAAGTTAGAGCATCCGAGACTACCAGATCATCAGAGAACTACAAGATCAACCCACTTTGTCGCGGTTACTTTCGTGTTATCTTATTTGCTGAGCGCCTGTTATTGTTTTACTATTTTTGAATTTTTAGGTTCTTACTTCTTTTTATTACTCAGTCGAGCAAATCTCTTGAACAGGGTGTGTAAACGGAAAGGAGTTGTTACTAAAAGATAACACTGATAAAAGAATTTGTTTTTACACTTGTATTGCCGTCACACTTCATTAATTTCACATATTTACTCTTGATACACGCCCGACTGAAACTGTTATATTTTCGAATGTGACTATAATCACTTATTTGCCGCACATTATTAATTCGAGTATTTCACATTTTTGTAACTAACTTTACGACGCGAGAGATTCTGTAGAATTACGTAACGTGTACTTCGTGAATGATTCTATGAAACTGCGCGACGTGTAACCCGTGAATGATTCTGATGAACTGTGCGTTACCTGTCTCTGGCTTCAGAGTTTATACTCCCTCACCCCGATATGCCTAAACATTATAACAGAGCTGCTATTGGTTAATAAAATGCGCCAACATTAGCGTCTATTTTTATATCCAATCAAAATTACGAACACATATGCTCTAGGGAAGATATTCCCTCCATTTATAAAGAAAAGCGCGCTACTCTGACGTCATTTGCTTGTTTCTTCTAATTAATAAACAACTCACCCCCTCGCTACATTGTTACCCGCTCTTATTGTCAGTTTCAGTGAGGCCGTTTAAACTTATTTCCTAACAATGCTTATAATTAACAAACATCTCAAATCATTGTCATACAATAATGATAATTTACACTACAATCACTCTGGCATTTACAGTGTTGTGACATAAAATACTGTCTCAACTTCCGATGCAGATATCCCATTTCAAATACAATACATACTAATGCTGTGTGTAGTATACGAAGAATTTCTAAAACCAGATGTCCCTAAGAAGGTAAATGGTTTCCATAAAGATATCTTAATAACACCAAGTTTAGTTATTAAAGCACTTTAAATAGAGAAATGTCTGCATTTTAGAGTGCAGGGACGATGGTATAGATTCAGTGCTAAAGGTAACAATATTTACATAAGTGATTTATTAAAACGACAATAATCATTTATTACGTTTTTGCACATTCGATAATAAGCTGAAACTGTTCAAACTGTATGTGCTTGCGATATCGGTTAATGAAACTTACAAAATTAAATTTGGGGAAAGAATAATCTCCATCAACACAAGTAATGCTTAACATGCTCCTTATTCCAACTTTTCTATTAGACAAACTAATATTAGCGATTGAAGTGAATGTTTCATGAAGTAATCGCCCTTCAATTTTGTATAGGCATAGTCTTTACAGTAAAAAACAATTTCGTTAGTTTTGTTTTTAGTAGTGTTATATGCCTATTCTTACCAGATACGGCACCACAGACGGTGGACACTGATGATAAATACAATGAGATTATATTTGGAAGAAAACGTTCTAGAGTTAAGGTTAGTGAAAATCACGAAACGGTCTTCAGGACTCAAAGTCAGGCAAGAGCTTGAAGAAGTTAATATTATTGTTTCACGTATGGAAAAGCCGATTTGAAGTACGTGTATTTTGTACGAATTTGCACCACGCTTTGGGCGTCAATTCGAAGAAGTTATTTTGTTGTACTGAAGCTCGTATGTTGGGGAGCCGAACACGTATAAAAATAGTTTCCGGTAGCCTTCGCCCCAAATGTACTTTCAGGTGGCCTTTGCCCCAAGTTTACTTTCAGGTGGCCTTTGCCCCAGGTTTAAAAAATCTGATGTGTTACACTCACATGACTTTCTCTACTCTTGTACAAACTATTTATACAAACGCTTATCTCCATCTACTTCATGTTAATCGAGATAAACATTTGCAGAAAGGGGAATATATATTTACAAGGGCAATTTTGAAATACAGTAGCCTTTAAGCACATACATATCTCTTAATAGCTGGTTGCTAGGTGCAGCGCCATTCCCTTTGCCACAGATTAATACTCTTTGCACATCCAAGACAAAAAAAATGAATAACGAATTCCCATTTGAGAAAGTATTGAAAAATTTAAGGGAATAAGTAATATCTCGAAAATGGTTCACTCAACAAAAAAATGTATATGACATAAATTGTGTATTTTAACGCGATCTACATTTTTTGTGTACTAAAATTTTGTCTATCTCTTATGGTTTACCAGTTATGCAAACGTCGTTCACAATGAAGAATACTTTTGGAGACATTCCCAGGAAATTCAAGATATACATTTTATTTGTCATAAAAATATCTTAAACATATATTTTAATCAAAATCGTTGAAGCCATTTTTGAGAAAATTAAAATTTTCGAAACATGTTCCATGTAAAGGGTAATCTGGGGTGGGGGTATTTTCTTGAAAACCTTCGTGTCGCATCTCTGGAAGATACAGAACCTAAATACCAAGTTTGGTGTTTATCCGACTGTTCGTTTCTGAGTTATGCTGTTCACAGACAGACACACACACACAGACACACACACAGACACACAGACACACACACGGATGTGTTTCCAAAAATCCTTTTTTTGGATTCAGGGGATCTCAAAACATGTATTTCCGGTGAAATCTCGGTATCGAATTTTTGGGTGGAATACAATACTTCCCCTACTTTACGTAGTAGAGAAAGTAAAAATATTAACCTTGTAATTTGACTGTTTCTTTAAGTATTAAATATTTATGTTTGCCTCGCTGCGTCAGTATTATTGTTAGAGACACGCTTGTCTTAGCAGGATTGTGGTGCAACAAGAATGTAGGCTTACACAGATTATAATTTTACTTCACTCCTTTTATTAATGCTTGACACAATTTAAATAACACTTCACTGATATATAGAGAGAGCTGTGAGATGGTTTTATTAAATACTTGCACTTTTTAATGCATAAACTATTTTCGTCTCACACGAATACGTATTATGCTTCTCGAGGACGTGTCTCGCGTCCTGTTATGAACACTGTTTGCAGGTAACTGAACTCTAAATTTGTAAAATTTTTTCCGTTTCCGTTTCTGATTGGCTAATCCTACTCCAATAGAATACCTTCATTTAACTAAAGCTTTTTCTGGTTGTTGATTGGCTATTTTATAAACTGTCACTAAAATTACATTATTGCTTCCAAGAATCAGAAGTAGTATTGTTAACCTCTCAAACTCATTATTACCTCAAGGTTTCCTCATTGTTAGCAACTTTTGACGTATTTCTCACAGCTCCTACACTATTAAATTACGTAACACATTCAATTAACATTACTAAACATGGATACAATAATATAAACATTTACAATGACTGTAATATACACTTTTTATATATAGTTACATACACATATTGCTTTAAGGCGGGCTGTTATTGAATTATATTATATAATTAGACTGAAATTATTTAAGTGTTAAAAATACTGACTCAAGCTGGAAAGGCTTGTGTTTGTTGAAACATAACTCATAACAATCTTCAGGTTCTAAAGTCTCTTTTATCTTCATTAGCCTTAGTAGCTTCCATCTTGATTTTCTCGTTATTCTGGCGGCAATGAAAAAAGAATAAAAGTGAAACTAATGGAACTATAGTACCTTCCTTTTACACTGCAGCCGCCGCCAGGACTTCCGCCATAACAGCTGTAATATCCCCGCAACCACTTCATGTTCTCATATTTACACTCTAATAATAATAATAATAATAATAATAATGATCACATATCTTATCGTAAGGGATGTTTGAAGTTTTGTTCTTCTCTACCACATATTTCTGGTATCTTCTCAGGAAATGCTCATTCGCACTTGAGAGTTCAATATCCGAAATTGAGTGAATTTCTCGCCCGATGTCGTCTTTTAGTTCTTCGATTGTATGGGTGTTTGTTGCATACACTGTATTTTTAAGGTTCTCCCATATATGAAACTCGCATGAAGTTAAATCAGGGGTTTTTGAGAGCTATAATCCTTTACTAATTACCGTATTTTCAAAGTTTCCAATTAAATTTAATGACTCATCAGTTCCATGCGCGGTAGCAGCGTCTTGTTGAAAAAAATCTGATGTGTTACACTCACATGACTTTCTCTACTCTTGTACAAACTATTTTTACAAACTCTTATTCTCCATCTGTTTCATATTAATCGAGATAAACATTTGCAGAAAGGATCTTTTGACATGCAAAGAGAATTACATTTTACACATAGCGTCCAGTTCTAAAAACAATTGACTATCGCTTAAGGCGTACTATGTTCCCCTTGTTTGTATTCGCAAGGGCAATATAGAAATACAGTAGCCTTTAAGCATAGACATATATCTTAATAGCTGGTTGCTAGGTGCAGCACCATTCTCTTTGCAACAGATTAATACTCTGCATATCCAAGACAAAGAAATGAATAACAAATTCCCATTTGAGAATAAGTATAAGTATTGGAAAATTTAAGGAAATAACAAGCAATACCTCGAAAATGGTTCACTCAACAAAAAAAATGTATATGACATAAATTGTGTATTTTAACGCGATCTACATGTTTTGTGTAGTAAAATTTTGTCTATCTCTTATGGTTTACCAGTTATGCAAAAGTCACTCACAATGAAGAATAATTTTGGAGACATTCCCAGAAAATTCAAGATATACATTTTATTTGTCATGAAAATATCTTAAACATGTATTTTAATCAAAATCGTTAGAGCCATTTTTGAGAAAATTAAAATTTTCGAAACATGTTCCATGTAAAGGGTAATGTGGGGTGGGGGATTTTCTTGAAAACCTTCGTGTCGCATCTCTGTAAGATACAGAACCTAAATACCAAGTTTGGTGTTTATCCGATTGTTCGTTTCCGAGCTATGCTGTTCACAGACACACACACACACACACACACGCGCGCGCACACAATAGACACACACACACACGGACATGTTTCCAAAAATGCTTTTTTTGGATTCAAGGGGTCTCAAAATATATATTTCCGGTGAAATCTTGGTATCGAATTTTTGGGTGGAATACAATACTTCCCCTACTTACTATACGTGTAGAGAAAGTGAAAACTTGGTTCTATTTTCGTAAGCTGGGTTCTGTCATGAGCGCTGCAGTCGGAGAAACAAGTGAGACCGGCAGACCCGTTGCTATGCTAACAGCCGCCTATACCTTTTTCACTATAAGCTGAAAGGAGAAGTAAACAAAACTTAAATATATCACTCCGCCGAACACATGGCAACACCGCGCGGAGGATGACGGGAATTAAGACCCTTAAGAGGAAATTGCAGCATACAGAATGCGAATACAGTATATTGCGCAGTTTGGGGATCATTAGCTTTTAAACAATGTATGTCTTATTCCTATATTTTGCCTTACATCCTAAACTTCCAACACATAATACTAAAGTAGACAAATAAAAGTTGTACCTGAACAGTTTTGCATCTGTGTTTAAAGGTACTGGATTTGTTCTTAACTTCAGGTTTTAGAAATCATTCATTTAATGACTAATATCAATATACCGCCTTTGTTTTAATCTTTTATGAGTCAACAAGTTAAATAACGATGAACGTTAAAGGTTAAAACACAACAGAAAACAAACGCGACCAAAGCTATCCGAGCAACAATTCTGCATCAATAACAAAGAAGTTCAATTATTGCTAAACAATGGCCAACCATATTCATTGTCGATTAAAGGTGGGTACTTTTCACAGAATTTGTTAAAAGCATTTAACACAATTGTCTTCTTTCCATTTCCCGCGTTTATGTTTTCTACAGTGGCATAAGATTCTCAGCCGGAAGCCGGAAACGAGTTGCAGCGCCTGCACATAGCCTCTTAAACCCTCTGATATAACGGTTCATTTAGTTATAGGTGAATCTGAAAAAACACATTTAGTTTCATAAATTGAACTGTTACAATAACGAGTTTTTTTAAATTTCTCTGCACGAGAATAACCACAGAATGTTACGATCTGAACCGATCTGTTTTTTTATAGAGGAAGAGACGACATGCTAAGCGGGAAAGGTTGTAGTTTGTCCACCAGCCAATGAGATGCCGTCTAGTCACGTGGTTTTTTTACTTTTCCTTTCAGCTTATAGTGAAAAAATCTGATGTGTTACACTCACATAACTTTCTCTACTATTGTACAAACTATTTTTACAAACGCTTATTCTCCATATGAGCCGTGGCCGAGTGGTTAGACCGCTCGCCTCCCACCGAGGCGGCCCGGGTTCAATCCCAGGGACCTACATGTAGGATTTGTGGTGGACGAAGCGGCGTCTGGGCGGGTTTTCTCCGGGTTCTCCGGTTTCCCCCGCCAACTGCTCCATCATCAACATCTACTTCCTTCATCCCATACCAGGCATCGGGCTGATCACCCATCCTGGATGCTCTGTCTGATCCACGAGTGTCTGCTCCTCTGACCCCAGGCACCCGCTTGTAAGTCCTGGGGGGTGTAAGTCCTACATAAGAGGAGGGTAAACAGATAATGAATGAATTATTCTCCATATGCTTCATGTTAATCGAGATGTTAATCTTATTGCTAATTTTCTTGTAGATGCAAGGGGAATTGGTAGGCTTTAAACGATAGTCAAATATTTTAACAGCTGGTTGCTATGTCGAGTATTCCATTCTCTTTGCATTACCAGGAAAAAAAAATGAATAACAAATTCACATTTGACAAAAAGTATAAGTATTGGAAAATTTAGGGGAATAACAAGCAATATCTGGAAAATGGTTCACTCAACAAAAAGAATATATATGACATAAATTGTGTATTTTAATGCGATCTACATTTTTGTGTAGTAACATTTTGTCTCTTATGGTTTACCAGTTATGCAAAAGTCGTTCACAATGAAGAATACTTTAGAGATATTCCCAGAAAATTCGAGATATACATTTCATTTAGCATGAAAATATCTTAAACATATGATATTTTAATCAAAATCATCATAGCCATTTTTGAGAAAATTAAAATGTTCGAAAAATGTTCCATGTAAAGGGTAATCTGGGGTAGGGGGGATTTTCTTGAAAACCTTCGTGTCGTATCTCTGGAAGATACTGAACCTAAATACCAAGTTTGGTGTTTATCCGACTGTTCGTTTCTGAGTTATGCTGTTCACAGACAGACACACACACGGACGTTTCCAAAAATGTTTTTTTTGGATTTAGGGCCCTCTAAACATATATTTCCGGTGAAATCTCGGTATCGAATTTTTGGGTGGAATACAATACTTCCCCTTCTTACTATACGTAGTAGAGAAAGTAAAAGGAGTAGTTACCAGTGTTAACCATGTCACACCGCCGCTTACAACGTGGTCATTCATTGCTTGTATTCACTCTTCGCGTTACTCTCTTGGCTCTATAGTAGTAGTGAAAGTAAAAAAGAACATTTTCAGAAAAAGCTCCGCGCGCGGTGTGTGTGTGTGTGTGTGTGTGTGTGTGTGTGTGTGTATGTGTCTGTGAACAGCATAACCCAAAAACGAAAATTCGGATAACTACCATACTTGGTATTTAGGTTCCAAGAATGCGACACGAATATTTTCAAGAAAATCACGCACCTGAAAATACCCTTGAAATGGAACATTTTTCGAAATGTTTGATTTTCTAAAAAATGACTTTAATGATTTTTAATTAAAGTACAATATATTAAAGTTACTAATGACAAATAAAATGTGTATCTTGAGTTTTCTGGGAATAGACTGTGAAGTCCACTTCAGTTGAAAGAAGTTTTGTATAATCTTGTACAACTCGAAACCTTAAGCGATAGACGAAAACGTAATACACAAAAAATATAAGATCTCTTTAAAACACACAGTTTACTTCAAATAAGTTTTTTTGTGGTATAAGCGTAGACCTACATTGCTATTTTAAGCACCTTCTTGCTTCCCACTGTTGAAGAGCAATTCGGGGATGGCGATTGCATCTTTCAACACGATCTAGCACCTGTTCATACTGCACTGGCTGTGGTGGAGTAGTTACACGACAATAACATCCCTGTAATGGACTGGCCTGCACAGAGTCCTGACTTGAATCCTACAGAACACCTTTGGGATGTTTTGGAACGCCAACTTCGTGCCACTGCCTTCGTGCCACCTCTACGCAGTTTCGTACTCCGGGAAGAATGGCCTGCCATTCTCCAAGAAACCTTCCAGCACCTGATTGGAAGTATGCCTGCGAGAGTGAACGCGGTCATCAAGGTTAAGGGTGGGCCAACACCATATTCACTTCCAGCATTACCGATGGAGGGCGCTCGAACTTGTACGTCATTTTCAGCCAGGTGTCCGAATACTTTTGATCACGTAGTGTATATTTTTTGAGCACTAAGATGTTGTCTATCCCTTACGGTTTACTAATTATACAAAAGTCATTCAGAATGAAGTGGACTTCCCAGGCTATCCCCAGAAAATTCAAGGCGCAATTTTGTCATGTAAATATCTTAAACATATGGTATTTTAATCAAAATCGTTAGAAACTTCTTTTTTGAGAAAATAAAAATAATGAAACGAGTAGTCTAGGGTGTTGGGGGGATGTCGTTCTCCGTAGTCTAGGGGTACCATGCTAGCCTGTAGTTCCCAAGGCCGAAGTCAATGGAAGAAAAGTAAAACCGATGGTTCCGTGTCGTAGACGTGGCACGTAAAAGAACCCCAAGCCTGATATAGAGGCCTCTAAGCAAAATTTCCGGTCTTTCACGCCCAATATAGAATGTGACGCTAAGAATTATAGCAGTTAAAGAGCGTCCATAAATTAAAAAAATCTGATGTGTTACAGTCACATGACTTTCTCTACTCTTGTAAATCTAATTTTACAAACGCCTATTCTCCATATGCTTCATGTTAATCGAGATATCGAAATGTCAATCTTATTGCTAATTTTCTTGTAGATGTGAGGGAAATATGGTAGCTTTTAAGCGATAGTCAAATATTTTAAAGCTGGTTGCTATGTGGCGCATTCCATTCTCTTTGCATGTTCAGGACATAAAAAAATCTGATGTGTTACACTCACATGACTTTCTCTACTCTTGTACAATCTATTTTTACAAACGCCTATTCTCCATATGCTTCATATTAATCGAGATATCGAGATGTCAATCTTATTTGTAATTTTCTTGTAGATGCAAGGGCAATATGGTAGCTTTTAAGCGATAGTCAAATATTTTATCGCTGTTTGCTATGTGGCGCATTCCATTCTCTTTGCAAGTTCAGGACATAAAAAAATGAATAACGAATTTGACAAAAAGTATAAGTATTGGAAAATTTAAGGAAATAACAAGCAATATCTCGAAAACGGTTCACTCAACAAATAAAATGTATATGATATAAGTTGTGTATTTTAACGCGATCTACATTTTTTGTGCAGTAAAATTTTGTCTATCTCTTATGGTTTACCAGTTATGCAAAAGTCGTTCTCAATGAAGAATACTTTTGGAGACATTCCCAGAAATTTCGAGATATACATTTCATTTCTCATGACATTATCTTAAACATATGATATTTTCATCAAAATCGTTAGAGCCATTTTTGAGAAAATTAATATTTTCGAAAAATGTTCCATGTAAAGCGTAGTCTGGGGTGGGGGGATTTTCTTGAAAATCTTCGTGTCGCATCTCTGGAAGATACTGAACGTAAATACTAAGTTTGGTGTTTATCCGACAGTTAGTTTTTGAGTTATGCTGTTCACAGACACACACACACACACAGACACACACACACACAGACACACACACACACAGACACACACACAGACACACACAAGGACATGTTTCCAAAAATGCTTTTTTTTGGATTCAGGAGGTCTCAAAAAATGTATTTTCGGTGAAATCTCGGTATCGAATTTTTGGGTGGAATGCAATACTTACCCTAATTACTATACGTAGTAGAGAAAGTAAAAAATGAATAACGAATTTGAGAAAAAGTATAAGTATTGGAAAATTTAAGGAAATAACAAGCAATATCTCGGAAATGGTTCACTCAACAAAAGAAATGTATATGACATAAGTTGTGTATTTTAACGCGATCTACATTTTGTGTGTAGTAAAATTTTGTCTATCTCTTATGGGTTACCAGTTATGCAAAAGTCGTTCACATTGAAGAATACTTTTGGAGACATTCCCAGAAAATTTTAGATATACATTTCATTTCTCATGACATTATCTTAAACATATGATATTTTCATCAAAATCGTTTGAGCCATTTTTGGGAAAATTAAAATTTTCGAAAAATGTTCCATGTAAAGAGTAGTCTGGGGTGGGGGGATTTTCTTGAAAACCTTCGTGTCGCATCTCTGGAAGATACTGAACCTAAATACCAAGTTTGGTGCTTTTCCGACTGTTCGTTTTTGAGTTATGCTGTTCACAGTCACACAGACACACACACACGGACATGTTTCCGAAAATGCTTTTTTTGGATTCAGGAGGTCTCAAAACATGTATTTCCGGTGAAATCTCGGTATCGAATTTTTGGGTGGAATGCGATACTTCCCCTACTTACTATACGTAGTAAAGAAAGTAAAAATGAATAACGCATTTGAGAAAAAGTATAAGTATTGGAAAATTTAAGGAAATAACAAGCAATATCTCGAAAACGGTTCACTCAACAAAAGAAATGTATATGACATAAGTTGTGTATTTTAACGCGATCTACATTTTTTCTGTAGTAAAATTTTGTCTATCTCTTATGGTTTACCAGTTATGCAAAGGTCGTTCACAATGAAGAATACTTTTGGAGACATTCCCAGAAAATTCGAGATATACATTTCATTTCTCATGACATTATCTTAAACATATGATATTTTCATCAAAATCGTTAGAGCCATTTTTGAGAAAATTAAAATTTTCGAAAAATCTTCCATGTAAAGGGTAGTCTGGGGTGGGGGGATTTTCTTGAAAACCTTCGTGTCGCATGTCTGGAAGATACTGAACCTAAATACCAAGTTTGGTGCTTAACCGACTGTTCGTTTTTGAGTTATCTGTTCACAGACACACACAGACACACACAGACACACACACGGACATGTTTCCAAAAATGCTTTTTTTGGATTTAGGAGGTCTCAAAACATGTATTTCCGGCGAAATCTCGGTATCGAATTTTTGGGTGGAATGCAATACTTCCCCTACTTACTATACGTAGTAGAGAAAGTAAAAATCTGATGTGTTACACTCACATGACTTTCTCTACTCTTGTACAAACTATTTTTACAAACGCTTATTCTCCATCTACTTCATGTTAATCGAGATAAACATTTGCAGACTCTATCTTATTGCTAATTTTCTTGTAGATGTAAGGGGAATACAGTAGCCTTTAAGCACATACATATCTCTTAATAGTTGGTTGCTAGGTGCAGCACCATTCCCTTTGCCACAGATTAACACTCTTTGCATATCCAAGACAAAAAAATCTGATGTGTTACACTCACATGACTTTCTCTACTCTTGTACAAACTATTTTTACAAACGCTTATTCTCCATATGCTTCATGTTAATCGAGATATCGAGATGTCAACCTTAATGGTAATTTTCTTGTAGATGCAAGGGGAATATGGTAGGTTTTAAGCAATAGTCAAATATTTTAACGCTGCTTGCTATGTGGCGCATTTCATTCCCTTTGCATGTTCAGGACACAAAAAAATGAATAACGAATTTGAGAAAAAGTACAAGTATTGGAAAATTTAAGGGAATAACAAGCAGTATCTCGAAAACGGTTCACTCAACAAAAGAAATGTATATGATAAATTGTGTATTTTACCGCGATCTACATTTTTCTTGTAGTAAAACTTTGTCTATCTCTTATGGTTTACCAGTTATGCAAAAGTCGTTCACAATTAAGAATACTTTTGGAGACATTCCCAGAAAATTCGAGATATACATTGTATTTGTCATGAAAATATCTTAAACATATTGTATTTTAATCAATATCGTTAGAGCCATTTTTGAGAGAATTAAAATTTTCGAAAAATGTTCCATGTAAAGGGTAGTCTGGGGTGGAGGGATTTTCTTGAAAACCTTCGTGTCGCATCTATGTAAGATACTGAACCTAAATACCAAGTTTGGTGTTTATCCGACTGTTCGTTTCTGAGTTATGCTGTTCACACACACACACACACACACACACACACACACACACAGACACACACACGGACATGTTTCCAAAAATGCTTTTTTTTGGATTCAGGGAGTCTCAAAACATGTATTTGCGGTGAAATCTCGGTATCGAATTTTTGGGTGGAATGCAATACTTCCCCTACTTCTGTACGTAGTAGAGAAAGTAAAAAATCTGATGTGTTACACTCACATGACTTTCTCTACTCTTATACAAGCTATTTTTACAAACGCTTATTCTCCATATGCTTCATGTTAATCGAGATATCGAGATGTGAATCTTATTGGTAATGTTCATGCGGATGCAAGGGAAATATGGTAGGTTTTAAGCAGTAGTCAAATATTTTAACGCTGGTTGCTATGTGGCGCATTCTATTCTGTTTGCATATCCAGGGCATAAAAAATTGAATAACGAATTTGAGAAAAAGTATAAGTATTGGAAAATTTAAGGAAATAACAAGCAATATCTCGAAAACGGTTCACTCAACAAAAAAAATGTATATGACATAAATTGTGTATTTTAACGCGATCTACATTTTTATGTAGTAAAATTTTGTCTATCTCTTATGGTTTGCCAGTTATGCAAAAGTCGTTCTCAATGAAGAATACTTTTGGAGACATTCCCAGAAAATTGGAGATATACATTTCATTTCTCATGACAATATCTTAAATATATGATATTTGTATCAAAATTGTTAGAGCCATTTTTGAGAAAATTAAAATTTTCGAAAAATGTTCCATGTAAAGGGTAGACTGGGGTGGGGGGATTTTCTTGAAAACCTTCGTGTCGCATCTCTGGAAGATACTGAACCTAAATACCAAGTTTGGTGTTTATTCGACTTTTCGTTTCATAGTTATGCTGTTCACAGACAGACAGACAGACACACACACACACACACACACACACACACACACACACACACACACACACACACACACACAGGCAGACAGATACACAGACACACACACGAACATGTTTCCAAAAATACTTTTTTTGGATTCAGGGGGTCTCAAAACATGTATTACCGGTGAAATCTCGGTATCGAATTTTTGGGTGGAATACAATACTTCCCCTACTTACTATACGTAGTAGAGAATGTAAAAAATAGGGTGTGGGCGTTTTCTTGAAAATCTTCCTGTCGTATGCTTGGTGTGCAACCGACTTTTCGTTTTTGAGTTATGCTGTTCAGAGAGAGAGAGAGAGAGAGAGAGAGAGAGAGAGAGAGAGAGAGGGAGGGAGAGAGAGAGAGACACACACATACACACACATACGGACCATCTAAAAACGCTTTTTATGGATCCAGGAAATCTCAAAACGTGTATTTCGGGTGCAATTTCGGTATCGAATGTTTATGTGGAATGCAATACCTCTACTTACTACAGGTAAGCACTAAGAAAGTAAAAAACAAAAGAAGCACATTGTCTGTTAAATGTTATCGGAACAAAGGTTCCGAATTTGTTGTTTAATTCGCAAACGTGGTATGCTTTTTAGAGCTGCTATTTTCCAGTAATGCTAATATTTCCATTTCATGATGCCTACGAAGTACTGAAGCACATGGATATTGCTCTCAGAATTTATGCTAGCGTGTTTGCTTTAGGTAAGCCGCATTACTTACAACAATGAGGTAAACTATCTTCTATACATATGGTGATATTACTTGTTTACTTTGTAATTGGGACAAGGTTTAGAGATTTCAAAGTGGAACGCGCTTTGTACATACAGTAAACCCTTCACTACAAAGTTCTCATTTCTGCGATATGAGCTGGTGGTATAAAATTACTTTTCGGTGAAGTTTCTCCCTCTCTTTGATGTCTTCTGCGTCGGCTCCCATGTTTCACATAGAGATGGTTTTTGCTGTCATTTCCCTTTCATCCAAGGCGGAAAACCTCAAACATCACCGAAAACAAGAAACTTCTTTGATTCATTAAGTTTTAGTGCACAGGACTGTAACTCAATGCAGCGTTTTTCACTCAATTACAAACTTACAGAGGCGTGAAAATTATCAGACTCAAAGCAAAGTTTTAGGTATTTACTGTCCGAGGTTACGCTTTCAAGATATTGAAGCTTTAGCGTGACTATCGCGTGACCAATAAGACGCTACGAAACGACGTGTTTCCACCAATCATGGCTGATAATCCCACTTTTTGTTACCTTCCTAGCATTTGTCTGGTTTTGTTACCTCCGTAGCATTTGTTCCGTTATTATCACCTCCCTAGCATTTGTTTTCTGCATAGATATTCAAGGTTACCTTCACCAAAACAGCACGACACCAAACACACATCGCTTATAACAATAAAAAAGCCAGCGAAGCAAGGACGGCCGAAGATATCAGGATATTTTCCATATTTCACTGTCAAAAGTGCAACTGGCAACAACACTATTACAAATATAACTGAGACTAGGCTGTGAAGGATGACTGTGGCAGGGTTTCTCAGCACTCGGACCGTCATTAGCGCATCCCCCTCCAAGACCGGTCAGATACCGTCAAAATGTTCGTTTCAACTCAAACGTTACGCACTGTAACTCTGTGTTATGTAAGGTTGGAAAGAGTCAAATTTAAAAAATCTGATGTGTTACACTCACATGACTTTCTCTACTCTTGTACAATCTATTTTTACAAACGCCTATTCTCCATATGCTTTATGTTAATCGAGATATCGAGATGTCAATCTTATTGCTAATTTTCTTGTAGATGCAAGGGGAATATGGTAGCTTTTAAGCGATGAACAAATATTTTAACGCTGGTTGCTATGCGGCGCATTCCATTCTCTTTGCAAGTCCAGGACATAAAAAAATGAATAACGAATTTGAGAAAAAGTATAAGTATTGGAAAATTTAAGGGAATAACAAGCAATATCTCGAAAACGGTTCACTCAACAAAAGAAATGTATATGACATAAGTTGTGTATTTTAACGAGATCTACATTTTTTGTGTAGTAAAATTTTGTCTATCTCTTATGGTTTACCAGTTATGCAAAAGTCGTTCGCAATGAAGAATACTTTTGGAGACATTCCCAGAAAATTCGAGATATAAATTTCATTTCTCATGACATTATCTTAAACATATGATATTTTAATCAAAATCGTTAGAGCCATTTTTGAGAAATTTAAAATTTTCGAAAAATGTTCCATGTAAAGGGTAGTCTGGGGTGGGGGGATTTTCTTGAAAACCTTCGTGTCGCATCTCTGGAAGATACTGAACCTAAATACCAAGTTTGGTGTTTATCCGACTGTTCGTTTTTGAGTTATGCTGTTCACAGACACACACACACACACACACACACACACACACACAGACACACACACAGACACACACACGGACATGTTTCCAAAAATGCTTTTTTTGGATTCAGGAGGTCTCAAAAAATGTATTTCCGGTGAAATCTCGGTATCGAATTTTTGGGTGGAATGCAATACTTCCCCTACTTACTATACGTAGTAGAGAAAGTAAAAATCTGATGTGTTACACTCACGTGACTTTCTCTACTCTTGTACAAACTATTTTTACAAACGCTTATTCTCCATATGCTTCATGTTAATCGAGATATCGAGATGTTAATGTTACTGCTAATTTTCTTGTAGATGCAAGGGGAATTGGTAGGCTTTAACCGGTAGTCAAATATTTTAAGAGTTGGTTGCTATGTGGAGTATTCCATTCTCTTTGATTACCAGGACAAAAAAAATGAATAGCGAATTCCTATTTGAGAAAAAGTATAAGTATTGGAAAGTTTAAGGGAATAACAAGCAATATCTCACAAATGCTTCACTCAACAACAAAAATGTATATGACATAAATTGTGTATTTTAACGCAATCTACATTTCTTGTGTAGTAACATTTTGTCTATCTCTTTACCAGTTATGCAAAAGTCGTTCACAATGAAGAATACTTTTGGAGACATTTTCAGCAAATTCGAGGTATGCAATTCATTTGCCATAAAAATGTCTTAAACTTATGGTATTTTATTCAAAATCGTTAGAGCCATTTTTGAGAAAATTAAAATTTTCGAAAAATAGTCCATGTCAAGGGTAATCTGGGGTGGGAGGATTTCCTTGAAAACCTTCGTGTCGCATCTCTGGAAGATACTGAACCTAAATACCAAGTTTGGTGTTTATCCGACTGTTCGTTTCTGAGTTACGCTGTTCACAGACACACACACACACACACAAACATACACACACAGACACACAGACAGACACACAGACACACACACGGACATGTTTCCAAAAATGCTTTTTTTGGATTCAGGGGGTCTCAAAACATATATTTCCGGTGAAATCTCGGTATCGAATTTTTGGGTGGAATGCAATACTTCCCCTAGTTACTATACGTAGTAGAGAAAGTAAAAATGTATACTTGTTAAAACGCACAATTTACGTTAAATATAGTCTCTCTGGGTGGCTCAGTTTGTTAGGCGCTGGCCTTCTGATCTCAAGGTTGCGGGTTCAAAATCCAGCCCATACCGGTGGTTTTTAAGTGTGCTTAAATGCGACGGCCACATGTCAGTAGATTTACTAGCTTTAAGAGAACTTCCGACACACCAGCGGCGCTGATATGATCCTGGTATTTGACAGCGGTTAACAAACAAAACATTATTATTTCGTCAAATACATTATTTGTAGCGCTAACCATTTCCGAGGTATTTTTTGTTTTTGGTTGAGTTTAAACTACTTTTTTTAAGAGAAAAGTCGCTGTTCGTGGTCATGCAAGGAACAAGAATGTCAAAGTCATCGATACACCTTATAAAATTCTGACTATCGGTTTAACCTACTGTATATAGCTCTTATACCTACAATGAATGTATAAAAACAGTGAAGATTTATCTCGATTATTAACAAGAAATAGAAGAGTAAGATTTTGTAAGAATAGTGTGTAGAAGAATGAAAAGAGAAAGTCATGTAAATGCAACATAGATTATTTTTTTCCTTTTTCCTTTGTATAGGTTTCTTTAATTTCTGTGGCCACACTGGGAGCTTTGCCTTGAGAAACATCTGATAATTTGAAATACATTTAATTGTAGATTGTCGTTGGTTTTTATTTTCTCTAATACGTATAGTAAGTAGGGGAAGTGTTGCATTCCACCCAAAAATTCGATACCGAGATTTCACCGGAAATATATGTTTTGAGACCCCCTGAATCCAAAAAAAGCATTTTTGGAAACATGTCCGTGTGTGTGACTGTGTGTCTGTGTGTGTCTGTGAACAGCGTAACTCAGAAACGAACAGTCGGATAAACACAAAACTTGGTATTTAGGTTCAGTATCTTCCAGAGATGCGACACGAAGATTTTCAAGAAAATCCCCCACCCCAGATTACCCTTTACATAGAACATCTTTTGAAAATTTTAAGTTCCTCAAAAATGGCTATAACGATCTTGATTAAAATATCATATATTTAAGATACTTTCATGACAGATAAAATGTATATCTTGAATTTTCTGGGAATGTCGCCAAAAGTATTCTTCATTGTGAACGACTTTTGCATAACTGGTAAACCATAAGAGATAGACAAAATTTTACTACACAAAAACTGTAGATCGCGTTAAAATACACAATTTATGTCATATACATTTTTGTTGTTGAGTGAACCATTTTTGAGATATTGCTTGTTATTCCCTTACATTTTTCAATACTTATTTTCTCAAATGGGAATTGGTTATTCGTTTTTTTGTCTCGGATATGCAAAGAGTATTAATCTGTACAAAGAGAATGGTGCTGCACCTAGCAACCAGCTATTAAGAGATATGTCAATGCTTAAACGCTTACTGTATTTGTATATTGCCCTTGCAAATACAAAACAAGGGGAACATAGTAGGCCTGAAGCGATAGTCAAATATTTTTAGAACAGGTCGATATGTATAAAATGTAATTCTCTTTGCATGTCAAAAGATCGTTTCTGCAAATGTTTATATCGATTAATATGAAATAGATGTAGAATAAGAGTTTGTAAAAATAGTTTGTACAAGAGTAGAGAAAGTCGTGTGAGTGTAACACATCAGAATTTTTTTATTAATTTTGCGGTGAAATTAACTCATATTCACGCCCACATTCATACATTCAGACTCTACGGAGGATAGAAAATTATTCTAATGTAGTAAAATTTCCCCATCCCTAGTTGGGAATTAAATCCGCGACTTCTGGAAGGAGAAGCCATAAGGCGGACCACTCGATCGCGAAGGCAGTTCATGCTTACACAGGACCAGGAAGGTTTCTAGTTAAGGGCAGGTAATAGCGAAATTGAAATCTCAAAATCTATTACATATATCAGTCTCAATTAGTACGACATGTATGCTAAAGTTGTAGTAATAAACATTTTCTAGAATCTCGAATATATATTACAGGTATCAATTTAAAAAACAAAACCAAAAAGGTATAATAAAAATTAGAATTTGTTTTTCATACCCATCTTAAGAACGATTAAAATGTAACTAAAAATGTATCTTAGATTTTTAAAATTATTTCTGGTTTGGGGCAGAACTAAAACACAAATTTAAAAAAAATCTGATGTGATATATTCACATGAGTTTCTCTACCCTCTTTTGTTTATTAGTGGGTATACAAACTATTCTTACTGAAGCTTATTTTTCTATCCACTGCATTTTAATCCAGATAAACCTTTTCAGAAATAGCTACATTTACAAATTTCGTTATAGATACAAAAGGAAAGCGATAGTCAGTCAAATATTTAAGAACTGGACGCTATTTGCTAGCCTTATACATAATTCCGTACTGTTCCATGCAATCGTGAGAAACAACTGAATGTTGACAGGATTTTAAAAGAATGGCTAAGTATTGAACAATTCGAACCATTGATAACGGATATCTTGGAAATGACTTATTTGAAATAAATTTGTGTTTTAAATAGATCTAAATTTTTGTTTGTGTGGTACGTTTTCGTCTATTGCTTAACGTTTACCGGTTATACAAGCTTATACAAAATTCCTTCCGAATGAAGAGGACTTCACAAGCTATTCCTAGAATGCATTTGATGCAGTAATTTGTATCACAAATTACTTAAATATAAATAATGATTGTAATATGAATATGCATTTTTATGTGACATTGATTTGAGATGTTTCTTGACTGTAATTATTGTTGAGAAGTAAGTTTTTAATGCCTTACTGAAACTGTCAATAATAGCGCAATAATGCAGCGAGGGGGTGAGCTGTTTATCATTATTGGAAACGAGGAAGTTACGTAATGTTGGCGCGTTTTTCCGTTGAGAACCTTCTGGAATGTTTCCCTAGAGCATATGTATTCATTATTTTCATTGGATATTAGAATAGACGCTAATGTTGGCGCGTTTTATTAGCCAATAGTAACTCAGTTATAATCTTTAGGCATATCGGGGAGTGGGTGTATAAAAAGCCAAGTCAGAGGTAGATCGCGTTCAGTTCATCGAAAATCTCAATACCTTACATGTCGCCTTCAGTCGTTCAGTTCATCAAAAATCTGTGTACACTACACGTCGTCTTCAGTCAGTCAGTTCGTCGAAAGTATTAGTACGGCATACATCGGATATAAATTCACAAGTTCCGCGCAGCAGAATTATGAATAATCTAAAGTGTTGTAAGGTTAACTATACAAAAAGTTGAAGTACGTGGATTATAAGTGATCAGTAAGAAGTTATTATAACAGTTTCAGTTTGGCGAGTGTCAAGATCAATGTGTAAATGTGATAGTTAACGTGTTCGACAATAAAAGTGTAAAACAAATTTCTTCATCAGTGTTATTTTTGGATAAAAGATTCCTTTCCGTTTACACAACCCTGATCAAGAAACATGTTCGACCGAGACATAATAGCTAGCCGGAGGACAGTAAACAAAATTTAAATCAAATAACAGTCGCATTCTTTCGAACATTAACACTGCTGCAAATTGCTAACACCAGATGGAGCTACAAACCGAACAAATGAATGACGTCACAAGATGGCTTCACATGAAGTAAACACACATACACAAACATCACAAGTAATAACATTATAAGATTTTATTTGTTATGTAAACATGTTTAACATATGACATTTAAATCGTTAGGGCCGTTTTAAAGAAAGTAAACAACTTTGAGAAATGTTCTATAAAGGTTAGTTTGGGGTGGGGAGATTTTCTTGAAAATATTCGTGTCACATCTTTGGAAAGTACTGAAACAAAATACCAAGTGTGGTATTTATCCGACCTTTAGTTTTTGAGTTATGCTGTTCACAGACAGACACACACACGCTCGCGCGGGCCTTTTTCTAAAAATACCTTTTGGGATAAAGGGGCCTCAAAATATGCATTTCCGTGAAATCTCGGTATCGAATTTTTTTAGTAAAATGCAATAAACTCTCTACCTACTTACGTAGTAGAGAAAGTAAAAAGATTAAAATGATTTCTAAGCTGCGTAAATCAAAACCTGTACAGAGACATGCTGAAAACAATAAAAAGTGCGTATTTCCAATTTCAGATCTCTAGTTGCAGGCAATGGGGAGAAAACTCATTTCTGAGGCAGGAATATGTATGAAAACCTGCAATGGGGTAAAGTGGCTATGAAGTTTCATGTCACTGTAGAAGAGAATGCAATCATTTAAACATGACCGTTGGGAACAGCTGTTTGGAACGCTGCATGGCCATAAAATTCGCATGCCTAATATTATGATGTGAGGTATTTTTTATGATTTCGTTAGTTTTTCATCAAATTTGGACAATTTCATCTGTAACTCCCCATAGAATCCAGAATTGAACTCAGGACCTATTTATTTAGAAACTAGAACGCTTTACGACTAGATCGTAGAGGTGATCAAATCTTTAATGAGATCGCTTCTGAAGTTTCTGGGATGTGCAGAATCCGATGCAAGAAGTTCGTGGTTGTGTTCAGATGCAACATGATGGCTAAGCAGGTTGGAGAGTAAGTCCTTATCTTGAATTTTTAATGCATTCATGAAATCTTCCGTCCTGTGCGGCCGTAAAGCCACAGCGGCTATGCTATTTACAAAGGTTGTTGGAGTTTATGTAACTGCAAAGTTTTAGAGACAAGTTCGAAGTCTGCCCGTGGCTTTAGATTGGGATAACCTCGAGCTTTTACTTTCTCTACCACGTACCTTATAGGTAGAGGATGAGTTGCATTCCACCCAAAAATTATATGTCGAGCTTTCACCGGAAATATGCAAATTAATATTAATAACAATAATAAAATCATAAATAGAAATAAATTATTATAAAACTTATATTGAATAACAGAATAAATGGCTAAAATTATTAAAATACAAATTCAAAATCTTAGTTTTGAGGCTCCGTGAAAAAAAAGCGTTTTAGTTCCGCGCGCGCGTGTATGTATGTCTCAAAAACGAAATTGTAAATAAATACGAAACTTGGAATTTAAGCTAAATATCTTCCAAAGATTCGACATGAAGATTTTAAAAAAACTCCCTCACTCAAACTACCCTTTACACGGAAAAGTTCTCGAAAATTTAGGTTTCTCAAAAATAGGTCCAACGATGTTGATTAATATTCCACATTCTTACTCGACAAAATAAAATGTATATCTTGAATTTTCTGGGAATGGCATGTGAAGTCATCTTCATTACGAAGGACTTTTGTACAGTTTTACGAGGATTGTCCCAGAAGTACCCGACCAAAAAACAAAAAAAACAACAACTTTATTTCTCTACATAGTTTCCTTTCAGCTCGATGCACTTTACCCAGCGATGTTCAATCGCTTCGATATCCTGTTTATACCGAGAACTATCGAGTTCTGCAAAATAGCCATCAACTGCAAACTCCAGCTCTTCACTGTTGGCAAATCTTTTAGCACCCAACTATTTCTTCAACTAGAAAATAATCAGAGGGGGCTAAATCTGGCGAATAGGGCGCATGAGGAAGCAATTCGAACTTTAACTCATTGATTTTGGCCATGCCGATGATGGATGTGTGAATTGGTGCATTGTTTCTTTTCCACTAAATGCGACCGCTTTAGCTTGATTTCATCATCCAAATACTGCAATAAGTTTACATAATACTCGCCATTGATTGCTTTTCCTTTTTAAAAATAATCAATGAAAATTATTCCACACACATTCCTAAAACCTGCCGCCATGACCTTGCCTGACAATGGAACTGTCTGACGTTCTTTGGAGCCGATTCACCCCTTTCAATCCACTATTTTGACTGTTCTTTCGTCTCAGGTGTAAAGTGATGGACCCATGTTTCATCCATGGTTATGAATCGACACAAAAACTCGGCTTTGTAGCAGATAAAACATCGCCAAATACTCGAATGAAACATCCTCACGACGCTGCTTTTGTTCCATCGTGAGTAAACGCGGCACCCATCTTGCGCATAGCTTTCTCATGTCTAAATTTTCAGTCAGTATGCGATGTACAACACTTTTTGAAATGCTAACGATGTCTGCCAGCTCGCGCACTTTCAGTCGACGGTCTACCAATACCTTTTGTGGATTTTCTACACAATTTCATCACATTTGGTCGACCACTGTGATGTTCGTCTTGGCAGCTCGTACGGCCTCGCTTAAACTCTGCCACCCAATATTTTACTGTTCTAAACGAAGGAGCAGGGTCCCCCAGAGTAGAATCTAGCTCAGCTTTAATATTAGTTGGACTAAGACCTTTCAAATGAAATTATTGTATCACATAACGATGGCCAGTTTTATACATGTTTACAAATTCGCTGAGAGAGTTCACTATTAATGACTGCCAAACAATTAATAAAGAATTTAGCATCATCAAACTTCAGACTTAAGCTTTATAAGGTTGGTACTTTCTACCACAGTCATTTGTTTGAAACAACAACCACTATCTATGCATCAGGTCGGGTACTTCTGGGACTGCCCTCGTACATAACCGCAAACCATAAGATGTAGACAAAAACTGGCTATAGGAAAAGTGTAGAACGTTTTGAAACACACAATTTATTTCAAATCACTTTTTTGTAGCATCAGTCATTTCCGATATATCCATTGTTATTGGTTGGAATTTTTCCATACCTGCCGTTATTTTAAAGTGCTATCATTATTGGGTTATTTCTCGATATTCAGGAAAGAATATGGAATCTCAAAGCCAGCATATACCGATCCAACTTTTAAACTGTCGATTCGGTTTCTTGTAATCCCCTTGTACGTACAACGAAATGAATAATGAAGCTATTTTCGCAAAGGCTTGTCTCGATTAACATGAAGTAGAAGTAAAATTTCGGAGGAGTAGTTTGTAGCACCTATATAAAAATAATAGGTAGAAAAAGTCATGTGAAAGTAACATCAACTCGTTTGCTTCATAGAAGCCTCTCAAGTATTGTTAACTCCATGTGGAGTGAAACGATTTCTTTTCTTTTATTGGCTGAGTGCAATGTGAAACATCAGCGGCACCGTGGAAGTCGCGAATGCTTCACATTGCACCACTGAGAGAGCCACTTCAGCCAATGAAAGCAAAGACATCGTTTCTCTCCACGTGGAATCAACAATACCTGAAAGGCTTCCGAAAATCAAAGACAAGCCACATGTTAACCCTTTTTCTTCTCACATTATTCACAATGCATCCTTTGTGGGCAGGGCATCTTTCAAGTGAAAGGTAGTTGCATTTTGCACTCCTGGGAAGGATCAACCTAGTTGATTGTCCTACTGGCTATGTCCACTATTTTTTTTACTTTCCCTACTACGTATAGTAAGTAGGAGAAGTATTGTATTCCACCCAAAAATTCCATACCGAGATTTCACCGGAAATATATGTTTTGGGACCCCTGAAAAAAAAGCATTTTTGGAAACATGTCCGTGTGTGTGTGTCTGTGTGCCTGTGTGTGAACCGCATAACTCAAAAACGAACAGTCGGATAAACACCAAACTTGGTATTTAGGTTCAGTATCTTCCAGAGATACGACACAAAGATTTTCAAGAAAATCCCCCCACCCCAGATTACCCCTTACATGGAACATTTTTCGAAAATTTTAATTTTCTCAAAAATGGCTCTAACGATTTTGAGTAAAATATCATATGTTTAAGATATATTCATGACAAATGAAATGTATAGCTCGAATTTTCTGGGAATGTCTCCAAAAGTATTCTTCATTGTGAACGACTTTTGCATAACTGTAAACCATAAGAGATAGACAAAATTTTACTACACAAAAAATATAGATCGCGTTAAAATACACAATTTATGTCATATATATTTTTTTGTTTTTGAGTGAACCATTTTCGAGATATTCCTTGTTATTCCCTTAAATTTTCCAATACTTTTTCTCAAATGGGAATTCGTTATTCATTTTTTTATGTCCTGGACATACAAAGAGAATGGAATACTCCACATAGCAACCAGCTCTTAAAATATTTGACTATCGCTTAAAGCCTACCATATTCCCCTTGCATCTACAAGAAAATTAGCAATAAGATTAACATGAAGCATATGGAGAATAAGCGTTTGTACAATTTGTTTGTACAAGAGTAGAGAAAGTGATGTGAGTGTAACACATCAGAATTTTTTTTGTTAAACTCCACGTTTGTGAACCATATAACAGACCAGAGTAGCACAATTATTATACATACACTCTTCCGCCACTTTACCCAATACCGTAAATACAATAATGTTCTTTACCGCATTAGAGTTTTTCCTTCACACTGAATACAGATTCATCAGGATTACAGATAAAATGTAGGAGTTATTTAATATCGCCACATTTGAAGGAATTGAAAACGGCTTTTAAAGGATACAATTATCCATCATATTGATAGAAGAAGAGTAATTCGGGAAACCGACTTGGAGATTCTAGATTGAATGTAAAGAATTTAAGCGACCAGGACCACCAGTGTGTTTCCATTTTGAAAAGACGGATCTACGGAGATCTGATACTTGAGGTTATAGTTGCATAACTGACTTATGCGTACTGGAATTCTTTGAACTATATCGTTTTAAGCATTTGCTCGAAAACTTCTCGAAAGAGAATTAGATCATCGACTATGTTGAAATGAAATATTTCTTGATTGCCTTGGGCCATGTTAATTACCGTAACATTTACGCTAAATATGGAGAATATGGTGTTATCTTAAGGGTGCTTTCGTTACCGCATGCGCAGAATATCGGTCACGCGGTTTTACCGTTTATGGTAACACAGAAACACTTGTCGTTACAGACAGACGAGTGCTTCATTACGAATGCCTACGGAGAGAACCGAGAGTCAAGTCGGAGAGAGCCGAATTACGGGGCTTCATTAGGAATATCAGCGGAGAAAGTCGAATTACCTACGTGAGATTTCATTGGCAATACACTATTTGAGGTGTTCTGCATATAAAAAGAAATAATGTTAAGATAAAGTGAACAGCTAGTTCCTTTTTTTGCAGAACAGTGAATGATATTAGTATCATTAATGAGCAAATAAATGAGCCAAGGATTCAGAGACAGCTTGAGGCTACTCAATGTTTGTTTAGGATAACAGAAAAAACCAGAAGAAAAAAGCTGATGCGTTACATTCATATGACTTTTCTATCCTCTAGGTATTATTTATTAATGCGTATAAAAACTATTCTTACGAAAGCTTATTTTTCTATCAACTTAATGTTAAAGTCCTGTCGGTTTTCAATTATTTCTCGCGATATCATGGGAAGAGTATGGAATTTTAAGTCCAGCACACAGCGTCCAGTTCTAAAACATTTTACTATTGCTATTCCCTTTATATCTATAACCAAATGTGTAATGCAGTTATTTCCGGCCGGTTTAGCTAGATTAAAATGAAGTAGATAGGAAAATAAACTTTCGTAAGACAGGACTTTGGTATTTATCCGGCACTCCACTGAGCTTTCGTCAACAAGCTTACTTCTTGATTGATGGCGCTCCTACATACTTCAGGTATTGCTCGCCGGTACTTCGATCGAAGGTTGGATAGGTAGAGGTGGCCCAATTGCTTGGCCACCACGCTCACCCGATATAAACCCTGCCGATTTCTACTTATGAGGTCATTTAAAAGCGAAAAGCGCTGGTGTATTCCTCTCTGATGCCTGACATGGAGTCCATTAGAATCGAAGGTTGTGAGGAAATACGCAATACTGGAATTTTGGGTCCTGTTCGCACGGCCATGAAACATCGATGTGAGGCCTGTATTCAAGCAGGAGGTGGACACTTTGAGCATCTTCTGTATTAAAAGAATCTGTATTACACTCACATGACTTTCTCTACTCTTGTACGAACTATTATTACAAACGCTTATTCTCCATCTACTTCAAGTTAATCGAGATAAACATTTGCAGACCCTATCTTAATGCTAATTTTCTTGTAGATGTAAGGGGAAAATATATTTACAAGGGCAATATAGAAATACAGTAGCCATTAAGCACATACATATCTCTTAATAGCTGGTTGCTAGGTGCAGCACCATTCCCTTTGCCACAGATTGCAACTCTTTGCATATCCAAGACAAAAAAACTATAACTAAATTTTTTTCATTTAGCTTACATATTGATACTATATTAAAATCTCCCCACAATACATAATAGGATAAACGAAAAGAATAACTCACTGTTAAACCAGTCGAAAAAAAATAAAATATACATAAAAACATTTAAATTTCTTAAAGATACTATTTCTAAAATTATGTCTTTTGAATAAAAACCTGCTAAAAAGGTATACCACACAAAACAAAATTCGATGCTATAAAACAAGATGAAGTGAAAGAATAACGAATTCCCATTTTAGAAAATAAGTATTGAAAAATTTCAGGGAATAACAAGCAATATCTCGAAAATGGTTCACTCAACAAAAAAAATGTATATGACATAAATTGTGTATTTTAACGCGATCTACATTTTCTGTGTAGTAAAATTTTGTCTATCTCTTATGGTTTACCAGTTATGCAAAAGTCGTTCACAATGGAGAATACTTTTGGAGACATTCCCAGGAAATTCAAGATATACGAGTACATTTTATTTGTCATAAAAATATCTTAAACATATGATATTTTAATCGAAATCGTTAGAGCCATTTTTGAGAAAATTAAAATTTTCGAAAAATGTTCCATGTAAAGGGTAATCTGGAGTAGGGAGATTTTCTTGAAAACCTTCGTGTCGCTTCTCTGGAAGATACTGAACCTAAATACCAAGTTTGGTGTTTATCCGACTGTTCGTTTCTGAGTTATGCTGTTCACAGACAGACACACACACAGACAGACACACAGACAGACAAACACACAGACACACACACACACACACGGACATGTTTCCAAAAATGCTTTTTTTGGATTCAGGGTGTCTCAAAACATGTATTTCCGGTGAAATCTCAGTATCGAATTTTTGAGTGGAATAGAATACTTCCCCTACTTACTGTACGTAGTAGAGAAAGTAAAAACTACCCGCGGTAAGAAATACATTCCGGTGAGTATCACTGTTTTGAAGGCCATAACTCAGAAACCAAGCATTTCCGGACATATGTTGTGATGGACGTTTTTATTGTCTATATATATGGGGAACGCATATCCGAAATTATGCCCGCTATTTTTGAAACAAGGTAGGTATAGTTATTTCCAGGCAACCTTGATTGTACGGATGTATTAAGAGCCAGTTATATATGATTTTGAACATAACGGCAATCTGTTTTTCTGTTATAGAATTGCATACATTTAATCGAAATGCATTTTGAACATATTATGTATTGCAGTAGTATTATGATTTAGAGCATCATCGTATAATATGTAACACGCACTCAAAAGATGTAACACTTTGTATGTACACATGCTTTTAATTATTGCTTTCAAACCATGATACTATACTGAATTTCTTAATTGGTATGCACATGCATAAAGAATAGAGACAATCCGTAACTAATCAAGTCCTAAGAATAGAGCATACATTCCATTACAGCCCGTTCCTACAAAAAATCAAAGTGGTACGGTTACGAGACTACTGATGGGTACAACTGTACACGAGTACGTACTCTAAATACATTGGTTGCGCCAATTTAAAAGTCAGGCATCATCCGTTTATTTTCATCTCTATTCTGCACATTATTAGTAAAAAGCTTACTTTTCTATACATCTTATTAACCATGATAAATCAGGGCAAAGATGGTTTCAACAGTGGTTACGCAAGAACATACAGGGGGTCGATGCGATACTGAACGTGTTGTGTATGTGCATGTTTTGATATTAAATATTCTGCTTAAGTTCAAGAGAAACAATAGTGTACTGCTTAAGACTGGAAAATTCAATCGAACAACGGCAAATACATATTTTGGAAATGGCTAATGCTATGAGAAAACCTATTAGACAGAAACGGCATGTTTTAACAAGCTTACATTTTTTGGGAGTAAGTTAAATTGTTGATCTTATAGTTTACAAACTGTATAAAATCATACAACATTTAATGAAAATAAAAGGGGATTCATGCCGTAGTAGCATGTTGCCATGGTGGCTCACTTGAAGCATTAAGCCGAACCGAGCGGGATAGCTCAGACAGCAATGTAATGCTATTTCCGGATGCGGTCTGTAGCCCGCATTTGGGAGGTCGCGGGTTCAATTGCCTCTGATAGGCGAATGCTGGGTTGGTGTATTCTACCATGATTCCTCAATTCCCTCCATTCCTGTCATTTCATCTTTCTCCCTTTCATCTTTCAGGCAGTCTCCGTGTTCCGTAGTGCGTCTGATGATGGACAGATGGCATGGTTACTGCTCTTTGGAAAGGTTTCTCCGCGCCAACGCTAGGGCGCGTTGTCCTGTCTGCAAGGGCCGCTTTGTCGCCCCCTCGCGGGACTCTTCGCCTCTACTGGCGAGTGCGGGTGTTTCGTTCTGAAAGCGGTAGGAACTTCCGTGATCCCGTCTGCCAGTGGAGCTGCGACTTCCTACGGCTCCTTCACTTCATCCCTGCCTCCCGGGGGTGTAGCCACAATAGACCTAGTTGGTTGCAGTAGCGAGGTGTCCTCCTCCGGTAATTACATCCTACATCCTACGGTAAGCCGAAGATCTATGGTTCAAATTCCGGCTATGGCATTTAATTTTTCAGTCTGATTCTACCTTTCCGACTACATTGGCTATTCACAGAAAATCAAGGTGTACGTTTCATGTTACATATTAATACATTGTAATCAAAATCATTAGTCATTGCTGAGAAAATGAAAAATAAAAAAAATGTCCACGTAAAAGATAGTTTAAGGTGGGGGATTTTCTTAATACTATTCATCTGTCATCCTCAAACATTGTCTGACCCATATATGAAGTTTGGTTTTTATCCGACTTGTTATGATTTGTCCTGTACACACACACACACACACACACACACACACACACATACACACACACAAATTTCTATAATGCTTTTTGGAGGGTTATTCTAAGAACCTCAAAACAACGCGTATTCCCAGTGAAATTTAACCATTAAATTTATGAGTAGAATGCACTACTTCCCCTACCACGTTTGTTTTCAGGCCCCCAGTGGCAGAGAAAGTAACAATTACAGGAGAATTTAATTTGAAAATTCCACATAGAAGCTAAAACTAATTATTCCTGTCTGGCACACACTGCAGTTTACCCTCTGGCGGGTATATTATCGGATATTAACATCTCAAGCTATTAAATATTTATAGCTGCAACTGCTCCAGCGCTCAGCTTTACATTTCAGATCATTCATGCAGGTTAACTCACATCAAATGACCCTGGAGCTTGCAGTTTCATGTCCTAATTAGATATTCAATGAGCCTTGCATTCCAACTCAGCTGTTAGAAAATTATCTCTAATGAGATGCACTACGCAGTTATGTTACACGGATCTTCCCTCGAGAGAGTAGACCCCATATCAAGCATTTCACATGTTTGTGTCTCTCAGTAATTTGAAATACGCAACGTTCTTGTAGTATCCGCAGAATATTTCGATCATTCCTCTTCATTTCAATTATTATATTACCTTCTCTACACTTAACTAAAATAGGTAGAGGAAGCATTATATTTGATACCAAGATTTCATCGGAAATACACGCTTTGAGATCTCCTAAACACCAAAACAACATGTTTAAAACGTCTGATGTGTTGTATTCACATGGCTTTCTCTATTCAATCTTCTACAAATATTCTTACAAAAGCTTACCGTTTAATCTGCTTCTTGTTAATCGAGATATACTTTCATATCACATTTGCACATTTCGTTGTAGACATAAAAGGGATGTAGTGCTAAAGCTATAGAACAGATAAAACAAATTGCTCTTTGATGGCGTGGAGATCCCATGCTCATTGCTTGACCACAAGAAAAAACGAATAGAAACCACTTGAAAAAAATCTTATGTGTTACACTCACATGACTTTCTCTACTCTTGTACAAACTATTCTTACAAACGCTTATTCTCCATCTACTGCATGTTAATCGAGATAAACGTTTGCAGACTCTATCTTATTGCTAATTTTCTTGTAGATGTAAGGGGAATATATATTTACAAGGTCAATATAGAAATACAGTAGCCTTTAAGCACATACATATCTCTTAATAGCTGGTTGCTATATGCAGCACCATTCCCTTTGCCACAGATTAATACTCTTTGCATATACAAGACAAAAAATGAATAACGAATTCCCATTGGAGAAAATAAGTATTGAAAAATTTAAGGGAATGACAAGCAATATCTCGAAAATGGTTCACTCAACAAAAAAAATGTATATGGCATAAATTGTGTATTTTAACGCGATCTACATTTTTTGTGTAGTAACATTTTGTCTATCTCTTATGGTTTACCAGTTATGCAAAAGTCGTTCACAATGAAGAATACTTTTGGTGACATTCCCAGAAAATTCAAGATATACATTTTATTTGTAATTAAAATATCTTAAACATATGATATTTTAATCAAAATCGTTAGAGCCATTTTTTTGAAAATTAAAATGTTCGAAAAATGTTCCATGTAAAGGCTAATCTGGGGTGGGGGGATTTTCTTGAAAACCTTCGTGTCGCATCTCTGGAAGATACTGAACCTAAATACCAAATTTGGTGTTTATCCGACTGTTCGTTTCTGAGTCTTTGTATCCTAACGAAATCTGCAATATAGATATTTCTACAAAGGTTTATCTGGATTAAAATGAAGTAGATAGAAAAATATGCTTTTTTCAGAATAATTTGAGGACCCATTTATAAACAATAAAGAGTAGAGAGAGTTACGTGAATGTAACACATCTGAGTTTTACTTTCTCTACTATGTGTAGTAAGTAGGAGAACTACTGCATTCCACCCCAAAATTATATATCGAAATTTCACCGGAAATGCATGTTTTAAGGCCACCTGAATAAAAAAAACAATTTTTAGAAAAAGGTTCGTGTGTGTGTCCGTGAACAGCATAACACAAAAAGTCGGATACATACCAAACTTGGTATTTAGGTTCAGTATCTTTCAAAGATGCCACACGAAGATCTTCAAGAAAATTACCCCACCCTGGACTACACTTTACATGGAACATTTTTCGAATATTTTGATTAAAATATCGTATGTTTAGGATACTTTGAATCTGGGAATGTCCCCAAAAGTCCTCTTCGCTCTGACTGAATTTTGCATAAGTGTTAAACCGTAAGAGATAGACACAGTTTTACTACACAAAAATGTAGATCTCTTAAAACACACAATTTATGTCGATACTTTTTTTGTCGAGTGAACCATTTCCGAGATATTCCTACTTATTTGTTTGAATTTTCCAATACTTATGCTTTTTCTCAAATGGCAATTCGTCATTCGTTTTTTACTTTCTCTACGATGTATAGTAAGCAGGGGAAGTATTGTATTCCACCGAAAAATTCGATACCGAGATTTCACCGGAAATACATGTTTTGAGGCCTCCTGAACTCAGAAACGAACAGTCGAATAAACACCAAACTTGGTATTTAGGTTCAGTATCTTCCACTGATGCGACACGAAGGTTTTCAAGAAAATCCCTCCACCCCAGATTACCCTTTACATTGAACATCTTTCGAAAATTTTAAGTTCCTCAAAATGGTTATAACGATATTGATTAAAATATCATATATTTAACATATTTTCATGACAGATAAAATGTATATCTTGAATTTTCTGGAAATGTCTCCAAAAGTATTCTTCATTGTGAACGACTTTTGCATAACTGGTAAACCATTAGAGATATTTAAAATTTTACTACACAAAAACTGTAGATCCCGTTAAAATACATAATTTATGTCATATACATTGTTTTTGTTGAGTGAACCATTTTCGAGAAATTGCTTGTTATTTCCTTAAATTTTCCAATATTTATACTTTTTCTCAAATGGGAATTCGTATTCATTTTTTTTGTCCTGGTAATACAAAGAGAATGGAATACTCCACACAGCAACCAGCTCTTAAAATATTTGACTATCGCTTAAAGCCTACCAATTACCCTTGCATCTACAAGAAAATTAGCAATAAGATTAACAATTCGATATCTCAATTAACATGAAGCATATGGAGAATAAATGTATGTAACAATAGTTTTACAAGAGTAGGGAAAGTCATGTGAGTGTAATACATTAGAAGTTTTTCTCCTGTCATGCAAAGAGAACGAATTTCATAGCCATCACATAGAGACCAGTTCTTAAAAGATCTGACTATACTTAAACTTACTGTATTCCCCTGTTCTCACTGTATCTGTGATTAACCCGTTTCTACAAATGATTATCTCGTTTAGGATGAAGTAGATAGAAGCATATGCTCTTTTAAGAATAGCTAGTTGAAGAATAGGCAGAGAAAGTTATGCGAAAGTAATACATGCTGTTTTTTTTTAAATAAAATATTTCCGTTAATACTGGAAACCTTCCTTTGTAAGTTTACTATGCTTTTAGATTTATTTATTGTTATAGTTATCCAAGAACATATACAAAGATATGAATATAATAATTATTAAAGCATTCAGAAATAATATTAAAAGTCTTCACTGTAAGCCAGCCAGAGTTTTAACTTTTATAAAATATATTCATAGTGAGATGGGACACCTACTATTAGCAACCTTGGCAGATATAATCTTGAAATTAAATAGTGTTAACGCTAGTCTGCAATCAGGAATTTTGAAATTAATGGCCGAAGTTTTTACATGAAAATTAGTTTTCTACTTCAAATATCATTTTCCATATCTATAACATTATCAACGAGAATTTGTTTAATTGTTACTTTCTCTACTACGTATAGTAAGTAGGGGAAGTATTGTATTCCACCCAAAAATTCGATACCGAGATTTCACCGGAAATATATGTTTTGAGACCCGCTGAATCAAAAAAAGGCATTTTTGGAAACATGTCCCCGTATGTGTGTGTGTGTGTGTGTGTGTGCGTGTATGTGTGTGTGCGTGTGTGTCTGTGAACAGCATAACTCAGAAACGAACAGTCAGATAAACACCAAACTTGGTATTTAGGTTCAATCTTCCGGAGATGCGATACGAAGGTTTTTAAGAAAATTCCCCCACCTCAGATTACCCTTTACATGGAACATTTTTCGAAAATTTCAATTTTCTCAAAAATGGCACAAACGATTTTGATTAAAATATCATGTTTAATTTATTTTCATGAAAAATAAAATGTATATCTTGAATTTTCTGGAAACGTCTCCAAAAGTATTCTTCATTGTGAACGACTTTTGCATAACTAGTAAACCATAAGAGATAGACAAAATTTTACTACACAAGAAATGTAGATCGCGTTAAAACACAGAATTTATGTCATATACAGTTTTTTGTTGAGTGAACCATTTTCGAGATATTGCTTGTTATTTCCTTAAATTTTTCAATACTTATTTTCTCAAATGGGAATTCCTTATTCATTTCTTTTGTCTTGGATATGCAAAATGTATTAATCTGTGGCAAAGAGAATGGTGCTGCGCCTAGCAACCAGCTATTAAGAGATATGTCTATGCTGAAAGGCTACTGTATTTCTATATTGCCCTTGCAAATACAAAACAAGTGGAACATTGTAGGCCTTAAACGATAGTCAAATATTTTTAGAACTGGTCGCTATGTGTAACATGTAATTCTCTTTGCATGTCAAAAGATCGTTACTGCAAATGTTTATCTCGATTAATATGAAATAGATGGAGAAATAGAGTTTGTAAAAATAGGTTGTAGAAGAGTAGAGAAAGTCATGTGAGTGTAACACATCAGATTTTTTTTTTAAAATTTTGGCGGTAAACGTTGGATGTTATCATGAAAACAAGCATTTGTAATCCTACAGTTAGATGTCCACTACACACCTGAAATCCTGTAGTTGCAGCAAATAACAAACTTGAGTTAAATAAGATTGTTGCAATGCACTAGGATAACTTGAGCATTAGGAATAAGGATTATAATGCAAAGCTTTCTTTTGTGAAAAAAGGGGTTGGTTAAACTTCACAAAAGCCAGACCACATGTATTGAGGTTCAAAAAGAACTATGACGAAGAGTCCATGTATTGTGGAAGAAATAAGCGACAGGGGAAATGACATCTTACAAACCCAAAACGTCTATATAGCACCAGCGTTACAATTTCAATTGCTAAGTGCAGTGCTTTTCACTCACAATGTGGCCACCGCTCGACGGATCGCAACCCGGTCGCCTCGGCTCTATCTACAGCCGAAATAGGTATAATATCTCCGCAACCGCTTCATGTTCTCATAGTTATAGTTACAATGATAATGAGCACATACCTTATCATAAGAGATGTTGGAAATGTCTTCTATCCACTCCTTCCCGCCATATTCTCAGGAAATTTGCATTCACACTCGAGAGTCCAATATCGGAAATTGAGTAAACTTCTCGCCTGCAGTTTTCTTTTACTTCTTACAATTTACAGAAGTTTTTTGCATTCACTTTAATTTTCAAGCTCCCCCATAGATAAAAATCGCATAGGTTAAAATAGGGGATCGTGAGGGCCATAATCCTTTGCTAATTATGCTATCTGCAAAAAATTCCGGAATTAAAGTTAACGACTCATCAGCGGTTTGCACGCTAGCAGAGTCTTGTTGGAAAAATTCGGACTGTCATTGTACGTCGGTCAGCTATTCAAAAAATGGTGCGAGTATATCATTCCTGTATCAGTATTTACTATTTGTTAAAAAAATGTACGTTCTGTATGCATTTTCTGAGCACCATTTTTCTCGTCATGCAAAGGAATCCCAAGTGTAACATCGCGTTTCTCTTTACTCCAATATCTGTTATTTTGCGGCGTCAGAGAAGAATATTAAGCATGGGTCAATTATTCTATCATTTCGCAAAATCCAGTTACAGAAATTTACCCGACTCAGATGATTACATGAAAAATGCTATGATGTGCTACACTCACATGAATTTCTCTGCTCTTGTACAAACTATTTTTACAACGCTTATTCTCCATATGCTTCATGTTAATCGAGATGTTAATCTTATTGCTAATTTTCTTATAGATGCAAGGGGAATTGGTAGGCTTTAAGCGATAGTCAAATATTTTAAGAGCTGGTTGCTATGTGGAGTATTCCATTCTCTTTGCATTACCAGGACAAAAAAATGAATAACGAATTCCCATTTGAGAAAACAAGTATTGAAAAATTTAAGGGAATAACAAGTAATATCTCGAAAATGGTTCACTCAACAAAAAAAAGTATATGACATAAATTGTGTATTTTAACGCGATCTACGTTTTTTGTGTAGTAAAATGTTGTCTATCTCTTATGGTTTACCAGTTACGTAAAAGTCGTTCACAATGAAGAATACTTTTGGAGATATTCCCAGAAAATTCGAGACATACATTTTATTTGTCATGAAAGTATCTTAAATATATGATATTTTAATCAAAGTCGTTAGAGCCATTTTTGTGAAAATTAAAATTTTCGAAAAATGTTCCATGTAAAGGGTAATCTGGGGTGGGGGATTTTCTTGAAAACCTTCGTGTCGCATCTCTGGAAGATGCTGAACACATACCAAGTTTGGTGTTTATGCGACTGTTCGTTTGAGTTATGCTTTCACAGACACACAGACAGACACACATACACACGGACATGTTTCCAAAAATGTTTTTTTTGGATTCAGGAGGCCTGAAAACATGTATATCCGGTGAAATCCCGGTATCGAATTTTTGAGTGGAATGCAATACTTCCCTACTTACTATAGTTAGTAGAGAAATTAAAAACCCATGGGTCAGAAAGGACCATAGACGTTACCGCCTGAGTCATTCCACTCGGTATTGTAATTGTAAACATGAGAACGTGAGCGGTTGCGGCAATATTACAACTGTTTTGGCAGGAGTCCGTGCGGTGGCCACAGTGTGAAAGAAAAGCACTGTATAATATCTAGCTATCTCTCTTTAAAATGGATCGCACTACTCTCTTGATGGCGTTTACACGAACTAACACGCAGTGGTAACGCACAGGACCATAGGATTTAGGCCATTCACGATGAAAATTACACACAAACATAACGTAAGCATAGGAGCTTGTTTCATGTGGACGGGTTCACATTACCTGGCTTTAACATAAACACGACCGTAAACTTGAAATTCAAACACAGATGTTTGCAAGCTCCAAGCCCTCGTGTTTATGTCTACATCAAACATAAGAAACTAGCCAATCAGAGAGCAAATTTCATGTAGCCATTGTCATCTCACATCTGATTTTCCGTCGCCATGTGTTGACCCGTTAATTGCCTTTCTGTGCGAGGTCACGCGCCAGGAATTACCTCCCATATACAAATATGATGTGTTACATTCACATGACTTTCTCTACCCTTATTTATTAGTGGGTATAAAACTATTATTACGATAGCTTACGTACATAGAGTAAGTCGGGGAAGTGTTGTATTTCACCAAAAATTCAATGTCGAGATTTCACCGGAAATACACGTTTCGAGGCCCCCTAAATACCCCAAAAACATTTTTGGAAAAAAAGTCCGTGTGTGCGTGGTGTGTCTGTGAAAAGCATAACTCTAAAAGAAAATTCGAAAAATACCAAACTTGGTATTTAAGCTCTGTTTCTTCCAAAGATGCGACATGAAGATTTTTAGGAAAATCCCTCCACTTCAACCCCTTTACTTGCAACATTTTCCTGAAAATTTTTATTTTATAAAATGACTCTTAACAATATTGATTAAAATACTGTACATTAAAGACATTTACCTACATGAGAAATAAAATCTACATCTTGAATTTTCTGGGAATAGCCTATGAAGTTCTCTTCATTCGGAAGGAATTTGTATAATCTTGTATAACTGGTAAACGTTAAGCGATAGACGAAAACGTACTGTAGATCTGTTTAAAACACACAATTTATTTCAAATAACTTTTTGTGTCATCAGCCATTTCCAAAATATCCGTTATTAATGGCTCTAATTGTTCAATACATAACCATTCTTTTAAAGTCCTGTCGATTTTCAGTTGTTTCTCGCGATGTCATGGAAAGACAGTGCAATGCATCAATCTTTGTATTTTTAAACTCTAAATGATGTTGATACAAGGCTTGAATAGATAGAGCTGTTACATCACAAAAAGTAAGTTTTGAGTAACTGAAGGGGAAAACAGTTGGCCTTGTATTATAGCATTGTAACGTAATTGCTCCCTCTACTGAACTCATGTAATTCACAGCTATTTATGTAACCTGTTTCAGAAAATCTCATATTTACTTAGTCCACACTAAAAGTCCTGAGTGCCATTTTTTTATAAATAATATAAATTTATATCTAGAAGCACAAATATAGATTTTTATTTATTTTTCCACATAGCCTCCATTTTTAGTTTACCTACCACTACATACTAGGTAAAGAAGGTATTGCATTCCACCCAAAAATTCGATACCGAAATTTCATCGGAAATACATGTTTTGAGACCTCCTAAATAGAAAAAAAAACAGTTTTAGAAAAAGGTCCGCGTGTGTGCCTATGTGCCTGTGAACAGCATAGTTCAAAAACGAAAAGTCGGATAAACACCAAACTTGGTATTTAGGTTCTGTACCTTCTGAAGATACGACACGAAGATTTTCAAGATAATCCCCTGACCCAAATTACCGTTTACATCTAACACTTTTCGAAATGTTGGATTTTCTAAAGCATGGTTTTAACGTGTTTTATTGTCGTCCTCCGTGGACTAGTGGTACCGTTCTCTGGTTCCCAAGGTCGCGGGTTCAAACCCGACGGAGGGCGATGGATTTTTTCGGGCGTAAAATCCTTGGCATGGCTTCCTTCGGAAGGGAAGTACAGCCGGTGGTCCCGTGTCGTAGATTTACGCCACGTAAAAGAACCTCAAGAGTAAAATTACCTGTCTTTCACGCCCAATATAGAATGTGATGCTAAGGAACATAGTAATTAAAGAGCGTCCATAAATAAAAAAACTCAAACTCAACGTCTTTTACATGATAAATGCATATCTTGAATTTCCTAGGAATAGCCCTTGAAGTCCTCTTCATTCGGAAGGAATCTTGTATAATCTTGTGTAACTAGTAAACGTTAAGCGAAAGTAGAAAACGTACTACACAAGAAATATAGATATCTTTAGAACATATATGTATTTAAATAAGTTTTTTTGTGGCATCAGCCATTTCCGAAATATCGTTATTAATGGTTCGAATTGTTCATTACTTGACCATTCTTTAAAGCCCTTTCAACATTCAGTTGTTTCTCGCCATTGCATGGAAGCATATGGGATTTTAAGGACAACGTATACCGTCCAGTTCTGCAAAGGTTTGTTTCGATTAAAATAAAGCGGACGGAAAAATAAGCTTTGGTAAGAATTGTTTGTATACCCACTAATAAGCGTTAGAGGGTAGAAAAAGTCACGCGAATATAACACATCAGATTTTTGGATACAGTTTTCACCCCATTGTGGGAAGCTTGGAAGCATCATCTATTCCTCACCATAGATCGCACCACTTTCTCGATATCCTCCATTGTTTCGTTAAGATTGCCTCACATTCTTGTAGGTCTGGATGGCTCAGTTGGTTAGGCTCTGCCTTTCTGATCCCAAGGCTGCGGCTTCAAAGCCAGCCTAGACCAATAGGGTTAACTGTACTTAAAAGCTACAACCTGATGCCAATAGATCTACTAGCATATAAAAGAACTGCGGGAGAAATTCTGGCACACCAGAGGCGCTGATAATGATCCTGGAATTGACAGCATCGTTAACAAACAAAATATTTATTTATTTATTTATTTAATTACTCACATGTCTTACTTTACAGAGCCAAACAAAAAAAAAATAAGTCGTTCTGGACTGCACTGCGCCACATTCCAGGCTTTGTCGCATTTTGATCTAAAATTGAGTTTTATTTATGGACGATCTGTAACTATGGTTCTTATAGTCCCATTCTATTGTAATATACTGGGGTGAGGCCAAAAGGTTTGCAACTAGATATTAAATTTTAGTAAGCCCAGCATATGCATTGGGAGGCATAGCTACAGAGGTAGCAAGAGGACCAGAATCTTAAACTACACATTCCAGAGCAGACGTGGGATAGTTATAACAAAATACACAGAATTTCTCATTAATCGCATTACCTGTGGTTTATTCAGTATAAGCACGATGCCCCTACATCATACACAAAAGATAAAAAGGAAGAAATTGAAGGGAGATGCTACACACACGAGGCTACATTCACAGGATTTCACATACAACCTTACAGACCCAACACTCAGATCAAAAGGTGACGCTCACCACACAACACAAAGAAGTAACGCTCACTTCCCCCATTCTCCACCGCTAGCTAGGATCACCAGTTAGAAGGTGGCGAGTCGTCACGCAGACGAAACTTCAAAACCCCAGCCGAAAGAATTACTCCAACAATACTGTCGCCAACGACGCAATAATGTGTCTGGCGTGACAATACACACACATATACGCTACACCATACTGGGCGTGAAAGACCGGAAATTTTGCTCACACGCCTCTTTATCAGGCTCGAGGTTCTTTTACATGCCGTAAATCTACGATACGGAACCACCGCCTTTACTTCCCTTTCGAAGGAAGCCGTGCTAAGGATTTTTTACGCCCGAAAAAAATCCATTGCCCTCCGCCGGGTTTGAACCCGCGACCTCGGGAACATGGTACCTCTAGACAACGGAGGATGGCACATTTTGATCTGCAATTATATGTCGGTCTTCCTTAATAACCCCATTCATTCTTTTCTTACTGTATTCTTTACAGACAGTCCACTGAAGGCCGCTAGGCTCATCTTCTTACACGAGTGGCGCCCATGCACACATCTCCATATGCACGCTGAAGTCTCTAGTGAACGTCTCTAGCGTCGATACCCCCTTTAACGAGAAATTCAGTCACATCAGCTAACGGAACGAAACATAAGTTGCAGACATTTTATATTGGCTAATAATGGTCACGAGATGGAAGCTAATGATGCGATAACTTAATCATAGTCTATTGTGTAGTTTATAAATTAAGACAATGTGCTTGGTTTATGACAGAGATGCACGTAGAGCCGTTGCACCTAACCACAACCGCTGAGGAGCACAAAGCTCCTATCCATTCCAACCTAAATCAAGACCGTCATCCTGTAAATCTCATTCCTATCTCATATCCTGCGGTTAACCCCTAGAGGGGAAGAGGAGCGTTGGCAAGAACGGGGCAACCGAAGTGGTTCCCAAAGATTCCGAGATGGCCCTGGAATAGAACAGGGTAAACAACTGAAAAATAACAGAAATGGTTTCCGAATAGAAGATGATAAACCACTACCAACTGTGCCGATTTTTACTTTCTCTACTCGTATAGTAAGTAGGGGAAGTATTGTATTCCATCCAAAAATTCGATACCGTGATTTCACCGGAAATACATGTTTTGAGACCCCCTGAATCCAAAAAAAGCATTTTTGGAAACATGTCCATGTCTGTGTGTCTGTGAACAGCATAACTCAGAAACTAACAGTCGGATAAACACCAAACTTGGTATTTAGGTTCAGTATCTTCCAGAGATGCGACAGGAAGGTTTTCAAGAAAATCCCCCTACCCCAGATTACCCTTAACATGGAACATTTTTCGAACATTTTAATTTTTTCAAAAATGGCTCTAAACGATTTTGATTAAAATATCATATGTTTAAGATACTTTTATGACAAATAAAATGTATGTCTTGAATTTTCTGGGAATGTCTTCAAAGGTATTCTTCATTGTGAACGACTTTTGCATAACTGGTAAACCATAAGAGATTGACAAAATTTTACTACACAAAAAATGTAGATTGCGTTAAAATACACTATTTATGTCATATAAATTTTCTTGTTGAGTGAACCGTTTTCGAGATATTGCTTGTTATTCCCTTAAATTTTTCAATACTTTTCTCAAATGGGAATTCGTTATTCATTTTTTTTGTCTTGGATATGCAAAGAGTATTAATCTGTGGCAAAGAGAATGGTACTGCACCTAGCAACCAGCTATTAAGAGATATGTATGTGCTTAAAGGCTACTGTATTTCTATATTGCTCTTGCAAATACAAAAGAAGGGGAACATAGTACGCCTTAAGCGTTAGTCAAATATTTTTAGAACTGGTCGCTATGTGTAAAATGTAATTCTCTTTGCATGTCAAAAGATCGTTTCTGCAAATGTTTATCTGGATTAATATGAAATAGATGGAGAATAAGAGTTTGTAAAAATGGTTTATACAAGAGTAGAGAAAGTCATGTGAGTGTAACACATCAGATTTTTTTCTTGTAGCTGTCATTATTAAATGCATTGGTAGAAATAGATTTCATCCACTATACTACTTTATACATCGCATCTTCCGTAGATTTTGATGACAAACTCAGACTATTGTTAATCGCTCAGTTAAACAACATTACATTAATAATAAGTTTCTGTAGGCTTTTTCCTGTCACAGTCAATAAACTAATTGGACATAAACAACTAGCTGTATATTTATTTTGCTTTCCTTGTTTATTCCTTTATGCGTGGCAATATTTTCCAAGTTTAACTATATGATCCAAAATGAAATGCAATAAATCAATATGCTTTTAGAGTATTTCAGCATCAAAAAACGCGTATAACGAAATAACAAAGTAAATCAATGGTTGTTTTGGCTGAGATTACTATTTACAACACGTTAAATAAAACGTTTCAGTATGTTTTAGCTCACTTCTGTAGTTCGGAATGATGGGTTTGTCTCATGTTCTATAGAGCCGCAGTTTGAACCAAGCTTGGTGTGAGCTATCTTTTTCCAATATTTATCCTTATGCTGAGCAGACAAATGCTGGAAACTCTAAGCACCACTAACTTAGGGCTGATTTAGGTATATGCTCCATTACATTAATTTATCTACTGATACAGTATGATCTGGTCAGTTAAAGAAGGCTATACCAATACAACCAGAACCACCCTCATCAGCCCGAAATTAATTATTAGACTTTACTCCGGAAGTAAATCTAAACTTATGTGCAGGGATAGGAAAATTCAGAATATTTCCGGCATCCCTGGAATTTTCACAGACGATTTTTACAGAGCTACCCTGAAAGAATATTTTTTCTTTATAGCAGCATGGCTCTTGTGAAACAAAATGGGGTTATTGGTTTAAAGCTTCCAAAAATTTGAATGTTTTACTTTTCCTTTTTAGTATTTTAATTGTAACACTGCGAGCTGTAACTGATTTTATTAATACATATGCCCCAAGCAGAAATTTTAAAGGTTTAGTTTGTGTTGCATTATTTTTATAACAGCCCATAATAATTGTTCACATTTTCTGCGTTAGATTTGTGAATTACGTTTTATTTCACAAGAGATAAGGCGATAGGTTCCTCTATTGCTCGCTGCAACAAACAGCCTACATGGGCATCGTCTTCCTTCTTTTAGTGCTCAGGTCTTCTCTTTAAGTGGTGTTGGCTATACTATCAAAACGACAACAACAACAACAACAACAATAATAATAATAATAATAATAATAATAATAATAATAATAATAATAATAATAATAATAATAATAATAATAATAATTCTAGCAAACGGTTGCATCCTGTCAGTTATTTTGTGTGTTCAAAAAATATTGATCCACATCATATGTCATGGGAACTATTTTTAGTACCTTATTAACTTGACAGAGGAATGTGATGAAATCCTTACTAACAGTAAATCAAATTTCATAGGAAGGCCTTTACCAAATGTCCCGGAACTTCAGTCAATTCTTCCCTCAGAGCTCCTACATACGGAGTACATAATATGCAGATTTCCTAGATATGATATTTAAAAATATGACGTGATACACTACGTGTTCAAGAGTATCCGGACACCTGGCTGAAAATAACGTACAAGTTCGTGGCGCCCTCCATCGGTAATGCTGGAAGTCAATATGATGTTGGCCCACCCTTAGCCTTGATGACAGCGTTCACTCTCGCAGGCATACTTTCAATCAGGTGCTGGAAGGTTTCTTGGGGAATGGCAGCCCATTCTTCTCGAAGTGTGGAACTGAGGAGAGGTATCGATGTAGGTCGGTGAGGGCTGGCACGATTTCGGCGTTCCAAAACATCCCAAAGGTGTTCTATAGGATTCAAGTTAGGACTCTGTGCAGGCCAGTCCATTACGGGTATGTTATTGTCATATAACCACTCCGCCACAGCCTGTGCAGTATGAACAGGTACTCGATCGTGTTGAAAGATGCAATCGCCATCCCCGAATTGCTCTTCAACAGTGGGAAGCAAGAAGGTGCTTAAAATATCAATGTGGGCCTGCGCTGTGATCGTGTCACGCAAAACAACTAGGGGTGCAAGTCCCCTCCAGGAAAAACACGACCACACCATAACACCACCACCTCCGAATTTCACTGTTGGTAATATACACGCTTGCAGATGATGTTCACCGGGCATTCGCCATACGCACCTGCCATCGGATCGCCACATTGTGTACCGTGATTTGTCACTCCACACAACGTTTTGCCACTGTTCAATCGTGTAATGTTGACGCTCCTTACACCAAGCGAGGCGTCATTGGGCATTTTCCAGCGTGATGTGTGGCTTATGAGCAGCCGCTCGGCCATGGAATCCAAGGTTTCTCACCTCACGCCTAACTGTTATAGAACTTGGAGTGGATCCTGATGCAGTTTGGAATTCCTGTGTGATGGTCTGGTTAGACGTCTGCCTATTACTCTTTACGACCCTCTTCAAATGTCGGCGGTTTCCGTCAGTCAACAGACGAGGTTGACCTGTACGTGTTTGTGCTGTACATGTCCCTTCACATTTCCACTTCATTATCGCATCAGAAACAGTGGAGCTAGGGATGTTTAGGAGTGTGGAAATCTCGCGTACAGACTTCTGACACAAGTGACACCCAATCACCTGACCACGTGCGAAGTGTGTGAGTTTCACGGAGCGTCCCATTCTGCTGTTTCACGACATTTAATGACTACTGAGGTCGCGGATAATGAGTACCAGGCAGTAGGTGGCAGCACAATGCACCTAAGATGAAAAACGTATGTTTGCGGGGGTGTCCGGATACTTTTGATCACATAGTGTAGATTCACATGACTTTCTATAACCTCTATCGTTTGTTAGTGAGTATACGAATTATTTTTACTAAAGCTTATTTTTATATCTATTACATTTTAATCCAAATAGACCTTTACAGAAATAGCTACATTACACATTTCATTATAGATACAAACAGAACAGCGATGGTCAAATGTTTAAGAACTGGAGGCTATATGCTAGCCTTAAAAATCTATACTGTTTCCATTCGATCACTTGAAACAAGTGATTGTTGAAAGGACTTTAAAGAATGGCCAAGTAATGAACAATTCGAACTATTAATAAAGGATAATTCTAAATGGCTTATGCTACAAAAAAAAACTTATTTGAAACAAATTGTGTGATTTAAAGAGATCTACATTTTTTGAGTAGTGCATTTTCGTCTATCGCTTAACGTTTATCAGTTATACAAAATTACACAAAATTCCTTCCGAATGAAGAGGACTTCAAAGGCTATTCCCAGAAAATACAAGATATAAGTTTTATTTGTTATGTAAATATCTTTAATATATGGTGTTTTAATCAAAATCGTTTGAGACATTTTTTTAGAAAATCAAAATTTTTAAAATATGTTCCATATAAAGGGTAGTTAGTTTGGGGGGATTTTCTTGAAAATCTCCGTGTCGCATTCTTGGAAGATATTCAACTTTGATACCTAGTTTGGTACTTATCTGGCTTTTCGTTTTTGAGTTATGCTGTTCACACAGATTGACAGATGACACGAGCGCAAGCGCGGACCTTTTTCTAAAAATGCTTTTTTTCCGACATGAGTTTTTAGGTGGAATACAATACTTCCCCTACTTACTATACGTAGTAGAGAAAGTAAAAAGTCATCGCAAACGGAAATATTAACGGAGGAAGAAGGAAAAAGAAACGCAAAATTCAATTAATTTAATGAAATTGACAGTTAAGGTACAAAGCTTTAAGTTCTACAAAATATGCAGTAATATGAAGATCATCCTGAAATATGTAAATATTAAGAACTACGAAATCTTGCATCAACAGATCTGAATTCTACACCTTGCAAATCCTATAAATCATTTTTTCCATAGCGCTAGAAGCCTTAGTTTACAATGTGAAATGTTGTATTTTGTCTGTCTAGCAATAACACCTTTTCACCATTTGCATACTCATTGGGGTATGCTGAAATGAAATCTAATTGGCAAAACTACCTACTCAGTTCTATGAAAACATCGTAAACCTTATTACAGCGTTCTCATAGTGTGTTAAAGCTGACTGAATAGGCTTTTCACAACCGTCTGTTTTCCATTGCTGTCAAGTATATTAATTTACAGATTCACAAACACTGGTTTCGACGCCTGTGCTCTTACAGCTAAATGGAGCGTGTTAATTATTCAGGATGCTTACCGAGTAGAGGTAGAGGTTGGTCTCGTATCCCGACATCTTTTCGCGGTCGGTGACGAAGGGTTGGTCGTCCGTGCCATCTCCTGCAACAGAAGAACATCAAATGAACTCAAATATGAGAAACAGTAACAAAACTGCTAAATTAGAGATTGTGGGAAGCATAGTTTGCAGACGAAAACCTGCTATAAAGAATACATCAACTACTAAATCTAGGAATATCTTAGAAACAAGAACTAACAATATGCTGGATAGAAGAGTTTTTCGTTTCGAGGAGTAATTCAAGTGGACAAAAATGTCTAATACTATTTCCTATATAGTTGTCCATGTGGTCATAAAGTAAAATATAACTATTAGGTATTTCTGTTTGCAGGGAAAACACCTCTTCACATTAAATATAAAGAAATTATTTACAAGACAAAAAATCTGATGTGATATATTCACATGACTTTCTCTACCTCTATCGTTCATTTAGTGGGTATACAAACAATTATTAATATAGCTTATTTTTCTATCTACTACATTTATATTCAAATAAACCTTTGCAGAAATAGCTACATTACACATTTTGTTATAGACATAAAGGGACCAGCGATAGTCAAATGTTTAACTGGGCACTATTGCTGGCCTTAAAATTCCACACTGTTTCCATGCAGTCGTAAGAAACAACTGAAAATCGATGTGACTTTAAAAGAGTAACAAGTATTGAAAAATTCGAACCATTAATAACGATATCTCAGAAACGGTTTGTGCCACAAAAGATTTACTTTAAGTAAATCGCGTGTTTTAAAGAGATATAAATTTTTGGTATAGTACGTTTTCGCCTATCGCTTAACGTTTACAGGTTATACAAGAATATACAAAATTCCTTCTGAATGAAGATTCCTTCGGGTTATTCCTAGAAAATTCAATATATACATTTTATTTGTCATGTAAATATCTTTAATGTTAATCAAAATTGCCAGAGGCAGTTTTTAGAAAATAAAAAAAATCAAAAAATGTTCCATGTAAACGTAGTTGGGGTGGGAGATTTTCTTGAAAATCTTCGTGTCGCATCCTTGAAAGATACTCAACTCAAATACAAAGTTTGATATTTATTCGATTTTGAGTTATGTTGTTCACAGTCACACACACAGACATGCTTCCAAAATGCTTTATTTGGATTCAGGGTGCCTCAAAACATGTATTTTCGGTGAAATTTCGGTATCGAATTTTTGGGTGTAATGCAATACTTTCCCTACTTACTATACGCAGTAGAGAAAGCAAAAAGGCTAGAGTAAATAAGAATAACTATAGGAAAAACAAATCAAAGGAGAAAATAATAATAATAATAATAATAATAATAATAATAATAATAATAGGCAAATTAAGAAATAACAAAGAATGTGAACACAGATAGGAATAGTAAATAAATAGGTAAGTAAACAAGTAGTCTAAGAATATTATACATGCATGCAGTATTGAATATTATAAAGGTTAAATTGGTAGAGGAAGCTGGTTAATAGAGAAAAGTAGATAAAAAGTAACTGAAAGACACAGGGTATCTGCGAAAAGACAATCACGGGGATTAGGCTAAATACATGACAGAAGAGCACAGGGATTAGGATAAATAGTAACTAGGGGGAGGGGTAGGTATGTTAGAAAGAGACAGAGATAACTCGGGATTCCCAAAGTAGTCAAGTTTTGCCCCCCCCCCCAAAAAAAAAACACAAGCATGATTTTGTTTTCACGAGACGCCAAAAACAGAAGCCAATGGAACACACGTTATATATTATAGCGGGAAAGTTACTGTCTTTCTGGCAGAGTATAAAAGTGGAACCATTCCGGGTAACATTCTTCCAATTCTGATCTTCAAAGAGTTCACTTCAGTCAGTCTGTGCGAGTGAGGAGCGTGTGATTTCAGATGTGGATTCAATTTAGCTATTGACAAAACAGCAGATAGTAATAGGAAATAAGTGTAATTGGGGAATTGAAAAATGATCCGTCAGAGAAACGGGCGATTTTACATTATGTGTTTTCTCTTATAGTTTGATGAATAAAATGAAAACTGCGTGTATAATTTGTTGCTATGACAATGCCATTAAATAAATATGGCTCAGTGGACAGGCTAAAAACGTACTTTTATAGTGATTTTTTTATAAAAACAACCATAGTTATGAGGCCGCTAGACGCTTCACCACGATTCCGTCGCACCTGCTCATTTCATAAAAATATGGGTTAAGAACTTTGAAGAAACTGGTTCGACAAAGAGGCATTCCCAGATAGCAGAAGGACCAAGGATACACCAGGAAATACTGATGCTCTAAGAGTAGCTATGAACAGAAGTCCAATGTGCTCGACGGTGAAGTATCCAGCTGCAACGAACTTATCAGAGAGGATTATAAGAAGAATATTGCACTTAGATTTTCATTTTCATCCCTACAAGCTTCAGGTGGTGCACAAATTAAAGGCTTGTGATTTTCTCTCACGAGAAGAGATGTTAAATCAATGAATGAAGATGAATTTATTGACAAATTATGGATGTCTGACAAATTTTTATCTTTCTGGCTTTGTAAACAAACAGAATTTCAGATATTGGTCTCGAAACAATCCTCTTCATCAAAGTATGTGGTGTCGTTTTCTGGGATAATTGGCCATTTCTTTTTTGAGGATGATGAGGGAAAAGCAACGACCGTGACATCAGTCAGGTACGTGAACATAATTGAAACCTTTCTTACTAATGGAATTACGTGGTTTCCTTGTTTCAACAAGATGGAGCCACTAGTCACACTGCAGGGGCCTCCATGAATGCCGTAAGGAGACTTTTTCCAAATCAAATCATCACCAGTAAGTGACATTATCTGGCCAACAAGATCCCGACATTTGACCGTGTGCGAATTCTTCTTATGGGGATACTTGAAGAGTGTTGTCTTTAAAGATTGCCCGCAAAATATTAAAACACTAAAGGTAAATATTTTTCATGAAATCGCCAATATTCTACTGGAATGTTGCGTTGCTGTATGCACAGCTTGTAACCGAGGTTTGAAGAGTGTCTGCGAGTGAATGGTGTTATTTTGAAGGATGCTATTTTCAAGAAATAAATGGCATATTATTTTGGTTAAGAACCACATATTATACTTATGAAAAACATGTTTTCTTATGTACAATAAACATAATTTAAAATCGCCCGCTCCTCTGCCGGACCCTGTATAATATGTTACTGGCTAGCACCTTCATTATTATCGTTTATTTAACTGGAATAAATACAGACACGAAGTAACAAGTGGCTTTATTTAACTTTCATTAACCCACCCGAGATAAGAGTAGCTAGGAAATGTAGACAGTTTAGCGCAACAACAACGACGACGAGAGGAGAAACAGTGAACCTCGGGCTAGATCTCGGACTTCAGTAGCATATCACTAAAATCTACATCATTACTCGACACCGCTACATATTCACACTGTAAAATCACAATGACCACTACTCTCTCCGTTAGTCCAGGCTGGTTGTAACAAAGTCTCTCTAATAACTGCGGCGGTAACGGTTGCTGCGTGGGAGGGCTGAGGAGATTTCGCCGGTCTCTGGCCTTCCTTTGCGCCTGCCTGCTTAGGTGTGCTAATTAGGTTCAGAGTGAAGGGTAGGAAGGATTGGCAAGAGTCTCTACTCAGGAGAGATTTTATACAGATACATAATACATATGAAAAATCACGGTTTTAAAAAATCTCTATTTATTTTCCTTCTTTGTTACTCTACCGCAGAGTTGAGTTAATTCCCGCATTTATCCAATTTATCACTCGCGAGTTATCACTATTTCACTCATAGGCAATTATACTCTTACAGCACGCATTATTTCATGCCTAAACTCAGGATTCCGCTGTCCACATAACTCCCTGTTCCTTCAGAATCATTCAGAAGTTTTCCTAACAGCGAAATTGGCCTTCAAAGACTGGACCTCTTTCCCTCTAGGTTATAAGGAAGCTTGAGAAAAACATATTTTGTGCGTCTTAACTGGTACTATGTGTGGCCCATGTGTTTTTTTTTGTCTCCGGCAATCTGTTGCCAAGCCCAGGTCAGAAAGAACCCGCCTTTAACTACATTGGCCTTATCGGCTGCCTTTCCCGTGTTGGTAATCGTGTTAACTCGTATTTCCTTGTCGTTGGGTTTCTTACACTTTTTGGGTTTTAATCATTAGATCACACACACAAATACTCTCATTCATAATGAGGTAATAATCCCAGCCGGGAATCGAACCCGGGACCTCTCGCACAGCAGGTAGGTGCTCTACCGATTGAGCTCCGGAGCCAAACTAATTTAATGTCAAATCTTATTCCCTATATCTGCTGCATTTCGTCTCTTAATATTTCATTTCACTTTCCTTGTTTCCTCAGGAATTAATATTACAAAAAAGTACGTATATCCGGAGAGTTGCATAGAGTGGAGACGTAAAATACAACTTTTTATTTTCTCTACTACGTATAGTAAGTAGGGGAGGTATTGTCTCCACCCAAAAATTCGATACCGAGATTTCACCGGAAATATATGTTTTGAGACCCCCTGAATCCAAAAAAAGCATTTTTGGAGACATGTCTGTGTGTGTGTCAGTCTCTCTCTCTCTCTGTGTGTGTGTGTGTGTGTGTGTATGTGTGTGTCTGTGAACAGCATAACTCAGAAACGAACAGTCGGATAAACACCAAACTTGGTATTTAGCTTCAGTATCTTCCAGAGAAGCGATACGAAGGTTTTCAAGAAAATCCCCCACCCCAGATTACCCTTTACATGGAACATTTTTCGAAAATTTCAATTTTCTCAAAAATAGCTTTAACGATTTTGAATAAAACTCATGTGTTTAAGATATTTTCATGACAAATGAAATGTATATCTCGAATTTTCTGGTAATGTCTCCAAAAGTATTCTTCATTGTAAACGACTTTTGCATAACTGGTAAACCATAAAATTTTACTACACAAAAATGTAGATCGCTTTAAAATACACAATTTATGTCATATACATTTTTTTTGTTGAGTGAACCATTTTCGAGATATTGCTTGTTATTGCTTTAAATTTTCCAATACTTTTTCTCAAATGGGAATTCGTTATTCATTTTTTTTGTCCTGGTAATGCAAAGAGAATGGAAGACTGCACATAGCAACCAGCTCTTAAAACATATGACTATCGCTTAAAACCTACCAATTCCCCTTGCATCTACAAGAAAATTAGTAATAAGATTAACATCTCGATTAACATGAAGCTAATGGAGAATAAGCGTTTGTAAAAATAGTTTGTACAAGAGTAGAAAAAGTCATGTGAGTGTAACACATCAGATTTTTAACCATGCATGTGTTTCTGTCTCGCATGCAGTTTCCGGTAAACATCTCTGTTGAAGGCTAAACAGGGCTGCTAATGGCTTTCTGCGGAGAAACAGGCCGTGCATTCACACAAAGCCAATAGGGTCATATAAACATAATTAAGAGTTTTAGAAGTAAATGTAAAGGAGAAATGTAGTATACAATTTATTAAAATAAGAATACGGGACTGTTGGCCAATCTGAGTAAGAACATTACTGCTGCTGCTCTCTAGACTACGCGGTGTGGTGTAACCAATATTTACTAGATAATCAAGCTGGCGTATTCACATTCCTGACCGGTTCCTGACGGTTTGCACTAGTGCTGCCAAGGACATGCGTTTTACCTGTTCGTTTCATGTGCTACACGAAAAGACTCGCTCGTTTCTTTCAGCCCAACTCCGAAAAGTGCAACGAATATACCAAACTATGGTCGAGCTTCTGGTTCACCTTACCCGTTCGAGGATTCGCTCTTTCGAGAGTTCACATCATAGTGGTTTGTCAGGCATATTGCTTCAGTACGTTATGGCAAAGGAGTGGCTTTACTTCTACCTCTGTTATGTCGAGATTTCTTTTACTACATTATGGTACATAAAATCCATTTTCATATCTTGCTTTATCACTACACCTATGCAAAATATACATGAACATATATAAGTGTGGTTTGGGGCTTGCTGGTCGCCACTGTCTCTAATACAGTCACTGTACCATAAGTCAAGTACACTGCCATTGCTGTATATTGCGTACTTGCCAAAGTGAGTTATTAATTATGAATAGTAGCAACTGTATGCCTCTGACGAGAAAACGTTTGCGGGGTGTTCTGCTCTCCGGAGGAAAGAAAGGGGATAGTACCACGTGGCAGCTCACGATGATGTCATAAATACACCTACTATCTACATTAAAAACATCGCGCAATGTTAGTATTCCAGCATGTTTCACTTGGAGAAGTGACACTTCTGTGTCACTGTGTAAGTGTTTTCTAGTGATTTATAAAGTTATTTAAAATTCCTAGTAAGAAAGGAAGAACTCAACATAGTGAAGCAGAGAAACAGTTGCTAACGTTGCTAAAATATGTGACGAGGAAAGCAAACAAAAGCAACTGGTCATCCAGCATTACTAGAGGAGCGTATGTTTTCTAAGAGACCTTAAGTCTTGTTATGTTGAAAGTAGAGCCGTAATCTTCTCAGACAGCGATAGAATTGTTGATGTCAACACATTCCTTGCATTCTCTGAGAGGAACACAGTACAGTATGAAACTTAGAAAGAAATCACGAGTATATTTGTATTGGTTTAGAATTAGTAAATGCATTAAGACAAAATACATTTGAAAGTTCTTTATGCTGTGATATAATTGGACACAGAATTAAGGGTTATATTTGGACGTTAAGGAAACTTGTAAATATTACGGGTTTAATAATTAATTACCTGTAGAACATGAAAGTTATAAAGAAATCCGGCTACATTGGGGTTATTTTTAGCACTATTAACGTATTCGAAAGTCCCGACGGTATGATGTATAATGAAATCGTTAAGTTACATTTAGATGTCAGAAGTTATAAATTTTGCTCAATTTTCTTCATTCTAACACAATATACAGCAATAAAAATACGCACGCATTTAAAGTCACACATTTAACTGAGTGAAAAAGTGAATTATTAATCTTTCCTGTATTGGAAGAAAAATAAGACCTATTGCTGTTAGTTCACAAATTACTATGCGCCATTTCTGTTTTAGTTCATTGTCAAATAAATAAAATGACAAGCCACACCCTTTCTCTACTTTGAGTTGCAGTAAGGCGCACAACAATAAACCTTTTTACTTTCTCTACTACGTATAGTAAGTAAGGGAAGTGTTGTATTCCATCGAAAAATTCTATACCGAGATTTCACGGAAATACATGTTTTGAGACCCCCTGAATCCAAAATAAGCATTTTTGGAAACATGTCCACGTGTGTGTCTGTGAACAGCATAACTCAGAAACGAACAGTCGGATAAACACCAAACTTGGTATTTAGGTTCAGTATCTTCCAGAGATGCGACACGAAGGTTTTCAAGAAAATCCCCCCTCCCCAGATTACCCTTTACATGGAACATTTTTTGAAAATTTTAATTTTCTCAAAAATTGCTCCAACGATTTTGATTAAAATATCATATGTTTAAGATATTTTCATGACAAATGAAATGTATATCTCGAATTTTCTGTGAATGTCTACAAAAGTATTCTTCATTGTGAACGACTTTTGCATAACTGGTAAACCTTAAGAGATAGACAAAGTTGTACTACACAAAAATGTATATCGCGTTAAAATACACTATTTATGTCATATACATTTTTTTGTTGGGTGAACCATTTTCGAGATATTGCTTGTTATTCCCTTAAATTTTCCAAAACTTATACTTTTTCTCAAATTGGAATTCGTTATTCATTTATTTTTGTCCTGGTAATGCAAATAGAATGGAATATATATATATATATATATATATATATATATATATATTTGTCAATAGCTTAAAGCCTACCAATTCCCCTTGCATCTACAAGAAAATTAGCAATAAGTTTAACATCTCGATATCTCGATTAACATGAAGCATATGGAGTATAAGCGTTGTAAAAATAGTTTGTACAAGAGTAGAGAAAGTCATGGGAGTGTAACACATCAGATTTTTTGTAATTATAGACTAAGATGCAAGTATTGTACATTTTACTATAGTGAACATAACATACACAGACACACACACACACACACACACACACAAATACACACACATAGTAAACAAACTATTAACTAGCCGTAATCTTTTGCATGTAATGTTATTTGTGCCCAGTTAATTCAATTGTATGTGATAAATATTGGGGTGGTATAGCAGGGGAAAAAGGAAAATTTGCTTGGAATGGATCCCTGTATGTACATTTAACATTTATGTAGTATTTTGTAACAACAAAAGTGTCAACCATTTATTATTTGTATAATTCGAATCTAGAATCAATAAAAATTTATCTAATTGGTATACAGCATCATAAACATGGAACATAAAACAATATTTGCATCAAATTGTCAAGACTTCATTGTCATAATTCGCTGGCAATTTATGGATTAGTTGAGCGCCTCTATCGGCAAAAATTGGCATTGTGCAAGAACCCGCTTTATTGTCATTTCTGAGTCGGTGCGCTAGCTTGTAATATATAGTAAGCAATGGTTTTATTGCATATTTCATTGCAGGTATAAGGGGAATACAGAAGGCTTAAGCGACGGTCAAATATATCGCTCTATATGATGGCTGCGAGATCCCGTTCTCTTTGCATAGTAAAGGTAAAAGTACGTATCATGGAGGGGCCCCCGGAACCGGGACAGAGCACCGCAAGTAGGCCGTAACGGCCCTTTTTACTTCCAACGTGACCCCTGGGAAGTAGGGATGAGTGGAGAGACCCGAAGAGCGAGCAGATCCGGATGCCGACGGGCGCAAGCATGGATGGGGTCTCTAACGTTTCCAGATATAACGTATCCGACACCAGCGGTCCCTGCCCGCAAGTTACCAACCTCCAGGGTCCCCGGAGCAGAGCCCCACGATGAGAAGAGATAACAGAGTGGTATCGCAGCGACGCCAGATAAGAAACCTTTACAGAACGCAAGCTAACGCCCAGCCGCAACCCGCATAACACCGTCGCTTGGTCCTACAACCCTGAAACAGATGAAAAGGAAGATGATGGTACAGGAAATGAGAGGGAGGAGAGTCGTGGTAGAAGATGAACCACCCCAGCTTTCGCCTGGCGACCTAGGGAAACCACAAAAAACCCATGGGCCAGAGTCGGTGGTCGCCCGGGATCGATCCCAGGAACTCCCTAATGCGGACCACAAACGTAACCGCCGAAGCCAATCCGCTAGGTTAACTAACCTTGTATATACATTGCATAGTTCTGTGAAGCTATTTCATTGAATTACTCCGCAGTTTGATGATGTACACAGACTAATGACGTACTGTAGAGCTGCATTGTTAATTTTTTTATTTATTTGTTTCTCGCCAGCTAAACATCATCAGGTTTCCCGGGCAGCTTGTACCGATAACATTAGCGCGACAGTGATTCATTCCAAGTTTCATAATGTAGCTATAATTCGTAATTAATAACTCACTTTTGACAAGTATGGAATATACAGCAGTGGCAGTGTATTTGACTTTATGGTGAGATCGAGCGATCCTAGCGACATTAAGTACAAACGTCCAGAGACCCATTAAGAAATGTGGATACGCCACTTGACATATATGTAAGCAATGAATAAAATCATTTGTGCAAATGTAGCCTATAGAAGAGTAAGCTTTTGTAAGAATATTTTGTAGAGGAATGAGTAGAGAGTCATGTGAATATAAAACACATTTTATTTAGTTATGCCTTTACACACACACATACACACGGACATTTTTTAAAATGCTTTTTGGACCTCAAAACATGTATTTCCGGTGAAAGCTCGATATCGAACTTTTGGGTGGAACACAGTACTTCCTCGCTCGTCTCTGTGGTGTGAGGATAGCGTGTCTGCCTCATATCAAGAGGTCCCGAGATCGAAACTCGCTTAGGGTAAGTTACTCAGATAAGGTTTTTTTTCCAGAGTTTTCCTTTATCTTGAAAATATGAATGTCCAGTAACTTTAAGCTCTATAAATTCCGGGGTCTTTTGAACATCATTTCACCTATATCACCCATTCGTTGTTCCATATGACCTAACCGGTTAACGGATGCTAAACGTAAAAAAAGAAGCTATGATGTGATACATTCACAAGACTTTCGCTACTCTCTATCGTTTATTAGTGGGTATAAAAACTAGTCTTACTAAAGCTTATTTTTATAGCTACTTCATTTTAACCCCAAAAAAACTTTTTTAGAAATGGCTGCATTACAGATTGCCTTATAGATACAAAGGGAACAGCGATAGTCAGATGTTTAAGAACTGGACGCTATACGCTGGCCTGTTTCCATACAATCGCGAGAAACAACTGAATATTGTGAGGACTTTAAAGAATGGCCAGGAATGGACTGGATTGACTACGGGGGACTCGGCACCGATGCAGAGTGGATATTGTACCTACGCACCCCAGGAGGAAGGAGGAAGCGAGAGGAGACAGCGGGCGACCGGAACCAGGTTGACTGCACAGTAATGGCAGTCAACCGAAAGCCGAGGACGGAGAAAGTCATAGAGAGCTTCCTTTTTTCTCAGTCACGCTGCACCGAAACACCATCGCCGACACTTTCGATCCTGAAAGAGACCAACGGGATGAAAAATGAAATGAGAGTGGAGATGAAATGGTGGGACAGCGAATTCGGGGGATGTAATGATCCCACCCATCATTCGCCCGGCAACCATGGGAAATCCCCGAGAAAACCCATGGGTCAGGAAGATCGACCACGGAAATCGAAACCACGACCTTCCAAATGCGGGCCACGTATATTACCGCCTGAAACATCCCGCTCGGTAAAGAATGGCTAAATATGAACAATTCAAACCACTAATAATTGTAATCACGGAAAAGGCTGATACCACAAAATAGTTATTTGAAATAATTGTGTTTTAAAGAGATCTACATGTTTTGTGTAGCACGTTTTCATCTAAAACACCGTTTCATCTATCGCTTAACGTTTACCAGTTATACAGGATTTTACAAAATTCCTTCCGAATGAAGAGGACTTCACAGGATATTCCCAGAAAATTCAAGATCTACATTTTAATTATTATATATATCTTTAATATCGTATATCCTGAATATTTGGTATTGTAATCAAAATCGTTAGCTATTTTTAAGAAAATAAATTTGGATAGGGGGTTTCCTTGAAAATCTTTGAAATTGCATCTTTGAAAGGTACCGAACTTAAATATCAAGTTTGGTCTTAATCCGACTTTTCGCTGTTGAGTTATTCTGTTAACACACACACACACACACACGCGCGCGCGCGCACGGACCGTTTTTTTAAATTTTTTTTTGTATTCAAGGGGCTTCAAAGCATATGTTTCCGGTGAAATCTCGTATGAATTTTGGTGGAATGCAATATCGTCCTCCAATTAGCATAACCTTTAAGCTTTAATAGTGTCTGTGGTACAAGGTTTCGCTATCAATTACTCAGGCACAATCACGCAAAACTCCAGTTTCATGGTTACGTAGCTGATCTCAAAGCAGCACACGATTGCGATGCGAGGTTTTACGTCTATCACATGAGCTGTTCCCGCATACAACATTCCATTTTTCCTACTGGCTGTGCTTGTCAGCGTTGCACTTTGGAGGTTATGTTGAAGTTATAAATCATTAAAACACATAATTCATTCACCAATTTGGACTGGTTTCAACCTCATACAGATTATAAGTTTGAGAATAGCGATTCTCACTTCACACAAGGGGTGTGGAGATCCTTTTATCGTCTACGTCTGGATTTTATGGCTTTCATGTGAAAAACGGTAAAAAGAGAAGCAAATGCTGGCTGCAGGCACACAAAAGTTAACAACGTTAGTGTTTCATTTGTTTACTATAGGAAAAACATCTTAAAGGGCAGTATTTAATTCCAAGGACGGTGCTTCCGGGTAATCTAGTTTGCAAAACTCTCGGTTATATTTTCTTTGCTTTCACGTTTATGCTTGCGTTTTCAAAGTCAATGGACCTTAAATATGACGACTTTGTTCCCCGCCTAACGCACAATTTTGGACGGTAGTACTTGCGGAGTTTCCCGACAGGTGTCACTTTCGCCGTCTTGCTTGCTTTATCTTGTTTTTAGAAACCAGAGCTGCCAACATATGACTAACAAACACCTCTATGACTAACAAATAGCGCCATCCTGTCGCGAATAACGAATACTCCTTGCACCTCTTTATTCGCAGTAGTGGCCTTAATATTATTACTCCTTCCTTAGGGTAATTAGCAAGCAGAGCACGCGACGCGTTCCTTAACGATGTTTATGATTCACTACTTATATCAACTATGTTTCTGATTCACGGGAGGTTAGGTTTAGTGTTTTTTTAAATATAAACTTAGGTTAATTAGCAACCAATGATTCACGAGAGGTTAGGTTTAGTTTTTTATATAAACTTAGGTTAATTAGTGGTTACACCAAAGCACGCAGGGAAGCGAGCGCGCGTTCCTTAATTTCACAAGGAATTTTTTTGTCTCAATGTATATAAATTAATTTGAAATAACGTTTATGATGTTAGAAATTGCATAGTGAATGAGGCGACAGCGAATTTCATAGGTTCCTTAAGTATTTGACTTCTTAATGATGCTTACGGATGCATGCAACGAGTATGTTAGGAAGAGGAAGAACAAAATCGCTATTTTCACGGATTTCGCTAATACTCATGGGTTGGCACTTTCTCCCAACACATGCTCACTATAGTAACTAATTTATCGACTTATTTCATATATAGGAAAATGTGTTGAAACGGAAGTGTCAGTCCCAGGCTTCCAAACTGTTCATATCTCATTTTAAATTGTGTAATACGATATCTTCATTCCCTAAATCATCATTTTGTGGTATTTCCATTGCCGGTTTAATTATGGAACGTAATTATGCAAACTAAAACAAATCTTGAAGGATCGCGTGTTACATGTAAATATATCTAGTTAGAAGTAGTTAGACGGAGGGACCTTCAGTAACTGGAGCACAGCACCGCACAGTGTGACCTTTGTTCTTCCAACTTGAACCCTGGAAGGAAGGAATGAAGGGGAAGACCCGAAGAGCGGCCGGATCCGGGTGATATGCACTACCAAGGACGGGGTCCCTAACGATTCCAACATGGCACCAATCCTGACACTGCCTAGCCCTATCTTAGTCACTTGCAAGCTGTGGTCCCGGGAATAGACGAGACAGCTCCAGGGGACCCCAGCAGACCCGCCAACCCCCAATATATCGAGTTAAACTTTGTAATTACTTTCAGAAGATTTGTGTTTCATAATAGTTGGTGTAGCTTAATTTACATATTTGGAGGATACTCACAGCGCTTTCAGAGCTCTGCAACTTGGAAAGGAAATAAAATATAATACAAGCATATACAAGTTACGCTTTTCGACTTACCTCCATACTTACCCCCTCGCTGATTAGTTTACGTTCGGCGAGTAGTAGGGGCTTTGTGGCTGTCATAATTAATGAAGTTCACCCTGAAGGGTCACCAATGTTAGATCAAACGATACCGCGAAATAGAATTGACATGGAACGGGTATAAGCCCATGTAGGCCGTCAGCCTGTAGCGAACCGCAGTGAAACCGTAGGGTCCTATGGTTTCGAGATTTACCTGAGGTTAGGATAAGGTTAGTGTGTGTGTATATGGACTGAATTCAAATAACGAGTATCAGTAACGGGCATTTGCCACCTCTAATATCGCTATTCTCGCGCATTACGCTATTTAATACGGCTGGGTGTGCGCGGTATCAACAAAATGGAATAATTTATTGACATCGCGATGTTTTCGCTACTTAAGAAAGTGTCTTAAAATTGAGGGATAGGTGGGTTAGATCTTTTTTCAGTATTCACATATCTTAAAGCCAGAATTATATGCATTTCCTTCCCTAATTTACGTTGTTTTGTCAAATTAAACAGAGGGTAAGTATGGAAGTATTGAAGCGCTTTTATATTAAAAACAATTTGCACAGGATACTAAACATCGATTTGCACAGAGGTTAGGTTTAGTGTTTGTTTAATATAAACTTAGGTGAATTAGCAACCACTGATTCACGGGAGGTAAGGTTAGGTTTAATTTTTTATATAAACTTAGATTAATTAGTGGGTGAACATTCTTCACCCACTGCAGCTATAACTATACTGATACCGACATTGATAAATGAGCAGAGTAATATATAATTTACCTTGGGAAATAGCAGCTAGGACGACTACAGAACGTTCTTCCCATTCCCTGACCCTCTTGCGCTCAGCGCCCCACATTATTGTTATAACCACATTTGGCACCAATCAGGTTTAACAACTTAACGAAAATGCCGTTGATTTTTAAGCCACGCCACTCAAACACTATGAGGTTTTATCCCGAAACTTAGGGTATATCTAATCACCTCTGGAAAACGTTAGGAAGGGTTATCATAAGTATCATGATTTTTGCGCGCAATAAGAAATTATCTTAGAGCAAAAGAACACGAGGATGAAATATCGTGAAACACGTATTAAGAGCGATGAAACTACATGGTGTAACCTCTTATTAAAACGAAGTTCGAGCTTAAAAATATAATACACATTTATCATGCGTAACTGTTTGTGAGGCACTTGGCCATTATCAGAAAAACACGCAGGTGTCATGGAACTGGAAGTGCGTTGACTAGGCCAACTTTATGTTGCGAATACTCACGGGCTGCGCAAGTCTCAATCTGCCAATAACACATAGCATTATAATATTTAAAGCATTATTTTAAATTCGGAAATCTCATACCAACCTGAACAAAAGTTCTGGAAGACGTATGTAGAAGAAAGCTCTGGAGGACAGGACAAACATTGAAGAAGTAACGCCAGATAACATAATCAAAACTCTATAAATGGCGCCAGAATACATAATCGGGTGTAACAACTTTTGCATACTTAAAAGACCAAATGCCATGCATTCGCGATGTTTATTTGTACAATGTAGCCTGCCTGACATGTCGACCTCTGCAGCAACATTACCCACTCTGACTCGTTATGCACATATAACACACGCACAATCATATTTATTTTATTCCATAACACAAACACATACATTTTAATATATTTTAAAACACAAATTAACATGTAGATAACGTCTTTTAAAGCTTTTCTTATGTTTATTTAAGACCCTGTTCATTATAACCAATAAACATGTATCATGCATCCCACCCGAGGCATTATGGGTCGTCTTCCGTGGTGTAGTGGTTACCATGCTAGCCTCCAGTTCCCGAGAACGCGGGCTCAAGCTCGTCCGGCGGAGGGCGATGGATTTTTTCGGGCGTAAAAATCCTTAGCATGGCTTCCTTCTGAAGGGCAGTAAAGCCGGTAAAAGAACCTCAAGCCTGATACAGATGCCTCTGAGCAAACTTACAAGTCTTTCACATCCAATATAGAATGGGACGCTAAGGACCACAGCAGTTAAAGAGCGTACATAAATAAAAACTCAATTTAATTTTTCGAGGCATTATGGGTACATTGCTTCCGCTGCCAACGTTGACAATCCGAAGGAAGGTACGAAGTGCAGCCAACATCTGAAACGGAGTATGCATTAAAAACAACGAAGCGGATCATTGCTACTGATTTAGGGCCGTAAGCCGCAAAGCGTAGCTGAGGGATGTTTTTTTATAAGAAGAGTAAACAGTTGCAGCCGACGGAGCGATAGCAGAGCATACCCGTAGGATCTGTGAAGCTAAACCTTAATGATCCAGGGCAGTGTATCACATTGTTTACCACATATTACATACTATACATATTATATAAATTACATGTAATACCTAGTAAGCAATGGTATATACTCGTACCGTTTTTTCTGGCAATGGATAAAGAGCAGCTAAACGCGAGGAAGAAAGTCGAAATTTAGTGCTCAAATACAGGCCATTTTTAAATCACGCTAGAGCAGTACGCTTATTCCCGCAAAGTTTAACATATCTTCATTGTTAACATGAGTTTCGGAGCGTTTTCAAATGTTGGTGCCATTGATTTGAGCGATATTTTATGGATTGTTTAAGAGACCTCCAGCGCAAAATGATTTCTGATTCTCCTACATAAAGTCGTCGCTAATAAGGGTTGTCACATCGGCATTTTGCTATGGTAGCTTAGTTGATTAGAGCAGAGCTGTGGTAAGGTGAACCATTGAGAGTTTTTAATCTGTTTCTACCTTTCCAACAATATTCCTGTCTCCAAAATTACTCAGGCTTGTTTGAGCAAACGCTGTTTCGTAGTTGCATTTTTGTTCATTATTACAGCAACGAATACACCTGCTCAATTTTACTTTTTCTACCCTGTGCCTTGTAGGTAGAGGAAGTATGGCATTCCATCCAGTGTTGAGATTTCACCGAAATACATGATTTGGTACTCCTTGGTTACAAAGAAAGTATCTTTAGAAAAAAAGTCCGCAAACAGGCACTAGTGTGACTGTGTGTGTGTGTTTGCGCGCGCGCCCATGTATTTGTGAATAACATAACTCATAAATGAAATATCAAACTTAGAATTTAAATTCAGCACCTTCCAAAGATTTGACAGGAAGCTTTTCAAGAAAATCTCCCCACCCCAAACAACCGCTTACGTGGCAATTTTTTTCATTATTCTTTTTTTTCTTAAAAAATGGCTGTGCCGATGTTGACTAAAACGCTATATATTAATTATTTTAAGATATTTTGTAGGTATATCTTGAATTTTCTCGGAATAGCCTGTGAAGTCTTCGTCACTCGGAAGGAACTTTGTATTACTGATAAAGCATAAGAGACAAGGCAAGAACTACTATTTCTTCTTCTATTTCTTTTCTTCTCCCTTCAAGGATTAGGTAATATCACCTGCTCCGGTCTCTATCATATCTTCTTCGGTAATCAATTATATGCCATTCTGTCGACAAGAACTTACCAGCTTGTTTTATTTTCATCAATACCCTTTTCGTTAGCAGAACTCGCACAATCGTGAGGGCCAGTGTGGAAAGGATTAACCTAGAAAATATTCAAATATGATCTTCTTGTTTCATTTCTTATTTTACAAGATTTAGTACACCCTTTTACATATTTCATTTCCGCAGACTGTATACGTGATCTCTCTTTTTGTTATTGTCCACATTTTGGAGTCATACATACAGTAGGCACAGCCATAATCTTATAGAATTTAATTTGTGATTCTTTACTAGTTTTTCTCCATAAAGATCTTCTAATTGTTCCACAAATCGTTTGAAATCTATTAACTTTCATCTTAATATCTTTGTCGAACTTAAAACTAATATTACATTCTAGATAATTGAAGTGAAATACTTGTTCCAATATTTTCCCATTTGTTAGTATCTTGGATCTAACGGGATTCTTCCATTTAAAAACCACCATCTTTGTTTTATTTGTAGAGATAGTTAAATTAAAATGCATCCAATTTTGGCTTAATCTATACACTGTTCTTTATAGACTCTCTCACTTCTCTGTTTCTTGGATAACACTAGTCTGCATTTTCAAACTTTTTGTCAGACGATTTCTTAAAAGTAGGTGTTCTTGAATCAAGTTTTTATGCTGATTCCAGAAATATCTTCCGTTTTTTTCTATCACGTCAAGTTTTTACACATTTACACATTTTTTTCATTTTGAAAACATTAGTTTTTACACAAAATAATAAATAATGTTTTCAAAATTTTACCAATGATCATAGAAAAGTATTCAAATACTATTTCACACAAGGTAAGTTTTTATTCAAGAAACATTTTAAGAACACTCTCAAGAACTCCCATAATTTATTTCCTGACTATATTTTAACAAAATAAGAAGCCAAAGTGTTTCATTTAATTTTTTTCAAACTTTCTCTTCTTTGACTTCCTTGCAGATCCTTGAAGATGACTGTCCATCCTCAACATCCAACAGTAGTCGGCCATCATAGTTTCATTCCATCTCCCCTGGTACCTCCTCTCCATTTCCTTAATATCTTGGTGAAAACGTTCACCCTGCTCTTCACTATAATGTCCCAGATTTTCTGGAAAGCAGTCGATATGTGAATGCAGAAAATGCACCTTTACACTCATGTTACAACCCAACTTCTTGAAATTTTCCAACATTCCAACAAGGACAATGGCCTTGTAATTAGGATCTTTGTTACTGCCTAAGAAGTTTTCAGTAACTGATCGGAAGGCGGTCCATGCTTCTATTTCTCTCTCATTCATTGTCTTCTCAAAATCTTCATCCTTCATCAATTTCTTTATTTGAGGACCAACAAAAATTCCAGCCTTTAATTTGTCTTGTGTAATGAAGGGAAATTTCTTGGAAAGGTACTTGAAGCAGGGTCCATCCTGTTGTAGAGACCTCATAAATTGCTTCATCAATCCCAATTTTATGTGTAGTGGCGGAAGCAATATCTTTATATGTCTATATTTTTGAAGTGAAATTGTGAAAAAACTGTACGTGATAGAAAACAAGTAAAAGCAGTTCTGAAATCAGCATAAAAAGTGAGTGAGAAAGACGTATTAGTTTTCAGTCATCCGATATCATGCAGACTAGTAATTATTTGATCGTCATCATATAATTTAGTATTTGAATAGTGACAAAGCACAAAAATTTATATATACAAAAAATACAGATCCCTTTAAAACTCATAATTTATTTAAGCTAACGTTGTTGTGGAATAAGCTATTTCGGATATATTCGGTGTTATTGGTTTGAAATTTCAACTTTCGTTATTTTTTTAACTGCTGTCACCATTCAGTTGTTTCTTGCGGTGTCATGAGAAGAGTATAAAATTTCAAGGCCAGCATACGCCGACACGCTTTTAAACGTTTGACCATCACTTCAGCCTCCTTTATCCCCTTTGTAATAAAAACGAAATATGTGTAATGAAGCAATTTCTGCAGATGTTTATTTCGATTAACATAAAGTAGATAGGAAAATAAACTTTTGTAGGAATTGTTTGTAGAAGCTATATATAAATAAAAAATAGTGGATAGACCAAATCATGTGAATGTAAAACGATAGATTTTTAGGTGTAATTTACGTAACTTGGAATCACAAACATTAAGAGGAGTAGTAAACTATACTGCATAAAATAATATGTTATAATTATTAATAAATAATAATATAATATAAAAAGGCTATTATACACCATGCAAATAAGGTGTTGTATCTGTCTAAACCTCTTTCAAGTTAATGATACAATATATCATGTAAAATAATAAAGGTTTATTTTTATTTATTCTACTACCTATAGTACGTAGGTAGGGGAAGTTGTATTTCACCCAAAAATTTGGTGCCGAGAATTCACCGGAAATATATGTTATGAGGCCCCTGAACCCCCCCCTCAAAAAAAAGCATTAAAAAAAACGTCCTTCTGTATGTCTATGAACACTAACTCAAAAATGAAATGTCGGAAAAACACCAAACTGAATATTCAAGGCCAGTACCTTCAAAAGTTCCAACACGAAGATTTTCAAGAAATTCCCCTCACCCTCAACTATCCTTTACATGCATTTCTTTTTCAAATTTTTGATTTCCTAAAAAACAACTATAACGATTTTGATTTAAATACCAGATATTAGCCATATTTAAGTGACACATAAAATGTATATCTTGAATTTTCTGGGAATACCCTATGAAGTCCTCTTCATTGGGAAGTAATTTTGTATAATCTTGTATAACTGGTAAACGTTAAGCGATAGATGAAAACGCACTGTACAAAAACTGTAGATCTCTTTAAAGCGCACAATTTAGTTCAAAGAACTTTTGTGGTATAAGCCATTTCTGAGATATGCATTATTAATGATTCAAATTGTTCATTACTTGGTCATTCTTTTAAAGTCGTGTTAATTTTCAGTTGTTTCTCGCGATTGCATAGAAAAGTATGGAATTTTAAGGGCAGCAGTTCTTAAAGATTTGACTATCACTGTTCCCTTTGTATGTACATTGTAGGCTGATTTATGAAGAATTGACACATTTCTTTGTTTAATTATTCACTTCGAAATTCACTCAATGTCCCAATTTTAGCACCAAATTAAGCAGAATGTTCTGGAGTTTCGATTGCCCGTCATTAGATGCGCAGATGTTCATGTTTTATTCGTAATTGTTAGTTTTATTGTCGGCAACTGTTTTTGGGATTTTGTTCTAGTCAACGTGAAAACGGAGTATTCATTAAATGAACGACTCTTCCTTGTAAAGCAATATTGGATTACGGATTCAATTACAGCTACTCAAAGGGCGTACCAGAGAGAATTTGGTGTTCGGAATCCTCCACAAAGAAACACAATACTGGGACTGGTAAACAAATTGGAAACAACCGGATCTCTGATGAGTGAAAAAGGCAAAACTCGTTCATCTAGGCTTCCCACGGTTATTGCTGACGTAAGAGCACGACTGGATCAGTCACCCAAAAAATCATTAAGGCGTTTATCGCAGGAGACAGGGTACAGCTACTCAATATGTCATAGAGCTGTGAAAAGCGCAGGCCTAAAGCCGTATAGGATTACGGTTGTCCATCAGTTACAGGAACCAGATAAGAATAGACGACGGAATTATTGTCGTTGATTTCAGGCGTTCATTGTGCAAAATTCTGCCATATTGCCCATCACATGGTTCACACATGAAGCATGGTTCCATTTATCCGGCTATTTGAACTCAAATAACTGACGCTATTGGGCCAGTGAAAATATACATGTTATTCATGAAGCACCTATGCACGCGGTTAAAATCGGAGTTTGGTGCGCAATATCCGCATAGAGAATAGTGGGACCAACTTTTTTGAAACAATGTGAAAACTGCAGTCTACCAACGGATTTTCATAGAGTTTGTTGAGCAACTAGACGATGTAGAGCTGAGTCAAGGATATTTTCAGCAGGACGGCGCTACATGCCATACATCAAGTGAATCCAAGGCACTAATTGCAAGTTTCTTGACGAGCGGATAATTTCTAAGAAATTCCACTGAGATGTCCGGATTTGACATCGCCGGACTTCTTTCTATGGGGTTACTTAAAAGACAGGGTTGATGCCACACGTCTCCAGACATTGGACGATCTGAAGCAGAACATTACACAGGGGATTCAAGCAATTGACAACAGAGTCCTCCAACGAGTGGCCAGTAACATGAAACGACGTGTTGAGTTGTGCCTTATGCAGGATGGAGGACATTTTCAGCATTTGCTATAGAGGTAAATAATCTCCCAGTATTCCTCTGCATTTCAGTATAATGAATTGTCGCTAGCATAACCCGTTTTGAAACAATTAAAGAAATAAATGTGTTAGTTCCTCATAAATCACCCTGTATAACGAAATGTATAATACAGCTATTTCCGGAAAGGTTTATCTCGATTAAAATGAAATAGATGGAAAAATAAGCTTTGTTAAGAACAGTTTGTGCACTCACAAGTAAATGAAGAGAATAGAGAAAGTCGCGTGAATATATTACATCAGATTTTCCCTTTTGTTTCAGCTCATATTGGGAAACACAGGAAGGTTTACATTAGTACTTTTTCCTCAGAGTGCCTTATAGTTATTTCAAAATATTAACACGTTAAAAGCGTATCTGCACTACAGTCACCATCACACACTTTGCTATGTAATCGTATATGTTTGCATTAAAAACAGCAAACAATGCATTAAGCCACGATAACGTAAAGGATAATGTTCTCTAAATTAAATTGGGAAATATATGAACCTGAGATAAAAGGGAAGCCTTGTTAATTGCCACGAGCTGTATGTAATACAAATACGAAATATTTCGAGATACATGACACACGTGAAAATTCAGATGTGTAGCTTTACATGACTTTTTCTCCTCAGTTTTCGACATACTAATTTTATAAAAGCTTATTGTTCTATCTACTTGTTGATACAAATAAATCTTCATTACTCATTTACTCATTTTGTTGTAGGCATAAGAGGTCTACAATAAGCTAAAGCGATACTCAAATCTTTTCAAAGCCGGTCACTATGTGATGATCTTGAAATCCTCTTTTCTTTGCATGAATACGAAAAAGAAAGGAAAACAAAAAAGAATAGCACTTTGCATCGAGGAAAATAAAGTATTTGAAAATTCAAACCAATAAAAAAAAAAAAAACCCAAAAAACCTCAGAATTGGTTAATGCCACAAAACAATTTATTTGACACAAATGTGTGCTTCAACGAGATCTACACTTTTTTGTGCAGTAGAAATTTTGTCTATCTCTTAGGTTTACCAAATATACAAAAGTCATTCAGACTATTCCCAGAAAATGCAAGATATACAGTTTATTTATCATGAAAACACTTTAGGTATAGGCATAGATGATTCAGTGGAGGGAGACACCTTTCGCGCTGCAATCTGTATAGATCTATTGCGGCTACTAGCCCCAGGTGGAAGGGATGAAGTGAAGGGACCACAGGAGGCTACAGGCCATAGGCAGACAGGCACACAGACGCGCGGAAGACCCTAAAATATCCAAGCTCACAGACCCGTCTTCACTGCTGGAGCCGTTAAGGGAGGGCAACGAACGACCCACCATTCAAGCAGCCCTCTGGTGTTCCACGGAACAAATAATTAATTTTAGTTTTATTTGTGAACGCTCTTTTTTTTTGTTGAGTGAACCATTTTCAAGATATTCCTAGTTATTCCCTTAAATTTTTCAATACTTATTTTCTCAAATGGGAATTCGTTATTCATTTTTCTGTCTTGGATATGCAAAGAGTATTAATCTGTGGCAAAGGGAATGGTGCTGCACCTAGCAACCAGTTATTAAGAGATATGTATGTGCTTAAAGGATACTGTATTTCTATATTGCCCTTGTAGATATATATTCCCCTTACATCTACAAGAAAATTAGCAATAAGATAGACTCTGCAAATGTTTATCTCGATTAACATGAAGTAGATGGAGAATAAGCGTTTGTAAAAATAGCTTGTACAAGAGTAGAGAAAGTCATGTGAGTGTAACACATCCGATTTTTTGACATAAACCGTTTATTTAGATGCCATGCCAGATAGTCAGCTTTTAATGTACAGAATTTTCTTACAGAACGGGATGGCTCAGGCGGTTATGTCTGTGGTCCAGGATCGATCCCCGCGACCATTCATTCTAGTCTATGGGTTTTTCTTAGTTTCCCCTCACCAGGCCAATGCTGGGGTGGTTCATCTTTCACCAGGACTTTCCTGCCTCTCATTTCCTGTATCCATCATCTTCCTTGTTATCTGTTTCAGGGTTGTAGGACCAGGCGACGGTGTTCGGAAGTTTGCGGCTGGGCGGTGGCTTGCGCTCTGTAAAGGTTTCCTCCCTGGCGTCGCTGCGGTACCGCTCAGTTAGGTCTCTCCTCAGCGTGGGACTCCGCTCCGGAGCTCCCTGGAGTTTGGTGGCTTGTGGGCCGGGACCGTGCGGAGTCGGATGCGTTCTATCTGGAAGCATTCTTCTGCTGTAGGCATCCGGACCTGGTCGCCCTTCGGGGCTCTCCCCTCATCCTTCCCTCCCAGCGGTCACGCTGGAAGCACAATGGGCCGATTGACCTGCGTGCGGTACTATGCCCCGGTTGCGGGGGCCCCTCTGTGATATATACCTTAACTTTACAGAATTTTCTTGGACGCCGTTGGGACAAGACGTGTCAAAATCTATCCTCTTTCATTTGAAAAAACGCGTTCAGAAGAGAAATTAAATATTCAGTCCTCGCGATTCACATAAGAAGGAAGATATGATTCGTTAAAAGATAATGAAAAAATCTGATGTGTTACACTCACATGACTTCCTCTACTCTTGTACAAACTATTTTTACAAACGCTTATTCTCCATGTGCTTCATGTTAATCGAGATGTTAATCTTATTGCTAATTTTCTTGTAGATGCAAGGGGAATTGGTAGACTTTAAGCGATAGTAAAATATTTTAAGAGCTGGTTGCATTCTCTTTGCATTACCAGGACATAAAAATGAATAAAGAATTTGAGAAAAAGTATAAGTATTGGAAAATTTAAGGGAATAACAAGCAATATCTCGAAAATTGTTCGCTCAACAGAAAATATGTAAATGACATAAATTGTGTATTTTAACGCGATCTACATTTTTTGTGTAGTACAATTTTGTCTATCTGTTATGGTTTACCAGTTATGCAAAAGTCGTGCACAATGAAGAATACTTTTGGAGACATTCCCAGAAAATTCGAGAATACATTTCATTTGTCATGAAAATATCTTAAACATATGATATTTTAATCAAAATCGTTAGAGCCATTATTGAGAAAATTAAAATTTTCGAAAAATCTTCCATGTAAAGGGTAATCTGGGGTGGGGGATTTTCTTGAAAACTTCGTGTCGCATCTCTGGAAGATACTGAACCTAAATACCAAGTTTGGTGTTTATCCGACTGTTCGTTTCTGAGTTATGCTGTTCACAGATACACAGACACACACGGACATGTTTCCAAACATGCTTCCCCTACTTACTATACGTAGTAGAGAAAGTAAAAATGTGTATGTTAGCATTTATGGAGGAAACAAGACATTACTTCGATCGCACAAGGATTAATAAATTGTAACCCGAATTATCCGAATTAAATTAAAATCAAAACAAGTCTTATTATAGCTACTGTTATTCATTTATAGTCTTACCATCTACTGAGATCATCTCAAGACTCAGCACTCTACCTCAGAACAGCTACTGAGACATTCATCACACAATGTTTTATTCACTTCAAATACCATATATTTAAAATAGTTTCACGACAAATAAAGTATAGATCTGGAATAATTAATTATCTGCGCAATCTGTGAATTCCGCTTCATTCGGAATGCATTTTGTGTAATACTGTGTAATCGGTAAAGTGGTAGAGATAGAATAAAACTTAGTGCATGCGCTAGTTCACTATTTTTTTTTCGTGGCGATACAAAAGTTGGAATTTCAAACTCATCACATGGTGACCTTCTTTTCAATAATTTCACTGTCGCTTCAGCCTACTGTATCCCTGTATTAAATAAAAGTATTTCTGCAAAGCATATGAATGCAATATGTCAGACCTTCTTTTCATATCCCGGCTTTAATGTCATATGTTTTCAAATTCATATCAAGGAAAGAACCAAGAAAAACTCTGTATATATATATATATATATACACACACACACACACACACACACACACACACGGTTAACTTTAGTATAGGAACTCATACCGTTTCCCGCTATACGCAAAATACTACCACAATACACATTGCTCTCTCCGACTCCTCTGCCTGTTCTCTTTTCCCTTGTTTTACCTAGTTTATATTTACTGTATTTTACTGTTTTCGTTACCGTTTATTAACGCAATTACACAACACACAAACACCGATGCCCATGGCGGGACTAGACCCCGCGACCCTCAGCTTGGCGAAACGCCGGAGGTATACACTCCAACGACCACGGCTACGAGGGCCGGTTCCAGACCTACTTACAAAAAAGGTTCGATGTGACGACCACCGACTTCAACACAGATGCGGTACCTCCGTAACATTTTCTGATATACTCTATCACCAATTCCTAGTCCTCCAACATCCGTCGCTGCCATAACCCCTGCTAGTAGGTCTTCCTCGGATCCCACAGGGGTCTCGTAAATCAAGGATTGCATGTGACTCCACAGGTAGTAGTCAGGTGGGCTCAAGTTGGGAGAACGTGCAGGCAAAACAATTGGGCCACCACGACCTATCCACTGTTGCCCAACTCGTTGGTCTAGATGACGTCAGACGGCAAATGCTAAATGAGGTGGTCGCCATCGTGCTGGAACTCACGAAAAAGCGCCGAGATAGCGTTTGTGGTGATTTTTCATGTAGCGGAAAAACGGTAAGTTCCCGGGCAGAAGTTCCTATGCTAAACTTAATCGTTCTTGGTCCCCACTACGAACCCTCAAACGAATTTAGACACATCCTGTGTATGTATGTGTGTATGTATGTATGTATGTATGTATGTATGTATGTATGTATGTGTGCATATATAATATATACATAAAATACGAAAATAATGAGAGAAAAACCAAAGAGCTGCCAACAATAAAGAATAAGTATACAAAAATTATTATGTGTTATATTCACATAACTTTCTCGACACATTATCAGTCATTTTTATACAGCTTCTACAAGCTATTCTTACAAGAACTTATTACTTTCTCTATTACGTATAGTAAGTAGGGGAAGTATTGTATTCCACCCAAAAATTCGATACCGATATTTCACCGAAAATACATGTTTTGAGACCCCCGGAATCCAAAAAAGCATTTTTGGAAACATGTCCGTGTGTGTCTCTATGTGCTCTGTGTGTGTGTGTGTGTGTGTGTGTGTCTGTGTGTCTGTGAACAGCATAACTCAGAAACGAACAGTCGGATAAACACTTGGTATTTAGGTTCAGTATCTTCCAGAGATGCGACACGAAAGTTTTAAAGAAAATCCCCCCACCACAGACTACTCTTTACATGGCACATTTTTCGAAAATTTTAATTTTCCCAAAAATGGGTCTAACGATTTTGATTAAAATATCATATGTTTAAGATATTGTCATGAGGAATGAAATGCATATCTCAAATTTTATGGGAATGTCTCCAAAAGTATTCTTCATTGTGAACAACTTTTGCATAACTGGTAAACCATAAGAGATAGACAAAATTTTACTACACAAAAATGTAGATCGCGTTAAAATACACAATTTATGTTAAATACATTTTTTTTGTTGAGTGAACCGTTTTCGAGATATTGCTTGTTATTCCCTTAAATTTTTCAATACTTATACTTTTTCTCAAATTCGTTATTCATTTTTTTATGTCCTGGACATGCAAAGAGAATGGAATGCGCCACATAGCAACCAGCTCTTAAAAGATTTGACTATCGCTTAAAGCCTACCATATTCCCTTTGCATCTACAAGAAAATTAGCAATAAGATTAACATGAAGCATATGGAGAATAAGCGTTTGTAAAAATAGTTTGTACAAGAGTAGAGAAAGTCATGTGAGTGTAACACATCAGATTTTTTTTCTATCTACTTTATGTTAATAGAGATAACCGTTTACACAGAAACCCGAAGCGACAGTCAGATGTTTAAAATCGGGTCCCTATATGCTGACCTTGAAATTTTATGCTTTTGAAGAACCACTGAATGTGACAGCACTTAAAAGAATGACAAAAGCACACCCAGACTCTGGTGAAGACAGAGAGTAATCCTAACTAAATTAAAGCCCATCTTCCCGCCGGAAGTCGAACTCGGGACGTATGGATCTAAAGACTAGCATGCTAAGCACAAGACTCGGAGGCAATCTTCGAGGATCTGTTGAAAGTACTTGGTATTTTTCAACAGCGAACCTCTTGAAACGAACTCGGTATATTTCGAAAGGCATTAAATAAAACTTGATTATTTTATGCATATTTAGTGATCAGAAAATGCAGGTTTATAGTTTCATATTAGACTGGTGTTTATCCATGCCAAGATTATAAGTGATTAACGCTCTTTTGGGGAATCTTGCTGCCAGCCTCTCCCTTTGCTACGTCATGCCGCTCTATACCAACGTTGGCGAACGAAATTCGCGAGGAAGACATGTGCGTTGGCAAGAAGGAATGTAAGTTCAATCATAGGGGAACGGAGGTGACGTATGAAGGGAAGCTGTGCTTCCGGAAAGAACAGGAAGCCGAACTGAAACGGATAGTAGGGTAAGTGAAGTCACGTGATTAAGCAGCCAATTAAAATGCGGAGGTAAAAGGGGGCGTACAATTTTGATTTTACTCAAAATACAACACATCAGATTTATGTGTCTGTCTGTCTGTCTCTTTGCCTTTCTTTCTCTCTCTCTCTCTTACTCCCCCTATTACGTTTGAAAACGTTTGCTGCAAGTCCACAAGAAATGCAATTTTTTGCTATACAGTGTTAAAAGTAACGGACAAGATGTTAAAACTGGTAATAAACATACAGTAAGTGACAGACAGACCGGCAGAGTAGATTAGATACATAAGGTATCTTCATTGGTGTCAAATTACTAACGTTATAATAATAGAATAGGCTGGCCTCCAACTCAGCCAGCAGAGCACCTGCCTGCTGCGTGAGGGGTCTCGTGTTCGATTCCCGGCTGGGGGCTGGGTATTTCTCTGTGACCAAGATTATTGCCTATCCTCCCCTGAATCTCGAAGTATGAATGAGAGTGTAAATAAGTGTGTGAGCTAATGTATAAGACCCAAAGAAAAACCAGAAATCCAATGCCAACTGTGTAAGAGTTAACACCATCGCGATAGGCAATATGTTCCAAAGGCAAAAGACACCAAGGATATGACCATTGTAGTTAAAGGAAGGTATAAATGGAACAATAAAAAAAAGAAAATAGGAGGGCTTAAAAGTCAAAATCTTATATTGTTTATTCGGGGAAAAACTAAGGAGGAATAGTAGTTCTATTTATGTATGTTACTAGTTTAGTTTAAAATGAAATTAAGTTTTGTTACTCACGCATACTGAAGTACAAGTTAAAGATGACATAAAGAAAGTAAGAAAGAAAGAAAGAGGAACTAGTAAGTGTATTACAGCTGGAAAGAATATCTTATTTATCTTAGGTTAAAAAAAATACATAAACAAAAATGCGAGATGATTTTCGTTATTGTACAACATGTTAATAAATGGTGGTGGTTTTCCATTTAAGCTGCAATTATGTTGTTTATTTTTCTTCGCTAGGGAAGGAATATTATGTTGCTGTAAACTTGAGTTGAATAACTAAAGCTTTAAATCGCCATTAACTCACTTAAAAACTTTAAGAGACTTTGACAAACAACTTTTTACAAAACCGAGCTGCAATTCCAAACAATACAGGGCATTTTAAAGGGTTTAAAATCCTATTATTTATGAGCAACTCTTCCTTCAGTTGCATGGCTCAGCTGAGAGAAACTACTTGAGTCAAGAAGTACGGTACACAGCTGCTGTAGCTAGTTCTCGAAACGAAACATGCAGGGAAAGTCAATTTATATGATGCAAGAAGTTCATACATAAATAATTTCAACCCTTCGCACTGAGATTACGAAGTTTAACTTCTTTGAGAGCCCTTTCGCTTTGAAAAGCGAAAAGCAGAACTAGGAAAGGGAGAGAAAATAGTAAAGTGTTACGATCAAACATCTGATCTACATAAATAATATGCATGCTCTTTTGATTAAACGATTAAATATGCAGCAATCTCTCAATGTCGATTAGGTTGACACTTCTCTGCTTGCCCAGGAGGTTAAATTAAATTGAGTTTTATTTATGGACGCTCTTTAACTACTATGGTCCTTACCGTCCCATTCTATATTGGGAGTGAAAGACCGGAAATCTTGCTTAAGGCCTCTTATCAGGCTTGAGGTTCTTATACGTGCCGTAAAACGACACGGCTTTATTTCCCTTCCGAAGGAAGCCATGCTAAGGATTTTTACGCCCGAAAAACTCCATCGCCCTCCGTCGGGTTTGAACCCGCGATCTTGGGAACTAGAGGCTAGCACGGTACCACTAGTCCACGGAGGACGACAGGTAAATTCAGTCTTCTGTTCCTATGAGAGACCACATGGGGCTTCAACCTGGTATACTAGGGTAACTGCTAGGCCATACTCATAAAAAATATCATTACCTGCTCTGAATTTGCAGCTTAGTTGTTCTAAAAGATTCAGAATAAATCACAAAGTGCCGAAATGACATTTTTTAAGGAGAACAAAGCGATGCACAAAATCTGATCTCTTCCAAAATGAAGAGATTAGAAAGAAATTATACATTTTCAGCATGAATGAAAGAGTAAAAACCTATCGCGAGAAATGGTTCTAACACATAAATAGAATGGAGGACACTTGACTCTCAAAAATTGTATTTAACTCTAGGGCAAATGAAAGATGAGATATAGTAAGACTAAAAAGACGATGGGAAGAGAAACTGGAAACTGTAAAGCAATCACCCAATCCATAAGGTGAAGAAAAAGAACAGAAGAGGAATTGTTCTTAAGCACTGAACATCACTGGCCAAGTGTTTAATTTTGGAACTTAAGCTAGTCTGGAACACTTGTGGTGCAATATAAGTCTGGGGTAAAGGACGGGGTGGCCCCATCGTAAACACGCGGTGAACGGCATGCGTGGAATTAGACAGAATTTCGAGAGTGCTGTGGTGAAACATCTCTTTTGCATCTTATCTCAATGGTAATTTTCATCTTCACATTTATTTAGTGGATATTATGCTATAGATAACAAATTTAATCAAAGAAGTGAAATATGCTGTAATGAAGATGAAGATTATGAAAACTTAAGCCTTTCTTGCAGCCGTATTTTGTTCTACAGAAAACTTTTTTTTTAAACTGATATACGGACTTAAGGGGTTAAAATTGAGTAGATTTTAGCAACAGTAGTTATTTTCATTCTTTTAAAATGACGGTGATATGAAAGTATTGTATGTTGTAATTCAGATGACCGTAACATGATAAAGATAACATGCTCTGCTACGTGAATCGAGCCCATGCCTCTAGGTTAGAAGTCAGAAAGCTGACCACTCTACCAGAGAGGCACTCATTAACGTACTTCTTAGCAGTGTGCTTTTTTAGCTTTTAGCTTCTAAAATGGAATTTAAGTGCAATTAAAAATACTTCTTAGAGTTTCATCCCAAATATATCAGTTTGTTAATTATGGATGGGAACTGCAATCGATGTTTGTGGTTTGGCAGAAACTGCGGGTTGCATAAAACGTATTATGAGACAGCGGTGAACTTCCTATGGATATATTATAACATAGAATATTGATTTTCCTCTCTAGAATTATCCATATCACTGAACGTCTCATATAATTGAATCTCTAGCAACTTCTATTGAAGTTGTATTATTCATTTGTTTGTCGAGCCCCACGTTTGGGTAGCCAAATATGCGGCGGTATTCTTGTATTTGTGTTGCAATGGTTCCGCTGTTTGACTGAGTTAGGGAACCCCGGCCAAACGAAAAGGGAAGCCCTAACGAGTGCCGTAGGGGAAAACAAAAGGAAACCAGAACTCTCAAAAATATACTACTATTGATAAGTTTGTTTTTGGGTACTTTAATGATAATAATAAACAAACATTAATAACCAGAACCGTAAAGCAACCATAAAAGAATAACTGTAAAACAAAAATGGCTTAAAGAGTAAAGCAACCAAAACCAATTGAGCAGAGCAGTAAAGGCAAGTTTTAAATACAGTAAAATTAAGTAAATCCAAAAATTCAACAAACCAAATCAATTTAGAAAGTTTATAAAACAAGGCCACTATAAACATCAGACCAAAAAATTTAATTATGTTTAGCTAGTCAAAGACTAGCTAAGAATGTTGAACAAGACCGAAACAGACTTTAATGAAATTCAGGAAACCGAGAGCTTCAAAGTCCAGCTAAGCTAGATGTAGATAGCTTTACAACCCAACCGTTTTCAGTTACAAAGTTCAGCATAAATGGGTTCAGCATAACTGGGTTTTAACTGCAATTACTGCTCTCATAATTTACACAACAGAATATCTGTAATTTTGAATTAACTATGCATTTTCAAAGTGCCCAAAATATGTAAAGCCCTACTCACAAATTTCTACTTAAATTGCTTCTTGCCCTCCATTTATCAAACTATGCAATTTCAGACGACAAATGCCAAAAGCTTTTCTCACAAATTTCACACTACTGATGCTTTTTACCTTCATGAATCAAAATATGCATTTTCAAATTGCACAACTGTGTAAAGCTCTTATCACAAATTTTAAACTAACTATACACTGAAAATCACGTACTGAAAATATAACTCAACTGGAAAAGAAACAAAACACACTAAACCTATGAACAACTCCAAGAGCCAGTCACTTTACGAACTCTTATTTTCAAACACACATAACGTTTTCCGCCCCAAAATTCACTCACCATTACCAGGACATAAAACTGATAATAAAGCCTACCTTTACATAAGGTCGATCCACCGAAAATCACAAAGACGTTCCTTAAAAATTCATTACAAAAGCTTCCACAATCCGCATCAGTAGTTGCCGGGCAGAGAGCTATCCCTGCAATGCGGACAGAAATCCACCACTCAGCGCGTACGGCCCAAGCACATGCCACGTCAGCAACCCACAGAGGAAAAAAAAGAGAGCACCAAAGAGAGCGTTAAGCAAACGGGACAAGCAACGTAAAGTGACTGGCTGGATGTATAATACAGATACAAAACATAAAAAGAACACATAACAGCACAGTGTATACTTGTGTTTTGCCCCACGTTGTGAAGCCAATTTGTGACGGTATTATGTGTTAAGTTTGAAAGAATGCTACTGTTTATTTGCCGCACGTATAAAAGACAATTTGTCGCGGTCACTTTGTGTTATCTTTTATTGAGCGCCTATCATTGTTTTTAATATTTTGGGTTCACTGTCCTCCGGCTAGCTATGATCTTTTTGGTCGAGCACTTATCTTATTCAGGTGTGTAAACGGAAAGGAGTCTTTTATCCAAAGATAACACTGATGAAGAATTTGTTTTACACTCTTTATTGTCGTAACACCTTATTCACATTCACATATAAATCTTGACACTCGCCAAACTGAAACTGTTATAATAACTTATTTACTGCTCATTCTTTATTCGCGTACTTCAACTTTTTGTGTAATTAACTTTACGACACTTGAGATTTTTTTTATAACTTTGCTACGCGTAACCTGCGAATCGATAAACTATGCGATGTATTCACCGTGACTTTTTCTGTTTAACTCAGCGACGTGTAACGCACAAATGTTTCCGATGGACTGAGAGGAGACGTGTAATGTACAAATATTTCCGATGGACTGGGGACGACGTGTAATGTACCAATGTTTCCGATGGACTGAACGAATTTGACTCTGACCTAGCCCTTTTTATACTCCTACACCCCGATATGCCTAAAGATTATAACCGAGCTGCTATTGGTTAATAAAACGCGCCAACATTAGCGTCTATTTTTATATCCAATGAAAATTATGAACACATATGCTCTAGGGAAAAATGTTCCAGCAAATTCTAAGAAAAACGCGCCAACATGACGTCATTTGCTCGTCTCTAATAATGATAAACAGCTCACCCCCTCGCTACATTATTGCACGCTATTATTGTCAGTTTCATTAAGGCCGTATAAACCCACTTCTCGACAATGCTTACAATCAACAAACATCTCAAGTCAATGTCACACAATAATGCATATTTACACTATAATCATTCTTTACATTTACATAATTTGTGATACAAATTACTGCATCACTATGCATCTCTCGTTATACATTAAGGATGGATACCCACATAGCCTACCGTGTTCCGACTGTGCACCGACCATGTCCCTACTGTCGTGCCGTTTGATTTCCACGTAGCATACCGATCGCGACTATGCGCCGGCTATTTTCATGCTTGATTCGATCCATAGATGGACCCAAGGAGGAGCTATGAGGGTCTATAGCCCCCCTCTTAATTACAAAAAATACATGCTGTGCCAAATTGACCCTCCCCCGGAGAAATCTATTCTAGACGACTATGGGCTGCACTAAAGGGAGATTGACGTCTACGGGAACAATAGTGAAATGAGTATGGTGGTGCTTTGTAAAGGAGACGTCAAGAGCAAGAAGAAAGGGCACAGTTAATTTGATTCACGTAGTACGTCGGGGAATGTGGTCGTCGACTGCGCAGGCGCCGGTTCAGTCCCAGCTCTGTTCACCGTGCAGTGGACGAAGCTGAAGTAAGTCTTTCTCCGACGGTGAGGAATTTCACGGGGGAAACAGCAGGGCAACGATTAGACAGAATATATTGCGGACAGTGTTTTACATTCCTTTTGGTTTAACTTATTCAAAATTATCTTTAGTAATTATTAACCGGGAAAGATTGATCGTGCGAAATATAGACTTATTGGTGTTCTAAATTTGAAATATATCGGTAAATGTGAGAACAGGAAGCAAGTATGTAATAATTGTAATTTAATTAAATGGATTGAAGCCGTAAAGAATTTAAAGAATTTGGAAGAATAAGGGTTTCCAAAATTGCAATTATGTATTTTATAGAAGTGTAAACTTATTAAATGAAAGAAATTCGGTTTATTAGTTAATTTATGTAATATATTGTCAAGTAGTAATCTGCCATCGTTCTTACTTTAATCCACTTCCTTTTGGATCAGAAACACATGTTTCAATGTAAGCTGTGTTGCTTTGATAAAGTCAAAATTAACACTTTTATTTCTATAAATTACTCAAACCAGATGACAGTGAGTGAATTTACCATAATGGTGGACTATATCTTAAAACATGTTCCGCTAACTAAAGAAAGAAAAAAAACTAGACCGAATCACGTATTCTTTACATTTGCTATTAAATAACTTCTGAATAAGAATTAAGGTCTCATTACATGAGGATCTATGATTTATAGTAAAAATAATAATCAAACTATTAAGTATTACGTTTTAAAGGCACCTGTATGTAATGATTTCATGTTTTAACTAAATTTAACTTAAACCTTGTAGTGAAAGAATCATTCATGGAGCACTTGTTGAATGTTTGAAAACTAGAAATTGAAATTCTCTATTACTAACTGCATTTTACTCATTGGCAAGGTATCTTTCAAAAACATGTTAGCTCCTCCCTAAAGGAATTCTGGATTCCCCTCTGATTCGAACTCATCTCTTATTGAATATGCAATGAATCACAAAGAAGAAGACATCGTTATACTTTGTGGTGCTTATTTTGTTTTACTGAAGAGAGAAGATATTTTCAGCCTTTCGCCTATAACATTCCAGTTGCTATGTGACAGATCATATAGCTCCAAGTACTGCTGAACCAGTGAATGGCTTCCTTGGACATTGCGCGTGCAATGCATTCTTATCATTACGGAAAATGCCAGAAATAGCGAACTGCAAGAGGCTGTATTGTATTTCGACTGTTGGGTAGCCAAAACTTGAAGTAGTTGCAACCGCGTATGGCCCAAAGTTCCTGTGGCCTTCGCCCCAAATTTACTTTTCGGTGGCCTTTGCCCCAAGTTTAAGAATCAACTTTGTGTTTTGAAAGTTTCTTTAAATATTATATATTTATTTTTGCCTCGGCTGCGTCAGTATTATTGTTAGAGACATGAATTTATTTGCAGAGAGTAGTGCAGCTAAGAATGTAGATTTACACAGATTATAAATTTTACTTCACATCTTTAGTAATTCTTAACACTATTAAAATAACACTTCACTGACATGGAGAGCTGTGAGATTATTTATTAGTTACTTGCCCTTTTTAAACACGTAAACTATTTTCGTCTCACACTGAATACGCATTAAACTTCTCGAGGACGCGTCTCGCGTCCGGTTAGGAACACTGTCTACAAGCAACTAACTTCTGAATTTGTACAATTTGCTCTATTTCAGTTTATAATTGGCTAATCCTACTCCAATGGAATACTTTTATTTAACTTAAGCTTTTTTCTGGTTGTTGATTGGCTACTTATAAACTGTTTTAAAAATATTACATTATTGTTTCCAACAATGACTAGTAGCATTATTAAACTTTCTAATTCATTATAGACTCAAGGTTACCTCATTGTTACGTCATTGTTAGCAATTTTGACCTATTTTTTCACAGCTCCAACATTATTAATTTACGTAATACATTCATATAACATTATTGAACATGTCCTTAATAACATAAACATAATACAATGACTGTTACATACATTTTATACATTATATTATACACATATTGCTTTAAGGCGGACTGTTATTATATTTTATATTATATAATTAGACTGAAATCATTTAAGTGTTAAAAATACTGCCTCAACACCTACAGCAGTTGAAATAATTATTCCATTTAAACCAAAATGCTGACATAGAGATTTCATTGGAAATACAGTATTTTTGAGTAGTACACTGTCGCCTATCGCTTAACGTTTATCAGTTATAAAATATTATACAAAATTCCTTCCGAAAGCAGAGGTCTTCAAAGGTTATTACCAGAAAATTCAAGATATACGTTTTATTTTTTATGTAAATATACTTAACATATGACATTTTAAGCAAAATCTTTGAGCCATTTTTTAGAAAATCAAAATTTTCGAAAAATCTTCTATGTAAAGAGTAGTTTTGAGGCGGGGGATTCATTTTAAAAATCTTTGTGTCGTACCTTTGGAAGATACTGAAATTAAATACCAAGTTTGATGTTGATACGACTTTTCGTTTTTGAGTTATACTGTTCACAGACACACACACATGTTTCCAGAAATGCTTTATTTGGATTCAGGGGCCTCAAAACATGTATTTCCGGTGATATCTCGGTATAAAATTTTTGGGTGGAATGCAGTATCTTCTCTACCTACTATGTACGTGATAGAGAACGTAAATGGGAGGTAACTATTCACTGAACCTTTATTAAATATCTTTTTACTTTCTCTACTACGTACAGTAAGTAGGGGAAGTATTGTATTCCACCCAAAAATTCGATACCTAGATTTCACCGGGAATACATGTTTTGAGGCCTCCTGAATCCAAAAAAAAAAAAAACATTTCTGGAAACATTTCCGTGTGTGTGTCTGTGTGTGTATGTCTGTGAACAGCATAACTCAGAAACGAACAGTCGGATAAACACCAAACTTGGTCTTTAGGTTCAGTATCTTCCAGAGATGCGACACGAAGGTTTTCAAGAAAATCCCCCGCCAGATTACTCTTTACATGGAACATTCTTCGAAAATTTTAATTTTCTCAAAAATAGCTCTAACGTTTTCATTAAAATATCATATTTAAGATACTTTCACGACAAATAAAATGTATAGCTTAAATTTTCTGGGAATGTCTCCAAAAGTGTTCATTGTGAACGACTTTTGCATAACTGGTAAACCATACGAGATAGACAAAATTGTAATACACAAAAAATGTAGATCTCGCTAAAATACATAATTTATGTCATATACATTTTTTTTTGTTGGGTGAACCATTTTCAAGATATTGCTTGTTATTCCCTTAAATTTTCCAATACTCATACTTTTTCTCAAATGGGAATTCGTTATTCATTTTTTTTGTCCTGGTAATGCAAAGAGAATGGAATACTCGACATAGTAACCAGCTCTTAAAATATTTGACTATCGCTTAAAGCCTACCAATTCCCCTTGCATCTACAAGAAAATTAGCAATAAGATTAACATCTCGATATTTCAATTAACATGATGCATATGGAGAATAAGTGTTTGTAAAAATAGTTTCTACAAGAGTAGAGAAAGGCATGTCAGTGTAACACATCAGATTTTTTATACAGAACACTTCAAATGTGTATTTTCAATGAAATCTGCATGCTAATTTTTTTGTTTAAATGCAATAATTATTTCCTCTACTGTAATGCAAAGAGAAGTCCGAAAAAATATTGGTTTTGTTTACTTGTGTAACACCATTCACTTTGTCATTCGGTTGTTTTCGCCTGCAATCATATGAAGCGGTATCTCCGCGTCTGGCTGTAACGTCAAGTGTAGGTTGCAATTTCGCCATTTCCACATAGCCTATCGTGTCGCGACTGTGTCCCGGTCAGTTTCATATCCGACTAATCGCCGACAGCATGGTCGCTGCGCATTAGGGGCACGACAGGGAAAGTTAGGTAATGTGGAAATGAACCAAAAGCTATCTTCGTAAATTATATGGAACGTGCTGTTTGGCTATTCCTAAACACAGCACATGACCGAGACACGATAGGCTATGTGGAAGCCCACCTATATGCGGTATAATGTGATTGAGTATCCCATTTCAATGTCACAATAAAGAACTGCGAAGCCTATTACAGCTTCTGTGAAGAATGGCGTCAACCCTCGAGACTTGTCTTCCAAACTTACCATTGTGTCTATATGATCACTGCCTTCACGAGCGGGATGCACTTGAAATATTATAGCATGCATAAAATTTGAACAACAAAATGTTAGTGGTGCTAACCTGATCGTATAGACATGTTTTTTAAATTTATATTATAATGGGAGAAAACATCTTTTACACGTTAAAATTATGTTACGATAGCAAAGTTTGAACATGCCCATCCCTGTGTATTTTCGTACATAAAAAGAATCCATGGATTTCCGTGCAATAATATACCTACAAGCAATTTTTTTGCGATGTTTGCACACCTTCAATCTGCCTTTTTATCTTTCACAAATATTTAATTGATACATGATTATGAATTTACCCAACTTAAAATAACATATAAAGTTTTTAGGCAGCTGGAACTAAAAGTGAAGCTTTTAACAACTGCTACATATACTAGAAATTGAAGATTATAACATTGAAATTATATACTCAGTGGAATAACATTTTAATAGCTAACACTCCATCGTTACCACCCTCGTTTCTTTAATTTTATTGCTTAACGTCCTTTAAACGGATTAGATCATATCGGGTGGTGAATGAACGAAATGGTTGAAATGATGCTCAAATGGGCCCAGGGTCCGTAGATCTTGGAGTTATCCGACATTCATCTTCTCAGGATAACGGAAAACTCTGGAAAAAACTTTATCCAGGTAACTCATCTGAGACAGACACACCACCCCCACACCACAGAAGTCCTGCGATCAAATTAATTATATTAAGTGGAGGCTTGTATCCGTAAGTGTAATGGTAGATTATTTGAATATTCTGAAATGGTTCTTCCAATTAGTTCAGCTGTTCCAACCCAAACAATTCAATCAATGATGGAAAGGTAGAATCAGATGACCGAAAAATGTAATACCATAGCCGGGATTTGAACCACTGCTCTCCCGTCTCCGTCCGATTGCTCTAACCACTGAGCTACCATGGCAACATGAAGGCACGACATTAAATTCTCCAACTGATTCGCACTTTTCCCGGTAAACCAGAAGATCTCAAATTGTACTGAGATGACATACCCCAATGGCGACTTACAATGTTGTAAATACTTTAAGTCTTGGGTTTCATAGTTTCAACCACTATTAGGTCATTGTAAGTCGCCATACATATGTTAAATCAGCTCTCCAACTCCCTACGTCTACATTAATTCTACACAGGCATATAGAGTTAAGTGACAAACTGTTATTTTACTTTCTCTACTACATATAGTAAGTAGGGGAAGTATTGTATTCCACCCAAAAATTCGATACCGAGATTTCACCGGAAATACATGTTTTGAGACCCCCTGAATAAAAAAAAAGCATTTTTGGAAACATGTCCGTGTGTGTGTCTGTCTGTCTGTGAACAGCATAACTCAGAAACGAACAGTCGGATAAACACCAAACTTAGTATTTAAGTTCAGTATCTTCCAGAGATGCGACACGAAGGTTTTCAAGAAAATCCCCCAACTCAGATTACCCTTTACATGGAAGAGTTTTCGAAAATTTTAATTTTCTCAAAAATGGCTCTAACGATTTTGATTAAAATATCATTTATTTAAGATACTTTCATGACAAATAAAACGTATATCTTGAATTTTCTGGGAATGTCTCCAAAAGTGTTCTTCATTGTGAACGACTTTTGCGTAACTGGTAAACCATAGGAGAGAGACAAAATTTTACTACACAAAAAGTGTAGATCGCGTTAAAATACACAATTTATGTCATATACATTTTTTGTTGTTGAGTGAACCATTTTCGAGATATTGCTTGTTATTCCCTTAAATGTTCCAATACTTATACTTTTTCTCAAATGGGAATTCGTTATTCATTTTTTGTCCTGGTAATGCAAAGAGAATGGAATACTCCACATAGCAACCAGCTCTTAATATATTTGACTATCGCTTAAAGCCTACCAATTCTCCTTGCATCTACAAGAAAATTAGCAATGAGATTAACATCTCGATATCTCGATTAACATGAAGTAGATGGAGAGTAAGCGTTTGTAAAAATAGTTTGTACAAGAGTACAGAAGATCATGTGAGTGTAACACATCAGATTTTTTCTATTGCTACCTTCCATTGGTTATTTATAAAATTATTAATTCAGGTTGCCATAATTTATTAAAATGTTGGTGAAAGTGGCATCCTTTTGGAAAAATTGTAGTGTCACTTTGATCGATGTCCCTTTTGACATTTACCTGCTGCTACAGTTTCGCCGCTCTGTCTCCAGTCCTGATGTTTCGTGAAGGTAGAAAGAGAAAAGTTAGATATCACATTATCAATCTAAATGTTTTTAAATTCTATTGGAAATTAAGATATTCTACTAATAACCGATAAATTATATAATTTGGCAATCATTTCGATTTCTAGCAGTTTTCTATAATAATGTTGATTTTTTATTTTTATTTTGTTCGTTTGTATACCTCCCTTTAACTGCTATGTGGGCTTTTGAATGGAGAAACAACTGTCAGTGTGATTACTCATTGATCCGTAGGTTTTAATGTTGATTATATTCTAGTTTGACACGAAACGGACTAACATCCATACTTCTTTACTCTGCGGAGAGTGGTGGATGGTTCTTATTCAGTTGCGTAGTGTCAGGTGAGAGAGGGTAGCAGTGTCTATTCTAAATTTTGAGACAAACATGTTTTACGTGATTTTGGGTTTTAGACTTCCGTCACAAATAAATAGTAGTGTCTTTTATTTTTATTGTACATAAATAACTTATGCATAATTATTATATATTGAAAAATACATATTTCGCTCTGGGATGGACCTTTTCTTATGTGTCTACTTTCTATCTGATAAAGCAGCACAACAAAAGAATATGCGGTTGCACTGCTACCTTCACTTTCCTTCCTTAGCCGACTTCTAGCACCTCGATACACACCTCGCTATATATATGCTGAGAATGCTCTTTACCCCATTCCTCATGCTTACTACCAACCTTTGAATGGACAGGGTAGATATGTCTATAGTCGACCATCGTGTGTTGAAGTAGTTGTATTGTAGTTCCGTTGTTGGGGAGCCGAACTTGAAGTAGTTGCAACCACGTACGGTACAAAGTTTCCGGTGGCCTTCGCCCCAACGTTCACTTTCCTGTGGCCTTTGCCCCAATGTTTAGCATTCAACTTTGTATTTCTATGTTTCTTTAAATATTATATATATATATATATATATATATATATATATATATATATATATTTATGTTTGCCCTAGGTGCGTCAGTATTAATTTGTAGAAACATGCATCTCTTTGCAGGGGGTGATGCGGCTATAGAATGTAGGCTTACACAAATTATGTTTACTTCACTCCTTTTATAAATCCTTCACACAATTAAGTAACACTTCACTGATATAGAGAGCTGTGAGATTATTTATTATTACTTGCACTTTTTAACACGTAAACTTTATAGTATTCTCGCCGTAATGAATTTTTGTCTCCAACTGAATACGTACCGAGCAAATGAACTACTCAGGTACGCTGCCTTCTAGCGACTGGCGTTTACCGCTTACATTTGTAAATTTCTCTATTTCAAGTCTCTGAATGGCTAATTTTACTTCAATAGAATAGTTTTATTTAACTTTCAGCTTTTCTAGTTTTCATTGGCTATTTATAAACAGTTTTAAATGTTACATTATTGTTCCAAGAATTACTAGTAGCATTATTAAACTTTCCAATTCATTATTACCTCAAGGTTACCTCATTGTTAGCAACATTCGGCTTCTATTCTCACAGCTCCTACATTATTAAATTACTTAATACATTTACATAACGTTATTTAATACAATGTCTGTTACATACCTTTTATATATATATATTATATTATATACCTATTGCTTTTAAGGCGGGCTGTTATTATATTTTATATTATATAATCAGAAAAATCATTTTAGTGTTAAAAATACTGCCACACAGCGTATCTTCGGAGTGTGAGAGTGTTTGTGGTAGATTTGTTACTGTGTCTGTGACTTTTACAACTGTATATTAATGCGATTAAATATGGCGTGTTCTGGTGAGCTTATTACGTAGAGTAGAAATTTAGACTCCGTTCTGTTTTTATTAAACATTAATTATCCACAACATCCTTCGAATAGAAACGGCATATTAAAACCTAAAATACCTCGGCCTATCTCATATCACCTGAGAAAGACGAAAAATAGAATAAAATTCCAGTGTGATTGTCGCCTCAAGTACGGATTTAGAAGCTGTAGTCCTAAGAAAGCATGTTTCTCTATTCCGGTGAACAGCCATGGAGACGGTAAAACATTTTGAAGCTAAAACTATGAATCCCACCGGAACTGAAGATCGTATTTATAAATACAGATATGCTTATATATAGTAAGAGGTAGGATTGATCATTAATTGTCTGTAACCTCTCTCCGACAAGTAATGAAACAATGAAAATATGATATATGGATCGAAGATATTCGTCAGTAGCAGTGTAACTTAAGTTTATATTTGTTGAGAGAAAATGTTTGATCAGTAGTATTTGTTACGTTACTGTTCTTGTTAGGGAAAAATCCCCCCACTCCACCCGGATATCGAACTCGGGACCTATGGTTGGGAACTGGTTTTCTGACGCAATATTTGAGAGCTCTGCAACAGAATAATTCGGTCACGTTCGCGCATCAAGGGTGAAAATTGTCTGCCAACATCAAAACATGCTCCTCTCGTTATGCTTCCTGCACTATGTTGTGAACTCTACTATGCGAAGCACGTGGTCTCGTTGTGTTGCTTCAGATGAAAATGCTTTCTTAGGCACGTGAGCGTTCTACCTTGTTAGCTTTATGGTTACTGTTACAGTTATTGTTATGATAATGCCCATTAACAATGGATGCATTACTTATAGGACTTGCTTAATGGGAGGCTAATTAGAGAAAATTGCCTCTCCGCCAAAAGTCTTATAAATTGGAATTTCCTCATTAATTATATATATAAACAGTGTGGACCATTTAAGTTGAGACTGTACAATATCTCCAAAACTAAGCGTTGCAGAAAGAAATGTCTTTAATAAAAGTTGCTTGATGTTATGGAGGAAAGTAAATACCATTAGTCGCGCTTTGTTTGGAGACATTATGATGGTCATTCTAGGGTCAATTTAATTTTTTAAAATGGAAACCTACATTTTGTACGTTGTTTTGGCATTAGAAAATTATTTATAAAAAGCAGTTTATTTTGTGATGAGGAATAAGGTAACAAAATAAGAAATGTTGGTTCCCAATTACGAAACGTAACTTGACGCTCAAATAACATCCATGGATGGTCCAACCATTCATTGCGCTCTTCGTACACAGCCATTCTGAATTTTTGTTGTTGTTTACGTCGGTGTAAAAACAATTGCAAAGTGGTTTATGCAAATGTTTAATTTTTTATGAGGAGTGAGAAAACAACATAAAAAGGGTAGATTTCCAATTAAAAAAAATTAAATTGACTGTTAAATGACCATCTTCCAAATGAAATACGACCAATGGCATTTAATTTCCCCCATAATATCAAGCAACTTTTATCCAAGACATTTCTTTCTACAACGCTCAGTTTTGGAGATATTTTACAGTCTCATCCTAAATGGTCCATTAATATTATTTTTGTAGGTACAATATTTATAATTAAGTGTATTTTTAAAAATTGTATGGAATCTGCCATTTTTACTGAGAATTCTGCATCACTTCACAGAAAAAGTCATAACTTCTATTCACTTTGGAGTAGAGAGGTAAACTTAAGCCCATCATTATTTAGAAGAGGTTTGCTCTGCAAATTGATACAACCATTAAATATGGAACCTTCGGTGTACTTGTGCCATATGATTTCCTTCTTTGGATTATATGAGACTTGTTTTCCTTGTTTTTGCATATCATTTTATGATATAAATAGCTTGTTTTCTCAGAAACCATTGAACATAGCTAAATACAAATTTAGGAGGATAAATAAACCTCTAAGTGCTGTTGTGGATCTACTTTGGTAATTAATAAGATGTTTGCTTAGTTTTTTAAAAAAGTAATTGCCATGTCACCTAATCACCGCAATTATTTTCAGTCATTTAGTATGCCCATATTAAAAGCAGAGGATTACAAATTTTTGGCACTTTTAAAGCAGGTGTTAACACGCAGGTTTATTGCAATACTCATTAAGTAAACCGTTTTAATAGTAACAAATATAATCTGTATCTCTCTTGAATTCTAATCCATTCAAATAGGTTAAGGTTCTAAATTGAAGCCGAAATTATAAAGTCAATAATTATCCTAATAATCTGGGAAGGATAGCGATATAAAATAAATAAAAAATATTTAATTTCAGTGTATGTATAAAAAGGAGAAGCATGTGGAAAATTGTTGACTGTAAAAGCTACAGAAAGACAAGACAGGCACAGTTTAGCTAATTAGGGACCAGCCCCAGGTATAAAGGGTAAACACCATTGAAGCCAGTTTCTCTTGGAATTAATGGGTGCAGTTGCACTGGCCGGGATGTGAAGGTCATTAGAGGCTTCATGACGCTAGGTTTGAGGAGAGTTTTGAGGGGAGAGAGGGGAAGTTAGGAGTCCTTTTTTTTGTATCGCGCGTGTGGTGAGGACATTCTCGCGGGGATGCTCGTGTGGTGAGGAACAACGGTCTCGTCGAGGTCCGAAGACTGGGTGCAAGCTTGCAAGAGGGTAGAACGTTCAGCTGTAGTTAATAATCTTCGGTCTTGGTAAGACACAGTAGCATCGTATGCATTTAAAAGTGATCGGCAAACCTTAAGTTTTATTTTAAATGGTGAAAATAAAAGTGTTCCAAGAAAGCGTTCGTGTTTCTCTGTACACTTCCAAGCATACCCATTGATTAAGATCTCCTGCTCGAGTAGCCGTGGCAAAGTATAAAAAAACAACTAGGAGAAACGCAGCAATCGTGAGGCAAAGGTATTGCTTCATTGTTGGAGGACGTAGCGTGGCTGCGTCAAAATTCAAGCGGAAAATGCATTTATACGTTGTAGGTGTAGATTATACAACGGGCGACATATCGCGTACTGACGCCTATATAGATATATGGTGGTTACCATCCCAGTAGGAAGGGATGAAGAGAATGAACCATAGGAGGACTACATGCCACAGAGACGCACGGAAGTCCTTAACAGTTTCAGGCTCGAAAACTGTCCCACTACTGGAGGTACCTAGTGAGGGTGTTGAACCACCCATCAACCAAGCAGCCCTCTAGCGTCCACAGAGAGTACCTACTATTTCCTTTGAGCGAGCATACTCACCATCTGCCCTGGGCACGCCTGAAGATGAGAAGGAAACAGAATAAAAGCGAAATGATGGAAAGAAAATCGTGGTCGATGAGAAACCATCCCAGGATTCAACCAGGAGAAACCACGAAAAACCTAAGGTCAGAGTGGGCGGTCGACGGGCATCGAAATACGACCTCCCGAATGCGAGCCTCACATATTACCGCGGGGCTATCGCGCTCGTTATTTATACATTAAGAAAACCGATATTATTAAATACGTTTCCTTAAATTTCAGGGCGTTATAGATGTTAAGTTATTCTAAGCCGACGTTTTCTTTAACTGGAGTGAAAATTCAGAACAAAAGGTTTGTAATGTCAAATTAATAGCTATTGCTTTTTCTTTCCAAGCTGTGAATAAAACATCTCGGCTTGCAATCGGATTAAATATGAAAAAATGTATTTTCCTAAAACCTTCTTTTGAATCCTTCCTCTAGAGAATTTCTAAAGGAAACTGGTTTCTGTCTGTGATAATGGAATTTTCTCGCCAGAATATTTTATCCGAGGATTCCCTGGGGGGGGGGAAGGGGAGGAGGAGAGGACAGAAATGGTCGTATTGGAAAACTATTACCATGTATTTGCCACCCGCAGAACGTTAACGCTTTAACTACTATGCGCCATTCACTAAGTTGAATTAAAGCAATCGTATCCGCTTTTATCCAAAACTGCTTGTAAGATAATTCTTTACGCATCTGAAGAGCTTGAATAAAGAAGCACTTAATGTTTTACATCATTCAACTCTCATATTTAAGAAACTTGTTCTTAGTGAACAGAAGTTTAAGAAGGCAGGTATAGTCATGACTAGGCATAGGAATTTCTAAGAATTAAAGCCAAGACGAAAGGAAACGAAGTTGAGATATCACTAGCCGTTAACAGTGACGTCACAGGCCACATACCATCCCCATTCCTGGTACAGTCTGTTGGCTTTGGAGACAGCACTTATCAGACCGCGTTTACCTGTCCGTCAAGGACTCATACCGTTGTTATTTATATTCTTTGTATTGTCGTAATAGTTTGCATGTACTAATCGCCTGCTTGTTTACTTTCTCTACTAAGTATAGTAAGTAAGGGAAATATTGCTTTCCACCCAAAAATTCGATACCGAGATTTCACCGGAAATACATGTTTTGAGGCCCCTGGATAAAAAACAATGTTAGAAAAAGGTCCGTGTGTGTGTCTGCGTGTCTGCGAATAGCATAACACAAAAACGAAAAGTTGGATAAATACCAAACTTGGTATTTAGGTTCAGTATCTTTCAAAGATGCAATACGAAGATTTTAAAGAAAATTCCCAAACACCAGACTAACCTTTGCAGGGGAAAGTTTTAGAAAATTTTTATTTTCTCAAAAATGGCTCTGACGATTTTGATTAAAATATAATATATTTAAGATATTTTCATGACAAAATGTATGGCTTGAATTCTCTGAGAAAATGTCCCCAAAATTCCTCTTCTTTCTGAATGGTATTTGTATAACTAGTAATCCGTAAGAGATGGACAAAATTATCTACACGTAAAACACAGTTTTTGTCATATTAGTTTTTGTGGGATGAACCATTTTCGAGATGTTCCTTGTTATTTGCTTGAATTTTCCAATAATTATACTTTTTCTCAAATGCGAATTCGTTATTAGTTTTCTTATGTCCTGAACAGGCAAAGAGAATGGATTGCGCCACATAGCAACCATCTCTTAAAAGATTTGACTATCGCTTAAAGTCTACCAATTCCCCTTGCGTCTGCAAGAAAATTAGCAATAAGATTATTTCTGCAAATATTTATCTCGATTAACATGAAGGAGTAGAATAAGCATTTGTAAAAATAGTTTGTATAAGAGTAGAGAAAGTCATGTAAGTGTAACACATCAGATTTTTTTACTTTCTCTACTACGTATAGTAAGTAGGGCAAGCATTGTATTCCACCCAAAAATTCGATACCGAGATTTCACCGGAAATATATGTTTTGAGATCCCCTGAATCCAAAAAAGAGCATTTTTGGAAACATGTACGTGTGTGTCTGTGTATCTGTCTGTGAACAGCAAAACTCAGAAACGAACAGTCGCATAAACACCAGAGTTGGTATTTAGGTTCGGTATCTTCCAGAGATGTGACACGAAGGTTTTCAAGAAAATCCCTCCACACCACATTACCCTTTACATGGAACATTTTTCGATAATTTTAATTTTCTCAAAAATGGCTCTAACGATTTGATTAAAATATCATATGTTTAAGATATTTTTATGACAAATAAAATACTTATCTTGAATTTTCTGGGAATGTCTCCAAAAGTATTCTTCATTGTGAACGACTTTTGCATAACTAGTAAACCATAAGATATAGACAAAATGTTACTACACCAAAAATGTAGATCGCGTTAAAATACACTATTTATGTCATATACATTATTTTTGTTGAGCGAACCATTTTCGATATATTGCTTGTTAATCCCTTAACTTTTCAATACTTATTTTCTCAAATGGGAATTCGTTATTCATTCTTTTGTCTTGGATATGCAAAGTGCATTAATCTGTGGCAAAGAGAAAGGTGCTGCGCATAGCAACCAGGTATTAAGAGATATGTCTATGCTTAAAGGCTACTGTATTTCTATATTGCCCTTGCAAATACAAAACAAGGGGAACATAGTAGGCCTTAAGCGAAAGTCAAATATTTTTAGAACTGGTCGCTATGTGTAAAATGTAATTCTGTTTGCATGTCAAAAGATCGTTTCTGCAAATGTTTATCTCGATTAATATGAAATAGATGTAGAATAAGAGTTTGTAAAAATGGTTTATACAAGAGTAGAGAAAGTCGTGTGAATGTAACACATCGGATTTTTTTATTTATAGACGCTCTTTAATTACGATGGTCCTTAGCGTCCCATTCTATATTGAGCGTGAAAGACCGTAATTTTGCTCAGAGGCCTCTTTACCAGGCTTGAGGCTCTTTTACGTGCCGTAAATCTACGCTACGGGACCATCGGCTTTACCTACTTCCGAAGGAAGCTATGCTAAGGATTTTATACCCAAAAAAAACCATCGCCTCCGCCGAGTTTGAACCTGCGACCTCGGGAAATGTAGGGTAACATGGTACCGCTAGACCACCAAAGAGTCGCTTGGAGGAGGGCGCAAGTCGCACGACTTCGCTTCAAGACTCCGCAGAGGCAACATCTCTACGCTTCGCCGTGAATCGCCGAAATGGGGAAAAACGTCGAGCCGCTGATGGATTCACCGCTGCTTCCCCGGCTCCGGCCGCGGACACCGCCGTCTCGCCGGCAGCTTCACCGGCATCCGCCGGGAAGGCTGCTTCGCCTCCACCGCTGACCGGGTCTAGCTACGCTTCGGTCGCAGCATTGAAACGCCCGAGCCAACTTCCAGCACCACAGCTTGTCGCCAGCCCTGTTACTCCTACACAGGGCTGTACGACGCCACAGACTGCCGCCGGCTTACCTCCACTGGTGAGTCCACTGTCGCCGCGGGCGCACCCTCCTTGAGATGGCCGCCACAGTGTTGTCATCTCTGGAGTGCCTTACAGTGCACTTCGTGCTGGATGCTGCAAGGCACCACTGGCGCTATGCTATTCGTGCCTCCCGAATAACTTCAAACAGAGGGCCAACACCGCTGGTACGCCCCCATCTGGGTTCCGCCTCGGACGCTCAGGCGACCTTGGGATCAATCCTTGTTCTGCTTGGGCAGTGTTTGCGTGTCGAGGCCAGCAGGTGTCAACGTCCGGCACCGTGCCGTCGCTATTGTGCCTTCGGCCACACAGCAGACGCATGCGACGCTGCACCTTGGCGCCATTACTGTGGGGCAGGTTGTCTTACAGCAAACTGCACCGCCCACGACCTCCGCTGACGTCGCCGATTCTGCGCCACCTGCTCCGGGCATACGCACTTTACAGGGCAGGCTCAATGCCCCCAGTACCCCCGGAGCAAACAAACAACTGGGTCAACTATACTGACGACGACCACAAAACTGCCTCCGCCGGCGGCGCCCCGTGTGAGGGCCAAGCCTCAACGAACAACTCCTGACTCTTCACAACCGGATTTACAAGCCACTCTGTCTGCAATGCAGGCCACATTCCAGGGCTTCACCTCTCGCTTGGCTGAGTTATGCTGTGCAATCAACACGCGCCTTGCGGCAGTGGAGGCCAAGCAGCGGACCTCGGCCAGAGCAATCTTCGCCCTTTCAAGGCAAATCACGGACCTCCAAGGTGATGACGGGATCCTCGCATCGGTTCAGCGCAAGCTGGAACGCATCGAGGCCCACCTCGTCGAACTAGACGACGCAGAAGTTGAAACATTACCGGCCGACGCGACTTGGAGCCCTTCAGGTACAATTGACGGGGCTTCGAGATCTCCAAGCCGAATCAAATGGCTTCATCCACGTGTGCAAAGTACAACTACAAACTACTTTAAAGATTGGGGATTACCTTAACCATCTCAACAGACTCCGCACCTCAATTCAACGAATGGTCAAGGACGAACACCACTTCGGCAGGAAGCTTCACCAACCAGTCACGGATTTACCGGTGGGCCGGACGCAGCAACCAGAGGCCGCAACAGATATCCTAGAATTGTTAAACAACACCGCACTTTCCTTCGCGGCGGTCCTCGTCCAGCTTGCCTCTCGCCACACATCCCTCTCCTAACTTTCTTTCACACTTCACTCCAGAATTCCCAAGGGCGCAAGCAGGGCCTCGGTCATGCTGGCGTCCTGGCACCTTCCCTCACCGGCTTAGCCCCATGCGGCCGGCCAATACCTATCACCATGAATACGCAGGTGCATTTGGCGGTACTGCCTCATCTCCACCCTTTGACTTCCCTCCGGTGGAGGAGTTTTTAGTGGGTATGCCGAATATCGGTGAGTTCCACACTCTCAGTCCCGACTCCCATTGGGACTGGGGTAAGTGAATAAATCATTTTCTCCTACACTCGAAAAAAAAGCGTCAGTGCTTTTGTTGACAGTACCAGGCTACGTATCACAGGGGGGAGTGGGGGTGAGGCGACAGGGAAATGTACAGTTGCACAACGAAATCAGTGTAGGCCTCAGTCTCGCTAGTAAATGCAACTCAGAACTGCGGATATTTTCACTACCTGAGTGTCCTTAGCATGTCCCGCCCACTTGTCCCGCAACTGAGTTCCTCTTCCCAACGTACACACTCATATTGTGGCCGACTAGTAGATAACTTGAAGCCAACTGCTTTAGAAGTTCTATTTCTGGTCACGAGGAAACATTTCTGACAAATTAGAAGATGAGAAAGTCGGTATTCGGAGTTCTTCCAGATCAAGCTATCCCTTTCCTCCTGTGGGACATGCTGCTGAAATAGCTGCGACCTTGTAGGGCTATAGTTGCGGACAAAACATAGCGACAGTTTTACTTAGGAGAAGCAGACGATCTTCCTATTCCACTTGTGATTAAATTTAATCACACCAATTTAGTGCCAAATACCACCAGACTTAAACAAGTGTGGACCACTTCACTTGCTGCTGACAGGCTGAGGTTCACCCTGAATGCTTTCTCTGTGTGCCCCCTCTCAATAGGTATAACCATAGGGAGTTCTACTTCAGGATGAGTGTTACGGACGGCGTTTGTTGCTCAGGATGGATTGATAAGAAAGAAGGAAGTATATTGCTCCTCGACGGCTGTGTGTTGGATGCAGCGGACCTTCTGTAGCCTGGTGGGAGTCGTTTATATTCAGCAATTTTACACAGTTTTCTCACTTCGCAGTTCCCTTAAGGTAGATTCACATGGAATGTGAGCTCACGTAAATTGTCGTACCGCTTTGTGTGCACATTATTACCGCGTCTTATCTCTTCACACTTGCTTCAGACATCGAAGGTGGGTGAGTTGACACTCCCAACAGTCTGAATTTGAAGAAAATATCGAAAATGCATCTGTGACTCTTATCATCCAGGAAAGGAAGTGCAGGAACTGGGCATATGGCAATGAATTTGAAAAAGAGGCATTTGGTAACTTACTTTAGCTTAATTAACTGGTACAAGACCCAACATCTGCTTATGTGCTTTAGAACGAGCAAAGACAATTAATTCATTGGTAATCTAATAAAAGAGAAAACAAAAACGAAACACTCATTTTCGAAATGCAATTAAGAGAAAATCAGCTTTTAGAGTTGCATTCGCTAATAATTACAATAGGAGAAAGGACAAGTTTTATTCACAGTTATCATATAAACATGATTACCATGAGAGTGACTTATTGTATTTCTCTTGGCAATACCGACACACTTCTATTAATTTTTATCCATGACAGAATATAGCAGGAACTACATTAAAATCATGCAAATATATTTTCTGTCTTACTTTTCACTTTCTGTAATACGTATAGCAAATAGGGGAAGTATTGTATTCCACACAAACCTTCGCTGTCGAAATTTCACTAGAAAGAAATACATTGGAACCCTCTGAACCCATATAACAAAAAAAAACCAGTTTTAGAAAAAGTTCTGTGAGCGTGTGTGTCTGTGAACAGTATAACTCAAAAACGAAAAGTCGTTCTCAAAAATTGCCCTAACAATTTTGATTAAAGTACCATAGGTTTAAGATATTTATTTACATGACAATTGAAATGTATATGTTGAATTTTCTGGAATAGTCTCCGAAGTCCTCTTCACGATGAATGACTTTGTATAACTGGTAAACCGTAAGAGGTAGACAAAATATTACTACAGAGACAATGTAGATCTCCTTAAAGCACACAATTTATATCAAATAATTTTTACTTTCTCTACTACGTATAGTAAATAGGGAAAGTATTGTATTCCACTCAAAATTTCGATACCGAGATTTCACCGAAAATATATGTTTTGAGGCACCCTGAAATCCAAAAAAGAACTTTTAGAAAAAGCTCCGTGTGTGTCTGTGTAAACAGCATAAATAAAAAATCTGATGTGTTACACTCACATAACTTTCTCTACTCTTGTACAAACTATTTTTTCAAACACTTATTCTCCATATGCTTCATGTTAATCGAGATGTTAATCTTATTGCTAATTTTCTTGTAGATGCAAGGGGAATTGCTAGGCTTTAAGCGATAATCGAATATTTTAAGAGCTGGTTGCTATGTGAATATTCCATTCTCTTTTCATTACCAGGACAAAAAAATGAATAACGAATTTGAGATAAAGTATAAGTATTGGAAAATTTAAGGGAATAACAAGCAATATCTCGAAAATAGTTCACTCAACAAAAAATATGTATATGGCATAAATTGTGTGTTTTAACGCCATCTACATTTTCTGTGTAGTAAAATTTGGTCTATCTCTTATGGTTTACCAGTTATGCAAAAGTCGTTCACAATGAAGAATACTTTTGGAGACATTCCCAGAAAATTCAAGATATATATTTCATTTGTCATAAAAGTATCTTAAATATATAATATTTTAATAAAAACCGTTAGAGTCATTTTTGAGAAAATGAAAATTTTCGAAAAATGTTCCATGTAAAGGGTAATCTGGGGTGGGAAGATTTTCTTGAAAACCTTCGTGTCGCATCTCTGGCAGATACTGAACCTAAATATCAAGTTTGGTGTTTATCCGACTGTTCGATTGTGAGTTATGCTGTTCACAGACACACACACGGACATGTTTCCAAAAATGCTTTTTTTGGATTTAGGGGGTCCCAAAACATATATTTCCGGTGAAATTTCGGTATCGAATTTTTGGGTGGAATACAATACTTCCCCTACTTACAATACGTAGTAGAGAAAGTAAAAAGGAAAAGGTGCATAAAACCCAAACTTTGTATTTAGAATCAATATTTTCCAAAGTGGGGCACGAAGATTTTCAAGAAAATCCCTCACACCAAACCACCATACACATAGAAAAATTTGATTTGTTTTATTTTCTAAAAAATATCTCTAATGATTTTGATTTAAATACCATATATTAAAGATATTTACCTGGAAAGTAAAATGTATATCTTGATTTCTCTGGTAATAGGCTGTGAAGTGTTTTACATTCGAAAGGAATTTTATATAATCTTGTGTAACTGATAAACGCTACGACAGACGAACCGTTATTAAAAGTTCTAATTGTTCATTGCTTGATCATTCTTTAAAGTCCTTTCAACACTCAGTTGTTTCTCGCGATTACATCGAAACAGTATGGAATTTTAAGGCCAATAGTGTGCAGTTCTAAAACTTTTGACTATCGTTCTTCTCTTTGTATCTATTACGAAATGCGCAATGTAGTTATTTCAGTAAAGGTTTATTTGGGTTAAAATGCAGTAGACAGTAAAATAAGCCTTAGTAAGAATTGTTGTATACCCACTAATAAACTATAGAGTGTAGAGAACGTCATAAGAATGTATCACATCAGATTGTTTTGTGATGTTAACCATTTTCGAGATATTTCTTCTAATTGGTTTGAATTTTCTAATACTTAGTCTTTTCTCAAATAGGATGTCGTTATTCGTTTCCCTCCTCTCTTTGGGAATGGAAAGAGAACGGAATTTCATAGCCATTATATAGCAACTCGTTCTTAATAGTTTTGACTGTTACTCAAAGTCTACTGTATTCCTCTAATCTACAAGGAAATATATAGAAAAAACAATTTCTGCAAATGTTTATCTCGATTAACATGGAGTAGAAGAATAAGCGTTTGTAAGAATAGTTCGTACAAGAGTGAGCAGAGAATGTCATGTGAGTGTAACACATAAGATTTGTTAACAATGCACTCTTCTATAATGAAGTGCACGTGCTCTCACACTAGTCGCAAATGTTCGGAGCAGCAGTAAATTTAAATGTTACGTTACGGGTGCTACGTGGGAAGTCACGTGTTATCCGTGGCGTATGATAAAAAATACGAATACACGGAAAAACCAGCACCACATAGCGCTCTGAAACGTGACATGAGAACTCACATTCTGTACCGTGCCATGGCGAAAATATGATTCTACCTTTACTTGCGGAAGTGTCAGCGGAAGTGCATATATCTAATATTTCGGCCGAGTTAAGTAGCCTAACATTTCCCGAACGCGATATAAAGGGGGATCAAAATTCTGATTTTTTATCGCAAAGGACTCCGATTTATGCAATTCATTAAATACTCATATCTTTAAATGACAGACCCAACCAGAAAAAATGCTTATGAGTTTTTGTTTTACAGAGTGAGCAAAAGACTCCGAACCGCCTGCGCGGTGTTTTTCCTATTCGCGTTCTCGGCGCTCGTTGCCGTCTGCCGCTATCACAGAAAGGCGCGGATGAAACCACACAATATATTTAAAACTACTTTTAAAGGCTTTACTTACCAACTTTAGGAAAGGTGCTGAAACTGGCCACCATCGTTTTTGGCACCTTTTTTAGGAAACTATTCATCACTCGCCGTGTTCACGTTGAGAAATTTTCTGGCGGATATTTTGTTTTAATTCTTCCAGGGTGTGTGTGTTTTTTTTGTACACTTTATGTTTTTAAGTTACCCCGGAGGGGTATTTTATGAACAATAAAACCGGCTGCGCGGTGTTTTTCCACTGGGCGTATGGAAAATGTGATAAAAACATGATAATGTACTGCTGCTATAAATAAAGTCACGCTGTTGTGGTTTTGCTGTGTAGTGTGAAGTGGAGTTTTGAGTTGACGGTGATGTGATGCAGTTCAGTTATTACGGGTTATTTATTATTTTGTTCTGTACTTAGTCACAAAGTATATTATCGCTCAGTATATGTGTATTTATTTATGATTCGTATGTGTTAACTCGGTCAGCTCGCCAAATGAAAGTACGATTTGCAGAATGATTTCCAGGTGTAAAAGTTCCAGGCCGTACAACAATCCATGAACTTTACAGTAATTTTCTGGCCACAGGAAGTGTTCAAGTTAAGAAATCTAAAAGACGGCGTTCGGTTCTTACCGAAGAAACATTAGACGACATCGGTCATTGTTTGGAAAATTCCCCCCAAAAATTCCATGATGGATAGTTTCCTGTATAACAATAATAGAGATATTTTATTTAGGCCCATTTATAAACCGTTTGGGGAAGAAGTTAAATTAATTAGCCTGCTCTAATTGTGACACAAAGAATGCTGCATAGAACTGTCATAATAAATGTTCCAGCTATTTTTTTCGAGAAAGTCTAATAGTTTTGTATATACTTTTCCGGTATTACAATGTACAAACACATTTTCGGCAACCAAGACTACAGTTTTAACATCATCTTATCACTTTTCTCCATTCTCGCCTTTTGGAACATAAATCTTCCTCAAATTCACAATCCATCATTGCCTAATTCCTTAAATCCACGTGCTATGCGGTCTTCCTTTTCTCCTCCTTTCTGGTGGCGTCCACTCCATTATTCTTTTTGGTAATCTTTTATCTTCCATTCCTTTAGCATGCCCATACCATTCTCATTTTTTCTGTTGAATAAAATCTAAAATTGAGTTTTGAACATTCATATTTTCTTTTATAACTCATTTCTCATCTTTTTCTCTTTTATATATCCTAGCAGATCTCTTCCAATAAAACTTTTCTGTTACCAATAATTTTTTATTCAACTGATAGTTGAATCCACACGTCGGGTCATAGGTTATAATACTTCTAAATATTGCTTTAAAATTGTATTTTAGTTTGAAAATGTAATTTAGGGTTGCTTACGAGCTATTTAACCATAATCGAAAATAATCATAACATTTTTTTAGACACTATGGCGTAAAAGCAGAAATTCTACCTCAGAGCATACGAGCTAAAAGATTTAGATTATCGCACTAGTGTAACCAACCATCTTCAGTGTAACCAAGTTTGGTTTTGAAAGGGGATACATTATACATATATAGGAATTGTACATATGAAAGGGGAACCATACATATAAGAATTGTACAGTAATAATTTAAGTCACTAACATCTTAAAACATTCAACATCTAACATTTGTACAGAGCTGATTGTAAGAAACGGGCGAGCTAGCAGAATTCCAAGAAAGCATAAAGAGCATACCTTTCACCAGCCAACAGGCAGGGTACCGGTAACGGTACGGAGAAATAGAAAGAGACAGATAGAGAAAAGAAAGAGACTGAGATATGGAACTAGCTTCATAACGCTCCAAGATGGCGCTTAAGCGCACGGATCTGAAGCCACACATTCTCATACATGTTAAGGTAACACGGTCGGAGGGCCAATAGGGAACGTCGTTACATTTTTAAACGCAGAGGTGAGCGTCACTAGGCTCCCGTATATAAGGGCAGGCAAGGCCTCCGTGCCCGCTCTCTCTCTCTTTCTAACTGATTTTCAAGAATTCACGTCGACACGAGGTGCTACAGATGCACGTGGGTGCACAAGGGCGGGAGTGCGTCTGCAGATAGCTAGGCTCCTGACTAATTTAAAGTGTTGGGATTATAATAATGGAAAAAGCTAGCCGCCCATAATAAACTTCATTTATTAAGGGAAAATTGAGGTTATTTCTTAAACTTTCCTCACCCACTATAACCTGAGAATTAATAATTAGATATAGTTAGGAATGGAATACGCAACAACCGACGAGCATCAACAGCCGAGGAAGAACACTGCCGAAGACCACATCAACCCAAGGATCGACGATTTCCCACTACAAATGTCGCCCAACGACTATTTCCCGCTACAGTTTCAAGTCCAATCACATGGTAATTACCCTTTGTATTTGCACATGTTTAATAACTCGACTTGGTTTGATTAGACTTTACTTTTATATCTTTTTGCATGATTAATTTCTCATGGCGCTAGCATTATCAATGCTCGCACAATACAAATCGTCATACTTCAATTTATCGCAATTCGTTGTAGAGTTTACCTATACGTTATATTGTTAGCTTTCTTTGATCTAAAACGCTGTGATTAAATGGGGGAAATTATGAATTCAGAAGAAACTGAAATGGAAGTGAAATTACAGAAGCAGCAGAAACAATAACACTAGAAGCACTTACCTAAAAATGCAGAAAAAAATATGAAATAGAATTTAATCGCTTCATTGCCTGGTATAAGGCAAAACATGGTGAAAATAATTTCACTGAAAATGACTGCTAGCGAATCAACAAAACATCAAAACACATCGCCTTTTAACGTCATTTCTTTTGTTTAAAGAACGCATTTTAAACGTGATCTCTATTAGTTTCAGGAATCAGTATAATATTATTGATATTTTACAAATTCGAGCACTGTCTAAAAATAGTATATGCCACACGTGTTAAAAGTGGTCTTATTTTGCTCGTGGGATTGCGAAACGAAGGCCGTAGGCAAACATTCCTACTTCAAAATAAAACTCTACTTTTACACTTTGTGTCATAATCTACTATTATACCAGTAGATTATTGTTATCATCATCACATTTCTTCTTATTATACCCATGCCACATTAAATCCATAATGAACTGCAAATACGCTGCATAATCAACAGTTTGAGAAAATTCGCAAAAGTGGTTTACTTAGAACAGTTGAGAACAGAAAAGGTAGTGGCATCTCTGTTAAAGCACACATTATGATTCTTGGTGTGTAGCCGGTAGGATGAGGGATAGGTAGGTTACTGAAGAATTCCGCTATGTTCCCCCACAAGTGTAGGTGTAACGCCTAATAAGCAGCGCTTTCACCGCGTGCCTAAAAGGTCACGCAAAATCTTCACATTTGCGCAACTCATCTCATATTATACCCAAATCCAGCTAACTTATAATTGAATTAATTGTTCTTTCACACAAGCCGTGTGTTGGACAGGGTTGGAAAGGTAGAATCAGATGACTGAAAAATTCAATGCCATAGCCGGGATTTGAACCACGGATCTCCCGGTCTCCGTCCGGTTGCTCTAACCACTGAGCTACCATGGCAACATGCCGACACGACATTAAATTCTCCAGCATTTCGCATTTTTCCCGGTAAACCACAAGGAGATCTCAAATTGTATTGAGATGCCATACCCCAATGGCGACTTACATTTATGTAAGTACTTTAAGTTCCGGGCTTTATAGTTGCAACCACTATTAGGTCAATTAATGGAATTAATTGTTCTTTCACACAAGCCGTGTGTTGGACAGGGTTGGAAAGGTAGAATCAGATGACTGAAAAATTCAATGCCATAGCCGGGATTTGAACCACGGATCTCCCGGTCTCCGTCCGGTTGCTCTAACCACTGAGCTACCATGGCAACATGCCGACACGACATTAAATTCTCCAGCTGATTCGCATTTTTCCCGGTAAACCACAAGGAGATCTCAAATTGTATTGAGATGCCATACCCCAATGGCGACTTACATTTATGTAAGTACTTTAAGTTCCGGGCTTTATAGTTGCAACCACTATTAGGTCAATTAATGGAATTAATTGTTCTTTCACACAAGCCATCTGTAAGACAAGGTTGAAAAGGTACAATCAGACTAATGCTATAGTCGGGATTTGAAACACGGACCTTCCGGCTTAATGTCGTGGTGGCATGTTGCCATGGTAGCTCAATTGGTTAAAGCAACCAGACGGAAACCAAAGATCCATGTTTCAAATCCCGGTTTGTAGCGTTTTGTGCGCTATTTTGTTGCGTTACTGTTACCTCGCCGTTGTTCTCGTCTCTGCGTCATTGTAGGGTGAAGTCTTCAGGACTCGAGATCGCCGATATCAGTCAGGAAGCACTTATGAACGTCGCATCTCAGGGTCAACTGTCGGCGAGTCGGTCTGAAATTCCCTACTGTTGTTGTCAAGGTAGGATTGCGGGAGAGTGACACTAGGATATTATTCTTGAAGAAAACGTTTTCACATCCTCACTAAAACGCCTATTACTGCCAGAAAACCTGCAAGATCCTTGTTCTTTTTCTACGCCGTACGGTTCTTATATAGAGAATATTTTTACTCAACGTGATGCGTGTTTCCTTACCGGAGAATCACGGCAGACTGCCCCAAAACCATTCGCATTCACATATATCAACGACTGCTCTCCTCCAAGTTTTATACACGCCATTGCTTCTTCCTATGCTTCCATTGGTTCTCGCACTTATTCCCTACGTTTATTGCTTCCCTGGTTGAAAATTCAAAGCTTAACTGTAAGAAATGTCCGTTGCCTCATAGCGTCTGTTTACTTTAAAACTTGCCTCATACCCACGAAGTACAAAAGAACGTTTCGATTTTTATGGCCCCACGCTCGGAAAACATAATGGACAGTCTAAAACGAAGCTACTCTTATTCTTGCCTAAATCTTGCAGTTTTTCTTATGCAATTACGCCTTTATTTATTTTACAATATTATGGAAGCTTAAAACATATTTACAGCTTATGAAGGGCTTTCGATTGATACAAATTTTAATCCTATGGCTTTAAAATTATGGAATTTATCAAATTGAATGTTAATTAATTATTAATAATTCCTAAAATATAATTATTATAGAGTTCCTTTTTATGTGTTCTTAATCGGCGGAAATATAGCTACAAGCTATGGCATTGAATTTTTCAGTCTGATTCTACCTTTCCAACCTTGCCCTTGTCCTTGTGTGAAAGAACAGTTAATTACCACTGAATAACCTAATAGTTGGTTAAACTATGAGAGACTTTTAACTACTTACAACATTGTAAATCGTCATTAGGGTGTGTCATTTCAAAATGAATTTGAGATTTCCTTGTGGTTCACCGGAAAAACATGCAAGTCAGTTGGGGAATTTAATATCCTACCTGTATGTTGACATAGCAATTTAGTTGTTAGAACAACTCGACCGAAATCGGAAGATCCGTGGTTCAAATCCCAACTATGACATTTAAATTTTCAGTCTGATTCTACTTTTCCAACCTTGTCCTACACACGGCTTGCGTGAAAGAACAATTAATTACCGTTGATTGATCTAATGGTTGGTTAAATTATGAAACCCGGGACCTTTAAGTACTTAAAACATTATCAGTCATTAGGGTATGTCATCTCAAAATGAATTTGAGATCTACTTGTGGTTTACCTGAAAAACCTGCGAGAAATTAATGTCCCACCGGTATGTTGCCATGACAGCTTGGTTGTTGGAACAACCCGACGGAAACGGAAAATCCGTGATTCAAATCGCGGTTATGGCATTGAAATTTTCAGTTGACCCTACCTTATAAACATTACCAACATTATAATTTTTTTAGAACAAAAGGAATAGCGATTATGAATGTTGTCACTGAGAAACAAGGAAGTCAGATCAGTGGGCATCGTGAACCATTGCGGTAAGGAGAGATCTCATGAATTTTACTGGTCATGCATTATATAGGTTGTTCATTAAAATTACAAAATATTGATAACTTGGAAGCCAAACTTAGCAATAATAACAAATAATTATTAATAATAAACCAGAGTTACATAACATGGTTGATAATCACACTCAATGAAAGGTAGATTATCCTACTCAGTTGGCCAATCAAACACTTGCTACACTGATAGTGTTTCATGGTGGTGCATCTTCCTTCGGAAGGGAAGTAAAGCCGGAGGTCCCGCGTCGTAGACTTACGGCACGTAAAAGAACCTCAAAGAGGCCTCTGAGCAAAAGTACCGGACTTTCACGCACAATACAGAATGGGACGCTAAGGACCACAGCAGTTAATGAACGACCATAAATAAAACTCAATTTCATTTGATTTATGACGGTGAACTTGTTTTTAATTTTTATGAATGCAGTGAGTGAGATCACGTAGGCTGTGACTTAATAATAACAACTGAAAATACCGCGCTTTGGAAGTCAAATATTGGTAATATAAAATCAGCTGTAGATAATTTAACACAAGTGATTGAAAATTTGCGAGGAAACGTTAACAGTAGCAGTAATCAAACTGTCAATTCAAAAACCCAAGAATTAGTTATAAATTATAACTGCACAATCAATAAGTAGTACTGATGTATTCCCTAATCTCAGTTATCTGTAACTTAGTTAATTGTTTCATATTTTGTTTCAATAAAATTGTATCATTTTAGAGACCCTACGCATTTGTTTCCTTTTGACAAACATGCACCATAGTCTACACTGCAGTGGCTAACAAACATGGTTGGCGCTAAACTAGCTAAGCTCATAATAAGTTTTTTGTGTGATTATCTGCCGAGTAGTGAGATACAGTATTTCTAACATTTCAATGATTTCAGTCTAATTATATAATATAAAATATAATACAGCCCGCCTTAAAGCAACATGTGCATATATAATATATAAAATGTATGTAACACTCATTGTATTAATGTTTACATTATTTTGAACATGTTTAATAATGTTATGTGAATGTATTACGTAATTTAATAATGTAGGAGCTGTGAGAATATAGGTCAAAAGTTACTAACAATGAGCTAACAATGAGGTAACCTTGAGGCAATAATTAAAGTAATAATGCTACTAGTAATTCTTGGAGTAACAATAATGTAATTTTTGAGACAGTTTATAAATAGCCAATCAACAACCAGAAAACCTGAAAGTTAAATGAAGGTATTCTATTGGAGTAGGATTAGCCAATCAGAAACTGAAATAGAGCAAATTCTACAAATTCAGAAGTCAGTTGCTTGTAGACAGCGTTCCTAACTGGACCCGAGACGCGTCCTCGAGAAGTTTAATACGTATTCAGTGTGAGACGAAAGTTCATTACGGCGAGGATATTATAAAGTTTACGTGTTTAAAAAGTGCAAGTAATTAATAAATAATCTCACAGCTCTCTATACCAGTGAAGTGTTATTTAATCGTGTCAAGGATTAATAAATGGAGTGAAGTAAAAATTATAATCTGTGTAAACCTACATTCTTTAGCCGCATCACACCTTGTTAAGAGAAACATGTTTCTACAAATTAATACTGACGCAGCCGAGGCAAACATAAATATATATAATATTTAAAGAAATATTAAAATACAAAGTTTATTCCTAAACATTGGGGCGAAGGCCACCGAAAAGTAAAGTTGGGGCGAAGGCCACCGAAAAGTGAACGTTGGGGCGAAGGCTACCGGAAACTTTGTACCGTAGTGGGGCAGTTGCTATATCCAGTTTTTGGCTCCCCAACAGTCGAGCTACAATACAGCCTACTTCAAATTGGCTTTCCATACATGAGACAACAATACAACTTCCACAGTAGCACTCGTGCTACTAGTTTTACACAGAAATTTAATTTCGGTTTCAAACTCCTGCATTTTTTCATAAGATAATTATTTCGAGATCTTCTATCTGGAAGTAATTATCATGAAAAGAAGCATTCATTAACCTCAATTAAATTGTCATAACACTATCAGCATCAGTGTCACTACTGTTGATAGTTTTCAAGAGAAGTTTAGCAATAAGCATCACATTATTGCTATAATAATAATAATAATAATAATAATAATAATAATAATAACCACCGTCATTATTAATATATTGCCGTTTGCGAAAATTGCAACACCAAGAAGGAAACGCATGAATTCAATGAATTTAGTACCAAAGGTTAGATGGATCACAAGTACCAAATGATAAACTTTTCAAATCTATACATGACCTTTGAGCTCTAATGTTCAGTGGTCTCCATGCGCTGTAATTGGAGCTGTTATACACCCAGGCATTGAATCAAAAAGTTTCTGAATAAGTTCCTGAGCGATTTTCCTCCAAGCAGTTTGTATTCGAGCCCACAAATCCGTGACGCTGGTTACTGGAGGACCGTGACGCACCAGGTGCCGACCAACCCATGTTCGATGGGCGACATGTCAGGCCATGTTCAAAGTGCTCTCAATTCGTAGAAGGCGAGATCGGTTGTTATAACCAATGGCGCCCCAAACCATCATACCTGCTGTTTGTCCACCATACCGCTCAACAACGCAGTCCTCCAGGTTGCGCTTACCACGGCACCGCCGATCACGTATGTGGCCTTCACTGTAGGACACGTTGAAGCGGGACTCGTCCGAAAAGACTACAATTTGCCAGTCAGCACCTCAGTGAGGTATTCACGTGCCCAATGCAGTCGAGGAGCTTGTGGTTTCTGGACAATGGAAGCTGACGTAATGGCATGCATGCAACCAGTCCAACCTGCAGCAGACGGCGACGAACCGTTGATACAGACAAGTTCACACCTGTTGCAGTGCTCCAGTGTCGAGCCGACACTGTGGATGAAGCTGTACGGTCCGTTATGGACATGCGGACAAGATGGCGGTCATCCCGTGCTGTGGTCATGTTCCGTGGTCCAGTACCAGCTCTTTGCCGTGTACGACCTTCATCTATCCACTGCTTCCACACGCGCATCACTGTCGTAGCAGCATGCCATGTACGAGCCAAAATGTCACGGTATGACAAACCCGCTTCTTGGAGACTAACCATTCGTTCGAACTCACTCACATACCAACATGGCTCCCTTTGACGTCGACGAGGCACAATGGCACTCAATTTATTGTTTACACCTTGTGTGACAGCTCTGCACTGACTACACTGGGCGCAACAGTGACCTTGTCGTACCGACACGAGAGGGCTCTGCTCGGTCTACGTGTACCCCATCTCTCTGCAAACTTAATCACTTATTGCTTGCACACTCTCCTACACTTCCACCAAGTTTGGAGTTATTCGGGAAATTCTTTCTTGGTGTTGCAATTTTCACAAATGGCAGTGTAGTTAATTATATAAAATAAATTCCTGCATATTGCGTATAATTCATAGAGAAACAAAGAATAATAAAATAATACCCTTGAGGGCTGAGCGTCATTCGCTGACAAGCATGAAGAGAACACTTCTAATAGCTTCCGATAGAAGCTTAGCAAGAAACATAACTTTATTATTATTATTATTATTATTATTATTATTATTATTACATCATCATAAAGAATTGAACTACACTTTCAAATTAAAATGTCTGGACCTAACAAAAATTCCTGTATAGTTTTAATTATTGAAAGAGCGTAGAAAGTAAATAATAAATATCCTTGGCTATTCACACAGAACGGACTGAACTACGAGCCCGTCGGAGAGCGCTTTCTGACGTCATCTAGCTAGAGAGGCACAAGTGCGCGATTGGTGGTTACGAATGAACGTGCCTTCCGAAATATCGGTCTCTTTTGGGGTTCACTGTTAAGCACAAAGAACTATAAAACACTTTTTCTCTGTTACATAATTCAGTGGAGCACAAGATAGCATTCCTTGTAAGGGACTCTGAATAGACGTTTCTAAATGTAAAGTAGCTATTGTGAACAATATTAGTCATAATTGCAGAGGTTATACTTTTGTTGAAAGTCACAACCTTTGTTTACAAGAATTTCCTATCGCAATCAGAATAAGAGATACGTAAACTGGTTTGGCGGGCAGTAATTCAAGAACATAAATTTTCTGAGTAATGACCAAGTATTGCGTGTTGTTTTACAGGAACATTCAACAGACCATAATTTTCACGTCGCTCACTTCTTTTATTTGACAAGATGAAAATATGAACAAAAAGACATTAGAAATGCTCTAAATGGCCTACAGCGAGATTATATTATCTTCGAAAGTGAAGTTTATGCTTTAAGAGGGAGAGATATAACCGGTTTCGCATGGATTAATATTAACTTTACGAATTTACTTTTAAATACGAGGAATATTTTGAAAGGAAGTTCCATATATAAAGTACGAATTACTAAATATGTTTCGATAGTATATTAATTTCTCTACCACGTACCAAGCGGGTTGGCTCAGGCGGTTACTCTGTGGCCCGCATTCGTCGATCCCCGGCGACTGCCCACTCTGGCCAATGGGGTTTTTCGTGGTTTCCCGGGGTGGCCAGGCTGGGGTGGTTCATCTTCACGCACGACTCTCCTTCCTCTCATTTCCTGTACACAGCATTTTCCTTGTCATCTGTTTCAGGGTTGTAGGACCAGGCGACGGTGTTCGGCGAGTTGCGGCTGGGCGGTGGCTTGCCCTCCGTAAATGTTTCTTTCCTGGCGTCGCTGAGCTCCCTCCTCAGCGCGGGACTCCGCTCCGGAGGGCCCAGAACCGTGCGGCGGCGGATGCGTTCTATCTGGAAACGTTTGGGATCCCGTCCATGCTTGCGGCCGTCGTCATCCGGATCTGGTTGCCCTTCGGGTGTCTCCCTTCATCCTTCCCTCCCAGGAGTCACGTTGGAAGCACAATGGGCCGACTGGTCTGCGTGTGGTGCTCGAACCGATTCCGCGGCCCCTGCGTGATACGTACCTTTACCTTTCTCTACCACGTCCTATTACATATAGAATTTATTGCATTCCACCCAAAAATTCAATACAACGAGTTTTCACCGGAAATACATGTTTTGAGACACATTGAATCCAAATAAAGCGTTTTTGGAAACACGTGTATGTGTGTGTGTGTCTGTGTATGAACAGAATTAAAAAAACGAAAAGATGCGACACGAAGATTTTCAAGAACATCCCCCTAACCCAATCTACACTTTACATGGAGCATTTTTTTGAAATTTTTTATTTCCTAAAATGCCTCTAGTTATTTTGATTAGATTACATATATTAAAGACATTTACATGACAAATAAAATGTATATCTTGAATTTTTCTGGAATAGTCTGTGAAGTCCTCTTCATTCGCAAAATATTTGTACAATCTTGTATAACTGGTAAACGTTAAGCGATAGACGAAAGCGTACTGCACAAAAAGTGTAGATCTGTTTAAAATTCACAATTTATATTTCAAATAAGTTTTTCTGTGGCATAAACAATTTCTGAGATAATTTTACTTTCTCTACTACGTATAGTAAGTAGGGGAAGTATTGTATTCCACCCAAAAATTCGATACCTAATAAGCCATAGAGAGTAGAGAAAGTCATGTAAATGTATCACATCAGAATTTTTTTACCTAAGCCTTCCAACCTTACACTAGCTTTCTACTAGTTATCTGTGTTTTTCGAGCATTTGTTTTAGCATAACTTAAGTTTTTTGGAACCTCGTCACAGACTTCCGCCACCAATTCGTCAAGGAAACATGTAGCTGTTTTCTGGAGTTACAACCTTCTGTACTGAAAATGGCCTGTAGGGACATATGCTGTGCAGTTTGTGTAAAACGTCGTGACAGTCTCCCACTCCTGAAACACCGATGCGCAATTGCACTGAGCATCCCACTTGCATAATAAGAGAGGGGGGTCAGTGTGGAACCTGCTGTGGGTGTGATAATCACAATCACTTCTAGTCCCTTGCTTCCCCACCACTCTCATAGCTTCTCCTCATTTCTCCTCTCTTGCGCATATGGAGTTTCACGACGTATTACACAAGCTGTAAATGGATGAAAGCTTCTGGAAGGACATAAGTAACGAGTCGTCTATTTTGGCTAACATCACATTAATTTGCAGATTCACAATTATTTTCTTTCAGCTACTCTGTGATAAAGTTCTAATCTCCAGACCACTACTTTGAATCTGTCCTGAAACCAATATTACCAGTAACACAATTTCTTCTGCGATGGAATCTTAGATATAGAATAATGCCTCTCAAAAATTTTACGATTGTTTCATGGACTAGCAGTGAACCTCTATTAGGAGTAGCCATGAAAATTTATTCTACACCAGAATGAGAATTTAATTGATTGTGAAAGCTGTGTGAAAAGAAACCTTAAGGCTTATACAATGGAATAAATAAGCTAACCGAAATATTCAGTAGTTCTTATTTGATTGCATACCGGACCCTTCTTTAAAACATCCCTGGTATGTTCAAATTCTGCATACAAAGTTGTACTTGTATGTAAATGTGTGCTCTTGTAAAGCTATATTTATATGCATTGGAACAAAGACAAAATTTAAAGCTTTATTATTATTATTATTATTATTATTATTATTATTATTATTATTATTATTATTATGAAATATAATTGTAGAGTAGTATTTTGTAAAATTATCGTCTTTTCAATGATAAGACATAGAATTAGATGTTCTTTAGACAGTTAATTTATTAATAATGCAACAAATGAGAATATCATTTCTGTGAGAACACACTTTATTTATTACTAGATACTCAACGTAACACAAACGTTACACCTGAGTCACTTTGGCACACATCAGAATACACCACAACTGATCCGTCGAATCAAATCACAACTGAATTGCTGAACTGCACGACTCACAAGTGACTGCTGAATTGCTCAAATTAAACTGCACTGTACACTGTCACTTCTAACAGAACTCAACTCGATTCAATTCAGCACTGCTTGTCCTACCGACAGCAATCCCTTATACAGACGTCCATACCAGCGGAACGTTCAAGAAAAAGAACCTACTAGAATACACCAAAACGAAGGTTCCGGAACAAGTAAGCAGCATATAAAGAGACTTTTATTCAATGCTGTCTATTCTGTTGTTTCCGCTCGCTATTGCTCCGGCGGCCCGTCTCAGGCCCCGGCCAGGTATCGAGCCGGGAGGCACTACCGGCCGCAGGTCACAATATTCTTACTACTAATAATTTATTTTAAGCAATTCTGATTTGCAAGCAAGCACAAGGCTTTTTTTCACAATCTCTGACAATCTAATAGCCCCTTTGGTTTAAAATGGTTCTCGAGAAAAATGCACCTATAGCATGAAAAATAATGTATAAGTTTTAAGAAACAAGTATTAAAATATGGCTATTCTTCAGCTTAATATGCGCCAACAAAGCATAAGAACTAGCTATTTCGTTGAAATTTCATATTTTTCCATACAGAGCACAATAATTAAGCATAACTGTCCATAGGTTAGCAAATATTTTGAAAAGAATGCAAAATAATTGCCAAACTGGCAAAAGAGGGCATGACACGGCTAGCTTTTAATTAATTTTGTACCAATTTTCAAAGGTATGTACATCTAAAACTTCCAGATAAACAGAAGTAGGTTTAAATGTTTTAAACAATACTATTATAAATAGAAATGTTTAGCCCAAACTGGTATCTCCCTTATTTAAAGGAAGATAAATGTGATTGTAAATGAATATTTCCTACTTTAATTGTTTTCCTAATGATGTATGATGTCCGACTTAAATATGTTCTCGGTACAAGTGGGAAACTTATCGTTCAACCAAAACGCCTACTTGTTGATACAGATAAAGATAAATGGAAACCTAACTGAAAAAAACAATTACGCATTACATTCACATTACACTCTACCTCTATCGCTTATTAGTAGGTATACAAACTATTCTTACGAAAGTTTCTTTTTCTATATTTGTACTTAATTTCAAACATTCTTTGCGAAAATAGCTGTATTACACATTTCGTTACAGACACAAAGGAAATAGAGATAGTCAAATGTTTTAGAACTGGACGCTACACCCTGGCCCTAAAATTCCATACTGTTTCCATGACATCGCGAGAAACAACTGGAAATCGACAGTACTTGAAAAGCATGACAAAGCACTGAACAATTCAAACCATTAGTAACGGATATCTCAGAAATGGCTTATGCTACAAAAAGTTATTTGAAGTAAATTGTGGGTTTTAAAGAGATCTACATGTTTTGTGTAATACGTTTTGGTCTATCCCTTAACGTTTACCAGTTAAACAAGATTATACAAAATTCCTTCCAATGAACAGGATTTTACAGGTTATTCCCAAAAAATTCAAAATATACATTTTATTTGACATATAAATATCTTAATGTACGGCATTTTAATAAAAATTGTTGGACCCATTTTTTTAGAAAATGAAATATTTTGGAAAATCTTCAATGCAAAGGATAGTTTCCGAAGGGGATATTTTCTTGAAAATCTTTGTGTCGCATCTTTGGAAGATACTGGACCAAACTACCAACTTTGGTATTTATCCGACTTTTGGTTTTTGAGTTATGTTGTTCACAGGCACTTACACAAGACCTTTTTCCAAAAATCTGATATATTACACTCACATTTTTCTCTAGACTTGTAAATCTATTTTTACAAACGCTTGTTCTTCATCTACTCCATGTTAATCGAGATAAACATTTGCAGAAACCATCTTATTGCTAATTTTCTTGTAGGTGTAAGGGGAATATGGTGAGCTTTAAATGATAGTCAAATCTTTTAAAAGCTGGTTGCTTTGTGGAGCATTCCATTCTCTTTGCATATCCAGGACATAGAAACGAATAACGAATTCCCTTTTGAGAAAAAGCATGAGTATTGAAAAATTCAAACAAATAACAAGGAATATCTGGGAAATGGCTCACTACGCAAAAAATATATAGGACATAAATTATGTGTTTTAACGAGATCTACATTTTTTGTGTAGAAAAAATTTTGTTTATCACTTATGGTTTACCAGTTATACAAAAGCCGTTGAGAAAGAAAAAGACTTTTGGGTACATTTCCAGAGAATTCAAGATATACATTTTATTTGTCATGAGAATATCTTAAACATAAGATATTTTAATCAAAATCGTTAGTCTTCTTGAGAAAATCAAAATATTGGAAAAATGCTCCACGTAAAGGGTAATCTGGGGTGAGGGATCTTCTTGAAAATATTCCTGTTGCATCTTTAAAAAATACTGAACCTAAATACCAAGTTTGGTATTTATCCAACTTTTCATTTTTGGATTCAGGGGAACTCAAAGCATGTATTTCCGGTGAAATCTCGATATCGAATTTTTGGGTGTAATGAATACTTTCCCTACTTACTATAGGTAGTAGAGAAAGTAAAAATGCGTTTCTTACACTCTCTACTAAGTATGGTAAGTAGGAGAAGTATTGTATTCCACCCAAAAATTTAATACCGAGATTTCACCGGAAATATATGTTTTGAGTCCCCCTGAATCCCAAAGAAGCATTTTTGGAAACATGTCCGTGTGTGTGTTTGTGAACGGCATAACACAGAAACGAAAAGTCGGATAAGCACCAAACTTGGTATTTAGGTTCAGTATCTTCCAGAGATGCGACACGAAGGTTTTCAACAAAATCATTTCACCCCAGATTACCCTTTACATGGAACACTTTTCGAAAATTTTAATTTTCTCAAAAATGGCTCTAACGATTTTGATTAAAATATCATAAAATGTATATCTTGAATTTTATGGGAATGTCTCCAAAAGTATTCTTCATTGTGAACGACTTTTACATAATTGGTAAACCATAAGAGATAGACGAAATTTTATTACACAAAAAATGTAGATCGCGTTAAAATACACAATTTATGTCATATACATGTTTTTGTTGAGTGAACCATTTTCGAGATATTGCTTGCTATTCCCTTAAATTTTCCAATACACTTTTTCTCAAATGGGAATTCGTTATTCATTTTTTTTTCCTGGAAATGCAAAGAGATTGGAATACTCCACATAGCAACCAGCTCTTAAAAGATTTGACTATCGCTTAAAGCCTACCAATTCCCCTTGCATCTACAAGAAAATTAGTAATAAGATTAACCTTTCGATTAACATGAATCATATGGAGAATAAGCGTTTGTAAAACTAGTTTGTACAAGAGTAGAGAAAGTCATGTGAGTGTAACATATCAGATGTTTTAATGTAGGAGCCTCAATATATGAATTTTCGGTTTAATCTCAATATCGAATGGAATGCAATAGATAACGTTCATACTTACTATTTACGTGGTAGAGAAAGGAAAAAAAAGAAAAGAAAAATGAGGCTTCAAAAGCCTTCTTCTTCTTCTTTTTCTTCTTCTCCTTTCCTCAGCTAAATGAGGATTATACCCAGTGATCAGGTGTGCTGTTATAACTTCATAAATCATGATCATGATGTCGGTACAGGTATAGCATGTCAGTTTTGTTTTCGAGTGATTTACTTATTTGTTAATACAGAATGCCAAGGCAGTGGCAGATTCGGTTTCACCTGAGGAAACTACCAATTCTCTTTCTCTTAAAGTCGTCTTCAGTCAAGGACGCACATATCTTTCGAATTCGGGCTTCGATCTGGTTTGTGACTTATAGCACGACCTACAGATTTTCTTTCGGGGTTTCTTGTCTCCTAAACCAAACTGCAGTTGTTTCCATAAATATTACTTTATTTGATGCGCTATATTTTAAGACTCAGTGACTTACATACGAATTATAAACCTGATATTTTATTGTTATTATAGCTATTTAATATGTCTGTGTTTGAATTTCAACAGAGCTTTAAAGCTTAACGTTTGATTTATGAAGTTTATATTCACCAGGTACTAAATACATAGGCCATTATTGATTCAGTTTTGCTTTGAGAGAGTGTGTATGCGTTTTGTTTGCGTTTGACTATATCCTTTGTATTTATGTATGTGTGCGTTCGGTGGCCAAATGGGGAACCAGGGGTTCAAAGGTTAAAATAGTATTCAATGCAAAAGCTGTGCTCCTGTAACCATGCAGAAAACCAGAATTCTAATTTCATGAACTGTTAAAGTCTAATACATTATATGCTATTAGATGTGTTAATTTTTATAGTGAATGGATTGTATCTAGTAAAAGAGCTGCTTCATCTTTCATATTGATCCACATTTACGTAAAGGATCTACACTGGCAGCTTCCTTAATTATTTGTTAGGCTAAGGTGCTATGAGATAGTAATTAGTTAATTAATAAGACAATATAGTAGCAGCGGCTACGAAGCTCAAACTATAATAGTACGTTTTTCTGAAATTCCGCATAATACGTGTATTTAGATAAGTTGAATTCGCTTTTTCATCAAGCATCTTTCCTTCTTTCTCCGTCAAGATTTGACACTAACTTTCGGGTTTTGCAGTATATTTGCTTTCTAACTGTACACAGTTACGAAACATTATATAATATTGTGTCAAAGTGGGCCTTTGCTACGTGGATAGCGAGTGTGGCCTTCAGCACTAGCCGGCGCATGATTGGTTGTTGAGGTGACGTACCTACTGAGCGAGTTCTCTCAGCGATATAGCGGGAGAAGAATAGTCCTGTGTTTGACACTCCAATGAGCGACCGGAAGAGAGAGAAGTCTTGGTTCGTCACTGATGTCAGCGATCGCGGAAGAGAGTAGCGGAGTCCTTTGTTCGACACTCTAATGAGCGATGGGAAGAGACATAAGGCTGCTTCACACGTGTCTTATTGCAACGCTATGCGAAAGGAGAAAGTGAATGCCTGGGGAAAACTGAAATAAATCACAATATATTGATAACAAGTTCGTGTATTTAAAATACCTAAAATATCAGTCAGCAGCTTTAATAGATATCGAAGGTATCTAATTTAGATCAGACATAACAGGTTCTAAAACTGTCGGAGTGAAGTAAAGCAAATACTTGACCAGTATGAGGATATCGTTATTTCGCTGAAAAGCTTAAAGGTATATCTTACAGGAAAGAATTGTGTAAATCAGAACCACCTTTGAAATTAAGAGAGAAAACTTTTCAATGAATTTCTTATCGAATATTTATAATAATTGAAGCCTGGGTTGTGATATTACAGTATTTCTCTCGTTTAGATTTCTTTATTCGACTTCTAACGCCTCTCGAGTTTCTTCAGCGTTGAAGAATTCCAACAGTATAAAGCAGAAGAGATGTTTGTCGCTCCCTGTAACCACAGAAGGGCAATAGGAAATCATGTCAGCATTAACTAGTGCTAGAAGCCAACTCAGAAAATGTTTAGCAAACAAGTAATATTACTGCGACATTCTTGACATGCTATTGATTGCAATTAATGCATTTTAAATTTATTTATTGTTAGAGTAAATATTGTATTGCACCCAAATTTTATTACAGAGATTTCATCCGACATAGACGTTTCGAGATTCCCCAAATCCCCCCCAAATTAGAAAAATATAAATGTAGGTGTATGTGAAGAGCATAATTAAAAAATCTGATGTGTTACACTCACATGACTTTCTCTACTCTTGTACAAACTATTTTTACAAACGCTTATTCTCCATATACTTCATGTTAATCGAGATAAACATTTGCTAATTTTCTTGTAGATGTAAGGGGAATATATATTTACAAGGGCAATATACATACAGTAGCCATTAAGCACATACATATCTCTTAATATCTGGTTGCTAGGTGCAGCACCGTTCCCTTTGCCACAGATTAATACTCTTTGCACATTCAAGACAAAAAATCTGATGTGTTACACTCACATGACTTTCTCTACTCTTGTACAAACTACTTTTACAAACGCTTATTCTCCATATGCTTCATGTTAATCGAGATATCGAGATGTCAATATTATTGCTAATTTTCTTGTGGATGCAAGGGGAATATGGTAGGTTTTAAGCGATAGTCAAATATTTAAGCGCTGGTTGCTATGTGGCGCATTCCATTCTCTTTGCATGCCCAGGACATAAAAAAATGAGTAACGAATTTGAGAAAAAGTATAAGTATTGGAAAATTTAAGGGAATAACAAGCAATATTTCGAAAACGGTTCACTCAACAAAAAAAATGTATATGACATAAATTGTGTATTGTAACGCGATCTACATTTTTTGTGCAGTAAAATTTCGTCTAGCTCTTATGGTTTACCAGTTATGCAAAAGTCGTTCAGAATGAAGAACACTTTTGGAGACATTCCCAGAAAATTCGAGATATACATTTCATTTGTCATGAAAATACCTTAAACATATGATATTGTAATCAAAATCGTTAGAGCCATTTTTGAGAAAATTAAAATTTTCGATAAATGTTCCATGTAAAGGGTAGTCTGGGGTGAGGGGATTTTCTTGAAATTCTTCGTGTCGCATCTCTGGAAGATACTGAACCTAAATACCAAGTTTGGTGTTTATCCGACTGTTCGTTTCTAGGTTATGCTGTTCACAGACACACAGACACAGACACACACACACACACAGACATGTTTCCAAAAATGGTTTTTTTGGATTCAGGGAGTCTCAAAACATGTATTTCCGGTGAAATCTCGGTATCGAATTTTTGGGTCGAATGCAATACTTCCCCTACTTACTATACGTAGTAGAGAAAGTAAAAATGAAGAACAAATTCCCATTTGGGAAAATAAGTATTGAAAAATTTAAGGGAATAACAAGCAATATCTCGAAAATGGTTCACTCAACAACAAAAATGTATATGACATAAATTGTGTATTTTAACGCGATCTACATTTTTTGTGTAGTAAAATTTCGTCTATCTCTTATGGTTTACCAGTTATGCAAAAGTCGTTCACAATGAAGAATACTTTTGGAGACATTCCCAGAAAATTCAAGATATACATTTTATTTGTCATGAAAATATCTTAAACATATGATATTTTAATCAAAATCGTTAGAGCCAATTTTAAGAAAATTAAAATTTTCCAAAAATCTTCCAAGTAAAGGGTAATCTGGGGTGAGAGGATTTTCTTGAAAACCTTCGTGTCGCATTTGTGGAAGATACGGATCCTAAATACCAAGTTTGGTGATTATCCGACTGTTCATTTCTGAGTTATGCTGTTCACAGACATACAGACACACACACGGACAGGTTTCCAAAAATCCTTTTTTTTGGATTCAGGGTGTCTCAAAACATGTATTTCCGGTGAAATCTCGGCATCGAATTTTTGGGTGGAATACAATACTTCCTCTACTTACTATACGTAGTAGAGAAAGTAAAATGGCATGTCGGACGAATATCAAACGTCATACTTAATTCCAGCATCCTCCATGGATGCACGGGGAAGATTTTCATAAAATACCTCCACTCGATACATCCTTTTCATAAATAAAACTTTACTTTGTAGCTGTTCAAAAACGACTCAAACGATTTTAGTTGAATATGTTATGTTGGAGATATTGATATAAGAAATAAAGTGTATATATTACATTTTATTGAATAGCTAGTAAAGTCCTTTTCATTCTCATTGAATTTCAAATAACTGGGGAATGGTATGAGATAGGTTACTTCACAAAACATACAAAATTCATTAAAATATACAATTCAGTTTCTGTGAAATTAACTGCTTTGTAACGTCAGCAGCTTATGAGAAAGTGTAAGTTCAAATAGTCGAGTCTTATTTTCATCACAAATAAACAGATCTATTGAATCGACTCAAAATTGGTAAAACAAATATAAAAACACTTAAATATACTTAAATTTCTTAAAGAAATTACTTCTAAAATTATATTTTTTAAATAAAAACCAGTAAAAATTACATTTCTTGTTATTGGATTGAATTTGCTACATTTTGAAATGTTATGTCCATCTTTTTCTTATTTTCTCTACCGTTTACCTATGGTGGAAGGTATTTTATTCCACCCAAATATGCCATATCGAGTTTTCACCTGAAATGCATATTTATAAGTTCCCTGAACTCAGAAACGCATATTTAGAAAAGTGTCCGTGAGGGCGCATGTATGTATATGAGCATAATTCGAAAAGGAAACGTCGGATGATTATCAAACTCCGTATTTAAGGCCAGCGTTTTACAAGGAGTGCAATACAAAATTTTCACAAGATTTGCCCACCACGAACTACTCTTTATATGGAAACAATGTTTACTATCTTTCGACATCTCAAAAACGCCTTTAACGATTTGTATTAAAATATTTGAGATAGCAACGTGAAGAATAAAACACATATTTTGAATTTTTTGTGAACAGTCTACCTCTTCATTCTGATTGAAGTTTATATACCTAATTGTGTATAACTAAGAAAACAAAAGAGATAGACGAAATATTGCTATAGAAATAGTATGTTTTTTGTGTTTTTTTCGTAACGTTAGCCGTTTTAGAAATAGTCCGTATTGTATGCTTAAAAGTTCCCCAAATCTGCGTCATCTGACGGAGAATATTTAAAAGTTACTTATTTTCTTCACCAGAGCTCGCTGCTAGAATTTCTCAATTTATTCCTCCTGCTTCTGATTAAACATTTGAATGCTATTTGCGCCTGCTGATTGTAACTAAGCAGTTATTCCTTGTATTGAAATCGTTTCGAGGAAAATAAGTATATATCGTGAATAACGTAACATAGACGAATGATTTTAAACGAATGGTATACTCTGTAATACACAAGGCTGTAAGCGAATTTCTAATGACCAGAGAAGGTAGCATGACCATACCGTATCAGAGGTTTACTTTCTCTGGTACATATAGTAAGTAGGGGAGATATTGCATTCTACCCAAAAATTTCATACCGAGATTTCACAGGAAATACATGTTTTGAGGTGCCCCGAATCCAGATAAAGCGTTTTTGGATACGTGCCCGTGTGTGTGTGTGTGTGTCTGTGAACAGCATAACTCAAAACGAAACGTCGGATAAATACCAAACTTGGTGTTTGAGTTCAGTATCCTTCAGAGATGCGACACTAAGAACATTTTCAAGAAAATTCCCACCCCAGACTACGCTTTATATGGAACATTTTTCGAAAATTCTTATTTTCTCAAAAATGACTCAAGTTTTTGATTAAAATATCATATGTTTAATATATTTCTGTCAAATGAAATGTATATCGTGAAATTTCTGGAAATGTCCCCAGAAGTCCTCTTCATTCTGAATGACTTTTACATAACTGATAAACCGTAGAGATAGACAAACTTTTACTAAGCGAAACATGTAGAGCTCACTAAAGAACAGAATTTATGTCCTATACATTTTTTTGTGAAGTGAAGCATTTCCTAGATATTCTTGGTTATTTGTTTGAATTTTCGAATACTTATACTTTTTCTCAAATGGGAATTCGTTATTAGTCTTTTTGTCCTGGTAATGCAAAGAGAATGGAATGCTCCACATAGCAACCAGCTCTTTAAATATTTGACTTTCGCTTAAAGCCTACCATATTCCCCTTTTACCTACAAGAAAATAGCGATAAGATTAACATTTTTGCAAATGTTTATCTGGATTAACATGAAGTAGTTGGAGAATAAGCGTGTGTAAAAATAATTTGTATTAGAGCAGCACATCAAATATAAACAGTATGCTTTATCAGGGTCTGCGTATTCGAGTTACCTTTTAACAGCAGATTATCGTTCGTGCCTCTATTTGTCTGGTACCTATACTGCATTCACTCTTAGCTCGATCCGCGCCAAAACACACGCACGTGACCAGTGTAGCAATGCGTGCAGAAAGTAGTCCCATGCTAATACTCTAAATTTTAAATTAATTTATCCTTAAATCGTATAATATACTATACAAATTCCTTAAAGTCTAATTAACGCTAAGTTGTACCGTTAAACAGAGCTACAAGTCTCAACATACAATTCATATAAGTACCTGACATCCGGGTATGCCCAGAGTATTGTTTGTAGCCACAAACCAGCAGTTTCTGTATAGTATCATGGTGGACGGTGATTTGCTCTTGCGTTCTCGTCGACTTACGTAAGGCATAAGCGGGCAAACCAGTGACTAGTGGTGAAAAAACAATAGGGTTGGAAGTTTATTTTAAGTTATGTAAGAAATATCTAACACTTCCCGTGAAAGAAGTGGTGATTTTAACTTTTGAGTTCACCGGTGTTTCGAGTATAAACAATGCTCGTTAAAAATATCTGAAACGGGAAAGTGGTTACACGCGGGAAAAACAGAAAGCGTGTGTAATACGCGATGCAAGAATGTAACAAGAATACAATTCACGTAACAATATACAATTTCTTTTTAAAAATAAGCCGCCAACAGATGATAAAGTGTCGCTTCCGGAGAGCGAATAAATGTAAAATATAGCATACCTGTTACTTTCTTTTTCGCTCGTTTCTTTTAGAACTATTAGTATATGTGCAAACATTTATTTTTTTGCAAATATCAGTCTTATCACCTTCAACCGTTTAAGCTGTAGGATCCTGTTCTCTTTGTATTTTGTGCTCTTGCCACAGTGTCGTGAAAGTATGACAATATTTCTGGTGCGAATGGCGGAAGGATACATTATAATGGTGCACTGGTCACCTGGGTTTTGTTTTCGCGCGGATCAACCTAAGAGTGAATACAGTTTATAACCATATACTGAAGTTATCATAATAAACAGGAAATATATCAAAGCATAAGCTTTTGCACCAATCTATTTGCAGGACAGCAAGTGAAATAAATGATAGTGGTAGCATAAATCGTGTGTTTACTCGTACTATATCAGTTTCTTTGTTAGACGTACTCTTTCAAGACCACTTTTACTGTTGTGTGAATAATTTAAATTATATTATAAACATTATATTGTACATCCAACATTTTGTAGGTAGTCCAGAAAACTAAGCGGTAAAGCAGCCGAATTCAGGAAATCCCCCTTTGGATATAATAGCGAATACTGAATTCCTTTCTAACATTTAAAATAAACAGTTTTAATAAAATAAAAAGCTAAACGCAAATAAAACAACAAGATGTCTTAGACAAAGAAAGAAAAAGGCTATGAGAAGCAAAGAAAAACCACATAAAAGAAAATTCTTCAAAGGAAAACGCCCTTCACAGGAAGACAAAAGAGTTTACAGCAGTGTATAGCTTGGGAAATTTACATGTTTAGCTTTATCTTCGTGTTCGTTAAACTGTTATCTTTTAGAAATACTTTCAGTAAGGACACATTTACTTACTGCAAAGACAAACTAGTTAAGAACATGTACACCTGTGACAGGTTAGGTACACAATGCAAACATTTCGTAAATAAAAAGACACCCTTTGGGTCGCAAAAGAAACATAGGGTATTTTACGACACTACAAAGATTTGAAATTAATACTGTAATAACTGCAGCGAGATCTGGTATTTTCCTGTGATTCCACTTCTCATAGAACACGCGTGACTCATTTGTCATTCTCGGACCTCGAAATAAAGAAACGCCTCATTTCCGCGCTACTCCAAAAGGTGATCAAACGCTCGTAAGAATACTCGCTTTATGCTCGTCGCACACCAGGTACTGAAGCTTTTGTTGGACTTTCCGAACTCTACCCTCTCCTTAACTGACGTACTTCTATTAGCTTTGAATGCTCTTTACTGCTTTACCATTCTTTGATAAGACTGCTGATGGTTTAAGCCGCTCCTGTTTAGAGATCTGCAACCACCTCTCACTTCCATCGTCTCCAAGCACTTCAAAACAAAATCCTACGAAGTCACCAACGCCCCAAGGTTTGTACGCAACCACCAATTGCATCGCGAACTTTCTTCTCTACCAGGTGAGTCAGCTGCGCCTATTTATTTTTGAATTTATGCAACGTGCGAGGCGACAAATGTGACTTACGCCTTTCTTGAATGCCTTCTAATGGCTAACTTGCGTAACACTTTATAGAGGAGGGATAGATAACTCGGTGCATAAGTGTTTTACGGGACAGAATGCAATCGCCATGTATGTCGATGTCAAAAACATCCCACGCTGACACTGGCAGCTGCAGCAGCACTTTTAGCTGATTTTACAAACTTTTATTCTTTAGCGTACATTCCTACACCCTTTGAAAACGCCTATGAAGGAACAACTTATGACATGCATCGGTTGACAAAACTATTTGAAAACAAAATGGCAGATCTACGCAATGCGACCATTTGGATTTAAGCCGTCAGCCAACAAAGGTTCACAGTACAGCCTTTGCAAAAAATGCTAAGTATTAGGTAGATAATTTCTCTTCTGTCATAAACTATGGCATATTTCGGTAATGTAATGACTAACGCAGTCTGTTTATTTGAGTTAAAACTACCAAACCGAGCTCAAAACACTGTATAACGCTGCAAAAAGCGTTAAAGATTCGAGGTGGGGTCAACTTCTGCCGTTACTAATTCGTATAAGAACCTAAGCTAGTTCGGGTTCAAATTCTTCGGGTTAGGTGCAAAATGTTTATTACTTTTTGTTTTAACTCTTTTGGTTTATAATTTGATATTATGATATAAATAACATTTTTGATAATATAAGTGTGTACAAAATAGAATAATCGCCATGTTTTCCACCGCAAAGCCCAAAACATCTACGGGCACTCATACGTGAAGAATGTAGGCAGATTACACCGCGCATGTTAAGCATGCAAGAAGGTCTCTTAGGCAACGTCACAAATGTGCATTGATGAAGGGTGTCATCATTTTGAAGATTTACTTCGTTGATGAAATATACGCTCTTTAACAATTTATTATTCTGTTTACCCGTAAACTTAGCACATTTACAACTCCTTTGTCAATAGAAGAAGTGAAACATAAGGTTTAAACATGAAACAAAAACTGTTAGATTTAATATCGTCGGTATCCGCCCAAAAGAATGAAAGGTAACTACGTAACACGCTTAAAACGCCAGATACGGTACAGATTATTACGGTAAACATGATACACAATTATCTGCTTGTAATTGTTGTGTATTTGGCTCACAGGAGAGCAAATAACAAAAATAAATAAATTAGTATACTAAAATACAGAAAATAAACACAAGGAGAAAGAAAAAAAAGAACCAAAACAATTTGAAGCTTGTATTAGATTCGAACCTCCGAAGCTAACCTTTGCTTCACTATATTCCGGTAGCTAACCCACTCGACTAACTCACTCTCTGCCGTTCTTTGCGAGAACATTTCTCTACCTCCTTGCAAGCGTTATATCCATGAACAGCCGCCTTTTTAAAGTCTTTTGTAGCTCCTTGGTTTTCATTCAGGCCTTTGATTATTAATGCTAGTTACGTATAGTACCGAATAGAAGAGTAGAGCTACAATAACAGTTTGTTTGCTAAAAGGGTCGATGTTTTCACATTAGCTTATAAACTGCGGGTTGCATAGATACAAATACCTAGGGGCGGCTGACTCACCTGGTATATCGGTACTTCACATTCGTCAGTACTTTTCACGTCTACAAGTAGCTCCAGGAACTGAAGCTTCTTCTAACTGCGTTCAAACAGCCATCCGACATACCTCAAAAGAAAATTACCACAAGAACTACTACACAGTTTAAAAAAAGTTAAATGGAATTTTATTTATAGACGCTCTTTAACTGCTGTGGTCCTTAGCGTCCCATTCTATATTGGGCGTGAAATACCGGTAATTTTGCTCAGAGGCCCCTTTATCAGGCTTGAGGTTCTTTTACATGCCATAAATCTAGACACGGGACCACCGGTTTTACTTCCCTTCCGAAGGAAGCCATGCAAAGGATTTTTACGTCCGAAAAATCCATCACCCTCCGCCGGGTTTGAACCCACGACCTCGGGAACTAGAGGCTAGCATGATAAGCGCTACTCCACGGAGGACAATACTACTACTCAGATGCTCCCAATAACAGCACAGACTAGTTTCATGTTTCACGCAAATACTTTTATACTTCAGGGAATTAAATATCATTAGTTTGTTAAATTAATTTCACTTATGTTTCGTTCGAGGAGCCCTTATGCCCTCAGCAAATTATTATACTACCAATTCTTTATGAACAGAGATCTGTAAAGCACTTAATGCTGATTGATCATAAATACAAATAAATAAGAGTCACAACAATCGCGTTATAGCTGCTATAAGGTACTAATGATTAGATTATATACAGGTGGCCCAACCGCGCCGTATTTCAAGTGTGTAGATATCCCTTCGTGCGTTAAAAGAGTTGCACAACTCAACAGGGTAATTGAAAGCAAACACAGCTCAGTGGTGAACTAGAAAATTAGCGTGAGGGGGCTTGGTTCTTAATTTTTTGTTTAGTTCCATTTCGTTCGCCTGCAACTCAATGGTTTTATCAGCGGCCTTTCCTTTGGAACATATTATTGTGTACCGGCCATGGTGCTCATTCATACTTCCAGACTCTGGGGAGGAAAGGGAATAATCTTGGCCAGAGAAAAATTCCCACCCCCAGACGGGAATCAAACCCGGGTCCCCCTCGTTCAGCAAGCAGGTGCTCTACCGACTGAACTACGAGGCCGTTCTACTTGCCTATCAGCAAAGACGATGAACGGATCACGCTCATTGAGAGGCAGCTCCCAGGCTTGCAATGAATGTAAATACGTGATAATAGACAAAAATAGACCGAAAAGGTCATAACATTTTCGATTTCAGTTACACAGGCTTTATTTTCGAGGGAATAAACTCATTTTTTAGACTGAAAAATAATTAAAGTCTCTTTATTTGACCTATCCGCCCATAGCTATATTTTAATTGTGCTTACGCTGTTCTTGTCTAACATTACTGACTATAGGTCAGCAACAATCATTAGAGCACCGAGTGTTTCACTACCATTTTTTCACTTGCTTATTATAAATGCTGTTGTTACTCTTATTATTATTATTATTAATTTTATTATCATCATCGTCATCATCATCTAACAGTACTGTTATGTTGACTTCGCTCATTGAATAGGTGTTCAAATTTTGTCCCTGTTGATTGATAGGTTGTTCCAACCGTCTCTGTGTATCCATATGGACGTTTCTGAGAACGGTGGTGGTGGTAGTGGTAGCAGTAGTAGATTCTTAGGGCGCTAATGCGCCAATTCCCCATTCATCGTGTTTATTTGGATTGCACCGTTGAGTTCTGCTACTGTTTTAACACACGAAGTTTGTCAAATGCACATGTCAAATACGGCACGGTTGGGCCGCTGATACTTATTTGTCTATTTGTCCTTCAAAATTAAAGGTTATGAGGCAGGTCACAGTTTTCTATACATGCATAATAATATAAAATGCAACTAAAACGTCAAGTCGAGAACAATTTTAAAATGATATACCGACTACATTTAAACACCTTTGCTATCATAAGGGTGGTTTTACTAAATATTCTTTTCAAGTTATCTAACATTTTCTTTTCTGTGATTTATGTGTATTTTCAGGTAGATTGTTAAACAATTTTAAACCTAGGACCATGGGTGATTTGCTGTACTTGGGCAAATTATGTGTTAGTGTTACGTACATGTATTATAATCGTGACACTACAATTAATCAATGATATTACTATATGCAGAGTCAATAAATTTTAGAAAAATACACACCAAATTCTTTCATAATTTGAAAAGATTTAAAATAGTCTTTACCAACTCCTAGGAACGGAGAATGCCAGATACTTTTCTGGTCCATAAGCTTTCTAGGAAGTTTCCATGGCTGCTCCATAGCTTCGTTTCACTTTCCTTTCGCCTAATTTTATGCCACAGTGCCGGTTGGTCTAACAATAGGTGTAACAATATGGTAGACTTTTTACTTTCTCCACTACGTATAGTAAGCAGGGGAAGTATAGCATTCCACCCAAAATTCGATATCGAGATTTCACAGAAAATACATGTTTTGAGGTGCACTAAATGCATATAAAGCATTTTTGGAAACATGTCCGTGTGTGTGTCTGTCTGTGAATAGCATAACTCAGAAACGAACAGTCGGATAAACACCAAACTTGGTATTTAAGTTTAGTATCTGCCAGAGATGTGACACGAAGGTTTTCAAGGAAATCTCCCCACCCCAGATTACCATTTACATGGAAGATTTTTCGAAAATTTTAATTTTCTCAAACATGACTGTAACGATTTTTATTAAAATATTATATATTTAAGATACTTATATGACAAATGAAATGTATATCTTGAATTTTCTGGGAATGTCTCCAAAAGTATTCATTGTGAACGACTTTTTCATAACTGGTAAACCATAAGAGATAGACAAAATGTTACTACACAAAAAATGTAGATCGTGTTAAAATACACAATTTATGTCATATACATATTTTTTGTTCAGTGAACCATTTTCGAGATATTGTATGTAATTCCCTTAAATTTTCCAATACTTATACTTTATCTCAAATTCGTTATCCATACTTTTTGTCCTGGTAATGCAAAGAGAATGGAATACTCCACATAGCAACCAGCTCTTAAAATATTTGACTATCGCTTAAAGCCTGCCAATTCCCCTTACATCTACAAGAAAATTAGCAATAAGATTAACATCTCGATATCTCGATTAAAATGAAGCATAGGGAGAATAAGCGTTTGTGAAAATAGTTTGTACAGGAGTAGAGAAAGTCATGTGAGTGTAATACATCAGAATTTCTTATTTTACAATGAATTATTTACAACTCGCGTTTAAGGTTTGTACGCCTTTAGGTATATCACAGGAATATACAGTGTTTATAGTGCAATTATGCAATGTTTTATTGTCCCATGTTTTTTTTGTAACTTGAGAAAGATAGTCCTTATAAAACTTGAGACGTGTGCAATGTTTATAGGATGTTTCATCACTTGAGGCAATGGAAGAAAACTAAATTAAATTGAGTTTTATTTATGGATGTTCTTTAACTGCTGCGGTCCTTAGCGTTCCATTCTATATTGGGTGTGAAAGACCAGTAATTTTGCTCAAAGGCCTCTTTTTCAAGCATGAGGTTCTTTTACGTGCCTCAAATCTACCACAGGAGGTCATCGACTTTATTCCCCTTCCAAAGGAAGCTATGCTAAGGATTTTTACGCCCGAAAAAAATACATCGCCCTTCGCGGAGTTTGAACCCACCATCTCGGGAACTAGAGGCTAGCATGGTAACCACTATACCACGGAGGATCAGGCAGTGGAAGAGCTTGTGGTGCAGCTGGTCGTACTCTTGAAAAGATGGAGCATTCCGTCAGAAGGTGATTGTCCGTTTGAATAAATTTCTCAGGACAGCCGCAGAGTGTAATGAGGTTTTTTCAATCTTTGAAGGTAGGATCGGAAGCAGCCACGATTTGTTAGGAATTGGGGGAGGATGTAGTTGGGTCCAAAAGATAAGGAAACATATTGGGGATGAATAGTTTTCACAGACTCTCCTTCCCTCAGAGATAATTCTATCCATAAGCCCATCACATGGGTGTGGCGGTGTAAGGGATGCACCAGCAACTTCCCTTAGAATTGTTATTGAATGTGATACATCAGTCATTCAGCCGGATGACGACTTTATAAGCTACATCGCAGGAATGGAGCAACTTGGTTGAATTTTCTTTGATACTGTTCGACCGCCGACAGTAGTTCCATCCACACTTTACACTGTAGTCCCAAGAACTTGCTCGCGTGTTTTCATTTCTTACAATAATGTAAATGAAGAAATCAGACGGATATAGGGAGTAAATAAAACAGTGACCAAGCTTGAACATATACTGATAAACTAATATTTCGATGAGAAACTCAAACTTATGGAGAACACTGTTTGCTAAGAAAATGAAACTTCTATCAAAGCACATGCATAAGGAGAAGGATTGTTACATATTCAAGGACATTTGTTGGTATATAGTAAAACAAAGAGGAATCGTTGATATGTTAGTGAAATTACATTCTGTGATAAAAGTGTAGCTATAAACCTTGAGAAGAATGAAGAAACTTCGTTTTAACCCCATTAAAATAGCCATGAAGCCGAAACATCCGGCTAATTATACTGAAATGCTGTAAGTACGTACATTTTATTAGTAGGAAAAGGTAAGAGAATATCTAAATTAACACTCTTAGATATACTTTTAATGTTTTGATATTGTTACTGCACTTGCTGCGTTTGTTAGAAGGTTTAACTCTGATGACTAGTTGCTTCCTTCAGATATTTTTCAGTGATCAAAAACGGACTATAACTCTAAATATCCAAGTTTCAGTTTTGACTCCCGCCTGGAGTGGAAATTTTTATTTAATAAGGATCATTACTCTATCCTCTAAAGAACCTGAACGTAATAACGAACACCAGAATGCGTGTTTGTTTAAAATCAAATTAAAAGCTCCAGGAATAAGAACCATATGTAAACTAGTAAAATTATTGTTTCAAAGTAAAAGCCGCTGACGTATTAAGCTGCTTTTATTAGTGTATAATAGAGACAAAATGTCTAATGTGTTGCATGACCTACTCTACACACTATCATTTATTTTCGTAGCTATTCTACACGTTATTCACACAAATCTTGTTCTTTTATCTATTTTCTGCTGAAAAAATAAAACCCTGGTAGAAATGTTTCAAAACATGTTGTAGCAGGTAGATAAGAGCAGAAATGAGGCTCATTAAGACATTTAAATACTTTGTAAACGACTGCCTTGAAAACATACTCACATAACGTGTGCGCATAAGAAACGAATGAACGACACTTAAAAATACAGAGTGATTCAAGGAAACTAAATTTTTACAAGCATTAGTAAGCGTCTGCCAGCGTGCAATGCCTATTGTCAAAGAATATTTATAAATTTTCAACTAGATTAACATTCATTATTCAGTGAATACTGTCTTTAAGGTCTACAAGAGTTTGTGGAGGATCTGAAGAAATCTTGCTCTTCAAATACCTCTAGAAATATAAATTACAGACTGAAAAATCTGAGGAATTTAGAGGCCTCAAAAAGGCTCCATTAATGCCATTAAGTCTCTATATTCCAAAACAATTATAACTGTCTAGGATAAAAGCACAGAAGTTAATAGAGGACTAAGAACTATTCTCTTTGTGATTATATATTTATATATACAGATATAAATAAAGTTATAGAAGAATAGAGACATATTTAGACCAAAAGGGATAACCATAAATAATGTAAATATGAACATAGTGCTTTTTGCAGATGACCAGATAATATTAGCAGAAAACGAAATTGAACTGCAAAGATCAGTAACTAAATAGAACGAAATAGGAAAAAAAATCTGATGTGTTACACTCACATGACTTTCTCTACTCTTGTACAAACTATTTTTACAAACGCTTATTCTGCATATGCTTCATGTTAATCGAGATGTTAATCTTATTGCTAATTTTCTTGTATGCAAGGGGAATATGGTAGGCTTTAAGCGATAGTCAAATCTTCTAAGAGCTGGTTGCTATGTGGCGCATTCGATTCTCTTTGCATGTCCAGGACATAAAAAAAGAATAACGAATTCCCATTTGAGAAAAAGTATAAGTATTGGAAAATTTAAGGTAATAGCAAGCAATATCTCGAAAATGGTTCACTCAATAAAAAAATGTATAAGACATAAATTGTGTATTTTAACGCGATCTACATTTTTTTGTGTAGTAAAATTTTGTCTATCTCTTATGGTTTACCAGTTATGCAAAAGTCGTTCACAATGAAGAATAATTTTGGAGACATTCCCAGAAAATTCGAGATATACATTTCATTTGTCATTAAAGTATCTCAAATATATGATATTTTAATCAAAATCGTTAGAGCTATTTCTGAGAAAATTAAAATTTTCGAAAAGTGTTCGATGTAAAGGGTAATCTGGGGTGGGGATTTTCTTGAAAACCTTCGTGTCGCATGTCTGAAAGATACTGAACCTAAATACCAAGTTTGGTGTTTATCCGACTGTTCGTTTCTGAGTTATGCTGTTCACAGACAGACACACACACAGACACACACCCAGACATGTTTCAAAAAATGCTTTTTTTTTGGATTCAGGGGGTCTCAAAACATATATTTCCGATGAAATTTCGGTATCGAATTTTTGGGTGGAAACAATACTTCCCCTACTTACTATACGTAGTAGAGAAAGTAAAAATAATATGAAAATCTCGGGTAATTTCCATGGTTATGATAGGGAAAGAACTAAAAAGAGCTAAAACAGTTATTGATGGAGAAATTATAGAACAAATTTAAATATCTGGGATAAAAAATATCAGTTATGAACACTAAGGTAGATGTCGAAGAGAATATAGAAATATATAATAGATGTATAAAACGACATTTTAGTAAAAGCATGGAGGAAATAAAGCAAAGACTCCACAATATTATATCTAAACCAGTACTAATGTACCCTTGTGAAACGTGGACACTAAGAACAAGATTGGAAGTAGTCCAAATGAGTATTTACGATCATTGTTGGGAATTAGTGGAGGAGATAGGATTAGCAATACTGTAATAAGAGAACAGCTAATGGAAGAAAACATTAATGAAGAAATACAGAGGCACCAAAAAACGCTGGAAAGGGCATGTCTTACGAATGCCCCTTTCAAGGTATCCACGGTAAGCTTTATTTTACAGACCTTCAGGGGGACTGTTGGATGACAACGGAGGAGATGGAGTGACCAGTGCAGTTAGCTTGGGATCAGGTGAAAGGCCTAACCTTGAATGGAAGAAGAAGAAGAGGAAAAAAGGTTCCAATTGTCAAGATTACTTAATCCTCAAAGCTGCCATGGCAATTCTAGCAGTATGGTTTTGCGACACCATCTTACTGGAGCATTTTGGCTGCTCTAAAATCTAACTAGTTCTATGTATAGGTCGTCCATGCAGATTTTCGTGCTGACCAATAGCGAAAGTTTGGTTTATTTGCAAAACCACTTAGGTGAAAATGGGCTTCATTAGACATCCAGAGTTTGCTTGTATATTGATAATCTTCCTCAATTTTGAACGGGAAAAGTCACAGAAATTAAATCTAATGGCTTTGTCGACAGGATCTAATTGATAACAATCTGCAGCTACTATGGATAAAAATGCAAACCCTTGGTCACAATTCTCTTTACATTGGAGTAAGATATGTTCAATTCTAATGAAACTCATCGCAATGAACGTTTAGGACTCTGAAGAACTGTAAGGAAGCCCTTACAGTCATATTGTTTTCTTAAGTTCCAATGATTCTAGGTTTACCTGGTGGCTTTTTCTTCTACTGAAGTTGTTTCTTCAAACTTTCTTTTGCATGTGATGATAGCATATGTTGACGGCACTGCATCATGACACCAAGTGTCGTCAAAATGCTCTTTCTGCAGCAGTTGTCAATCTTTGTTTTTATAACATAGTTACAATAATTTGTAGCAAGTAAGATGCTGACCATATCTACACATTTATAGCACTCACATGAAGTGGGTATACAATTGAGATGAATTCAATGTTGCTACCACTTCTCATTAAAATTTACCAAATATCTGAACTAATTTGGCTGCAATGAGTCACCTTGTACAAAATAGTGGATTATCCATTTGAAAAATAACGAATACTTCGAAATGGCTAATGTTACCAAAAAGTTGTTTGATAGAAACTGTGTACTTAATGTCGCAGTAGCTTTTTGTCTGTCTTTTATTGTTTCTGAGTTACATAAAATTTAATTCGAATGAAGAGGCCTCAAGCATACAATTTGATATATATCAGAGCTAAGTTCTTAAGTTATAGCGACAGACAGGCAAACAGACACGCGCCGCGCACGCGCATACGCACACAACAAACACGGATCATTTTAAAAAATGCCCTTTTTATTCAGTGGACCTCAGTATGTGTATTTACGGTGAAATATCGATGTAGGGTTTTGCGTTGAATACAATATTTTCTGTTCCAGAAAGTAGAAATTGATGAAATCCCATACAAGGCACATTATAAAGAGTTCACTTTCAACTGTTTTAACATGAATCGTATTACATCAGTAAGTAAGCATTTCATCACAGGAAACATTGCCAAACCCTACAATACAACGAGCATTAGAACAGATATACCACGGGACAGATATAAAAGAAAATAAAGTAGTTGTTCTCACAGACTCAGTTTCTGCCATTCAAGCAATAGAACGATATGATAGTCCAGATGAATCTTATAATATTAAGGATGTCAGATCTTATTATAGATTACTACAGACAAAATTTCAGCAGATAATATTACTGTGGATACCAGCATATGTGGGAGTGAATGGTTATGAGACAGCAGACTTTCTGGTCAAAAAGGGTGCAGTGTTATATTCAAAATCTATAAAGTCTTGTAGACTAGATATGAAACTAAAAAATGTCAAAATTTATATAGAACAAAAATACTCATATAATATTCAAAAGGAAATTACTAACAAAAATTACTCCAACATAAAAGAAATAGTACAAAAAATAAAAAGTGTCCCTAGGAAAGAAGCCGTTGCTCATTTTAGATTAGCCATTAGACGTGACTGTCTGGCGGAAAATCTACATAGATTAGGTTTTATGAATGACAAAGCATGTAAAATTTGCATTGCTGACAAGATTTTAAATGGAGAACACCTACTAGAATGACCAGAATTGAGGATAGCTGTACCAGATGGGAAGATGCACAATTTATATTGGCTAGCAAGGGAAAAAATTGATGGACCAAAATCATGCACATTAGATCATCAACAACAACAAATTTCGTGGAATTTACTAAAAGTCCATATCCGTCAACATATCCTGGTTTATTAGTTCTTGAGTTGTCGTAGCTGATACAGAGCATTCATTGTCTAGCTAAGCAGCAACAGTTGTTAAATTTACTCTCTTCTACAACGTTTCTGATGCTTTCAAATCTTACTTTGGTTTGTTAAAATTTAAAACAAAGTAGTACTGCGGCAGTGTTTTTAAAACTTAAATGATTTCAGTCAAATTATATAATATAAATGCAATAACAGCCCGCCTTGAAGCAATATATGTGTAGTAATGTCATGTGAATATATTACGTAAATTAATAATGTAGGAGCTGTGAGAATAATAAGTTAAAAGTTGCTAACAATGAGGTAACCTTGAGTCAATAATGAGTAAGAAAGTTTAAGAGTACTACTTGTGATTCTTGGAGTAACAATAATGTAATTTTAGTGACAGTTTATAAAAATAGCCAATTTACAACCAGAAAAAAGCTTTAATTAAATGCAGTTATTCTATTGGAGTAGGATTAGCCAATCAGAGACTTGAAATACAGAAATTTACAAGTTTAGACGGTTGAAATCTATTCAGTTGCCTGCAGACAGTGATTGTAAGCGGATGCGTGATGCGTCCTTGAGAGATTTTATACGTATTTTAGTAAAAAAAATAATTTACGTGTTAAAAGTGCAAGTATTTAATAAAAACATCTCTCTCTCTCTTTATATCAGTGAAGTGTTATTTAAATCGTATCAAGTATTGATAAAAGGAGTGAAGTAAAATAATAATCTGTGTAAGCCTACATTCTTGTCGCATCACGCCCTGCTAAGAGAAACGTGTCTCTAACAAATACTGACGCAGCCGAGGCAAACATAAATATATAATATGTAAAGAAACAGTTTAAGTTACAAAGTTAATATTTTTAAACTTGGGGCAAAGGCCACCTGAAAGTACATTTGGGGCGAAGGCTACCGGAAACTGTTTACTATACGTGCGGTTGCAACTACTACATTTTCGGCTCCCCAGCAGTTAAAATACGATACAACTCCTTCAATACAAACTACTTTAAATTGACGCCGAAAGCGTGATGCAAATAACGTAACAAACTATCTACTTCAGTACTTTTTAGGAGAGGAAGCAAAATTGGAAACAATTTTCCAATACGCTAACCTCCTCTAGTGAATCTCTAGAACATCACCTAATAATTATGATAACATAAGCTCAATTTGTTAGTCTTCAGTAATAAAATCTGAACAGCACAATGTCCCAGTAAAACCTAAAGTAAAAACGACTGCGGTTCATTCACGGAGGTAATCCAATGATATATACCTCAAAAAGAGCTGACCGTTCAAGATTTCGTGTGAAATGCAAGCCCACGAAAGGATTCCTTAATATTCTGCCAGTGTATGCATTCAGAAACTATACATTAATTCAAATAAATCTTGTTTTATTGTTCTTCTCTTGGAATTATATGCTATGATTGCGTCATTATTTCGACAAAAACTAATTTATCAAGAAACTTTTTTCAAAATCTGTGTCTTGCGACTTTTTCATTGCTCTATAGTAGTACTTGAAAGTATAAATTCTAAATTTTAATTTATTATAGAAAGCGCTTAGTTATACATTTGATAAAGCAAAAATTGTTTTAAGAAGAGCTTACCTCCTAAGAAAATTGTTGTCCATGATGCTGAAGAATACGGTCGAAACTTAATACTATCTGTTGAAACCTTCCTGTGCTTCTTGTTGGATGTCATTTTTATGATGCACATAAAATAGTTGGTCGATATTTTCTCTTAATATCTGAAGTTATTATTTTATTTGTGTAAAAAGTATAGATCACTGAGAGAAATTACACATGCAACAGTAAGCGCCATGAAATTTGTAGTTAAAACTGCAAGTAGCAGAAACACCACTGAATACACTGTACAGTATATATAAACCTTTTCTAGCCACCGAGTCAAACTATATGATTTCAGATGTCATGGGCACAGTGAACAGGAATCTGTAAATAAACGTCCTCTGTTAGATACTATTTTCGCAAACCACAGACATTATTTTATTTGTGAAAAATACAAAATCTTCAAACGAAATAACTGACTCAAAAAAACTTAGGATTAGTATTTGCTTTCTGAAGTTTCCACACGACAGTTAGGACACGACACAACACAACAACATCTGCTAGATATAGGGATCCTGCTCGCAGCGTGAAAGCAATGCATTGTTATAAAATAATAGCAAGAATAAATTCATTTCAGTTTCAATAACTGTTTAAAAAGGATCAGGAGGATTGTGATTGCTCCAATAGCGGCAATTTTGTTTGTTAACACAACCATTCACCCAAAAGTGGGCTTCCTTGCTGAAGATGATTTTTCGACTAAAAGCCGGGCCAGCTTCCAATTGCTCCATAGCCGAGTCAGCGAATACACGGCGCAACCTATGGTCGTTGAGCTTTAGTTCTCGAGTTACCACCATTTTGTAAGCGTGAAACTTCAAGTTCAGATGCAGAATTCGCCAAGTTGTAGTCGGCGAAAGCCCCAATTCTTGCGCTCGACGAGCAATTGATTTGTTTCCGTTCTCGCGTACACTCTCACGAACGGCGCCTATGTTTTCGTTGGAGCGCTTACGTCGATTACGTACAGGCGTTCTTTGATCGCTGACAGAACCACTTCTTTCAAATTTATCGATCAAACGCCGAATCGTTCTCTCGCAGGGAGATTATGCACACCGCAAACTTCACGCAAATCAGTAAGGTTTGGCGAACAGATGATCCATTTTGATAATAAATTTTCACAATTTCTACGCGTTGCTGAATGCTTAACGTTCCATGGATATTTGTCAATAACAACTGCAACCACATGAAAACAATGACTGCTGTAACTCAATAACAACGGCAGCTATCACATGTTAAAGATAGGACACTCTTGTTGTAAGACCCTTTATATCCGTGATGAACGATATAACTGACTACAGTTGTAACGTAATTTCTAATATTTAATTTCAATGTCTGTTTACATTTGCGATAGAGCAATGCACCCATAAGAAAGAGATATTTCCTTATTTTTGTTTCGAAAACTTTAATGGTACATTGGCAATGTATGTTGTTCTAACAGCGTTGTTATAATTTATGTAGGGGTATATTGTAACACATAATTATACATTATTTATTATTATTATTATTATTATTATTGTCCCTACAGAAAAACTAAGTTGCTATCTTCAGGGGGGAAATTGCTGATCCTAATGTAGAATTCCTACTCCTCAGCTTTCTGAAGAGAAGAAAAGGAGAAGGATGTTTCCTAGCAGATTTATATACGAAAATGTATCCTCTCAGATTTATCTAGTTAGGCAATATTCTCTTGAACACTATTTACATCATTATGGGTATCCGCATTAAGGTGTATATACAGGATGGGCCATTTAAGTTGAGACTGTACAATATCTCCAAAACTAAGCGTTGTAAAAAGAAATGCCTTTAATAAAAGTTGCTTGACATTATGGGGGAAAGTAAATGCCATTAGTCGTGTTTTGTATGGAGAACATTATGATGCTCATTTTGGAGTCAATTTAATTATTTTAAATGGAAACCTACAGTTTGGGTCAATTTAAATTAACTTAAGTCCAATAGAATGGAAATGCATCAAGCATCTCTATCTAAATCATTGTAAAGTGCTTTGTTAACAAGTTCACATTTTCATGCAAACTCTTCTAAAGCAAACGTGATAAATTCAAGTTTAATTTCTTCAATTGTAGTAAGTCTTCTTAAGAGGTACACCCTATGCAAACTCATGCTCAATAATACTTATCAACAGCCGTGGACAGGGAACTTTAAATGCAACAGCTAAAATATGAAGACACGACCACGTAACTAGCCGACTCAACTAGCAAATACGAGTATCACAATAGGCACACAGTCGTGCAAATTATGTCGTCCATTTATCCTTCGTCATTTATACTGCATAATAAACGATAAGATATAACAATTAACGAGAAGGATAATGCAACAATCTTTAATATACAAGTTACTTATTATATTTAATTTAATTTATAGGGATGATACAGTTTAAGGTTTTTCTTTAGAAAGTATTTTTAATTTTTGTTGTAATTAACCTAAATGATTTTCTGTTCTCCAAATTAAAAGGTAAATCTACTAATGTGCACGCAAAGAATATCGTACGCTAATTTATGAGAAAATATATTTATCAAATGTTATTTTTGGTTCTGAAAATAAAACTTCTGATGTATTACACTCACATGACTTTCACTGTTCTTGTACATACTATTTTACAAACGCTTATTCTCTATCTACTTCATGTTAATCGAGATAAACCTTTCCAGAAACTAATCTAATTGCTAATTTTCATGTACGTCCAAAGGGAATATGGTAGGTTTTAAGCGATAGTCAAATCTTTCAAGAGCTAGTTGCTATGTGGAACATTTCGTTCTCTTTGCATGTCCAGGACATAAAAAAATGAATAACGAATTTGAGAAAAAGTATAAGTATTGGAAAATTTAAGGGAATAATAAGCAATATCTCGAAAATGGTTCACTTAAAAAAAAGAAATTAATATAACATAGATTGTGTATTTTAAGGCTATCTACATTTTTTGGGTAGTAAAATTTTGTCTATCTCTTATGGTTTACCAGTTATGCAAACGTCATTCACAATGAAGAATACTTTTGGAGACATCTCAGAAAATTCGAGATATACAATTCATTTGCCATAAAAATTTCTTAAACTTATGGTATTTTATTCAAAAATCGTTAGAGCCATTTTTGAGACAATAAAATTTTTCGAAGAATTTTCCATGTAAAGCGTAGTCTGGGGTGAGGGGATTTTCTTAAAAATCCTCGTATCGCATATTTGAAAGATACTGAGCCTAATTACCAAGTTTGGTATTTATCTGACTATTTGTTTTTGAGTTATACTGTTCACAGACACACACACGGACCTTTTTCTAAGAATGTTTTTTTTGGATTCGAGGGGCCTCAAAACATGTATTTTGGTGAAATCTCGGTATCGAATTTTTGAGTGGAATGCAATACTTTCCCTACTTACTATACGTAGTAGAGAAAGTGAAATATTGCTGATGTATTTTAATCAAAAGATCGTATAATTGAGAACACTGGATAAAAGTACAGCAGAGAACTTAGAAAGAACACACCTGCATCCTATAAAAAATTCAAGTTGATATATTAAAAAGTTTATGACATAATGGGACATAAATTTAAGATATTTAACATTGGTAGAATATGGCTTTAAACCCACTTTTGGGTTTAATTTTCGTGACAAAACTCACGATAGTTTGTAAAAAGCGTTTGTAACGCTAATAGCTTACATTTTATTAACATGTTTAGTCAACCCCTCTTTGTCAAGACACATTTTGTAGGTTAAAATGTGTTTAAACGTCAGTTAGTCCAGGATCTCGTTGACTTGGTAAAGTTCAACATATTTGAATGGGAATTAAGGGACTGTAAAGTGATAGTTTATAAAACCAATGTCTAATTTTTGGTTGGAATCTAAAATAAACCGACGTAAAAATTCTACTGAGAAAAAGGTGTTACTTAAAGCGATTTGAATAACGGCTTAACTTCATGTGAACACATGAAAACATGTGTTATGTTTATTTACGTATGCACTGTGTGAAACATTCCTTCGGGCGAATGTTACCACACTTGGGTTATGAGCGCTAAGTCAAGTGACAAAAGCAATAAATTTACCATATGGCTGTATTTATGTAACGAGCAGACTAGCTTATTTTGGGATACTACATTTAGTTTTATGGGTTCTAGCTTCATTATGCACTTAACATTGCCTTTACGATCGTTAATTAACCAGGCCATCATGTAGCCAACCGCCTCCGCAGGCTTGTGGTCAGCATGTCTGACTGTACATCCAGGGATTTCTGGTTCAAATCTAGTAAATCCCTTAAGCACTCCGGGCTCATTTATCCCGATTCCATCAAAATTCATTAATCATCACTGTGAATTTTAGCAGTTCTAAACGAACATCCCCCCTCCAGAAAATAAAACAAACAGGTGATGCATGTAAAGAGAAGAAGGATGTAATTTAACTTCACGGTTTGAATGAAAAAAATCTGATGTGTTACACTCACATGACTTTCTCTGCTCTTGTAAAACTATTTTTACAAACACTTATTCTCCATATGCCTCATGTTAATCGAGATATTAATCTTATTGCTATTCTTGTAGATGCAAGGGGAATTGATAGGCTTTAAGCGTTTAAGAGCTGGTTTCTATGTGGAGTATTCCATTCTCTTTGCATTACCAGGACAAAAAAATGAATAACGAATTCCCATTTGAGAAAAAGTATAAGTATTGGAAAATTTAAGGGAATAACAAGCAATATATCGAAAATAGTTAACTCCAAAAAAATGTATATGACATAAATTGTGTGTTTTAACGCGATCTATATTTTTTGTGTAGGAAAATTTTGTCTATATCTTATGGTTTACCAGTTATGCAAAAGTCGTTCACAATGAAGAATACTTTTGGACACATTCGCAGAAAATTCAAGATATACATTTTATTTGTCTTAAAAATATCTTAAACGTATGGTATTTTAATCAAAACCGTTAGAGCCATTTTTGAGTAAATTAAAAGTTTTCGAAAAATGTTCCATGTAAAGGGTAATCTGGGGTGGGAGGATTTTCTTGAAAACCTACGTGTCACATCTCTGGAAGATACTGAACCTAAATACCAAGTTTGGTGTTTATCCGACTGTTCGTTTCTGAGTTATGCTGTTCACAGGCACACACACAGACACATACACATACATTTTTTGGATTCAGGAGGCCTCAAAACATGTATTTGAAGTGAAATCTCGGTATCGAATTTTTGGGTGGAATGCAATGCTTCCCCTACTTACTATACGTAGTAGATAAAATAAAAAAGTGAACATTTAGGAATATGCTGCAATATATGGAACGACACACCACTTATACACTTATACACTACTTTCTCCGAGTCCTTCACTTTATGTACTACTCGTATTATTGCTTTCTCTGCTATATGTAGTAAGTAGGAGAAGTATTGTATTTTACTAAAAAATTTGATGTCGAAATTTCACCAAAAATTATGTTTTGAAGCTCCGAGAAGCCCCCAAAAACATTTTTACTTTCTCACCCATTCACATTAGTAGATAGAGAAAGTACTGCTTTCTATCTAAAAATTCCATACCGAGATTTCACCGTAAATACATGATTTGAGGCCCCTCAATCCAAAAAAGAAAGTATTTTCAGAAACAGGTCCGTGTCTGTGTCTGTCTGTGAACAGCATAACTCATAAACGAAAAGTCGGATAAACATCAAACTTGGTATTTAATTCAGCATCTTCTAGGGATGCGACACGAAGATTTTCAATAAAAAAATCCCCCACCCCAACTACCCTATCCATGGAACATTTTTGGAAAATTTTGATTTTCTAAAATATCGCCCTAAGGATTTTGATTACAATACCATACATTAAAGATAACTACATGGCAAATAATATGTATATCCTGAATTTTATAGGAATATCCTGTGAAGTTCCCTTCATTCGGAAGGATCTCTTTAAAATTCTCAATTTAAATAAAATAAGTTTTTTTGTAGCATAAGCCATTTCTGAGATATCCGTTATTAAAGGTTCGAATTTTTCATTACTTGGTCGTTCTCTTAAAGCCCTGTCAACATTCACTTGTTTCTCGCGATTGCATGGAAACAGTATAGAATTTTTAAGGCAAGCGTAAACGCCCACTTCTTAAAACATTTGACTATCGCTGTTCTCATTGTATGTCTAACAAAACGTGTACTGTAGCTATTTCTGCAAAGGTGTATTTGGATTGAAATTTAGTAGATATAAAATACACTTTAGTAAAAATAGTTTGTGTACAAAATAATAAACGATAGATGGTAGAGAATGTCATGTGAATGTATCACATCAGATTTTTAAAAAAGGTTCGCGCGCGCGTATGCATGAACAGCATAATCCAAAAGCGAAAAAAGTCGTATAAACACCAAACTTGGTATTTAGATTCAGTATCTTCCAAAGATGCGACATAAAGATTTTCGAGAAATCTCCCACCTCAGCTACCCCTTACATGTAACATTCTTCGAAATTGTTTATTTTTTAAAACATGGCTCTTACAATTTGGATTAAAATACCATACATTAAAGGTATTTACATACGAATAAAATGTATATATTGAATTTTCTCGAATTAGCCTATGAAGCCCTCTTCATTAGGAAGGAATTGTGTATAATCTTGCATAACTTGTAAACGTTAAGCGATAGGCGAAAACGTATTCCACAAAAGATGTAGATCTCTTTGAAATGCAGAATTTATTTCAAGTAACTTTTTTTTGGGACATAAGCCATTTCCGAGATTTCCGTTATTAATGGTTAGAAGTATTCAATGGTTTATAATTATTTTCAAATCCTGTCGATTTTCGATTGTTTCTCGCGATTGCATGGAAACAGTATGGAATTTTAAGGCCAGCATACAGCTTTCAGTTGTTAAGTATTTGACTATCACTGTTCTTTTTGTATCTATAACGAAATGTATAATGTAGCTACATATTTCTGCAAAGATTTTTCTGGAGATAGAGCAATATACTTGAGTAACAATAGTTTGTATACCCGCTTGATGGAGGGTAAAGAAGGTCATATGAATGTAACTTTGTTTGCAATTGTATTTAAAATTCAAACTCAGACTAATAACATTGGGTATTTTCATGACAGCACAGCTGATATAAAGAAAGCGTTCCTGGAAACTCAGGTCTACACTGCAACGAAAAGAGCAAACAGCTACGTCAAGGCTTAACACAGGAAGGTGAAAATACTTTTATAGCAGTTCAAAGTGCAATGTGAAGGAAGCAACACTAACTGCATCTTTGGGCCAAGTCAGAGATGTGATCAAAATAATTAACGAGGGCAGTCTCATGGATATGGGAAAAGTGGACAAGCAATACACACACGGTGTTAGTTTTGGATTAGTAATTAAATTATAACATATACAGTTTTACTTTCTCTACTACGTATAGTAAGTAGGGGAAGTATTGTATTCCACCCAAAAATTCGATACCGAGATTTTACCGGAAGTACATGTTTTGAGACCCCCTGAATCCAAAAAAGCATTTTTGGAAACATGTCCGTGAGTGTGTCTGTGTGCGTGTCTGTCTCTGTGTGTATGTGTGTCTGTGAACAGCATAACTCAGAAACGAACAGTCGGATAAACACCAAACTTGGTATTTAGGTTCAGTATCTTCCAGAGATGCGACACAAAGGTTTTCAAGAAAAATCCCCCCACCCCAGATTACTCTTTACATGGAAGATTTTTCGAAAATTTTAATTTTCTCAAAAATGGCTTTAACGATTTTGATTAAAATATCATATGTTTAAGATATTTTTATGACAAATAAAATGTATATCTTGAATTTCCTGGGAATGTCTCCAAAAGTATTCTTCATTGTGAACGACTTTTGCATAACTGGTAAACCATAAGAGATAGACAAAAGTTTACTACACAAAAAATATAGATCGCGTTAAAATACACAATTTATGTCGTATACATTTTTTTGTTGAGTGAACCATTTTCGAGATATTACTTGTTATTCCCTTAAACTTTTCAATACTTATTTTCTCAAATGGGAATTCGTTATTCATTTTTTTGTCTTCGATATGCAAAGAGTTATAATCAGCGGCAAAGGGAATGGTGCTGCATCTAGCAACCAGCTATTAAGAGATATGTATGTGCTTAAAGGCTACTGTTTTTCTATATTGCCCTTGTAAATATATATCCCCCTTACAGCAACAAGAAAATTATCAATAAGATAAGAGTCTGCAAATGTTTATCTCGATTAACATGAAGTAGATGGAGAATAAGCGTTTGTAAAAATAGTTTGTAAAAGAGTAGAGAAAGTAATGTGAGTGTAACACATCAGATCTTTAGAGGTACCAGTGGTCACTTTGGCTGAACTATTGTGGTTATTTTTCTGTTTGGTGTAATGTTTATTGCCATAGAAAGCAATATGCAAACAAAGGTGAGCCTCTAATATCTACGTTACTCATAGCAATACCTCTCTTGAGCTAGAGAAGTTTTAAGGAACTATTTTTCTCAACTTACATATTCTGTGCACTCTTAAGGTAGTCTTAGAGGCATAGTGATCTTATATAGGTTGTAGGGTATACAAGAGAGGAGACACCTCACACAATTCGACCTACATATGCAGGTATATATGGCTAGCGCTCCCCAGGAGGAAGGGGGTGACATGAAGGCACAACAGTAGGTTACAGGCCACAGGGAGACGCGCAGAAGTCCCCAACAGTTCCAGACGCGAAGATCCGGCCACTGCTGGATCTGCCTAGAGAGTGGCGATGAACGACCCGTCGACCAAGTAGCCCTCTAGTGCCCATGGGGGTACTCTTTGAGCAAATATCTCCGACATCTGTACGGCTCCGCCATACGCCATGAAACCTAGAAGTACACCTAAAAGATGAGAAGGAAATTGAATGAAGGGGATTTGATGAAAAGGAAATCATAGTAGATGAGAAACCACCCTATCATTCGCCTACCTACGAAGGAAAAACAACGAAAAACCCAAGCTCAGAGTGGGCGGCCTACAAGAATCGAACCTTGGACCTTCTGAATGCGATCCTCACACCCTACCACGAAGCCATCTCGACGATGATTTTACTAGGTTGATAAGCGTATTATTTGTAACAAATTGGTTATATACAAAATTTAGATAGAATAAATATTTAAGGAGTTATACCAGTTTTTACTTTCTCTACTACGTATAGTAAGTAGGGGAAGTATTGTATTCCACCCAAAAATTCGATATCGAGATTTCACCGGAAATACATGTTTTGAGAGCCCCTGAATCCAAAAAAGTATTTTTGGAAACATGTCCGTATGTGTGTCTGTGTGTATGTCTGTCTGTGAACAGCATAACTCAGAAACGAACCGTCGGATAAACACTAAACTTGGTATTTAGGTTCAGTATCTTCCAGAGATGCGACACGAAGGTTTTCAAGAAAATCCCCCACCCCAGATTAACCTTTACATGGAACATTTTTCGAACATTTTAATTTTCTCAAAAATGGCTCTTAACGATTTTTATTAAAATATCGCATATTTAAGATACTTTCATGACAAATAAAGTATATATCTTGAATTTTCTGGAAATGTCTGCAAAAGTATTCTTCATTGTGAACGACTTTTGCATAACTGGTAAACCATAAGAGATAGACAAAATGTTACTACACAAAAATGTAGATCGCGCTAAAATACACAATTTATGTCATATACATTTGTTTTGTTGAGTGAATCATTTTGAGATATTGTTTGTTATTTACCTAAATTTTCCAATTATAGGTTTTCTCAAATGGGAATTCGTTATTCATTTTCTTTTGTCCTGCTAATGCAAAGAGAATGGAATGCTCCACATAGCAACCAGCTCTTAATATATTTGACTATCTACTTAAAGCCTACCAATTCCCCTTGCATCTACAAGAAAATTAGCAATAAGATTAACATCTCGATATCTCGATTGACATGAAGCACATGAAGAATAAGCGTTTGTAAAAATAGTTTGCACAAGAGTAGAGAACGTCATGTGAATGTAACACATCAGATTTTTATTACTATAATACGGGTTCGTAAGCCATTAGGAAGAGGGACACCTTTGTGTGCTTTTACTTATGTTTTAACTTCTATCAACGAGGAAAAGTAGTTTCTAAACCACGTAAACTGCACAGAGAAGGGAAAGAGAGGAATGAGAGTAATGGAGGGGGAGTGAGTGAGAGCGTGGAAGAGAGTGAAAAGGAATAGAAAGAGACAGAGATGCGAAGAGAGATATGGAGGGGACGAGAGAAAGAGTGTGAAGAGAGATATGGAGGGGTAGAGGGAGAATCAGTGAGAAAGTGGGAGAGAAACAGGCAGAGAAAATAACTGCATATAGTGTAATAACGTGAGCAGACCTACGGGTTCTGCTAGTCTACACTAAAAGAGTATTAAGTACCTCCATATTAGTGTCAGAAACTACGAAACTGATATTTCCTCTTGGTGGGCAAAGCTGGGTTCAAAACTGAAGTTGCTGAGTTAAGGGAATGAGGATTTTTCTACCATTTCGTTGGATTTTAGTGAACGTTTTTTTCCCTAATTAGAAAATTGTGGGTTCTAAACGTACTAAATAATCACTAAAGGTTCAGGCACAGTACACTTTAAAATTACAGTACAGATTGTATCTCCAAAATCTGGATGACTGTCAGGGCTGATAAAGGTACGGACAGAGAGGGTCCCGCAACCGGGGCACCCGATGGGCAACCAGATCTGGATGACGACGGGGACAAGCATGGACGGGGTCCCTAACGTTTTTAGATCGAACCCATCCGCCACCGCCGGGGCCAACCACAAGCCAAAGAAATCCTGGCGATCCCCCATACAGGGCCTACTCGGAGGAGAAACCTAACTGAGCAGTTCCGCAGGGAATAAGTGCCGAGCGCACAACTATCGCCCAGCCGCAACCCGCCGAACACCGTCGCCTGGTCCTGCAAACTTAAACCACGGATCGGAGGTTCAAACTCAGCAGAGGGTGATGGATTTTTGGCGTAAAATTCCTTAACATGGTTTCCTTCGGAAGGGAAGTAAAGCCGGTGGTCAAGTTTGATAATGGTCTTTTTCGCCCAATATAGAATGGAACGCTAAGAACCATAGCAGTTAAAGAGCGTCCATAAATACAACTTGATTTAATTTATTTAAACCTGAAACACATGGCAAGGAAGAGTATAGATACAGGAAATGGGGGGCATGATAGAAGATGAATCACCCCAGGGAAACTACGAAAGACCCATGGGTTAGAGTGGGCGGTGGCGGGGATCGAACCCGGGACGTTCCGAATGCGAGTCGCACATACTTACCGCGGCGTCACCATTGCCGCTTATATGGTAAATATGAATATAGAAGAAACTTTGTGGTTGTTATGTCATGGAGGATTTAACAAATGGCGATTTTAAGGGGTATAAGGTTACCGTTAAACATTAAAAACAAACAAAAACTGGTTGATAATGTATATCTAAATCTCGTATTTGAAGCGAAAGGGGTAAAGTGTGACTAATAAAAACGTCATTCATGATATAAAAATATACTGTTGTGACAAATGTTGTAGTAAATGAAAATGTTGCCTTCATTAAAGCACAATAAAGGTTTGAAACACCGTACTGAGACAAAATGAAGCGGTTCCACATTTCGTTTCACTTTTTCATTCATTCGGTTTTATCGAGTTTTAATTGCACGGACGTTAATTTAGATTGTTCGTAATGCAGGTAGCGAAATTCACATTAACATTGTTACAAGTACAACATCGCATCTGTGTGAACGCTTTTAAAAAGTAGTATGATTAGTTTCGTTTCTTTGCTACCACAAGGCTTATAGCTGCGTAAACCATTCCAAGAAAATACCATTATTGAGTCATTTTAGAAGAACTCTGAGGTTACATTCCTATGATTTTCTCTACCCATTGCGTTTATTTTTATATAACTTCTACAAACTATTCTTACGAATGCTTATTTTTCTATTTACTTCATGTTAATCGAGATAAACCTTTGCTGAAGTAGTTCTATTCATTCATTCTTTGAAGTACAAGAGAGACAACTGAATAGCGACAGTATTCAAAATTCAAAATAATAACAACGGATATCTCGGAAATGGCTGATGCCACAAAAAATGTTATGTGTTCTATAGAGATCCATGCTTTATTTGTAGTATATTTTGTTTATTTCTTATAGTGTATCAGTTAAACAAAATTATATAAAATTCTTTCGATTGAAGATGACTCCACAGAAAATTCGAAGTATACATCTTATTTGTTAGCTACATATCTTAAACATATATATGGTATTTTAAACAAACTAGCTTCGAGAGAATAAAGCATTTCGAAATATCTTCTATACAAAAGTTAGTTAAAATAAATTCAGTTTTTCTTTATTTATGGACGCTCTTTAACTACTGTGGTCCTTAGTGTCCCATTGTATATTGAGCGTGAAAGACGGTAAATTTTGATCAGAGGCCTCTTTATTAGGCTTGAGCTTCTTTTACGTGCTGTAACTCTACGACATAAGACCACCGGCCTTACTTCTGAAGGAAGCCATACTAAGGATTTTTACGCCAGAAAAAAAATCAATCGTCCTCCACGGTGTTTGAACCCGCAATCTCGGGAACTAGAGGCTATCATGATACCCCTAGACCACGAAGATTTATGGATTTCTAGTTAATTTAGATAATGATCGTCTATTATATGTTGATCAATACATGTATTAGTTATTAAGGATAAATTATATATAAACAAAGGACAGTCAAACGTGTTTCCATGGATATAAAAAAGGATAGTTACATAAACATGATTTCGTGGATACAAACAAAGGACAGCAAAAAGAAGCATTTTACAACCTTAAGTCTACACTTTTCTGTTTCCTCTTCTTATCTTCTTTTCTACGTATTGTAGAAAACAAAAATTCGATACCGAGATTTCACCGGAAATACATGATTTGCAGCCTCCTGAATCCAAGAAAAAGCATTTCTAGAAAAAGGCCTGTGCATGTGTGTGTGTGTGCGTGTGTGGGGGGGGGTGTACGTGAACAGAACTCAGAACGAAACGTCAGTTCAGTATCTTTCAAAGATGCGATACGAAGATTTTCAAGAAAAACCCCTCATTCCAGACTATCCATTACTTGGGACGTTTTTCGAAAATTTTGATTTTCTCAAAAATGGCTCTAACGATTTTGATTAAAATATCTTATATTTAAGCTATTTTCATGACAAATAAAATGTGTATGTTGAACTTCCTGGGAATGTCCCCAAAAGTCTTCTTATTCTGAATGACTTTTGCATAACTGGTAAATCGTAAGAGATAGACAAAATGTTTCTACACAAAAAATGTAGATCTCCACAAAACACACAGTTTATGTCATATAACTTTTTTTGTCAAGTGAATTATTTCCGAGTAATTTCCTGGTTATTTGTTTGAATTTTCCAATACTTATACTACTCTCAATTGGGAATTCATCGTTCGTTTTTACTTTCTATACTACGTATAGTAAGTAGAGGAAGTATTGTATTCCACCCAAAAAATCGAATCCGAGATTTCACCGGAAATATATGTTTTGAGGTCCCCTAAATCCAAAAAAAAAGCATTTTTGGAAAAGTGTCCGAGTGTATCTGTGAACAGCATAACTCAGAAACGAACAGTCGGATAAACACCAAGCTTGGTATTTAGGTTCAGTACCTTCCAGAGATGCGACACGAAGGTTTTCAAGAAAATCCCCCACCGCGGATTACCATTTACATGAAACATTTTTCGAAAAATTTAATTTTCTCAAAAATGGCTCTAACGATTTTGATTAAAATATCATATGTTTAAAATATTTTCATGACAAATGAAATGTATATATCGATTTTTTTGGGAATGTCTCCAAAAGTATTGTTCATTACGACTTTTGCATAACTAGTAAACCATAAGAGATAGACAATATTTTACTAGACAAAAAGTGTAGATCGCGTTAAAAGACACAATTTATGATATATACATTTTTTTTGTTGAGTGAACCATTTTGGAGATGTTGCTTGTTATTCCCTTAAATTTTTGCAATAGTTTTTCTCAAATTTATTATTTATTTTTTTTGTCCTGGTAATACAAAGAGAATGGAATACGCCACATAGCAACCAGCTCTTAAAATATTTGACTATCGCTTAAAGCCTACCAATTCCCCTTGCATCTACAAGAAAATTAGCAATAAGATTAACATCTCGATTAACATGAAGCATATGGATAATAAGCGTTTGTAAAAATAGTTTGTACAAGAGTAGAGAAAGTCATGTGAGTGTAACACATCAGATTTTTGTATCAGTCAAGCTGTTTGAAACACTCTCTAGAATTATTCTGCAGAAACAAACCGTAACACGGTGCGTGAATTAGAACACAACGAGCACAAATTATCACATTCGCAAGTAGAAGTTTACAGCACAACCGCGTTATTTCACTGACACGGTGTTCACTCCTCTCCGACTTAAAGTGTGAATAACACTGAGGGGAAGACAATGCAAGCTACAGTAAGGGAACGCAATCTTATCAGCTAGGTGCAATGCAATGTTTCCAGGGCTGTACACAGAGTGACGTCCGCAGACCAACGCAGTTCCGAGGATTGCCAAGCGATTTTTCTAATTTTTGTTCTTTAATCTGATTGTAGATGAACTATGATATAAATTATATGCCTGGCACGTGTACTCAGGGTTATGCCTATCAGCAATCCTAAAATCTAGTTAATGGGCGAATTGGTTAATAATTAATAAACCAATAATACACACACAAGCACGCTCACATACAAACACCAGTTTCTTCCGTTCTTCCTTTATTTGTGAGGGGCTCGAGTTTTATAATAGCGAGATGGCTCCGAGAGGGGCTCGCATTCGTGAGGTCGCGGATTCGATTCCCGTCGGGCCAGCCACTTTGATCATGGGATTTTTTGTGGTTTTCCCGGGTCGGTAGGCGAATGCTGGAGTGTTTCCCCTTTTACCATGAATTCCCTGTCCCAGGTTGCGGGTGGCTACGGCAAAGCTAGCCGGCGCCAGGGTTGGTGACATGTTGGAATCGTTAGGGACCGCATTGTTGCTGGCGCACATCGTCGTCAGGATCCGGTGCCCCTTCAGGTTTTTGCTTCATCCCTGTCTAAATATGGTGCTCTGCTCCATCAACGGAAGGCCCTCCGTCTGACTACTCCTAACTCCTCCTCTATAAAGGCACTATAAATTTAAAATATATAGAAAATATTTTTTAATTCCATTTCTTACACTAAGTTCACATTTAGATACTGACCAACTATTAAAAATCTGATATATTAGCTTCAAGGCTTTCTCCATCAACTACAATTTGCTTTCATGGCTATACCATAAAACATTCATAAAAGAAAACCTTGTTACTATACCTATTTACTATTTACCTATAGTAGGTAAACGAAGTGGATATTCCATCCAAAAATTCTATATCAGTATTTCACCGTAAATAGATGTTTTTATTTCCTAACCAATATTTTTAGGAAAACAAGCCTATGTGTGTTTGAACAGTGTAACAAAATCGAAAGCTTGGATAAATTTTAAGCTTGGTATTAAAAGTTCAGCGTGTACCAAAGTTGCGACACGAAGATTTTCAAGAAAATTTCTTCAATCCGAACTACCCTTTACATGGAAAAGTTTTACGATATTATTTTCACAAAGCTAACTCTAAAGATTTTAATTAAAATAGCATGCGTAATATGCATATTTACACGACTAATAAAACGTATGCAACGACATGTTTGCGAATAGCCGGTGAAAATCTCTCCATTCCGAACGAATTTAATATAATTTTATATACCTGCTAAACCATTAAAGATAGACAAAAACCTACAATACAAAAGGAGCAGATAATTTTTATAGCTTTAGCAATTTCGGAAATACTTATTTCTGCTGGCTTGAATTTACTAATATTTTATAATTAGGGATACTGATTTTTCCCCAAATTCCATATAGGGGTAAATGCTCATAAAGGCTTGTACTCTTGTATTTTCATTCTCAACCTAAAAACTACTATAAAGGTGTTTTGGAAATGCATTAAGATGCTAAATTTATACTAAAATGCGACAAAAATACGAAATGTGTATCAAGTCATGGGCTCTTTTTCATATCAAAATGTGAACACAAACACTCATATGACTTTCTCTACTCTTGTACAAACTATTTTTACAAACGCTTATACTCCATATGCTTCATGTTAATCTTATTGCTAATTTTCTTGTAGATGTAAGGGGAATATGGTAGGCTTTAAGCGATAGTCAAATATTTTAAGAGGTGTTTGCTATGTGGAGTATTCCATTCTCTTTGCATTACCAGGACAAAGTAAAAATGAATAACGAACTTGAGAAAAAGTATGAGTATTGGAAAATTTAAGGGAATAACAAGCAATATCTCGAAAATGGTTCACCCAACAAAACAAATATGACAAATTGTGTATTTTAACGCGATCCACATTTTTTGTGTAGTAAAATTTTGTCTATCTCTTATAGTTTACCAGTTGTGCAAAATTCGATCACAATGAAGAATAGTTTTGGAGACATTCCCAGGAAATTTGAGACATACATTTCATTTGTCATGAAAATATCTTAAACATACGATATTTTAATCAAAATCGTTAGAGCCATTTTTGAGAAAATTAAAATTTTAGCAAAATGTTCCATGTAAAGGGTAATCTGGGGTGGTGGATTTTCTTGAAAACCTTTGTGTCGCATCTCTGGAAGATACTGAAGCTTATACCAAGTTTGGTGTTTATCCGACTGTTCGTTTCTGAGTTATGCTGTCCACAGACACACACACGGACATGTTTCCAATAATGCCTTTTTTGGATTCAGGGGATCTCAAAACATATATTTCCGGTGAAATCTCGGTATTGAATTTTTGGGTGGAATACAATATTTCCCCTACTTACTATACGTAGTAGAGAAAGTAAAAAGGTTTTATGCAGCAGATGCCATGGACAACCCCTTTTTTTCTCAAGAGGATGGTAAGGCTTTTAATCCCATCACTGCTGGCTGAGTACTGTAAATTAATTTGATATATGCAAGCGTTAATTTAACTCGAACGTTTCTCAGCCAATGAACCAGCTGATTGAAACTGTACTGACCAATGAGGATTCAATTATATCGATAGTTACACACGAGCGCTCTGCAGCCAATGTAGGCCAAATTGATGCCTTGTTTACTAATCAGAATCGAACCTAATCCATGCTGTTAAAGCAGGGTGCTAAGAAAAGTTGAAATAAAAGAGTAGGGGTAAAAGTGGGGTTTTATTTTGCGAGTAGAGACCTTCGTTTCGCAATCCTACGAGCAAAATAAAAACACTAAATACGTGTGCCATATACTATTTTTGGACAGCGCTCGAATTTGTAAAACATCAGTAATATTATATTGATTTCTGAAACTAACAAAGATCATGTCTAGAACACGCTTCTTTAAACAACAGAAATGACATTAAAGAAGCTTTGATGTTTTGTTGATTCACTAGTAGTAATTTTCAGTAAAATTATTTTCAACGGTTTTTCCTTGCATCAGCCAATGAAGCGATTAAATGCTAGATCATATTGCTTTCTGGACTCTTTGGGCAAGCACTGCTAGTGTTATTCTTTGTGCTGCTTCTGTAGTTTCACCTGGCTCTTCCATTTTAGCCTTTTCTTAGTTCATAGTTTGCAGTGTTCGATATTTATTTAGGTTAGATAGCTACATATTGTTTTAGATCAGTAGAAGGCTGCCAATATAACGTATAGGTTAACTCTACAACGAATTGCGATAAATTGAAGTATGACGATTTGTATTGTAATAATGCGAGCGTCATGAGAAATTAATCACGTAAAAAGACACAATGAAAAGTAAAACTTAATCAAATGAAACCGAGTTATTAAACTTGTACAGATACAAAGAATACTTGCCATGTGATTGGACTTGAAACCAAAGTTGGTCACGATGAAAATTATCTAAAGCTTTAAGCTCGTGTGCACTATGTTAGAAATTCTGCTTTTAAGCGATGCTGACTAAAAACTGATTTTTACTTTCTCTACTACGTATAGTAAGTAGGACAAGTATTGTATTCCACACAAAAATTCTATACCGATTTCAACGGAAATATATGTTTTGAGATCCCTGAATTCGAAAAAAAGCATTTTTGGAAACATGTCCGTCTGTGTGTCTGTGAACAGCATAACTCAGAAACGAACAGTTGGATAAACACCAAACTTGCTATTTAGGTTCAGTATCTTCCAGAGATGTGACACGAAGGTTTTCAAGAAAATCCCTCCCCCCAGATTACCCTTTACATGGAACATTTTTCGAAAATTTTAATTTTCTCAAAAACGGCTCTAATGATTTTGATTAAAATGTCATATGTTTAAGACATTTTCATGACAAATGAAATGTATATCTCGAATTTTCTGGGAATGTCTCCAAAAGGATTCTTCATTGTGAACGACTTTTGCATAACTGGTAAACCATGAGCCCAGCAACATTTTACTACCCAAAAATGTAAATCGCGTTAAAGTACACAACTTATTTCATATACATTTTTTTGTTGAGTGAAACATTTTCGAGATATTGCTTGTTATTCCCTTAAATTTTCCTATACTTATACTTTTTCTCAAATGGGAATTCGTTATTCATTTTTTTATTTCTGTACATACAAAGAGAATGGAATGCTCCACATAGCAACCAATTCCTAAAACATTTGACTATCGCTTAAAGCCTACCAATTCCCCTTGCATCTACAAGAAAATTAGCAATAAGATTAACATCTCGATATCTCGATTAACATAAAGCATATGGAGAATAAGCGTTTGTAAAAATAGTTTGTACAAGAGTAGAGAAAGTCACGTGAGTGTAACGCATCAGATTTTTTTCTGCTACATTCATTCTTTTATGGCTATAATTTTTGTTTCGATTCGACTAGGGATCTAGGAAGTCTATCCTCATTTATTTTCCAGTTTACTATTGCCGCAAAAAATGCCGAGATTTGGTGATATGCGAATTCAAAATATAAAAGAAGCTGGAGAAGCGCCGCAAAATACGAGATGAAACATAAATAAATTGGATTCAGTTCTATTTATGGACGCTGTTTAACTACTGTGGTTCTTAGAGTCCCATTCTATATTGGGCGTGAAAGACCGGACATTTCGCTCAGAAACCCCTTTATCAGGCTTGGGGTTCTTTTACGTGCCATAAATCTAAGACGCGGGACCACCGGCTTTACTTCCTTTCCAAAGGAAGCCATGCTGAGGACTTTTACGCCCGAAAAAGTTCATTGCCCTCCGCCGGGTTTGAACCTACGAACTCGGAAACTAGAGGCTAGTATAATATCCCTAGACCGCGGAGGACGGCATAATACAAGATGAGCAGGTAAGCCACTTCAATGATTATACTAAAAGTACAAGACAATCGCATCGTTCTCGCATCGGGATAGCATTTTTTCTCCTACGGGCTTTTGTTTTAATTTTAGAAGCGTTTTATTCCAATGATCTCCAAATATGGCACGTATTTTTAAGGTGCGCATTTATTAAAGTAAGGGTTATGTTAAATATCGGTGTTCAGCTAGAGAAAATAAACTAGAAAAATGCAGAGAAGTATAGTTTACTATTGGGAGTTAATCGTGTTATACCAGGTGTCCAGAGCATCCGTATCAGCTGTTTTTCTTTGAAATTATAAGATACTTGCTGTTTGCAAAAACAATTGATAACCGAAATCTGTGTAAAGAATCGATAGGTGGTATTTCCATTTTCCGGAACAAACCGAATGGTACTCGCTAACCTTTAGTTTCCGAGGTGCGAGTTCAAAGCAGGCGGAGGGTGATGGATTTTTTTCGGGCGTAAAAATCCTTCGCATGGCTTCCTTAAGAAGGAAAGTAAAGCCGGTGGTCCCGTGTCGTAGATTTACAGCACGTAAAAGTACCTCAAGCCTGATAAAGAGGCCTCTGAGCAAAGTTACCGGTCTTTCACGCCCAATATAGAATGGGACGCTAAGGACCACAGCAGTTAAAGAGCGTCCATAAATAGAACTCAGTATAATTTCTCGTCAACATTTTGCACCAGTTGCATAATGGTGTTCCTCTGGCTTCAACAGGATGGCTGCCCGGCTCACTTTTCACTTAGGGCTCGCCAAATTCTTGACCAGTTGTTTTCTGGACGGTGGATTGGACTAGGAGGGCCAGTACGTTGGCCGGCCCGATCTCCTGTCTTAACACCAAAAGAATTAAAGACATGGTCTACCAGGGGCGTCCTTCAACTGCACAAGATATGAAAAAATCTGATGTGTTACACTCACATGACTTTCTTTACTCTTGTACAAACTATTTTTACAAACGCTTATTCTCCATGTGCTTCATGTTAATCGAGATGTTAATCTTATTGCTAATTTTCTTGTAGATGGAAGCGGAATATGGTAGGCTTTAAGCGTTAGTCAAATATTTTAAGAGCTGGTTGCTATGTGGCACATTCCATTCTCTTTGTATTACCAGGACAAAAATAAAAAAAAATGAATAACGAATTCCCATTTGAGAAAAAGTATAAGTATTGGACAATTTAAGGGAATAACAAGCAATATCTCGAAAATGGTTCTCTCAACAACAAAAAATGCATATGACATAAATTGTGTATTTTAACGCGATATACATTTTTTGTGCAGTAAAATTTTGTCTACCTCTTATGGTTTACCACTTATGCAAAAGTCGTTCACAATGAAGAATACTTTTAGAGTGATGCAGTAATTTGTATCATAAATTATTTAAATGTAAAGAGTGATTATAGTATGAATATGCATTATTATGTGACATTGATTTGAAATGTTTGTTGATTGTATTTATTTTTGAGAAGTAAGTTTATACGGCCTTACTGAAACTGACAATAATAGCGTGCAATAATGCAGCGAGGGGGTGAGCTGTTTATCATTATTAGAGACGAGGAAGTTACGTAATGTTGGCGCGTTTTTCTTTAGAATTTGCTGGAACATTTTACCTAGAGCATATGTATTCATAATTTTCATTGTATATAAAAATAGACGCTAATGTTGGCGCGTTTTATTAGCCAATAGCAGCTCAGTTATAATCTTTAGGCATATCGGGGTGTAGGAGTATAAAAAGGGCTAGATTAGAGGTAGACTCTGTCAGTTCATCAAAAATCTTTGTACATTACACGTCGCCTTCAGTTTGTCAGTTCGTCGAAAACATTTGTACGTTACACGTCGCCTTCAGTCCAGCAGAATTATTTGTACAGTACACGTCGGCTATCAATTCGCAAGTTACGCGTAGCAGAGTTATTAAAAATCTAAAGTGTTGTAAAGTGAATTATACAAAAAGCTGAAGTACGCGAATTAAGAATGATCAGTAATGAAGTTATTATAACAGTTTCAGTTTGGCGAGTGTCAAGATCAATGTGTAAATGTGATAGTGAATGTGTTCGACAATAAAAAGTGTAAAACAAATTCTTTCATCAGTGTTATCTTTGGATAAAAGACTCCTTTCCGTTTACACAACCTGTATAAAGAGAAGTGCTCGACCAAAAAGATCATAGCTAGCCGGAGGACAGTGAACCAAAATTAAATAAAATAACAGTAGCATTCTTTCAAACAAACACTAATACTGCCGCAAATTGCTAACACCAGATGGAGCTAACAAACCTAACAAAGAATCACGTCACAAAATGGCTTCACCACGTGGAGTAAACACAAATACATAAACATTATAAGTAATACCGCCGCAAATTGGCTCCCAAACGTGGGGCTCAACAAATAAATAAATATAACAAAAGTTACCATCGCAAGAGACATTCCCAGAAAATTCAAGATATGCATTTTATTTGTCATGAAAATATCTTAAAAATATGATATTTTAATCAAAATCGTTAGAGCCATTTTTGAGAAAATTAAAATTTTTGAAAAATGTTCCATGTAAAGAGTAATCTGGGTTGGGGGGATTTTCTTGAAAACCTTCGTGTCGCATCTCTGGAAGATACTGAACCTAAATACTAAGTTTCGTGTTTATCTGACAGTTCGTTTCCGAGTTATGGTGTTCACAGACACACACACACCCACACAGACACACACACACACACTGACATGTTTCCAAAAATGCTTTTTTGGATTCGGGGGCCTCAAAACATGTATTTCGGTGAAATCTTGGTATCGAATTTTTGGGTGGAATACAATACTTCCCCTACTTACTATACGTAGTAGAGAAAGTAAAAAAGGCCGTTAGGGGGGTCCTCCGTACCTTTACATTTACTAAAACATACAATATGCTGAAATACACTGAAATGTATTTAAAGCAATACAATGTAATTAATAATAAGTAACAGCAGGATACGAATGACACAACAAAGTATTTACGTATGTTTATGACTTTATTCAACAGCTTTACTATTTAAAACTTGCATCACCTAAAATAATATGTATTTTCTTTTTTGATTCTAGATTTACATCAGTATAAGTTTCTGTCTTTTTGCTGCGTAATGGTTTGGAACCTCATAAACTGAGAGAAAGGAGCATGTTTCTCCCTAGGATCATACTCTGAGCTAATTACTCATTACTGATGTTTCAGTTGCAGACAACGGCACTACTAGATCGCAGGCTGATTAGATTTCTATGTGCATCAAGTTTTCTTTAGGGAGGGACTAACACATTTTCAAAATTTATATTACCAATGAGCAAACTGCAGTCAATAATAGAGTATTTTACCTTCTCAGAAATTCAAACGTCATATAAGTGTTTTACTGATCATTCTTTATATGTAAACATTAATTTAAATTTAAACAAACATAACTTTTAAACGTAATATTTAATTAGTTCGATTACTCAGTTTTATTATAAGTTTTTGCTCCTGTTCCAGAGTTAAGAAGTAGTATACTGGTAAATCTAAAGCATATTCGTTTCTGCCTATCTGTTTCGTTTTCTTCCCGGGCTAGTGGAACATCTTTTGATGGATGGCTAACCGGCAGAAAATCTTACTGGCCATTTTTTGAGAAATGCTTTTTTTATCGTAATGAAGACAAAAAACTTCGACGCACAACCTGGTGTAATCCTTCGTGGTGTAATGGGTACCATGCCAGCCTCTAGTTCACGTCGCGGGGTCAAACCCGGCGGAGGGCGATGGGTTTTTTTGGGCATAAAAATGCTTAGCATGGCTTCCTTTGGAAGGGAAATAAAGCCGTTGGTCTCGTATGTTAGATTTACGGCACGTAAAAGTAACTCAAGCCCGATAAATAGGCCTCTGAGCAAAATTACCGATCTTTCACGCCCAATATAGAATGGGACGCTAAGTCCCATAGCAGAGAAGAGCGTCCATAAATAAAACTCAATTCAGTTTTTTGCACAACCTGACTCAACATCGTAAGCGAGGCTTTAACGTTCATAGAAAGAACAAGGCTAACCTACATTATATCTTAACTTTTTAAAATAGTATTTTAGTGATCAACAAAATAATCATCATAGCACTTGTCCAGTTTCTAACTTATTATTCTAATTTTTTTGCCAAGTGGCTCATAAGATAACAACTCTGAGACTCTTAAGACGAAACTAATGGTTGCTGAAATGTTTATTTTGATTTTCTATTCTTAGCAATGGGAGATAGACAACACAATGTTTACTTTTTAAAATATAGGATTTTGTAATTAATAATATAATAGTGAATAATAATCATAGTGTGATGCTGTTTCAATCACTGCTTACTGAATGTTACAAGCTGGTGAATGCTCGTTCCTGATCGGGTTCCTGGACGTATTTTCACTTACAGCCGCTAGGATCGCTCGATCACACCCTAAATTCGGGAAGGCTGCCATTGCTATGTATTACGGAATTGCCAAAGTGAGTAATTAATTACGAATTGTATTAAGTTGTGAAACTCAAAAAAAAAATTCAGAGTATATTTGTGTTTTTCTGGGATTACTAATCGTGTTAAAACAAAATCACTTCGTAAGTCCTGTGTTGTGATGTATAATGGACCCAAGTAACATATTGGAGGCTAAAGTAGCCCGAAAATATTCCTAATAAATTGTATGCAGAACATGAAAATTATGAAGAAATTATGTTATATCGGTTTTATTTTAACACTATTAACCGTATTCAAAAACTCTGGAGCTAGTGATAGATGTTAAAGCTTGTAAACGTGCATACAACTCCTAATTTTAACACCATTTACGGCAATAACATATGCATAGGTTGAAAATCGTGTTGTGTACTCACTGAAGAATTAACATATTTACATCTAATAAGCAATGGTAAATTTAGTACCCCTAGCCCGCGCCATTAATCGTAAATTTGACATTATGGAGGGCAATTTTGCATTGGATGATTTGGAAGAAAAAGGAAATGCGAATGCATTTCCCATTTCTGTGTTTTGATTTTTTGTTTTTCATCTTGAAGACTGAACACTTTTTTATGTGGTGGAAAATCTTTAAATGTTAATGGCAGAACTTTGTGGATGTGCTGATGCTGCAATCAGTTTGTTTGAAATGCCTACTACAGATCACAGATTTTGGCCTGATGTCCAAAGAGAGCCCAGTTTGTCTCCTTGGCGAAAAATTAATATGAAACATTTTTCAGTCCTTTTGGAAATGCATGGATTAGTTCTATTTCTTGCCTTAACTTACAGTAAGGTTTACAGCAATAAACCATTTTTATTCAATTATTAACTAATGCAAAAATTACACATTTCAGTTTAGAGAGCTTAACACAGATGACATGCACAATGCAAAAACTATTACTTGACTGAAAGTTGTTGCATGTAATCAAATGTATGCTTATTGGAAAATTCAAAACAATGCATTTATTTCCCGCCGGTTCAGAGATTTACGATATTTGGATCAATATAGCAGGGAGAAAGGGAAAATTGCTTGGGGTGGAACGCCGTATGTACATATATTCACGCCATCGGAAGTGTCAACCAATTGTTATTGTAGGATTCGAATCTACAACTGACAAAGGTCCATCTAAGTGCTGTATAAAATCATGAACATTAATATATAAACAATATTTGAAACAAGTCGCCAACACTTCGTTGTCATTATTGCTATCTTTTAGAAGTTTAGGGGGTAGTTGATCGCCTCTATCGGGAGAACTTGGCGTTGTGCAGGAATCTGTTTTAATGTCAATTCTCACGCCTGTACGCCAGCTTATAATATCTAGTAAGCAATGGTTTAAATATAACGGAATAACGAACTGTGATAAAAACTTCACAACAATTAATTCATTTTGTTGTGATCAATGAGTGTCTGTTAGAAAATACATTAAAAATAATAAAACGTATCCTGTTCAACAAAAAAACTTAAGAACCATATTAAAGAAACTGTCTATATTACATGTGTGATGCATGGCAAATCTATTTGCTATTACTATAAACAGTATTAATTTCAATTTTAAATTAATACTACAGATAGACAAGGATAAAAATAGTTTATTTGTCTCTCCTGAAACATTTAGATTTGTAACAAACAGTCGATATACATATAATTGAAATATACGCTTTTATTGTTTGTTTATATAAATTAGGAACAAAGGACGTGAAAGTTTCACATTTACAACAAGGGTACACATGGTGTGCATTAGGGAGCGATAGTGAAACAGAAATTACTGAAAGACACGAAGAGGATCATAAGAGAGTCATACCTTCATTCCTTGCTTACTTTTCAAGATTATCCAAGTATGGGCATATCAAGTGGATCACAGAACAGGGTGTACTGACTAAATAAAATATATAGGACCAAAAGGCAAAGAGGAGTGAATAGAGACTAAATTCCCAGCCAGAAGTCATACCCAGGTTAGGTTAACTCCTACAAATATAGTAAAGAATAATTATCTTTTAAGTCAGTCAGGCAGTTGTGTTAACCATGCTAGCCTCCGGTTTCCGAGTTCGCGCTTTCAAACTCGGCGGAGGGCGATGAACTTTTTTTCGGGCGTAAAACCCCTTAGCATGCCTCCCTTAGGAAGGGAAGTAAAGCCGGTGGTCCCGTGTCGTAGATTTACGACACGTAAAAGAACCTTAAGCCCGATAAAGAGGCCTCTGAGCAAAATTACTGGTCTTTCATGCCCAATATAGAATGGGACGCTAAGTGACACAGCAGTTAAATAGCGTCCACACACAAAACTCAATTTGAATTTCAGATGTGTTAACCACTAGACTGTAGAGAGACCCACTCAGAAGTTCCACTTTCACTTCTCTACACAAGTGTTCTGTAAACATCTAGTACTAACTATGTGTGACTAAACACGTGCAGATAGTAAAATGAGCGGAGAAAGACGTTTAATCAGTGTTGTCAACCAACATAAGTATGATAATTTCCCAAAAGAACGGATTAAATTGCCTGTTATCGTCCAATATTTATATTGGAAGTAGAAAGTATCTAGTAGTTTTATTCACCTGTTTATTAGCAGGTCCCTGGTGGCGCGGATTTTAAGTTCCGGTTGTAGGAGCGGTGCCCACACAGCATCGTGGGGAAAGTGAGGAGCTGCGATAAGCAGCTATGCTGGCCTCGTGAGAACTTTCAGCTATGGGATGCGTGATGCTGGCCACGTCACCTCTCCGTTTCGGTTGAATGGTCGCGTAAGTTGGCGTGAGGCCGGCTGTAGTGCCGTAGGATTTATTAACAGGTTGAATGTAGGTGTACTAATTCTTTAAGTAAAAACGAGTTACAGAAAACAAAAATGAGACTGCAGTGCATCGATATTAAGTTTTGAGTAACTGGGGGTGAGGTCTTCTGATCCCTCCTTGCGCCTACATGCACATAGAGTCACATTAGCTTTATGCTTTTAATATTCTCATCATTTACCTTCAATACTTCTCATTTCTTCCAGCAGCACGAGATCAAGCAGTTTTGTGGGTTCAATACAGAGTTCACTCAAATGTCATCACATCAACGATTTATCTCACCACTCGCGCGCCACACTACCAAAGGATGTTCGCATCTTGCCATAGGCGTCTAAGTGTCAAATACACTTAACCAACGCACAAGTGAAATATCTCATATAAAGATTCTGGGAGGAACCGTGTAATCCTAGCAAGATAAGCAGAAGATGTAAATACGTTTGTTAATCTTCTGGTTACAGCAGAGGACACATTCTCCTCAAGAACAGTTTGAAACAATTTCTCTCCATTTGAGAAGGTTGGAAACCTCTGCGTATTAACCAAAGTTCTGGGGTTCGATTTTCGGCCGGCGCTGCTAAAATTACAATATACCTAATCAGTGACAAAGTTAAGTTACGACCTCTAGTGAGTTAAAGGGGATTATACGCCACTGTGAGCATAATTGTCCTTTTTAATTGATTTTAAGCTTAATTGATAATGTATTTGTTTCTGAATATATAAGGAATAATTAAGGAACTCGGGATTTCCGCGGAGTTAGGTAACCTTAGGCATCTCCAGCTCAACTGTAGGCAGAAGATATCAAAATCGATTTTGGAAGTCATACATAATATAGTTTCTCTACCGCATACGTAGGTAGAGAAGGCATTGCATACTCGCCAAAAATACGATATCGAGATTTCATCGAAAATACATGTTTTGAGGCCCCTTGAATCCAAAGAAGGCACTTTTAGAAAAATGTCCGTGTGTGTGTAAACAGCAGAACTCAAAAACGAAAAGTCGAGCAAATACCAAACTTGGCATTTAGATTCATTACCTTCCAAAGATGCGACACGAAGATGTTCAAGAAAATCCCTCTGCCCCAAACTACCCTTTACATGGAATATTTTTCGAAATTTTTTATTTTCTAAAAGATGGCTTTAACGATTTTGATTAAAATACCATATATTAAATGTATTGATATGACAAATAAAATGTATATTTCGATTTTTCTAGAAACATGAAGTCCTCTTCATTCGGAAGGGATTTTGTATAATCTTCTTCTGTCTATCTTCTGGTAAACGTTAAACGATAGACGAAAACGTGCAATTTATTTCAAATAACCTTTCTGTGGCAACATCCATTTCCGAGATATCCTTTATTAATTCTTCGAACTGTTCAATACTTAGCATTCTTTTAAAGTCCTGTCGATTTTCAATTGTTTCTCGAGAGATGTCATGGAAAAAGTATGGTATTTTAAGGCCGCGTATAGCGTCAGTTCCAAAACATTTGTCTATTCTATTTCCTTTATATTTATAACGAAATGTGTAATGCAGCTATTTCCGGAAAGTTTATCTCGATTAAAATGAAGTAGGTAGGAAAATAAACTTTCGTAAGAATAATTTGTATACCCACTAATAAGCGATAGATGATAGAGAAAGTCTTGTGAGTGTAACACAAGATTTTTTAATAAATGCTCTCTAAAGCAGTTGGTTATCGGACCGTTCAGAGTTTTTTGAGCCAGTGGAGAGGGAAAGGTAAAAATCGCGTGGCTGTTCTTTGTTCTAGCTACTGTGCGGACCGCACGAATTCCTTATCTCCACCTTCCACTGGCTCAAAAGACTCTGAACAGACAATACGAGTTTAATTTCTTTATGGAAGCGTATGTAGGTGCTTTGGCATCCTCTTGATGACGACACATATTTCGAAGAAGGTCCAAACTAAATCCTGAACCGCAGAAGGTCTCTGTAGGCATGGAAATAAGAGAGCAAGAAAGACGATCGGCCTTCATATTTTGGAATATGGGACTGTACCGAAAAGTTGCCTTCATAATTCCAATTCTTACCAACTGCAGCTAGTTTTCAGTACGGAATCTTATCTATATTTCTTTTTTCCACACTACATCGAAATTTGCTTGTTTGCTAAATAAAAACTACAGAAATGGAATGTTACGCTTGGCATTTCGCACTGTAAATACTGCTGCAGCGTAAAATATCTGTTTTAATCTCCTCAAAAACTGAGCAGTAATTTGTCTGAAATACAGAGTACACCTGTGTGGTTTTATCTTAGGTGTTTGTTAATTTCTAAAAGAACTTTCTGATCCATAGTTGTTTGATATCTCAACAGAGTATTTACTTTTGTAACATGTGCGATATATAGGACATTATAGAACTAAATCTACAGCAGCCCTATACAGAAGGATGGCATAAGAATACCTTGATATAGGACACCTATAATCTATGACAAACTTTGAAGTTACATAATGATTTGTCACTTGATACTCGTTCTTATAAATGGAAATAATTAAAGATATAATACGAATACGGTACTGATTTTCACTCTAAAATAGTTATGTTCTCTTCCACAAGCGCCAAAATAGCTACAATTGTGGTATTTTTGAAGTTATAAGCTTTGATTTTTTTGAAAAAATGGTCCATCAGCAAACACCAGTGCATCTCTAATCTCTCTCCACTTTCACATGGAGAATCATACGCATCAGAGAGACATACAATAACGTTCTGTAGTAATGGTGTATTCATAAGTGCTCGGTTGTCAGTCGGGTAGTACTAGGATCAAACCCCATACAAGCAGTTAAACATTTTCCCCCGAAACAGATAAATGATGTACGTTTGGAGTAAACTCAATTTTAATTTCTCGGGTTTATTTTAAAGTTTAAGTACATGTTACGGAGGTATTCACATTGAAGTTTGAACATAGCATGGCCATAGCAGCCACTCAGGGCAGTTTTATCAGTGGCGTACTGGCTCGTTATTGATTTTAATCTATATTGCAAACGAACATGAATGCTAAGGCCACAGATAAATTTCTTATATCAAAGTGCTCGCCTAACACTCATCTGTAACCTTGAAAGTTTGTCGGTTGAATTCTGTAATATTCTGTATACTTTATGGTTATCAGTATGGATTCTTCCCCTCCTGGCTCCAGCCTGCTCATCTTGGATTCTTTGAAAGGAAAGGAAAGATGCAAAAGACCACTGTTGCACTTCATATACTAAGTACTGGGAGTTTATGAAGAAACTCAGCGAGAAAACGTGACACTATAAAGATGTAAAACATAAAATCTGATGTGTTACACTCACATAACTTTCTATACCCTTGTACAAACTATTTTTACAAACACTTATTCTCCATCTACTTCATGTTAATCGAGATAAACATTTGCAGACTCTATCCTATTGCTAAGTTTCTTGTAGATGTAAGGGGAATATATATTTACAAGGTCAATATAGAAATACAGTAGCCTTTAAGCATACACATATCTCTTAATAGCTGGTTGCTAGGTGCAGCACTATTCCTTTGCCACAGATTAATGCTCTTTGCATATCCAAGACAAAAACATGAATAACGAATTCCCATTTGAGAAAATAAGTATTGAAAAATTTAAGAGAATAACAAGCAATATCTCGAAAATGGTTCACTCAACAACAAAAAATGTATATCACATAAATTGTGTATTTTAACGCGATCTACATTTTTTGTGTAGTAAAATTTCGTCTATCTCTTATGGTTTACAAGTTATGCAAAAGTCGTTCACAATGAAGAATACTTTTGGAGACATTTTCAGAAAATTCAAGATATACATTTTGTTTCTCATGAAAATATCTTAAACATATGATATTTTAATCAAAATCGTTAGAGCCATTTTTGAGAAAATTAAAATTTTCGAAAAATGTTCCATGTAAAGGGTAATCTGGGGTGGGGGGATTTTCTTGAAAACCTTCGTGTCGCATCCTTGGAAGATACTGAACCTAAATACCAAGTTTGGCGTTTATCCGACTGTTTGTTTCTGAGTTATGCTGTTCACAGACAGACAGACACACACACACACACACACACACAGACAGACAGACACACACACAGACCTACAGACAGACAGACACACAGACACACACGGACATGTTTTCAAAATGCTTTTTTGGATTCAGGGGGTCTCAAAACATGTATTTCCGGTCAAATCTCGGTATCGAATTTTTGGGTGGAATACAATACTTCCCCTACTTACTATACGTAGTAGAGAAAGTAATAAAACTTTCGGAAATACACACTTATGGTGTATCCAGCCTTAGTTCAATCCTGGTGTCAACAAAAACAGGTGGTTTCAGTCCTATGTTATTGGCTGCAAGCCTTAGAGCACCCTTAAGGGTGTGTTTCCCAATTGAATATAAAATTCTCTTTATTTGCAGAGGGCACTAGTATTTTAATTTCTGATAATAACGTAGAGAAGCTAACAGCAAATATTAGTTCTGGAATGTCCTATACTCTTTCTTGGTTTAAAGAAAATTGTATCTCAGTAAATAAGGGGAAATGTATAGCTGTTGGTTTCCATAAAAAAGACCAACAAAAATTACATTGCCCAACTATACTATTTGAGGACGAAGCTATAGAATATGCTGATAAAACAACATTTCTTGTTGTTTGGGTTGATAAGAATTTAAGCTAGAATGCTCATTTCAATGAATGAGTAAAGCGACTTAGTCAGATATGTTTCCAAATTAAAATGTTCAGGCAGTCAATAAGCAAGCATACACTTAAGATAGTGTATTACACAAATTTTTATTCACTTTTGTCATATGGGTGTGAGGCAATAAAAGTATTTAAATTACAAAAAAGTAATTAGAACCATGCTTAATTTACCCTATACCACTAGCTATAAAACATACTTCAAGGAATTAAACATTTTGCCATTGCTGTGCATGTATTTATTCGAGGTTATTGTACAAACGCAAATGCGCATTGAAACACTTGCTGTTAATTCAGTCTTTCACAAGTATGATACAAGGAATAGGTCAAAATTACATATTACACCTCATAACTCTAAATTGTTTGAGAATAGTTTTTACTATAAAGGCACGCACTTGTATAATAAATTATCCGCTAAATTAAAGAACATGAAATGTTTTAATGTTTCAAGAAATGATTACGAGACTCCCTTATGACAAATTGTTACTATTCAGTTGATGAATTTCTGTACTTTTAGGTTAATTGGTAACATTTTATGTTTGCTTAATCAATTTGTTTTGACGTATCCAACAACATGTATTTGTTAATTATGGATGAAATAAATTAAATCAAAATGAAATATAGTTCCCGGTGTAATACTTCAGTATGCAATACCAATCCAACGTGATTACAAAATCTAATATTAATCTAGTTATAGAGTGATATTCTTAAAAGTAGTGTAACTATTAACACAATGTAGCGCTGACTTTATAAAGTTCGGTTTTGTCTTTTGGTACGGCGTGATTGTGTTGTTCGATGTCTGCTACACTTCCACGTGCTCACAGTTTAATGTACCATCATGACGACACCAGTGATTGGTCCGTTAGCAAGAAAGCATCCGAAGGGTAAATCCTTAAGTTGAGAGAATAATAAATGGATTTTGCATGAAGAAAGGGCTGTGTATGCAAACATTACGTTGAGTTTAAAAATGTTAACATCACGTGTTTGTGTTTAGTTCTCTACTTTAAATGGACGGGGTTAGCTATAAAATGGGATAAGAAGCGCCAATGGTGGCAAACTTCTGGAGGATGGGCACGGTGTGTTTGTTGATATCAGGATTAAACTAACGCTGGATCCAGTATAGTGTATTGGTGTTTACCTATTTATCCTAGATGCGTAGTAAACATTATATAGTGGCGTGCTCAGAAATCCACTTTAGGTAATGTTTTAGTTGCAGAAACCCTTCCTCGATTTCCTTGTTTCTCATACATTTAGAAAAGTTTGAAAAAGGATTATTCGGGAGAAAAAAAGAAATAAAACATAAATAGAACAACAATTTCTGGAGAAGAAAATTCAAGAGAAAGTAAAAAATTCTGATGTGTTGCACTCACACGACTTTCTCTACTCTTCTACAAACTATTTTTACAAACGCTTATTTTCTATCTACTTCATGTTAATCGAGATAAACATTTACAAGGTTATATTAGACTATTGCTAATTTTCTTGTACATGCAAGGAGAATATGATAGGCATTAAGCGTTACTCAATATTTTAAGTGCTGCTTGCTATGTGGAGCATTCCATTCTCTTTGCATGTCCAGGATATAAAAAAGCGAATAACGATTCTCATTTGATAAAAAGTATAAGTATTGGAAAATTCAAACAAATACTAGGAATATATCGGAAATGGTTCGCTTTAAGAAAATAAATGTACACATATGACTAAATTGTGTGTTTTAACGAGATCTACACGTTTTGTGTACAAAAGGTTTATCTATCTATTACGGTTTACCAGTTATGCAAAAGCAATTCACAATGAACAGGACATTTGGGGACATTCCCAGAAAATTGAAGATATACATTTCATTTTCATAACAATATCTTAAACATGTGGTATTTTAATCAAAATCGTTAGAGCCATGTTTCAGAAAATCAAAATTTTCGAAAAATGTTCCATGTAATGGGTAGTCTGGGTTGGCGGGATTTTCTTGAAAATCTTCTTGTCGCATCTTTGAAAGATACGGAACCTAGATATCAAGTTTGGTATTTATCCGACTTTACGTTTTTGAGTTATGCTGTTCACAGACACACACACGGACCTTTTTATAAAAATGTTTTTTTTGGATTCAGGAGGCCTCAAAACATGTATTTCTGGTGAAATCTCGGTATGGAATTTTTGGGTGGAATACAATACTTCTGCTTACTATACGTAGTAGAGAAAGTAATAAATTACTTGAAAACTGTGAAGAAAGTATATTTTTAAGTTTCTCTGTAAGCGTAGCCTCGCACATTCAGTACTGATGGCCCTGTGTATTCAGTAAATTAAATAACATCCCTAATCAAGATTAGAAGCAGTACTACAGGATAATTCGTATTGATACAATAATGGTATTGATAATACAAATGGTGGCTTAATTCATAATGAATGCCTGTCTTCCGGTGGTAAATGCTGTAGGTACTTCAGCGAACTTTAAGGTACGCTGGACTACTATGTAGCCTTCTTAAAGTTATTAATGAGGGCGAGAGTTTGTTAATTACTTTAATGAAATCTTACCCCAAGGAATAGAGAACTGGTTCGAAGAGCTTAAACCATTAAACTTCCTTCATAAATTGTTTTCTTAACCCTTAAAAGCTACACTTATTCTGACCTACGCTGACGCTACTCTCTGAATGTTAATCCACTAAATATTCTGTTAATATATTGTGGTATAGTTTGACATACAGGCTGAACCATATAAAGTGTAATCGGCGAATATCTCTTAAATTAATAAAAAACAAACATGCCAAGATTTAAAAATCTTATTTCAGCAAGGGGCTTTCTAAATTGTGATATGGAAGATACGTGGTCCCTTATGATGCATGGCGAGGGGTAACCTCAGAATTTTAAACGAAACCACGATACTTCTTTATATATTTTGGTTCCCTTCAATAAACTAAGCAAATTTTATTAGAATATTTTTTCTATGATGCTTACACTGAAGTTAGTACACCTATGGACTCGGGGAGGAAAAGAAGTATCATATGAAAGGACATCGCTGTTGTGGTTTCAAAACCACATGAATTTTCGGCTAATCTTGTCTTATAGTATGCCCGTAGAAAATGCTTATAAAATCAAAAGGAAAGCAAATAAATTACCTTAGGAGTGAGTTTAGAACATGATGTGGTCTCTTCTATATCTGGTGCCCACTACCCTCCCGTTTTAGGTGGTTTACTTATATAGGCAAATCGTGTCAGGAACACACCATTTTTTCGATAAATCACATACAAAGTGGGTACTGCCAACCTAAATAAAAAGTGAAATGCACTAAATATGCGATGTGCTGTTGTTTCTGCGAACGTGAATGATTCGAGTTTTATACGCACAGATCCCTCGGCTACGCCCTGTCGTCGCTTCGAACTTGCTACACTCCTCTCCTTCTAAAAAACATCCCTCGGCTACGCTTTGAGGCTGAGGGCCCTCAATCCCTCGGCTACGCCTTGAGTCTGAGTATCTTACCGGCTTCGGTGGCATTATTCATTGTCGTCAGCATTACGTTAGAGCAAGCGTATGACATATAGTGACATCTGTTTGACTTACTACACATCATTTTCATCACTGTGGGGCACACTGTAAGAGGAGATTATCGGAATTTTCAAACTACATTACTGTATGGTTCGTACTTTGGTTATTTACTGTGGTTCTTCAAAATTCACAGCTTCCGTATTCTTTATATGCCCCCGTATGTTGATAACAGTTACAGAAATCTTTGAGAAAGCTTGTACAGGAATTAGGAATTTCGTAAATCTCAGCTTGAAATGCCACTTAACTTTTAAAATTAAAAACCTATAAGATAGCTGTAGTTCAGGAGCCGCAACCACGCGACAATGTGAGTAAAGTTAATTTCTGCAATTGGGTGCTGGATAATGTTAATCACCCGGGTTTCTTTGTTACGATGAACAATGTCCATGTTTTATTAACATGGACATGAATTAATGAATGTTAATACAAACTTTCTTAAAAGATGTGAGAGATACGCCACGGCCCAAGGACATCATTTCCAATATCTTCTATGATAAAGGTATGTGGTTATTGCAGTTAACATGTGAACTCTATGCGCTTGAATTTAAGAGTCTATGAATACTCCGCCGGCAAATGGCTTGCTTCCTGATGCCAAGGAAATTCTCGTTACGCCGGCCACGTACCCACTCGAAGGCTGTATATTTAGAGACATGATTTATATGCTGGAATTCTATATTTTCTTCACTCTCGTTGCTGGACAAACGTTTTTGTGTCCTGTATTCCTGGATTTTATTACAACCCAGATACTGTAATTTAACTTTTGAAATATACCTATAATATTTACCATTATTATAATGTAATTTATTTTGGTAAACTTTCCTTCCAAGTCCTCTCCTTTTTTGAGAGAAATATGAAAAAGGAGGAAGAGCAAAAGAAATGTAGAACAACTCGCAAGATTTCGGATCTGCTTATAAACCAGATAAAAAACTGGCCGAAGTCGTAGAGTGGAGCAATATCTGGAAAGCGGGTAGCGCAGGATACTACTTGGGTAATTGCGCTACCGTAGTCGACCTAGTTCCTACATCTGCCATATGAGAGCGTTTGAAAGCGCGTCGAGCCGAAAACAAAATATTTCTAAATAATTTAACTATCTACTATTAGCTATATGGATCCAATTAAGTTTTTAATAGCTTCTGTTGACATTAGTGCTAAGATAGTAATAATTGAAGTCGAAGTTGCAATTTTTACTCCATTTAACCAACCAGATTATTAACATCGTTACTGCAAGCTTACGTCATACGCTTCAGCTGTGATAAAGATGCAAATTACTGATTGTTTCATTTATTTATACACGGTTAACATAATGATTTTATATTCAGATCCATTAACGCTTTGCTAGCATATATCCATTCTAAAATTCAGTAAAAATGTTGGAAAATGATCGTAAAACAAGATTTTTAGATGGCTGTCATATAATTTGTAATAGTTCATACTTAAATTTTAATGTGTGGATCATTTTTGTTTTCTGAGTCGTGTTTATAATTTAAATTCCATGTGCACATTCCATGCTTGACTATTTATTTGCTTGTGTACATGAAGCAACGAACACATTTACGCAAAGGGAAAGAATCGGATTCACTAATCTCGTGATTTCGTTCGATTAGGACACGGACATAAGTTATAGCCTAGGTAGATGAACACATATATCTCTTTCCTAGTAATTAATAGGTGCGTCTTATGCATATTACTAATAATCCTATTATATTTCTTAGATAAAAAAGAAGACAGGCCTACTTGGCGATTTTTTTCATGATCCCTATGATCACCTTGATCAGGTCAAATCATATCTAAGGCTTCCATTGGCATCCCATTCTCATAATGAGATAAACCCTCATCTCTACATACAAAAGTAGCTTCCAGTGGCTTATCCAAAAAGCCTGGTTAAAAATCCAGATAAGAATACCTGAAAGTCATCAGACTACGGAGGGAAATGGATACAAAAAGCCTTTTACATTTGTCATGGTAAAACCTTTCAGAGGTAGAGCCAACCTAAAAGCATATCTGAAACAAACCCTGGTTCTCATATTGGACAATGCTGGAAGGCTGCCATAATCGCTCTTGAGTAATTTTCTTTCTGGGTTCCTCTTTCCAAGTAATAATTCCGTTTCAGACATATACCATTATATTTTATACCTTACGGTGCCTCATACTGAAAATAAATTAAAGTTCATTCGAAAATTAAGAAAGGAACAAGAGAGTGAATACCACGGTTGTGGCTTATCTCCAAATGTTCATTGGTAAACATTTAAGCAGCCAACGTGAATAGAGGAGTTACCGCAGGAATACCCATTGCACCAAGGCACTTGATATTTTGTTTGTTGCTCTTAGTCATAATTTATTATTTTCCTGTTTTCCTGTTTTTCTTACAATAACCATACCTTTACACACCTAGACGTCTAATTTAAGTCTACTGAGCACGCTTGAAGTTGAAATAAATAAAATAATTATAAATAAGACTAATAAAGTAATTATTATAAAAATATGAGTTAAATTCACATGATTTCTCTACACATTCTTCAAGAAACTATTATTATGAAAGCTTATTCTTCCATCTACTTCATGTTAATCGGGATGAACATTTACAGAAATTGTTTTATTACATATCTACTTTACATATTCACAAGGGAATTATGGGTATACGGTGGGTTAAGCGACAGTTAAATTTTTTAAGAGCGGGTCGCTATGTGATAGGTTCAAATTCCGTTCTCTTTCACGACCACGAGAAGAAAACGAATAGTTTTCCACTCGAGAAAAGTGTAAGTACTTGAAAATTCAAACGTATAACAAGGAATATCTGGAAATAGTTAACTACACAAAAATATTATTTCACATAAATTGTATGCTCTAACGATATCTACACTTTTTGTGGAGGTAAGATTTGTCTATCACTTACGGTCATTCAGAATGAAGAGGACTTCACAGATTATTCCCAAAAATTCAAGATATACAGTTTATTGGCATGTAAACATCTTAAATATATGGCGTCTTAATCATAATAGAGCTGCTATTTTTGAGAAAATAAAAAACTTCAAAACCTTTCCACGTAAATGGAGTTGGGGGATTTTCTTGAAAATCTTGTTAGTCCCGACCGGCGGAGCGCCGAATAATACCTAAGATAATGGTAAAAGTTAATCTTTGCGTGGCTTAATTATAATTATTTTCTCGGTGGCTTGTAGGTACGAGTTGGAAACGTTAGGGACCCCGTCCATGTTGCGCCCGTCGTCACTCAGATGTGGTGGCCCTTTGGGTATCTCTCCTCATCCCTCCCTCCCAGGAGTCACGGTAGAAGTAAAAAGGGCCGTTGTGAACTACTTTTATCGGTGCTCGGTCCCGATTATGGGGACCCTCCGTTCGGCCGTGCCATTTGCTACACTCGGCTATCAGCAAACATTCGTACGCGACAAATAAAACTCCAGTTTCTAAACTTGTATAAAAAATACCGTATTTGTGGTGGACGAAGCGGCGTCTGGGCGGGTTTTTTCCGGGTTCTCCGGTTTCTCCCGCCATTCATTCCACCAACTGCTCCATCATCATCTTTCCTTGCATCCATTTCGCCTTCATTTCGTTTCATCTACTTCCTTCATCCCATACCGGGCATCGGGCTGATCACCCATCCTGGTTCATCTGTCTGCTCCATGAGTGTCTGCTCCTCGACGGGCCTCTGACCCGCCTGTAAGTCCTGGGGGGTGTAAGTCCTACATAAGATGATAAACAGAGAATGAATGAATGTATAACAAATATCCAACAACGCTAATAAATTGCGTCAATATGGATGAAAGTATTCGCTGCGGCATTTTAACCAAGATTGAGATGTGCTTTAACCTGTCATATTAAATTATACCTATGTAATTTCGCAGCCAGTCCTCAATCTGCTAAAGCAGAAATAGAATAAACAGATGTCTTTCTGAGCAATTAGGATACTCGGCGCATATCACGCTGTATGACATTAAGTAATGACGTACCTGGTACTTTGTCGACTCTGGGTCGTGGTGTGTCTAGCACTATGCAGGAGATTAGTCGAAATGACCGCGACGCCTCTCGGCTGCGGTGTATACCGTGATTTTAACATGTCGATAAGAACATCGGAAGCGCAAACATGTTTGGAAAATGAAATGAAAAGGGAAGTCACCAAACTTTCCTCTAACGCGACGTGATCAATAAACGAGCTGCAAACTCCGGTGAAACCACTATGAAGCTGCGTCGCACCAGCTCTTGTTTTCGCTCATTAAAACCATAAATAATAACACAGAAGCATGTCTTGCATTTAGAATGCTAATTGCATACACAGGAGGTTCATATTTCCTTCATCCCGTATGCACCACACCTTAAGTGCAGGTTCCGTTTCACTTCATCCGGGCCATGTATTTGCCCGAGGTGAAAACACACAAAACACACTGAAAAGTAGTGTCCGTGACTAGTTACAGCAGAGTTGCCTGGATAAAACTTACGGTCGCTTGCCAAATCATGCGCTGTTTTGTTCAGTTAAACGTCTAAACGTTGTCTAAAGGAGGAATGGAGGGGACAGAACCACGCTGCAGGCCATCCCGCCCGTTATGCTTCTACCGTGACCCCTGGGAGGGTGGAATGAGGGGAGAAAACCGAAGAGCGACCAGATCCGGATGACGGCGGACACAAGCACAGACGGGGTCCCTAATGTTTCCGGATTTAACGCCTCTAACGCCGTTTTAGCCCACCCCCGAGCCTCCGGGAGGGGTCCATTAAGGAGCATCTGCCGGAACGCACCCAGAGGCATAAGCACCATCCAGCCGAACACCGTCGCCTGGTCTTTCAACTCATGCCGGCCCTCGTAGCCGTGGTCGCTGGAGTGGTCGCTCCGGCCCTCCGCCAAGCTGAGGGTCGCGGATTCGAGTCCCGCCATGGGCATGGATGTTTGTGTGTGTATGTGTGTTGCGGAAATAAGCGGTTTGAAAACAGTTAAACACAGTATCATAAACTGGGTACAAGGGAACTTTTTTTTTAAAAAAAAAAAACCTAAAACTGATGACAAGGAAAGTGACGGCTGCAGGAAATGAGTGACAGGAGAGTCGTGGTAGAAGATGAATCACCCCAGCATTCGCCTGCTGAAACCAAAAAAATCCATGAGTCAGAGTGGGCATATACAGGGGATCGAACCCAGGACCTTCCATTGCAAATTGCACACGTTACCGCGGCGCCACCTCTTGGTAAACGTTGACTAATTTAAATTGCTAAATCCATGTCTAGACAGAGATTAGTAAACATCGTTTAAAGTGTCATCTAGTTCGAAAATGGACATGATAATAATCTATTTTGAAGTTTTCGTATTTTGGACACCATGCGACGTGGTTGCTCCCGCGCGTAGTGGAAGCACAGTTTGGGGAATTTTGACAGTCTTTTTTACTTTCTCTACTACGTATAGTAAGTAGGGGAAGTATTGTATTCCACCCAAAAATTCGATACCGAGATTTCACCTGAAATACATGTTTTGAGACCCCCTGAATCCAAAAAAAGCATTTTCAGAAACATGTCCGTGCGTGTGTCTGTGTATGTGTCTGTGAACAGCATAACTTAGAAACGAACAGCCGGATAAACACCAAAGTTGGTATTTAGGTTCAGTATCTTCCAGAGATGCAACACGAAGGTTTTCAAGAAAATCCTCCCACCCCAGATTACCCTTTACCTGGAACATTTTTCGAAAATTTTAATGGCTCCAACGATTTTGATTAAAATATCATATGTTTAAGATATTTTCATGAGAAATGAAATGTATACCTCGAATTTTCTGGGAATCTTTGTAAAAATATTCTTCATTATGAACGACTTTTGCATAACTGGTAAACCATAAGAGATAGACAAAATTTTACTACACAAAAAAATGTAGATCTCGTTAAAATACACAATTTATGTATATATAAATTTTTTGTTGTTGGGTGAACTATTTTCGAGGTATTGCTTGTTATTCCCTTAAATTTTCCAATACTTATACTTTTTCTACTTATACAAATTCGTTATTCATTTTTTTGTCCTGATAATGCAAAGAGAATGGAATACTCCACATAGCAAGCAGCTCTTAAAATATTTGACTATCGCTTAAAGTCTATCATATTCCCCTTGCATCTACAAGAAAATTAGCAATAAGATTAACATCTCGATTAACATGTAGCATATGGAGAATAAGTGTTTGTAAAAATAGTTTTTTAAAAGAGTAGAGAAAGTCATGTGAGTGTAACACATCAGATTTTTCTATCAGTAGCGCGGAAAGCAAAAGTGCAATTTCAGTTGCCTTATTAAACCTGAACAGTATGATATAAATATGATTGTGTAGTGCCAAAATACAAATGTAAAAAAAATCAGGGCACATCGGCTTTGATGAACTGCTGGATCTTCAGCATCCTGTCACCTGATTCACACACACACTCCTCTGTCATAAACTCCGCTCTATTCACTTAAATATCTGGATGGTCAAAATATGCACATTAAACCTCCTGAAGACGATTACGCCAACATATTCCCAATATTTTTCGGTAATAATATTCGATTCATAATGTTTGGCATTAGAACTGTTTCTTGAAGCGCATCACAAGGTATCCAAGATCTAGAGTACTCTCACATCAATCCTACACCTACACCTACATGTGTGAAGCAGTAGATAGTTATTGGTAATGTTGCTGCCAGGCTCTCCCTATATCACGTAACCCCAGGCAGGAAACCTTTGAAAATTAGATTCGCTAAAATCACGCGAAATGGGTATTAGGGGATACAAATTTTGTTGGCATTACGTAAATCATGCATTAGAAAAGAAGAAGAAGGCGGGAACAGCTATGTTTCTTCAAAATGAAATAAACTTTGGCTAATGCAAGTACCAATAACTATTAAATTAAAACCTCGCGCAATTCCGCAATAGGTAAAAAATGTAAATACAATTATTTAACAATCATACAGTTTCATGTGGTAGTGTGATTGCCAAAAGGTATGCTTTAAGAATCCCATGTTACCAGAATTAATTTTAGCTAATTGTTGTGGGTTAAAAGGGAATTGCAAATGCACGACAACTAATTGATGCGTTCCAGTTTGCGTAAAATCATCCCTTTTAATTCTACATTGTAATTGGCAGCTTAATCACGTGATTTCATCTCCCCCAGGATCCGTTTCAGTTCCACTTCCGGGTCTTTCTGCATTTCCAAGCTCCATAGTTCTTCGCCATTTTAGTTCTCAAAAATTTGTATGTTTTAACGATATTGCGCGGTATAGGGAGAGCTTAGTAGCAACATTACTGTTATTTAGGTGCAGCAATGCACAATTGCATTTTGTTACATCAATTCAACGTTCTAAGCAGCCACATCCGTAAAACGATGGAGTAAATCAAACAGTGAATTACACTTCAAAATAACCTTCAAATTAGTTTGCTTTCAGTGCAGGAAATTTCATTCAGAATGATAGGTTAGATAATACCTGTCTTATCACATAGAAAAAATCTGATGTGTTACACTCACATGGCTTTCTCTACTCTTGCACAAACTATTTATACAAACGCTTATTCTCCATATGCTTCATGTTAATCGAGATATCGAGATGTTAATCTTATTGCTAATTTTCTTGTAGATGCAAGGCTTTAAGCGATAGTCAAATATTTTAAGAGCTGGTTGCTATGTGGAGTATTTCATTCTCTTTGCATTACCAGGACAAAAACAATGAATAACGAATTCCCATTTGAGTAAAAGTATAAGTATTGGAAAATTTAAGGGGATAACAAGCAATATCTACGAAAATGGTTCACTCAAAAAAAAAGGTATATGACATAAATTGTGTATTTTAAACGCGATCTACATTTTTTGTGTAGTAAAATTTGATCTATCTCCTATGGTTTACAAGTTACGCAAAAGTCGTTCACAATGAAGAATACTTTTGGAGACATTCCTAGAAAATTGAAGATATACATTTTATTGGTCATATAAGTATCTTAAATATATGATATTTTAATCATAATCGTTAGAGCCATTTTTGAAAAAATTAAAATTTTCGAAACATGTTCCATGTAAAGGATAATTTGGGGTGGGGGGATTTTCTGGAAAACCTTCATTTCGCATCTCTGGAAGTTACTGAACTTAAATACCAGGTTTGGTGTTTATCCGACTATTCGTTTCTGTGTTATGCTGTTCACAGACACACAGACACACACATACACACACACACACACACGGACATGTTTCCAAAAATGCTTTTTTTGGATTTAGGGGGCCTCAAAACACGTATTTCCGGTGAAATCTCGGTATCGAATTTTTGGGTGGAATACAATACTTCCCCTACTTACTATACGTAGTAGAGAAAGTAAAAAAACTGATCACATTTCTTTTCTGTTAACATTCAACAAACTCGTATAAAATAAACTCGTATGTATTAATCCGCAAGGAGGGGAACTAAGCTTTGTAATGTTGAATGCTGCATATATATAGCTTTATATATATTGTGGCTATTAATAATTTGGGTGGGTTTCATTGTCATTATTAGACATATTGTTGTTCTACATTGTCATTGCCAGACATATTGTTGCTTTCATCTTTCAGTCAATTTCGGCCCCAAACTATCCTTTCTCCTGTACATTGATCACTCTAGCCGGAAGGCACTTTCATGTTGACTAGGACGACGTCGCTCGTGGGTGGTAGCTGTGCTAGCCACGAGTGGTGGGGATAGCGTCTATCTTAGGATTCCGTGAGAAGCGGATCCGGTGTGCAAGCCGGTCTTTGGTTACGTGGACATCTTCCTTCATCTTTCATATTTATAATGGGAAATAAATCTAGGAATATGTAAGTAAATTTGTGTTATGAATTTTGTACAGTGAAAAACTCGCGCCTTCCTCTTAAACTCCACACGACGTTTTGGTTCTCCCCAGCCAAGTCAGTATACGTCCCCTCAATATACGTGCTGGGTCCTAAAAATTAATTTAATTTTCATGTAAACTTTAGGCCTCCACCCAGCATGTAACAATATGTCATAAGCACCGAGTGTTGGTAGAGTTATATGCTGCTATTTTAATATAATGTATTAAAGCGTAGGTATGCGTTAAAGTTATTTATCTAATATAACTGTTTAAAAAGCTTATTGAAGATAAGAAGAATGAACCGGCATACGAGAAGCAATCATACACTACGTGATCAAAAGTATCCGGACACCTGGCTGAAAAAGACGTACAAGTTCGTGGCGCTGGAAGTCAATATAGTGTTGGCCCACCCTTAGCCTTGATGGCAGCGTTCATTCTCGCAGGCATACTTTCAATCAGGTGCTGGAAGGTTTCTTGAGGAATGGCAGGCCATTCTTCACGGAGTGTGGAACTGAGGAGAGGTATCGATGTAGGTCGGTGAGGCCTGGCACGAAGTCGGCGTTCCAAAACATCTCAAAGGTGTTCTATAGGATTCAAGTCAGGACTCTGTGCAGGCCAGTCCATTACAGGGATATTATTGTCGTGTAACCATTCCGCCACAGCCTGTGCAGTATGGACAGGTGCTCGATCGTGTTGAAAGATACAATCGCCATTCCAAAATTGCTCTTCAACAGTGGGAAGCAAGAAGGTGCTTAAAATATCAGTGTACGTCTGTGCTGTGATCGTGCCACGCAAAACAAGGGGTGCAAGCCCCCTCCAGGAAAAACACGACCACACCATAACACAACCACCTCCAAATTTCACTGTTGGCAGATGACGTTCACCGGGCATTCGCCATACCCACACCCTGCCATCGGATCGCCACATAGTGTACCGTGATTCGTCACTCCACACAACGTTTTGCCACTGTTAAATCGTGTAATGTTGACGCTCCTTACACCAAGCGAGGCGTCGTTTGGCATTTTCCTGCGTGATGTGTGGCTTATGAGCAGCCGCTCGACCATGGAATCCAAGGTTTCTCACCTCAAGCCTAACTGTCATAGTACTTGGAGTGGATCCTGATGCAGTTTGGAATGCCTGTTTGATGTTCTGGATAGATGTCTGCCTATTACTCTTTACGACCCTCTTCAAATGTTGGCGGTCTCTGTCAGTCAACAGACGAGGTCGGCCTGTACGGTTTTGTGCTGTACATGTCCCTTTACGTTTCCACTTCACTATCACACCAGAAAGAGTGGACCTAGGAATGTTTAGGAGTGTGGAAATCTCGCGTACAGACTTCTGATACAAGGGACACCCAATTACCTGACCACGTTCGAAGTCCGTGAGTTCCACGGAGCGTCCCATTCTGCTGTTTCACGATGTCTAATTACTACTCAGGTCGCGGATAATGAGTACCAGACAGTAGGTGGCAGCACAATGCACCTAAGATGAAAAACGTATGTTTGTGGGGTGTCCGGATACTTTGATCACATAGTGTATGTGTGCGTGTGTGTGTGTGTGTGTGTGTGTGTGTGTGTGTGTGTGTGAGCAGCATAACCAAAAACGAAGTCGGGTAAAAAGCAAGCTTAGTATTTAAGTTCAGTGTTTTCTAAAGATGCGACACGAAGCTCTGTAACAAAATACGCCCACCTAAACTTTCTTTACATGCAACATATTTAAAAATTTTTTATTTGCCCAAAAATAACTCTAAACGACTTTTATTAAAATACCAATTATTAAATATATTTACATGACAAAATGTTTATCTTGAATTTTCTGGGAACAGCTTGTGAAGCCTTCATTTGTGAAGGAATGTTGTTTAATCTTGTATAACTGGTAAATGTTAAGCGATAGACGAAAACGTACTACACAAAAATGTAGGTATTTTTAGAACACACAATATAGGTATTTCACACTAACCTTTTCTGATGTATGCCATTTTCGAGATATCCATTATTAATGGCTCGAATTGTTCAATACCTTGTCATTCTTTTGTAGTTCCGTCGATATAGTTGTTTCTCGCGTGAAAAGAGTATGAAACTTTAAGGCCGGCATATAGCATCCAGCTCATAAACATATGACTATCGCTGTTGCCTCTTTATCTATAACGAAATGTGTAGTGTAGATATTTCCGGAAATGTTTATCTTGATTAAAATGAGGTGGATAAGAAAAAGTGTCCTTAGCGCGGTGGTAGTGCTGGTTCTTACCAAGCGGAAGACCCAGTTTCGATTCTCGGTACGGCGTGGGGTATTTCTCCTGCTAGGAGACCTGGACCAGATGCTACTTGATTGAAAAGTAACGGCTCCAAGTTAAGAAGGCTGGGAGGGACCCGATGCACTGACTACGTCCCACCTTCCAGTACTGCACCCCACTCATGACACCTATTGTGGGAAAAGGTGCGGAACGTAGCGGCCGGGCGGCAGGTCTTGGCCCGACAAGGGCTGTTGCGCCATCGGGTTTAGTTTAGATAGAAAAATAAGCTTTGGTAAGAATAATTTATAGTTATACCCACTAATAAACGACAGAGGGTGGAGAAAGTCACGTGAATGTAACACATGAGATATTACTTTCTCTACTACGTATAGTAATTAGGGGAAGTATTCTATTCCACCCAAAAATTCGATACCGAGATTTCACCGGAAATACATGTTTTGAGACCCCCTGAATACAAAGAAAGCATTTTTAGAAACATGTCCGTGTGTGTGTCTGTGAACAGCACAACTCAGAAACGAACAGTCGCAAAAACACCAAACTTGGTATTTGGGTTCAGTATCTTCCAGAGATGTTACACGAAGGTTTTCAAGAAAATCCCCCTTCCCCAGATTACCCTTCACGTGGAACGATTTTCGAAAATATTAATTTTCTCAAAAATGGCTCCAACGATTTTGATTAAAATATCATATGTTTAAGATATTTTCATGACAAATGAAATGTATATCTTGAATTTTCTGGGAATGTCTCTAAAAGTGTTCTTCATTCTGAACGACTTTTGCATAACTGGTAAACCATAAGAGATAGACAAACTTTTACTACACAAAAAATGTAAATTGCGTTAAAATATACAATTTATGTCATATACATTTTTTTGGTTGGGTGAACCATTTTCGAGATATTGCTTGTTATTCCCTTAAATTTTCCAATACTTATTTTTCTCAAATTCGTTATGCATTTTTTTTGTCCTGGTAATGCAAAGAGAATGGAATACTCCACATAGCAACCACCTCTTAAAACATTTGACTATCGCTTAAAGCCTCTCCTTGCATCTACAAGAAAATTAGCAATAAGATTAACATCTTGATATCTCGATTAACCTGAAGCATATGAAGGATAAGCGTTTGTAGAAATAGTTTGTACAAGAGTAGAGAAAGTCGTATGAGTGTAACACATCAGATTTTTTTATTAGGTGGTCCTGTTACTCATGATAAATATTTTCTTGAAACATTTCAAAATGTTTTGATAGGTAATCACATGAGTAAGAATGGAACGGCTATCTACATCAATAGCCATCTCATAAATATCTAACTTATCTACAGTATTTGAATAAAATATCGAATGAAGTATATATCAAAAGGTATTTCAGTTTCTTGCTGCTTTATCCTGTATTCTGTTTCTCTCATTACTTTTGACAGGGGTTTTTGTCCAGAAAGCGCAATATTTCTAAATTCCAGCAACGATTTTGCCGCATAAAACCATAGAAATTATCTTACAGAACAGACAAATGTACAGACTTTTACTAAAACTACAGGAAATAGACTGTTTATTATGCAGATATGACAGTTTTATACATCCTAAATCCCAAACTGATTGTTTTGCACATTTAAGCTGAGTATAGTGAATTATTACTTTCTCTACTACGTACAGTGAGTAGGGGAAGTATTGTATTCATTCAAAAATTCCATACCGAGATTTCATCGGAAATATATGTTTTGAGGCCCCCTGAATCCAAAAAGGTATTTTTGGAAACATGTCGGTATGTGTCTGTGAACAGCATAACTCAGAAATGAACAGTCGTAAAACACCAAACTTGGTATTTAGGTTCAGTATCCTCCAGAGATGCGACACGAAGATCACCCCACCCCAGATTACCCTTTACATGGAACATTTTTCGAAAATTTTAATTTTCTCAAAAATGGCTCTAAAGATTTTGATTAAATTTCTATTTCTACCGCGAATGGCGGAAGGATACATTATAACGGTGCACTGGTCACCTGGGTTCTATTTTGACGCGGATCAACCTAAGAGTTAATACAGTTTAGCCTAACTGACGAGCTGTCCCCCTGCGTTGTTTAACCCTAACCCTAGGAATAGGCGGGCAATAAGCTCAAATATGGAACTGTCCTGTAAATTGGAAGACCATTAATCAGGGTAGCCCCAGGAAGTGCCTCTAAAGCCCTGTTCACACTGGTTAACATTTAACAAAACTTGTCAAGTGCAACATATTAACAGTTTGCATGTTGGCCAAATTGTGATGGCAGAATTGACTTAACATTTTAACCGAAAGAGTTGTGATTGACACTTTTAACACGTTGGGTGTTTTCCACTTTTAATGGAAAACTTGTTAAGTCAATTCACTCTGTGTGTGTGTGTGTGTGTGTGTGTGTGTGTGTGTGTGTGTGATTGGGTGAACTTCAGAAGTTTCCAGACTGTAACCATGGCAACGGCATACTTGTGATTCCTTCACGCTTTTGTGTTCAGTAGTTCCGTGTTGACTCGTTCTGTGCTCGTATCATTGATTTGGTTTGCTTCATTGAAGTCATGGAATGGACGAAAGAAAAGACACTTTCATTACTAAAATCTTTGTTGAGGTTATCATCATGGAACATTGTTATATATGTAATAAAAGGATGGACAATTATACCAAATTATGTGCAGTTTATTGTTGTTCCAGAGGTGTAATATCAGAAAAGAAAAATAGCTTCACTTAGTTAGAGAATTGCAAAAAAAAGGCTCAAGTCTGACAGCTGGAATGGCTGCTCTCAAATGTGTTCCTTTTTGTGAATTATAGGTTAGAAACCTTGCTCAAAGCTAAGTTGAAGTCACTTTGACTTGTTCTCAAGTAATTGGAGTCAAACCTGCTCCGAATTTTAAACTCATTCAAAATATTTTCACTCCTGTGCCGATTAACAAGACAGAGCCTCATCACCTTCTACTTTTCTTTTTATTACATATCAAGCACAGATACAAATACAATAGTCAAATCCTCATCACTGGAGTCCATTTTGCTTTTAGTTGAGAGATTTTGTTGTCCCAACAACTCAACTGGTGTAGATGGAATGTTAAAGGTTCACAGTTATAATATGTTGAAGACATTTAACATGTTAAATGAAACATTTTGTTATTTGTTGAATGTTAACTGTTGATATGTTGAACAGTGTGGACTCACCTTAATACACACTTGCTGTACCAACTATGACTTATGGGACCAAATGTAATTGCCAACATCTCCTGAAGTACAAGGCCTTGTCGAATGTCTGCATCAATGTTTTCTTACAGACCTAAAATTAGTTTAAGATCACTGTCTAGGGTTGGGATATTTATAAGCTGGTTTAAAAATGTGCTATTCTACTTTCTTTCTGCTAATGAGACAAACCTTCAAAAGCGCGAGTGGAAGAAAAAAAGACCGTAGTCGAAATACAACAAAACTCTCATGACAATGCATGTTTTAATTTGTGTAATACCACAAATGGGTTTTACACTGCAGTTATTTAGGAATGAAAATGTTCTGGCCATACAGAGAAGAAGACTTTAATTTTCGAAATGTGTGTGCTGCATTAACAGGAGAAAATGTTATTTCGGGGGAACGACTTGCAGAGACGCATAAATATTAAACGAAAATGTGGATATAACTAAAGCTACAGCATAATGCAAATAACACTGTGCCTTGCATATTAAGTGGTACTACACTAATTAGCGAACATTCGAATTGCTTACGTACTTAAATAGATTAGACATCGCATCATAGTTAAACGAAAGAATAAAAAATCTGATGTGTTACACTCACATGACTTTCTCTACTCTTGTACAAACTGTTTTTACAAACGCTTATTCTCCATATGCTTCATGTTAATCAGATATCGAGAAGTTAATCTTATTGGTAATTTTCTTGTAGGTGCAAGGGGAATTGGTAGGCTTTAAGCGATAGTCATTTGTTTTAAGAGCTGGTTGCTATGTGGAGTATTGCATTCTCTTTGCATTACCAGGACAAAAATGAATAACGAATTCCCATTTGAGAAAAAGTATAAGTATTGGAAAATTTAAAGGAATAACAAGCAATAGCTCGAAAATGGTTCACTCAACAAAAAATGTATATGACATAAATTGTGTATTTTAACGCGATCTACATTTTTTGGAGACATTCCCAGAAAATTCGAGATATATTTGTCATGTCAGTTACAACAAAATAAAAGTATGCGCATATAATAACAGTTATTTCTAAAAGAAATAACGAAAAGGAAAGTAATAGGTAAGCGATAATTTACATTTATTCGCTCTCCGGAAGCGCAGTTTATCAACTGTTGTCGGCTCATTTTTAAAAAACGAAATTGTGCACTGTTACACAAATTGCATTCTTCACAAAATCGTTACATTCTTGCATCGCGTATTTCACACGCTTTCTGTTTTTTCCCGGGTAAAACATTTTTCCTGTTTCAGATTTTTCTTTACGAGCAGTGTTTATACGTGTACTCGAAACACCGGTGAACTCAGAAGTTAATTTCAACACTTCTTTCACTGTAAATGTGGGATACTTCTCACATAACTTATAATAAACACCACTAGTCGACGGTTTGCCCGGCTTATGCTTTATGTAAGTCGACGAAGACGCGAGAGCAAGTTCGCCCTCCTCTATGATAGATACTAAACAGAGACTGTTGGTTTCAGCTGTAAACAATATTCTGGGCATACTCGGATCAGGTGACTCATATGAATTGCATGTTGGGAGTTGTAGCTCTGTTTAACAATATAAATCAGTGTTAATTAAACTCTTGGGTGTTTGTATAGTATATTATACAATTTAAGGATAAATTCGTTCTAAAATTAGCAAGGGACTACTTTCGGCCGAAATGACTGCTTTGCACCGCTGACTTGCACTCATAGCGCAACAGTGTACGCGTTGGCCTCCAGTGATGAAGGTCCCAGGTTCAAATACTGCCACTTGAAGGTATTTTTTAAGTTTAGTAAATTTAACGAGAGCTTGTAGTTTGGCATGGAAGAGTCATTTCATTTAATGAGTTTAATTATGTGAATTTTATTAAAACACAAATTGTGACTTGTTAGAATATGCTTTAATGAACGTCATAAATAAATGCATATAGCATTGTAATTATAACTTAACATAAGACATCATTAAATAATGTTTTACTATTTAAAGATAATCTTTCATACATAAGAAAGCCAATAAATTGTTCTGTAAGTTTACAAAATGCAGTACATAGATATAAACTAGATGACGTTGGCAAGCCCATATTATGATCGTTGTGAGCCTCTCTGGTTCCCAAAGTAGTACATTTAACAGTGACTATGACATCATGTCGAATACAGATAAACCTTTAGAATTTACCCGTTTCCTCCATGTGTTCGAACTGGCCACCATATCGGTGGATACAAGATCTCAGGCTAATCATCAACACCAGCCTAAACCGGCGCAACATGGCCGGTGTGATGTCACGGCAAGCTAAGATGATGTTGAGTGGTCATTGGCCGCTCCTGGTACACGATATCTGGTGAGCGTGCTGGCCATCTTGGTCCATGCCGTCCGATCCATCGCTCAGGTTAGGTGGCATCGAGATATGCCGTTACACGACGGGCCGAATGAGCAGGCGCCCCATCATGTTGGTAGCACATACTCGGTTATGCAACGGCACTTCATCCGGTGGAGCAGGCAGCTGGTGTTGTAGAAAGTGAATATAGCGATTCAAGTGAGTTAGCCATCATAAAAATACGGGCCTATTAGATGATCACCGAATATACCAGCCTTGTCAAGAATTCCAAGACGATCCGGGGGTGTTTGAAGGAATTCGAAACTCACTGCAGAACGAGTGCAGTATTGCATCCAGAATGCAAGGTTGCCACAGGGAAGAGTGCACAGTATTAATAACATGCAACATGCTAAGGTAGTACTGTACTCCTTGTTAACCTATGAGTGAATTTTGAGATAATTTAGAATGACAATTATAATTACCATAGAATGACAATAATTATTAAACGAAAGACTTACTTTTCAAATTCGTTTGTACTAATTAGGACGATGTTGCTTAATGAAGCCAGCGGCTTGTAATTACACATTTGCAATTATCTTGCACATGGCTTGTTTATAGACCCATGTTTACTGGAAAGTTTTTGCTTCTAGTATCGTACACTTGCAACCGTTTCATTTTGCGCTATTAATTATGTTACATCCTCTATATACACACATACGTACAAATATGTTCTTGTTTTTGGAAGGTCCTGTGTTCGATTCCGTTGACCGGCCACTCTGACCGTAGTTTTTTCGCGGTTTTCCCTGGTCGGTAGGCAAATGCTGGGATGGGTTCTCCTATGCCATTATTTTATTTCCTTCATTTTCATTTCCTTCCGCTTTTTCTCGTGTTTTAGGCGTGCTTCTAGGTTTCATGGCGGGGGGCGGTGCCGGACGATGTCACCGATACTTACTCCGACGAAATATTATATTCACTGTGGAAACTAGAGGGCTGCTTAGTTGAACGGGTCGTTCATTTCCTTCTCTGAGCCGCTCCGTAGTGGGATAGGTCTTCAAGTCAGGAACTGCGAGGGACATCCACGTGTCACAGTGACCTTTCTGCTTGAGGACTGCAGCCTCCTGTGGTACCTTCATTCCTTCCTCCTGGGAGTGGTGGCCGCAATATATCTTCCGTAGATCGCAGTGCGCGAGGTGTCCCTCTCCGTTGTATGCTTTATACCCTATGTATATTGAAATACATAGTGTTGAGTTGGAGAAGGGTTAAAAGGAGTTAAAAGAAAGGAAAAAACTTTTGGAATAAAGAATTGTTGCAGCGACGAGATACTCGTAAAGCTTCAAGATTATTTCTCTCTGCGCATGTTGGAGGATCCAGAAGAGCAAGAGGCTGGCTTGAGGTTGAAACCGGAAGAATTTGACCGTTTATTGGGAATGGTTACGACGCACATACAGCGATAACAAACTGTTATGGGGGACACAAACTTTTATTTCTACTATCTGTTAATAGCGGACAACGATGTTCTTCACATTACTCAACGAATTTCAGAGTTACTGCCCCGTCCTTTATTTTTGGAAGCATTTAAGCACAGCTAATAGCAAGAAGAACGTTGGTAACCGCTAGCCATACGCGTTTACAACAGGCAGGTGTGCTGAACTACCTACTTCCATTAAGGACTGCCATGGTAGGAGAGCCTAATTGGGCAAGTAATTTGACGCAGTTCAAGTCACTTGACTCGTCTGCCTACCGGTTCAAGTACTTGATAAAGTGTTTGCACTATTCAAGTTGCCTGCTTCCAGTTACTTGTTCAAGTAGCTCGATTGACTACTCACGTATGAACCTAAACCAGCTTTTAAAAATGCTGAGAACTAGTGTGTTCAGAATTAAAGAAAGTGCTTCCGTTTAGTATAAAGAAGAACTTATATGTAATCGTGAGAGTGGTTCTAAATTTTTACTTTCCCTACTACGTATAGTAAGTAGGGGAAGTATTGTATTCCACCCAAAAATTCGATACCGAGATTTCACCGGAAATACATGTTTTGAGATACCCTGAATCCAAAAAACATTTTTAGAAACATGTCCGTGTGTGTGTGTGTGTGTATGTGTGTCTGTGAACAGCATAACTCAGAAACGAACAGTCGGATAAACACCAAACTTGGTATTTAGGTTCAGTATCTTCCAGAGATGCGACACGAAGGTTTTCAAGAAAATCCCCCAACCCCAGACTACCCTTTACATGGAAGATTTTTCGAAAATTTTAATTTTTTCAAAAATGGCTCTAACGATTTTGATTAAAATATCATATGTTTAAGATATTGTCATGAGAAATGAAATGTATATTTCGAATTTCCTGGGAATGTCTCCAAAAGTATTCTTCATTATGAACGACTTTTGCATAACCGGTAAACCATAAGAGATAGACAAAATTTTACTGCACAAAAAAATGTAGATCGCGTTAAAATACACAATTTATGTCATATACATTTGTTTTGTTGAGTGAACCGTTTTCGAGATATTTCTTGTTATTCCCTTAAATTTTCCAATACTTATACATTTTCTCAAATTCGTTATTCCTTTTGTTTATGTCCTGGACATGCAAAGAGAATGGAATGCACCACATAGCAACCAGCGTTAAAATATTTGACTATCGCTTAAAACCTACCATATTCCCCTTGCATCTACAAGAAAATTAGCAATAAGATTGACATCTCGATATCTCGATTAACATGAAGCATATCGAGAATAAGCGTTTGTAAAAATAGTTTTACAAGAGTAGAGAAAGTCATGTGAGTGTAACACATCAGATTTTTAACTACTAATAATTGGAAGCAAAATATTGTTCAACTGTTTAAGTGTATAAGGCACACGGAAGCGGTTATAGCAATTTCTAACTGATCTACCTTTCTGTAATTTTGATAGGTAGTAGTCAACATAGCAGCTACAGAGGACACTTTCTTATATCTGTGGTATATTGACTATAATTAAAATAAGATTGATGCTGCTAGACATTTATTCTGAAAAAACGTTAGTAACATTTTTGTATATCCTAAAATATAATGTTGCATTAATAAAATCGCAAGTTCTGAGGTTGAATAATAGTCGACTTGAGTTGGGTCATCACGTACACAAGCATGCATAGCCTTTCTAGTAGCTTATGTTGCGCTAAACGTCTTCGATGCTACGAGAGCAGCAATGTAGACTTCACATCACACTCTTCCTGGCGTTTTGTATTTAATATGAAATAATAATTTATTATTATTATTATTATTATTATTATTATTATTAGTAGTAGTAGTAGTAGTAGTAATGGGACGATATCACTATTTCTCGATACTGCTTTTTGAGCATCGATACTGGATACTTACTTTATAAAAATCTGTAAAGGCGATAGCTTATTCACTAATTATGTTTTTATTAGTATTTTCTGTGTATAAATAAACGTATGTAATCAATTTTATATTGTATACTAATTTCGAAATTGTTTTCTTGTTTGACATTCTGCATTTCATAGTAATTTTTTATCTTGTCACAGGTTATACAGAATATTAATAAAAGTATTCCATATTTTGAGAGGTGGTAATATGGACCAGAACAAGAAAATAATGTCCAGTAAACATAGGCTCTTAGTTGCATACGTTAAGAGCTATGAGCAATTGTTCATCTTTGCTACTGTGAAACATCATCTCTTCTACTGCAAGCTCTTTGCTATTACGTAAAATCTACAGAATGCAGTAAACAAATGAGGACACGATACTCTGTTACTGTGAAACAGCATAGCTTCTTATGTAATCTGCTTGCGATACACACGACCTGCACTTGTGAACCATCGCTAAAGGATGTGCTAAACATAGTGCCCATTCTTAGGCATGCTTCTGTCCGACGTCTTAGGGAATCACGCACTCTCTGAATGACTCCAGGTTAGTCACGGATGCTCTGGCAGGCATTTATGTCGCCTTCCTGTAGTGTTCCTACATCATTAACAGAGGTTGCGTATACCAAATATTTCAAGATAAAACTACAACGTAAAAGTATTTCATAAACTTATCAAAACACAAACTGATTCCATTAGAACTAACACGAATATGTGTTGCACTTATCCAGAACTGACAAAACGGTTTATAGTACCAACACTAACAGATATTTACTGCATACTGTATCCATAGACAATAACCGAGTAATGGTACTCATTTATTTACTGCCTGCAGTAGGTTGTGCGTACTAGCAAAGAGCTTGCAGTAAAAATGTTGTTTGACAGCAGTGAAGATGAACCATCCTCATAGCTCTTAAGGTATGCATTTTAAAACCCCTATTTCTCGTTTTGGTCCACACTACCACCTCTCAAAATATGGAATATTTTCTTAACACGCGGTATATGCCCTATTGCTAGTCATGGCTAATAATAGTAATAATACTAATTACAATAATAATTTCTTTGCTTCCCTTTTTATATAACTACATTTTGTGCTGAAAATTTTCTTTTAGAGAATTTTCTATCCATATTATGGAAATTAGTCGTACAGTATAGCTGTTAACTACGCTCATGACCCGAGCTTGACTTGCGTAAATACAACAGATGGAAGGAAAGAACAAATATTTCCAAGCCTGTATTATCTCACGTCTTAAGTTCTCGATTGTTTCTACTGGATTCACAGATTTTGGTCACGTAATGGCTGAATGTCAGTCACCAAGCCAGGCTATTGCAGAAATGTGATTTAGTGCGTCAGATAATCCGCTTCATTCGCAACTCAGTTAACGCTGCATGTTACACGAATACCTCTACTCCTTCCCCCATTGTTTTGCATGTTTTCATTCCGACACAAAATTCTATGGTACACTACGTGATCAAAAGTATCCAGACACCTGGCTGAAAACGACATACAAGTTCGTGGCGTCCTCCATCGGTAATGCTGGAAGTCAATATGGTGTTGGCCCACCCTTAGCCTTGATGACAGCGTTCAATCTCGCAGGCATTCTTTCAATCATGTGCTGGAAGGTTTCTTGAGGAATGGCAGCACAATCTTCACCGAGTGTGGAACTGAGGAGAGGTATCGATGTAGGTCGGTGAGGTCTGGCACGAAGTCAGCGTTCCAAAACATCCCAAAAGACGTTCTATAGGATTCAAGTCAGGATTCTGTGCAGGCCAGTCCATTACAGGGATGTTATTGTCGTGTAACCACTCTGCCTCATCGAGTGCAGTATGAACAGGTGCTTGATCGTGTTGAAAGATGCAATCGCCATCCCCGAATTGCTCTTCAACAATGGGAAGCAAGAAGGTGCTTAAATATGAATGTAGGTCTGCGCTGTGATCGTGCCACGCAAAACAACAAGGGGAGCAAGTCCCCTCCAGGAAAGCACGACCACACCATAACACCACCACCTCCGAATTCCACTGTTGGCACTAGACACGCTGGCAGATGGCGTTCACCGGGCATTCGCCATACCCACGCCCTGCCATCGGATCGCCACATTGTGTACCGTGATTCGTCACTCCACACAACGTTTTGCCACTGTTCAATCGTGTAATGTTGATGCTCCTTACACCAAGCGAGTTGTCGTTTGGCATTTTCCTGCGTGATGTGTGGCTTATGAGCAACCGCTCAACCATGGAATCCAAGGTTTCTCACCTCACGCCTAACTGTCATAGTACTTGGAGTGGATCCTGATGCAGTTTGGAGTTCCTGTGTGATGGTCTGGATAGATGTCTGCCTATTACTCCTTACGACCATCTTCAAATGTCGGCGGTCTCTGTCAGTCAACAGACGAGGTCGGCCAGTACATGTCCGTTCACGTTTCCACTTCACTATCACATCAGAAACAGTGGACCTAGGGATGTTTAGGAGTGCGGAAATCTCGCATACAGACTTCTGGCACAAGTGACACCCAATCAGCTCTCCACGCTCGAAGTCCGTGAGTTCCACGGAACGTCCCATTCTGCTGTTTCACGATGTGTAATGACTACTGAGGTCGCGGATGAGTACCAGGCAGTAGGTGGCAGCACAATGCACCTAAGATGGAAAACGTATGTTTTTGGGTGTCCGGACACTTTTGATCACATAGTGTATGTTGCATTCATTTGCCACAGGAAACGCAGTCGAAATCTATCAAGAACATTAGTCCAGCAACTCTTTGGTGATACGTGCAAGGCAATAAATGAAGTCTCAACGCCTTTCATTCCATATCTAGCATAAAATTAAACGCAACAACTTCAAATAATACAAAACTTAACATTTTAAAAGTATCGAAAAGGAATCGAAGGTTTATCTCAAATATTAGACATACTTCGATCCACCGAGTACCGAAAGTATCCAGGTATCGAGGTGCCATCTCTAATTATTACTACTATTAAAGACATAAAATAATGAGCAGTGACCTGTGTTATTGTTCTAGGAAAATGCTCACTTCACCTAAACCGCAGTCCTCGCTGTGGCTACACATCCGATCAATAGACCAATAACACAACCATTAAACCAAAGGCAAATCTCGACTTACATACTGTACCGAAAACTTAAGAAACCTGAAGTATTATTCACATGAATTTTTGTTCCCACTATCGTTTACTTATATATAGATTCTACAGAATCTTACGAAAGCTTATTTTTTACCTACTTTATGTTAATCGAAATAAACCTTTGCGTAAAAGGTTTCACATCACTTTTAGCTATAGGTACAAGGGGGTTAGAGGAAACCGAATCGATAAATGTTTTAAATCCTCGAACCTATAAGCTCCATATTCTTTCCTTGACATAGCGAGAAACAACTGAATAGTGAACAGCACTTTAACTAAAAGTATTGAAAAATTCAAACCAATAACAATGGCTACCTCGGAAATGGCTGATAACACTTAAAAGTTAGTTAAATAAATTGCGTGTTTTAACAAGATCTACACATTTTGTCCATCCTTATGGCTCACTCTTATGCAAGATTATACAGAATTCCTTCCGAATGAGGCGGACTTCACAAGATATTTCCAGAAAATTCGAGATATACATTTATTTCATGATAATGTTCTAAATATATGGCATTTTAATAAAAATCGTTAGAGCCCTTTTTGAGGAAATTAAAAATAACAAATCTTTCCATTTAAAGGGAGTTTGGGTTTGGAAGATTTCCATGAAAATCTTCCTGTCACATATTTGGAAGATACAGAACTTAAATACCAAATTTTACTCTTCGTTTTTAAGTTATGTCGTTCTCACGCACACGCATACTAACACGTGCGCACGCACATTTTTCTAAAATATATCCGTTGAAATCTCATATCAAATTTTGAAACACTTCCTCTAATTTAAGTACGTAGTACTGAAAGTACGGGGCGTATTTTTAACCAAGTACCGCTTTAATATTTTGCCGCTACAGCGCTGCAGTCGCGATTTTGAGCATGCGCGATCATTTCTTCCATTCATTAGGAAGAGACGCAGCTGTAAACGATCGTCACTTTGTATTTTCCTGTTGTTAGAGCGTTTCGAAATGTTCAAAACAATCGAACAACCCGACATTTGTGAAGTCAGATTAGTGATTCATTTTTGAATGTGAGAAATGTAACACCCGAAAACATTCATTGCCACCGTGTGAAGTTTATGGGGAAACAATAAGGAGTGGCAATGCCCGGTCACACGTAGACAAACAAACTCAAGATCTGATCACATCATTTCGTTGGGAACAATTTGACCACCTCCCTACAGTCCGAATTTGGCATCAAGCATGACTGATGTTAAATCAGTCAAGTAGACGAGTGTATGAATGAATTGGCTATCTATAAGTTTATTGAGATATTCATGTCCAATAGTTTCGTTGGTGAGAAAGGAAAGAGTTTTATTCCTTAACTCAAAATCTGTTTAAGGCAAGTTAAGCAGTACTAAGGCAGTGCTCTTCACAGTGCAATAAAATGTCGCCATATTCAGTTTCCAGAGTATTCAGGAATGCAACAAATGCTCCGAGTCTTTGAGCTTTTTTGCCTCCTCTTATCGGTTTTACAGTATTTACAACCGTGTTCACTGTGCTACAGAGTGCCGATTGATGTATAATACAATGCATTTTATCCCCTTGTCTTTCATGAATCCAACTAGCCCAGTTTTATGACCAGCCGTAGATTTACCTCCATCTGTTACTATGCTAGATTATTTACCAAAATGACCATATTGGGAAACTGAAGAAATTCCTTGCTGGAAAAGATTTCAGCGATGATTTTGTGAAACAAGAAGTGGATACTTGGCTTTCATCATAGGTGGCATCATTCTTTGACGAAGGCATACAAGAACCGGTTTCCCACTACGGCAAGTGCCTGAATGACTATGTGAGATGTTGTGAAAGGTAATGATAAATGAAGATTTATAAAGTGTTTTAGAAAATAATATTCTGTTATTTGTAAAAAGATTATCAATAAAAACATGCCTCGTTATAAGCATTTCTTTATCGCTAACCTTATTCATGATAATAACGACCTGAACCCATGTAATCTGGATACAGCGACTTCAAACAGAACATATGCTCGTATTTTACGACGATTGTTTTTCGCATCCCCCTGCACCAAAAGCACATATTTCAGCTTGCAGCATGGTTTCAAGCACTTTTGAGAAACGATCGCATCTGTTGTTCTGTCATGGGAAACAAACCTATATGCAGTTCAGATAACAAGAGTTATGGTATATTACGAAACTCCTAATAGTTTTCCTGGTGTGTTCATACCGAGCGAGGTGGCGTTGCGGTAACGTGTGTGAATCGAATTCGGGATGTCCCGGGCTCGATTCCCAATAACCGTCCACTCTGTCCTAGGGATTTTTCGTGGTTTCCCCAGGTCGGTAGGCGAATACTGGGATGGTTCCTTTCTGCCACGACTCTCCTGCCCCTCATTTCCTGTACCAACCATTTCCATTGTTTCAGGGTTGTACGACCAGGTGACGGTGTTCGGCGGGTTGCGGTTGGGCGGTGGATGGGCACTTTGTAGAGGTTTCTTCCTGGCGTCGTTGCGGGACTGCAGGATCCGCCTCCAAGAAGGCTCCACCAGGGGGGATCGTCGGTGTCTGCAGGGTCTGGAGGTTTGTGGGTGGACTCGGGCAGCGTCGGATGCGTTCGTTATGGAAACGTTAGTTACCCCTTCCATGCTTGCGCCCATCGACATCCGAATGTGGTCGCTTTGCGGGTCTCTCTCCTATCCCTTCCTCCCAGAGGTCACGGTAGAAGCATAAAGGGCTGTTGCGGCTACTTGCGCTGCTCTTCCCCGGTTGCGGGGCTCTCCGTTCTTCTCCGTGGTGTGTTCTTGTTACAAATATACTGAAACACTCTTCTAGTCTTTTCAATTCTGAGTAATCTTTGATTTAGTTTGTGTTTGCATATACACCGAGGGTAAACATAATACTGCTTGATTGAGGTATCTCTCAATCAAGGATGCAGGTGGATGGACATGCTCCAGACTAACTTAGCGAAATTACAGTAATTAGTATCGTGTAGTTACTGAAATTACTCCGCATAGGCAAACATACTTGCATTCTACATACACTACACACATACGCAAATTCATACATACACATCAAATGCCAAAATGTGAAATATAGAATCAAATGCTGAATATAAGCTACGAGAAATAACAAAGAAAATGACAATTATAATCAAATGGCATAGTTCTGGTTCTTCACCTCGCGTAATAGAATAAAAACAAAACAAACAAAATTCTGATGCGATACATTCACATGACTTTCTCTACCCTCTATCGCTTAATAGTGGATATACAAACTATTCTTATTAAAGCTTAGTTTTCTGTCTACTACATTTCAATCCAAATAAACCTTTACAGAAATAGCTACATTACACATTTCGTTATAGATACAAGGGAACAACGATAGTCAAATGGTTTTAGAACCAAACGCTTAAAATTCCATACTGTTTCAATGGAATTGCGAAAAACAACTGAATTTTGACAGCACTTTAAAAGAATGACCAAGCAATGAACAACTGAACCTTTAATAACAGATGTCTCAAAAATGTCTTAGGCCACAAAAAACTTATCCTAAATAAATTGTGTGTTTTAAAGAGATCTACATTTTCTGTGCAGTACGTTTTTGTCTATCGCTTAATGTTTACAGTTATACAAGATTGCAAATGAAGAGGACTTCCCAGGCCATTCCTATAAAATGTAGAGTATACACTTTATTTGCAATGTAAATATCTTTAATATGTGGTATTTTAATCAAAATCATTAGAGCCATTTTTTAGAAAATCAAAATTTTCGAAAAATCTTCCATGAAAGGTTAGAAGGGTGGGAGGATTTTCTTAAAAATCTTCGTGTCGTATCTTTTGAAGGTATTGAACCTAAATACCAAGTTTGGTAGGTATCCGAAATTTCGCTTTTGAGTTATGCTCGTCACAGGCACAGGCACACACACACACGTACACGCGCCCGCGGACCTTTTGCTTTTTTTATTCAAGGGGCCTCAAAGCGGGTGAAATCTCGATATCGAATTTTGGGTGGAATACAATATTTCCTTTACTTACTATACGAATAACATTAATGGACAAAATAACATTTTTAATTGGTCATGAAAAAATGAATGCACATTGTATTCCATCAAAAAATTACATGTCGAGTTTTCACCGGGAATACATGTTTTTGGGTCTCTGAAGCCAAGAAATTCTAAAGGAAGTGTGTGTGTGTGTGTGTGTGTGTGTGTGTGTGTGTGTGCGCGCGCGCGCGCGCGTCTGTGAACTGCAGAAATCAAAAGCGAAAAGTCAGTTAAATACAAAACTTGGTATTTAATTTCAGGACTTTCCAAGGCTGCGATACAATGATTTTTAAGAAACTTCCCTACCATAAACTACCCTTAACACAGAATAGTTTTCAAAATTTTCATTTTCCAAAAATTGTTTTAAAGATATTGATTAAAATACCATATATTAAATATATTTACGTTACAAATAAAATGTATATCTTGAATTTTCTGGGAACAGCCTATGAAGTCCTCTTTATTCTAAATGACTTTTGTATAATTAGTAAACCGAAAGAGATTGAAAAATCGTAGTATAAAAAAATTGTAGAGCTCCTCAAATCATACAATATATGTATGCATGCGCAGTGGGAAGAGACGCGATAGCTTTGACGTAGGTAAGCGGCAGTTGATAGCCAGAGAAGATAGCTAAATTTAAATTTAAATTGAGTTTTATTTATGGACGCTCTTTAACTACTATGATACTTAGCGTCGCATTCCATATTGGGCGTGAAAAAGCGGTAATTTTGCTCAGAGTCCTCTTTATCAGGCTTGAGGTTCTTTTACGTGCCGTAAATCTACGACACGGGACCACCGGCTTTACTTCCCTTCCGAAGGAAGCCATGCTAAGGATCCATCGCCGGGTTTGAACCCGCGACCTTGGGAACTAGAGGCTAGCACGGTACTACTAGTCCACGGAGGACGACGGGATAGAGAGAGACGATAGCGGCTGTCTCCGTGACCTGAGAAAGGTGACGCCCCGTCTATTGAGCCAGGTGGAATTCTCCTATCTACTCCATGACGTAAGGTGAGCATCAATAAATTTATATGTCTGGTCTGAAACAGTCCGTCGTTCTTTTCATTCTTCGATTAACAAGCTTGAGAAAGTATTTTGTTTACGCAGTTTGCACCACGCTTTGGAAGCCAACTTCAAGTAGTTATTGTCTTGGAGTTTATTGTTTATTTATTTACTCTGCTCCATGTATGAACGTCAATTTTTTAAGTGGATTGTTTGTTACGTAATATGCTGCTACGTATGAGAAGCCGATTTTTGAAGATGTATTTTTGTTGTTACGCTCCAAGCTTAAAAATATTATTAACTTTGTTATTAAACTGCTTCTATAGATAGTATGTATGTTTATGTTTGCCTCGGCTGCGTCAGTCTTAATTTAGAAACCTGTTTCTCTTAATCAGGGCGTGGTACGACAAGAATGTAGGCTTACACAGATTTTAAGTGTAAATTCACTTCTTTTTATTAATCCTTGCACAAATTAAATAGCACTACACTGATATTAAGAGCTGTGAGATTCTTTAATTTAAAACTTGTTCTTTGTTTCCTTACAAACGAATACGTAATATTTCTTTGGAGAACACATCTTCCATCCGGTCACTACCAAGATCGGCCAGCAACTGAACATTATTTCAACCGTCAAAACCCGTAAGTTTATGTATTTAAAGTCTCTGATTGGCTAATCCTAGTCCAATAGAATACCTGCATTTTACTAAAGCTTTTTCTGGCTGTTGATTGGCAAATTTTAAACTGACACAAAAATTTACATTATCGTTGCTCTAATAATGACTAGTAACATTTAAACTCTCAAACTCATTATTGCCTCAAGGTTACCTCATTGTTAGCAGCTTTAAACTTATTATTCTCACAGCTCTTATTAAATTACGTAATGCATTCACATACCATTATTGAACATGTTTACAATAATATGAGCATTTGCAATGACTGTTACATACATTTTTATAAATTATTACATACATATTGCTTCAAGGCGGGCTGTTATTGAATTTACATATTATATAATTTAATTAAAATTATTCAAGTATTAAAAACACTGGCTCAAGCTTAGCTGCATCCCGGATGTCCTTGATGTAATTCTTATTTCCTTCTCGTTTCCCTATAAGAAAATGCAATTAGGTAGGAGTTTTCGGGTGATCCTACTCCCCTGGTTCGAGGTACGACGAGACAGTTGAAGAGGTGGCACCTAGAACTACAACATACATCCGGCTTTCTAACTGATGTTGCTGCATGCTGGTGAAGCCATCGTCTTCATTGCAATGTGTGCGTTACAATATTAGCACGCGTTCTCGCGAGGTCGGTTAGTCAGTTAGCGAGAGAGTGCGTTTCTAGTGCGACGAAAAGTGCTGTTCTCCGAGCGAGTTTGTGACGATTGCTGTGACGTGCAGCGAGTGCTACTGCGGAGCGAGAGATTGTAGAAGAGTTATTTTCGACTCCCCAGCGAGTGAATCGTCCGGTAGAAGTGGCTACGTCGTGCGTATGTCGTTGCGCCACTACGTCACGAAGAAAGTGAACTAGTTCACATTAGCGAAGTGAGACTGTGAAATTTAAGTGAACTGACAGTTGAAAAACTGGACAGTCACAATATCGTCTTCTGTTAATCACTCTAATAATGAAATAAGAAACGCTGATATGCCGATGTTGTCCACTAAGTTAGTTTAGAAAGTCCACCCCTTAAATACAGCACACGAAGAAATCGACCCAACAACCTACACGCTAGGGCCATACTTAATCGGCCATGCGTCGGTAACGTTTACCTGTCAACAGGTGGTTCCAGTTACTGTTTTATTAAAAGTTAATCAGTCTCTGTTGTTCTCAGTGTACATATTACGGTAATATCGTGGGGTTAGCTTTGCTTCTGTTTGTTATCTTCTCGGTCTGTCACTGCAGTCCAGGCACAGTTCTTGTCGATTCCGTCTCGTAGTTTTATGAAATCTACATTCATTATGAATAGTAATGGGACGATACCACTATTTCACGATACTCACTTTATAAAAAACTGTAAATGCGATAGCTTTTTCACTGAATTATGTCCTTCTTAGTAGTTTTCTGTGTATAAACGCATGTAACCAAGTTTGAACTGTATGCTAATTCCGAAATTGTTCCTGTTTGACATTCTCCAATTGGCAGCAATTTGATTATCTTGATAAGAAACACGTTATATATCCCCTATTGCTAACAGTCATAATAGTAATCGTAATTTATTTTGTTCGCTTTTTATGTAACTATATTTTTTGCTGAAAACATTTGTTTAAGGTTTTCTATCCATTGAAAAACAAATGCCAGGAATTCTCCGTTATTCTGCAATCTTGAAAATATAAACAAATATATATTTTGAGACGGTTGAATGCCTCACTGTTGGAAAGCCAATTTGGAGTAGGTTGTATTGTAGTTCTACTGTTGGGGAGCCAAATTGATGAAGTAACTGTCCCACGTACGATACAAAGTTTCTGATAGCCTTCGCCCCAACGTTTAGGAATCAACTTTGTATTTTTATGTTTCTTTAAAAATTATATATATTTATGTTTGCCTCGGCTGCGTCAGTATTAACACTGAACACTATTGACGTAGACACATGTATCTCTTAACAGGGGGTGATGCGACTAAAGAATGTAGGTTTACACAAATTATAATTTTTTACTTAACTCCTTTTATTAATCCTTCACACAATTAAATAACACTTCTCTGGTTTAGAGAGCTGTGAGATTCTTTTATTAATTGCACATTTTAACACGTAAACTTTATTAAATTCTCGCCGTAATGTACTTTATATGTCTCACACTGAATCGTATTTAACTGCTCGGGAACGCGTATAGCGTCCGGTTGTGAACGCTGTCTACTAGCGACTGTCGTTTACCGCTTAAATTTGTAAATTTTCTCAATTTCAAGACTCTGATCGGCTAATCCTACTCCAATAGAATACTTTTATTTAACTTAAGCTTTTTCCAGTTTTTGATTGGCTATTTATAAACTGTTTTAAATATTACATTATTGTTTCCAAGAATTACTAGTAACATTATTAAACTTTCCAATTCATTATTGCCTCAAAGTTATCTCATTGTTACCTCATTGTTAGCAACATTCGGCATCTATTCTCACAGCACCTACATTATTAAATTACGCAATACATTCACATAACATTATTAAACATGTACATAATAATATAAACATAATACAATGACTGTTACATACACTTTATATATTGTATTATACACATATTGCTTTAAGGTTGGCTGTTATTGAATTTATATATTATATAAATAGACTGAAATCATTTAGGTGTTAAAATACTGCCTCAATTTTACATGAAACTAAAAGTAATATATTATATATAACAAATATTATAATATTATATTTCGCAAGAAACTCAAACAACTAAAAGTAAATATTTCCATGCGTTGTGTTATCTCACATCTTAAGTTCTGATTTGTTTCTGCTGAATTCACAGATTTTGGTCACTGGAGTAGGTAATTGTAATGGCTAAGAGCGATTCACCAAACCAGGCTATTGCAGAAACATGATTTAGTGTGTCAGCTAAATCAGCTTCATTCACAACTCAGTTAATGCTACATGAGTACCTCTACTCCTTCCCCCATTGTTTTGCATGTTTTCATTTAGGCACAGAATCTATGGAGTGCTGCATTCATCGCAGTCAAGGTCTATCAAGAACTATAGTCCAGCAACTAGGTTAAAGTTTTAACACAAAGTTAAACGGAACAACATTCAATAATGCAAAGCTTAAAAATTTAAAAGTATCGAAGGTTTATCTCGAAGTGTTAAACATACTTTGATACCACCGAGTATCGAGAGTATCGAGGTATCGACGGTATTGAGGTCCCATTCCTAATTATACAAATATGACTAGCGAATGATTAATAATTTCGATAAAGCATCAATGACAACCTAAGCATGTAAAATATATGACATCAAACGTCAAACGAAAGGGCCAGTCCGGTCTCAAAATCATGGTATGGCTATCTTATTACTTTCCCTACTACGTATAGTAAGTAGGGGAAGTATTGTATTCCACCCAAAAATTCGATACCGAGATTTTACCGGGAATATACGTTTTGAGGCCCCTGAATCCAAAAAAGTCTGATGTGTTACAATCACATGACTTTCTCTACTCTTGTACAAACCATTTTTACAAACGCATATTCTCCATATGCTTCATGTTAATCCAGTTGTTAATCTTGTTGCTAATTTACTTGTAGATGCAAGGGGAATTGGTAGGTTTTAAGCGATAGTCAAATATTTTAAGAGCTTGTTGCTATGTGGAGTATTCCATCCTCTTTGCATTACCAGGACAAAAAAATGAATAACGAATTCCCATTTGAGAGAAAGTATAGGTATTGGAAAATTTAAGGGAATAACAAGCAATATCTCGAAAATGGTTCACTCCAAAAAAAATATATATGCGACATAAATTGTGTATTTTAACGCGATCTACCTTTTCTGTGTAGTAACATTTTGTCGATATCTTATGTTTACCAGTTATGCAAAGGTCGTTCACAATGAAGAATACTTTTGGAGACATTCCCAGAAAATTCAAGATATACATTTTATTTGTCATGAAGGTATCTTTTATATATGTATATCTATATATATACATGTGTGTGTATTTTAATCACAATCGTTGAGCCATTAAAATTTTCGAAAAGTGTTCCATGTAAAGGGTAATCTGGGGTGGGGAGATGTTCTTGAAAACCTTCGTGTCGCATCTCTGGAAGATAATGGGACTAAATACCAAGTTTGGTGTTTATCGGACTGTTCGTTTCGGAGTTATACTATTAACACACACACACACACACACACACACACACGCGCGCGCGCACACACACGCACACACACACAGACACACACACACACACGGACATGTTTCCAAAAATACATTTTTTTGGATTCAGGAGGCCTCAAAGCATGTATTTCCTGTGAAATCTGGGTATCGAATTTTTGGGTGGAATGCAGTACTTCCCCCTACTTACTATACGTAGTAGAGAGAGTAAAAAGCATTTTTGGAAACATGTCCGTGTGTGTGTGTCTGCCTGTCTGTCTGTGAACAGCATAACTCAGAAACGAACAGTCGGATAAGCACCAAAATTGGTATTTAGGATCAGTATCTTCCAGAGATGCGACACGAAGGTTTTACAGAAAATCCCCCCACCCCAGATTACCCTTTACATGGAACATTTTTCGAAAATTTTAATTTTCTCAAAAATGGCTAACGATTTTGATTAAAATATCATATGTTTAAGATATTTTCATGACAAATAAAATCTATATCTCGAATTTTCTGGGAATGTCTCCAAAAGTATTCTTCGTTGTGAACGACTTGTGCATAACTGGTAAACCATAAGAGATAGACACTATTTTACTACACAAAAATGTAGATCGCGTTAAAATATACAATTTACTCAAAACTTTTTTTTTGTTGAGTGAACCATTTTCGAGATATTGCTTGTTATTCCCTGAAATTTTCCAATACTTATACTTTTTCTCAAATGGGAATTCGTTATTCATTTTGTTGTTCTGGTAATGCAAGCCGCTCTTAAAATATTTGAGTATCGCTTATAGCCTATCAATTCCCCTTGCATCTACAAGAAAATTAGCAATAAGGTTAACATCTCGATTAACATGAAGCATATGGAGAATAAGCATTTGTAAAAATAGTTTGTACAAGAGTAGAGAAAGTCATGTGTGTGTAACGCTTTAGATTGTTTTCTTTTTTTTCGCAAGGGGCAGAGGAGGATTTAGACACTCGGCCAGAGGTCTATTGTGTCTTATGCAACCCCCAGGAGGAAGGGATGAGATGAAGGTTCCAAAAGGTGGTTGCCCGGAGAAGTAGTGTTAGGTGCGGCGGGGTCTCTAAAGTTCACAGACGGAAACAGTCCTGCAAGCACCCTTCCCCCAGCGCTCGTCCTAACGAACAGAAACGAATTGCCCTGGTTCCGTATCCGAGGAGGAAGAAAGTCACAGAACACATATTCATCGCGCACCACCAAACTATCCAATCAAGCCCTGTACCGAGGTGATATTCAATGGAATGATGGGGAAAGAGGGACCGAAAAATTCGTGATATTAGAAAAAACATCCCAGCATTCGCCTGGCTACAAGGGAAAACCACGGAAAAACCCCAAGTGTAAGAGTGGTCGGTACTGGGGATCCACAGCGCCAACTTTCTGGGCCATTTGTGGACTTACTGCACCAGTTGTGTTACATGTCATGCATTAGGATGATATATTTTTGTGTGCGTCATGTTGTAAAACGTAGTTCGTAAACGCCCACTGAGTGAGATACCAGTTCATGTGTAACAAAACATAGACGACATCCCTAGCTAAATAACATTTATATTGTAAGAGGTGGTATTGTTTCCCTGTCCAGCATGACAAGTCCCGCTAAGCTGAAAATTGTCTCTCAAGAGAGAAGGCTATTAGCAGACACCCACTCCGTTTTAAATCCTCTGAATGAAACTGCTGTGCGACAAGCGAGCGGTTAAAGGGGCATGCTTCAACCAGAAGATTCTTCAGCAAAAATCTACCTAATATACAGGAGGCTGGATGGTGGCAATGCGTCCTGTGGAGGTTTACTTCCTGACCTACTGCCTCAGAGGTGCAGTGTTGTCAAATATTCCATTGTTAACCATTTAATTAGAAATCAAGGTAATTAGAAGTGGATAAAATGTTGTTAAGCAGTTTAAAGGTAGACATATTCCCCAACATTGGACAGCATAGGTAAGAGTAGTGACAAACGGGAGGGGCTCCCGAAACTGGGGCAAGGCACCGCACGCAGGCCATCCGACCCCTTTTGCTTCTTCCTGGGAGGTAGGTATGGGGGGGAGAGTCCTGAAGAGTCCGACGACAGGCACAACCTCGGATGGGGTCCCTAATGCTTCCAGATTGAATACTTCCAACGCCGTCCGAGCCCATCCATTGGGCCCCGCTCTTCAGGGGGTGCCCAAAGGAGCACCTAACCAAAAGCACCCAGAGGCGGGTATCCAACCGTGCGGTCAGGAAGAAACCTCCACAGGCCACATAGCCACCATCCAGCCTCCAGCCGTTACCGTCGCCTGGTCCCACAACCCTGAAGAAGATGACAAGGAAGATGATAGGTACAGGAAATTGGGAGCAGAAGAGTCGTTTCAGAAGTTGAACCATCCCAGCATTCGCGTGCTGATCCGGGGAAACCAGAAAATCCCACGGGTCAGAGTGGGAAGTCGCCGGAGGTAGAACTCGGGACATCCCAAATGCGATTCGCATACGTTACCGCGACGCTACCTCACTCAGATACAGCAAAAGTAACAGAGTTATTCACTCGCGAGTTCGGGTCGCATCAGGAATAAAATAACACAATATACAGGATGGACCATATAAGTTGAGACTACAATATCTCCAAAACTAGGCGTTGTAGAAAGAAATGTCTTGAATAAAACATTGTTATGAGCATTTTATGATCAATTTAATCTGACCCTAATTATAGGTTCCCATTCAAAAAAGTTAAATTGACCCTAAAATGACCCTAACTTCCCCCAAACAAAACACGGTAATGGCACTTACTTTTCCCCATAATATCAAGCAACTTTTATTAAAGACATTTTTTTCTACAACGCCTAGTTTTGGAGATATTGTAGTTTCAACTTAAATGGTCCACCCTGTATATTGTGTTGTTTTATTCCTGATGGGCTATATATTATTGGAAACACTGTTCTCTTCATTGTTTTATAAATCAGGTTTAACAAAAGAATGTCAGAATCACGTTGTGATTCATTGCATAAATAAACAAGAAAAATGTCATTTTAGAGGAGTATTTATTGCTTTTGAGATTTTGTTAGTTATTCATCGTAACCAAAAGTTACGGGGGCATAAAAACATGCATTTTCGGTGAAATCTCGACATCGAATTCTTTGATGAACTACAGTACTTCCTCTACTTACTCTTAAAGTATGAGAGAAAGTAAGAAAATAATAAACTTGAAGTTATTATATATAGTATATCCAATCCCACCAATCAGGAATGAGAATTCTTACTTCTGATATTATGTAGCAAACTTGCTCATTGCCTAAATTGAACTTTGTTCCTTAAAGTGGAGTTAAATTCAGATATTAAAACGTCTTAAGATGGGTTCGTAGTAGGCTTTATTTTCTTCTCCTATCACCATTTTGCGTTTTAGACATCACTCAAAGAAATATTGCGAAGGGATATGCCCTTAGGCTTGTAATAGATTTCCTGCACGACACAATCTATCAGGCACGCAAAACGAATAAATCCCGAGCTGGAAGCTGCTCTTTGCACGTTCTAACATGCTAACGTAGCTCTTTTTTGGTGGAGGTAGTGCTACCATGCTGTTCTGCAGACTTTTTTTCCTTGGAACGATGTGAGGGTGTGTGTCACGAAGTACTTTCGGTGCCCTCAGCGATGTGACTTTGGCACTCTTCACTTATCGATCCCAACTCTCAAGATTGAAACTCGATACATGTCGATCCGACCCCGCTAAAATTACACTATCACCGGAACGAATTGAATCTCTCGCTCTCGCAGAAGCTAGGTAATGAAATATTAACTGCAAACAGGAATCTATCTATAAACTGCACTCGACCAGGTGTTGTTGGTGTATTGAAACAGGAAGATGGACGGATGGGTTAAGGAGAAGACAAAAGCAATTTCCTTTATAGTAACATAGCTCCTTTCTTAGGCTGCTCAGAATAGAAGCCAGTTCCAAAGAAAAACGAATTTTTTCCAAGAGCTATTTTATTTTTAAACTGTATTCAGAGCCTTGCTAGCAAATTACTTCTAATGTCTATGTCCTTATCCTACTTACTTATTGCCTTTCTCGTATTTACACCATGTGATCAAAAGTATCCGGATACCCCACAAACATACTGTTTCATCCTAGGTGGTTTGTGCTGCCACCTACTGCCTGGTACTCATTATCCGCGACCTCAGTAGTCATTACACATCGTGAAACAGCAGAATGGGACGCTCCGAGGAACTCACGGACTTCGAACGTGGTCAGGTGATTAGTGTCACTTGTGTCAGAAGTCTGTATGTGAGATTTCCACACTCCTAAACATCCCTAGGTTCACTGTTTCTGATGTGATAGTGAAGTGGAAACGTGAAGGGATATGTACAGCACAAAAGCATACAGGCCGACCTCGTCTGTTGACTGACAGAGACAGTTTTTCTTTTAAAAGCTTTTGAGAAAGTAATGTTCAGCAAACCTGTTCTTATTGTTTGGAACACAACATACTTGTGTTATTTTAAATGATAATTTTACATTTAAAAAATGTATATCAGTCAATAATGTAACTTGAAAACAAAACAGATTGGCGAAGTTCTCTGTTATCTAGCAAGGGCATTTGATTGCGTTGATATTGTTAATAAATTAAAATTTTGTGGAATATAGAGCAAAAATCAGAATTGGTTTGCATATACCATTTGGAGGTAAAATAAAACTTCCATTCTAGTTACAAAGAAATACCAATAAATTGGAAAATAATAAAACATGGTACACTACAAGAATCAATACTGGGGCGTATATAAGTGACCTACCTTTGTACATTAGAAATACTGCACACATCAACATCATCATCATCCAGGTTATTTGCATTTTAGCATGCCAATAAACTTCAACAATTGCCCGTTCCGGCTTCACAAAGCATCAACCCAACATTTCTGTGAACCGTTCAGTAAGAGAATTTACCATGGAAGCGTTACGAGCACCTCGCAATACAAGGATGGTATTATTGGAATCCAAGTTTTCGCACCTCACGCCTGTCATAGTACTTGGAGTGAATCCTGATGCAGTTTGGAATTCCTGTGTGATGGTCTGGATAGATGTCTACCTATTACTCTTTACGACCCCCTTCAAACGTCGGTGGTCTCTATCAGTCAGCAGACGAGGTTGGCCTGTACGCTTTTGTGCTGTACATGTCCCTTCATGTTTCCACTTCACTATCACATCAGAAACAGTGGACCTAGGGATGTTTAGGATTGTGGAAATCTCGCGTACAGATTTGTGACACAAGTGACACCTAATAACCTGACCACGTTTTAAGTCCGTGAGTTCTACGGAGCGTCCCATTCTGCTGTTTCACGATGTCTAATGACTAGTGAGGTCGCGGATAATAAGCAGGTGACAGCACAACGCACCTAAGATGAAAAACGTATGTTTATGGGGCGTCCGGATACTTTTGATCACATAGTGTATAAGCACGTGAGACTTGTCTGGCTAATGCAATGCAGGAGTCTCAATATGTAAAACGTTTAAGACCAATAAATACAACACTTTATGCCTCTATTATTGTACTGATGAAATGTTGTGTGTTGATGAAAAGTCTTTTGTGCGATACATGTAATCGAAAATACTATTGACGAAATGTCCAATGCCATACTCTCCGTTGAGGAGCTCCCCTCCAAATAAAATGTATCTGTTAGAGCGTTGCTATTGACGAAACGTTCTGGAAGCTCCGACAATCTTTGCCTTACATCTTTGGAAGATGGTTGATGTGAAACTAAATTTGGCATACATACATGCAAATGCAGACAGACAGACACATGCACACAACTATACACGTAAGAATATGATCCGATTTCTTAACCACGCGAAATAATTTTACTTAAATGACCTATGCAGCGACGGTTTGCAGTCACTGGTGTTTCAAAGTCATCGGCATCACGCACGCAGAATTACAAGGCATGGTGTATACAATTAAATTATAGCTGCTCTTTGTACGAGCCAAGATGTGGACAGCATGAGATACAATTACACTATGACGTATGAAAAGACCCCCAGCAGCTGGCATGTTTGAAGCGCTTTGCTTTTGTATTCAGCTGAATAAACCTGGAATGTTTTCAAGTTATTTCGCAATCAATTTGCAAGCTGCGGTTTGTACAATAGAATAGTTTGTTCCTGAAGAAAAAAATTGCTCTATGTTTAGTAGAACAGACTCTGTGAAGTGGTAAAGAGTAACACATGGTATTTTAAGTTCCTGATTGATAAGTGGAAACACCGTTAAAAGATTATAAGGAAAGTGTCATATCAGTATTGCATTTAATTGTATTACCTCAGGAAGCTGATAAACAGCTTGCAGCGCGAGCTTTGCGAGCCAGAAACGCTCCGAACCATATTTATTATAAGAATGTAAGGCTCTCTTAATACAAATGCACTGTAATATTTCATACATTGTTTTTTACTTTCTCTACTACGTATAGTAAGTAGGAGAAATATTGTATTCCACCCAAAAGTTCAATACCGAGATTTCACCGGAAATACATGTTTTGAGACCCCTGAATCCAAAAAAAGCATTTTTGGAAACATGCCCGTGTGTGTGTGTCTGTCTGTGAACAGCATAACTCAGAAACGAACATTCGGATAAACATCAAACTTGGTATTTAGGTTCAGTATCGTCCAGAAATGCGACACGAAGATATTTTAAGATATTTTCATGACAAATAAAATGTATATCTCGAATTTTCTGGGAATGTCTCCAAAAGTATTCTTCGTTGTGAACGACTTGTGCATAACTGGTAAACCATAAGAGATAGACAATATTTTACTACACAAAAAATTTAGATCGCGTTAAAATACACAATTTATGCCATATACATTTTGTTGTTGTTGAGTGAACCATTTTCGAGATATTGCTTGTTATTTCCTTAAATGTTTCAATACTTATTTTCTGAAATGGGAATTCGTTATTCATTTTTTTTTGGATATGCAAAGAGTATTAATCCGTGGCAAAGAGAACGGTGCTGCACCTAGCAACCAGCTATTAAGAGATATGTCTATGCTTAAAGGCTATTGTATTTCTATATTGCCCTTGCAAATACAAAACAAGGGGAACATAGTAGGCCTTAAGCGATAGTCAAACATTTTTAGAACTGGTCGCTATGTGTAAAATATCATTCTCTTTGCATGTCAAAAGATCGTTTCTGCAAATGGTTATCTCGATTACTATGAAATAGGTGGAGAATAAGAGCTTGTAAAAATAATTTGTACAAGAGTAGAGAAAGTCATGTGAGGTAACACATCAGATTTTTTTGTTTTGGATATGCAAAGAGTATATGCAAAGGGATGGTGCTGCACATAGCAACCAGCTATTAAGAGATATGTCTATGCTTAAATGCTACTGTATTTCTATACTGACCTTGCAAATATATATTCCCCTTACATCTACAAGAAAATTAGCAATAAGATAGAGTCTGCAAATGTTTATCTCGATTAACATGAAGTAGATGGAGAATAAGCGTTTGTAAAAATAGTTTGTACAAGAGTAGAGAAAGTCATGTGAGTGTAACACATTAGATTTTTTATTTAATTTAGTATATTTTTATTTTCCCTGCTACTTACCTATTTAAGTAAAAGGAAGTGTTGTATTTCATACCAAAACTGAAAGTTACCAAGCGAAATGGCATTCCGCAGGTCCCAGGTTCAAACACCCGTGACGATGAATCTGATCGAAGATTTCTTTTTGCGGTTTTCCTCTGTTGCTAAGCGAATGTTGGATTGGATAATTTGATGCGAGAATTTTCCCTTTATCATTACAATTGATTTCCTTCTTCTTCATTGCCATGTCAGCCATTGGGCTGATCACCCATCCTGGATATGCTATGGTCCGGAGTTTGCTTGCTTCTTGCAGGCTTGAGACCCAAGACATTGGCTTGTAACGGAGGATAATCCATTAATGAAAAAGAAATTCTATGTCGAGGTTTCACCGGAAATACACGTTTTGAGGTTTCTTGTAAAAGATCAGTGTGTGTGTGTGGGTGTGTGTGTGTGTCTGAACAGCATAACTCTAAAATGAAATGTTCGATAAGCCCACTCTGTGGTGTGGGAGTAGCGTGCCTCCCTCACATGAGGTCCCAAGTTCGAATCTCTTTTAAGTGAATTTTATTTGCTGCATCAACTCTCCCAAAGGATTAAGGAAGAGATGATATATTTAGCTATATTTTAAAACTAACTATTTAAGCGTTTGTTTATAAATGATTGTTATAAGAATTAAATATTGTTAGAAACACTGATTTCATGATTTCGTATGAAACATATTTTTAAAAATTCACTTAAAATAAACACGGTTAATGTGCGACATCTCTAGCGAGTTACTACAAGCGTGTTAAACAAAGGAAAAAGTGAATGTCATGAAATACAGAAAATATTTTGAGGTTTGCTGTGTTAAATGTGAATAAACTTGTTCCCTAATTACTTTTAATTGAAAACACATAAAGATTTAATATTTCTACACACGAAATATTCATTCACATTCTAAACATTGAATGTACCAGCTAAAAATGACAGCATAAACTTTATTACCGTTTTACATTCGTAACTGCTCTATGTTCTGCAGTTAAAAGAGACAACTGCTACAATTAATTATAGACAATAATATAAGATGGTCTGAGGTTTTCCAATAAGTTCGTCAAATTGGTATAATTTTGATAAGAAATAAAACAAGGAGTTAAAAAAAAGTATTAAGTTGTGTGAGTGAACTTTTCTGACACTCCAGTGATACATATTACGACTACTCCTTGGTTAACTGATTCACTTATTATTATAAAATGTACGCAATAGAAGAAACACAACCTAAAGTTCTAATTAAAATCTATCCCCCCTTCGCGCTACATTGTACTATTAGTACTAACTGCTGAACTATGAAACAATACTAAACCTCAAAAGCAAAGATAAAATATTAAATTTACCGTTTTACTTTCTCTACCCCTATAGTAAGTAACGAGATGTCAAGATTTAACCGGAAATATGTGTTTTGTGGCCCCCTGAACCCAGAAAGACATTTTTAGAAATAGGTCCGTGGTGTGTGTGCATGTGAAGAGTATAGCTCAAAAACGAAACGTCGATTATATACCAAACTTAAGTTCAGCTTGTTCCAAGCATGCAGCATATTTATTTTCAAGAAACTATCTTCATTCCAAACTACCCTTTGAACGGAAAACGTTTTTTTCTCTAAAAATAATTCTAAAGAATTTGGTTAAAATACCATATATTTAAGATACTTTCATAACAAAAGCAATGTATATCTCTAATTTTCTGGGAATAGCTCTGAGGTCCTTCTTCTGAATGACTTTTGCATAAGGTAAACCGTAAGAGATAGGCAAAGTCTTACGATACAAAATGTAGATTTCGTTAAAGGATACAAATCACATTATTTGCGGAAATATTTTTTCTTTTTGCGGATTTAATCATTTCCGAGATATTCCATGTTATTGGTTTGAAATTTCAAATATTTACACTTCTCTGAAGTGCGTTTTTTTTTGTTCTCCCTGTCTCTTGGAAAAGCAAGGAACGGAATTTATACATCGCATAGCGATCCACTCCTAAAAGATTTGACTATCGCTTAAACACACTGTATAGCACTAATCCCATTATACCTACAAGGAAATATGCAATAAGATAATTTCTGCAAATATTTGTCGCGATTAACATGAAGTTGACAGAAGAATAAGCGTTTATAAGAATATTTCCTACAAGAGTAGGTAGGGAAAGCTATGTGATTGCAACACATCGATTTATTTTCTTAAAGAAATGAACTGAAAACGTACATAAATTCCATTATATAGTATTTAATTCTGAAAATACACACCGTCGCATTACCAAACTGCCGGTCTTAGACTTAGGGGAGAATTAGTGTTGGGACCTACTCTGTATTCACTCTTAGGTTGATCCGCGTCAAAACAAACCCCAGATGACCAGTGCACCGCTATAATGTATCCTTCCGCCATTCGCACTAGAAATACTGTCACACTTTTAGACCGTGCGGCGAGTACATGCGGCACGTAGTGCAAAAAGGAACAGAGTACTTATTTCGACAACTGAAACGGTGACTAGCATATTCTGTTAAGGGCTAAAGGTGATAAGATTGATAGTTGCAACAAAATAAACGTTTGCATATATAGTAATAGTTAATTCTAAAATAAATGAGCGAAAAATAAAGTACCAGGTATGCGATAATCTAATTTATTCGCTCTCTGGAAGCGGCACTTTATTAACTGTTGGCGGCTCATTTTAAAAAAGAAATTGTGCACTGTTACGCGAATTGCATTCTTCTTAAAATCACTACATTTTTGCATCGCGTATGCTTCCTTTTTTCCGGGTGTAGCCACTTTTCTCGCTTCAGATTTTTCTGCACAAGCGCTGTTTATGCTTTTACTCGAAAAACCTGAGAAATCAGAAGTTAATTTCACCATTTTTTTCGCGGAAAGTGTTGGACATTTCTCAAATAACTTATAATAAAGATTCAACACTATTGCTTTTTCATCACTAGTTAATGGTTTGCGCGGCTAATGCTTTACGTAATTCGACGAAAACACAAGAGCGAATTCACCGTCCTCCACGATACTAAACTGCTGTAAACAATATTCTGCGCCTACCCGTATGTCAGGCGACTCATACGAATTGCGTCATGGGACTTGTAGCTCTGTTTTAAGGTATAAATCAGCGTTAAATAAAACCTTAGGTATTTGTATAGAATATTATACTATTTAAGGATAAATTCATTCTAAAATTCTGAGATTAGCATAGGACTACTTTTCTGGGCGCATTGCTACCGTGTTGCACTACCGTGCACTGACCACGTGGGTTTGTTTTGCCGCGGATCAACCTAAGAGTGAGAATAGAGTAGGAGGCACATCATTATCACTATATAATCAACATTTCGTTTAAAGTAACATTTTCCAATACTTTCAAATGTGGAATAACTCGATAGGATAATCTTTATGAATATATGATAGGTGAAAAATACCATGATATACAACATTTTATATTTGATTAACCCATACAGCAGTTATTAACGCTAGCATATCAACTTCACAATTTTAGCTTGTTCTGTATTTCACCGACAAGCAGATGTTAGAATGTTCTCAAACGTCGCTCCCGACATAATTAGATACAACATAAAAATGTTCTTAGTTGTCTTATGATCAGCGAACTGACTTCTCACACGGAAGTCCCAGGTTCGATTCCCGACCGGGGTGAAAATTCCTCTTTAATTAGGATTATTCTCTGCCCTCTGTAGAGTCTGGAAGTGTGAATGTGAGTGAATGAGCATGTGAAAATAAGTTAAAAAAAGACGAAATCCTACAATAACCTAAAACTGCAAAGAGTAAAAATCCATCAAATGTTTCAAGTCAAAAGCCCCCAAATTACCACAGCGTTTAAAGGGAGGCTATGAAAGTGAAAAAGTAAAGATGTTCTTATTTTATTATATTTATTTGTAAACACACACACGTATATGTATAAACATTTGTTAAATATGACCTATAAAAATATCCACTTATATGCAAATACTCGGTGTAATTTTAGTAAGCCCATAGTCAAAAAGAAAAATATCTCGCGTGTAACTAAATTTGAGAAAGATGTTGCATGACATTTTGACAAGTTTTGTTATCCACAAACGTTCGATTATACTATGATTTAAGCGGTTATATCTATTACTATTATTATTGTTTTATTAGTGCCATAAACAATTTTATATTCAACACAATATAATAAATTTGAATCTTTTATTCTCTTATCCTGCCGCCCTGGGTAGCGATGCAGATTGAGTGATGCTTTTCTAAGCACAAATTTATCTGTTCGATTCTGAGGAGTATTTAAATGTGTTTTAGTATGACAGCCCCATAGCAATAGGTTTATTTGCGTGTAAATCAGTTAAGGGCAAAGATTTTCTCACACTGGCGACGCTAATATAAACCTGGCATTTGCTAGTGTCGTTATATTGCCATAGGTTCTCAAAGGCAAATACGCAACTAGTATGAATTAGCTGAAGATGCAGTAAGGTATAAGTATTCTGTAACAAATCCAGGTAACTTTAAGTTTGTAGCTCACTGAAAGTTGTTTTCAGTATACCAGAGATGTGAAGTAGTTATCCGCAAGTTGACACTAAGCGAGTGGTAAGTTCGTTTTAGAGTAGAAATAATTATGTGAAATAATATAAAATATTTGATCTTTATCTATCAAACCTTGTACAACACATTCTTACAAAACGTTTATTCTTTTATCTGCTTCAGTTAATCAAGTTAAATGTTTGCAGAAATGATTTGATTACACCATTCGTTGCAGGTAGAAGGGAACAGTAAGCTTCAGCGATACTCTAATCCATCGCTATGTAATGGCGAGAGAGAAACGAATAGACACTTAGCATCTTAAAAAACTATGAAATATTTGACAATTCAAGCCACTAACAAGGAGCATGGTTAACCTTTATTTGAAATAAATTATCTGTTTAACGAGATTTACATTTTTACTTTCTCTACCACGTCATAGTAGGTTTCCACCAAAAATTAGGTACTGAGATTTCACTGGAAATACATTTTTTTGGGGACCCTAAATCTAAAAAAAACATTTTTAGAAAACACTTCTTTGTGTACTTGTGAAAAACGTAACTCAAAAACGAAAGGCCGAATAAATACCAAACATGGTATTTAGGGTTAGTGCCTTCCAATAAAGCGACACGATGATTTTCAAGAAAATCCTCCAACCCCAAACTACCCTTTACATGGAACATTTTTCGAAATTTTCTGTTTTCTAAAAAAAGGCTCTAACGATTTTGATTAAAGTGACACATATTAAATATATCTATATGAGAAATAAAATGTATATCTTGAATTTTCTGGAAATAGCCTGTATAGTCCTCTTCATTCCGAAGGAATTTTGTATAATTTTATTTAAATGATAAACGTTAAGCGATACACGAAAACGTACTGCAAAAATAATGTAGGTATCTTTAAAGAACACAATTTATTTCAAATAAGTTTTTTTTTCGTTGCATAAGCCATTTCTGTGCTATCCGTTATTAAAGGTTGTTCATTTCTTGGTCATTATCTTAAAGTCCTGACAACATTCAGTTGTTTCTAGCGATTGCATAGAAACAGTATGGGATTTTAAGGCTAGCATATAGCCTCCAGTTCTTAAACATTTGACTATCGCCGTCCTCTTTGTATCTATAAGAGATATGTAATATAGCTCTTTCTGCAAAGGTTTATTTGCAGTAAAATATAATAGATAAAAGTAAGCTTTAGTAAGAATAGTTTGTATAACCACTAATAAACGATAGAAGGTAGAGAAAAACGTCATTCAGAATGACGAAAGAGATCTTCTCAGTCTTTTACCAGAAAATTCAAGATATAAATTTTATTTGTCATTAGAATTTTATAACATATGCTATTTTAATCAAAATCGTTAATTTTTCATGTGAAGGGTAAAACATGGGGAAAACATGTCCATGTCTGTCTGTGAACAGCATAACTCAGAAACGAACAGTCGAATAAACACCAAACTTGGATTTTAGGTTCAGTATCTTCCAGAGATGCGACACGAAGGTTCTCAAGAAAATTCCCCACTCCAGATTATCCTTTACATGGAACATTTTTCGAAAAGTTTAATTTTCTCAAAAATGGCTCTAACGATTTTGATTAAAATATCATATATTTAAGATACTTTCATGACAAATAAAATGTATATCTTGAATTTTCTAGGAATGTCTTCATTGTGAACGACTTTTGCATAACTGATAAACCATAAGAGATAGACAAAATTTTACTACACAAAAAATGTAGATCGCGTTAAAATACATAATTTATGTCATATACACTGTTTTTGTTAAGTGAACCATTTTCGAGACATTGCTTGTTATTCCCTTAAATTTTTTAATACTTATACTTTTTCTCAAATGGGAATTCGTTATTCACTTTTTTGTCCTGGTAATGCAAAGAGAATGCAATGCTCCACATAGCAACCAGCTCTTAAATATTTGACTATCGCTTAAAGCCTACCAATTCCCCTTGCATCTACAAGAGAATTAGCAATAAGATTAACATGAAGCATATGGAGAACAAGCGTTTGTAAAAATAGTTTGTACAAGAGTAGAGAAAGTCATGTGAGTGTAACACATCAGATTTTTCTAAATGTGCTTGTTTTGAATTAAGGGAGGCTCAAAACATGCATTTATAATGAAATCTTGGCAATGAATTTTCGGGTGGAATACAATACTCCCTCTGTCTACTACATGTAAATAGTGGATAAAGCAAAACGAGTAAGGACAATATTTTATTATTAGTAGTAGTACTACAGTTGGTTTCGTTTTCTGATACAGCATAGTTTCGAATGTATGACACACAGAAGATGCAAGTACAGCTTTATGTGGTTTTAAACGTAATCTATTATTTATGTATTAATTTCAATAACATCCAGGAAAACATGCTTTTGTTTCCAAATTTTGAAAACTTCAAGAAGAGAGGAAGGAAGAGAATGGAGTTGTGGATGCACCTCATATGTCATCAGGTGGGGACGCTGATGGTACATGAAATGAAATGATAATTGGAAAAGAAAATTTTAGGGTACTTTCCCGGTATATGTCAGATGTGGGTTCTACATCCTTACAACTGCGTTATACAAATGATTCTTACTCTAGGTGCTAAACGCGTGTCTGAAGGACTGTTACACAAATCTTCATAATCTAATAGCCATATTAGATGCAAAGAACCGCTTGCAGCATCAGTTAGGTTCGTCTTAGCCTAATGCACACGTTTCTACTCACTCCTTTTGGACAGCCTCCTGAAGATTGCGAAGGAAGGTTTGCGCTGAAGTTTGCTAGCAGGGGCATCCTGGACAGCAATACCGCTCTCAAACATGAGTGCTGGCTATTTCAACACATACTAACGGTTGAGTCTAGTTCCCTCCTGGGCTCGAATTGCCCTTGTCAATTGAAATTGACTAGCCATCAATAATCATAATTGTGTGACCCACTGCCAATTATGTGTGATCGACATAGGATTCCATTCACTCTGCGCGTTGACGCGCTGTTGCACTGTCGAGGATGCAGGAAAACGTTCATATCGGACTTGCCTTTGGGCACACTTTTCCGGTGCGGTAGGAAACAAAAAGTTCGAACTTCCAACTTTGAAACTTCCTCATCTATCCAGTTGGGAGGGGGGAGGGTCGTTCTAGATGTGACCTCTTAGAAACTAGGGAGTTCTTCCTTTCAACCTTAAGCTCCACTTGTATGAATTATTAATCAGTAGTTATTAAAAATCAAATCAAACTTCTTGTAGCTGAGACTTTTTTAAACCAGATTTTAAAGAGCTTTCACGCAAATCTTAAGTAGCTGGTGTTGCATTGAACTTAGTAAGGCTTTTCAGATCGCTATAGCGGCGGAGTATATGATTCATAGCCTTTCGGAACTAGAGGGCTTAGTATCGCTGGACTATGCTACTGCTCTTCTCATAGCGTGTACATTGATTTCGTACCTACCGTACTCAACCGCCAAACTGTCCCCCATGCTAGGAAGTAACTGTAAACTGGAGAAAGCATTATAACTTTCTCTACTACGTATAGTAAATAGGGGAAGTATTGCATTCCACCCAAAAATCCGATACCGAGATCTCGCCGGAAATATATGTTTTGAGGCTCCCTGAAACCAAAATAGCATTTTTGGAAACATATCCGTGTGTGTCTGCGAACAGCATAACTCAGAAACGAACAGTCGGATAAACACCAAACTTGGTATTTAGGTTCAGTATCTTCCAGAGATGCGACACGAAGGTTCTCAAGAAAATCCCCGCACACCAAATTACCCTTTACTTGGAACATTTTTCGAAAATTTTAATTTTCTCAAAAATGGCTCTAACGATTTTGATTAAAATATCATATGTTTAAGAATATTTTCATGACAAATGAAATGTATATCTCAAATTTTCTGGGAAGTCTCCAAAAGTATTCTTCATTGTGAACGACTTTTGCATAACTGGTAAACCATAAGAGATAGACAAAAGTTTACTACACACAAAATGTAGATCGCGTTAAAATACACAATTTATGTTATATACATATTTTTTGTTGAGTGAACCATTTTCGAGATATTGCTTGTTATTCCCTTAAATTTTTCAATACTTATTTTCTCAAATGGGAATTCGTTATTCATTTTTTTGTCTTGGATATGCAAAGAGTATTAATCTGTGGCAAAGTGAATGGTGCTGCACCTAGCAACCAGCTATTAAGAGATATGTCTATGCTTAAAGGCTACTGTATTTCTATATTGTCCTTGTAAATACATATTCCCCTTACATCCACAAGAAAATTAGCAATAAGATAGAGTCTGCAAATGTCTATCTCGATTAACATGAAGTAGATGGAGAATAAGCGTTTGTAAAATAGTTTGTACAAGAGTAGAGAAAGTCATGTGATTGTAACACATCAAATTTTTTAGTTAAACGCTTGAAAGTATGGATTAAAGAATTTACTTTCGTACAGTTCTCAGTAACATGATTGTACCAACTAAAATCTTACTATAAAAGATATGTAGGTTTTGTTTAAGCATGCAATTTATGTAAAATAATTTCCGAAATATACCTTGTTATTGGTTTGAATTTTAAAATACTTATACTTTTATCAAATGGAAAGTTACTTGTTTTCTTGTCGTGGCAATGCAAAGAGTAAGGAATTTCATAGCGACCCGCTCTTAAAATATTTGACTATCGCTTTAAGCCTACGTCATTCCCCTAATCCACTTGTACCTACAAGGAAATATGCGATAAGACAAGTTCTACAAACGTTTATCTCGATTAACATGAATTAGAAGCAGCTTTTGTAATAAATCATGAAGAAAACATTGTCTTTAGGAGTTTGTTGTTTGAGTTTTGCACCACGCTTTGGGCGTTAATTTGAAGTGGATTGTTTGTTGCGTAATATGCTATTATGTATGAGAAGCCGATTTGAAGATGTATTTTTGTTATTACTCTCCAAGTTTAAACAGAAATATTAACTTTGTTACTAAACTGGTTCTATAGATATTATTTATGTTTGTTTTTGCCTCCGCTGGTTCAGTATTACTTTAGAGGCACGTTTCTCTTAATCAGGGCGTGGTGCGACATGAATGTAGGCTTACACAGATTTTAAGTTTAAATTCACTTGTTTTTATTAATCATTGACAAAAATTAAATAGCACTACACTGATATCAAGAGATTCTTTTATATAATACTTTTACTTTGTTAACGCGTATATATAATTTTCGTTTCACACGAATACGTAATATTTCCCTAGAGAACACATCTTCCATCCGTTTACTACTAAGGTCTGTCAGCAACTAAACATATTTCAACCGTATAAACTTTTAACTTTCTGTATTTCAAGTCTTTGATTGGCTAATGCTAGTCCAATAGAATACCTGCATTTTACTACAACTTTTTCTGGCTGTTGATTGGCTATTTTTAAACTGTCACAAAATTTACATTATCGTTGCTCTAATCATGACTAGTAACATTTAAACTCTCAAACTCATTATTGCCTCAAGGTTACCTCATTGTTAGCAACTTTAAACTTATTATTCTCACAGCTCTTGAATTATTAAATTACATAATGCATTCACATAACATTATTGAACATGTTTACAATAATATAAGCATATGCAATGACTGTTACATACAGTTTACAACTTATTACATACATATTGCTTTAAGGCGGGCTGTTATTGAATTTAAATATTACATAATTTAATTGAAATTATTCAAGTGTTAATAAATACTGCCTCAATCATTATTAGTCATGTGAATGTAACACATGAACTTTGTTATAATGAAACAATACTTATATTGTGAAGTACTTATATATAGTTTCATTCTAGCTATCTTCGTCTCTTCTCTTAACATATTTTATTTAAATATGCGCTCGGAAAGCGGTAGCCAGACAAAATTCTCATCGCTCAAGCTTTCAAAAAAGTTTGCACCTAAATATTGCTTATCTTAACCTAATTATCGAAGGAGTTTCTGTTATCCTCAAAGCGTTTACAACAATTGTTAGCTCAAGTGACATTGCATATGAGAATGCATTCATGGAAAGTTCGAAATTCATTAGCAGCTATCTAATGTAACAGTCTCTCAACGGGTGAGTGCTCAGGTATGAGGATGAAAAATTAAATTTTAGGTTTGTGATAATTCAACATCTGTGAAGCAGTGGCTATGTTCCAGGTTAGCGGGAGGTCGCCAGCGTAAACACCGGAAGCGCTAATGTTAGATAACCAGAATCTTCCGGAGGTTTCTCCTTCTCGAACCTTCTTGCAGAAATTTCCATTGGGTATATAAGCGAGCATTCTCGAGTCAGCAAAATTCTACGCTAGTTTGCCATAACATCCGCGTGCCCTGATCAGGTCTCTTGGGGATTATAATCCCAGAACTCGCCGTTTTAGGCGACATCAGGTTATTCCCCGCATGGCTTGCGGGCACACCGGATAACACTGGAGCTTTACAAACAGCAGATAAAGCTGAACTCCGTTTTAATCCAGCCAAGAGCTGTATGGCTCAAAATTCGAAACCAATAGCAAAAGACATTATAGAATTTTAATCCACTCCCGCCAGGGTGCAGAGGGGTTGCTGCATCTTAGCAGACAGCCGTCGAAGAGCAACACGCTTCCTCCGTACTATTTCAACCATTCTAAACACACATTCAGAAAAAGAAACCCTACGGTTAACCCTGGTGAGGTGAGTCACGCAGCGAAAACACTGAACCTCAGCCTGCCAGCAGCAAGTGAGTGAGCGAGCGAGCGAGAGACCTGGCGGGTGGGGTTTCCGTTCGACATCAAGTGCGCTTCTCCGAGCGAGTTGGAGACGTGCAGCGGGTGCTGTGGTGGAGAGAGAGGTTGTGGGGGGTCTTGAGATCGACACCCGAGTGAAGCGAATCGCCCGGAAGAAGAAGCTAAGTCGCGAAGTCAACAGTGACAATAAAAACTAGAGAAGTCACCGTTGAAAAAATGGACAAACTCAAAATACGCTTGTATTATTAGTCCCCAAGTTCTCATTATTTTACGTTTTATTATTTTTTACTTTCGCTATCAGTATAGTAAGTAGGGGAAGTATTGCATTCTACCCATAAAATGGTACCGAGATTCCACCGGGAATACATGTTTTCTGGCGCCTTAAATCTACATAAAGCATTTTTGGAAACATGTTCGTGTGTGTGTCTGTGAACAGCATAACTCAAAAACGAAAATTAGGATAAATACCAAACTTGGCATTTAGGTTCAATATCTTTCCAAAATGTGACACGAAGTTTTTCATGTAAATCTGCTCACCCCAACATGGAACATTTTTCCAAAATTTCGGTTTTATAAAAATGGCTCTAACGATTTTGATTAAAATACCGTATACGAAACATATTTATATGACAAATAAAATGTATATCTTCAATTTTCTGGGAATAGCCTTTGAGGTTCTCTTCATTCGGAAGAAATTTTGTATAATCTTGTATAGTTGGAAAACGTTAAGGAAAGACGAAAACGGACTATACAAAAAATGTACATCTCTTTAAAAAACACAATTTATTTCAAATACTTTTTTGTGGCATAAGCCTTTTCTAGATATCCGTTATTAATGGTTCAAATTATTCATGTTTTGATCATTCTCTTGAGGTCCTTTTAACATTCAGCTGTTTCTCGCGATTGCATAGAAACATTATGGAATTTTAAGGTTAAATTGCATCACCTATTCTTAAACATTTGACTATGGCGCTTGTATATATATAACGAAATGCAAAATGCAGCTATTTCTGCAAAGACTTATTTAAATTAAAATGTGCTAGATATAAAAATAAGGTTTAGTAAGAACATATTGTATACTCACTAATATACGATTGAGGAGTGGAGAAAGTCATGTGAATGTATCGCATAAGATTTTTTGCATCTGAATACACAGTACATAAAGTAACAACCTGGTTGTTTGGAGGTCTGTGGTTATTTACTCATAATTTCGTAGTCTTTAAAACATGCAACTCTTAAAAATATATATATATATTAAACCAATCATTAGCACAGCTAACATTGAAGTTAATAGGGTGAAACGTGAAAATATTATAATGCACTTTTCTCTCTCACTCTCTCTCCTCCTCCTCCCTCTCTCTCTCTCTAGCGTGGCCCGTACTCAATGACGTTATCTAAAGCAGAGTGCAAGCACTACAAAGCAATATTCGAAACATGGCTAAGGAGTAACGGCCAGAACCAAAGTAGGAACTAGGAATGCCCCCCCCCCAAAAGCACTTGTTGAAAAAAAAAGGTGAAATATTATATTCTGGGTTTATTTGACAAAGCATTTTACAAAATATAATATACCTTGCTAGATACAGCATATGTTATGAAATTATCAGTTCTCATATGGTTGAAAAATACAGTACAATATTACTTAAGATTAATGAACAGAAAGGCTGACTAACGCCACATAACTTATACTGAATTGCAGACTCTTTTATCTGTATATTCAAGCTCTCCACCTCACGCCAGCCTAAAAGAATAAACCCGATTGCGATAAATTATCGTAAGGCTGGTAAATAAATAATTTGCATAACCAACCCTGAAATAAACTTTATATACATAAAAATTAACTATTAAAGCTAAAAATAACAATTTAATAAACTCTGGGAAAAACAAACAGTATTAATATGCAACCAAATGTAACATATTCACCTAAAATGTCAACAATTTAACAATTATATAAACCTTATAAACATAACAGTTATTTAAAAGCATTAAACAAACTTTGAGAAACCCAAAAACGATTATCCAAAGAGGCCAATGGAATCAAGCAATTGTGTGCATTAACCCACATGACCAGAATACAATTAAACAGTAATTAAACGTAATAAACATGAATCCCGTCTCTGGTCCCGCTAAATATTCCCTTTCATACAAGACGGTAGGCTTCAGAATAAATAATAACGGAGAAACCCTGTGAAGATTCCTGTCACAAACCCTGTAACAATATTAAAAGTTTCATAGCTTACTAAGCCATTTGTAACTCACCAACCTCAAGATGTATCCCATAGCAGTGGTAAAGAAGGAACCGTCGACCCGCCGTAAAACAGAATCCAATCCAAGCCAGGAAAAGCATCGACACGCAACTTGCAAGAAACACGATGCCACCTGCTAGGATCTAATCGAGTAATTTAAAGTTCGCGAAAAAGAAAAAGGATGTGCGATCAGCACAAATTGCATTCTAGAGAAGGTTTGTGAAAATTATTTTCCTAGGAGTGTATCAAAACGACAAAACTTGGAATGGTTTCTTCATATGCAGGGTGAATCACTTAAAACTTGCACCGCAAATATTTCGGAAATGGAAAGTGCTATAGATGTGCAGTTTTCAAAGCATTGATTGGTAGTCAGGGGCTCGTACATTTAGCTTATAAACATGCATTCATTCATTATCTGTTTACCCTCCTCTTATGTAGGACTTACACCCCCCCCAGGACTTACAGGCGGGTGCCTGGGGTCAGAGGCCCGTCGAGGAGCAGACACTCATGGATCAGACAGAACATCCAGGATGGCTGTAGCTTATAAACAGATTTTAATAATACTGAGAAAGTGTATTTTTGAGCAAACATAGAATGTTTTAAATAGAACAATGCCTAGCTACATCAACAGAATAAAGGTAGGGTAAATTATAATGTCAGTGGCGTTTGTTGTAAGATTCTAGTGCAAAGGGTTTACGAGAAATCTTATTTTGAAACTTTTACGCACCGACACTTGTACAATCTGTGGTAGTACAAACTAAAGAAAAACAAAAGGGAATTACAATACTTCAGGGATTCTTAAAAGTAAAGAGAACATATCCCTTCAAAGGTTGTGTTCAAAATGACCACTGGCAGCTTCAATACACGCTTCCAGTCTGCTATGGAAAGACTGCTGCACACGTTCTAGCATTTCAGCGGAAATTTCAGAGCAGGCAGCAGTAATACGTCATTTCAAATCATCTGGTGTAGTTGGTACATCCTTGCAGACAGTGCCTTTCAGCCTTATGCACAGAAAAAAGTCTAAATGGGTCGGATCCAATGAACGGGCCGGCCAAGGTACCGGTCCTCTTTGTCCAATCCAACGATTTGGAAACAATCTGTTAAGACAAGCTGAGTACTTCGTGTATTATGGGCTCGACAGCCATCATGTTGGTACTACAGGTCCTCCTAGTCTGCAAAGGGACGTCTTCTAGCATGTGGCAGATGGTCTGTCAGGAGGCTGCGATACTTGTGTGAGTTCATTGTTCCTTTTATGAGCAAAGGGCCTATGAGCTGATGGTTCACTATCCCACACCACACGTTTAAACGCCATGGTTCCACCTGACAAAGCCAACGGTGATGGTAAACAGACCAATAGTGCATGTTTCTGTGGTTTACCTGGCCATGATTAGTAAATATTGCCTCATCACTAAGCAAGACACATGATAAATCTGCAGTATCATGTACGAAAGTTAACACAATTTTCAAAATCGTTTCCATGCAGCTCTTATGGTGAGAGATGTGATAGGGATGGAACCTATGTCGATGGAGGATGCGTAGTACACTTGCCTGACTTATGCCACTTCCACGTGCGATTGTGCGGGAACTAATTTGCTGATCTACGGCAACGACAGCCAAAACATTAATTTCTGCCTCTTCTCCAGTCACTTGTTTGTTTCTGTTACATTTTCTAGGCGTTACAGTGCCACTTTCACGTAATTGGTTGAAGAGGTTGATAAATAATTGCCGAGATGTTTGACGTATATTGGAATACGCTTCCGCATACACCGTACAGGAACGAACTGCACTCCTACACTCTTCGTACACCATGAGCATGTCGGCTTTTTCTGCATTAGTAAACCCCATCTTCACTCACGACTTACTGTATGAACTGTCACAAACTAACTGACCAGAAAGTCGCAATGCAATCAATGAACAGAAAACACAATGAAAAGAAACATAACAACATCGCACCTAGCAACTAAGTAGGTTAAATGGGACAAGCAATTGTCGGGGTGGAAACTTTTCAAAATACGATTTCTCGTAAACCACTTGCACTAGAATCCTACAACAAACACCATTAACATTCTAATTTACCCTACCTTTATTCTGTTGATGTAACTAGGTATTGTTCCATTTAAAAATTGTATGTTTGCTATAAAAATACGCTTTCTAAGCATTATTAAAATCTGTTTAGAGGATAAATGGTACGAGCCCCTGACTAACAATCAATGCTGTGAAAACTGCACATTAATAACATTTTCCATTTCCAAAATATTTGCGAATCAAGTGATTCGCCGTGTAGAGAGAAAGTAGAAGATTATAACAATAATCTAACTGTACCTTTATTAAATATTTTATGTGCAGGGTTCGCTGTGCGTCTGTAAAGGCAGCTGGAACACCCATCTGAAGTGATAATGTACACAGCTTGCGAGGATACATTACATGCATGGTTTGGTGGATGATGATGTATTGTCGCTTGTATCAGGAACGCTACCCAATGCGCAGACTGCCGGACCGAAAAACATTTTGAGCAAATCCATCGTGCCTCTATGAACATGGGAGTTTCGCATGTCCACCAGGCACCGGAGGACGACCAAGAACCCCTGAGGAGGTGAAAGCTGTACTCAACGCTGTGGATACAAGCTTGGAATGTGCACTAGGCAGTTAGGCTTGCACAGGATTATTCTGCACATGACGATCTGGTGACTGTTAGGATATAAACTGCTGTTTCCGTATTATCCTGAAAAATTATCCTTATCCTGCAAAAGTAACGTTCCTCTCGCAGGCACCTGAATACAAATTTTCCTGAGGTAGAAGTGTTCCGGTTACTTGGCCACCACTCTCTCCTGACTTGGAGGCACATGCCCTTTTACCTGCGTAGACACGTAAAGTCTGTGTATTCGAGTCGAATGCGACTGTGGCTGATGTACCAACTCTCCATGCGTGCATTGTGACAGCCTATCAGATAGTACACACTACTCAATGAGACGACGGGCGGAGGTCTGTATTCAGGCATAACGAGATAATTTTGAAAATTTCCTCTGAGACAAAGTGTTCCAGCTGCCGTTACAGAATTATAGCGAATTCTGTAACATTAAAGTTGGAATAAAGTTGTAACTATGCATTTTCGGACCCGTGTAGTTACAACCTTTTTTACTTTCTCTACTACGTATAGTAAGTAGGGGAAGTATTGCATTCCACCGAAAAATTCGATACCGAGATTTCACCGGAAATACATGTTTTGAGACCCCCTGAATCCAAAAAAAAGCATTTTTGGAAACATGCCCGTTTGTGTCTGTGTGTCTGTGAACAGCATAACTCAAAATCGAACAGTCGGATAAACACCAAACTTGGTATTTAGGTTCAGTATCTTCCAGAGATGCGACACGAAGGTTTTCAAGAAAATCCCCCCACACCAGAGTACCCTTTACATGGAACATTTTTCGAAAAGTTTAATTTTCTCAAAAATGGCTGTAACGATTTTGATTAAAATATCATACGTTTAAGATATTTTCATGACAAATGAAATGTATATCTCGAATTTTCTGGGAATGTCTCTAAAAGTATTCTTCATTGTGATCGACTTTTGCATAACTGGTAAACCATAAGAGATAGACAAAATGTTACTACACAAAAAATGTAGATCGCGTTAAAATACTCAATTTATGTCATATGCATTTTTTGTTGAGTGAACCATTTTCGAGATATTGCCTGTTATTCCCTTAAATTTTCCAATACGTTTTCTCAAATTCGTTATTCATTTTTACTTTCTCTACTACGTATAGTAAGTAGGGGAAGTATTCTATTCCACCCAAAAATTCGATACCGAGATTTCGCCGGAAATACATGTTTTGAGACCTCCTGAATCCAAAAAAAGCATTTTTGGAAACATGTCCGTGTGTGTGTCTGTGTGTGTGTGTGTGTGTCTGTGTGTGTGTCTCTTCGTGTGTGTGTGTGTGTCTGTGAACAGCATAACTCAAAAACGAACAGTCGGATAAGCACCAAACTTGGTATTTAAGTTCAATATCTTCCAGAGATGTGACACGAAGGTTTTCAAGAAAATCCCCCCACCCCAGACTACCTTTTACATGGAAGATTTTTCGAAAAGTTTAATTTTCTCAAAAATGGCTCTAACGATTTTGATGAAAATATCATGTTTAAGATAATGTCATGAGAAATGAAATGTATATCTCGAATTTTCTGGGAATGTCTCCAAAAGTATTCTTCATTGTGAACGACTTTTGCATAACTGGTAAACCATAAGAGATAGACAAAATTTTACTACACAAAAAATGTAGATCGCGTTAAAATAGACAACTTATGTCATATACATTTCTTTTGTTGGGTGAACCGTTTTCGAGATATTGCTTGTTATTTCCTTAAATTTTCCAATACTTATACTTTTTCTCAAATGCGTTATTCATTTTTTTATGTCCTGGACATGCAAAGAGAATGGAATGCGCCACATAGCAACCAGCGTTAAAATATTTGACTATCGCTTAAAAGCTACCATATTTCCCTTGCATCTACAAGAAAATTACCAATAAGATTGACATCTCGATATCTCGATTAACATGAAGCATATGGAGAATAAGCGTTTGTAAAATAGTTTGTACAAGAGTAGAGAAAGTCATGTGAGTGTAACACATCAGATTTTTTTATGTCCTGGACATGCCAAGAGAATGGAATGCGCCACATAGCAACCAGAGCTTAAAATATTTGACTATCGCTTAAAAGCTACCATATTACCCTTGCATCTACAAGAAAATTAACAATAAGATTAACATCTCGATTAACATGAAGCATATGGAGAATAAGCGTTTGTAAAAATAGTTTGTACAAGAGTAGAGAAAGTCATGTAAGTGTAACACATCAGATTTTTTCTTTCTTCTCTCTATATGAGAAATCTATTCTTGAATGGTTGCCGTTCAGTTTTGGTACATACTACATAAGTAAACGCATACACAAACCGACATGGTCGTTATGGCGTGAACATGTGAGCCGGAAGTCTGCGTTTCAAATCCCGAATCCCGACAGAACCGTTCTCCCTGAGTAGTTTAGTTCCAGGTTTTCCTCAGACCTCATAATGCTGGAGAGGTACCCTAAACCTAGGCTTGGAACGTTTCTTTTCCCAATTACTTGATTTCGTCTATATCAGAGTAACCGCCTGTGGTGCCGAATATAGTAAGAGTGGGTGTTAAACTACTAACAGACACACTAACACACTTTCACACATACACACGCATAAGCTCCTTGGTTCCCTTTTCTCAAAACTACCAAAAATGGGAACATAGTAATGGACCTAATTATAATTTACATATGCATATAACGTTTCTAATGAAAAATACTTGCTGTAGGATATCACGATACAGCGCTGGGAGTGCTTTAGAGCAGATTGAGCAAAACTTAGAAGGAGAGTCAACAGGATTATCTTGCAAATGCAGGGGTCCCGGGATCCATTCCCAGTTAGAGGGTGCATTTTTCTTAGTCAGAATTATTTCTTATCCTCCTGAGAATCTGGAAGTATGAATGCAACTGCGAATGCATGTGTGAATGCAATGTTTATAAAAAGAAAACCCAAAGTATTGCAAACCAATGATTTGCACAATAGTAAACGAGTGAACATCATTGCCAAGAAAAACTGTTCCAAAGGCATAGTTGCCGATATGACATTTAGACGTTTAAGGCAGCCTATTACACACTATATTGCAGCTGTGACGTAAGACGACAACGACGACGCCATGGGCGCCCTCATCAGTAGACATGCAAAGGATGGGGAACGTAGCACACGTCGTCCTGGTGTAGTGGTTGCCATATGCTAGCCTCTAGTTCCCGAGGTCGCGGGTTCAAACCCGGCGGAGGGCGATAGATTTTTTCGGGCATAAAAATCCTTAGCATGGCTTCCTTAGGAAGCCGGTGATCCCGTGTCGTAGATATACGGCACGTAAGCCTCAAGCAGAAGGCATCTGAGCATAATTATCGGTCTTTCACGCCCAATGTAGAATGGGACGCTAAGGACCACAGCAGTTAAAGAGCGTCCATAAACAAACTAGCACAGGATGACCTCGAGAGGATTACGAGGTTGCGGTAGCCGGAAGGGTGGTAAAAGGGGTGACATCATAAGACATTTAACTTCTGTTTCCAATATTTCCAATCTTTAATTTGTCTGATGGAACCTAAAATACATTTCAAAAAGAAAGAATTAAACAGATAGTGGATTTACCTGCGTGACAGAGGAGGTCGACTGTCCATCGTCTTCGGGCCTAGCGCCTAATTCGAGGTTGCAGATTAATACTAAATGAATTTAAGAAACTGGCCGGCAGAGAGCTCGACTAGGCATGTGGTTGCTTGACAGACCACCGTCAAACTCCCTAAGTTTAAATACCCGAAAAAATGCTGATTAGTGCCTCACTCGTAACTGACATAAGCGTATGTCAGCAGAAATTACATAATTCACCCATGTGCCGGACATGAAGCGATCCTTTACCGTAAACCGTGTCACTTAATCTTTGCTTACTTCAACATCCGAAAAGTGACTGGCAAGAAAACTAGTCAGTTTCCTGAAGTTATTTAAGCAAAGTTTGTCCTGAATATCTCAGACCTTATAAAATCATATTTATCACAATCTGTTAAAATAAAATTATAACCGTCACAATATTATACGAGTATTTGTTGGATTATTGGACTTAATACATAGACGTTTTCAACTTTTAATGAAATATTGATTTTGTTTTCTAAGAAGTTGTATATTAAAGTGATATGGATTCATCTGCTATTTCGTTGTCATTTATCTGTGCTTCCTATAAATGCTTTTCTCCATAATAGGTTCGCTCCAGCACACAATCTTTGATAGTCTCTTGTCAGCTCATGTACGAGCCTATTATTGCTAAATGCTCATACATTGGTTTGACATCAGTCGCCTATCATAATCGGGAAGTGCCATTCGCTACTTAGTGATGCTGACGGACTAGTTGGGAGCAGAAGTGTCGTTAGAACGACTGATTGTATTACGAGACTCATTTAGAATCTTGGAAAGCTATGCATACTTGTCAACTTGAAATTGAAACCCGAACTTTTCCCGGTCCAGCAAAGTGGAATAATTTTGCGCTAACATGAAATTTTGAGCGCGTAAAGTATTCAATGTAGTAAACGCAGAGATGTAAATATATATATATATATATATATATATATATATATATATATGTACAATTGTACATGTGAAAGAAATGTGAATTTCATTTTATAAGAATCCTTGAAGACCTAATAGTACTGCTTCTTTCTATCATAAATGCTGAAATTCTTCCTGGGAGCACAATAAACAAATATTAATTCAAAGAACACCACTTTCTAGGCTATACCTATAATTCTTGTTCATACGTTATGCTTCATAACATGAACTACAAACAAAAACTGCTACAAAACTTTGGAAACTTATATCCCACGGCCATAGAAAGCGAATAAGTCAAACAATTTACATGAGGGAGTTGACTTTGTAGTTCGGTGAATGTCCACGCCCATTTAATGTTGGATACCAACTAGTGGTGTAACCAAACTTTAAATCCGCACGCTATGCATTTTGTTACAGCTCAGTGAAGGGAGACTACGATCATGAAGAAGGACGGACAGACACACAGTTAAGCTCTGGCCTATCATAAAACTGTATACCAATTCGCGCGATTACACTCAGTCTGTAATCTTATGTTGCAATACAGTACAATTTAATGCTTTGTAATGTCCGTGGTGAAAACCTGTAACACTTTGAATCTGTCCACAAAGCCGTAAAAATGTCTCCCTTGCAGTAAGATCATAAAAAGCCCGCTGGGCAAATCGTAAAAGTTGGCAAATATGACTGCGTTATTTTAGGTGCCTTTAATGTCATGGTCAAATCATCAGGAGCGGTTGCTGGAAGAAACATAGTAAATTGCAGTTTTCTTAAAATTTTGATATAAATAATAAACTTACTGGCAGAAATGCTTGTGATAAGATATGATTGTGATAAATATGATTTTATAAGGTCTGAGATATTCAGGACAAACTTTGTTTAAACAACTTCAGGAAACTGACTTTAGTTTTCTTGCAGTCATTTCTCGGATGCTGAAGTAACATTAGATTAAGTGACACGAGGTTTAGGGTAAACGATCCCTTCATGTGGCGCAAGATGAAGGGTTACAAACAACGTTGAGCTTAATTCATTTCGCAAAAAACACGGAGTTCCTTTTCTCTATTATTTTACTTCCCGTAAGTGTCCAGGAAATGATCAGAATGGTGTTGTTTTAGGAATGTTGCGGGAATTCCAAGTAGAATGTCATGATAATACTGCGACTTTATCCAGTTTTCCTGTCACTTCACTAATGTGATCTTGTTCGGTTTCCTTGTCACTTCACCTTTCTTCGTGACGTAGTCAATAATGAAATACGTGAGAAGCAGCCTATTCTTCCAATAGTTCACGCCGGGAAATCAAACGCAAGACGTCTCTAATCTCTCGCGGAAGCAATACTCACTGTGTGTCACAAGTCTAATTTACTCGTAGAACTGTACTTGATATCGCATCAGAAACGCACTCACCAACTCGTTTAGTAGTCCATTAACTCACTCTTGAGAACGCTCGTTTATATAGGTGCTGAAATGTTCCACAGAGTTTTAGAATGTTCTTAAGGGGCGAGGAGAAAGAATGTTCCATAAGAATCCGGCTACTGTTGATAGTGATTCTGGTGTTTACGCTGGGCGATAGCGCTACTGTGTCTACTTATCTCTATTTATCTATCCGACTGCCTGGTCGGTCGGCGCCAAACTCCCAATATGCTTGGACCACAGCGCTGTATCACAATACTAACAGAAAGAAGCACCAAATTGCACGATTGTGCAAAACAAATTAAAACTTCAGCAGCATTTACACTCTGAAATATGTTCTATAAATAAAACTAGTAAGAGCAGGTGTTTTATGGAGGTATTTAAATAAAATGGAAAAAGTGAACGCAAATTTAGGAATTTAACGTTGTGGGCACAGACAATGCAGTTTCTCCCTATAAAGCGAAGCGTGTTAGCATTAAGTTGAGAGAATTAAAAACACAAAAGAACTAATTTACACTCAGAGGATAGGAGATTGGGAGAATACTTCACGATCGGATTACTTTTGCTGTATATGATGACTAGGTAGGCAAATGCATTACCAAGAAAAGATAATAAACAATGCCTGGTGGTCGCTCTTGCAACACAATAGGTCTCACGAGTCTGTCAAACACAGTTCTTTACTAACAGTGATCGAAAATCGATGTGTCTCCATGCTAGCAGAAGTATGTTGTGAAACTGGCGACTTCATTCTGTGCTGAGGGGGATCAAAAGGAATAACAGCTATAATGGCGACAAACAATGGCTTCAGTTTGTTATAAAAATAACATGGCTTTTCTTTACGACGAAACTATCCTTATACGCTCATTCCATTATCTGTTGTTCAAAAATCTGTGTTGCAATCACATTACTTTCTGTACTCATTATTCACACTAAAGCTTATTCCTTCGTCTGCTTCTTGTTAATCGAGATAAACCTTTGTTACAAATTTAGTTGTAGGTACGGGGCATGTTTTAAAGTAAGTACCCATAATTTAAAAATATCTGATGTGTTATACTCATATGCCTTTCACTACTCTTGTAAAACCATTTTTACAAACGCTTATTCTCCGTATGCTTCATGTTAATCGAGATATCGAGATGTTAATCTTATTGCTAATTTTCTTGTAGATGCAAGGGGAATTGCTAGGCTTTAAGCGATAGTCAAATGTTTTAAGAGCTGGTTGCTATGTGGAGTATTCCATTCTCTTTGCATTACCAGGACAAAAAAAATGAATAACGAATTCACATTTGAGAAAAAGTATAAGTATTGAAAAATTTAAAGGAATAACAAGCAATATCTCGAAAATGGTTTACAAAAAAAAATGTATATGACATAAGTTGTGTATTTTAACGCGATCTACATTTTTTGTGTAGTAAAATTTTGTCTACCTCTTAGATATAGTTTACCAGTTATGCAAAAGTCGTTCACAATGAAGAATACTTTTCGAGACAGAAAATTCGCGATATACAATTCTTTTGCCATAAAAATGTCTTAAATTTATGGTATTTTATTCAAAATCGTTAGAAACTTTTTTGAGAAAATTAAAATTTTCAAAAAATGTTCCATGTAAAGGGTAATCTGGGGGGGGATTTTCTTGAAAACCTTCGTTTTATGCTGTCTGTTCACATACAGACACACAGGCACACACACGGATATGTTTCCAAAAATACGTTTTTTGGATTCAGGAGGCCTCAAGACATATATTTCCGGTGAAATCTCGGTATCGAATTTTGGGTGGAATGCAATACTTCCCCTACTTACTATATGTGCTAGAGAAAGTAATAACAGAACAGCATTTTCCATATACTTTATCAGCATTCATTATCTTACTCCTTACACTATTTCTACACATAGTCACCGCCGTTATTCAGGTCTTGTTGTAAAGGGAAAACAGTTTTGTATGATGCCACCTGTGATGAAAGTGAAGTCTGCACTTCCTGTTTCACATCATCGTCGTTGAAATGTTTTCCACCAAGGAACTTCTTCAGCTGAAGAAACAAGAAAATTGCTTGGTGCCAAATCCGGACTATAGGGAGGGTGGTCGAATTGCTCCCGACCAAATAATGCGATCAGATCTTGAGCTTATATGGCTGTGTGGCCGGGCGATGACACTCATTATTGTTTCCCCACAAACCTCAGTTGGCGATGAATGTTTGCTGGCGTAACATTTCTCGCATTCAGGAAACGAATCACTGATCTGTCTTCACATCGGTTTTGAAACGCTCTAACAACAGGAAAACAAAGTGACGATCGCTGACAGCTGCATCTGACTTCCTAATGAAGGAGAAAGTGGTCGCCAATGTGCAAAATCGCGACTGCAGCGGCAAAATATTAAAATCGTATTTAGCCTTGTACGATACAGTAAGTAAAGCGATAGTCAGATTTTAAAGAGGTGTCACTATGTGATGTCAGAAATTCCATGCTGTTTGCATGGCCGCGAGAAGAAAAAGAATAAAGCCTTCTCAATTGAAAAAAAGTATAAGTATTGAAAATTCAAACTAATAAGAAGAAATATCTCGGATATGGTTGACTCAAAATATATATGTTGTATGTAATATTTTCTATAAATTGTGTGCTTTAACGAGTATAGGAGTATTACTTTCTCTACTACGTATAGTAAGTAGGGGAAGTATTGTATTCCACCTAAAAATCAATACCGAGATTTCACGGTAAATATATGTTTTGAGACCCCCTGAATCCAAAAAAAGCATTTTTGGAAACATGTCCGTGTGTGTGTGTGTGTGTGTCTATGAACAGCATAACTCTGAAACGAACAGTGGATAAACACCAAACTTGGTATTTAGGTTCAGTATCCTTCAGAGATGCGACACGAAGGTTTTCAAGAAAATCCCCTCACCCTAGATTACCCTTTACATGGAACATTTTTCGAAAAGCTTAATTTTCTCAAAAATGGCTTTAACGATTTTGATTAAAATATCATATGTTTAAGATATTGTCATAACAAATGAAATGTATATCTCGAATTTTCTGGGAATGTCTCCAAAAGTACTCTTCATTGTGAACGACTTATGCACAACTGGTAAACCATAAGAGATAGATAAAAATGTAGATCTCGTTAAAATACACAATTTATGTCCTATACATTTTTGTTGTTGAGTAAACCATTTTCGAGATATTGCTTGTTATGTCCTTAAATTTTTCAATACTGTTTCTCAAATGGGAATTCGTTATTCTTTTTTTTTATGTCCTGGACATACAAAGAGAATGGAATGCGCCACATAGCAACCAGCTCTTAAAATATTTGACTGTGGCTTAAAGCCTACCAATTCTCCTTCATCTACAAGAAAATTAGCAATAAGATTAACATCTCGATTAACATGAAGCATATGGAGAATAAGCGTTTGTAAAAATAGTTTGTACAAGAGTAAAGAAAGTCATATGAGTGTAACACATCAGATTTTTTTTCTGTAGTAATATGTTTGTCTAATGGAGGGAATCTCCGGCGGGTTGCGTCTGTGACCCGCATTTGGTCGTGGGTTCGATTCCTGCGGCCTGCATTCCTGACCCATGGGTCTTTTTCGGGGTTTCCCCGGGTTACTAAGCGAATGCTGGGTAGGATCACAGACTCCCCCGAATTTCTCTCTCCCTCATTTCCTTTCATTTCATCTTCCTCTTTCACGTTACAGGTTGACTCCAGGACTGTGTGTTGGACGACTGCGAACGGATTGCGCAGATGGCTTGCGTGTTGGAACCTCTTCTCAGCCCCGTCAAATAGAGGCCGCTCGAGTTTCTACAGCTTGGTCGAGTTTTGCCCAATCTCCGCTGGAGGAGAGCCTGTGAGCCACCCCCGGTGGCTTGGGAGGGCTGCCTTGGGCGCTCTCCGGCTGGGTGATCAAATCTGTAACTCTTGGGGAAGTCTCTGTCACCTACTCGTCCGGTCCTGCAGCGCATATGACCTGCGGTTCCTTCATCTCATCCGTTCCTCCCGGGAGTGTATGCACAAAAGATGCCTGTGTGAGTCGAGCTGCTAGATGTCCCCTAAGTAGGGTAATCCTAATAGCTTTTTATGTCTATCACGATTTACCAATTATACATAAGTCATTCAGAATGAGGAGGGCTTAGAATATCCCAGAAAGTCAAGATATACATTCATTTGTCATTAAAATATTTTAAACATATTATATATATTACATATTATATATTATTACATATTATATAATGTATTACATACTATATATTAATCAACATAGAGCTATTTCTGAGAAAATTCAAAATTTTAAAAAGTCTTCCATGCAAAGGGTAGTTTAGGGTGGGGTGATTTTCTTGAAAATCTTCGTGTTGGACCTTAGAAACGTATTAAACCTATCAAGTTTGGTATTTGTCAGACATTTATTTTAGGCCTTTTCTAAAATTATTGTTTAGGGAGCTTCAAAACGGCATTTCCGATGAACTCTCGATAACATTTTTTGTGTGGAATGTAGTACTTCCTCTACCCACTATGGGTAAGTAGTAGAAAAAGTAAAAAAGTGTAAAAAATAAAATACCGTCCGCGTAGACCTGCGTTAGTTTTCTGCCCACTTGAAGCGACCCATGTAGGATTCCTGGTAGCACCATAGGACTTTCCTCAGCCTCTTGAGGTCCTTGGAGGGCAACTGAGCTACTTGAAAGAGACTAAGGGGGACTGTGTGCTTACTACTACTCACTCCAGTACTGGGTGTCTATGGATGAACGCACCAGAGAATGCAGCGGTCGAGTCGCACGCTTTGGTATTAATGGCTGTCGCGCAATAAATATGCTGTTTTCAAGAAGAACCCAGAACTACTTTATAGTCACCATGAAAAAGTTAAACATTGGAGATAGAATCCAATAACTAACTGAAATCCAAAATGTGTAGCATATGTCAAGCTATGGTTACCGTTAAAATTAGAAAAGAAGTCTATTTAGTTTTCACAACATAAGGAAAGGGCATTTAGCACGATTTGTGATACTATGGACATTATGCGAGAAGGAGAGTGAGTCGTCTGCTAGGCATGAATTCAGACTGTGTGTGTATTATATACACGGTGTTCGGAAATACCATTGCATTAAATGTCAAATTACTTTCTCTACTACTTACTAAAAATTAGATACGGAGATTTCATCGAAAATACAAGTTTTTTTTAAGTTTCCTGAATAAACAATTTTTTTAGATATACTCATTGTAGTTACTGCTGTTTGTCTGTGTGTCTATCTGTGTATGAACACTGTAACTCACAACCGAAAAGTCGGTTAAATAATAAACTTGATGTTTATGCAAAGCATAAGGATTTTCAAGAAAATCCCTCACCCCAAAATGCCCTTTGTATGGGAAAAAATTCTTTACTTTTTATTTTATCAAAAAGGATCTAACGATTTCAATTGAAATACCAAATTTTTAAAGATATTTGCATGGAAAATAAAATGTATATCTTGAATTTTCTGCGAATAATCCATGATCTCTTCATTCACCTCGTCATTCTTAATTACTTCTGCATAATTGGTAAACCGTAACAGAGGCAAAAGTTTACTCACAAAGTGTAGATCGTATTAAAGCCCTTATTTTAGTATATCAAATGAAATTTGATATTGTATTTGTGGTGGCAGTCCCACTAAACCCTAACCCTGCACAGGGCACGTAACGCGGTCAGGGGACATTATTATCACTACTGAGTTTCCTCAAATAAACGGACTGGCTTCATAAAGATGACAAAAGCAGTGAAAAGTAATGACAGTGCCAATGGCAACATATGCAAGTGAAAAATGGACAATAAACAGGGCAGATAGGAAAAGAATAGAAACAGCAGAAATGAAACTTCTATGTGTAATAGTTGGATATACTTTTCTAGACAAACAAATAAATAATCATATCCGAAATCAGTTAAATATATATAATATAAATTAAAAAATTAACTAAAATAAAACAAATTGGTACCAATACATATTAAGGATGGAACAGGAAGAATACCAAACGTTTTATTAAATTATAAACCTAGAGGATATCGCCAAGTAGGTAGATCAAAAACAAGATTGCGCGATATGTTTAAATGAGGACGGAACAGGTTGACAGGCCTATGCTCTGTGGAAGAAGAAGAATAAGGATAAGAAGAAGAAGAAATGAAATTTTGTGTGAACTTTATCATCTTCATACTCTTTTTTGAATTTTCAAATATTTGTGCTTTTTTCAAGTGGTATTTCATTCATTTTTTTCTCGTGGTCATACAAGGAGCTGGAATTTAAAAAACCATCACATAACCACGCGCTTTTTAAAAATCTGACTATCGCTTTAGCCTAATGTATCATTGTTGTACCTACAAAGAAACTTGTAAATGCGTAATGAAAGTTTATTTCAGTTAACAAGAAGTATATGGAAGAACAAGCCTTTGTAAGAATAGTTTGTAGAAGGGTGCGTAGAGAAAGTTATGTGAGTGCAACACATGTTTTTTCAACACTGAGGGGACTATTCTTCCTTTTGTTTATTAGATAGACATTGAATTAGATAGACGCCTTGACATTGAAGCAAAAAGGTTCTGAATAAGTTCCTGAGGGACTTCCCTTCACGCCCACAAATCCGTGACACTGGCAACTGGAGGACCGTGACGCACCAGGTGGCGACCAACCATATCCCAGACATGTTTGATGGGCGACATGTTGGGCGAACGTGCAGGTCAGGGAAGCAATGGTACCCTCGCTCTTCGAAGAAGGCTTTTACATTCCTCGCAGTATGTGGCCGGCAATTGTCCTGTTGAAACGTGGCTTGTGGAGATGCCTGAAGCAGGGGAGTACCTCATGCTCTACAACCGCCGTTAGGAACCGGTTTCTGTTCAAAGTGCCCTCAATTCGTAGGAGGCGAGATCGGTTGTTGTAACCAATGGCGACCCAAATCATCACACCTGGTGTTTGTCCGCTATGCTACTCAACAAAGCAGCCCTCCAGGTTGCGCCATCACGGTACCGCCGGGCACATATGCGGCCATCACTGCACGACACATTGAAGTGGGACTCGTCCGAAAAGACTACATTATGCCACTCAGCACCCCAGTGACGGTGTTCACGTGTCCATTGCAGTCGGAGGATCTTGTGGTTTCTGGACAATGGAAGCCGACGTAATGGCATGCATAAAACCAGTCCAACCAGCAGCAGACGGCGACGAACCGTTGATGCAAACAAGCTCGCACCTGCTGCAGTGCTATAGCGTCGAGCCAACACTGTGGATGAAGCTGTATGGTCCGTTATGGCCATGCGGACAAGATGACGGTCATCCCGTGCTGTGGTCATGTTCCGCGGTCCAGTACCCGCTCTTCGCAGCGAACGACCTTCATCTGTCCACTGCTTCCACAAACGCATTACTGTCGTAGCAGTACGCCCTGTACGAGCCGAAATGTCCCGGTATGGCAAACCCGCTTCTCGGAGACCGATCATCTGCCTCGTTCGAACTCACTCACATGCCGATATGCCTCCCTTTGACTGACACTTAGTTTATTGTTTCCAACTTGTTTGACAGCTCTGCACTGACTACACTGGTCGCAACACTGACCTCTTCGGACTGGAACGAGAGGGTTCTGCTCGGCCTATGTGTACCCCATCTCTCCGCAAACCTAATCACTAATTGCTTGCACACTCTTCTACACTTCCACCAAGTTTGGAGTTATTCGGGAAATTCTTTCTTGGTGTTGCAATTTTCACAAACGGCAGTGTATATACAGAATGTATCATAATTAATAGCGCAAACTGAAATAGTTGAAAGTATACGACAGCAGCAGCAAAAGCATTCCAGTAAACATGGGTCCGCAAACGAGCCATGTGCGAGATAATTACAAGTGTGTGATTACAAGTCGCCACTGACTTCATTGTCCTAATTAGTACAAATGAATTTGAAAAATAGACTTTTCCTTTAATAATTGTACTTCTAAGTTTATTTAAAATTCACCCATACCTTAATTTAACAAGGAATACCATTCTACTTTAGTATATTATATTTTATTAATACTGTAAACTCTTCCCTGTTAAAGGAGGCGTTCAAAGTGCTGTCCTTGCATATGGATGCAATGCTGCACTCGTCTCTGTAGTGAGTTTTGAATTCTTTCAAACACCTCGGATAATCTCAGAATTCTTGACAAGTATGTACAATTCTCTGCTCCAGTACTTCAACGGTATCAACAGCAGTGGTATATACTACACTTTTGAGGTGGCCTCATACAGAAAAATCCAAAGGATTGAGATCAGGAAATCAAGGAAGCCAAGGTATAGGCCCTCTTCGACCTATCCATCTCGGAGCACATCTCCATGTTAGATATATTCTTACAGTAGTAGAAAAATGTGCCGGTACTCCATAATGCATGTATCACATTCTCCGACGTTGCTCAAGGGGACTATCCTCAAGCGAATCACGTCTGTGGCGGCTCACACACGGTTTGTTTGCGGACCCGCGTTTTCTGGAATGATTGTTCTATTATCGTTTACTTAAAACTGTTTCAGTTTGCACTGTTAATTATGATACACCCTGTATAACACATACAAGTCAGTTGCATTATTTTAATTTTGGGGCAGCATTTTTAACACTTAAATGATATCAGTATAATTATATAATATAAAATATAATAACAGCCTGCCTTTAAGCAATATGTGTATAATATAATATATAAAATGTATGTAATAGTCATTGTATTATTTTATATTATTATATACATGTATAATAATGTTATGTGAATGTATTACGTAGTTCAACAATGTAGGAGCTGTGAGAATAAAAGTAAGCTGCCTTCTAGCAAACAGAATTATAAAGTAGAAGCCGAAAGTTGTTAACAATGAGGTAACCTTGAGACAATAATGAAATGGAAAGCTGAATAACGGCTACTAATAATTTCTGGAACAATAATGTAATATATAAAACAGTTAATAAATAGCCAATCAGCAACTAGAAAGGCTAAAAGTTAAATAAAAGTATTCTATTGGAGTAGGATTAGCCAATCAGAGACTTGAAATAGTGGAAATATACGAATTTAGGCGGTAAACGCCAGACGCTACAAGGCAGCGTTCCCGAGCAGTTCGATTTTATACGTGTTCAGTGTGAGACATGAAAATTCATTACGGCGAGAATAAAATAAAGTTTACGTGTTTAAAAGTGCAATTAATAAAATAATCTCACAACCCTATACTAGGATATATCAGTAAAGTGTTATTTAATCGTGTGGAGGAATAATAAAACGAGTGGAATACAAATTATAATTTGTGTAAGCCTTCATTCATTAGCCGCATCAACCCCTGCTGAGATACGTGTTTCTGCAAATTACTACTGACGCAGCCGAGGCATACATATATAATTTTCAAATAAACATTAAAATAAAAGTTAAAAGTGAAAGTGGGGCGAAGGCCACCGGAAACTTTGTGTCGTACGTGGGGCGAACACGCCAAGAAACATATCTTCCGCAATACGTGGTTGCAACCACAACAATAAAGTACCTCTCCAACAGTGGAGCAACAACTATCTCAATTTCAAGTCATTCGCTGATATGATGCATTTTGACAAGTAGTAACACAAACAGATGTAGTGTATATAGAGCTTGAACATAATACGAAAAATGGTCACTATATAAAAATGGTTCTTACACTGAATAATAATAGTTCAAAATTGCACTGATGGCGAAGAAACGCTACATTTTGCATAAACGCCTGCCTAATCGGGAACTCGTGCCACTCACTAGAGTAACCTGAATTAATCCAGGTCGCCAAGCTATGCTTGCACATAAACATTCACAGTTCCCTTTTCTTTCCACAACATCTCTGCCTCGTACATGCTCATGTCATAAACTTCGGAATTGTATGAAGCAAATGAACTCTGAACGCTATAACCATCTAAATAGACTAAGAAACCGTAAGGCTTAAGATAAAGTCCAAAATAACAATAATATAAAGAAACCCGTGAATTATAACAATTAAGGAGACAAATCTGAACAACAACGGCACGTTAAGTTACCTGAACAAACCAGGAACAATGAAACAATTTAAATAAGTAAATCCGACCAGCTATGAAAGTAAAACGATTTCTAATTAAAGTTTTATGGCATTGCATAGCTATAAATCTGGAAAACTCTTAAGAGTACAACAAGAAAGCAAAAAATGCGACGGGTGAAAGCGCAATGAAAAAGAAATCTGCATGCCTCCCCAAGTATGCAATAGTGGCATCTACGCATCAAGAGACTTTCCCCTGGGACTCTAGCACCACCTCCCTGAGATAAGCGAGCTAGCAAATCCAAATTCACAATAGCGCCAGTGTACGAAAAAGGGAAACAACACGAACGCCAATCTAGAGAAAAATATTGTAGTGTTTATAGCTTTTATTAGTATACATTACTGAGAGTCATTGTTGATAGACAGGCAGTTTGGTAACACACGTATGGAAAGAATGGTTGCTAGGTTTGCGATGCTTCTATTTGTGTTGTGTGCGTATGCGCTCTGATTACAAACACGATAATTTTTGGCGTGAGTTAATAGTTGGACACGAGAGAGTGTAGATGTAGCGGTCGACTGCAGAGTAAGGCGATGACCCCGGTCGGTTGAGCAGTTGAAATCTTCATATCTATTTTCAAAATGTAAGGCGAGCTTTAATAAATCTGTATGTGTGTTTAATCTGTCGTTCTTACCATTCTTCTGTAAATCACTTTGGGTACTACATCACGGAGTTTCCCAGCCAGCCAAGCGAGTACTCCGTACTACTACGACGTAATTATAATTTATTTCCTTTTCCTTATAAGAAATTATTATTATAAGATTTTCACGCCATCGTAGTCCCATGGTTCGACGTTGGGGACATTTGAAGAGATGTTGGTGAAGCCAGCGGCCTCATTACAGCAGGCACATAACGCATTTGGTGGAGGCACCGTCATTATAACAGATATATCAAACGTACAAACGTGCCGGATTGGCACAACGCCATAATATTAAAGATGAAACTGGACTTATAAAAAAGGTAAATAGATGCACGATAAGCTTCATTTTGAGGTAGATGAACTTCTTAATGAAATTTCAATACGTTTTAAATGAAACTGCCAAAAAGTCGCTTGTTATACTTAAGGATGTACAGAAAATAATGTGGCATATTGGGAGCCTTATTAATTATTATACTGTAATTAACAATTAGTGGCGTAAATACTAAGCACTGTCGATAAATCCGTTGGTATGTAACGCATTTTGCGGAAGTATTTGAGGAAAAACAGCAGAATCATTAGAAGCGCTGGAAGGTTCTGGAAAGATTCGTTACAAGCAGCCACTCTGCGCATGCGCGGAATGCGTTTTATGCTGTAGCGTAGTTTGTCTCAGTAGTAGGACTCTTATCTACCGACAATACCCTGATCCAACATTCAGTTCCCATCAATTTTAATAAAGTGAATAATTTGAATTACGGAATTTAAATGTTAGTTTTTGGGTGGCGTTACTTCTCTTGCCAAGCGAGTTCGCCCCCAGAGTTACATTACGGTTAGGTTGTGTTGAGTGAATTAATGATGTAGACTAAAGTAATGTTTAAGACCTATTCATAATGTAATAATAATCCACGAAGCTTACAAATTCTGGAAAGTTGGAATTTCTTCATTCAATCTAATTTATTAAGTACAATTAATGCATAGTAAAAATATATACTCTTGCTGTGTGTCGTAGCAAGCAATGGAAAACGAGTCTCCGTCGTGGCTTGCTGGGACTCCACGCAGCAGCGCGGAGCCGAAACAAACATGTAGGCTATCTCAACTGCGAGCAGGCAGTCTGATGATGAACTACGCAGCTGCGCGTGCACATCGTAGTGGATACAGTCGAGTACACGGAAACGTGCCAATGGTTTTGTTTCATATGTTTCTCTTTATTTAATGTTGGCAGAAACATTTAATGTCGGTAGCCGTGGATGAGAAAATATTCTATTGATTTGAATTCAAGTCCGGCACACACGCACTAGCCTATGAACAAAGGTCAGACCTAGGTGAGCGGCGAAAGGGGAGGAGTATGAGCCAACAAAGGCATGCTTTACAAGTATGGTCTACACCCGCCCATGGATGGGTCTGTCTCTTATTGGCTTGATGTAAAAAAATTGGCACTCAGACATTAACCAAGTCGGTTTCAGACTCGGGAGTGAAGGAAGAGGGGGGAATAAGACAAACATTAAGTTATGTGCTAGAACAAGGTAAGGGGTGGGGATTGAGAGGGGTATGAAGCACTGTGCATTATAAGGCAAGGTAGTAAAATAAATTATCTATCCTGGTAACATGTTATATAATAATGACAGATTATGTTTTAATATTCTCTATAGAATACAAATCATGTGACCGCCTTGGGTGCACTTCCTTGTGAAGAACAATGCCAATTCCGAATAGGACATTGTGTTTAAAGCTAAGAGAAGGTTCTCAATTTTGAGCAAAAAAACTTAAGAACAAGAGTTGAATGACTCAGTATTGTGTAAATAATCTTAGGTATACTTTAAATATTGCTTAGAACCGAATAAGCGTACTGCCATAAAGTGCCTGGCGAAGCTAGTATACTACAGCGGGCGAGCTCGTTTTCAATTATCCGACAAGCCTGCAATCTCATATCCCACAGTTCCTTTCCACTTCCTTGCTTTCTGCGTCAACCTGCATGTGCATAAGACAGGACATTTCCTCTTCTAGACGAGTGAAATTGCTTAGCACGTGCTTTATCCGAGAATACCTAATAATAATAATAATAATAATAATAATAATAATAATAATAATAATAATAATAATAATAATAAATTATTTGTTTGTGAGCTGTGCAGTGCAGTGAAGCGGGAGTACAATGGAACTCAATCCTTCTAAAGTTTATAGTAGAACTATAAAAGGTCAAGCTAGAGCAGAGTGGGCAAAACCCGTGTCGCGACCCAGAGTGTAGTCACAACGTAGCGCGACTGAAAGCACACTTAACCTGGGTCAGTGTTGCTAGCTAGTGACAAAAGGGTGGTTGGAAGTAAACAGTTCAGTGGTGGAGTTGTGATGGCATTATCTACTAAACCATCGTTTCTCGGAAAACGGAAATTTTGTGCCGAATGGGAGGATGAGCATTTTTTTTGTGCAGGAGAGAATGTGAAATGTTTAATTTACTCGCAAACATTACATGACGTATTTAGAGGCAACATTCATAGAAATACGTTAGATATCATGCTTTATATGGTGAAATTAGAGGTATGTGTTGCATCGAGTATTATTAGGAATTGAACATTGGAAACTATTGCAAGGGTTAACTGCAAAGAATATTGTACAGAAAGTCGTAAAAGTTGATGACTGTAAATGTAAAACTAAATATCCTAGTTACATACTTACCTGGGAGATCGCTCGTTCCCTACAACGCTTTCAAAAGGGCGAATTTCTGAAACTATGATAAAAGCTGTGGAAGTTAGGTGCCCTCAAGAGCTTTCAAATTTTAATAATATTAATTTCTCTAAGAGATCCTTTACAAGGAGGGTGGAAAAGTTTTCAAAATGTAGTTAGTCAACTTAAACACAATATAATAGTGAACTAAATTGCTATCAACGTCACTGCAGGAGCTCTGCAATCGTAACTTCCCACTTCCCTCGCAGCAATGCCTTACTTCCGTGCTTCTTGTGGGGGTTGCGTTGTGTTTGTTGTCAGCCAAAACTGATTTCTGTCCACCTCTGAGCTAGAGAGTGTGCAGCAGATGCTCCAACATGGACGTTTTCGATGAATGCAGTTAGTGCATACTAGATGGCATCGAGGTACTTGGCGAATCATCTTAAAGTACCCTCTCAACCCCATGCCTAAGCCACGCCTATCAGTAGTGAAAGTACCTCCTAAGGCGAGATACATATTATGCCAGGGGCTTTATGGAAGTAATCTAACACATGTTTGTAGAGTGTGTAAAGTTTTACTGCCAACGTTTTTCTAAGAAGAAAAATTAAAATTACTTTTATATTCACCATAATAACACGAATTACAAATAATAAATGATTATAAACTTACTGTTATCTCCTCCAAATTATTTTAATATTCGTGCATTGCAAACAACTTACCTGGAAAAAAAGAAAAAACAATTAACAAATAGTCAGGAGTGCATTTAAAAGGTCAAGACCAAACATGGGACATAATGACTGCAGAAATATTTATGCAACTTTTGAATTATTAAGGTAACTAACAGTAATACACAATGAACAATCTAACAAGTTTCATATGTACGTACGAAAAGAAATTAACGCCACTGCGGCATAAATAGCATCCAACATGGGCACTATGTTGATGACATGATATATTATATTATGAAATAAATGTAAAACGAAGCAGTGAGATTCGAGATATACTGAGTTCAAATCTCGTGGGCTGGCTAATCCGACTGTTGTTTTTTCATGGTTTCCCTCAGTCGTCAAGGTAAATACAGAATTGGATATGAAATACCACGACCCAAGTTCTACTTTAAGTCTAAAACAACAGTAAATCACGAAAAGTAGATGGTAAAACGAATGCTCTGACATCTATCCGCAGATAATGAAAGCAGGTAGATTTAACGGCACCCTACAGTGTCAGTTAAACAACCTGAGACTCTTGACATTTCACTCTAAGCGGAGTAGTGGGAGAGCTGCGTTGCCACGTTGTATTAGAGCACGTGTCAGCTGTTTAGCAGCGCACCGAAAACAAACAGCTCCTGGAGTGTAACACTAATGAGGAGTAGTAAACCACGCCGACATTGCAAAGTGTTTGTTACCCCTCGAAGTTCAGCTTGTAGACGTCATGTAAACATAGCCCTCCAAGAAGTGCCAGAACTCTCAAGTTATTTAAATTGTACGGCAATAGCATATGCTCGGCAACTTGGAAGCAGAAGAACAATTGCTGTAAACATGCTTCTGTGGACAAATGAAGTAAGATGGTACAGTACAAGGATGAGTTCTAGGAGGCTAACTGTCTGTCACAAACCGATTCACAAGGTATCTCCTAACAGATCCGTCGCAATATGAACACTAGTTAAAGCGACATAAAATAAATAGAAAAACAATTATAAAACTTAATAAAATAAAACTGATATTATCTAAGGAATTACTATGAGGTAAGTGTGTTTATTTATATGAGGTTACTACGGTAATCGTATTAAATAACGCTATAATTTAGCAAATTATTAACGATTTAGACCATAAATAAAGCTTTTTAACATTCTCTACTACGTATAGTAAGTAGAGGAAGTAAAGCATTCCACTCAAAAATTCAATACAGAGATTGCAGCGGAAATACATGTTTTGAGACCCACTGAATAAAAAAAATATTTTTGGAAACATGTCCGTGTGTGTCTGTGTGTGTCTGTGAACAGCATATCTCAGGAACTAAACTGGCGCAAAACTTCTGGAATCGTGACCTTGATTGCCACCCTAGCTGCCGAGCCTAGGAATGGTTTATGTTTAGCTTAATCGACGAAAGCGATATAATAACTTTGCTTACTCACAGTGCGTGACACATACAGTCTGCATAGAAAGTGTCCTCTTGTAATTTCAAAGAGAATAGTACGTAAATAGTGCTTATTTTATATTTGTGATATTTATAACCATGGCTCCTATGTTTTCAAAGTTAAATGGTAAGGTATTACGTATTCAAAGTAGGGAAATAATTGAAAATCTCCTCGACTTCATGAAGCAAGAAGCAGAGATGAAGGAAGAAAATATACGTTTACCCGAGTTCCACAAAAGCCTTAAGAGAGTGAAAGAAAGAGTAGACAAAGCAACTGGTGTTTCACTGAGTTCCATTTCCAGAGTTCTCAAAGATGAGAAAAATCATATGGATGAAAGAGTACCATTTGACACACCTGTGAAGAAACATAAGGTCCCTAAACGTATTACAGAAATAGACGATTTCCACAAATGCGTCATTCGACGCACGATTCACAATTTCTATGTGGAAGAAAAAACTGTGCCAACAATAAGCAGATTGCTCATCAATATGAAATATGTCATAAATGTTCAAGATGGTGTGCTACAAGTCTCAAATCCCGGCTATGGCACTGAATTTTGCAGTCTGATTCTAACTCCAAATGACTATAATTTTATATGCACTTATATCGGCATACATTTTCAAGATGCTGCTACAAATCTCAGAAAAATTATAAAAGATTTAGGGTTCAAGTGGAAGTAAACGAAACCAAATAGGAGAGTTCTAATAGAAAAGCACGACATACGATCTCAGCTGGAAGAGTACCTTACTCAAAGGTACAAATTAGAGGGTCAAACTATAGTGTATGAAGATGAGTCATACAACATCTAAAAGTTGAAGTGACGATAGTGAATTAGGTTTTCAGGCACCTGTTGCCAAAGGGCAAATACTTATTATCGTTCATGCTGTTCGTTCCAAATGCCCTTCTTTTATAAGTCCCAACAAAAAACAGGATATTTTCATCAAGAAATGAATACAGAAAATTACATGAAGTGAATCAACACCATGTTGATACCTAATATGCCTGCTGAGTTTATTCTGGTTATCCACAATGCTTCACAATGTGGCAACACTCAAATTGACAAACAACCTACCTCAAATTCCTTGAAAGAAGAAATGAAAACCTGGTTGCTTAGGCATAATATAGGTTTTGATGAAAGCATGAGTACAACAAATATAACTTAGTTAAAGCCAAAAAATCCCTTCAGAAGTCATAACTCATAATACTTGGCCAGATATTAATACAACATCGCCATAATGTACTTAGACTGCCACCGTATCACCCAGATCTAAACCCAATCGGATTAATCTGGGCTGATGTTAAATACTGGGTGGCCTGCAGAAATATCACTTTTAAACTAAAAGATGTGGAGCAGTTATGTCACCAGCGATTTGCAGAAATTGGAAGGCCAGAATGGGAAAATATATGTCGACATGTTGAATAAATTGAGAATCATTATTTCAAACCATACGGAATTGCAGAAAATCAATTAGAAAAAATTCTCATCCAGGATAGTAGCGACAGCAGTGATGGCGGCAATGATGTGAGTGATTCTGCAGAAGAGGAAGGGCTCTCAGGTGTGGAAGAACTGGAGGCAGATGGTTGCCAGTGTTTTTATATTAAGGGTATTTTACAGCGGTGGATTTAAATATACTGTATATAACTACAAGTGTATCGTGTAGTGCAGTGCATAACCGGTGTGCGGATATTTGACAATGACTGTCCCACGCACTCCTGCAGCATGCAGACGACCGGTCACCTCCTGATCTGGTATGTAACTCGCTTCATAGCTGTCATTAAGATTTTCACATATCTAGAACTGTTGCGCCAGTTATAACAGTCGGATAAACCCCAAACTTGGTATTTCGGTTCAGTATCTTACAGAAATGCGACACGAATGTTTTAAAGAAAATCCCTCCACCCCAGATTACCCTTTACAGGGAACATTTTTCTAAAATCTTAATTTTCTCAAAAATGGCTCTAACGATTTTGATTAAAATATCATATGTTTAAGACATTTTCATGACAAATAAAATGTATATCTCGAGTTTTCTGGGAATGTCTCCAAAAGTATTCTTCATTGTGAACGACTTTTGCATAACTGGTAAACCATAAGAGATCGACAAAATTTTACTACACAAAAAATATAGATCGCGTTAAAATACACAATTTATGTCATATACATTTTTTTTACTGAGTGAACCATTTTCGAAATATTGTTTGCTATTCCATTAAATTTTCAATACTTATACTTTTTCTCAAATTCGTTATTCATTTTTACTTTCTCTACTACGTATAGTAAGTAGGGGAAGTATTGTATTCCACCCAAAAATACGATACCGAGATTTCACCGGAAATAAATGTTTTGAGACCTCCGGAATCCAAAAAAAGCATTTTTGGAAACATGTCCGTGTGTGTGTCTGTCTGTGTGCGTGTCTGTGAACAGCATAACTCAGAAACGAACAGTCGGATAAACACCAAACTTGGCATTTAGCTTCAGTAACTTCCAGAGATGCGACAGGAAGGTTTTCAAGAAAATCTCCCCACCCCAGATTACCCTTTACATGGAACAGTTTTCGAAAGTTTTAATTTTCTCAAAAATGGCTCTAACGATTTTGATTAATATATCATATTTTAAGATATTTTCATGACAAATAAAATGAGAGATAGACAAAATTTTAAGACACAAAAAATGTAGATCGCGTTAAAATACACAATTTATGTCATAAACATTTTTTTGTTGAGTGAACCATTTTCGAGATATTGCTTGTTATTCTCTTAAATTTTTCAATACTTATTTTCTCAAATGGGAATTCGTTATTCATTTTTGTCTTGGATATGCAAAGAGTATTAATCTGTAGCAAAGAGAATGGTGCTGCACCCAGCAACCAGCTATTAGAGATATGTCTATGCTTAATGGCTACTGTATTTCTATATTCCCCTTACATCTACAAGAAACTTAGCAATAAGAGAGAGTCTGCAAATGTTTATCTCGATTAACATGAAGTAGATGGAGAATAAGCGTTTGTAAAAATAGTTTGTACAAGAGTAGAGAAAGTCATGTGAGTGTAACACAACAACTTTTTTATAATTATTTTTCACAAAGCACTATGGTCCGCACGCATTCAAGCATAGTTGTTGCATACCTGCACAATATTTTGACTGCCCAATACGCAACATATGTAATTCTGAAATACCACGAGTGGTTTCATACTTGTCGATAACTTCACGAAGGCGCAGGAGAAGATGGGTATGGAGTTTTAGTTAATACTTCTTTAATAACGTGGAATGCTTAAATACAAATTTTGTAGGAATTAAAACAGAGGGCCTTATGAAAAGAGGAAATGCACCGATAATATAAAATAGTTACTAATATTTGTTTTACCGCTTTTAGGAAACATCGAGAACATGTTAGACTATTTATTAGCTACAATGTTTTACATAAAGAATATTTGGAAGCATTCTTACTGAGAAAGTGATACTTCTTAAAGTGAAATTAGAAGTTCCTAACTCACAAATCTTTACATTTTGGTATTATTTGACAAACAGAAGAAGCACATCTGCAACTATAGGTAACATCAGCAATGTTTACTACTCTCGCAAGTCAAGCGTGTCTATTGAAATACACTTAATTATTGACATATAAAATCATGATTTCGTTAGAGCAAAATGCTCAAGCACATCAGGCGCAAATTACATCATCAAGATCTTTCATAAGGAATAATAAGATTCGCTATAACCTTCCAGCCTTTTGAATTAAAAATCCAAATATAGGTAAATTTTCTAAGAAAAATGTATTGCAAATGTAATCGTCGTTATATAATACTGGCTATTTGCTTAGTATTAAAGGACAACAGTTTACAAATTTGTAAAGGGCTACAAAATAATACAACACAAATGCTGACAGAGTGTGAATATTTTCTGTAATGCACTAATTAGAGTCCTGATTTATTTTACATGATTTTAGTTTCTGCAAATTTCTGCAAGTTTCCTTTAATTCTGTTATTTCTACATCACGGTATGCACGGCTTTAGAGTATGTCATTTGTATGCTAATTATGACTGTAGGCGATACTCCACAGATTCTAATAAACAGACAAGGAGCGAATAGATTGCTCTATCCTCAAGGACAACAGCCTGGTCCCTTACTGATAGAAGTATTAGCGAAATACAGTTGAAGTTTCCAATCTTTTCAAAAGTCTTTGAAACTGATCAGATAAGAAGTGTTTTATTCAATTAATTATTAGTTTCTCTACTGCTTACCTATAGTAAGCAGAGAAGTATTGTTTTCCACCCAAAAATTCCATTTCGAGATTTCACTGGAAATACTGCATACAAAACAAGCATTTTATAGAAAGGTGTATCTATGAGCAATAACTCAAAAACAAAACGGATAAATAGCGAACTTGATATTTAAGTTGAATATCTTCCAAAGATGGACAAGAAGATTTTCTAGAAAATTCAGACCTTCTAAAATTCTACATGGAAATTCTTTTCGATATTTTGTTCCCCAAAAATGGCTCTAATGATTTTCATCAAAATACCATGTTTAAGATATTTACATAAGAAATAAAATGCATATGTCGAATTTTGAAATAGCTTATAACTGATACCTAAATCATAAGCGACGCACACACACACACTCTTGTGTCTTTAATACACAAATTTATCTCAATAGATTTTTTGTGGCATCAGCCAATTATGAGGTATCCGTTAATATTGGTTTGAATTTTTCAATATTAATTGTTACGAGCTATCGCTATTCACTTATGTTGTGGAAAAAGTATGGAATTTCAAGGCCGCATATAGCGATGGCTTTTAAACATCTCACTATGGATTAGGTTTCTTCTATACTACCTTGTATCTACAACCTAAAATATGTATTTCTGCAAAGTTTATTTCGATCAACAATGAAGTAGAAAGATAAGCTTTCGTGAGAAAAATTTAAAGAAGCTTAATAAAAATAACCGATATTGGGTAGAGAAACACATATGAATGTAACAACAAGACGATGATGATGATGGTTATTTTTATTATTTAATAAACCGTGACACACATCTATGCACACTTGAAGTGACACATCAAACTCGGCATACTGAGGAACTTCCTAGGTTAAAGGAAAATGTCTTTATTCTGGCAAGGAATCGAACCTCGTACCCCTTGAAAAGTAGTCATCTGCTGTACTATTTAAAGATACAATACTATAACTTTGATATTCCTTTTAAATACAACGCAAAGAAGCCACTAACAGAAGACAAAGCAGCGGCCAAATGGAGCATGGAGCAGTTCCTACCTAGAGTTGCACTCTACCAAAAATCTGATGTGTTACACTCACATGACTTTCCCTACTCTTGTACAAACTATTTTTACAAACTATTATTATCCATCTATTTCATATTAATGGAGATAAACATTTGCGGAAACGATATTTTGACATGCAAAGAGAATTACATGTTACACATAGCGACCAGTTCTAAAAATATTTAACTATCGCTTAAGGCGTACTATGTTCCCCTTGTATTGTATTTGCAAGGGCAATATAGAAATACAGTAGCCTTTAAGCATAAGCATATCTCTTATAGCTGGTTGCTAGGTGCAGCACCATTCTCTTTGCCACAGAATAATCTCTTTGCATATCCAAGACAAAAAAATGAATAACGAATTCCCATTTGAGAAAAAGTATTGGAAAATTTAAGGTAATAACAAGCAATATCTCGAAAGTGGTTCACTCAATAAAAAATGTATAAGACATAAATTGTGTATTTTAACGCAATCTACATTTTTTGTAGCAAAATTTTGTCTATCTCTTACGGTTTACCAGTTATGCAAAAGTCGTTCATTTCATTTATCACGAAAATATCTTAAACATATGATATTTTAATCAAAATCGTTAGAGCCATTTTTGAGAAAATTAAAATTTTCGAAAAATGTTCCATGTAAAGGGTAATTTGGAGTGGGGGGATTTTCTTGAAAACTTTCGTGTCGCATCCTTGGAAGATATTGAACCTAAATACCAAGTTTGGTGTTTATCCGTCTGTTCGTTTCTGAGTTATGCTGTTCACAGACACACACATTCAGACAGACGCACACACACGGGCATATTTCCAAAAATGCTTTTTTTGGATTCAGGGGGTCTCAAAACATGTATTTCCGTGAAATTTCGGTATCGATTTTTTTGGTGGAATACAATACTTCCCCTACTTACTATACGTAGTAGAGAAAGTAAAAATACGGTGCAATAGTTTTGGTACAATACATAAACGCCGTAGTAAATGGTACGATTACCAGTAACATTGGTAGGGAAGGAAACACAACACAGAATACAACGAATTAATAAAAATTATTTTGGTCGCTGTGATCAAAATACAAATTATACCCTTCGGTTCAAAATAACATTACTATCAGTGTCTTCGATCTGAACTGTAGTATACTCAGTAGAGCTTCCAAAAGTTTTTGAAGTCACAGGTTCATTGTCTTCTATATAACATAAGTTTCACTTCACGAAACTAACTTTTCGTTTGTTGCAGGAGAAAGCCTGTTTCTAATTTTACTATAGATTCTCCCGTGCGCCGATTCTCTCATGTTCAACGCTTCTGGTTTCTAGAGGAATTTAGTAAACCACTGACCTCAAACGTAAACAAAGCGATCGATATGAGGTAACGTCCGATATGTATGCAACACACCCAACTACAGGTAACTCGGGTAGATACTGTAGCCTACGCCTACGCATGATGGTCTACGGTAGTCTTACAACACTAGTCATGCCATCTAGCGACAGAACTTCGCATAAAACATCCCTATTTCTCTTCGCTGTTGTCCTCCCACCTTTCCGAACTTTAAGTGTTCAAGAAAGTTTTTGTTACTTAAGTACAACTAAACGTTCTAAAATGTAAAATTAAAAGTGAATGTTGTAAAAAAGCTCTGGGTAACATTAAAATAAGCACGATGTATCCTGTCACAGTTTGCAAAGGCTTATGTTATCTTATTTGTTGGGCGCTTATTGTTTAATTATTTTATAATTTGGGTTCTTTGTCCTCCGGCTAGCTATTATAACTCAGTCGAACACGTGTCTCTAAGCAGGGTGTGTAAACGGAAAGGAGTGGTTTCTAAAAGATAACACTGATGAAAAAAATTTGTTTCTGCATTTTTATTGCAGTCACACTTAAATAATAATTCACATATTTAATCTTTATACATGCCGACTGAAACTGGGATATTTCTGAATGTAACTACAGTCGTTATAGTTGCCGCTCACCAATTACTTCGCGTACTTTACATTTTTGTAACTAACTTTGCGACGTGACCTCGTGAGAGATTCTTCAGAACTGTGCGACGGTACCTCGTGAGAGATTCTTCCAAACTGCGCGATACTTGCTTATGGCTTGAGAATATATACTCCTTCACCTCGAATTGCCTAAACATTATAATAGAGCTGCTATTGGTTACCAAATCGCGCCCACTTTAGCGTCTGTTTTGGTCAGTCAATCACTTTTACTGACATATATACTCTAGGGAAGATATTCCCTCCATTTCTAAAAAAGGCACACTACCCTGACTCATTTGTTTGTCTCTTCTTAGTGATAAACAACTCACCCCTTCGGTTTATTGTTACCCACTTCTATTGTCAGTTTCAGTGAGGCCGTGTAAACTTATTTCCTAACAATACTTATGGCTAAAAAGCATCTAAAATCCTGTACACACAATAATATTAATTTACACTACAATCACTCTGGCATTCACAGCATGCTATGATATAAAATATTGCCTCAATCCTCATATTAATTTTTTGCTCAGGTAATATATTATCTCCCAAACTGGTGGTAGATGTTCAACGCTGTCAGCCGGGTATTTTCTGTAAAACGCTCGGTTGAAGCGGTCTGATGTTTGGGGCACCACTTGGATGTATTAGAACCAAAACTTGAGCGCCGTAATAACTCGGATGGAACCATGGTAAGGTCCTAACACAGAGATCCTAGATGCGGTAATGCATTTGACTCTCTCAATTTCCTGTATTGCCTTCATTTCATTAACAGCTGTAAAATGCAGTAAGAAACATTCTCGTTGCTCAATGGAAAGAATGCTTTGGAATTGGAGTTGCTCATTCTAGAATTAAAAGATTCTTCAAACGCATGCTTTGATAATAATATACGCCAGAAATTCCCCGTAGGGGAGGAGTTTCGACCCCTTCGGCTGCCGTGGTGCGAGCACTGCTTACCCCTAGCACTCGTGGTACTTCTGACGTTAGCAGAAGTACGTCGAACCGAACATCTGAGCCCCTCCCGAAAGGGAGTTGTTTGGATTGTGTTGGACTCGGCGGGACAGTGGTTTTCGAAACATACGGGAGAGTTGGTACGTTTGAACAGTAATGCTCATAGAGTTGTGAGATGGCTTAATGTCCTCGGTACCACCTGGAGACCTGGGAGACTGCGAGCTAGACCCTACCAAGGTTTTTCGGTAGACTTTCCCTTTGGGATTGATGTGCGTAGTGGCGTATCTACTTCCGTTGATCCGTAAACTAAAGGGGGCTTAGACTCCGGGTGGAACTTTACTTCAATACGGCCAAAAATTACTTTAAAGGTGGTTGTTTTCGTTTAGAGGAAATTGTTTGGTCATACTACATGTGTTGGCAGCATTTTACTGCCTTATCCTCTCCGTGTGAATATAATATTAGTGATAAACCAATAGTATACTGTAAAATTATCGCCTTTCATATTATCTGTTCTCAAATAAATGCAAGCTTTAATTTTAATCGCCTTTTCAGATGCAGAAGGAAATGCTCGAACATTTTTTTTCTCCCCATTTCCGCAGTTTAATTCCTAGCAGAAATTTTCCATTAAAAAAGGCATCATTTAGAGCGCAAATCCCATGCGCCATGCTGAATCTCATTTCGCTTTTGATCGTTGAGCCTTAATTGGGACGTCTCCTTCGCTTGCTACCGCACCAACCCAACGCAAACAATAAACTTGCGGGAACACCGTTATTACTAAATAACGTACGGAAGATGGCCTCCGAAGCTTCTTTTGTTGAGTATTCTGTATGAAGCTTGAGGTTTTCATTTTATCTATGACGTCAACACTGGGCCGTAGGCGAGCTGCATAAAAACCTCTATTAATCATCTGTTCATCAAAGTATGGCGAGATGAGCGGAGTATAAATTATAAACGTATATACATCGGTTTTTCAGTTTGCTCCTAAATTTACATACTTATCATCACTTTCTCTACTACGTATAGTAAGTAGAGAAAGTACTGCATTCCATCCAAAAATACGATACCGAGATTTCACCTGAAATACATGATTTGAGGCGCCCTGAATCCAAATAAAACATTTTTGGAAACATGTTCGTGTATGTGTTTTTTCTATCTGTCTGTAACAGTTTAACTCAAAAACGAAAGTCGGATAAATACCAAACTTTTGATTTTCTCAAAAATGGCTCTAACGATTTTGATTAAAATAGCATATGTTTAAGATATTATTATGGTAAATGAAATGTACATCTTGAATTTTCTGGGAATATCCCCAAAAGTCCTTTTCATTCTGAATGACTTTCGCACAACTGGTAAACCGTAAGAGAGAGACAAAATTTTACTACACAAAAAACGCAGATTTTGTTAAAACACACAATATATGTTATATAATTTTTTTGTTGAGTGATCCATTTCCGAGATATTCCTTGCTGTTTGTTTAAATTTTCCAATACTTCTACTTTTTCTCAAATGGGAATTCATTATTCGTTTTTTTAATGTCCTGGACATGCAAAGAGAATGGAATGCTCCACATAGCAACCAGCGCTTAAAATATTTGACTATCGCTTTAAGCCTACCATATTCCCCTTGCACCTACAAGAAAATTAGCAATAAGATTCTGCAAATGTTTATCTGGATTAACATAAGTAAATGAAGAATAAGCGTTTGTAAAAATAGTTTGTATAAAAGTAGAGGAAGTCATGTGAGTGCAACATATAAGATATTTATTTTTCTTTCCCTGTAAAATATACATTCTTTTAATTTGCTTTTCTATTGCAATTGTTAAAATTCCTGTATGTTTTGTTTCATTTGATTGTATTTTCAGAAATGGAGCGGTTCCATTTATTTATGCTTCACGTTAAGGACCGGCAACCTTCCTCGTATATACAATTCTGTTTTACCAATATACATACAGATACATTTTAGCTTTAGAAATTATATTTTTCTAGATTAACTTCAATATATTTATATGAAACATAAGCAAAGGACATAACCTACATCGGCTTGTAAAATTTTATTGAACCTATATTTTTCTGCAGAGCTTCAATTATCTGCACATACGTCTTTAATGTGTTCACGTGGACTCACTAAATATAAATAAGCTCAGTTATTGAGAATGTGTGTTGGGACGAGCCGTGATTAGATCGCACGCCTCTCACCAATGCGGCCCGGGTTCAATCCCAGGGAACCGTATATGGGGTTTGTGGTAGGCGAAGCGGCGTCTGGGCGGGTTTTCTCCGGGTTCTTCACCATTCATCCCACCATTTGCTCCATCATAACCTTTCTTTTCATCCATTTCACCGTCGTTTCATATCATCTACTTCATTCCTCATACCAAGTCCATCCTGGTTCTTCTATTCAATCGAAATAATCTACTTACCGACAGGCGTCTGACCCCAAGCATTGGCTTGTGAATCCTGGAGGGTGTAATCCTACAAACGGGGATGGCAAACCGAGAAAGGAGAAGGGGAAGAAGCAGAGTTCATATGTTGATGGTGTAAAGCTTCGTTTCTCTAGTCTAAATAGTTAATGCGCTGTATATGTATAAGGTATTGGATGCATAACGGCGGGGTACACCTCAGCACTGCGTCCTACAAGATTGTGGCTACCGCCCCCTCCAGGAGGAAGGAATAAAGTGAAGGAACCACAGGAGCCTACCGGCCGCAGCAGACAGTTCAGGCAGCGACAGAGAAGCGCCGAAGCCCTTAACAGTTCTCAGGTCGAAGACCCGTCCCATACCGTAACTATCCCTGGCGATGAACGATTCGTTAACCAAGCAGCCCTTTACTGTCCATGAAGAATATTCTTTCCTTTCAGTAATCATCCACGTCATCTGTCCAACACCGCCAGACGCCGCAAAATCTAGAAGCACACCTGAAACTTGAGAAGGTAAACCGAAGAAAGGGTAATGATGGGAAGGAAATGGTAATAGATGAGAAATCACCCAGAATTTGCCTACCGAAAGGGAAAAACCACAAAAAACCCAAGGGATGACGGGTATCTAACCCGAGACTTCCCGAATGCGACCCTCACACGTTATCTCGCAGCCATTTCGCTTGACAAGATGTACACTATGTGATAAAAAGTATCCGGACACCCCACAAACTTACGTTTTTCATCTTACGTGCTTTGTGCTGCCACCTACTGCCTGGTACTCTTTATCCGCGACCTCAGTAGTCATTAGACAACATGAAACAGCAGAATGGGACGCTCCGTGGAACTCACGGACTTCGAACGTGGTTAGGTGATTGGGTGTCACTTGTGTCAGAAGTCTGTACGCGAGATTTCCACACTCCTAAACTTCCATAGGTCCACTGTTTTTGATGTGATAGTGAAGTGGAAACGTGAAGGGACATATACAGGACAAAAGTGTACAGGCCGACCTCGTCTGTTGACTCACAGAGACCGCCGACATTTGAAGAGGGTCGTAAAGAGTAATAGGCAGACATATATCCAGACCATCACACAGGAATTCCAAACTGCATCAGGATCCACTCCAAGTACTATGACAGTTAGGCGTGAGGTGAGAAACCTTAGATTCCATGGTCGAGCGGCTGCTCATAAGCCACACATAACGCAGGAAAATGCCAAACGACGCCTCGCTTGGTGTAAGGAGCATTAACATTACACGATTGAACAGTGGCAAAACGTTGTATGGAGTGATGAATCACGGTACACAATGTGGCGATCCGATGGCAGGGTGTGGGTATGGCGAAAGCCCGGTGAACGTCATCTGCAAGCGTGTGTAGTGCCAACAGTGAAAGTCGGAGGTGGTGATGTTATGGTGTGGTCGTGTTTTTCCTGGAGGGGGCTTGCATTTCTTGTTGTTTTGCGTGACACGATCACAGCGCAGACCTACGTTGATATTTTAAGCACCTTCTTGCTTCCCACTGTTGAAGAGCAATTCGGGGCTGGCGATTGCATCTTTCAACACGATCGAGCACCTGTTCATACTCCACGGGCTGTGGCGGAGTGGTTACACGACAATAACATCCCTGTAATGGACTGGCTGCACAGAGTCCTGACTTGAATCCTATAGAACACCTTTGGGATGTTTTGGAATGCCGACTTCGACCTCACCGACCTACATCGATACTCTCCTCAGTTCCTCACTCCGCGAAGAATGGGTTGCCATTCCTCAAGAAACCTTCCAGAACCTGATTGAAAGTATGCCTGCGAGAGGGAACGCTGTGATCAAGGCTAATGGTGGGCCAACACTATATTGACTTCCAGCATTACCGATGGAGGGCGCCACGAACTTGTACGTCATTTTCAGCCAGGTGTCCGGATACCTTTGATCACGTTGTGTACTATTGTCTGCATACGGAGATCCTCCTCCGCCTACTGCACTGGTTAATTACTCTGTAACGAATGGTTAAAATTACTATACTCATGTTTCGTAAGATGAAGGGAGCCTTTACGTTAACATCTGTAGCGTTGTAAAAAGGAAATTAATTTCATATCTGAGGTTTTTGGATAATAATTTTTATTTAACATGGCTCAGAAGCAAACTTTTTAACAGAAAAATACGAGGATGAAAACTATTTAAAACTGATAAAGCTGAAAACAGAACATTTAACTTGTCCATATGCATGAGGTGGGGGTAGCGTCCGCTCCATTGCTGGAGAGTCGGGGTTGGAATCTCGGTTGTGGTGAGTTAAGCAGGCATAATTTTACTAGGGTTTACCATTATACTGCAAAGATGAACTTCTTATACTCTTAACGGTATGGAACCTGGAGTCATTTGACATCCGGCTTTCCGGTTAAAGAAATTAATAATTATAATAATAATACACTACCATGTTTATATATAGTAGATGGTAGTAGAGATGTACAGATGTACAGTGATACTAACTCCAACAGGAAACCGCCTAAAACTGGAAGGTAAGCTAAGTTATTCTTTAACATAAAGGGTTAGCAACATAAAAGCCCATAAAACTTAAAAGAAATTAACATAATTAGAGCATGACTAAGCAGGAAAAGTCGTCTGAAATAGGAGAAATCGTATTCCCTCATAAAATACGTAAATCAAGCACAAGGGGGAGTTGCAATTGCTGTGGAAATCCTTCGCGACAACCGCAGAACACAATTTGCTCAAGGAGCAGCTCGGAAGTCCAAAACACCACTGCCGCGGAGACCAAACGCAGCAGCATATGCAAGTGCTCAAAACAAATACTTTAATCAGTGCAGAGTTGAGAAAAGTGATTTATCTCGCTGTTGGAAAGCCAAACTTGATAATTGCATGTCTTACGTATGGTACAAAGTTTCCGGTAGCCTTCGCCCCAATGTTCACTTTCCGGTGGTCTTCGCCCCAAGTTCACTTTCCGGTGCCCTTCGCCCCAATGTTTAAGAATCAACTTTGTATTTTAATGTTTCTTTAAGTATATATATTTAGGTTTGCCTCGGCTGCGTCAGTATTACTTTGTAAAAACATGTTTCTCTTTGCAGGGAGTGTTGCGGCTAAAGAATGTAGGCTTACACAGATTACAATTTTTACTTCACTCCTCTTATTAATCCCTGACACGATTAAATAGCACTTCACTTATATAGAGAGCTGTGAGATTATTTATTAATTACTTGCACTTTTTAACACGTAAATTTTCTCTCCGTAATGAATTTTTCGTCTCACACTGAATACGTATTAAACTGCTCGAAGACGCGTCTCGCGTCCAGTTAGGAACGCTGTCTACTAGCAACTGACATCTGAATTTGTACAATTGGCTCTATTTCAGTTTCTGATTGGCTAATCCTACTCCAATAGAATACCTTCTTTTAACTTTCAGACTTTCTGGTTGTTGATTTGCTATTTATAAACTGTCTCAAAAATTATATTATTGTTGCTCCAAGAATTACCAGTATCATTATTAAACTTTCCAGTTCATTATTGCCTCAAGGTTACCTCATTGTTAGCAAACTTTTGACCTATATTCTCACAGCTCCAACATTATTAAATTACACAATACATTTACATAACATTATTAAACATGTACACAACAATATAAACATATACAGTGACTGTAATATACACTTTTATATGTTGTTACATACACATATTACTTTAAGGTGGTCTGTTATTATATTTTTATTATATAATTAGACTGAAATATTTTTAAGTGTTAAAAATACTGCCCCAGAGTATACACAAATTATTATATGTTTTCTCTACGATATATTTGTACAATATAATGTTTTGACCATAACTTAAATTGAAGAAAAAGTATGGAAGTTATCACAAAACAAATTAGCAGCCTTAAATATGGAATCCATTTGCGAAACGGCACACATTCAACCGGTAGTATGCTTCTTGTCATAGTGATTTTAGCATGTCTGATGTATTGATCCTACTGCTGAAATAATGTCCGTATGTTTTAAGGCATTTTCTTAACATCTTCGACATTCATTGTTGGAATTGCTAGTTCTTGACTCGCCCGACGCATAGATTTTTAAAATTAACTCTCTCCATATTCTCATCTGACACACGCGGTATTCCGATGCTCTTTCCTTTGCAGAGACACCCCGTCGTTTGGATCTGATTATATCACCTATGAGTGTTATGAGAAAGGGCGTTAAGATCAACATTTCAGTTCAGTTCAGATTTAATCTTCGCCTACACGCTCGCTGAACTGTAACCACTTGAATTATTTTTCGTGAATTAAAAGACACAAAAAGCTCTTTGCACGCAACTTGTCATGTTTAGTTTATTTCGTTATCATGGCTAAAATAAATAAATAAATGTTCATGTAGAATTCCAACTTCCAAAATTACTCTTGAATTTGTCATGACTATCGTATACCATAGATAAAATATACAGGTTTAAAATCCCTGTAGTCATGAATGTACATCCTGTATAAGTAGGTAAGAAGTTCGCCAACACAATAATGCAAAACTTCGCCTTGTCTCCCCAAGGCTCCCACTCCAAACTGTCACCACCAGACTTTAATTCCTAGAAAACTGTATAGAGAAGTGGCCACTCTTGGTAATGCCTGTGGAATTCATATGTAAACCGCGTTTGTCAAGTACAACCATTATGAACTTAAAACTCAACACAATTTGCAATCTAAAGGAAACAAATACGAAAATCTAAAGTATATTTTTCACTTGTAAGTAAACCAAAATTAAATTGAAAATAATGTAATTACAAATCACATAATAAGTAACAGTTCAATGGAAATAGCTGTTACACGATTAAACGAATACCCTCTTATCCACACCGTTGTGAACCGCCCTTTACAGCTAAATATTTTACAGCTGATCGTACTTTGTTGTTTAATAGCATATTTTCTGAGGCCTAAAGTCCCTTCAAGACACATGCTACTAATGTGTGAAACTATAAATGTAATGGTATCATCTGGACCCTCCAGTGAACTCCGGCCTAATTTATGACTTAGGGCGAGGTTTTCCCCTTTGGGATGCAGAGGGGGTAACTTCTCCCCTGACCTTTCATTTTAATTTATTACAGAGATCTGACCGTAATTATAGTCACTTATCAAATACTTAATTTGGCGATAAATTGTTACATCGTATACTCACGTTTAGGTATAGTTGAACAAGCAAGTACTTCCTCATATTTTATTTTCGTCTTGTTTATGCTTGACTATACTTGTCGGATTTGGGAAAGTATATCCTATTAGGTCTTCTCTATTGTTAAATTCTTGAATTTATTCTAACCGAATCTTAGTTTGTCTTAAGTATTCGTACACAAAATGTAACAAAATCGCAGTATGAGATATGGGAGCAAGTTCCTCATAACAAAGCAAGAAAAACAAGTAATATAAGCATAACCAGAAATGTCTGGTTTGAAAGTTTCTTTTTTATCGGGTTATCAGAGGAGACTCGTCACTACTTAGTGAGAATATTGTACCTTGCCCAAAGGGGTCGCCCCGGGAGGTAGGAGGAGGAGAGAGGAGACACCGGGCGGCCGGAACCAGGAGTGACGACATAGCAGTGTCAGGGCCCCTACAATTACCGTATTGAGACTGTTTGACAGTCGGACAAACTGGCAACCAGGCGAAAGCCGAACGGCGGAGAAAGTCCACAGAGAGCATCCTTTTTCCCTGCACGCCGCACCGAAGTATCATTACCGATTTTTGCAACCCTGAAACAGATCAAACGGGGTGAAGGATGGATGAAATGATTAATGGAAGGAAATTGAGGGACAGGGAATTCGGGGGCTGAAAGAAACCACTCCAGATTCGCCTGACGACCGGGAAAATCCGAAAAAACCCATGAGCCAGAGTGAGCGGTCGCGGGGGATCAAACCCGTGACTCCCCGAATGCGGACCACAGAGGTTGTCGCCTGAGCCATGGTTTGTGAGTTACTAATGATATTATTGATATAATTCAATATGTTTGGCAATGTCATTAAATGGAAATATTATTAATTGTTCATACTTCGTCTTCAAAATGTACTCCATCTGTTTCTACGAAAATGTTTTAATTTTCACAGACCACAGGAGTGGTGTCGAGTGGTTTCGCAGGTATGTAGGACAAGTTGAGAATTGTTTCTCGTGATGGCTCCACGATAATGTGCGAGGCTCGCATTTGGCAGCTCCCACCGGGCGGCCACTCTCACCTTGGTTTCTTCTGCTTTTTCCAGGTCGGTAGGCAAATGTTGAGGTGGTTACTCTTCTATCATGAATTTCCTGTCCATCATTTCCTCTCTTCATCATTGTCGTTCATTTATTTTATCTTCATATTTTTCAGCGTTGTAGAAACAGGCGACTGCGATTGGTGTGTTGCGGCGGCACGGTGGAGTTTGCGCTGTATAAAGATTTCGCCCTGACGCTTAGATGACCAGTTGGTCCCCTACCTGGAGGTAGTTCATTCCCGGGATCCCCGGGTTGAAGGTGGCGTAGGCAGGCGCCCGCCGGCGTCAGCATTAGAGTATTCTGGAATCATTTTGAATCCCGAATAAAGCCGCTTTTTGGGTCTCCTCTTTTTTCCTTCCTCATAGAGGCCACGCAAGACACAAAGGGCCTATGTAAGGTGCTGAGCTTCTGTGGCTGGGGGCCCTCTGCTTCCGATAAATCCCAATCTGGAGGTGCCTTTGCATGACTAGGGCTTTCGGTAGCCCTATATATAAAAACACAAAGGACCAAATTTGGACAAAGTTGAAGGCCTTGGAATATACCACGATAGATCTCGAACAGTGTGATAAATTGTGTTGGCCTCGACTAAACGTAAACCATAGGTATAACCTTTCTTACTTTCAAGGGCACGATTTATAGAAGGTCTGGAAGAATTTCACAATTTCCCTATAATCATCAGGTCTAAGAATGTGGAGGTAGAATGCATGGACCCAATAGAGCCACTTACAATACTAACCCATTCATTGATGTTGGGACTGAAATGTAAGGTAATGTACCATATGATATAGTCACCTGATTAATAAGTTTAGACAAAATAAGTCTCTGGGACTAAATGACCTTCGTCAAAAGAAAGAAGATTTTCCAACATTTCGCCCGTTCGACTCCTTCAGAAGTCAAGTGTCAATTAATGTCATAAAACATGCCAAATAAGTTTTCATAAATAACTCATAAATGTTGACATTAACCCTGCTAGCTGTTTTGGCTTAAGGAGCTTGCCTCACAGCTTGTCCTACCCTATTCGTTACATCCTGTGTAATGCTTTATACCATCATGTTGGTACAGAAAGAACTATCCACTTTTGTAAACTTCACTCTCACTCCATTCACCTTCGTCAACCTCGTCAGTGACCAACCAAATTCTTTTGTTGTATTTATTTTTCTTCAGGTCATTTCTTCTACGTGTATACCACTATAAGGTTTTCTTGTCATTAGCACTAACCTCGATGAACAGCGGAGAACGGCAAATAGAGAGGCGTATTTTTTTCCGTGAATTAATTAGTCTTTATCTTTGCATATATGAACGTTCAGAAACACAGCTTTCACATGGCATAACAGCAACATGAATCAGATAGACCTGAAAAGTGAAATAGGATCCGTTGCGTAATAATTATGAGTATAAAAAAACTGATACAACTGCACCTAGCAACAATAATGATAATCATAATAAATAATATTAATAATAATGGTGGATAAGTAATCTGACAAAAGAAAGGGTTATTTTGGAGATGTTTGTTGTTGTACCATAATTAACAGCACAGACGAAATGATTAAAAGTATAATATGATAGGAGAAGCAAAAACGTTCCAGTAAACATGGGTCCGCAAACGAGCCATATGTGATATAATTGCAAATGTGTGACTATAAGCCGCCACTGACTTCATTTATCAACATCGCCCTGATTAGTACAAATTAATTTGAAAGTAGACTTTTCGTTTAACAATTTGCCATTCTAAGTTTTCTCAAAATTCACTCATAGCTTAACATAACAAGGAATACAATTCTACTTTAATGTTACATGCTATTAATATGTGCTCTCTTCCCTGTTAAGGGAGGTGTTCAAAATGTCGTCCATACACATGGATGCAATATCGCACTCCTCTCTGCAGTGAGTTTCAAATTCTTTCAAACAACCCCGGATAATCTCGGAATTGGACAAGCTCGTACAATTCTCTGCATCATTACTTCAACGGTATCACGGGAGTGCTGTATACAGGTACACCATGCAGAAAATTCCGAAGGATTAAGATCGGATGATCATGGAGGCCAAGGTACAGGCCCTCCTCGACCTATCCATTTTGGACCATATCTACACGTTAGATGTCTTACAGTAGAAGCAAAATGTGCCGGTGCTCCATCATGCATGTACCACATACTCCGAAGTTGCCTAGGGGAACATCCTCAAGCAACTCACGTCAGTAGGGGCTCATAACCACTCATTCTGAATAATAAATATCGCACACGACTTGTTTGCAGAACCATGCTTACTGAAACTTTTTGCTTCTATTATCGTACACTTTCAATAGTTTTAGTTTGCGCTATCACTTATGATACACCTTGTATAATTAAGTGTAGTGTTTTAGGGCAAGGGCAATATGGAAATTGCATTGAGAGTATTATAGATGGTCTGGAATAACCGGGAGAAGTTTCCGCGCTCATACACGTTACCTACTTCTGCCGTAGTGCTACAAACTAGTGGCATTAACTTAAATTGTAGTGGTAGTTTGGATACACAGCGCGGGAGAAGCTTCGTGCACGCTTTCAAGTGTGCACGACCCGTATGTATTTAGCTCGTAAGGTAATTTACGTCATACCAGTTGCTCCTTAAAATGTGCACAAGTCAAGACAGTGGTAGGCCAAGTATTCGGACCGATGACATCGTTGAACAACCGCCGTAAACGAATCGCAAAATGGTGGCTACCGTGGTTTGGGATGAAAAGGGCGTCCTTTGATTGATTTCAGGACCGTGGGTCAACAGTTACAGCTGACGTGTACTGTGCAACGCTTACCAAACTGAAACGTACGATCCAAAATCGACGCCGTGGGAAACTGTCGCCTGGCATCATTCTTCTTACGACAAGGCACACGCACACACCGCTGCCAAAACTAAAGAGAAGATTCAAGAGTTTCGTTGGGAACTCTTTGACCACCCTCCGTACAGTCCCGACCTGGGGGATTATTTCCTCTTCTTGCATTTGAAAAGGTGGCTGGGTGGACAACGATTTCAAACCGACGATGAACTCAAGACCAGCGTTACCAAATGGTTCAAGTCCCAGGCGGCAGAGTTCTATGTTGAGGGGTTAAAGAAGGGTGCAGCATTCCATCAAGTGAACGGCTATTATGTGGAAAAGTAAAGTATATATGTAAGCACATATTACTATCAATAAAAACCTTGTCCCATGAGCGATGTTGTTATTATGACCAAACCACCTTAGGTTTGGAATACGCCTCGTAAGTTATTGTTGGAAGTAAATAATTAAATAATTCGGCATCCATGGCTTATATAAGTAAGAGATTCCTCATTTATGAAACGTTAGCTTCTCTCCCAGCATTTCATCTTTTATTACCTGGCGTGTTGAAAAGATAAACAAGAGGCATTCTTGCACGCATTCCCTTTCTTGAAGGGAAGTGAGCAGGTGTTACGGACTACGATGAAGCTGTTATCAGCACTGCATGGTTAATAATTAAAAATTCAGATTTTAATTATTCTAAATGCAATAATGTACAAAGATTTTTGCAACTTCGTACTCAAAGAAAAGAATATTAGAAAATAGTTTCACGTTCTCTCTGTAAGCCTTGGTAACTTGGATTATCATATTACGTCATTGCTATTGCACGCGTGCCATAACGAATCAGTTGCTGAGGTCGCTAGTTCATACCCGGCGGAGGACGATGATTTTTTGGGGGGCGTAAATATCCTTAGTAAGGCTTCTTTCGGAAGTGAAGTAAAGCCGGTGGTCCCGTGTTGTAGATTTACGGCACGTAAAGAACGTCAAGCCTGAAAAAGAGGCCTGTGAGCAAAATTACCGGTCTTTCACACCCAATATAGAATGGGACGTTAAGGACCATGGTAGTTAAAGAGCGTCCATAAATAAAACTCAACTTAATTTAATTTAAACCCAATGGAGCATGTTGAATCCACGCAATATTTATTGATTTTTGCAGGTAACGTGAAAGCAACACATATTGAAGCAAAGGAAATGGACTCAGTTTACTATAATATTAAAATTACAATTTTATTTGAAGGTGTTAAAAAGTATGGGCGATAGAGGAGCTGGGCGCGCTATCGAGAAAGATCATAATGAGCCACAGAAGTCTTATGGCTGCCATAACAGTTCGGTTACGTCTTTTTACAGATAGTATTACAGATACCGTGTATATATGGCTTTTCTGAATTCCTGATTCTTCCTTAATACTTCCTGGAAGTTAAAGCATGCCCTTGCTCTTATAAGCATTATTTTTTTCCATAATAAGGGCTGATGACCTGAGCTGTGAAGTAAATCTGTGTTTACCTGTGCAAGCTTTATGTCCAAGAATACTACCTGGAGAAACGACGTGGGTTGCTTGTTGAGCTGCATGGTTTTCATTTTAATCACGGCTAGTGCTTCAGACGGCATGCTTCGTCTTTAATCAACACTGCTTCAGCATCTCGCTGTTGCATAAAGAGAAGCGAAAGCTCGTTACTTCTGTAAATGTGGCAACGAATTTTCGCCATGGAACTTCTTATTTCTGCTGTGTACTGTGGAACATCCACATAGTCTAAGCGCTAATGAGGAAACAGTGTAACTACCTTCTTAATTATTTCCAACATTGTAAAAGAATATGTTATGCGAGGGCTAACTTTCTGGCCATACTCGTTAAGATAGAAGCATAGGTAGTCTCAGCTTTCATACAACTTCGTACAAGCATCAACTTTATGTATTTTACATCCTTGTTTTCCGTATTGTTCAAAAACCTACCAAATGCAAGAGCCTGGAAGATAATAATATAAAACTACTGAATTCTCTCTCAATAATTAAGGTAAACAGGCGTAAAGTGAACGAAAACCTATCGAGTTAAACCATATCACATAGTGGAGAGGTTATTTCTGCTGTAGGGTTATGGCGATAATTAGACCTCAGACACTGGAGCTCAGCACCACGTAGACCATTATAGGCCCTTAGTGATTCACGAGATCTCTGGGAGGAAGGAGAAACCCCAAGGGCGACCATATCCGGATGATGATATGCGCTAGCCAGGATAACATCAATCCTGATGCCTACACGAACATTATAGAATTAATTGATATTCCTAATGCAATAGTAGGTGATTTATACGTTAAAAATGTTGGGAAATTAGGTAACGGTTCCATTAATAATGGCAATAGAAATGCTCCAAAATATGATTTAGGGAATGAAAATGCACGTATTACATAATTTAAATTAGATGGGAACAGTTTGGAAGCCTGTGTCCCACCGACTCTCCCTTTTTAAGACACTTTCTTATATACGAAATAAGTTGCTAAATTGTCAACAAAATGCTCCAGTGCTCATGCGCGGAAGAAACTGCCAACCCATGAGTAAATCGCGAAATTAGCGATTTTTCTTCTTGCAAAACACACGCTATAGGTGAACGTTTGTGGGATGCTAATCAACCTAAGTTTATATAAAAATCCAAACCTAACCTAACCTCCCGTGAATCAAAAACGTAAGCTTATATAAATAGTGAATCATAAGCATCGTTAAGGAATACACGATCGCTTCGCTTGCGTGCTTTGGCGTAACCACTGGTTGCTAATTAACCTAAGTTTATATAAAAATTCTAAACCTAACTTAACTTCCCGTGAACCAGAAACGTAAGCTAATATAAATAGTGAATCATAAGCATCGTTAAAGAACTCACGCTCACTTCGCTCGCTGGTGTATCCACTGGTTAGCCTATGTTTACATAAAAACTAAACCTAACCTAACATAACCTCGCGTGAATCAGGCACCTAAGCTTATATAAATAATGAATCATAAGCATCGTTAAGGAACGCACGCGAACGAAGCAGGCATGCTTTGATAAAACCACTGATTGCTAATTAACCTACATTTATATAAAAAACTAAACCTAATTTAACTTCCCGTTAATCAGAAACCTAAGCTTATATAAATAGTGAATTATAAACATTGTTAAGGAACCTAACCACCGCTAAGTTTTTCGTTCAGATGTTGGCGGCTCTCCCGTATGAACAACACTAATACAAAGTACCTATTATTGGCCAAAGCTCGAAGTAAATTTTGTGGATTAGATGGGGAACAAAGAAAGAATATTTGAATGAGAGTTACACGGCTACAAAACTAAACCACCACCACCGCTTCCTCTTCTTCTTGATAATAATGATAATAATAACAATAATAATTCATGTGTTCATCACATCATTTTGTCATCTTTATTTTGATACCTTCACGTTCCAGTATTCCTAATTTAAACTGTTTTTATTTATTGTATATTGACTTGACCGCGTTACGCCGAAAGAGAGTGAGGATTATTTTTTAAATTATTTTTCAGTGAAGAGTAATTTTAAGTATTATTTTCATCATAATATTATAATGGCCTGATAATATTTTAAATATTACCGCAGCACACAATTCTACATCTTTTAGCTGCCGATTTTCAGCTGCATATATTTTCTATGTATTTATTTTTGTCGTGTTATATGAATAACTTAGATACACGCATTCATTAACCTTTATATGCGCTTGGTTACAAACTTTTATATTGGTTTTTATATCAGTTGTAACGCTTAGTTTTACAATAAAAGTTCCAGACTATTCGCTACTTTTGTAGAGAGAATGTTTTTAGTACATGTAGTTTCAATTTCTATCTAAAATGGCACACCCAATGACAGAAGGACTATGCAGCATTCCGGAGGTAAATGCTAAAAGGTTGTGCATTTGGCAAAGCGCCTGTAATATATTGTACAGCAGAAAACCACATTCCCTCAGCAAACCAGTCCGTGTTTTATGAATATCCGCGGGAAAGGCAATAAAAACGGTAAATTTGAACACTGGTGCTAGCAGTACAGCTGCTGTCGGTATTTTTCGGTGAAACAAAAGATGTTTTCTGCAAACGTATACTGTTCGTTCCAGCGCACTGCAAACCGAGTTGCAGACGAATCAATTCCACCATATAACTGTCAACTGAAATGATACATGGACATGCATTATTAGTGAGATAGCAGATGTCTACTACTGCAGGGTGAAAATAACAGTATTACTCACATGTCTGGCACATACGAGGTTTAACAACGGCACCCTAGCATGTTCGTCTATTCGCTAATTGTATGCCGTTCAAAACAATTTTCATTTCATTGTCCTCCACAACACAAAATTACACACTGCATTAGACATTCGGCAAGCTCATGTTGTAACGAAAAAAATTCTTTGTTACATTTACATGAATTTATATCTTCGTTCTTCTACAAACTAGTCTTACAAAAACGCATTACTGTATCCACTTCTTGTTAATCCAAATAAACCTTCAATTCACATTTACACATTCCGTGTACACTCGCTTCCATTTATGTCGTCACCGCAGCTTCAGGCTGCATTCCACTGGCCTTCACAGGTATGTATAGCAGAGGTGGGAAAACATTCTGTCGTGACTCGTGTCGCATGCTTGGAAGACCTTGAATTTAAATACCAAATTTGGTGTTTAACCAACTTTTGCTTTTTTACTTTGTCTAGCACGTGCATAATAGGTACAGAAGGTATTGCATTCCACTTAAAAATTCGATTGCGGAAATACATATTTTGGGGGCTCCTGAATCCAAAAAGAGCATTTTTACTTTCTGAACTGCTTACCTACAGTAAGTAGAGGAAATATTGCAGTCTACCCAAAAATGCCATAACACATTTAATTGGAAACATATGTTTGGAGACAAAATAAAAATAGAATTTTTAGAAAAGGAAGTATGTGAAGAAAAGCCTGTTAAATACCAAACCTAAAATTTAGGTTCAACATTTTCGAAGGATGAACATTTTCAATAAAACCCCTACTTAAAAAATTCCTTTATTTGGAAAATGTTTCATTATTTTTGATTTTCTCAAAAATACATCCAACTTCGCTTTATTAAAAGATAATATTTTTAAGATATATGCATAGCAAATAAAATGTATATCTTGAATATTCTAGAAATAGCCTGCGATGTCCTCTTTATTCTCAGGAATTTTGTATAAGCGGCAAATCGTAAGAGATAAACGAAATCTTACTACACAAAAATGTAGATCTCGTTAAAACATACAATTTATGTCGAATTTTTAAATACGAATACTTTTTCTTTTCCAGTTGGTAAGTCGCTATTCGGTTTTTCTCGTGGTCATGCAAAGAGCATGGAATTTCAAAGCCCACACATAGCGATCCGATTTTTACAAAATCTGCATCGTTTTAGCCTCAGTAATCCTCTAATACCTACAATGAAATGTGTAAGGGTGTAATTAAACTTTATCTCAATTAAAAATAGTTAATATGGAATGAGTAAAGAAGACTATGTGACTATATGACTTTCTCTACCACGTACATAGTAGGAAGAGAAGGTATTACATTCCATCATAAAATTAGATATCGAATTTCACCGGAAATGCATGTTTTGAGGTCCCTGAATAAAAACATTTAGAAACATTTGATATGTTGTACTCATATGACTTTCTCTACACTTGTACAAACGCTTATTCTCCGTTTACTTCATATCGATCGATATAAACATTTGCAGAATCTTATTGCTAATTTTCATGTAGATGCAAGGGGATTATGGTAGGTTTTAAGCGATAGTCAAATATTTTAACGCTGGTTGCTATGTGGCGCAGTCCATTCTCTTTGCAGGTCCAGGACATAAAAAAAAAGATAACGAATTCCCATTTGAGAAAAATATAAGTATTGGAAAATTCAAAAAAATAACAAGGAATATCTCGGAAATGGTTCACTCCAACAAAAAAAATCTGATGTGTACACTCACATGACTTTCTCTACTCTTGCACAAACTATTTTTACAAACGCTTATTCTCCATCTACTTCATTTTAATCGAGATAAACATTTGCAGAGTCTATCTTATTGCTAATTTTCTTCTAGATGTAAGGGGAATATATATTTACAAGGGCAGTATAGAAATACAGTAGCCTTTAAGCACATACATATCTCTTAATAGCTGGTTGCCAGGTGCAGCACGATTCCCTTTGCCACAGATTAATACTCTTTGCATATCCAAGACAAAATAAAAAATCTGATGTGTTACACGCACATGCCTTTCCCTACTCTTGTACAAACTATTTTTACAAAGACTTATTCTCCATCTATTTCATATTAATCGAGATAAACATTTACAGAAACGATCTTTTGACATGCAAAGAAAATTACATTTTACACATAGCGACCAGTTCTAAAAATATTTAACCATCGCTTAAGGCCTAATATGTTCCCATTGTTTTGTATTTGCCAGGGCAATATAAGCACATACATATCTCTTAATAGCTGGTTGCTATGTGCAGCACCATTCTGTTTGCCACAAATTAATACTCTTTGCATATCCAAGACAAAAAAATCTGATGTGTTACACTCACATGACTTTCTCTACTCTTGTACAATCTAATTTTACAAACGCCTATTCTCCATATGCTTCATGTTAATCGAGATATCGAGATGTCAATCTTATTGGTAATTTTCTTGTAGATGCAAGGGGAATATGGTAGCTTTTAAGCGATAGTCAAATATTTTAACGCTGGTTGCTATGTGGCGAATTCCATTCTCTTTGCATGTTCAGGACATAAAAAAAATGAATAACGAATTTGAGAAAAAGTATAAGTATTGGAAAATTTAAGGAAATAACAAGCAATATCTCGAAAACGGTTCACTCAACAAAAGAAACGTATATGACATAAGTTGTGTATTTTAACGCGATCTACATTTTTTGTGTAGTAAAATTTTGTCTATCTCTTATGGTTTACCAGTTATGCAAAAGTCGTTCACAATGAAGAATATTTTTGGAGACATTCCCAGAAAATTCGAGATATACATTTTATTTGTCATGACAATATCATAAACATATGATATTTTAATCAAAATCATTAGAGCCGTTTTTGAGAAAATTAAAATTTTCGAAAAATGTTCCATGTAAAGGGTAGTCTGGGGTGGGGGGATTTTCTTGAAAACCTTCGTGTCGCATCTCTGGAAGATACTGAACCTAAATACCAAGTTTGGTGTTTATCCGACTGTTCGTTTTTGAGTTATGCTGTTCACAGACACACAGACAGACAGACACACAGACACACAGACACACAGACACACAGACACACAGACAGACACACACACGGACATGTTTCCAAAAATGCTTTTTTTGGATTCAGTGATTCTCAAAACATGTATTTCCGGTGAAATCTCGGTATCGAATTTTTGGGTGGAATGCAATACTTCCCCTACTTACTATACGTAGTAGAGAAAGTAAAATCTGATGTGTTACACTCACATGACTTTCTCTACTCTTGTACAAACTATTTTTACAAACGCTTATTCTCCATCTACTTCATGTTAATCGAGATAAACATTTGCAGACTCTATCTTATTGCTAATTTTCTTGTAGATGTAAGGGGATAATATATTTAAAGGGCAATTTGGAAATACAGTAGCCTTTAAGCACATACATATCTCTTAATAGCTGGTTGCTAGGTGCAGCACCACTCCCTTTGCCACAGATTAATACTCTTTGCATATCAAAGACAAAAAAATGAATAACGAATTCCCATTTAAGAAAATAAGTATTGAAAAATATAAGAGAATAACAAGCAATATCTCGAAAATGGTTCACTCAACAAAAAAAAATGTATATGACATGAATTGTGTATTTTAACGCGATCTATATTTTTGTGTAGTAAAATTTTCTCTATGCCTTATGGTTTACCGGTTATGCAAATGTTCACAATGAAGAACACTTTTGGAGACATTCCCAGAAAATTCAAGATATACGTTTTATTTGTCATGACAATATATTAAACCTGTGATATTTTAATCAAAATCGTTAGAGCCATTTTTGAGAAAATTAAAATTTTCGAAAAATCTTCCATGTAAAGGGTATCCTGGGGTGGGGGGATTTTGTTGAAAACCTTCATGTCGCATCCCTGGAAGATATTGAACCTAAATACCAATTTTGGTGTTTATCCGACTGTTCGTTTCTGAGTTATGCTGTTCACAGACACACAGACACACACACAGACACACAGACACACACACGGACATGTTTCCAAAAATGCTTTTTTTGGGTTCAGGGGGTCTCAAAACATGTATTTCCGGTGAAATCTCGGTATCGAATTTTTGGGTGGAATACAATACTTCCCCTAATTACTATACGTAGTAAAGAAAGTAATAATTACTATACGTAGTAGAGAAAGTAAAAATGAATAACGAATTCCCATTTGAGAAAATAAGCGTTGAAAAATTTAAGGGAATAACAAGCAATATCTCGAAAATGATTCACTCAACAAAAAAATCTGATGTGCTACACTCACATGACTTTCTCTACTCTTGTACGAACTATTTTTTCAAACGTTTATTCTCCATATGCTTCATGTTAATCGAGATATCGAGATGTCAATCTTATTGCTAATTTTCTTGTAGATGCAAGGGGAACATGGTAGGTTATAAGCGATAGTCAAATCTTTTAAGCGCTCGTTGCTATGTGGCGCATTCTATTCTGTTTGCATATCCAGGGCATAAAAAATTGAATAACGAATTTGAGAAAAAGTATAAGTATTGGAAAATTTAAGGAAATAACAAGCAATATCTCGAAAATGGTTCACTCAACTAAAACAATGTATATGACATAAATTATGTATTTTAACGCGAACTACATTTTTTGTGTAGTAAAATTTTGTCTATCTCTTATTGTTTACCAGTTATGCAAAAGTCGTTCACAATAAAGAATACTTTTGGAGACATTCCCAGGAAATTCAAGATATACATTTTATTTGTCATAAAAATATCTTAAACATATGATATTTTAATCAAAATCGTTAGAGCCATTTTTGAGAAAATTAAAATTTTCGAAAAATCTTCCATGTAAAGGGTACTCTGGGGTGGGGGGATTTTCTTGAAAACCTTCGTGTCGCATCCTTGGAAGATACTGAACCCAAATACCAAGTTTGGTGTTTATCCGACTGTTCGTTTCTGAGTTATGCTGTTCACAGACACACAGACACACAGACACAGACACACACACGGACATGTTTCCAAAAATGCTTTTTTTGGTTTCAGGGGGTCTCAAAACATGTATTTCCGCTGAAATCTCGGTATCGATATTTTGGGTGGAATACAATACTTCCCCTACTTACTATACGTAGTAGAGAAAGTAAAAAATCTGATGTGTTACACTCACATGACTTTCTCTACTCTTGTACAATCTATTTTTACAAACGCCTATTCTCCATATGCTTCATGTTAATCGAGATATCGAGATGTCAATCTTATTGGTAATGCACATGTAGATGCAAGGGGAATATGCTAGATTTTAAGCGATAGTCAAATATTTTAACGTTGGTTGCTATGTGGCGCATTCCATTCTCTTTGCATGTCCAGGACATAAAAAAATCTGATGTGTTACACTCACATGACTTTCTCTACTCTTGTACAATCTATTTTTACAAACGCCTATTCTCCATATGCTTCATATTAATCCAGATATCGAGATGTCAATCTTATTTTTAATTTTCTTGTAGATGCAAGGGGAATATGGTAGCTTTTAAGCGATAGTCAAATATTTTATCACTGGTTGCTATGTGGCGCATTCCATTCTCTTTGCATGTCCAGGACATAAAAAAATCTGATGTGTTACACTCACATGACTTTCTCTACTCTTGTACAATCTAATTTTACACACGCCTATTCTCCATATGCTTCATGTTAATCGAGATATCGAGATGTCAATCTTATTGGTAATTTTCTTGTAGATGCAAGGGGAATATGGTAGCTTTTAAGCGATAGTCAAATATTTTAACGCTGGTTGCTATGTGGCGAATTCCATTCTCTTTGCATGTTCAGGACATAAAAAAAATGAATAACGAATTTGAGAAAAAGTATAAGTATTGGAAAATTTAAGGAAATAACAAGCAATATCTCGAAAACGGTTCACTCAACAAAAGAAACGTATATGACGTTTTATTTGTCATGAAAATATCTTAAACATACGATATTTTAATCAAAATCGATAGAGCCATTTTTGAGAAAATTAAAATTTCCGAAAAATCTTCCATGTAAAGGGTAATCTGGGGTGGGGGGATTTTGTTGAAAACCTTCGTGTCGCATCTCTGGAAGATACTGAACCTAAATACCAACTTTGGTGTTTATCCGACTGTTCGTTTATGAGTTATGCTGTTCACAGACAGACACACAGACAGACACACAGACCCACACACCGACATGTTTACAAAAATGCTTTTTTTGGATTCAGGAGGTCTCAAAACATGTATTTCCGGTGAAATCTCGGTATCGAATTTTTGGGTGGAATACAATACTTCCCCTACTTACTATACGTAGTAGAGAAAGTAATAAATGTATATGAAAATTGTAAATTGTGTGTTTTAATGAGATCTAATTCTTTGTGTAGAAAAACTTTGTCTATCTCTTACGGTTTACCAGTTATCAAAATATATGCATTTCATTTGTCATGAAGCGTCCTAAATATACTATATTTTATTGAAATCGTTAGCCATTTTTGAGAAAATCACGATTTTTGAAAAATGTTCCATGTAAAGGGTAGTCTAGGGTGGGAGATGTTCTTAAAAATATCGTGTCGCATCTTTGGAAGATACTGAAGCTAAATATCAAGTTTGGTACTTATCCGACTTTTCGTTTTTGAGTTATGCTGTTCACAGACGCACAGAAACACAGACACACACACACACACACACACACACACACACACACACACACAGACCTTTTTCTAAAAATATATTTTTTTTGGATTAAGGGAACCTCAAATCATGTATTTCCGGTGAAAGCTCGGTATCGAATTTTTGGGTGGAATGCAATACTTCTCCTACTTACTATACTGTCGCATGTGATGTTAGAGCCATGGATGTGACAATACGTAGTGGAGAAAGTAAAAAGAACCGTGTCTGTATCTGTCCATGAACAGCATAACTCAAAAACGAAAAGTCGGATAAATACCAAACTTGATATTAGCTTCAGTATCTTCCAAAGATTTTCAAAAAAATCTCTCCATACCAACTACCCTTTAAATGGAACATTTTTCGAAGTTTTTTACTTTACAAACAATGGCTCTAACGATTTTGATTAAAATACCTATATTAGAGACATTTACTTGCCAAACTAAATGTATATCTTGAATTTTATGGGAATAATTGTGATGCCCTATTTTGTATAATGTGTATAAATGCATGCGGCGGCGGCGCCGTGTCTGAGTGCTTAGACCTCTCACCCAGACGGCCCGGGTTCAATCCCAGGGACCCGCATGTGGGATTTGTGGTGAACAAAGCGGCGTCTGGGCGGGTTTTCTCCGGTTTCCCCTGCCATTCATTCGATCATCGCATTTGCTTTCATATATTTCACCATCATTTCGTTTCATCTACTTCCTTCCTCTCATACCAGGCATCAGGCTGATCACCCATCCTGGATATTCTGTCTGATCCATGAGTGTCTGCTCCTCGAAGGGCTTCTGACTCCAGGCACCCGCCCTTAATTCCTGGGGAGGGGGGTAAGTCCTACATAATAGGAGGTTAAACGTAGAATGGATGAATGTATAAATGTATGATAGACGATAGACGAAAACGTACTAAACAAAATTAAAATAGTTTTTTTGTGGCTTTAGCTATTCCTAGATATCCGTTTTTAATGGTTCTAACTTCAACACTTGGCCATTCTTTTAAAATTCTACAGACTTTCCCGCGTTGTCATGGAAAGGGTATGGAATTTTAAAGCCCGCGTATGGCGTCCAGTTCTATCTCTTTTCCCTTTATATGAATAACGAAATATGTAATGCAGCTGTTTTCGGAAAGGTTTATTTCGAATAAAATTAGGTGGATAGGAGCATAAACGTTTGTAAGAATAATTTGCGTTCCCAATAATAAGCGATAGAGGATAGAGAAAATCATATGATTGTAACACATCGGAGTTTTAAATTGAAATGTGCTCTTTTGACCCAAGAGGAACTGGATTAAATTAGGAATAATGACAGATTCTTACTTGAAAATATATACGATAAATTAATTAACAGGCCGAATTTCTTCCATTTAATTGACTCACACTTCAATAACATAGATAATTGCAATTTACAAACCCTTATTCGCTCACTATTATTTACGGCTTCAATGCTTTAAATTAAATTACAATAATTACAGAATTGCTTCCTGCTCTCACATTTACCGATATGCTTCTAAACTAACAGCAATAAGTCTATGGTTCAGACGATCAATCTTTTCCCAGTGAAGAATTACTAAAGAGAATTTTGAATACGTTAAGCCAAAATGAATTTAGAAATACTGTCCAGAATACCTTCTATCTAAACGTTGTCCTGTTGTTTTCCGCGTAACCTAGCTCGCCGTCGAAGAAAAACCCATCAGCCTTGTGGACAGCACATTGAAGCAAGCTGGAACTCATCCGGCGCCTGCGCAGTCGACGACCACAATTGCCTGATGTACTGCGTGACTCAAAATAACTGCGCCTTTTCTTCTTCTTGTTGTCTCCTTGAGAACTACTACCATAGTCGTTTCACTTCTGTTCCCGTACATGTCAGCCTTCCTATAGTACAGCCCAGTCGCCTAAAGTAGATTTCTCAGGGGAGGGTCAATTTGACACAAAATATAAATGCAAAACATGTGTTCCGCTACAGTGTAACCGAAGTCACGTCAGACATCATTTATTTTGTGTGGGTCCATTCCGTCATTTAGTACAGAATTGGTAGCAGCACAGCAAGGGTTGGTACTAGGTAACTATTGACATTTACATCCTGACCAATAATTTTCAATGTTTTGGCCAACTGAGCTTACTAATCCGAAATCAGGGATGGCAAGTTTCTAAGGCCACACACATCTACCTACTAACATAGTTTCCTGAAGAAATTGGGAGAGCGAATTTGTGTCTCACCTTGTGGCCTTTAGTATGGGAATTTACACATGTTCTTGGAGAAGTTTAAACATCCTTACTTCCTTGATCATAAATTTTAGAAACCTACGTACACCTAAGAATATCCAGCGTATGCTGTCTGCTTTCAAAAACAGGGTTTAAATCGGACTGTAAGGGGTTAAAACCCGATGACAGTGAATAATATAGTTGGGTACGAGTTGCTTCGGTTGTCTCAGACGGTTTACCAAGGGAACCACCGCGCTATCGGTGTTCGCAGATGATAAGGACGTGGCATTCCTCAATAGTGTACCATTTCACAACTTATTCATTTGCAGTAATTAAATAGACTTCTTTAAGATGTCCAAATGTCGAAGAAGGTTACTGGCTTTTGTTACACACATTTCTCCTCACCAACCGAGAAATGCAGTGTGTTACCATTTGCTTATTTCGTAACCCTGAACTATGCTGCGCGCTCAGCACGGGGCCTCGATGTAGCGGCATTTTCGGATATTGAACCATAAACCAGTTAAATATAAATAAACGCCTGGGGTTAGACAGAAGGATGTTAAGTGTTATTTGTTTCATTCACGAGTTGTCTAAGCAGTTTAAAGATGAAAATCTATCCCCTCAACACTAGTAATTTAGTAATTTATTGTGATTTTAAGGAAAATTGTGTTTTGGTTTATTTATTTATTTAATTTCATTTGCTGCTAAAAGTATGGTAGCGTATGCAGCTAATTTTATTGAATACACACATTGAAACGTATATAAACATATGAAATAGAAAACAGAAATGTACATAATGGCAGAAAAATAGGAAAACTAATGAAATATATAATAATGAATATATATTTAAAATATGTCAATGATAAAAGATTTGTGCTCATGTAAGAAAACAGAGAGGCGTTGATAGAGAAACTGAAACGACGTAATTATTAAATATAGAATAATCGAGGAAACCTACAATATTAGAAATACTAAGCATTTAAGTATTTTAAGATGATTAAAATACCTCATAACACAAAATCCTCAATACGTAAGTATAAAACATTACACATTCTTGTATCACACCAAGGTAATGCGTAACCATTAATAATCTGTTAATTTCTTAAGAGGAAAGCATTTTTGTGCCGTGAAATGTTCAGCTGAAGTACTACTCCAGTATAAATGTTTTTAGAGAGAACGTTTTGACTCTTCTACACGAACATTTTATTGTAATTTATTCTCGACCAACATACTTCAGATAAAACTCTCTTCGCGCAGGCGCAAGGGAGATTTTCACTTGAGTGCTCTTATGCCTGCAACAAACAACCTAATGAAACCTTCTATAGCCCCTACTGGTAGAGAAGGGTGAAGGAGAAGGAAAGAGAAAGGGGTGACAAATCCCAATACAAACTTTGTGAATGTCATACCCTCAGAGTGGCTGGAGAAGGCATGGTTGAGGTACTTGGTCTTTGGTATAGCGCACAATCGCGTTATTGTTCTTCACGTTTATTGTATAAAATCGTTACAGCATTCCCAAACAATGTGAGTCATAATGTTATTACGTGCTCCAAATTTTGAATTCTTAGGATCTCTCCATTCTTAATTTATTTCATCTTATTTTCACCTTGTGCCCAAATAAATTTTTAAGAGGAAAATTTATCTCATTTCCACACTTTCAATGAAAATTAGTTAAAGGTGCTATTACCGAGCGAAATAGCTCAGATGGTAACGTCTATGACCTGCATTCCGGAGGTCCGGTTTCGATTCCAGGCGACCGCCCTCGTGAGGGTGCGAATGCTAGACTGGTTTCTTTCCTCCCCCAAATCTCCTGTCCCTCCATACCGTTCCATTAATCATTTCATTCATCATCTTACCGTTTCGTCTGTTTCAGGGTTGAAAGTGTCAAAGATGGTGTTTCGGTGCAGCGTGAAAGGGAAAAAGGAACTCTCTGTGAAGTTTCTCTGTCCCTCGGCCTTCGGCTGGTTGCTGGGGTATAAGGACCTTACCTTGGAGGGGAATTCGACCCTGTGGGGCGTCTCAATCTCAAAGCTGTTAAGTACGCTGCCATTTGCTGTGCCGTCACTCCTGGCTCCGGCCGACCGGTATCTCCCTTCACCTCATCCCGCCCTCCCGGGGGCGCCCCCTCGTGGGGCGTCGGTACAGTGTCCTCATTCTTGGATCGGCGCGAATCCCTTACGCTTCACAATCCGATCCAAAGGTGTTATTACTTCTTTTGATTGTTTTACTTTTATAAGCGAATCTCTAAATATTATTTCCATAAAAGTAGTTTATCGGAATTTGTGTTTCAAAATATGTTTTTCGACGATAGTGTTTATTGATCCATTTACTATTCATGCTGTCATGGTGGAAAATGAATTTCTTGCATTCAGTGCTGGTAACCTAACCTATCTGTATATTTTGCCTATCTACTGAACGTATCTTTAAATCCTCTAACTTTTGGTATATTTATTGCGGACATGTGATATTATTTTTATATGAAGTTGAATTTTACCATTTTACCTGAATCTTTACTTCCTTTTTATTTCTTAATGTTTAATTACGATTTAATTCATACAGTAGCTAAATATGAGTTGTAAGTTACCGATTCTTTAAGGACAACATCCAGGCTTGGATAATCGATTGCCGCTTTGTCATCAAGATTGGTGACCTTGCTACTTTAACCACCATGTGCAACAACCGTTAGTAAATTATTAATTCTATTTTCCTGTAAGTACTATTTGGATTATTCACTCTCGTGGAAAAAATACTATGCAATACTTAAGTGCATTGTATATCTCAAAAGTAGAAAAAATTCGACTCCATTTCTATTTTCAAACTCCTCGTTCTCCAATGATCTACTTAGTACATTTGTATCGCAATATGATAATTAGACCTTGTATTTTAGGTTAAGTGCCTATTTTTCATATGTACGAATAAACTTAAACTAGTCAAAATTCTTCACGTTTTATGTAAAATCTAAATGTATGGAAGGGGTTTTGTGGTACCTAAAATGCCTATTTTGACCATTGAAATTTTAACGTTTATATTGTTTCAGTAAGATTTTTTTTCATGCATGATGATAGATAGTCTTGATATCATGACGTTGATTTGGTACTAAGACTTTGTAACAATCAGGTTGCAGGAATGAAACATTCCAGGAAAAAGACTAGTTTATTGTAGCACTTTGTCAGTTGGACTCACTTGTTTTTAAAAATGATACGGCAACGATGGTCGTCACAGTCCCGCGATTGTCATCAATTTGAGGCACCTTTTTTGTGATACTGCGATGGTGCGACAATTTCAAACAGCAATGTTGGTCGGCCCTTTGAGGCCGTTTACTTTACCTGCATCGTTGTTGATTCTGCTGCCGTGATCTCGTAGCTCGTTCTGTTGTTTCTAGCGCCAGCTGCTCCAGTGTTAAGCTATGAGATATTTCTCTCAGGGTGTGCGTGGATATATTGTGAAGGACAACACCAGTTTAAACTGACTCAGAAATTTATTGTGAACTAATATTTGAATTATACTGCTAACTTCTACAGTATCAATTTTACGATTTGAAATAACTGTTTCCGCAATACAAGAAACTAGTAGCGTAACTTGCCGTAAGTTGCTAAAATGCTTATCGGCAAGACCTCTGGCAATAGCCGCGAAATCTCACACAACGCGTCACTGGCGCTTAAAATATCACATGAGCAGTACGCACCGGTGACAGTACAGAAAGAATAACAAGTGTATGCACAACTGTTGTACGAACGAATGTAAGTACCAATGACGATACCAGAATGACTTTTTGGTTTCGATTGCACGAACATTTATCACTTTTAGGTCCGCCTACATATTATTTCCCTTTCAACTTTACATCTTTCCTGGGCCAATACTTAACCTCTCTGTATGCACATCTCTTATTTTGTTGCTAACTGAGCCTTTCACTTTTCTCAGGATTTCTTTTGAATCTCTAATTTACAGAATTAGCCTACGTGAGTGCAAACGTACTGAACTTATAACCCAACTGAATTCCCAGAATTTTTAAGCTAAAACGTACGCTACTTCGGTTGATACTAACGACTTTTGCTACCCCGACTTCCTAATTACCTTCATCTCTCCGGAGAACAATTAAACTCAAACTTGTTACATTATGCGCTGATTAATATATGGAAAGTATTACAATTATTTCTCTAACTTCCTGTTATTTCTTTATTTAATTATTTATATCTGCCAGTCAATAATTACGGTATCAAAAGAGAAACGAATACATGCCCCTTCTAGGTCTCTTTGTCGTTCTTTGGTGTTGGTCGTTGGCTGCAGCACGGTAGAAATCCCTTTCAAAGAGCAGGAAGGGACACTGGTGAATTTTCCTTCCTTTTTTGGACTCACATACTTCGTCCTCTTCATTAATTTTCGGTATGCATATGTCGTAAGATTTCTCTATGCTTTCTCTCTTACTTTTACTTTCTCTACTACGTATAGTAAGTAGGGGAAGTATTGTATTCCACCCAAAAATTCGATACCGAGATTTTACCGAAAATATATGTTTTGAGGCACCTTCATAATAAGATCACTTTTAGAGAAACGTCCGTGTGTGTCTGTGTGTGTATGTGTGTGTGTCTGTTTGTGTGTGTGTGTGTGTGTGTGTCTGAACAGCATAATTCAAAAACGAAAAGTCGGATAAGTACCAAACTTGTTATCTTTAAAAGACGCGACACGAAGATTTTCAAGAAAATCACCCCCACCCAGACTACCGTTTATATAGAACACTTTTCGAAAACTTTGATCTTCTCAAAATTACACAAAAATGTAGATCTAGTTAAATTACATAATTTATGTCATATAATTTTTTTATAGAGTGAAGCATTTCCGAGATATTCCTTGTTATTTGCTAGAATTATCTAATACTTATGCTTTTTCTCAAAAGGGAATTCGTTATTCTTATTTGTTTATGTCCTGGACATGCAAACAGAATGCGATGCTCCACATAGCAACCAGCTCTTAAAATATTTGACTATAGCTTAAAGGCTACCAATTTCCCTTGCGCATACAAGCAAATTAGCAATAATATTACCATTTATCTCGATTAATATGAAGTAGATGGAGAAAAAGAGTTTTTAAACGTAATTTGTAAAAAAAAGGTTAGAGAAAGCATGTAAGTGTAATACATCAGATTTTTTCAAATGTAACAGTTCCTTTACATTGTTGTTGTTAACGAATTATTGTGTTTTGCAAACAACATTTTGAGGGTACCGTCATATGGTTTTAGAGCGTTGATATATCTGTAGTGTATGTACATTTCCACTGTGATCTATTCAGTAAGTATTGAGAGTGTAATTTTGAACTTCATAAGCTCATATTATGTATTAGCAACCTCAAATTCATTATTGTAGACATAATAACATGTTTCTAGCCATAATAATTTAACAAATTTGCTGTTTTGTTACTGTAAGATTTTTAATGCTCACCAATTAATTGCAGTTTTAAACTTATTGTGATTTTAGAAAATGAAAATACATTTTAGATACATAAAATGAAATGGTAATTAATTGATCTTCCACACAAGACGTGCTTAGGTGAAGGCTGGAAAGATAGCATCAGACGACTAAAAAATTCAATGCCATAGCCGGAATTTGAACGACGAAATCTTCCGGTTGCTTTAACTAACTGAGCTATATGCGGCACGACATAAATTCCCCAAATGACTTGTATTTTCCCTGTAGATCTTAAACTATTTTGAGAATTATTTGAGCTCTCCTTGTGGCTTACCAGGGAAAATACGAGTCATTTGGGGAATTTAACATACCGGCATGTTACCGTTGTAGTTCACTTGGTTAGAGCAACCAGACGGAAACCAGAAGATCCGTGGCTCAAATCCCGTCTATGGCATTGAATGTTTCAGTCGTCTGATTCTAGGTTTCCATAAAATAAACTATTTAATTTATGTAAACCGTATTTTAGGTGCTAAAACTGATTTTAAGGGTCTAAAATCCAAGGTGTAATGATAATAGATAGAGTGATGATATTAAACGATTCAGTCTGTGTAGTTTCAGCTTTGCTGCCTGAACCAGGTTCAAGTATGAAACATTCTGGTAAAAAAGTTATGAAAACAGATTCACAATGATATCGCAGACCAGGAAAGGCACTATGTACACGTAGAAAGAAATTGGACTAAAGAAGAAGGGAAATAACTTGTTATCGTAGCGACGATTAAAAACAAGAAGGTGTGGACCGTTTAACCCTAGAGAGGTGGCGCATGCATGTCTTACATTAGTGGTGGCGCGGGGTCATTTGCGACCCCAGGAATAAAACGATTGTTGTAAATGGGTCGAACTAATACCTTTTTTAATTATTGCTTACATATACCGAGTAATACATGGTTATTAAAATAACTGTTGGTTGTAGAAATCTACTTTAAAAAATAAAACAAAAAGCTTGAATTGACGGTTACCGTGTTAAATCCCAGAAACTTGGACTGAATTTCCTCTGAATTTCCGAATTGGTGAATGTAACGATACTTTGGAGCATATCGTCGGTAAAAAACACCTTCCAGGTCTCTATAGGAGGTTTTGCATTTTTAGCTGTAGATTTTACACTTGGTAAGTGAGTCACTATCTTGTGGGAGCGAGTACGTGAATTTTGAGGAGGCTGACCCATTTTCCATGCCGTAACTCGATCCTTTCCATAAATATTGCACATTCTTTGTGATAGTCGAATGTCAGCACTCATATGTTCTTCCTCTTCTGCACTTTGCTCAATTTCACTATTTGAACACAGTATTTCAAGTTCATCTTCGGTTTCACTGCCTTCACCACCTAATGCTTCCTCTTCTTCCGCTTCCCTTATTAGGGCTAATAACCTTGCCTGATGCTCATCGTAATTTATATTGAGATATAAAAACAGCACTACGTTTAAGACTAAACAATACGTATATATTATAACCACAACTTCTCTAAGATTCAGCTGAAAACACACTGTAACTACAGAAACAATATGCAGGAGAGACACATAACAGGCAACGGGAGAGGTGGCGTGGGGTATTTTCTGCCCTCCTTTCAACCGAAGAACATAAATAGCCTATATTCTAGGAATGTATGGCCTGTAATCCAATGTTAATGACCTCAAACAAAAGCCAGGGAATGCAGCGAAAGGTAAGGGAAAGGCAGGGTTCAGATATCCGAAATCATGATATATAACTTGCAAATAAAACTGACTGGGGTCAAAAAATACCCCGCGCCACCTCTCTAGGGTTAAGCAGTTTCTGACCATTTAACAGGATGACCAATCTCGTAATTGAGACGTTATTGTAGGAATTTCATTAGAGCGCTGTAATAGAGGGAGTCTTTACGGCTCAACTCTCTCCTTACCCCTACACAAACACGGAGCACATACCTGCAACGACAACACATGTTAAACTAGAGGAAGCTAAAGTTTCCTGTGTGTACTTACGTGAACAAACTAATGCTGCTAACACATACATCTGCAGAACTAAAGTGGTGTACCATCCCTTGCACGCTCAGCGCCATCGTTAGGCTAAGGTTTGCTCTCAAACAGATTGGTAATAAAACGTTTTTTTCGACGATAGTGTTTTTGATCCACTCCCCATGGAGCGGAACGTTGTATTTCCTGCATTCAGTGCTGTGTATTTTACATATTTTACTGCACACATGTGCATGAACTATATTAAATCCCCTAAGTTTTGATATATTTATTATTGCAGACATGGAATATAATCATATTTGATAGCCGAACTTTACAATTTAAATCTTAAATTGGTAAAAGATTTAAAACGTCCTTTTTAATATCTCTACTATGTACAATAAGTAGGAGTATTCCAACCAAAAATTTGATGCAGAGATTTCACCCGGAATACATGTTTCGAGGGCCCCTAAATGCAAAAAAAAAACATTTTTTTAAGAACAAAGTCGTGTGTGTGTGTCTGTGAGCAGCTTAGCACAAAAACGAAATATTGGTTAAATATCTAACTTAGTATTTAAGTTCAGTAGCTTCAAAAGATGCGACATGAAGGTTTTCAAGAAAAACCCCCACACGCCAACTACCTTTTACATGGAAAACTTTTTAAAATTTTTAATTTTCTCAAAAACGGCTCTTTAAAACACCACATATTAAATATACTTACATTACAAATAAAACGTATATCCTGAACTTTCTGAGAAAATATTCTGGGAATGGTCTTTGTAGTCTTCTTCATACGGAAGGAATGTTGTATAATGTTGTACAATTGCTAATTGTTAAGCGATAGACGAAAACGTATTATACAAAAATGTAGATCTCTTAAAACACACAAATATGTTCTTTCATAATGAGATATCCGTTATTAATGGTTCGAATTGTTCAATAACTGGTCATTATTTTAAAGACCTGCCAACATTCGTTGTTTCTCGCTGTTACAGGAAAGAGTAAGGCCAGCATACAGCGTCCAGTTCTTAAACTTTGACTATCGCTGTTCGCTTTGTGTCTATAACGAATTGTGTAATGTAGCCATTAAGGTTTATCTCGGTATTATTACTTTCCTAAGAATAGTTTTTATAGCTACTTATAAACGACAGAGGATAAAGAAAGTCATGTGAACGTAATACATTTATTTGCTAATATTTACTTCCGATTAATTTGTACAGCAGCTAAGTATGAGGTGCAGGTTATTGATAGTTTTAAGGTCAACAACCAGACGTGGATAGCGGATCACTAGTTCGCCACCAATGCACCTGGAGAATATGTTCAAGAGCTGTTGATAACACTAGTCCGCACTTTCAAACTTTTTGTCAGATGATTTCTTAAAAGTTGGTGTGCTTGAATCAAGTTTTTATGCTGATTCCAGAGATAACTTCCGCTTTTGTATCACGTCAGGTTTTTACGCACAATAAGAAGTAATGTCTTTACAATTTTACTAATGAGCGTAGAAAAGTATTCAAATACCATTTCACATAAGGTAAGTTTTTATTCAAAAACATTTTAAGAATGCTCTCAAGATATTCCATAATTTATTTCATTACTACATTTTAACAAAAGAAGAAGCCAAAGTGTATCATTTAATTTTTTCAAACTTTTTCTTCTATGACTTCCTTGCAGATCCTTGAAGATGACTGTCCCTCCTCAACATCCAACAGTAGTCGGCCATCATAGTTTCATTCCATCTCCCCTGGTACCTCATCTCCACTTCCTTAATATCTTGGTGAAAACGTTCACCCTGCTCTTCACTATGATGTCCCAGATTTTCTGGAAAGTAGTCGAAATGTCAATGCAGAAAATGCACCTTTACACTCATATTACGACCCATCTTGTTGAAATTTTCCAACATGATTTCGACAATGGCCTTGTAATTAGGATCTTTGTTATTGCCTAAGAAGTTTTCAGTAACTGATCGGAAGGCGGTCCATGCTTGTATTTCCCTCTCGTTCATTGTCTTCTCAAAATTTTCATCCTTCATCAATTTCTTTATTTGAGGCCCCCCAAAAATTCAGCCTTTAATTTGTCTTGTGTAATGACAAGAAATTTCTTGGAAAGGTACCTGAAGCAGGGTCCATCCTGTGGTAGAGCCCTTACAAATTGCTTCATCAAACCGAATTTTATGTGTAGTGGAGGAAGCAATATCTTTATATCTCTATATTTTTGAAGTGAAATTGTGAATAAACTGTACGTGATAGAAAAAAAATAAAAGTAGTTCTGAAATCAGCATAGAAAGGTGAGTCAGAATCAAGTATTAGTTTTCAGTCATCCGATATCATGCAGACTAGTGTAATTAATTGCATTTTCGCGTAAATAATACTCATGTTATTCACTATCGTGGAAAGAGTAGTATGCAATACACCTACGTAAAATTGGAGAATTCGAAAGTAGAAAATTCTTAAGTTACTCACATACTTTTGAGCGTTTTTACACTTTTCAGAGGTTACCCTTTACTCCCACTCTCCTTTCTTCACGATTCTACCAGCCTTCCTCCTCCAGATATCGACTCATCATGTTAGCTATATCAGTTCTCCAATTTACTCGCGGTCTTCCACGTTTCCTCCTCCCTGAGACCATTCCAAAATAATCGTAGACCATATTTCTTCTGTCATTCTTCGGACATGGCCATGCCACCGGAGAACTCTTCTTTCAATTCTGTTTGTAACTGGTTCGCATCCCATTAACTGCTTTACTTCTTCATTCCGTTTCTTCTACAATCTAGACACTTTGGCTCCTCTACATATCCCATCCATCTCCACTGTCGCTGTATTTTGCTTTTCAGGCTCTCAATTAATATCCAACTCTCTGATCCATACGTCATAATAGTTTTCACTACCGTTCTAAGAATACGCTCTTTTATTTTTTTAGATATAACTGTGCTGCATAAAGCTCCATTCAACATTTTTATAGCTCCGTTTTCCTGCAAGATTTTAAATCGATATCTGCTTGTTACAAAAGCTTTGCACAATGGTGGACAAATACTTAAGCATAAAAAGGGTAGGGTATATTTATGGAAAAACCATTCGACACTATTAACAGGGATGAACTATGGTTAAAACTTATTGAGAAAGGGATGACTGAATAATTTATAAAGAGTATAAGATATTTTTATTGCAAATGATGAATGCTGTGTGAAAATAATCAAGGAAAGAGTTACTGAAGAGAACCGAATAATTCAGGGCTTAGACAAGGCTGCAAACTTAGTCCAGTGCTGTTTAACCTATTTAGAGATAATGTTATAGAAGAGATAAAAATTAATAAACATTCATCAGTTATTAATAATAAGGAAATGCCAGGATTGTTGTTTACAGACGATCTAATGGCAGATTCCATTTCAGTTGTTGGGTGAAGTAAAACTGCTGAATCAATTGTCATATACTGTAAAGATTGGGGTGGAGAATAAACAAAAATAAATCGGAAATCATGATCTTTAAGAAAGGATATAAACTAAGAATGACCGAAAATTTGTATGGGAAGGAACGGAGCTGAAAGAAATGGGGAAAATTGACTATCTAGGAGTAAGGCTCAATAATGCAAGGGATTAGCGAGAACAGAAAAAATCTGATGTGTTACACTCACGTGATTTTCTCTATCTTGTACAACTATTTTTAGAAACGCTTATTCTCCATATGCTTCATGTTAATCGAGATGTTAATCTTATTGCTAATTTCTTGTAGATGCAAGGGGAATTGGTAGGCTTTAAGCGATAGTCAAATATTTTAACGCTGGTTGCTATGTGGCGCATTACATTCTCTTTGCAAGTCCAGGACATAAAAAAATAAATAACGAATTCCCATTTGAGAAAAAGTATAAGTATTAGAAAATTTAAGGGAATAACAAGCAATATCTCGAAAATGGTACACACAATAAAAAAATGTATATGACATAAATTGTGTATTTTAAGGCGATCTACATTTTTTGTGTAGTAAAATTTTGTCTATCTCTTATGGCTTACCAATTATGCAAAAGTCGTTCACAATGAAGAATACTTTTGGATACATTCCCAGAAAATTCAAGATATACATTTCATTTGTCATGAAAATATCTTAAACGTGTGATATTTTAATCAAAATCGTTAAGAGCCATTTTTGAGAAAATTAAAATTTTCGATAAATGTTCCATGTAAAGGGTAATCTGGGGTGGGGAGATTTTCTTGAAAACCTTCGGTTGCATCTCTGGAAGATACTGAACCTAAATACCAAGTTTGGTGTTTATCCGGCTGTTCGTTTCTGAGTTATGCTGTTCACAGACACAGACACACAGACACACACACACACACGGACATGTTTCCAAAAATGTTTGTTTTGGATTCAGAGTGCCTCAAAGCATATATTTCCGGTGAAATCTCGGTATCGAATTTTTGGGTGGAATACAATACTTCCCCTACTTACTATACGTAGTAGAGAAAGTAAAAAGTACTAGCAAAGGGGAAACAGGCAATGCAGGTAATCAGAGCACGTGTGTACAAAATACCAAAAACGCAAATTACGTGGCTAGAAAGGATATAAGGGTGGTGGAAATAAGGATGTTATAAGCAGCAGAGATATGGGGGCTGGAAAAAGGATGGGAAAATGTAGATGCTATACATAAGAATTTTTGCAAAATAACCCAGGGTTTACCAAGAAGTTCACCGAATGGAGTAGCACAAGCAGAACTAGGGAGGGTGGAAGCAAAACGCAAAATGATAGAAAAGGCAATCAAATAGTGATTCAGAATAAAGATACTAAAGGAAAATGTTAAACTAAAGCAATGCTTGGATGTACAGGAGCAAAGAAACGGGGTTAAAGATACAGGCAACATTGGAAATAGGAATGGGGGAAACATGGGCTTAAAACAGCAAATGTAAGGGTTTCTGGAACGAAATAAGAACAAGAGTAGAGGATATTGAAAAGTAAGAAATTATGAGTTATTAATAGATTATGATATTTTAAAATGGAATGGGGAAAAGAAAGATACATGGAAAATGCAACAAAGAGGCCAGAATGGGGTATGATGGGCGAGGACAAGTATAATGAATTTAAGTGCCTTAACAGGGTGAAGAAGGGGGAGAGATGTACTAAACGTAATCGATTACATGACAATTGGAATTATATTTTGGAATGCAATAATACGGGTAAAGGAAGAGAGAATTTTATATTAGAGAAATGGAAAAAAGTTACCAATAGAGCTAAAAGTTAGGAAGATTTTTAATACAAGATCAAATGAATATATGAAGAATGCAGGAAAATATTTAGAAAAAATAGGTTAAAATGGTTGAAAAAAATGTGAAGAAAATGGAGAAAATACGGAAAAAGGGTTATAAGTTAGAAAAATAAGTCGTAGATATATTATACTTCGCTATTATATATACAACAGAATGTTAAATGTAAGGTTAAGAGAAATAATAAGCAATTCCGTTATATTGTATACATGAATAAATTGTATGTAAAGTGTAAAGCAGGCAATAAACCACTCATATATCCTTTCCAACTACCAGATTTATGTAGAATCGAGTCAAGTATTTAAATTTTTTACAGATTTTATGTTCCTTGTGATAGGATAATATCTCGGCCTTCTCCACCCATTACTAAATGTTTTGATTTTTCCACGTTTACCTTCGGTATTTCTACACCGAATGCCTCCAATGGCTTCCTCGTCATATATTTAACATCGTATCGGCACTGAGCTATACATACTTGGTCATCCGCAAAAAACAAGGAATGTATAGTTTCCTGTTTAACTGGCACTTCTATACCCTTACATGATTGTTTCCACTTTTCCAATATATGATATATATAACATGGTAGGGGACATACCCATGTCTTTAGTCGTTTGAAAAAGCACAGTTAATGTTTTATCTATTTCCATTATAGTCTGGCACTTTTTATATGATCTCCTAATAATGGTTATTAATGAAAGTTTAACGCCTATTTCTTCCCGTTCTAGAAAGATAGACGAATTATTGCAAACTATTTCTAAAAGGCATTAAAATGTTTTAATCGCTCATTCAGATAGTGAATTAAAAACGAAACGAATACGTAAACAAGCTTTGGCACCCAAAACCTGAGTACCTGATGTTCATCACCTTGAGTAGGAAAAATCCCAATTAAAATTCCAGCAAGACACCTCTGTCTATTTGGGATTTATAACTCATTTGTTAAGGACATCAACATCCTTGATATGAGTCCTCATCGTGACCCGACATAGTTAAAATCTGACCCTAATAAGCGGTTTTTATTACTAATAATAGTGCTTTAAACGTTAAGGCTGTGATGTGTGTACACGATTGGTGTGGTGAAATGCTAGTATGCATGGACTATGTTGGCAGCTCTGAATGTAAGAATACTACATTGCCATACAAGTGACCGACACAGTGGCGGAGCTCATTAAAAGCACGAACTTGTGAGCAGGAGGTTGGCGGTTCAAATCTCGCAGGGCTGTCCTCCCTAACCGAGGTTTCCTCCAGGTTTTCTGGCAAATACCGGGGAGGTACCGTAAACTTAGACCAGAAACGTTGCCTTCCAAAATTCCTTTCCCAATTATCATTTATTTTTAATGTATTGTGGCGGTTGTATGTTTCTTTTTATACGATTGTTATAAATATATTTCTATAAGACTACGATGTTCAGAACAACATTTGTTTAACAAGAAGGAAAAAATTGGTTTTAGAGATTTCGCGGATGCTTATGTAAGCAGGGAAGTATCGCGTGATCTTAAGGGTTACTTCTTCCGGGAATGTACTGGCTCGTGGATGGAATGAGCAAACCATGCTGTTTACGTCAGTGATGTCTAAAGCACATTGTCAGCATACTTTCTGGTACTTAAACTTAAGAGTTTTTGACGGCTCGCTCTGACGGCTAGACACGTGCTGACAGGAATCTGCGAAAACTCAGTATTTTAACATTTAAATAGTCTTCAGCTGCGCCCCAAGACCGCCGGACCATGGAAAGCCCAGCTTCTCAGGTAAATTTCGTCTCTTGCAGTCTTATCTTTAGTAGACGTGTTTGTAATAATGTAGAATAAAAGTTTAGGCAACTAAACCTTGCTCTAATGTGTATTGTGGTGTAGGACATTGCTATAGATAATTAAAATAAACTTAGAATCAGAGTTACACGTCAATAATTTGCCACTCTTTACCATTGCTCCTACTCGGACATCCCTCTTCAAAGCGTAGCTCTGCCGTCTGGAAACCTAACTACGTCTCCATCCTAGTCCCATGTAGCGAGGACGTCGATGGCCTGTATCACTGTTCACCGCCTGTGGTGACGTGTTAGTAAGACTGCGCATTAAACACTACTGATAAAACTCTAACAAGTGAAAGTAAAAACGAAGAATATAGCAACAAATCGTTCAAAATTACTTTGTTGAATAGCAGATCCCATAAATTGTATTATCTTTACAAATAAGTGCAAAATGTTGAAAAACTAATATACGTCACACGACATTCCCTAGCTACTATCGATTACACTAGTTTTCACGATATCGGATGACTAAAACTAATAAGTGGTTCTGACTCACTGTTTTATGCAGATATCAGAACTGCTTTTAGTTTTTTTTCTATGACGTACAGTTTTTTTTCACAATTTCACTTCAAAAATATAGAGATATAAAGATATTGCTTCCGCCACTACACATAAAATTGGGCTTGATGAAGTAATTTGTAAGGGCTCTATCACAGGATGGACCCTGCTTCAAGTACCTTTCCAAGAAATTTCCCTTCATTACACAAGACAAATTAAAGGCTGGAATTTTTGTTGGTCCTCAAAAACAGAAATTGTTGAAGGATAAAGACTTTGGGAAGACAAATGATTGAGAGAGAAATACAAGCATGGACCGCCTTACCGAAGTTACTGAAAACTTCTTAGGCAATAACAAAGATCATAATTACAAGGCCATTGTCGAAACAATGTTGGAAAATTTCAAGAAGATGGGTTGTAAAGGTGCAAATTATTTCATTACACACTTCCTTGTAGGTACAAGAGGGATACAGAAGGCTATGAAAAACATCCACCTAGGTTCAGAAAGCAGGTTAAGAGGTTTTTAATTGATAACTACTTTTATAATATACAAGACTTTTTTGAGTTCTTTAGCTACAAGGTATAGATACACAATGTAAATAGGATCCTTAAAGCAATGTTCAACTATCTTTCTATGTATATAGTAACCTACTGAATTGTTTATACTTGTGATGTAATTATTTGCAGAAATAGGTTAATCTACTGTAATTGACGAAGCCATGAGATTGTAACAAATTTCAATCGGTGAATAAACTAACTACTATCTATCTATCTATCTATCTATCTATCTATCTATCTATCTATCTATCTATCTATCTATCTATCTATCTATCTATCTATCTATCTATCTATCTATCTATCTATCTATCTATCTATCTATCTATCTATCTATCTATCTATCTATCTATCTATCTATCTATCTATCTATCTATCTAATCTATCTATCTATCTATCTATCTATCTATCTATCTATCTATCTATCTATCTATCTATCTATCTATCTATCTATCTATCTATCTATCTATCTATCTATCTATCTATCTATCTATCTATCTATCTATCTATCTATCTATCTATCTATCTATCTATCTATCTATCTATCTATCTATCTATCTATCTATCTATCTATCTATCTATCTATCTATCTATCTATCTATCTATCTATCTATCTATCTATCTATCTATCTATCTATCTATCTATCTATCTATCTATCTATCTATCTATCTATCTATCTATCTATCTATCTATCTATCTATCTATCTATCTATCTATCTATCTATCTATCTATCTATCTATCTATCTATCTATCTATCTATCTATCTATCTATCTATCTATCTATCTATCTATCTATCTATCTATCTATCTATCTATCTATCTATCTATCGATCTATCTATCTATCGATCTATCTATCTATCGATCGATCTATCTATCCATCGATCTATCTATCTATAGCAAAGAATTGATAGAAAAACCCCGTTTCTTGATTGCTTGATGTTAATCATTAAGGTTGGTAGAAATGCTAGATAAGATATATTGTAACAGATTACAGAACATAGCGGGTTTAGTAATGCCTGCCTTGTTACTATGTACTCTTTATATGAACTCAGGAGAAAATAAAACAATGGCACTTGAAAGTGTATTGCTTGAAATACTGGATCATTCAAAATAACAACAACAAATGTCTTGGAAATGGCTAATGCCAAGAAAAAACGTATGGTCGCAAAATATAAAATAAATGCGAAGGCTTTCAAGACAAGAGTCTATAATCTTCATTTCATAAAGTTCCGGGCATTATGGGTATGGTCTTGAATTGACTTAACTTATAAAGGATGGAGCTGGGTTACGGCTACCCTTAACACTGAAACCTGTAAGGTTTATTTTATTACCTCCTATCTCTATCGTTTTAGTTAAATAGTCCCAATATCTTTTCCTATACGATGTTTGTATGTTTGCTTCATCATAGTTTTCTCATTGTATAATATTTCGCATTTGGATATTTACACTTATTAATCCTTTCCAGCACAATATATTTTCGGCTGAAACAGACTTATAAAACATGATGGATACTTGTGCCCTATAGCTTGTCTTAATCTTGGATTTGTAGCGCAGTAATTAACATCACTAGCTATATTTCGTACCCTTGCAGCTGTGTTACCAAGTCTGTGGAAAAGGATGGGGTGGACTCACGTAAAATAAACGACGATTGACATGTGTGACAACATTATAGCTGAACGCACGCTTCGAGAGAAATAAGTTTTTTAACTTTGTTTTTAATTTTAGTTATACTTATATCAAATTTAAAGAAATATATATCCGAAAGATGAGAGTTCTTGTAAGTGAACCTCGGAAATTAAGATTGTTATCCGAATCCCAACAAAACAATGTACATAATGATGCCATTGGCAGCATTGGGCGGAAAGGGTTAACAATGACATTTAATGTATAACGCTGCCTGTATTCTCAAACTCAGAAGGTAGCCAGCCAGTGATGAGCTTTTGCTTCGGCGTGTTGAGCAGACAAAAGCCAGCAATATCGAGCCTAAAGGGGACTGAAGAGTCATTTCTACTTAGCAATCCGACTTGTGTTAGCACATGCTTGAAAAGATGATATAAAGTACGACCTTTTCTAGTAGCTGCAAAGACCTTCGCCCACGAAGCTGCTTCTGGGGTTGTAAAAGAAGGGAGCTTTACATGATTGGATGACTCTTGGTTTCCATAGTTACCGCCTGGATAAGAGTCTGTCTCGAGTATGTAGCATGTGTTTATCATTCTCTAACCCCCTTCTCACCTGGTGAAAGAGTCTTCTGCCTGTGAAGGGTGGCTGTTGTGCATTTACAATGGAATCTCCTACTGCAGCACTTGCAGTATTTCTTTCTGTACTCAACCTACACGCCAATTTTAGCACTTCTTTTCTATGGAACAATGCAGGAAAAGACTAGCATAAGAGCTCAAACTATTTCGAAGATCATGGAAATAGATAAATGGCATTAGTATGATGCAGCTGATTAAAGTATCTTAAGACTTTATTTTGTAACTCTTTAAATGCATAGGGAGAATCGCATATGTCTCTGCTGGATACGGTACTTTTATTTCGTTTTCTTCATGTTTAATGGCTTTTTGCTGCGATATGGCTCCTTAAGAGTAAGAAGGTAGGCATGAGGCAGTATTTTTAACACTTAAGTGATTTCAGTCTAATTATATAATATAAAAAATAACAGTCCGCCTTATAGCAATTTTTGTATAATATAATACACAAAATGTATATAACAGTCATTGTATTATGTTTATATTAGTGTGTACATGTATAATAATATTATGTGAATGTATTACGTAATTTAATAATGTTGGAGTTGTGAGAATAGAGGTCGAAAGTTGCTAACGATGAGGTAACAATGAGGTAACCTTGAGGGAATAATGAATTGAAACGTTTAATAATGCTACTAGTAATTCTTGGAACAATAATGTAATATTTAACAGTTTATAAATAGCCAATCAACAACCAGAAAAGTTAAAATTTAAATAAAAGTATTCTATTGAAGTAAAATTAGCCAATTAGAGGCTTGAAATAGAGAAATTTACAAATTTAAGTGGTAAACGCCAGTCACAAGAAGGCAACGTACCTGAGCAGTTCGTTCGCTCGGTACGTATTCAGTGAGAGACATATAAAATTCATTACGGCGAGAATATTATAAAGTTTACGTGTTTAAAAGTGCAATTAATAAAAAATCTCACAGCTCTCTACATCAGTGAAGTGTTATTTAATCGTGTGAAGTATTAATAAAAGGAGTGAAGTAAAAATTATAATTTGTGTAAGCCTACATTCTTTAGCCGCATCACCCCCTGCAAAGAGATGCATGTTTCTACAAATTAATGCTGACGCAGCCGAGGCAAACATAAATATATGTAATATTTAAAAGAAACATAAAAATACAAAGTTGATTCCTAAACGTAGGGGCGAAGGCCACCGGAAAGTAAAATTGGGGCGAAGGCCACCGGAAAGTTTGTATCGTACGTGGTTGCAACTACTTCAAGTTTTGCTCCCCAACAGTGGAACTACAATACAACTCCTCCTGCAAAGTACTCCTCCTTCAAATTGGCTTTCCAACAATGAGGCATTCAACTTTCTCAGGCATTGGAAGTTGATTTTACAAAAACTGTAGAAAATGCCGTGTTGCTACTTATTCAATGATGCTGATATAACTCATTATTTCTCATAAGTTATAAGCAAAATCGCTGCCTTCTGTGTAAACCGTCACATTCTTCGGAATGACTCCGTTTACTTGAATTCATCGTGGTAGAAAATCGATTTTCGATTTTTATTGTTATACTTTATTTGTACTTTCTTGTTTCATATTCCGCTTTCAACACTCCAATAGCTGTGATATTTAAGAAGTAATTCGGAAATTTAAAAGTTGGTGCGCATGCATTTTGCTTGATACTGCAATTTTCAAATGGATTTTTCTGCAATACCTTTTCATCAACATGTTGCAATATTCAAATTGCTCCTTGTGATGCAAATATTAGCCAATAAACAAAGAAAGGTTTATATATACAGGGTGTATCATAAGTCATAGCGCAAACTGAAAAGATTGAAAATATACGATAATAGAAGCAAAAAAGTTGCAGTAAACACGGGTCCGCAAACAAGCCGTGTGCGAGATTTATTATTGCCACTGACGTGAATTGCTTGAGAATGTTCCCCTTGAGCAACCTCGGAATATGCGGTACATCCATAACGGAGCACCGGCACATTTTGCTGTTACTGTAAGAAGACATCACGTTGTCCAAGATGGATAGGTTGAGGAGGACCTGTACCTTGGCCTCCACGATCACCTGATCTCAATACTTTGGATTTTTCTGTATGGGGTCTCCTCCAAAGTGCAGTGTACAGTACTCCCGTTGATACCGTTGAAGTACTGGAGCAGAGAATTGTACGTGCTTGTCAAGAATTCCGAGTTCATTCGGGGATCTTTGAAGGAATTCGAAAATCACGCAGAGACGAGTATGGCATTGCATTCAGATGCAAGGACGACACTTTGAACACCCCTTTTGACAGGGAAGAGTATACAATATTAATAACATATAACATACTAAAGTAGAATTGCATTCCTGTTAGGTTAAGCTATGAGGCAACTTAGAATGGCAATTATTAAACGAAAGAGTTATTTTTCAAATTCATTTGTACTAATTAGGGCGAAGTTGCTTAATGAAGTCAGTGACGGCTTGTAATTACACATTTGCAATTATCTCGCACATGGCTCGTTTGCGGACCCATGTTTACTGGAACGTTTCTGCTTCTACTATCGTATACTTGCAACCGTTTCACTTTGCCGTATTAATTATGATACAGCCTGTATAGTGCATAATACTCGTGCAATTACATGCTACATGTAATTCTTAGTGCATAAATGAGAAAATCTATGACATCAGTATTTCAGAATTTTGAACAAACTAATGGATATCAATAAAAAAGTCGAAGTCAAGACCATTTATTATGGTTTAATGGCGCAGAAATTTAATTTTTAGCCAGTACTCATCACGAGGAGCATTTTGAGAAAGTGCAATATTGAACCTAAAAGTTTAGTAAACAATTAATTTTTCAGTAATAGTTTAACTTAAATGTTCCAAATTCAGTATTTTATTTGTAGAGCACTGTCATTTATTGCATAAAAATTTGAAGTCAATAGATAAAAAATTGTGCATTTTAGTATTTTTACCAATGGGTTGTCTTGAGTTGGCAACGCGCTATTTTCGTTACTCAGCTGTTCTCATTAAGTACGGGTAGTTTAAATATTTAATGATTGCATTCCCTAAAAATATAGATCGTGCAAAATATATCATACACTGTGATACAGTACGTATTTTTGAGTCTCGAAAATGGAAGAGGTACGTACTAAAATTGAAATGAAAGGATGGAAGCGAGTCTGTCCTTTGTGGTATACCAATTATAAAAAATCTGATGTGTTACACTCACATGACTTTCTCTACTCTTGCACAAACTATTTTTACAAACTCTTATTCTCCATCTACTTCATGTTAATCGAGATGAACATTTGCAGACTCTATCTTATTGCTAATTTCCTTGTAGATGTAAGCGGAATATATATTTACAAGGACAATATAGAAATATAGTAGCCTTTAAGCACATACATATCTCTTAATAGCTGGTTGCTAGGTGCAGCACCATTCTCTTTGCCACAGATTAATACTCTTTGCATATCCAGGACAAAAAAATCTGATGTGTTACACTCACATGACTTTCTCTACTCTTATACAATCTATTTTTACAAACGCCTATTCTCCATATGCTTCATGTTAGTCGAGATATCGAGATGTCAATCTTATTGCTAATTTTCTTGTAGATGCAAGGGGAATATGCTAGGTTTTAAGCGATAGTCAAATATTTTAATGCTGGTTACTATGCGGCGCATTCCGTTCACTTTGCATGTCCAGGATATAAAAAAAATGAATAACGAATTTGAGAAAAAGTATAAGTATTGGAAAATTTAAGGGAATAACAAGCAATATCTCGAAAACGGTTCACTCAACAACAAAAATGTATATGACATAAATTGTGTATTTTAATGCGATCTACATTTTTTGTGTAGTAAAAGTTTCTCTATCCCTTAAGGTTTACCAGTTATGCAAAAGTCGTTCTAAATGAAGAATACTTTTGGAGACATTCCCAGAAAATTCGAGATATACATTTAATTTCTCATGACAATATCTTAAACATATGATATTTTAATCAAAATCGTTATAGCCATTTTTGAGAAAATTAAAATTTTCGAAAAATGTTCCATGTAAAGGGTAGTCTGGGGTGCGGGAATTTTCTTGAAAACCTTCGTGTCGCATCTCTGGAAGATACTGAACCTAAATACCAAGTTTGGTGTTTATCAGACTGTTCGTTTCTGAGTTATGCTGTTCACAGACAGACACAGAAACACACACGGACATATTTCCAAAAATCTGATGTGTTACACTCACATGACTTTCTCTACTCTTGTACAAACTACTTTTACAAACGCTTATTCTCCATATGCTTCATGTTAATCGAGATATCGAGATGTCAATATTATTGCTAATTTTCTTGTACATGCAAGGGGAATATGGTAGATTTTAAGCGATAGTCAAATATTTAAGCGCTGGTTGCTATGTGGCGCATTCCATTCTCTTTGCATGTCCAGGACATAAAGAAAATGAGTAACGAATTTGAGAAAAAGTATAAGTATTGGACAATTTAAGGGAATAACAAGCAGTATCTCGAAAACGGTTCACTCAACAAAAAAATGTATATGACATAAATTGTGTATTGTAACGCGATCTACATTTTTTGTGCAGTAAAATTTTGTCTATCTCTTATGGTTTACCAGTTATGCAAAAGTCGTTAAGAATGAAGAACACTTTTGGACATTCCCAGAAAATTCGAGATATACATTTCATTTGTCATGAAAATGCCTTAAACATATGATATTTTAATCAAAATCGTTAGAGCCATTTTTGAGAAAATTAAAATTTTCGAAAAATGTTCCATGTAAAGGGTAGTCTGGGGTGGGGGGATTTTCTTGAAAACCTTCGTGTCGCATCTCTGGAAGATACTGAACCTAAATACCAAGTTTGGTGTTTATCCGACTGTTCGTTTCTGAGTTATGCTGTTCACAGTCACACAGACACACACACAGACACACACACGGACATGTTTCCAAAAATGCTTTTTTTGGATTCAGTGAGTCTCAAAACATGTATTTCCGGTGAAATCTCGGTATCGAATTTTTGGGTCGAATGCAATACTTCTCCTACTTACTATACGTAGTACAGAAAGTAAAAATGCTCCTACTTACTATACGTAGTACAGAAAGTAAAAATGCTTTTTACTTTCTCTACTACGTATAGTAAGTAGGGGAAGTATTGCATTCGACCCAAAAATTCGATACCGAGATTTCACCGGAAATACATGTTTTGAGACTCACTGAATCCAAAAAAAGCATTTTTGGTGAACATGTCCGTGTGTGTGTCTGTCTGTGTGTCTGTGAACAGCATAACTCAAAAACGAAGAGTCGGATAAACACCAAACTTGGTATTTAGGTTCAGTATCTTTCAGAGAGGCGACACGAAGGTTTTCAAGAAAATCCCCCCACCCCAGACTACCCTTTACATGGAACATTTTTCGAAAATTTTAATTTTCTCAAAAACGGCTCTAACAATTTTGATTAAAATATCATATGTTTAAGATATTGTTATATGTTTAAGATTATTTTTAAGAAAATATCCCTAAAATATTCTATACAAGCATTTTCGGTGCCAAATTCCCCAGAAAATCTCCATACTACACCCTTAAATACAAAAATATGCATGGATTCGTTTTAGCTTTTAAGATATGCTGTTCCCAGACAGATAGACAACAGATAGGCAGGTAGAAAGAAACAGAGACAGATACAGACACATGTACATTTTCTGGACGTTTCTATTTTGATATAATGGGTCAAAAAACATAATTTCTGTTGAAAACTCGATGTTGAACTTTGGATAAAATGCGGTGAAAAGCACAGATAAGAAAGGTAGCAGTAGCGATATACAGTTCTATTTCAGCTACAAAACCTTATAAGTATTTAGCGAAACAATATCTAGAGCAGGGATACCCAACCTTACAGAGAAAGGAGATGAAGGAAGATTCCCTTCCCACTTCTTTTCATTCTTACTGTCAAGGACTGAAACTTGAATGGGTTAACTCTTTAAATATAGTAGTTGGAGTGAACCATGGACTTTGAACCGTAGCTTTTAAGAGAACAGGTTGGGCTTCACTGATGTAGAAAATGAAACACATCGTTGGTTTCTTTTCGGTAAAAACAGAAATGAAATGGAATAGTCTCTGCGATCAAATGATTGGTATACTGTCTTCTAAACCCAAAAGGTTCCAAAGGAAAAGGGGAAGTAATTCTCTGATCAGAATTATTCCTTGAACTCCACATAGTTTAGGAAGTATGGATGTAAGAGCTACCTCGAATGTGGTGCAGTTATTTCAAATCAACAAAACTAAATATACGATTAGACATGTTAAGGACATTAGGTAGAGATCGCAGTGTATTTTTGCACTTTTTTGCAATTGAAAGTAAGCCAGTTTTCTCTAGAATTACACCATCTAGGACAATGAACATTTTACTGCTTTTTAAACATGGTTCTCTGAGTATACCGATCTATTTAGCTAACTTTAAAATTTTTAATTATAAAAATATTTAAAAATCGTAAAATAATTTCTGAAAAATATTTTACTTACATCTAAAGGAACAACTTTCTCTGAAAATAAAGATCAGAACTCCGCCAATTTTTTAATTATGAACTTTTTATGAATAGCTCAAGACAGCCGGTTATCTATTTGTCTATTTGAGGGACTATTTAATTTGTAATTTTTTCATCTAAACAATGTAATTTATGATTAAAATCTTTAACCTCTTAAATGCAGCTAAACATTCTGTTCAATCACAACAAATTTAAAACTTCTGAGTTAAATAGATTTTGGGAAAACTGCACCTAAAGCTTAAAAAATAAAAACTTACGGGAATTGACAAAAAACAAGGTGAGCACATTGTTACATACCAATGCACTACAACATCTCTTGACCATAAGCGCCATTTAAAGGTCCAAATAACAAAACGAAATATTACATATGTATGTACCTTACACAATTTATAATTGATTAGAAAAAAAATAATTGTTTCAACCCAGATTTCCATCAAGTGTTCTTAAGGGCGGCTTAAACAAATATTATCTCATGTGTTACAATCACACGATTTTCTCTACCCAATGATATTTATTTTTATATCTGTTTTACAAATTAGTTTTATAAAAGCTTATTTTTCTGTCTACTCTATGTTGAGATAAAGGTTCACAGAAATGCTTTAATTACACATTTCGATGTGGTTACAAGGGGCGTTGTAAGAGGCTGAAGCGATGGTCAATCTTTAAAAATCGGATCGTCATATGCTGGCTTTGAAACTCCCTTCTTTGCATGATACGAGAAGCAAAATAACAGTGACTTTAACAATTGAAAAACGTATATAAAATATTCGAACATTCAAATCAATAACGAATATATTGGAAAGTAGTAATGCCACAAGATAATAATTTTACATAAATTGTTTGCCTCAACTTTATGTTTTTTGTATGGAAGTGTTCAGTTATACATAATTTTTGGGTGGTAAGATTTTCCTGAATATATTGTGTGGCTTCTTTAGAAGATGAACTTAACTATCAAGTTTGGTATTTGTCCTACATTTCGTTTTTGAATTGTGTTGTTTCAAACACAAGGAGATAGACAGACACAGGCATTTTTCTAAATTTTCTTTGAATTTAGGAGACATCAAAACTTGCATTTCCGGTGAAATCTTGGTATCGGATTCTTGGGTGGAACGGAATAGTTTCCCTGGTTACTAAAGCTAAGAAATAGCTAAAGTAAAAATTTAGCGAGCGGGATGGCTCAGGCGGTAGCGTTTGTGACCCGCATTCGGGAGGTCGTGGGTTCGATTCCCGTGGCCGACCTTCCTGACCCAAGGGTTTTCTCGGAAGTTTCCCAGGGTCGCCAGGCGAATGCTGGGTAGGATCATTACATTCCCCAAGTTTCCTGTCCCTCCATTTCACCTCCATTCTCATTTCACTTCACCTTTCTTCTGCTTGTTTTCTTTCAGGGTTGCAAGTGTCGGCGGGAGGTCTCAGCGTGTGCATGGCAGGGAAAAAGGATGCTCTGCCATCTGCTTGTTGTGCTTCCTATTCCGGCCCCCTCTGTCTCCTCTCACCTCATCCCTCCCTCCCTGGGCGCCCTGTCAGGGGCCTAGGAACAAAAGATCTGCGTAGGTCGAGGTTCTAAGTCCCCCTCCACTTCTAATCCTATCATATCTTAAAGCATTGAAATTAATTATGTTTATCTTAGTATGAAAATGATTTCAACAGTGACCATAGCTCATTCAATTGGTGCGGGTAAAATCAGAAAACAATTACACATTTTCGAAAATGTAGACTAACAACATTGTTGCTGATCGAAGACATTCTACTACATGCTTGTGGGATGCACACAATGAAGGTTATAAGAGCAGGTTGTACAATATCTATGCATTCGAAAACCAGTCAAAAAATATGAAGATAGCGTAATGAATATGTAGAAGAATATTCAAACATTCAAAAGAGAGAGATTTCGGCGTGAACATAAGAAATTAATGGATTCTCAACACAGTGGTTCTAAGAGCACACTGGCTAGGTTATGAACAACTACTGCTAGTCTGCAGCGAGCAGATCGACTCTCGTATGTTGATGACAACATTACGGGAAACTTTGTGTTTTTTTTAACAAGGTACGGTTGATACACGGTCATGGGTAAGAATGTTGGCACTTGCCAAGAATCTTGAGAACTACTGGTAATCGTTGTGTTTCGAGTATAACCATTCTATATTTAGTGTCACATTTGCAGATTTGAGGACCCATGATTTGAATTAGTGCTCCAAAATCACTTGGTGTCCCTGATGACATTTTTAAATCCCGCACCATCCTTAACTTCAAGTGCTTTAAAATATTTTTAGTATATTCTGGACCACGTTGGAGAAATTTATGCGTCCACCGTCTTTTACTTTTTTCTTGAACGAGTAATATATCATGCAAGCAGCCCTAATGCCCGCAGCTATTTACAAACGGTCATGTTTCCGACTAGGTGTGGAAAAACTTTGAACACTCGTGTAAATTTAGTGAGGTTCCAAAAACTGTTCACAAACATTCAATGCATTTGTTTATCTGTTCAGTGCATTTGTATTTTTGTTTGTGGGCATTGCTGACTAGGCCTAAGGGTTTGAATAATGGCTATTTACATCGTACATTTGCACTGCTCCTTTTAGAGCGCCCAATTAAAGTAAAAAAATAATTATAATTCATTGAAATTAAATTTCAAATATTTACACAAATTAGTTATGATTGACAAATTAAGAAATGTTCTGCTGAATTAATCTCACTTATTGTCAGCTCATTTGTTCATATTCGCAGGATTCTAGAACATGTTCTATAGTTCGAAAATGTGTTGTTCTTTGTTCTTTATTGGTTGTTATGGTTAATCTAAAATATTATATCTCTAGCGACCACCAGTTTTCAGTATTTCAAATGGAAAATATTGATCCTTGGACATCTGCCACACCTCAAAATGCAATGAACACTGATCTTGAGGGTTAAAAAATAGTCATCGTAATCCGTAAGTTTCTGTAAATGCAAAACCTCGTAAATGTAGGATTTGCATAAACGTGTCGGCCGTAGCTGATGATGGGAGAAACATATCTCCCAAAAGCGCTCCTTAGAATGGCCACATCTAGCGCTAATGTGATGGGAATTAATAAGTAACGACTCAGTTTAAATTATCGAGGTTCTGCTACTTTAATCTTTTTAACACAGAACCTCGTAAATTATGAATGTCAGATTTTAGCAGTGTTTTTTTCCGCAAAGAATGGGCGTTGTTGATGACAATTAGCTGGCTATGCTTTTCAAGTTTGCGTATTGTGCTAGTGAGGGGCTGGAGTAGTCTATGTAGATTTGATATTTAAATAAATAAATAAATAAATTATTATAAACCATTAATAAATAAGCTACTATTTGAAAACTCTACTAATTATACAAATACTATTTTTGGTAATAAGGAAAGGTAGTCATTTAAGACTTCAGAGTAAGCCTATGAATTCGTTATTGATCTACTAGAGCTATTTACATAACAGTATAGGAAAGGGAGTAAGAGCCGAGGCCGGAATATCGAATCGATTCCTGAAAAAAAAATACTTTCTGCAGTTATGCACAATACTTTGCTTCACACTATGTCGAAATACTTCATTTATTGGTTAAATATTATACTGTGTATTATGTTGGGCATGGGCACAGTCATATGTTTCATATTCCCATTGCAGGGCCAATGCATTCGTGTTGTGTTAAAATAGGAAAGTAACTGAAAGGAAAAGTTCAATTTGAGGTACTGGTTTGTAGATGGAAAAACTTGAAATTCCAGATAGTATGAGACAAATAATATAAACAATAACATAAGCAGTTAGCCTTCGTTTAGGACCTCCCGTTTTACTTTCTGTACTGCTTACGGCGTTCCATCCAAAAATTCGATGCCGAGATTTCACTGGCACTACACGTTTTGTGTGCTCCCCTGAATAAAAAAGGTTTTAAGAAAACGGTTTCGTGTACGTGTGTGTGTCTGTGAATATCATAGCTCAAAAACGAAACATCAGATAAACACTAAGCTTGGTATTTAAGTTCAATATCTTCCAAGGAAGCGACACGGGAATTTTCAACAACACAGACTAACCTTTACTTGGAAAAAACTTCTTTATTTTTTATTTTCTCAAAAATGACTAACGATTTTGATTAAAATACCATACGTTTAAGATGTTCACATAACAAACAAAATGCATATCTAAAATTTTCTGCGAATAGCGCGTGAACACTCATGATTGTATGACTTTTTATATATGGTAAATCGTAAAAGACAGACAAAATCCTGCTACTCAAAATATGTAGATCTCGTTAAAACAAAGAATAAAGTATGTCATTTGTTTTAACTTTCTCTAATACGTATAGTAATTAGGGGAAGTATTGTATTCCACCCAAAAATTCGATACCGAGATTTCACCGGAAGTACATGTTTTGAGGACCCCTTAATAAAAGAAAACAATTTTTAGAAAAAGGTTCGTGTGTGTGTGTGTGTTTGTATGTCTGTGTGTGTTTGTGAACAGCCCAACTCAAAAATGAAAAGTCGGATAAATACCAAACTTGGCATTTAGGTTCAGCACCTTCCAAAGATTCAACACGAAGGTTTTCAAGAAAATTCCTCCACCCTAAATTACCCTTTACATGGAAAAGTTTTCGAACCTTTTGATTTTCTATAAAATAGCTCCAATGATTTTGACTAAAACAGAATATACTAAATATATTTACATGACAAATAAAATGCATATCTTGAATTTTCTGGAGATAGACTTTGAAGTCCGCTTCAGTTGGAAAAAGTTTCGTATAATCTTGTACAACTGCTAAACGTTAAGCGATATACGAAAACATGCTACACAAAACAATTTAGATCTCTTTAAAACACACAATTTACTTCAAATAAGTTTCTTGTAGCATAAGCCATTTCTGAGATATCCGTTATTGAAAGTTCGAATTGGTCAATCTTTAAAGTCCTTTCAGCTCTGAGTTTTTCGCGAAACACTATGGCATTTTAAGGCCAGCAAATAGCGTCCAGTTCTTAAACATGTTACAATCGCTGTTCCCTTTGAGTATGCAACGAAATGTGTAATGTAGCTATTTCTGCAAAACTTTATTTGGATTAAAATGCAGTGGATGTAAAAATGAGCTTTAAAAATAGTTTGTGTACTCACTATTCTATGATAGAGGGTAGAGAAAGTCATATGGATATATCACATCAGATTTTTTTGTTGTAGTTATCCAAAGAGCACGGAATTTCAAAGCCATCATACAGTAGCCCGCTGTTTAAAAAGTGACTATCGCTTTAGCCTTCTGTATCCTTCTTATGCCTGCAAATAAACGAGTAGATGTGTAATAAAGTAGACAGAAGAATAAGATTTTGAGGAAGTTTGCTGAACCAATCCGCGGACTTCATAGCCATACTATATATTAAAGAAGAGCAAACTTTTCATGTTATGATGTGTAAAGAGTAAGCAAACTTTATCTCAGAATGAAAGTCAAGAGTACCATCATTTATTCTGTCCAAGAGAGAGGTTGCCATCCACAAATCGCCTGAGGTGTTACGCATCTGTTACTGCGGCGGATGCATATTAAAATGGAATATCTAGGTCGTCTGCTGGTGTTGCCAAAGCCCGACCCTGTCCATAAGGCTTGTCACGAACGCTCAATTACTCTGCCTATAAAAACAGCTGTATCACAAGGTGCATCGCGGATTTTGGGTATTTATACCCACGTACTGTCATTAATACTCATCCTAGCCTGATTTCCAGCAGGTTGGCAAGTCTGAACTGACCTTTGGGAAATCATTCTGAAAGTTCTTCACGCAGTGGCTACCTTTAATTTAGAAAGCGCGAATAAATCGACCGCCCTCTTTTTCCTTTCATTAAAAAGCACAGGTGTTATGCTAGATTTTACTCTCAACTCATCCACATCCAAGGAACAGAATTCAAGAAAAATGCTTATTCATTTATTGCCCTAAAAATTGTATCACACGACGCGCAGTAATCGGCAAAATACGAGTAAATGATACTGAAAGTATCGATAATTTGTTGCCCAAGTTCCCATAACAATGAAGATAGTTTGACACGCTCTAAATTGACTCTCTGCTGATTTCTGCAATTATGCTTCTCACAGAAGAAGAGAAGGTGTTTATCGTGTAACATTATTTACGGTCATACGGAATAGCACATCAGAATGTGCCGAGTTTGATTCGCGTAAAGAACAGCAATGTTAGCTGTCGTTGGCAAGTTCGTCGTTTGTCAGCAAAAGAACAGGTTGTCCAACAACCGTCCAACAGGTGACAGAGTCGCCAAAGCGTAGTCTACAACGAACATCCTGAAACTGGTTTGACCGATAGGTCTGTTCGGCGGATGTTTAAGGAACTGGGTGAATTTGCATACCGGATTCAACTTTCCCACTGTCTAACCAGAGGAGTGCACGAGACCGATTGGAGTATTATAACCAACTGTTATGACATATGAGGATAGTTCCCGAGGTCGTGGGTTCAAACCCGGCGGAGGGTCATGGATTTTTTCCGGCGTAAAACTTCTTAGCATGGCTTCCTTCGGAAGGGAGATAAAGACGGTGGCCCCGCGTCGTAGATTTACGGCACGTAAAAGAACCTCACACCTGATAAAAAGGCCTCTGAGCAAAATTTCCTGTCTTTCATGCCCAATATAGAATAGTACGCTAAGAACCATAGCAGTTAAAGAACGTCCATAAATAAAACTAAATTTAAGATTTCTTCTGCAATATATGGTTTTCAGATAAAAGTCATATTCGCCTTGATGGCAATATTAACAAACAACTATTTTTTATGGTTTAAACGGCCCGAGTCGATTTACAGAAACCACTGTGCAATGCGAGTGTTATGTCGTCTTTTTGAGTCCTTAAGGTTGAGGTAGTATTTTATATCACAACACTGTGAATGCCAGAGGGATTGTAGTGTAAACTAACATTATTGTATGACAATGACTTTAGATGTTTGTTAGCCATAAGCATTGTTAGGAAATAAGTTTACACGGCCTCACTGAAACTGACCATAGAGTGGGTAACAATGAAGCGAGGGGGTGAGTTGTTTATCACTAAGAAGAGACAAACAAATGACGTCAGGGTAGCGTGCCTTTCTTTAGAAATGGAGGGAATATCTTCCCTAGCGTATATATGCTAGTAGTAGTGATTGGCTGGAAAAACAGACGCAATGTTGGCGCGATTTGGTAACCAATAGCAGCTGCATTATAATGTTTAGGCATTTCGAGGTGAAGGAGTATATATTCTCGAGCCATAAGCAAGTATCGCGCAGTTCTACAGAATCATTCACGAGGTACACGTCGCGCAGTCTTGAGGAATCTCTAGTGAGGTGCATGTCATACAGTTTGGTTGAATCTCTCGCATCGTAAAGTTAGTTACAAAATGGGAAGTACGCGGCAACTAATACGAGAGTAATTACATTCGCAAATATAATAGTTTCAGTCAGGCGTGTATAAAGATTAACGATGTGAACTATTAATTAAGTGTGACGGCAATAAAAGTGTAGAAACAAACTTTTTTATCAGTGTTATCTTTTAGTAACAACTTCTTTCCGTTTACACGCCCTGCTCAGAGATATTTGCTCGACTGAGTAATAATAGCTAGCCGGAGGACAAAGAACCCAAAATTCAAAATAATAAAACAATAACAGGCGCCCAGTAACAAAAGATAACACGAACAGATTACTACGGCAAGGTGAATCCACGCTGTTCAACATACCAACAGTTAACAACATTCAACAGCTAACAAAACGTTCATACAACATGTTGAAACTGTGAACTTTTAATATTCCATCCAAAGCGTTTGACTTGTTGGGACAACAAAATCTTTAAACTAAAAGCAGAATGGATTCCAGTGATGAGGATTTGGCTAATGCTACTTGAGAGTGTGCTTGGTAAGTAATGAAAAAGGAAGAAAACAAGAATAATGTGGATGAGAACCTAACTGATTAATGGCACAGGACTGAAAATATTTTGAACTTAAAACTAAGGTGAGGTTTGGTTTCAAAACTTTCTTGAGAACCGGACTGGAGGCTTTTTGTATTTCTTGCGCAGGGTGAGATTATAGTTTTTTCGACATCACCTCTGGAACAACAATAAATTAAACACAATTCCGCATAATTATCTGTTGTCCCTGTGCTCTTTGCACAAAAGAAGAGTCCCACGAAGAGTCTCAATATAATCTTATTGATTGATGAATGGCTATTTTATTTCGTCCAGTCCATAGCTTCACGTGGAGCAAACCAAATTAAGGATACGAGCTCAGAAGAATACTGAACTACTGAGCACCTAGCACGTAAGAATAGCTTGCAGGAGTCTAAGTACCCGTTTGAGTCCGGAAACGCCCGAAGCTCGCCCGATCAGATACAAAGAGCGAAGACTAAGACCTCCATCGAAAGTGGAAAACACCCAACATGTTAAAGGTGTCAAACACAAGACTCTCGGCTAACATGTTAAGTCAGTCCTATGATCGAAATTTGGCCAACACGAAACATGTTAAAATGTTGCACTTGACAAGTTTTGTTAAATGTTTATCAGTGTAGACACGGTTTTACAGAAACCTCTGTTCATCAACATGTTCAAGAATCATCAGAAAAGTTATGATCAACGTGTGTGGCGCACATTTTGAATACGTTCCAACGCTATTAGCTAACATTTCAGTGTTCGTTTTCTTTACCGCGTACTGTATAATGAAAACTTCTTATATAATCTTATTTTACCTCTTTTCTTACATCTTACCTCTTTTCATCTAGGCTGTATCTGTGACTCTTTTAAAAGCATTTATAGGTGATAGAGGGAATCACCACGAATACTTTTATATCGGAACACACGCTCGCAAGTTAGCTAGATTTCATATTAGCAATTGCTTCCTGTAATCCATTTCTAAATGATATTTTTTATTAGAATTGCTTGTAAGACACACAGGATAATTCTGGGCATCTTCGAAAACTTGCAGCATTTCTAGGCCTGCTGTTGCCACGCTTGAATTACAAGACCTTACAAGCATTTGGTGTAACTATCAGTTATATATTTAAACATTGTAGTAAGAGTGCACAGCGTTTTGGATTTGTAATTAAAAAAATCTGATGTGTTACACTCACATGACTTTCTCTACTCTTGTACAAACTATTTTTACAAATTCTTATTCTCCATCTATTTCATATTAATCGAGATAAACATTTGCAGAAACGATCTTTTGACATGCAAAGAGAATTACATTTTACACATATCGACCAGTTCTAAAAATATTTGACTATCGCTTAAGGCGTACTATGTTTTGTATTTGCAAGGGAAATATAGAAATACAGTAGCATTTAAGCATAGACATATCTCTTAATAGCCGGTTGCTAGGTGCAGCACCATTCTCTTTGCCACAGATTAATACTCTTTGCATAGCAAAGACAAAAAAAGTGAATAACGAATTCCCATTTGAGAAAAAAAAGTATTGAAAAATTTAAGGCAATAACAAGCAATATTTCGAAAATGGTTCACTCAAGAAAAAAAATGTTTATGACATAAATTGTGTATTTTAACGCGATCTATACTTTTTGTCTATCTCTTATGGTTTATCAGTTATGCAAAATTCGTTCACAATGAAGAATACTTTTGGAGACATTCCCAGAAAATTCGAGATATATATTTTATTTGTCATGAAAATATCTTAAACATAAGATATTGTAATCAAAATCGTTGGAGTCATTTTTGAGAAAATTAAAATTTTCGAAAAGTGTTCCATGTAAAGGGTACTCTGGGGTGGGGGGATTTTCTTGAAAACCTTCGTGTTGCATCTCTGGAAGATACTGAACCTAAATACCAAGTTTGGTGTTTATTCGACTGTTCGTTTCTGAGTTATGCTGTTTACAGACACACATACAGACACAAACACACACACAGAGACACATTTATGGTGCAATCTAGGTATCGAATTTTTGGGTGGAATACAATATCAACCGTACTTACTATATGTAGTAGAAAAAGTAATAAATATAACTGCCTAACAACAAAATGTTTCCGGACATAGGTACTTATCTGTGTAAAAGTCGTTCATACATAACCTCTGAAGTTTTGTAAGAGAGTCAGAGTTTGCCTTTAAAACTTATGCACTGAAGTAGCATTTAACGGGAGAATCGAATCTATTAGTGATCTAAAATAAATAAAATCTGCATGGGCTGGCCCTGTAACTCAATGGCAGAGCACCTGCATGCTATGCGAGAGGTACCAGATCCGATTCCCGTCTGGGGTTGAGAATTATTCTCTAGCCAAGATTATTCCCTAACCTCCAGAGTCTCAAAGCATGAATGAGAGTGCGAAAGTGTATGCGTGTGATCTAATACATGAAATCCAAAGAAAAATGAAAAAAAAATCTGATGTGATACATTCATATGCCTTTCTCCATCATCTATCGTTTATTAGTGGATATACAAAATATTCTAACTAAGCTTATTTTTCTGTCTACTACGTTTTAATCCAAATAAACCTTTGAAGAAATAGCTACATTACACATTTCGTTGCAGTTACAAAGAGAACAGTGATAGTCAAATCTTTTAGAACTGCACGCTATATGCTGTCCTTAAAATTCCATACTGTTTCCGTGAAATCGCGAGGAACAGCTTAATGTTGACAGAGCTTTAAGAGAATGACCAACAAATGAACAATTTGAGCCATTAATAACTGATGCCTCAGACATGGCTTACGCCACAAAAAGCGTATTTGAAATAAAGTGTATATTTCAAAGAGATCCATATTCTCTGTATAGTACTTTTTCGTCTATCCCTTAATGTTTACCAGTTATACAAGGTTATACAAAATTCCTTCCGAATGAAGAGCACTTTACAGGTGATTCCCAGAAAATTCAAGATATGAAGTTTATTTCTCATGTAAATATCTTTAATCCATGGTATTTTAATCAAAATCGTTAGAGCCATTTTTCAGAAAAAAATTCGAAAGAATCCTCCATGTAAAGCGTAGTCTGGGGTGAAGGATTTTCTTGAAAAACTTTGTAAGGTACTAAAGATAAATACCAAGTTTGGTGTTGATCCAACTTTTCGTTTTTGGGTTACACCGTTCACAGACACACAGACACGCACGGACCTTTTATTGCATTCAAGGGGCCTTAAAACATTTTTACTTTCTCTACTACGTATAGTAAGCAGGGGAAGTATTGCATTCCGCCCAAAAATTCGATACTGAGATTTCACCGGAAATACATGTTTTGAGGTCTCCTGAATCCAAAAAAGGGTTTTTTGGAAACATATCCGTGTGTGTGTGCTGTGAACAGCATAACTCAGAAACGAACAGTCGGATAAACACCAAACTTGGTATTTAGCTTCAGTATCTTCCAGAGATGCGACAGGAAGGTTTTCAAGAAAATTCCCCCACCCCAGATTACCCTTTACATGGAACATTTTTCGAAAATTTTAATTTTCTCAAAAATGGCTCTAACGATTTTGATTAAAATATCATATATTAAGATACTTTCATGACAAATAAAATGTATAACTTGAATTTTCTGGGAACGTTTCCAAAAGTGTTCTTCATTGTGAACGATGTTTGCATAACTGGAAACCATAAGAAATAGTCAAAATTTTACTACACAAAAAATGTAGATCGCGTTAAAATACACAGTTTATGTCATATACATTTTTGTTGTTGTTGAGTGAACCATTTTCAAGGTATTGCTTGTTATTTCCTTAAATTTTCCAATACTTATACTTTTTCTGAAATGGATATTCGTTATTCATTTTTTTGTCCTGGTAATGCAAAGAGAATGGAATAGCAACCGGCTTTAAAATATTTGACTATCGCATCTGCAAGAAAATTTGCAATAAAATTAACATCTCAATTAACATGAAGCATATAGAGAATAAGCGTTTGTAAAAATAGTTTGTATAAGAGTAGAGAAAGTAATGTGAGTTTAACATATCAGTTGTTTATTTCTGGAGGAATCTGGGTATCGAATCTTTGTTGGAATACAATACTTTCCTTACTTACTACACGTAGTAAAAATCCAGTGACAATGGTATACAGGTTCTGTGTTGCAAAATTAAAGGGCGCCGGTATGACCATTGTAGTTAAAGGCGGTGTATAAATGGAACAACTTAAAAAAAAGCAAACAAAACTGCATATTAAACTATGAACTTGATGCGGATGAGAGTTATGAAGCTTGCTTACTGCAAATGCGTGCACTCTATGATTTGGATGTAGCTTATGTTGTCAAATAATAGGCACTTTGGAGAATTATGTTTGCTGGTTTCTCTGCTTTAGCGGTGTAGCAGTATGCTCTACTCCATTAATGGCACTTATAGTATAGATCGGAATCGGGCCGACGTGTCCGCGCTAGCACTTAGATTTTGTTTAAAGTTCCCTTGTTTACGGAGTTTATTATTACTGTGTTTTTATTGTATTCTTTACCGCTTATTACGCAATTACGCAACACACTCCAACACCCATGCCCATGGCGAGACTCGAACCCGCGACCCTCAGCTTGGCGGAGCACCGAAGCTGTACACTCCAGCGACTACGGCTACTTGGGCCGGCTGGACTTAGTGCTCCGATATGCATGGGACAGCGGGTTAGGGGGATCGAGATGTCGACTGCGCCGCATCAGAACCGTCTGTTTCAGACAGCACGCTATCATCACCGCTACGCCGACGACAACAGCCGACGAAACAGAATGGGACCATGGGCCACGGGGAACGCCGCAGACACACCGGCAACCGTCGAATCGTCGGCGCCACTGCCGAGAGAGCAGCCTGCCGCAGTAGGCCCCGCCCTCTTGCCAGAGCCGGCCCAATCAGAATCGCCGCCAGCTACTAGCTGCACTCCTCAGCCGGAGTTGAAAAACGCTTCGCACAAGAAGGTCTCTCGGCCTTCTAGGCCGAAGATGGCCTCTTCTGCAACACAGACCGCCGCCGTCTCGGCTCCTCGGGAGTCGAGCACACAGACGCCGCCAGTTACTGATCCGGCTTCTTCAAGATTGGTCAGCGACCAATCACCGCTGCCTCTTCAACAAAGAAGAGACAACCGACGCTGACAGGCGCCTGTCCAGCACCTCCGAGGGATCTGGGACGATAACCGACGCCGGTGCACTCACAGATGGATGGGCGTCATAGCGTCGTCATCTGTGGTGTGCCCAGAGATCTACCACCGCACTTTGTGCTGGAAGCAGCACCACAGCACTGGCGCTCGGCAATACGGGCCTCACGCATCACTTCTGTTAAGAGGCCCAACCTTGCTGGTCCGCCTGCACCTGGGAGCCGCATCGGACGTGGAAGTGGCCATTGCCACAGGCCTGCCTCTATTTGGGAGGAGCCTGCGTGTAGAGGCCACCAGGGGTGAACGTCCCTTGCCCTGCCGACGCTGCTGTGCCTTCGGGCACTCAGCGGAAACCTGCACCGCTGCGCCCAGATGCCACTACTGTGGGTCAGGCTCCCTTACGGCAGCCTGCACTCAACACGACCTCAGACGACGCCGACGCTTCTGCGCCACCTGCTCCGGGAACACACATTTTACAGGGCATGCGCAATGTCCCCCTCATCCCCGGAGCAGGCAACAGGAAACACCACGACCCAAGACAACACCTACTACATCCACCAGTGACTCAACATAGCCCTTACTAAGGGCCAAGCAGACGACCAGTGGCAATACAACGAAAGGTCACCAAGGACTTCAAGGCACCCTGTCAGCAATCCAGGCAGGGATAAAGGACCTCTCCTCATAGCTGGCTGAGCTACGTCACGCAACCTTCACACGCCTTTAGGCTGTGAGGCCATGCAGCGAACTTCAGCCAGGGTGCTTACTGCACTTACCAATAGGATCATCAAGCTACAGGACGAAGATGTGGTTCTCTCATCTGTCCAGCGTAAGCTGGAACGCATCGAGTGCCACCTAGTCTAACCCTACACCGACGGCAGCGACGACCGGTCCACGCGACTGGGCGCCCTCGGCGCTTCAGTTGCGGGGACCGAGAGCTACAAACCAACACTAACAACTCCAACAGACAGAACTTCAAGGAACTCACCGACCACTAAAACCACCTACAGGAGAGCTACATCCTAATTCGGAACTTCATCGAAACCTATGTGATGGCACACCCCTCTCAATCCTCTTCCCATCCACATCAACCTAACCGAAAATCCAAGCGCCACTAATCCTTCACACTATAACCTGGAATCCCTAATATCTTCTCCTTTACTTCGCTGCGGAGCAGACTGGGCTTTGGTCAAGTCTGTCTCCCGGCAACAATTCCTTACTCCCCTGGTGACCGCACTGCGGCCCAGTTCCAAACATCACCTTGGTATGCGCGGGTGCTTTAGGCGGTACCGCAGCAAACCTTCTCCTTTCAATCCGGTGGAGGAGTTTTTAGTGGGTATGCCGACGCTTGGAGAGTCCCACACTCTCAGTCCCGACTCCCATTGGAGCTGAGTTGCGTGATTAAATCATTTTCTCCTCCACTCGGAAAAGAAAAAGGGTTGGAGTCCTGCAGAGGTACAACTCTGATTCTCTAAAGCACCTGTTGCTTAGGCAACCAACTAACTGAGCTGCATGTTCTGAAACATCCTGCACAAACTAAAGCTCTCTTTATTTGAAGAAGTTATTTTGTTGTTGGATTTGTATTGTATTTCGACTGTTGGGGAGCTGAACTTGAAGTAGTTGCAACCGCACGTATGGTAAAAAGTTTCCGGTAGGCTTCGCCCCAAATTTACTTTCCGGTGGCCTTTGCCCAAAAAAATTTTTTAAAAAAAATATTAACTTTGTAATTTTTGACTGTTTCTTTAAATATTATATATTTATGTTTGCCTCAGCTGCGTCAGCATTTATATTTTTTTTAGAGACATGAATGTCTTAGCAGGGGGTGGGGCGACTTAAGAATGTAGGCTTACACAGATCATAATTTTACTTCACTTCTTTTATTAATGCTTGACACTATTTAAATAACACTTCAATGATATAGAGAGAGAGAGTTGTGTAATTTTTTTATTAATTACTTGCACTTTTTAACACGTAAACTATTTTTGTCTCACACAAAATACGTATTAAATTTCTCGAGGATGCATCTTGCGTCCGGTTAGGAACACTGTCTACAAGTAACTGACTTCTGAATTTGTAACTTTTGCTATATTTAATTTTCTTATTGGCTAATCCTATTCCAAAAGAATACCTTCATTTAACTAAAGCTTTTTGTGGTTGTTGATTGGCAATTTATGAACTGTCACAAAAGCACCATTATTGCTTCCAAGAATCAGCAATATCGTTTAAACTTTCTAATTCATTATTGCCTCAATGTTACCTCATTGTTAGCAACTTTTAACCTATTATTCTCACAGCTCCTACATTATTAAATTATGTAATACATTCGCATAAGATTATTACATATGTATACAATAACAAAGACATATACAATGACTGTAATATACACTTTTTATATATTATTACACACATATTACTTTAAGGCGGGATGTTATTGAATTTATATATTATATAGTTAGACTGAAACCATTTAAGTGTTAAAAATACTGCCTCATATTCGATTTCAAGCGATGTAGATGGTCACGATATAACAGAAGGCCTAGCAAAAGAGCTTGATGCGGGATCTTGTTTACTGTCATATGATATGTGTGTGATGTTTATACCTTAAATTTATAATTTATGTAATATTGCGGATATCTGAGGTGAAGTTTAGTTAGCACCAAAACGTCTATATAAACTCTGTTCTAGTACTATATTGTCATACTTCTGGATGTCAAAATCATTTAATAACCTTTTTAAACAGATTAAAAGTAGAACTTCTAACAGTTCACTCGAGCCAGAAGCTTTAATCTGCATTATGGCCAACTTTAGTTTCAAGTCCAATCACATGGCAATTACCCTTTGTATTTGCAAATGTTTAATAACCCAACTTGGTTTGATTAGGCTTTACTTTTCATTATGTCTTTTTACATGACTAATTTTTCATGGTGCTCGTATTATCTGTTCACAGTACAGATGCCATACTTCAGTTTACCGCAGTTTGTTAACACTTAACCTATATGTCATATTGGCAGCCTTCTGCTTTCTTTGGTCTAAAACGTTATTCTTTTATCTAACCCACATAAGGATTAAATGACGGTAATTATGAATTTAGAAGACACTAAAGTGGAAGCGCCAAGTGAAATTACAGAAACACCAGAAAGAATAATGCTAGAAGTACGTACCCAAAAAATCGAAAAAGCAATATGATATAGCATTTAATCGCTTTATTGCCTGGTGTAAGGCAAAACATGTAAATAATTTCACTGAAAATGACTGCTAGCGAATCAACAAACCCAAAAAAACATGCGGCATATCGCATTTTAACGTCATTTCTCTTGTTTTAAGAACTGCGTTCTGGAGTTCATCTCTGTTAGTTTCAGGAATCAACATAATATTATTGATATTTTACAAATTCGAGCGCTGTCTAAAAACTAGTGTTAAAAGTAGTTTTGTTTTGCTCATAGGATTGTGAAACGAAGGCCATTTGCTTCGCAAACATTGCTAATTGTAAAATAAGACCGTACTGATAACCCTAATGTCATAATCTAGTATTAATGAGTTTTACCTTTATTCGCATTATATGCTTATAAATCAAATGGATTATAGATGGGATATACATTTACATCTCTCTTACGCCCCCTCTCTCTCTCTCTTTATATATATATATATATATATATATATATATATATATATAGACTGCCGCTTGTGAAAATTGCAGCACCAAGAAGGAAACACATGAATTCAATAAATTTAATACAAGTTAGGCACATAACAAGTAACAAATGATAAACTTTTCAAATATATACACGATCTTTGAGCCCTAATATTCAGTATTTTGTGTGGCCTCCATGCGCTGCAATTAGAGCTGCTCTAAGCTGTGGCATTGAATCAAAAAGGTTCTGAATAAGTTCCTGAGGGATTTTCCTTCACGCAGTTTGTATTCGAGCCCACAAATGCCTGGCACTGGTTACTGGAGGACCAACCATATCCCGGACATGCTTGATGGGCGACATGTCAGGCGAACGTGCAGGTCCGGGAAGCAATGGTACCCGTCGCTCTTCGTAGAAGGCTTGTACATTCCCCACAATATGTGGCCGAGCATTGTCCTGTTGAAATGTGGCCTGTGGAGATGCCTGAAGTAGGGGGAGTACCTCTGGCTCTACAACCACCTTTATGTACCGGTTGCTGTTCAAAGTGCCCTCAATTTGTAGGAGGTGAGATCGATTGTTGTAACCAATAGCGCCCCAAACTATCAAGCCTGGTGTTTGTCCGCTATGCCGCTCAACAATGCAGCCCTCCAGGTTGCGCTCACCACGGTACTGCCGGACACGTATGCGGCCATCACTGTAGGACACGTTGAAGCGGGGCTTGTCCAAAAAGACTATATTTTGCCACTCAGCACCCCAGTGACGGTGTTCACGTGACCATTGCATTGTGGTTTCTGGACAATGGAAGCCGACGTAATGGCATGCATGTAACCAGTCCAACCTGCAGCAGACGGCGACGAACCGTTGATGCAGACAAGTTCATGCCTGTTGCAGTGCTCCAGTGTCGAGCCAACACTGTGGATGAAGCTGTACGGTCCGTTATGGCCATGCGGACAAGATGACGGTCATCCCGTGATGTGGACATGTTCCGTGGTCCAGTACCCGCTCTTCGCTGCATACGACCTTCACCTATCCACTGCTTCCACATACACATCACTGTCGTAGCAGCATGCTCTCTACGAACCGAAATGTTACGATATGACAAACCCGCTTCCCGGAGACCGATCATTCTGCCCCGTTCGAACTCACTCACATGCCCCCTTTGACGTCGACGAGGCATACTGGCACTCAATTTATTGTTTCCACCTTGTTTGACAGCTCTGCACTGACTACACTGGCGCAACACTGACCATGTCGGACCGACACGAGAGGCTCGGCCTAGGTGTACCCCATCTCTCTAGAAACCTAATCACTTATTTCTTGCACACTCGTCTACACTTCCGCCAAGTTTGGAGTTATTCAGGATATTCCTTCTTGGTGTTGCACAGCAGTGTGTGCGTGTGTATAATTTGTGACGGTTTAATGTTATAATATTTGTTTGTGTATTTATGTTTACTTCATGTGAAGCCATCTTGTGACGTCATTCATTTGTTCGGTTTGTAGCTCCATCTTGTGTTAGCAATTTGCATCAGTGTTAGTGTTCGAAAGAATGCGACTGTTATTTGATTTAAATTTTGTTTACTGTCCTCCGGCTAGCTATTATCTCTCGGTCGAACATGTCTCTTGATCAGGGTTGTGTAAACGGAAAGGAATCTTTTATCCAAAAAGAACACTGATGAAGAAATTTGTTTTATAATTTTTATTGTCGAACACGTTCACTATCACTTTTACACATTGATCTAGATACTCGCCAAACTGAAACTGTTATAATAACTTCTTACTGATCACTTTTAATCCACGTACTTCAATCTCTTGTATAATTAACTTTACCATACTTTAGATCCTTCATAATTCTGCTGCGCGTAACTTGTGAATCTATATCCGATGTATGCCGTACCAATACTTTCGGCGAACTGACTGACTGAAGACGACGTGTAGTGTACACAGATTTTTGATGAACTGACCGACTGAAGGCGACGTGTAGTGTACACAGATTTTTGATGAACTGGCCTCAAGCTACCTCTAACCTACCCTATTTATACTCCTTCATCCAGATACGCCTAAAGATTATAACTGAACTGCAATTGGCTAATAAAACGCCCCAACATTAGCGTCTATTTGTAATATCCAATGAAAATTATGAATACATATGCTCTAGGGAAACATTCCAGAAGTTTCTACCGAAAAACGCGCCAACATTACGTAACTTCCTCGTTTCCAATAATGATAAACAGCTCACCCCCCTCTTTGCATTATTGCGCTATTATTGACAGTTTCAGTAAGGCCGTATAAACTTATTTCCCAATAATAATTGCAATTAATAAACATCTGAAATCAATGTCACATAAAAATGCATATTCATATTACAATCATTATTTACATTTAAGTAATTTGTGATACAAATTACTGCATCAATATATATATATATATATATATACAGAGAGAGAGACAGAGAGAGATAACCCAGAAATTAACTTAAGATTAGAACATCATTTCTTTTGACGTCATTGATGTGCATGCTCATACCCAGACGTTAGCTTAGTTCCAGTGCACCTTCATTTTTTCTTTTCTTTCTTTTTTAATTGTTTCATTTGTATATAAGGTTTAACCGAGCGATATGGTGTCGCAGTAACACGTGCAACTCATATTCGGGAGGTACCGGGTTCCATCCCCCTGGACCATCCCTCATACCCATGGGTTTTCGTGGTTCCGCGTAGTCGGGAGGCGAATGCTGGGGTTGTTCATCTTCTACCACGACTTTCCTGCCCCTCATTTCCTGTACCCATCATATTCTTTGTCATCTGTTTCAGGGTTGTTGGACCAGGCGACGGTGTTCGTCGGGTTGCGGCTGGCGTTGCGAAACTGTTTAGTTAGGACTCGCCTCCGTGTGCTCTCGGGGGGGGGGCGCCCCTTCGGGGATCCCCAGTGGTTAGAGGCTTGTGGGTGGCCCGACCGGCGTCTGATACATTCGATCTGGAAGCATTAGGGAGCGCTTCCGTGTTTGCGCCGTCCGTATCCGGATCTGTCAGGCTTCGGGTCTCTAACCTCATTTCTTCCTCTCAGGGGTTACAGTACAAGCAAAGAGCCCATTGAGGCTTACTTGCGGTGCTCTGCCCCGGTTTCGTGGGTCCCTCCGTCTGTACCTTTTATCCTTACGTCCCTCTTTAAGTTCTATGGTGAAATGTGGGGCTTTGACTGGAGAAACATGTTACTGGTGGTGTCTTGGTCTCTGAATCACTAATGACTTTAGCAAATGTGCATCCCATTGCATGTGTGCATGTGTATCTAAATTGCAGGTTTTTTTTTAGGTTTGGCTTGTTTTCTATTGTCACATTCTAAACTACCAGACTCTTGGAGGATAGGTAATGATTCCTGTTAAAGAACAATTCCCCGCCCCGGCTGGAAATCGAATCCAGAAGCAGCCAGAGCGCTGACCAATCGACCACAGAGACAGTCCTGTGCACATTCTTGTACTATGTATGTCCAAAATGACAATTCCAACCTTGCTGGTTTGCTCTTCGTCTTAAGTAAAAATACTTAAATTAAATTATGGGACGAGAAGACCCTATAGAGTTTAATATATACTATTTTATTTTTGGTGCATGGGCAAGAATACTAGGAACATCTTTAAGAATCTTAATTCGAACAGAACTGTGATTTATTTGTGTATTTTCCGACCCGATTTCAGTTGCTATAGTTAATATTTCTGTACGTTTTCATGCATATTAATATAACCTGTATTGTTCGTGTTCTTGACAGAAATCATCTCCTGCAGCTTGTCTCCATCGTGCAGCTATTATGAATTTGCCTTTATAACGCAAACTGTCCAAAGCCGAATATTTTTTACGTACCTATTTACATAAAGCATAATCAGAATAAATTTCATCCACGTTTATCATTGTTACATCATAAATTGGTATACATGTACTGCAAAGGGAAAATATACAGTCAGGCATTTTAAATATCAATTCATATAAACTATAAGCTTTCATAAATACGTTCAGATGTGTGATAATTTCCCCGATTATTTCATTCTTGGTCCCAAATAGGAGATACACTATGTGATCAAAAGTATCCGGACACCCCAACAAACATACGTTGTTCATCTTAGGTGCATTATGCTGCCACCAACTGCGTGGTACTCATTATCCGCGACCTCAGTAGTCATTAGACATCGTGGAAAAGCAGAATGGGACGCTCCGTGGAACCCACGGACTTCGAAAGTGGTCAGGTGATTGGGTGTCACATGTGTCAGAAGTCTGTACGTGAGATTACCACACTCCTAAACATCTCTAGGTCCACTGTTTCTGATGTGATAGTGAAGTGGAAACGTGAAGGGACATGTACAGCACAAAAGCGTACAGGCCGACCTCGTCTGTTGACAGACAGAGACCGCCGACATTTGAAGAGGGTCGTAAAGAGTAATAGCCAGACATCTATCCAGACCATCACACAGGAATTCCAAACTGCATCAGGATCCTCTCTAAGCACATTATTACACTATTACACAGTTACGCGTGAGTGAGAAACCTTGCATTCCATGGTCGAGCGGCTGCTCATAAGCCACACTTCACGCAGGAAAATGCCAAAAGACGCCTCACTTGGTGTAAGAGCGTCAACATTACACGATTGAACAGTGGCAAAACGTTTTGTGGAGTGGCGAATCACGGTACACAATGTGGCGATCCGATGGCAGGGTGTGGGTATGGCGAATGCCCGGTGAACGTCATCTGCCAGTGTGTGTAGTGCCAATAGTGAAATTCGGAGGTGGTGGTTTTATGGTGTGGTCGTGTTTTTTCTGGAAGGGGCTTGTACCCCTTATTGTTTTGCGTGGCACAATCACAGCGCAGACCTACATTGATATTTTAAGCACCTTCTTGCTTCCCACTGTTGAAGAGCAATTCGGGGATGGCGATTGCACCTTTCAAAACGATAGAACACCTGTTCATACTGCACGGGCTGTGGCGGAGTGGTTACACGACAATAACATCCCTGTAATGGACTGGCCTGCACGGAGTTCTGACTTGAATCCTATAGAACACCTTTGCGATGTTTTGGAACGCAGACTTCGTGCCAGACCTCACCGACCTACATCGATACCTCTCCTCAGTTCCGCACTCCGTGAAGAATGGGCTGCCTTTCCCGAAGAAACCTTCCAGCACCTGATTGAAAGTATGCCTGCGAGAGTGAACTCTGTCATCAAGGCTAAGGGTGGGCCAACACCATATTGACTTCCAGCATTACCGATGGAGGGCGCCACGAACTTGTACGTCATTTTCAGTCAGGTGTCCGGATACTTTTGATCACATAGTGGATGATCAATCGTCTTTACAAGAATGTTGTTTTTCTACCAATCACGGTCCTTATTCACCCAAACTTTATCAAAACCTCTTACAGCTCCTCATTTTGGGGCTCTAATGACCTAGATGTCGACGGGGCTTTAGACCTCTCTCCGTTCCTCACTCACCCACTCACTAACTCGCTGTCTACTATTTTGTCATTTACATTAAACATAACAATGAAAAAATTCTTTCTACTTCCTACATATTTGATAATTGCACATTCAATAATTGTGTTTTAAATGTTAGTTAAAATATAGATAATCCAAACCTAAAATGTTGATTATTGCACCCTTAAAATATTGCGTGCCTACTTCTAGTTTCCGCTCAGTAGGTGGAAATAAATATTAAATGATCTAGCCACGCTGATCAAATAAACGAGGTGACTCTGATTTCTTTTAAAACAGCGGATTTACATTGCAGCTTAAATATAAATATCTTATGACTTTATTATAATACTCATGATCAGGCTAAGGATCTGTTAGCTACCAATGCATGACGGTAACCTTACTATAGAGTTCTGTAAACACAGTACTGTGGATGTAAACAAGACGTGAATGCGGTGCCTTGTTTGCTACTGTAAACAGTACGGTCTAGTAATGGTGAAAAGTAAGTAGGAATGAGAGATATAACTGTATTGTACCTCTAGTCACGAAGCGGATTGTACACGGCCTCACAGGCAAACAACACCCTAATGCGCCACCTCACTCCACCCTACTACGAGATACACAGTGTTTTCACTTCACTCTTAAGTTGTCCGGATTCTGCTCATGAGTCATTGGTAAATCACTTCTGAAATAGTCCTAACAAATACTACTCTTGATTTTCAAATCCTGTACACTTCACAGATTCTCCCACTACTTCGTGACTCACAAATTTATCGATGATTTGGAAATCAGCGTTACCTGTGATAATGTACTGTTTCCCTCCAAATCAACAATGGAAAATTACATTATACCACACTGAAGTGTTACCAAATTATGAATTTTACAATTTAGTCATTCCTTATGAGGAAATTAAATTGAAAAAATGACGGAAGTACGTATCTACAATAGTAACAGTTACACGATTGCACTCTTATTTTCACTAATCCATAAAGCCTACACAGTGTTCCATTAACCATTTCACTGGGAGCGTTTCTTCTATGGTTTTCTCTGGTTTCCTTCTCTCTTCTGATGGCACCTTTTTGTTCTGAAATGCATTGTCTGTCTTCTGAATGATCTATGCTCATGTATTTGGTCCCTTTTAGTGGGTTTTATTTTGATTATGGATATGATTTTTGACTCCCGTATTTGCACAGAAAAGTGCGCGGTGCACTTAGTGTTTGTCAACCCTGCATTCACAGAAATCCAATAGAAGCCACATCAACATTAAGCCGGGCTGGTAGACGTATCATCAGATGTAAATGAACCAGTCAACCTAAGGGTGCAGACTCAAATTACGGGGAAAATTTCAGTACATAGCGTACAAGTTAGTACTAAACTCTGTTGTATACAACTTTACCCCTTCTCTCTTAACTGCCACGTGTACTAATCACCTCTCATTGCTTGCTGTGTGGAATAGGTTGTTGTGGGATACAAATTAATGCATTGTTTAAGATAATCATTTATCTTCATACAATCGAAGCGAATGTCAAACGTAAATTTTCATAAACGAATTAATAAAATATATTATTTAAAAGAGTTAAAGCGTCTGAAATGCATCAAAATTCCCACCAACAAATAGGAAGATCCTTCGGTTTAAACCTGCCTCTCAGGATGACAAAAGCACGTGCATCTATGGCATAGTGTTTTATAGCTTTTATCGCCTGACCATGCATTGTCCAGGGCTAATACACATCGCCATTGAAATGTGTACATTGGTCACTCGGGATAGGAAATGGAAAGGGAGTGCAGTAAAATGCATGTCAGAGTTTAGATAGCTGGTTACATGAAGTTTTAGCAATGAAGGAGATAAAAAATATGTGCTGCACTCAAATAACTTTCTCTACTATTGTACAAACTATTTTTACAAACGCTTATTCTCCATATGCTTCATGTTAATCGAGATATCAAGATGTTAATTTTATTGCTAATTTTCTTGTAGATGCAAGGGGAATTGGTAGGCTTTGCGCTATAGTCAAATATTTTAAGAGCTGGTTGCTCTGTGGAGTATTCCATTCTATTTGCATTACCGGGCAGAAAAGAAATGAATAACGAATTTGAGAAAAAGTATAAGTATTGGAACATTTAAGGGAATAACAAGCAATATCTCAAAAATGGTTCACTAAAAAAAATGTATATGACATAAATTGTGTGTAGTAAAATTTTGTGTATCTCTTATGGTTTACCAGTTATGCAAAAGTCGTTCACAATGAAGAATACTTTTGGAGACTTCCCAGAAAATTCGAGATATACATTTCATTTGTCATGAAAATATCTTAAACATACGATATTTTAATCAAAATCATTTGAACCATTTTTGAGAAAATTAAAATTTTCGAAAAAACGTTCCATTTAAAGGGTAATCTGGGGTAGGGGGATTTTCATGAAAACCTTCGTGTCGCATTTCTGGAAGATACTGAACGTAAATACCAAGTTTGGTGTTTATTCGACTGTTCGTTTCTGAGTTATGCTGTTCACAGACACACACACATACGGACATGTTTCCAAAAATGCTTTTTTTTTGGATTCAGGGGGTCTCAAGACATATATTTCCGGTGAAATCTCGGTATCGAATGTTTGGGTGGAATACAATACTTCCCCTACTTACTATACGTAAGTACTACACGGCTTAAACCCATAAAAGTACCACCAAACAACACATTTAAGTTAGAACTGAACAGCAATGGGTATATATTGAAGTCTATATCCGCAAGAGAAAATAACAGCTTGTTTTATATTACTCACTGTTAGCAAAATTTGTGGTGAAAATGAGGTTTTGCGAGCTCGAAATTTTGCATCGGATTTGGAAGTACGTGATACTGGGTAACCACAATAGGGCGCATATCGATCGAAAAATATAACGGAGATGCCCATTTGAGGTTTCGGAAACAGTATGTTTTTATTTTACTTTTTTTAGCATTCCGGTTAGATTTATAATGGTTGGGTAAATGTGTGTTGTGTACCTCATGATTGCTTCGTAACGACTGTTGCAGTAACTTCATATTTGTTCCTAATATAAACATTTTAGCAACAAAATTACCGAGAGAAAATTCTCATTTTGCTTTCTCTACTACGTATAGTAAGTAGGGGAAGTATTGTATTCCACCCAAAAATTCGATACCGAGATTTCACCGGAAATACATGTTTTGAGTTGCACTGGCTGCACATAAAGCATTTTTGGAAACATGTCCGTCAGTAGTGAGTTAACGCGGGTGTCTGCACATCTATGTACATGAATTACAAGCCGTGGTATTGAAAGACGGAGTTAGTACCCGTGTATACGAGTAACGTGTGGGATTACGTGACGTTTGGATTCTGAGGGAGAGTCCGTCCCTCCTCTGCGGTGCTCCCTGGAGCACGTTATTTCCCCTCGTGAAGTTGTTGATACACTGTATTGTTATGTTGTGGAATTAAATGAATAATAAAAATAATTGAAAGCCGAAAAAAATGTGAGTTAACGCGGGTTTGACAACAGGTACGTATGTGTGTTTGTACCCGTGGAATGATTAGACGGTTTTAGAAACCGTCTATATGAGTAACGTGAGGGGATTACGTGATGTTGAGAGTCTAAGGTGAAGTGTGTATGAATCTCGTCCCTCTCTCTCCCTCCCTCTGTGGGTTTTTTTTGAAACAGGTATGTATGTATGTGTGTGTTAGAAGCCGTGTAATGAACAAACGGAGTTAGTACCCGTGTGTGGGATTACGTGACGTTTGGGAGTCTGAGTGGTAGAATTCTGAAGTCCGTCCCCCTCCCTGTATTGTTATGTTGTGAAATTAAATGAATAATAAAATAATTAAAAGCCGAAAAAAAATATCTGTAGCACGTTATTTCCCTCGTGAAGTTGTTGATACACTGTTATTTTATGTTGCAGAGTTAAATGAAGAATAAAATAATTAAAAGCCGAAAAAAAATATCTGTGTGTGTGCGCGCGTGCGCGCTCACGTGTAGTAAAATTTTGTCTATCTCTTATTATTTTTTTACCAGTTATGCAAAAGTCGTTCACAATGAAGAATCGTTAGAGCCATTTTTGAGAAAAATGTTCCATGTAAAGGGTATTCTGGGATGGTGGGGATTTTTTCTTGAAAAAACCTTCGTGAAGATACTGAACCAAAATACTAAGTTTGGTGTTTATCCGACTGTTCACATACAGACACACGGACATGTTTCCAAAAATGGGGGGTTTCAAAACATGTATTTCCTGTGAAATCTCGGTATCGAATTTTTGGGCGGAATGCAATACTTACTATACGTAGTAGATAAAGTAAAGAATTGCAAGAAGAGAGGCAATGAAGTGAGAAAAAAATATGTATGGCTTAAATAATATTCGAGTTATGTGTATGGTTACCGCGTTTGCTAAAAAAACTAATGTATGGCTCCTGCGTTCAGAGGCAGAGGACATGTGAATTCGAGCTATGTGTACGGTTATCTCGTCATATCCAAGGTTTTGTTTTCAATGTATGAATCAAAGAAGAAGAGATCCCGTTCAGTAAGAAGGCAATGAGAAAAAGAACTAAGGGGGCTAATTATATTCCGAGTCAGGTGTACCGTTACGTACGTACGTTTTCGAGTCCCCCGCAGGTAAAAACTTGGAATCTTTCATCAAGAAGGCAAAATAAGAAATCCATGCGAGTGATTCCCGTTCACGCTGGATCAGTAACAGAAGGGTCAAGACAGCAATGAACTAAAAAATTACTAAAATTAAATGCTTTAAAAAAACCTCGGCATATCGAGCTCACATGCTGAGACATGCAAATGCAATGTCTTTTCTCTCGTCTCTGTAACCCGAAGGCATAGAGAGAAACCAGGACTTCAGAATTTTTAAATAATTATAGGTTATGGAAAAACTGAAAGTAGCGTAAGAAATTGCCTGTAGCAAAAAGGAAGCAGCAACACGGATCCTACCAATGCTATAATTATCGTAAGTACAGGGGCCAGGTGGACAAGGTAATTTTTTGTCACGAACGAATGTCAGCCAATGGTCAGATAACTGCGTGCGCATACGTGGAAGGAGAAGGGAAAATAGGCGTAATAGTATCGTGAACTTATAAAGACGTAGGATACCGTTCTTAAGAACTTAGTACTTATTCCGCTGGACATGTGACTGCAGTATAGAACAAGTGTTTGTGGGGAGGGGGGGGGGCTAACAACGTCGGGGACATATAAAATGTGTAAGGGAGTACGAAAAAAGACCATTTGCAACAGAAGTGCGCAGCCAGGAAAGAACATGGATGGTAAGTGAAAAAAATTATTATTTCTTACAATTTCGATCTGTGTGTCTTTTTACATATACTTCAGTGACCCAAACGATCGATTCAATGTGTCTTTTATTTCCGTGTTTTTTCGTGACCTAAATAATATAAACCTGTTGAAACGCGTCTGTATGTTTCAGATCAAATCATAAGCCAGCTCAATGAAATTGGAGAAGGCGCTCCAATAGTACCAACAAAGAAACTTGCAGATCTGGAAATAAACGTGCCGTTCAAAATAAACAAGCTGAAGACGCTTAGCACGAGATATGGGGAACGCGTCGTAGTAATATTAGATCAGTATCAGATCTTTCTTCCCGAGCGATTTAAGAGTATGACTACAGAACAGAAAACTGCTATAAATGAAGGAGGCTATCACCTTGTGTACATGGGACAAGAGACGCTAGCTAGCGGGTATCGACGTCACAAGATTACTTTTTTACAAAAAAAGGTATATTAAAACAGTTTTTTGCATGTGTTAGCTCAGTTCAGAAAAAAATAATGCATCTCGGAAAAGAGAAAAAAATTCTTAATGGAATAGTTCTAACATTTTGACCTTTTAAGATTAATTTGGATAAAAATCTTGTCTTTGTACGTGTATCTCGAAATTTCAGATTATAGCCAGTCGATAAAATGTTACTATTTTCACTTCTCAGATCGTTGCAATAATGAATTGTATAATTTTCAGACGAGTTCAAACATGCAGGAGAATTCTCAAGCGAAGGAGATGCATCTGCAGACACTGCAGTAATCCACTCCATGACAAGAAAAGGTATGTTAATGTTCGCATGTATGTGTTAAAACAAAACATTACATTAAAGTAATCGGATAAGATAATAAATTTTTTCAGCTTAAACATTCAACAAAAAAATATAATTTGACAATATTTCTTTTTTCAGCTATAAATAAAATTCCATTTCCTCTTTTTAATATATAACTTTAATGTCAGTAGCATCAAACATTAATAATGAAGCAGTTTTGTTATATAAGTGTATTTCATGCTAAAAAAGGGATATTTTTCTTTTCAGCTTTAAAGAAAATTAGATTTCAGGTTTTAAACTTTACTTTGAAATAAAATGACAATTTTGTTTTCAGCCTTAATAAAGTGAACTATATATTTTTGTTTCAGCTTTCATGCATGCTTCAAAAAAGTAACAAATTAATATCACGAAAAACGAAAATTCGATTTAAAAAACTTTACTTGAAATAAAATCAACATTATTTCCAGCTTAAAGATACTTTGATTACTGTAAATAAAAAAATGAACTATTTGTTATAGATTTTTCAGCTTTCATGCATGCTTCAAAAAAGTAACAAATTAATATCACGAAAAAAAGAAAATTCGATTTCAGTTTTTTTAAAAAAACTTTACCTGAACATTTTTTTCAGCTTAAAAGATATCAAATATGTATTACTGATGACACCTCATTTATTCCAATTTCAGAGGAACACGTGCACGTGATCTCAAATAAGACCGGATCCCCGAACAAGAGGACTACGTCGCCGAAAGATGATAGCGCGTCTCCATCAAACAAACCAAGAACAGAATCGGTGAGTGAACAGAGGCAGAAGGATCTTGCATGCATGACTATTGAATCGGCATTTAAAAATCGGATCTATACGAGTCAAATAGAAAACTCGGTGGGAATGATAGATCCTGAAACATTTCTAGATGAATGTCAACCGCTCGTTAGCAGTGAAATTCGGAGCAATCTCGCTCGTCATTTGTCAGGAATAAAGTTATGTGCCACATTAGTATGCAAATATGTCATCCAAACACCCGAAAATGAAAAGATCGAGACATTTAATTTCAATAGTAAAATGAATGCTATCTTACAAGGTACAAACATTAGCGATTGGTATGAGAATAAACTTAAACATCCCATATTGTTCAACATTGATACATTCGAATCGAAAAGCAGTTCAAAATCACTATACCAAATATGTTCGTTAATTCTAAATTTCTGTCACTACGATCCGCTAAATGCAGGTTGCAACATAAAAGTGCCAGATTTCATAAAACACAAGAGAGCAGTGACCAATATTAGGAATACTGATAACAAATGTTTCGGATATTGCCTACTGGCATCCAAATTTCCGGTAAAGCGTAACAGCTATAGAGTGAGTTCGTACTCCAAGTACAATATGTTTAAAGAATTTAATTTCGCAGGAATAAAGTTTCCAGTATCTTTAGATGACATACAAAAATTTGAAAAGCAAAATGATAATATATCTATCACTGTATATGGTATAGACGAATATTCAATTATTCCATTATATCAAACCTCGGAACGTAAAGAGCATCATGTGAACCTCTTAAGAATTGCCGATGAAGCTAGATCACACTATTGCTTAATAAATGACCTATCTCGCCTGTTGTCCTCACAAATAACTAAACGCAAGTGTAGGATGTGTATATGTGAGGCATGCATGAAATACTTCTCGAATGAAAGCAACCTAGCTAAACATAAAAGGAGATGCATGAAATCGCAAGTTGTTAGTATGCCTGAAATAGGGGTAAATGACACCATTCGATTCAATTCATACTCGAAGTGCTCTCCGGTGCCATTTGTCATATATGCAGATATCGAATCAATACTTAAAAAAGTGCATTCATGTCAGCCCTCCGCAGATAGCAGTTGGACGAGATCGATACAAAGACACGAAGCAGTATCAATAGCTTTAAACCTTGTATGCAATTATGACGATACCTTATCGAAATTCAAAATCTTTAGAGGTCCTAATGCGATTCAAGATTTTTTCAGCGAATTAACTGTAATTGCAGACGATTTAATCGATATTTACTCGAAAAACAAAGAGTTAAATATGACCGATGCAGATAAAATAAAATTCAGAAATACTGATTTCTGTCATCTGTGTGAAGATAAATTTGAGTCCGAATCTGACAAAATATTAGACCATTGCCATTTGACCGGTAGATTCATAGGAGCGGCCCACAATTCGTGTAATCTGAATAGAAAGTTACCAAATTACATACCGATTTTTTTTCATTGTCTGTCAAACTACGATTCACATTTTCTCGTGAAACATCTCGCTTACGATCGAGAACCCATATCATGTATTTCACAAACATCTGAAAACTATCTATCATTCAGTAAGAGATATACGTCCAATGGAAAAAGTATATATTTCAGATTTCTTGATAGTTATAGATTCCTCGATGATAAATTGAGCAATTTAGCTGATATGCTAAACCCCGAGGACTTTAAAAATACAAACAGAGCATACGAAAATCCTGCACATCGGCAGCTAATGATACGTAAAGGCGTATTTCCATACACATATCTGGATTGCGCAGAGAAATTGAAAGAGACCGCATTACCAGATATATCACAATTTGATGATATAACAACGGAAGATTACTTGCATGCTCAAACAGTATGGCGAGAGTTAAATATCAGAAACTTAGGCGAATACAGCGATCTATATCTTAAGACTGACACATTGTTATTGACTGACATTTTTGAAACTTTCAGAAACTTATGCCTAAATTTATATAAACTAGATCCGTGCCATTTCTACACTGCTCCCGGGTTGGCCTATCAGGCGATGTTAAAGACGACTAAAACAAAATTATCGCTAATCACCGACAAAGAAATGCTAGAGTTTTTCGAGTCAGGAATCAGGGGTGGGCTTTGCACGGTGTCGCAGCGATACTCCAAAGCCAATAACAAGTACATGAATGAATACAACGAATCTCTACCACCTAAATACTTAGCACTTTTCGATTGTACAAACTTATACGGATTTGTTATGGCAAGACATGCAACTCCATATGGCGAACTCAGATGGTTAAATAGAGATGAAATTAATGCAATAGAATTCTTAAACGTACCGCCAGATTCGGAAACGGGTTATGTGCTTGAAGTCGATCTCGAATATCCTAAAGCCATTCACGACGAACACAACGATCTTCCACTGTGTCCAAAGAGCGAAATACCTCCAAAGGATACATGCAATAAGCTCCTTGCAACACTATCTGATAAGTCAAAGTATGTCTTGCATTACCGTAATCTACAGCAATGTGTAGAATTAGGAATGAAGTTGAAATACATACATAGAGCAGTGGCTTACAAACAATCCTTCTGGTTAAAATCATACATTGACTTGAACGCTGCAAAACGTGCTGAGGAGAAATCTAAATTCCGTCAGAATCTATGGAAAAAAATGAATAATTGTGTTTATGGAAAATTTATGGAAAATGTACGTAAGTATAACGATTTTCGTCTCGTTACCAGTTGGAAACAAGCGAAAAAGCTGATATCGCGTCAAACGTTTTTGCGTCACATTATATTTGACGAGAACCTTGTGGGTATCGAACTGGCAAAGGAAGAAATTCACATGTGTAAGCCCATATACATAGGACAGGCAATACTTGACATTTCTAAATATGTGATGTACCACTTTTATTATAACAATCTGAAAAAGAACCTAAATGATTTGTCTCTAAATTACATGGATACCGATTCATTTTTGTTTGAAACTAGTACAGATGTTTATGATTTTATCAAAACCAACATTCAGCATTTTGATACAACCAATTACCCACCCGATAACATATATTCGATACCTCTGGTAAACAGGAAAGTAATGGGCTTATTTAAAGACGAATTATCGGGCAAATTAATGACAGAATACGCTGGGCTAAGGTCTAAGCTGTACTCATATCGTTTTGATGGTCAGATCGTTAAGAAGTCAAAAGGCGTTTCAAAGGCTGCAATGCGTTCAATAACTTTTGATGATTACCTATCTTGTCTCAATGACATGAATGTAGCACATTATGCCAGACAAACAACTTTCCAAAGTCGTAAGCATAACGTTCACACAGTAGAAATGAACAAAATTGCACTGAGAGGGCTTGATACCAAAAGTTATATGATTGAAAACTCGCATAAAACTATGGCCTGGGGACATTTTTCTATTCCAAGAGATCCTGCTACCTCTGAGCACAGCTGACCTTGTAATGTAATTCGAGAGAGAGAGACTATGTGTTTTTTACCTTATTTGAAAGTATGCCATTTCATGTAATTCTGTTTAATGAGAGAGAGAGAGACTATGTGTTTTTTTACATTATTAAAAGTATGCCATTTCATGTAATTCTGCTTAATGAGGGACTTGGTAAACCATACTTTTTTCGAGTTCACATGTCCAGTACTCATTTTCTTTGTAATTGAACTTTTTATATACTTTGAACTTCACAAATCTTGTTTTATAAATGAAAACACATGTTCACCTGAATAAGTACTCATTTTTACATGTTTATACTTTTTTGGGATGAGGGTTATATTTTCTTTAAAGTTTATGGTATATGTTATGTAAACCAATTTTTTGAGTTCACAAGTGTTGTTTATGAATGTCGTCCCCATTTAATGTAATTCTGCTTAATGTGAGAGATTGTTGTGCATTTCTTATACTTAAAGCTTTTTATGATGTAAACCATACTTTTTAGAGAGATTTCATTTTATGCTTTGAAGTTCACAAAATCTTGTTTTATAAATGCAAACACATGTCCACCTGAATAAGTACTCATTTTTACATGTTTATACTTTTTGGGGGTGATGGGGAATAAGTAGGGTTATTTTTAAAAAATAAATAAAACTCAATTACTTTTGGATTCTGTTGCTTTATTTCTTAAGAAATAAAATTATACAACACACATCCTGAATCCTAAAAACATTTTGTCTTAGTTTTTTGCATCTTCTACACTACAGCAGTCCTTTCTATTCATTCACTTTTTGGAAAGCCTAGCCACTTGACGAGTAACCTATTCCCACGTCGACGTAGTACTTTTTCTACGAGATATGTGTCAGGGTAACTAGTTCTTAATAATTCATGACCATAGAATCCACCTTGTATTACCTTCCCCTCACCATCTTCCAGATGATAGGTGGGTGGGACTGTGCTTCTTACCCTGACAATGCGAAAGATTTCAGTGCTCCAATTAGGTGTGTAACCTTTCTCGAGTAGACCCTTATGCCTAGAGATCCTAACACGGTCCCCAACACTGAACCTCCTGGCGTTCCTCTTTTCGTACCTCATAACATCACGACGATACACCGTGAGGAGGAGATCGTTGTTCCTGACGTCGCGAGGCTTCATCTGAATCGTCGAATGGTAAGTATTATTGTAGATGTTAATGATTCTTGGCAAGAGATCCAGCCATTTATATGAACCTTTAGTCAGAAATTCCTTATGCATCATAGTTTTAAGCGTTCTTATTAAACGCTCGACAGCAGCAGCCTTAATGACACTGAATGTACTATAGTGATTAATTCCATACCTGGTCATTAATTACTTGAAATGCTTATTGTAAAATTCCTTGCCGTTATCGGATTGAATATTCTTAGGTGTTGTATTCAGATCCTCCAGTATATCTCGCATTGCTTTTGTAACATTCACTCCGGTCTTGTCCTTCACAGGTCTTGCATAAGCCATTTTTGAGTAAAAATTAACAGCAATAAGAATGTACTTATAGTTTCTGTTTTGTTTTGCGTATGGTATCATTTCAATAAGGTCTATTTGTAATAAGTCATTAAGACCTTTACTAATTATTTTCCTACGTAGAAACTTCCTTCTGGCCGGGGAATGTAATTCACTAACGATGTTTCGTCTAATCATGCTATTATTTTCGAGTTTTTCAATTCTGTGATGATCTCTTGAATTTCCGTTGTATGATTCAAATTGCCAGCCTCTCTCGATGCAATGAGCAATCTGAGTCTGCTAATCAGACTATTAGGATCGGACCAGTATACGTAGTCCAACTTCCTACCCGGAACGTGCTGCTTCCATTCGAGACCGGAACCGGTCGTAGTGTCGATAAGCCTGCGTATGATATTCTTATATTTATACCCCTTGTTCGATCTCAGACGACCGCTCCTGCTGTAGCCCTGTCTGTGAACTAGAGTTTGTTTCAAAATCTGAGAATAAATATCCAGATCGTCTTCCGTATACGATGAGGTCTGAGGTACTCGCTTGAATAATAGTTCGTACAGCCCGGGGCTAGCCTCATAAGTCTCATCTCCTATCTGAACACTGTTATCTGCAAATGTAATTAATTTATTTCCTATCTTATAATCCCCGTCTTCATACCGTACTCCAAAGGTAACGTCCAGATCGCTGCCGCTAGCTGTTCGAACCTTCTTCAGATAATTCACAAGGGTATCGGCTTCTTCTTCTTCTTCTTCTTCTTCTTCGGGGTGAGAGAGAGGGGTTTTGCTTTTTTCTTGATTCTTTAGTATATCCTTCAGAGGAACGGTGACGGGCTGAAGAACCTCGGACATCACGCGTTGGGTTTCGAACCTGAGACCCCTCAGGGAACGTAACTTTTCCCTTATCGCTTTACTGTGTCGAGCGATGGACTGCTTGAGTCTGATGCCTTCTACATCCATCGTAAAATGAATGCAGATTTAAGCTGCTGGCATCAATATATAGGAGATTTTTAAGTCGATACTTAGAATATGTCCATCTTTAGCACGATTAACTGGAGCTGTGAAGGTCAACTTATCGCCCAACATGACGAGTGCAGGATAACTTTCAACGCGTTTATCATTTATTGCAAATATTGCATCCGTTCTCGTATTGGGATGCGATGATGAAATCATATTGCAGCCAAACACCTCTCCGCTAACCGGGGACCTGTAGTATTCGAGTCCCGAAGTTAGCATATATCTCTGTGAGTTACCTATGTACGGTTTCGTTTGCAATGTAATGATGAGCTGTCCACTCATTTTCCCTAAAATAGTATTTATTAGATTCACTCGCGAATTAAGATTAGCAATACTATTCATAATTGAGGCTACCACGGTATCAAGATTTTTTTCTACTGCTGCAATAATTTCTTGAGGCATAGAAGCTAGAGTTCGGTTTAAAACTGTCTGTGTTTCCGCATTTTTCTTTACAACTAAATGTCTAACATATTTTTTATTTGCGGCATCGTTATCGTCCACGGGATCGGCTATCTCTCTTATCCGTTTCTTTCGAAAGGAAACGTTACCGTTCGAATCGGGAAGCGGTGTGTGTGCATTTATGTAATCCAAAGTATATTTTTTATTCGGAACATCATGATCGTCAACTGGAGGCAATAGTACCTTCATTCTTATCGTATCCAGAATGACATTATTTTCTGCATCGCGTTTGAAAGCATATTTACTCAGGTATTCCATTAGGCTCTGATGTTGACCTTCGAGCGATGTTTGCACGTGCTGCCTAAGCATAGCTTCAAATTCGCCCATACGCTGATATGAAGTCTTTTCGGTGAACGTCTGCATTCGATGCTCGACGATAGTCGTAAGCGTATCCACATAGTGTTTAGTCGTTGCATCATATTCTTCTTCAGGATCCTGAATGTTGCATAATCGCTTTTTCTTGAATTGATAGTTTCCCGTGTCATCTCGATTTATAATATAACGGTTAAGCACACCCCTGGATGGGATGATCCTGCGCGATCCGAATCTGTCGATACTCATAGCTGTAATGAGCGATACTCTCTATTTATTCACTCTGATAAATACATCGAAACCGTTTCTGTATCGTCCTTCATTCAGTGGAAATTCAGGTACCATGACAACAAAGGGTTTCGAGTTCGATCTGTCATTACTCTCCCATACTTGCTTACACAACTCCCTGAATTCCGTAAAAGACATGTCAGTATTTACGTAATCGTCGTATATGTGCTTTAAGTTGAGACTATCTTGTCGGAATAGTACGATCATATTTGCATTGTCTCTAATTAGATGTTTGGGTACCTTTGCATAAGATTGTGCTAGATATACAGCATCGACGTTACGGTGTCTGCCCATGCTATAATACGAAGCTATTTTACCCTGTTTCTCGTTGATGACGTCATCGAATACGAATATGGAATTTTCTCTGGCTTCTGAGGTTTCCAGTACTTTTTCACCGTCCTCGAACGTGTACACTCCTATAGCGGGTATGGTTTTCAGCACTTTGAGCAGGTACTGATATTTCGGTTGATGCAGTGATTTCGAGTAAATGTAAAGATTCTCGAACCTTAGCCCGTTCTCGTGGATTAGCAGGTTGAGTAAGATATTCGTCTTCCCCGCATTCGAGCTACCCAGAATGAGCGCTCTGACGTTGCTCGGGAAGAGAGAGCCGTGCCTTCCCTCGCGAATGTCATTGTCGAAGTCTAAAACTTGTATGGGTAACGAGCACTTTTGCTTCACTACTTCCATCGTGCGACTAAGATTATAAGTTATATCTTTCGCTTTTTATTTTCATAGTGTATCATGAGCTCTGGACGCGCTCGGAAGGCTTCCGGAGTACTTAATTCTTTGATTAATTCTCTACCGTTTGAGGCTCATTTGCCCGGCTACAGGTACTGCGGTCCCGGAACTAAGCTACATAAGCGATTGCAGCGAGGGGATCCTCCTATAAACGCATTGGACGCTGCGTGTCGAGAACACGATATCGCCTACGCCACACATCAGGATACTGTTCCGAGGCATTTGGCTGATAAGGTTCTTGTGGAAAAAGCCTGGAATCGGGTGCAGTCTGCCGACGCTACTTTTGGCGAGAAGCTTGCCGCTAGACTTGTGACCGCAATCATGAAGGGAAAGCTGGCCATGGGTGCCGGATTGCGCAAACGTCGGAAGAGAATACTACCGCCACCCGCTAGAGGTGGGATCTTACCTTTGCTACCGCTTTTGGCAGCATTGGGTGCTGCAGGTAGCTTGGCAGGTGGAGCCGCACAGATCGCTACCTCGGTGAATAAGAAACGTGCTGCGGAGAAGCAACTGAACGAGCTGGTTCGTCACAATCAGCACATGGAAGCATTAGCCACGGGCAAGGGCAGAGGTCTTAAGAAGGGAGGTGGACGACACAGGAAGGGGAGGGGCTTGTATCTACGTCCAAAAAACTCGGGGCGAGGTCTGTACTTATCCCGGAAAAAGCCTTAAGCGGTGCGGAGATTGAAACTTATGCTGAACGTCTACGCATTCCTAATTTTAGAGGCGTATACATGCTAGATAAACTGCCTCTAAGACCTAGACGTGCAGAGAGGATCGTCGTCAATTTGGACAACTCGCAGAATCCCGGTACCCATTGGGTTGCTATACGCAAGGATGGTAATTTAGCATTTTATTTTGACAGTTTCGGCAATCTGAAACCTCCAAGAGAGATAGAATCCTATCTCGACGGTGTTAAGATCATGTATAACAGACACAGGTATCAGAATTTCGATTCTGTCATTTGTGGTCATCTGTGCTTGCAGTTTCTGTTATAAAACACATTCGACAGGATGTTCGAATGGTCAAAATGAGTTACACTATCACTGTGAGCGGATCTGATTCTAGTTTCTCTACCCATTTGAATCCGCCACTCCATCTGGATCCAGATGGGGTTTACGAGATTGCTCTACTGAATTTCGAGACATTTTACTCGATACCAAATGTTGATCCTAGCAATAACCTTTTCCATTACGTGCGGGATGGAAAACTTGAAACTGTCGAAATTCCACCTGGAACTTATGAAATAGAAGATATAAACACCTTCCTCAAGGATAGACTCAAAGCCCGCGATGACTTTTTTCTCCGTCCCAATAATAACACTATGAAGGCTGAGGTTCGGTGCCCCTACTTTATCGATTTCGCTCGAGAGAGATCGGTGGGCTCTCTTCTCGGTTTCACCGGCAAGCGCACGGTGGAACCGGGTGTACTGACCGAGTCTGACGAACTGGTGAACATCTTTAAGGTCAGCATCATACGCGTCGAGTGCAGCCTTGCCACTGGATCCTTCATCAACGGTAAAAGCGGGCATTCTCTCTACGAGCTTTTCCCGTCGGTTCCTCCGGGCTACCACATCTCGCAGGAACCGCCCAGTCCTATATATCTACCCATCATCGACACGAATCTCATTGATCATCTCAGCATTCGCGTGGTAGACCAGAACGGGGATACGCTCGACTTCAGAAACGAAACTATAACAGTGAGACTGCACATAAGACGGAATGGGAATAAATTTTAAAAGGCATTACTATAATAAAAAGCTTCTCTCGAGATTGATACCTACTCAGTCTTCGACACGCAAACTGCTAACACCATCCAACCGAGAGTTCCTCGAGCGTCTGGGATTCAAGGTTCTGTAATGGATGTTTTAGATGTGACCGGGGTTCCGACGTTTGACGATAAGATTAGTAAAGAGGAGGAACATGTCTTCCTACCTTACAATACGTCTGCTCTAGATGTGAATGATGAAATTAGAATACCATGCCAAGCCGAGGATTTGTACACGCTTCCTAGCAGAAGTTACCTCTACATAGAGGGATCTGTGACAAAACCTACTGGCGAAGCTTCATCTGCAACACTGACCAACAATGCCATGGCGTTTCTGTTCGATGAAGTTCGCTTAGATATGAATGGTACTACCATAGATAGAACGAGAAATCCTGGAATTTCTACGACTATGCGCAACTATGCGGCTCTCAACACTTTGGACTCCAATCGCCTGCAGAACGCCGGCTGGACGTATCCCGGAGAACCTGTAGACATCGTGAACGCATCGAACGGTGTATTCAACGCTATCGTTCCTCTTTCGATGCTTCTGGGTTTCGCAGACGATCACAAGGAGCTGATACTTAATAGCAAGTTTGAACTGGTTCTCATTAGATCTAAAAATTCTAATAATTGTGTGATGGGCAACGATGTGACTATCATTAAACTAAACCGTATCGAATGGAGGATGCCCGTACTTAGACTCTCCGATGCCGAGAGGGTGGAGAAACTTAAACTCGTCCAGTCAGATCGCCCACTGCACGTTGCTTTTCGAACCCTGGACCTTCACACTCAACCTGCAGTACCGCAGACTAAAGCGTTCACGTGGAACGTTGCAACGACATCGAAGCTTGAGAAACCGCGTTTTGTCATAGTGGGTGCACAGACCGACAGACTGAACTACCTTGCTAAAGATAGCTCTATCTTTGATCACTGCAATATCACCAATCTGAAGCTTTATCTCAACAGCGAATGTTATCCGTATCATGACATGAATTTGGATTTTGCAAATTCAAAGTTTGCATCTCTGTATGATCAGTATTCTAAATTTCAATACTCTTATTATGGCAAAGAAAATTACCCTCTTTTGAAGAGAGGCGATTTTCTGAAATATGCACCACTATTCGTCATAGACTGTTCTCATCAACCGGAGGAGACCGTGACTGGAGCCGTTAACATCAGATTGGAAGTTCAAGCATCGGCGAATTTTCCTGCACAAACATCTTTGTTTTGTTTGATTATTCATGACAAATTGTTCACTTATAAACCCCTAACTCATGTTGTTCAATCTATCATATAAGAAATGAAAAATGTATTTTTTTATATCAATAAAGAATGAAATTTTTATATTTTTTTATTGATTTTAGCATACATCTCCTTTAACTTTTTTCTGACACTCCTACCTCTAACATCGTATGAACACATTGATTTATGAACGTCATGCAATTGAAATAAATGTATTTCAATGTATGGAATTAGTCTCTTCAGTCCTGCTATTGCAACAATGTCCAGGTTTATGACATTTTCGTTTAGACACGTATTCACAAATGCTATTTCATTAACTTTATTCATATGCACTGTTACGTTATATGCATAGATTATATTCTCACTGTACGATAAACGAGGAAGCTTACCGTCTTTCACATACGTTTCAATCACAGCTATATTTCGAACTATTATCTGCCAGTCCTCTTTTGTTATGTATACAAAAGTTTCGTCAACTGCTTTGATGAAGAGGGATGCGAGTTCGTAATGCAGTCCTATATTCACACGATGCTTGGAGCTGATGGAGATGTCGTCGTGCATAAACACGCTATTTGGATTCATCTTCCTCTGACTTTTCTGGGATGGGGTCAAAGATGAGCACTATAACGTTCTCTCGAGAGGCTTCCAACATCTTCTTCTTGTTTACGACTTTTGCCTTGTTCCTCTTCTTGTCAGGCTTTTTTTCGGACCTGTAGACATATACACAACGTCTCTGTTTTAACACACACGAGTCATTAATAAAAAACTCTTTCTTTTTATTCACAATGATTCTGCTTACCTTTCTTCTTCTTTCTCCTCCACGGGTTCGGATGTCGACACCGACCGATCCACGTCGCGATGCGGTGGCACATCTTCTCCTTCGGGCGTTCTGTAAAAATAAAGGCACAGGTTTTTTGCTAGCTATCTTTTTTCTCCCCCTACTAAATATATTCTATCACATGTTCTTTACTTACTTACCCTTTTGCTTTGAGATACACGTCGCAGCACTCTCCACAACGGAAGAATGACGACATTTGTTGATGCTGTGATGGTTCCTTACAGATGATGGTATGCGTATCGCCATCACATATTTCCTCATGCTTATCGAGACAGTGCTGCTTCATTTGCTCGTACTCCTCGAGGTTCACCCAGCAACAATTGTCACTATCGCTCGCGATTCTGATATTTTCACTACTCATCGTGCTGGCTCACAGTCGACTGTGAACGCCGATCCATTCTCGTTTCACATTTAATGGATAGGGGCGGTGGTGGGGATTGAACATGCTCGTTCTTGCACTGACCTGGTTTATACCGTTACGCACGTGGGCACTTTCTCACATACACAGTCTTCTGTAACATACTCATGCAGCCTAACATTCATACACCTAACTCGAATATTTTATTAGCCTCGCATGGTTTTATTTTATAGTCCATTGCCTTCTTGATGAAAGATTCCAAGTTTTTAGCTGTGGGAAACACCAAACTTAGTATTTTGGTTCAGTATCTTCACGAAGGTTTTTTCAAGAAAAAATCCCCACCATCCCAGAATACCCTTTACATGGAACATTTTTCTCAAAAATGGCTCTAACGATTCTTCATTGTGAACGACTTTTGCATAACTGGTAAAAAAATAATAAGAGATAGACAAAATTTTACTACACGTGAGCGCGCACGCGCGCACACACACAGATATTTTTTTCGGCTTTTAATTATTTTATTCTTCATTTAACTCTGCAACATAAAATAACAGTGTATCAACAACTTCACGAGGGAAATAACGTGCTACAGATATTTTTTTTCGGCTTTTAATTATTTTATTATTCATTTAATTTCACAACATAACAATACAGGGAGGGGGACGGACTTCAGAATTCTACCACTCAGACTCCCAAACGTCACGTAATCCCACACACGGGTACTAACTCCGTTTGTTCATTACACGGCTTCTAACACACACATACATACATACCTGTTTCAAAAAAAACCCACAGAGGGAGGGAGAGAGAGGGACGAGATTCATACACACTTCACCTTAGACTCTCAACATCACGTAATCCCCTCACGTTACTCATATAGACGGTTTCTAAAACCGTCTAATCATTCCACGGGTACAAACACACATACGTACCTGTTGTCAAACCCGCGTTAACTCACATTTTTTTCGGCTTTCAATTATTTTTATTATTCATTTAATTCCACAACATAACAATACAGTGTATCAACAACTTCACGAGGGGAAATAACGTGCTCCAGGGAGCACCGCAGAGGAGGGACGGACTCTCCCTCAGAATCCAAACGTCACGTAATCCCACACGTTACTCGTATACACGGGTACTAACTCCGTCTTTCAATACCACGGCTTGTAATTCATGTACATAGATGTGCAGACACCCGCGTTAACTCACTACTTCCGTCTTTGTGTGTCTCTGTGTGTGAACGCATAACTCAGAAACGAACAGTCGGATAAACACCAAACTTGGTATTTAGGTTCAGTATCGTTCAGAGATGCGACACAAAGGTTTTCAAGAAAATCCCCACACAGAGTACCGTTTACATGGAACATTTTTCGAAAATTTTATTTTTTCAAAAGTGGCTCTAACGACCTTGATTAAAATATCATAAATTTAAGACACTTTTATTACAAATAAAATGTATATCTAGAATTTTCTGGGAATGTCTCCAAAAGTATTCTTCATTGAGAAAGACTTTTGCATAACTGGTAAACCATAAGAGATAGGCAAACGTTTACTACACAAAAAATGTAGATGACGTTAAAATACACAATTTATGTTATATACATTTTTTGTGTTGAGTGAACCATTTTCGAGATATTGCTTGTTATTCCCTTAAATTTTCCAATATACTTTTATCTTAAATGGAAATTTTCGTTATTCATTTTTTTTGTCCTGGTAATGCAAAGAGAATGAAACACTGCACGTAGCAACCAGCTCTTAAAATATTTGACTATCACTTAAAGCCTACCAATTCCCCTTGCATCTACAAGAAAATTAGCAATAAGATTAACATCTCGATTAACATGAAGCATATGGAGAATAAGCGTTTCTAAAAGAGCAGAGAACACAGAGCAGAGAAGTGTAACACATCAGATTTTTAATATGTAGAAAGAAGAAACGATGTCACACCTAACGTGTTCTTGCGTTTTTCCAAACTTTTAATGTTAGTACTTTTATAACTCAAAAAAAAATTCAGATAAACACCAAGCATAGTATTTCAGTTTAGTATTTTCAAAAAATCCCGCCCAAAAATGTTCAAGCAAATCCCTATCCCAAATTAGTCTTTAAATAAATCCTGTGGCGCTTAGTCCGCAAAGGGCCTGGGCCTGCCAACCCTATCCTTTACATGGACAGGTTTTCCATATTATTGATCTTCTCAAAAACAGCTCAAACGATTCATGACAAATACAATGTACATCTTGAATTTTCTGGAAATAACTTGTGAAACACTTCTGATTCGAAAAGAATTTTGTATAAAGGATAAACCATACGCTAGACAAATTCATAGTACACAAAAATATAGATATCTTTAAAACAAGGAATTTATCTCAAATACTTTTTGTGGTGTTATTATTGGTTTTATTACTTTCTCTACTACGTATAGTAAGTAGGGGAAGTATTGTATTCCAACCAAAAATTCGATACCGAGATTTCACCGGAAATACATGTTTTGAGACCCCCTGAATCCAAAAAAATCTGATGTGTTACACTCACATGACTTTCTCTACTCTTGTACAATCTATTTTTACAAACGCCTATTCTCCATATGCTTCATATTAATCGAGATATCGAGATGTCAATCTTATTTGTAATTTTCTTGTAGATGCAAGGGGAATATGGTAGGTTTTAAGCGATAGTCAAATATTTTATCGCATTTTATCTTTGCATGTCCAGGACATAAAAAAATGAATAACGAATTTGAGAAAAAGTATGTGTTGGAAAATTTAAGGAAATAACAAGCAATATCTCGAAAACGGTTCACTCAACAAAACAAATGTATATGCTATAAGTTGTGTATTTTAACGCGATCTACATTTTTTGTGTAGTAAAATTTTGTCTATCTCTTATGGTTTACCAGTTATGCAAAAGTCGTTCATAATGAAGAATACTTTTGGAGACATTCCCAGAAATTTCGAGATATACATTTCATTTCTCATGACATTATCTTAAACATATGATATTTTCATCAAAATCATTGGAGCCATTTTTGAGAAAATTAAAATTTTCGAAAAATGTTCCATGTAAAGGGTAGTCTGGGGTGGGGGGATTTTCTTGAAAATCTTCGGGTCGCATCTCTGGAAGATACTGAACCTAAATACCAAGTTTGGTGTTTATCCGACTGTTAGTGTTTGTGTTATGCTGTTCACAGAGACACACACACACACACACGCAGACACACACACACAGACACACACACACAGACACACACACAGACACACACACGGACATGTTTCCAAAAATGCTTTTTTTGGATTCAGGGGGTCTCAAAACATGTATTTCCGGTGAAATCTCGGTATCGAATTTTTGGGTGGAATGCAATACTTCCCCTACTTACTATACGTAGTAGAGAAAGTGAAAAGCATTTTTGGAAACATGTCGGTGTGCGTGTCTATGTATGTGTGTGTGTGTCTGTGTGTAAGTGGGTCTGTGAACAGCATAACTCAGGAATGAACAGTCGGATAAACGCCAAACTTGGTATTTAGGTTCAGTATCTTCCAGAGATGCGACACGAAGGTTTTCAAGAAAATCCCCCCACCCCAGACTACCCTTTACATGGAACATTTTTCGAAAATTTTAATTTTCACAAAAATGGCTCTAACGATTTTGATTAAAATATCATATGTTTAAGTTATAGTCATGATAAATGAAATATATATCTTGAATTTTCTGGGAATGTCTCCAAAAGTATTCTTCATTGTAAACGACTTTTGCATAACTGGTAAACCATAAGAGATAGACAAAATTTTACTACACAAAAAATGTAGATCGCGTTAAAATACACAATTTCTGTCGTGTACTTTGTTTTTGTTGAGTGAACCGTTTTCGAGATATTGCTTGTTATTCCCTTAAATTTTCCAATACTTATACTTTTTCTCAAATTCGTTATTCATTTTTTATATCCTGGACATGCAAAGAGAATGGAATGCGCCACATAGCAACCAGCACTTAAAAGTCGCTTATAACCTACCACATTCCCCTTGCATCTACAAGAAAATTAGCAATAAGATTCACATCTCGATATCTCGAGTAACATGAAGCATATGGAGAATAAGCGTTTGTACAAATAGTTTGTAGAAGAGTAGAGAAAGTCATGTGTGTGTAACACATCAGATTTTTTTTAATACCTTGTAATTTTTTAAGTACTCTTGCTACTCAGTTGTTCCTCGCGATGTCATGGAAAGAGTATGAATTTCAAGGCCAGCATATAGCAAGCTGCCTTTAAACATAAATATAGATTCTGTTTACTACGCTCCCTTTTACTTAAAACGAAATATGAGATGAAACTATATCTGCAAAGTTTTATCTCGATTAACACGAAGTAGAAAAATGAGTTTCATAGGAATACATTCTAGAAGCTGTACAAAAATAAATGATAATGGTAAATAAAGTATGTGAATGTAACGTATAAGATATTTCAGTATTACCAGCATATTATTTAAGCCGACCAAGTGTAGTAAAACCTGAAGCGTCAATGACAAAGCTGAGTAAAAATTACTGATAATTCCTTACTTTTAATTTTTTTTCTCCGTCAGATCCAAAACCATTTTCATATCAATTTCAGATAATATGTACCCAAATATGTCTGCACTACATAAAAATAAAATAACTTCTTAGAAAAAGTTGAAACTTAGGGTAATTTTCCAATCTGTTATGAAACCAAAGAAATGAAACATTTTGAAAAAATTCAGAGCATGTGAATTATATCATTTGTTCTTTCTGCATATTAAAAATTAAAAATTTATCTCCATTAATTTGCCTGATACATCTTTTTGTTTAAAAAGAAGACAAAATTTTTTTACTATACCCAATATACCAATATGACATCCGTAAATTTTTATGATCTAGCGGGCAATCGTTGATCAGTTGCATCTGAAAAGCGTCGTTTCTCTGGTTGATACTATCTGCTGCAGTATTCTTGTCCTCGGCTATTGCTGCTCAACGGCTACTGTATTCTCTACTCCTAATAATTACCTACTAGCTAATTTCTTGGTTCTCAGGGTTTTTGTAGGTGAGGCAAATTAAAATACACTGCATTTCCCTTAATAAACGTGGTTTATTATCAGATCAAATATTTATGGGCTGCTAGCTTTCCCCATTATACCAATTCCCACCATTAGAATAAATCAGGAGCCTAACCTAACTGCACACGTTTTCCCATCCATATGCACACACGTTCATTTGTCGTCCAGAGAGTAACACTTTATCTCGATGAGGTTCTATAACAGAGAGTGAAAATCTAGGGCTTTCTTCCCCTTTTTATACCTCAGCCTAGTGACGCTTACCTCCGCACCTCAAAATGTAACGACGTTTCTAATTGATCCTCAGACCGCGTTACCTAGTAATATATGAGAATATGCTGCTCCAAAGTTTTGCGCCTATGCCCCCCTGACGCGGCAGGAAGCGGATTCAATATCTCTGCCTCCTTCCTTTCTCCATCTGTCTCTTTCTATTTCTCCTTACTGCTTCCAATCCTTGATCATTAGCTTGGTGAAAGGTGGGCTCTACCTAGAATTATATTTTACCTGGAATTAGCTAGCTCGCCCGTATCTACGTTACAATCTGCCTTTGTATAATTCTTGGTTGTTAAATATTTAGCATATTTCTTGGTGAATTGTATTATTACTATGCACATTCTTGTTTAATATTGATTTATATGTCTATGTGATGATTTATAAGTCTATGTGAATATATATATTTCCAACACATTTACATTCAAGGATGCACTGAATATGAAAATATACCAGATTTTCTCGTAACTCCCAGCATTGCTTGTTCCATTCTTGTGATGTAGGTCAGCTTCTGAAGAATCTAGAGATAAATGAATGGATTTAATATGGTTTTAATGCCATTTATATCTAAGTTTTTTCATGTGGTACCTGATAACCATTTCTAAGCGAAGCTACATATAAAGTTAGCATGTAACTTAAATCGAGTAGGAATGAAACCCAAACGCCATCCTCTGTACTATGGAGAAGAGTCAATGAATAATCCGTATCTATAAACATTGCTGTAGCATTACAAGAAGCATTCCCATTTCTCGAAGAAAGGAAACGAAAATATACTTTTGGTCGACCACACTAAAATGCGCTGATTACACGTGGCGTAGCTGAACTATAATGACATCCATTATACTTCATTATAGTTCATTATAGTCATTATAGTTCAGTGACTCATGATTATATTCGGTGGCGTCCTCCGCTCCCTAATCACCCACACCTTTTAACACTTTCACTGGCATCCATTCTCCAGACAAACAATGAAACATGTGTATTTAAAATAAAATAAATTATATTCATTGCAGTTTTAATATCCCAGCAAACATGCTAAAGGTCCTGCTGTCATGCTGCCATCCGATCAGCATTTAATTATACACAAAGATCCTTTTATATAAACTCAAAGTTCTGAAATTATAGTGTGGTCGACCAAAACAATCGTATGCAACTTGACTATAATGGCGGTAATTAAGACGCTCGTATGAAAATTATGCAACGAGCGGTAGCGTATTCGCGTCTTAATTATCGCCATTATAGACTTATTGCATAATATATCATTTCAGTTATCTGAACCAAAAACACTGCTTTCAACCAAACCCGTGTATTGAATTTTGTTTCTGGTAACAGTAATAGCTACATTTGACCCATGAGATGACAAAGTATTTATAGGTAACGTTTATTAGTTTAAATGGTTATCAGAAGCGTTTATAGGGAAATTTTGTTTGTAAACTTGTTTTAAAACAATTATGTTTAACATAGTTGTTAAATGCTGCTATACAGCATTCGCAAGTTTGAAAAATTGTGTATTGTTTAAAACATGAAAAAGCATAAACCTATAATAGAACTTTAAAAACAGTCATGTATGATGTCTTTCAAAATAAAATTCAAATTTAAGGAATTTAAATATTACAATACTTAATATTAAAAGTATAATTGTTTTGGACATAGGTTTAGTTCTCACTAAACTTTCGGAATGACATACCATTCTTTATGTAGCACTACGTACAGCGTTTTATAGATGGTGTTTTGAATATTGGTTGCGAGTTGCTACAGGGATGTTGGGTATACCAGGAACACTTATTCTTTAAGATAAGCCCAAAACCAAAAGTTGGTTGGGATTGAGATCTAGAGATCGCTGAGGCCAACATTTTGGACAGTGCCCTCTGTTAATAAGATCGACAAGGATCTGTGCAATGAAATGTTTTGTAGGGATGTATGCGTGCCATCTTGCATGAAAACTATGTTTTTTCATGTCGCAACTAATCAATCTAGGGATGTCAAAGCTCTGTATGACGTGTACCACTTAACATTCCCTTACTACATTATGACTTCTTCAATGCTGTACGGGTCATGTATGCCCTATACCTGTATCAAAAACTGGAATTCTGCCGTTGCATTTATACTCTGCCAAGTTCAAGCATTCCTGTAGCCCTTCCACACACCCATACACTAACTTTAAATTCATGAAAACCGTCTTGGCCTAACTATGAAATTAGGAGTGTTCGAGCATTTAGGGACAGAACCATCGCTTGCAACTTACAAATCCTAATTTTTTATTACACAAAATAGTAACAACGGAATACAAAAAGAAAAAAGTGAAAACCAAATCCCACCGTTTGCCAAACACAGAGATATTTTAATTTTTTCCTATCTCATATATTTATATTTTAAAATTAATGACATTTGAAAGACATTATATTTTGCGAAAATCTCAATTTTACAAAAATTATTTCAGACAGAAGCATTTAGCATTCCATGTCGACGGTTAAACGACACTTCACATGCATCTGTAAGACATTTGCACAGATTGCTTGTTGCCATATAGCCTGTTTGTGCATTATAAATTCACCGCTGCTTGTAGATATAGAACAGCTCGATGAAAAGTCAAAAGGTTAAGTGCCGATCGGATATAAATACGTTAGGTAAATTAAGAAAGCAATACTCTGCGTTCGTGGAAATGCTTAATATCAATATACAGCTGGGAGAAATTGCACTAAAATTAGTTAATTTTCCCTCCAGGAGCTAAATTAGATGACAAGGGTGTATTTGTCCCTTTATCCTTATATACATGGGATCAGATGAACAAAATCGTGAGACTAAAATGCAGTAAGTAACAGAAACTGATTTGAAACCAAGTAACGTGGTTAGGTATAGGTTTTACAACGGAGGGGGACATCTGTGACCCAAACAGATATATAGGATGATCCGTTTGAGATGTCAGAAAAGTAAAGCGTTATATATAAGAGGTTGATGGACACATCTCTGAGAAGTTTGCTGTAATACCTATAAGCAGAAAAGATGGAAGTTAACAATGAATGATCTTTCAGACCTCATCCGCATGGTATAGAGCACGATCGTGCATAGGAGACAGAGTGTTGGAAGCCCATGGAAGTTATTCCACTACTTATCAGCAGAATATGCCATTCAAAACGTGTTAAGAGGATTGTTAGACAGTATCCTAAGAGATTTCCATTCATATTTAGCGAAAGCATTCTCTAACAGCGTGATTAAGGAGCTCATCTTAGTTTGCTGTCATGATGTGCGAGAGGCAGGGAGCGGACGATCAATGGTAAATCGATGTATGTTCGTGGATAAAGCCACATTTAATGTGAGTGGCCGAGTCAACAAGCATAACTGCATTATTTGAGAAACCGAGCACCCACACGTCTCACCGATACATTTCAAACACCATACAACACACTGAGTTGCTGTTGTGTCATGACCAACCTTTTGTCTCCTATGCACAACAGCGCTACCATGCCATGCGGATGGGGTCTGAAAAATCACTCATTGTTAACTTCTATCCTTTCTGCTTATTTTACAGCAAACTGCTCAGGGATGTGTACATTATCCTCTTATATATAGGCGTGATCAAAATCTTTCCGGAATTAACGTCATAAATACTACAAAACAGTTTGTTTTGTCTAACCTGCACTGTCACCCTCAAAGTAGTCTGCTTGGGAATTGATACACTTGTCCCAGCGCTTCTGCCACTGCTGGAAGCACCTCTGGAAGTCCTCTTCTTTCAACATGTTCAGAGCCTTCTGCGATTCGCGTTGGTTGACATCAATGTCCTCAAAACGGTGTCCTCGGAGCTGCATTTTAAGTCGCGGGAAAAGAAAAACGTCTGCTGGTGCCAAATCTGGAGAATAGACGGGATGGGGGGCAGTATTCAACCTTTTTTATCCAAAAATTGGCAAACAGAAAGGGCGCATTGTCATGATGCAGGAATCAGTCACCACTCCTTCATTTCTCCGGCCGTTTGCGTCTCACATTCTCCCTTAATCTTTGCAGCACTTGTTTGTAGAAAACTTGATTCACTGTTTCGCCCTGTGGCACAGATTCCTTAATGTCAAAATACACAATCATCATTGACTTCACTTTGGATCGAACTTGTCTGGCCGTTTTCGGGCGTGGAGATGAAGGACTCTTCCATTCTGAAGATTGTTGCTTCGACCCATAAATCCATGTTTCATCACCAGTAATAATTTTCTCCATAAACTGTGAGTCATTTTGTAGCTGCTCTTTAAGATCTGTGCAGGCAATCACACGGCTTTCCGTTTGGCCATTTGAAAGCAGGCGGGGCAGGAACTTAGCGGCAATTCTTCTCATATCCAAATTGTGTTTCAATATGCTTTGAACAATTCCAAAGTAGAGCCCTGATGAGTTAGAAAATTCTCTTATTGTAATGCGCCTATCATTTAAGACCATTTTCCTCACCTGATTGATATTTTCATCACTTTTGCTGGAACAGGTCGCCCCGAACGATCTGATGTCACACCACTTTTAAATTTCGAAAACCACTCAAATTCTTAAGTTTTGACCATAACTTCCACCCCATAAGCTGTTCTTAACATTTCATAGGCTTCTGTTGCAGTTTTACAGAGTTTAAAGCAAAATTTGATGTTAGTCCTTTGTTCTTCGTAATCTGACATTTTCGATACACGGAAAAATCGCAGCACATGCAAAACACGTGTTCACTTCAGAGCGTCTACCTCGTCACTGCATGGTCACAGAAGTCACGTGACCTCTCATTTTTATCGGGAAGGAACGCTACATGTACAACAGTCTGGGTAAGAATTAAAGAAATCTCACCGTCAGCATTGTTGTGAAACCATTCCGGAAACTTTTTGATCACACTTCGTATATATATAACGTTTTACTTTTCTGACATCTTACGCCGATCACCTTATGTTATGGCTACCACCCACGGAGGAAGGGATGAGATGAAGGAACCACAGAAGCTACATGCAGGTCACAGAGACGCGCGAAGTCGCTAACAGTTCCAGGCTCGAGGATCCGTCTCACCAGTGGAGCTGCTCAGAGAGAGAGAGAGAGAGAGAGAGAGAGAGAGAGCACGATGGACGACCCGTCGACCAAGAAGCCCTCTAGTGTCCACGAGGAGTATTCTTTCCTTCGGCACCGTCATATGCCACGAAACCTGGAAGCACATCTGAAAGATTAGAAGGTAATGGAATGGAAGGGAAATCGTGCTAGATTAGAAAGCACCCCAGCACTCGCCTACCAAACATGGTAAACCAGAAATAACCACGGTTAGAGTGGACGGTTACGGGAATCGGGGACTTCCCAAATGCGAGTCTCAGACGTTACCGGGAACCATCTCGCTCAGTAAGTAACATTGTTACAGAGATAACAGACGAGTAATGAAATACCTTTGACTGCCCTACCAACTCAAACGTAAATCTGAAAAAACACCTGCTTGGAAAATACGTCTCTGCATTGTAAAACACGGTGATATTTGGAAATGTTGTAATCAAAGTATTTATATTAGTATAGCATGCGTGAAATATAGTACACGGATTTAAATTGACATTATATTGTGAAATGCATACCTATATGGAACCGGTGTACATTTGAACGGTGTATGCGAAATGCCCAGTATGTGATATACGCATTAACTGTTTTGACAGCATTTGCATAACTTCTAAATAAACTTGAAAAAATACCTATATTACCTAAACCAAAACCGCACTGTCTGGCCCCTTTAAATGAAGGGGACCTTACTGCACATTCATTTCTTGTTTACTGGCAAACAAGTGAGTAGCAAGTGGTAAAATCAACGTGGAAACTAGACAGACAGACAGATGGATGGAGAATCTTCATGTATGTAAATGAAGGAGTCGTCAAAGAGTTGTCTACTTGTTTCATGAACTGCAGTTTATACATTATCCTAGCAATTGGTGAAGTTTTATGTGCTATTTAAGGTAATGTTTCTTTTTATGCTAGAAGGATATTTACCTTTTTATATAAGGAGTAAAATATGCAAATAATTACCTGGTTAAATATGCATTTAAATTTGGCTTAGCTTGGATTTAGGGATCAGTATTTAATAAACATTCTGATATGATACATTTTTCTCTACCCTATATCGTTTATTAGTGGGTATACAAACCATTTTTACTAAAGCTTATTTTTCTATCTACTACATCATGGGTGGCGAAAACGCTTTCCTTCCTTGAGTCACCAAATATGCAACACGCACTATATCACTCAGCAGGATGTGAAAAACAAAGAGAGAGAGTGGCAGAGAGGGAACGGCGTCTACGAGTCAAAATAACTCGCGAGTCACGTTTTCGCCACCATTTTAATCCAAATAAACCTTTGCAGAAATAGCTACATTACATATTTCGTTATAGATACAAAGGAAGCAGCAAGTTCTGGTGTTCATAGACACACATATGGACCCTTTTCTAAAAATGTTTTATTTTTGGATTCAAACATCAAAACATGTATTTACCATAAAATCTCGGTATAGAATTTTTGAGTGGAATGTAATACCTTCTCTATCTAATAGGCACGAGGTAGAGAGAGAGAGAGAGAGAGAGAGTAAAAAGGGCAGCGAACTAACAGAGAATTATTGAATTCTATAGATACAGTAAAAATTAAGAATGAATTAAAATGCAATAAAATTACAATCGTAGCATTAAATACAGGATAATCCGTTTGAGATATTAGAGATGTAAAACATTATACATAAGAGGTTAATGCTCACATCTCTGAGAAGTTTACTGTAATATAAGCGGAAAGGATGGAAGTTAACAATGGATGTTTCAGACTTCATTCGCGTGGCATGGCAGCATTATCGTACATAAGAGACAAAATGGTGGTCACGCCACAACATCGTGCTTATGAGACGTGGTTTTTCAGTTCTCCAAATAATGCAATTATGCATGTTGACTCGACCACTCACATGAAATGTGGTTTGTCCATGAACATGCATCGATTTAATAACGGATTGTCCCCTTCCTACCTCTCGCATATCATGACAGCAAACTTGAGACGAGCTTCGTAATCACGCTATATCAACGTCTGTTTCTGCTGAATATGTTATGGAAACATCTTAAGGTACTGTCCATCAATCCTCAGATACTTTTTGTGTGGCATGTTCTGCTGTGTGGATAAGCGGTGGAGTGACTTCCATGGGCTCTAGCGCTGTTGTGTCATGATCGCCATTTTGCCTCCTATGCACTTTAGTGCAGCTATACCACACGGTTGAAGTATGAAACATCACTCATTGTTAACTTCCGTTTATATTACAGCAAACTGCTTAGAGATGTTGCATTAAACTTTGATATAAGAGGGCTGATCAACAAAGACTGAGACTGTTTTTTTCCTGTAGCTTCCGTGATAGTTTCGTATCTGTAACATAAATATTTGAAAAGAGCGAGTTTTTATGTATAATGTTGGTAGGCGGCAACACTCTCGTATTGGTAGGTTGGTAGTAATCTCTATTTTGTAGACCCTACGTGCATTTCGCATACCAGACAATGGAGGTGATGCATTCTTTAAATTGATTATCACCGGTGATGAGTCATGGCTGCATCATTATGATCCTGAAGGAAAACAAGCCAGCACAGTGTGGAAATCGCCAGGTTTTCCAACACCAAAAAAGGCAAAAGTTGTTCCATCTGCAGGGAAAGTGATGGTGATCACATTTTTTGACTGTAATGGAATGATTTACCAGCATGCAGTTCCCCCTCAACTACTGTTACAGCAGCATACTACACGTCAGTATTGGCTACACTGAGGAAGCACATTGCAAGGAAACGACCAGAGCTTTCTCGGCTGGGTGGCGACTTCATCATGACAATGCACGGCCTCACGTCGCAAATCAAGTCATGCTGGCTCGATTCAACATTACCTGTGTACCACATCCACCTTATAGCCCCGATATTGCACCCTGTGACTTTTTTTTATTCCCATACTAAAGGCAAAGCTTAGGGGTATTCGATTTCAGAACTGAAGCAGTGCTCAAGAAAAGTGAGGCGATTCTCAAGGACCTGACAAAGAATGGTCTGCAGCACGTGTTCAAGGACTGGCAGAGACAGTATAAAAAGTGCAATGAAGTAGGAGGGGACTACTTTGAAAAATATCATGTAAACATTTAATTGGAGTAATAAACATCTGTGAAAAAAATCAGTCTCAGTCTTTGTTGACCAGCCCTCGTATAACGTTTTACTTTTCTGACATCTCATACGGATCACCCTGTATATACAGTGCTCTAACGCTTAAGAGCAAGGATAACATAACCCTCACTGTTATGTACACTCTCCCCTCTTCCGTTCTCCATGGCAACCAATCTCCTTTGCGGAATCTTAGCTAGATATGACTCCAGTGTGTGCAAACCAGCGTCCAACATTACATCCAACCAAGTTTTCATTCCCCTTCTAGAATACAGAAACTGTGCTGATAAACATTGCTTTCTGAATAATTCTGTTTCTCTGCACTCTGTAAGAATGACTCCATGTTTATCCTCATCCCGGTTCATCAATTAATTTGTTGGCCCCCAATCTTAGAAGTGCTAATCCGCTTCTTAGTTCTCGGGTGCAGTCGTCTAAATAGGTCTCCCTTCCCTAGTCCTGCGCTATTTGACACTGTAAGCTAAGTGAAATTTTAGCCGCACACTGTAAATCCAAATTTTGTCTGTCAATATGACACAGTGTTCTCTGAATCTTCCACCCGCTACACCTCATGTCTCTCCCATGTAGCTAAATGTACCCCATTTCAATGTCTTTCAGAAACTAAGAATAATCTGGGACATTACAATAAAGATGGCGATATTCTTGAAAAGATATGACAGTGCGAATCTTGAAAAAGTTTCTGATGTATATTCACATGACTTTCTTATCGCTTCTGAAATGGGTAAACAAATTATTCTTACAAAAGTTTATTTTCCTATCTACTTCATTTTAATCGAGATAAATCTTTCCGGAAATAGCCTCATTATACATTTCGTTGTAGATACAAAGGGAGTAGCGATAGATAATGTTTCAGAACTATATGATATACGCTGGTCTTAAAATTCTATACCCTTTGCGTGCAATCGCGAGAAACAGCTAGATATCGAATGGATTTTGACATAAATTGTGTGTTTTAAAGAGATCTACAGTTTTGGTGTAGTACGTTTTCGCCTATCGCTTAACGTTTACTAGTTATACAAGATATAGAAAATTCCTTCAGAATGAAGTGGACTACAAGGTTATTCCCAGAAAATTCAAAGTATACATTTTATTTGTAATGTAAATATCTTTAATATGTGGTATTTTAGTAAAAATCTTTAAGAGCCATTTATCACATTAAACATTTCGAAAAATATTCCATTTAAAGCGGGGGGATTGTCTTGAAAATCTTCTTGTTATATCTTTTGAAGGTACTGAATGTAATCACCAAGTTTGATATGTATCCGACTTTTTGTTTTTGAGTTATGCTGGTCACAGACACACACCCGGATATTTTCTAAACATGCTTTTTTGGTTTCAGAGCGCCTCAAATATATATTCCGGTAAAATCGCGGTATCGAATTTTTGGGTGGAACGCAATACCTTCTCCTCCTACTATGCACGTGGTAGAGAAAATAAAAAAAAATATGAAGTTATAAATTGCATGCATTTTTGTTTCCGGTTAATTTGGCATTGATATAGTGAGAGATGAATATCCTTAAAATGTAAGGTGCAAAATACAGTTTGTTAGAGAACTTAAATTTATAACGATGCTTCCCGATAGTTCCCTGTTTACGGCATTTGACCCAGAATGTAAACAAATAACTAAAGGTGTGACATCTCTCTAGGACCAGACCGAAGCGTTATTGACTTAGGAAATCATACAACTGCTGAGTAAAATACCAGGTGTCACTAAATGTATTGGAAACCTCTGCGGAAATAATAAAGTAAACAAAAGCTAACAGACATTCATATAAATACTTCGATGGTCAATTTCACTTAGTTTCTCAATTGCAGTCATTGTTTTCCTTAAACAGATAATGTTTAGAGGATAATATATACCTTTTTGTTTCCATACACGTCCACAAACGCTCCCAAATAGCCACCACGAGCATCGTTGGTTGTCATATTATGTCCCATACTGTAATTACCTGTCCTATCTTCTTCAACACATTGATGAATTTCACGTTGAGTGCAGCTCTGGAATACGCAATAGTCTTTAAACGCCCCCTTTTCATAGGTAAAACCTTAAGCAAATAAAGTAGGGAAAGGATCAGGTCAGCAAGTCCGTCCCCTCGACCCATCAACCCTTTGTTTAGAAATTGCTGATCTAAAAGCGCTCTAACAGCAAAGTAAATGAGGCGGTGCCCCATCATGCATGAACCAAATACGGTGCGTTATGTTCAATTAATTATTTCCAATAAACCATGGAAATTGCTCGTTGAAAAGTCGCAGTATGATTCTCCTGTTAACGCTCTACTTAAAATGAAAGGATCGATCAATTTGTTGCCAATCATTCTAGTTCGAACATTAATGCTTAACTGGTGGTTGCTCCGAAAACTGCTAGAAACACGTTTGTTGTAAAGGTGATGTGCTCCGTTCCTGTTGAACTGCATTTCTTCGATAAACAGTGTAACAGACAGCATTTATCCTGAATACACGCTTGTTGCACTCACCAGCAAAAAGCTTCTTTGGTTGGAAAGTCAAGTGCGCTAATACCTTGAAGAAAATGCGAATACACGGAGTTCTTCCATTTTATCAAATTACGACGAACTTCTTCGCTGCTGGTATGCCTCTGGTTGCTGATACTGCCGCAATCCTCAATGAGGGCAACGCTTCTTCATCTTAAGATCTGGTGCACCTTTGTCATTTGTAACAATTTGTATACGACGTGTGATCAAAAAGTTTTCGGAATGGCTTCACAACGATGCTGATGCTGAGATTTCTTTAATTATTACCCAAACTGTACATGCAGCGTTCCTTCACAATAAAAATGAGAGGTCAGGTGACTTCCTGTGGCCATGCAGTGACGAGGTAGACACTCTGAACTGAACACGTGTTTAGCACGTGCTGCGATTTTTCCGCGTAGCAAAAATGTCAGATTACGAAGAACAAAGAACGAACATAAAATTTTGCTTTAAACTCGGTAAAACTTCAACAGAAGCCTATGAAATGTTAAGAAAAGCCTAAGGGGAGGAAGGTATGGACAAACCTCAAGCATTTGAGTGGTTTTCGAAATTTAAAAGTGGTGTGACATCAGTTAAAGATGCAGATCGTTCGGGGCGACACTGTTCCAGCAAAACTGATGAAAATATCAATCAGGCGAGGAAAATGGTCTAAAATGATAGGCGCATTACAATAAGAGAATTTGTTGACTCATTAGGACTCTCCTTTGGAAGTGTTCAAAGCATTTTGAAAGACAATTTGGACATTAGAAGAATTACCGCCAAGTTCGTGCCCCGCCTGCTTTCAAATGACCAAAAGGAAAGCCATGTGATTGCCTGCACAGATCTTAAAGAGCAGCTAAAAATGACCCACAGTTTATGGAGAAAATTGTTACTAGTGATGAAACATGGATTTATGGGTACGATCCAGAAACAAAGCAACAATCTTCACAATGGAAGAGTCCTTCATCTCCACGCCCGAAAAAGGCCAGACAACTTCGATCCAAAGTGAAGTCAATGATGATAGTGTTTTTTGACATTAAAGTCATTGTACATAAGGAATTTGTGCCACAGGGTCAAACAGTGAATCAAGTGTTCTATAAACAAGTGCTGCAAGGATTAAGGGAGAATGTGCGACGCAAACGGCCGGAGAAATGGAGGAGTGGTGACTGGTTCCAATGCGCACGCGCACAAAGACCTTTCTGTTCGCCAATTTTGGATAAAAATAGGATGGATACTGTTCCCCATCCCGCCTATTCTCCAGATATGGCACCAGCGGACTTTTTTCTTTTCCCGCGACTTAAAATGCGGCTCCAGGGACACCGTTTTGTGGACATTGATGTCATCCATCGGAATTGCAGAAGGCTCTGAACATGTTGAAAGCAGAGGACTTCCAGAGGTGCTTCCAACAGTGGCAGAAGCGCTGTGACAAGTGTATAAACTCCCAAGGAGACTACTTCGAGGGTGACAGTGCAGATTTGACAAAGAAACTGTTGTGTAGTATTTATGACGTCATTCCGGAAACCTTTTGATCACACCAGGTATTTTATTTTAATTTTTTAACTCCTTTATTCTATGAGAGATTATAAGCCCATCTATATGTAAGTAATTATCATGTGACTTTTCGACAATAATTAGACAAGACAACTCGTTACAATTACAGTGAGTAAAAATATCGTATTTTTTGTGTGAGTAATGGTTGATTTATTTATCGCATCAGATGATTTTTAAAATATAAATAGAAACAAATTAAATAGAGAATGGCTCCCGCTGTTCTGATGGCTGGCATGCCTAACTCCAAATTCACAGGTACCAGTTTCGATTCACGGATGGAGGATGGAAGATATTGTTTAGCCAAGATTATTGCCTATCCCCTCTAGAGCGACGTATGTGAATGTCTGTGAAATTTATTTATTTTAAGTTTAATATCCTTTCACCTGGTAGGTCATTTCGAACGATGAAATGTGCTCAATCGAGCTCGGGGTCCTTAGAGCTTAGAGTTAGCTGATATTCGTCTTCTCAGGATAAGGGAAAAACTCACCCTAATCGAGATTCGAACTCGGTACCTCTTAAATGTGAGGCAGGCACGATATCTCCACACTACGGAGGTGGGCTACTTAATGTTTAACAGAAAAACCAAAAGTAAGATAAACAAACTTAATGATTAAAACAAACAGTAAATAAGCAATTGTTCCGAAGTCAAAGACACCGATATATACTGAACATCAAACGTGGCGTGTAAATAAATTAAAAAAGAATGTGATGTGATGTTCATTTGAAAAATGACTTTCTATATCTACTATCATTTATTTTAATGCAGATTCTACATACTATTTTATGAAAGTATATTTATCTATCTACTTTATTAAAATTGAAATAAACTTTGTAGAAATAGTTTAATTAAATTTTGTTGCAGATCCAAGAAGAATAGAGGAAGCCGAGTTGATAGGCCTAATTGTTTAAGAGCTAGCCGGTAAATGCTCTTTAAAAGACCACTTTAGGAAAATTAGTGTTGAAAAATTCAAACCTTAATAAGGATACCTCGGAAATAGCTGATGCCACAGAAAAATGTATTTCGAATAAATTGCATGATTTAAAGAGTTCTACCTTTTTGTGTATTTCCTATGGTTTATACATCATACAAAATTATATAAAATTCTTCGCGAATGAAGATACTTCGAAGGCCATCCCCAACAAATTCTAGATATGCACCTCATTTATCATATAAATATCCTAAATATATGTATTTTAATAAAAAAAGATCTGATGTGTACACTCACATGACTTTCTCTACTCTTGTACAAACTATTTTTACAAACGCTTATTCTCCATATGCTTCATGTTAATCGAGATATCGAGATGTTAATCTTATTGCTAATTTTCTTGTAGATGCAAGGGGAATATGGTAGGCTTTAAGCGATAGTCAAATATTTTAAAGCTTGTTGCTATGTGGAGTATTCCATTCTCTTCGCATTACTAGGACAAAAAAATGTGAATAACGAATTCCCATTTGAGAAAAAGTATAAGAATTGGAAAATTGAAAGGAATAACAAGCAATATCTCGAAAATGGTTCACTCAAAAAAAAAATGCATATGAGATAAATTGTGTATTTAACGCGATCTACATTTTTTGTGTAGTAAAATTTTGTCTATCTCTTATGGTTTACCAGTTATGAAAAAGTCGTTCGCAATGAAGAATACTTTTGGAGACATTCCCAGAAAATTCAAGATATAGATTTCATTTGTCATGAAAATATCTTAAGCACATGATATTTTAATCAAAATCGCTAGTGCTATTTTTGAGAAAATTAAAATTTTCGAAAAATTTTCCATGTAAAGGGTAATCTGGGGTGGGAGGATTTTTCTTGAAAACCTTCGTGTCGCATCTCTGGAAGACACTGAACCTAAATACCAAGTTTGTTGTTTATCCGACTGTTCGTTTCTGAGTTATGCTGTTCACAGACACACTCACAGACACACACGGACATGTTTCCAAAAATGCTTTTTTTGGATTCCGGAGGGTCTCAAAACATAAATTTCTCGGTGAAATCTCGGTATCGAATTTTTGGGAATACAATACTTCCCCTACTTACTATACGTACTATACGTACTTACTATATGTATCAAATTAAAAAGTTAGTGACTACATAAAACATTAAAAAATGTAATTTTTGCCAACATAGCCATTTAACGAACATTCTGGGACATTATGAGACATTCAGGCGTGGCAAAAAGCTGCTTTGCGGTTACTTCAGGACTCCTGCTGCCGTTCCCTCTCTGAACGCCAGTCTCCATGAGTTTCAGTTTTGCTCAACATCAGTTATGTGGTGTGATGTGAATTGCATAATCGTTTGCCCACAACCGTTTTATTTCATCTCTGGCCATATGATTCTCAATATTTGAAATAAATGAAACTGAAATGTGTTCCATCCTAGTTCATTACGGGACATATGTTTGAACACGATGAATTACGCTTGCAACAGAGAAATTTATCGAAACACTTTTGAAAGCTGAAGGACTTTGTAGAAACCTCAAGCTTTCTGTTACGACAGGAAGTTATTTGCCTTCGTCGATCCGAGCAAGGTTTTATAAAGCCTTTATTCTAGCATAGAGGGAAGCCATTATATTCCGAGAGGATAAAATGGGAGGTGAGGCGAGGGGAAGTCTTCGTACTCTTCAAACTAAAGAAAGAAAGGGGAAAAAAATAAAAAATGAGGTACATATTGAACGGATGGATTTGTTATTCTTATTGCGCATGTCATGTTTGTAGCTCTAAGGGAAATACATGCTTTGCTTTAAGAGAGAGAGAGTGAGAGAGAGATGCAAGCGTGTAGTGTATGCTTTTCTCACAAAAGCTACTGTTAATGCATTGTCAACCTATAAAAGAAATAACAGTTATTCTTTCAATGCATCACTACATCTTTACTCCACTTTTCTTTAATATAGAAAATAATACCAAAGATTTTTAACATGAATGTAGAATGTGCCATTGAATAATCTCCACTTCATGATAAATATGGAAAATGATTGAAAAAGAAATACTTTCAGTTAGTCAAGTATATGAAATGCTTCACAAAGTTGCTAGCGTGCACTCCATCTCGTAATGGGCAATATAATCTTATAGGGTTGAGATGGAAGCTTATATCCGAGCATTAAAATATATTCAAAATAATAATAATAATAATAATAATAATAATAATAACAATAATCTGACCTGTTGCACCCACATGACTTTCTCTACTCTTATACAAACTATTTTACAAACGTCGTATGGATTAAGACTGGATTGAACGGAGGTGATACCTAGCACTGTGACTCTCAAGGGATCTATTGTGCATACATCCCCGGTAGGAACGGATGAAGCGTGGGAACCAAAGGAGACACACGGGTTGCAGAGCGAAGCCGGCGCAAGCGGACAGAGACGCACAGCTCCCTACAGTTCCAGGCTTGACCAACCGGTCACAGGAAGACCTCTTGGAGACATCCTCTCCGGTGGGACCAGGAAAACACATCCAAAGCGCAAGTCTTTGTGCCATCTGCCCGACTCCAACCGAGGCATAGCTCCGGAGTCAACTTGAAACATGAAAAGGAAATGAAATCAGAGGAAAAAGAACGGGTGTTCAACACTACCATTGGCGAAATGTCTTATTCTTCAAGACGCCGGCCGTGAAAGCCTCAGATATACATTTAAAAACTATATATGTAAATAATAGTAATCATAATAAAAACTTTGGAGTACAAAGGTAACTACATTTTAGCTCATCTCTTAGGGGAGGTTTGCTCTACAAATTGTTATCACTTTTAAATACGGCAGCTTCTGTATGCCCGAGCAATGTATGAGAGATCTTTTACTTCATAGTTACTTTGAACAGTGTTTTCTCTGAATGAAATTTTCTGATATAAATAAACCGTTTTCTGAGGAACTATTGAAGTTATTGAAATAAAATTGTGATACAACAGAAACAAATCTGCAATGTTGTTATTTATCTACGACGCTTATACTGCCCTTTAAATTGTAATCGTTGCAAGCATTTGCGCTATGCGTGAGTGAAATATGTTGCATTAAGCACCCAGGAAGTTGAGCATTTTTCTATGTATTTTGATAGAAAGAGAAGAAAGCTTAATATTTCACTGTTTCTATGTTGCTTCAATTTGGAAATTATGAAAATTGTAACGGCGAATGTTTCGGAAATAGTTAACGCCACTGAATAACCTCTCATGTTTTAATGGGGCGAAATATTTCCTGTAGTTTTAGTAGTGCTAGTTTATATAATATTCTGCCACAACTAAGAAACTCAATAGTTTTTTACAGATATTCAACACAACATGTTTTCTATATCTGCTAGCATCTCAAACCTATGACAATTTAATTAGAGCCTTAGAAACATTAATAACAGAATTATTTAAAAAAATTGTTGAAACTTCTGTTCACTGACAGAAACTATATAATATATATATCTTTGAACTCTAACATCTCTATTATAACTAGATCTCGTATTTTAAGACAAATATATATTTAATTATTTTATACAAACGTCGAAAATAACTGTGGAAATACTTCTTCTTTATCTATTACTGCCTAAAATAAGTATTTTGGGGGCCTAAATGCCTAAAAGGGCGGTTAGAGCAATTTTTAAAGTTCTGTTTGCTTAGTAGTCCCTTAAATAAATATATTTTTATAATTTTTAATTATTTTTATATTTACATCATTCACAGAAGGACTCTGAAATTAGAGTTAACATTGAATCACAGCCAATTGCGGCTGGTCATCAACAATTAATACCTCTCTGTTCAACAATTGAGTGCACGATGCACAATAGATATTTTAAATTTCAGTTCTAGCTTATGTCTGGTTTGGTGCTCACATTCTATAATGTGTTCAGGTGTATGGTACAGCACTGTGATGAGTAACAACGTCGAAAAGTACATTAATTCGTCATTGACTTGTTAGCTATAAATACCTTATTTCAAAATGGGAAAATCATGTTTAATCCTTTGTGAAACAAACATGTAAGGAATAAACTCTTTATTCGTTAAGCTAACGGTAAGCAATTTTAAAAGGCATTTAATATATTATGATTAAGTAAATTAATGAAAAAAACAGAGAAAGAAAGTGAAAAATGTAAAAAAACAGCTTTGCACTGTTGAAATATCTGACTTAACAATTAAATATCTTAGTTTAAATTCAGGTTTCCATATGCAATGTCTGTGAGGAATGTTGGCTAAATATTAATATAGTATGTGCTAATTACAAATACGTAATATAAGTAGTGCTCAAAATAAGAAGTACTACATAATTAAAATTAGTGCTCATTTATTAATGACCGGTTTTACGTGTCAAAAATATCAAATTTTCGTGCCTAAAATTCAGAGGTCTAACAACCTAAGTCTACGGAGACGGTGAGTGAAAGCGGTAGAAATGTGCTCAGGTAAAGGCGGGATTCATTCACCTTATGCGACTAAGGAAAGCCTAGAAAAATCCTGAGACATGCAACCGAATTTCATATTCGGATACTTTAGGTTGGAAGGCAGGCGCGCTAACCCCAGAACATAGTGGTGGCATTTTGAAATCGCAACATCAGTGTTGTTATAATGAAATATTTTCTCTTTATCATAGATAAGAAAGAGAAAGAGAGAGCAAGAGCGAGATGGCATACTTGCAAATTAGTATTTCATTTTGTCATGCAGCAATATAAGAAATGCACACAGTGTACTAAATTTATTACGACATTAATGGCTATCGCTTTTGTAATTTTGTAATATGCATTTCTCTCTGGGATGCATTTTCATTATGCGCATAATAATTAGCCACCGGCAACCTAAAGATTCCATTAAAATGTATCTATGATATCCCTAGACTCTACCACTAATATCACGTAACACGCTTGCTATATTTTATTTCAAACTGCGTGCATACATTAAGTAACGACTAGATAAATTCTAATGGAACTTTAAATTGTAAAATCGCATATCATACAGGATGCTATATAATGCAGTTGAACTGAATATTCAATTCATAGGGTATTGGTTGTTCGAATAAGCGTGTTTTATTGAACACTAAAGTCGAACATCGTTTAAAAACAGTTTTGCTTGCAGGCGATCAGATCATGCTAGCAAAAACTGCAGATGAATACAAAAGATGGCATATGCATTGAACGCAGTGATGACAGATTTTAACATGAAAATATCAAGAACTAAATAAAAAACAATGGAATTTAGAGGTGTATACCCAGCCCGTTCAACAGGGGTGTCATTTCAGGGTACAGGGGGTCAATTGCCCCTCCCCAAGTTATGGGAAATAATACTCAACTGGTTATTACTGCTCTACAAAAAGAAAAATGACTAGAACTGTACTTTTAATACAAATATTTTACATTTAAAAGATAAAAGATTATTTATTTTTAAATTAAATGTGTCTTTAAAACCCACATGAAAATTCGGACAACTGCTACAGGCAATCTTGCCCCCACCTCAAGTAGAAACTGAAATGACGTTCCTGCGTTCAAAGATGGTACTGGAAAATAGTATTCTGGAACAAGTATTAATATTTAATTTTCATGGGTGTAAAATATACATTAACGAAGTAGATATTCACAGAAAAATAAACAAATATGATTACATAACTGGAACGTTAAGACGGACATTAAACAATAAAGCAAGACCAGACTCAATAATTAAACTGAATAAGTGTATGGAAATACCTGCTATCACATATGAATCCGAAATATGGACCAATACAAATCAACATTTGCAAAAGATACAAGTATCAGACATTAGATTCCTGAGATCCATAGCAGAATATACAAACTGAACAGCAAAACCAATATAAAAATTTGCGAAGAACTAAATTATTTGGAAACAAATACAAATAGAATCTTCTTAAAGCGTTGAGTGAAACTGAAAGACGAACTTCGACTGTAATCAAAGGAGGCTTCTAAGTTTCAAAGAAAAACAGGTTCACTGGTTATATAATTTGCTAGGTTACATAATTTCAGATACGTTGGCTCCTTTATGCTCCATCTTCATATTCCAAGCTGAATTAATTGCTTTCAACAGACTGTTAACTGGATCATCAATAATGATTATACTGCATGTATACAGGGTGAACCATTTAAGTTGAGACTATATAATGTCTCCAAAATAAGCGTTGTAGAAAGCAATGTCTTGAATAAAAGTTGCTTGATATTATGGGGGAAATAAATGTCATTAGTTGTGTTTTGTTTGGAGCATGTTGTGATGATCATATTAGAGTCAATTTAATTTTTACTTTCTCTACTACGTATAGTAAGTAGGGGAAGTATTGTATTCCACAGAAGTATAATTTGAACCAGGATTAATAGAGGTAAAAATGTATTAATAATATTTCTTCCCAAAAATTCGATACCGATATTTCACAGGAAATACATGTTTTGAGGCTCCCTGAATCCAAAAAAAGCACTTTTGGAAACATGTCCGTGTGTGTGTGTCTGTGAACAGCATAACTCAGAAACGAACAGTCGGATAAACACCAAACTTGGTATTTAGGTTCAGTATCTTCCAGAGATGCGACACTAAGATGCCCCCACCCCAGATTACCCTTTACATGCAACATTTTTCGAAAATTTTAATTTTCTCAAAAATGGCTCTAACGATTGTGATTAAAATATCATATGTTTAAGATATTTTCATGACAAATAAAATGTATATCTTGAATTTTCTGGGAATGCCTCCAAAAGTATTCTTCATTGTGAACGACTGTTGCATAACTGGTAAACCATAAGAGATAGACAAAATTTTACTACACAAAAGCTGTAGATCCCGTTAAGATACGCAATTTATGTAATATACATTTTTGTTGTTGAGTGAACCATTTTCGAGATATTGCTTGTCATTCCCTTAAATTTTTCAATTTGAGTGCTCGATTTTCGAAATGTTTCTTTATTAATCAATTTGTAATAACAGTTTCGTATATTTTATCCGACACATTCATGCCAAATTCTAATGTTATAGTTATTGTTGTTTAGTCTTTAGTTTCTATATTTGTAAACTATAACCATAATATACATCTATATGTAAAATAGGGCTGAAAGTTATGGAAATCATAAAAAATTATTATATATTTTATGTAAATATGCTGGAGAGAATGAAAGTCCTAAGGTGCTCGTGATTTTAAAAGAAAAATTTTACTTGAATGTTTGCCCGAATACCTCGGTGCACTGAGCGAGAAATAACGAGGAAGAAAGTTTATAACAGGAGATTAAGGATATGAAAAGACGGCACCAAAGCCAATGGATTAATGTTCCAAAACTTCATGCTGGAAGAAAACCTGCATACTCGTATCTATGCAGCGTCACCACCAAGTGAAACAAGCATAATAAAGTATTTCAGTAAATTTGAGTTGGTGCAGCACATTTGTTTAGGACAAGTGTGTCTTACTTTTGATTCGGAGCATCGGAGTTCGAATCTCGACTGGCCTGGGTTAACAGAAAAAAGTTTCTTCTAGTATGTTCCTCATAAGGCGAATGTTGGGTGATCATTTGCTCGAGGGGATTTGGTTTCATTTGAGCATTATTCCACCGGTTTCATTTATCATCTCTGCAAATTTCAATTTTTAAAAAGGAATGTTAAAACATAGGCTGGATGTTATTTATAATGCATAAGAAACACAATAAGTTGCTGAGCAACAATGTAAAATTTGGATCATTAACGAGATAAATATTGCATTTGGTGTGACGTTCATGCAAGCTCAATTTAAAAGTAGTCGTTGCATAGAATGTCACATTTACTTAAACAAATTAACTAGAATAATAAAATGGGGGCCCATTATAGAATGCATTGGAAATAAAGCATTACCCCAAATTAGAGATTGTTTGTACTACCAAAGTTTAAAGGAAATTAAATAAGGATTTAAAGCAGCTCTAAATAAAAGTAATAATGCGTACAGCCCTAAAGCACAGAGTATATTAACATTAAAATGTAGAAACAGAGATATATTACAATTGAAGCACATAACATTTGAATTTGTCCTTCTCACACAACATTTGCCATTTTGAAATGGAATTTAACTCGCGATAATATAATATAAACTCGCTTACCAGATTTTAAATGCCGCTCCACACTAAAAGAATTTAGAATTTTACTTATGCCAAAAGTATATGTTATGTATAATTTAGAAAAGGCAGAAAAGTGTGGAGACGGCCCTCCCAGGCACGAAGCTCAAGAAAAGTCCTTCTTCGCTGGTCGTCGAGAACTGTCACAACTCTTCATCCTCAGAAGGCATCGCTCGGGGGGCACCGGGAAGGTCAGGTGGTGATGACCTGGAGACAGCATAAGCGCTACCTATACTGGCGGAGAGGACGCAACCTGGCGAGCGTTGTAGGAACCTCAGGTTGCCGACGTATTGACAAGCAGGGGCCGAAAATAGTAGTTCATGATTCCAGGTACATGAAGGAACTGCGGCCATCTCTGCGGAAAGAGCCACTCGGTGAAAAAAGAGCCACAATTGGCTCAGTGGTTTTCCAAATTTGAAAGTATGACATCTTTTACATTTTTAATTTTTGTTAGCGAGTGTCTTGTTCGAAGACTGAAGAAAAGTCGATAAACTTGTGGAATCGCATATTTCAAGAAAGTGGGTCTTATATAATGCCGCATAGTGGTGGGGTGTTCACGAGACCGGAGCTGCTGTTAGAAATATCTCAGATATATGCGGTATTCAACCACTTCGTTTGGTAAGACATCCATGGTTATGTAAATGACAGATTCGGTAACAACTGTTACGCTCTAGTTGAACCAATTACGTAACCTCCAATGTTCCGGATCACGCGTCTACCGATTTCTTCCTCTGTTCATTTTTTAAAAACATGGTGTATTCACAGTGGCCCGTGGATATTCATAGACTGAAAGGAAAGATTTTTAGAAATTTTGAAAGAGTTGTACTTAAGATGTATGAACCACACGTGGGAAGAATGAACTGGTAAAACCTGCTATCAAGTCTAATCTAAATACGTATAATTACCATCATTTCAGAATATATTTCAATACATAGAAAGCAGCAGTACTCATGTTGCAGCGTTTCTATTTTATGTATTTTCAAATATATTACTCTAAAGACGTCACAAAGCATATTTCTTGTCATTACTTCTCCCTATAAAGATGTATCATATCACCAAGGGTACCAAGAAATGCTCAGAAGAAAGTAGCATATGACAGAAAATTTTGGACACAGTTTTGTATTCAATATAACAAAATAGTGACAGAAATTTTGAGGACAGTTTTATTATGTTTAGTTTGCAGGCCTATAAACAAAGAAGAGAAGGAGAGGAAGCAAAATTATCTAATATTTTAGAATCAAACATCTGTTCAGGACATAAGGCCATAAATATCTAAATCGGACATTCCCAACTTCTCTTCAAACTCTGTGTACAAAACATAAGGCAAAGCTATAGGATACGGTAGACAAGTGGGATGCCGAACCAGTCGGACCTATGAGCTGTCATTTTTTTTATAAAATTGCGTGGTGAGGTGGTATACTTTTGTTATATTTATTTGTTGAGCCCCACGTTTGGGAGCCAATTTGCGATGGTAAATTTATAATGTTATTTGTGTATGTGTGTTTACTCCGCGTGGTGAAGCCATTTTGTGACGTGATTCTTTGTTAAGTTTGTAGCTCCATCTGGTGTTAGCAATTTGCGGTAGTATTAGTGTTCGTTTTAAAGAATGCTACTGTTATTTTATTTAATTTTGGTTTACTGTCCTCCGGCTAGCTATGATCTTTTTGGTCGAGCACATCTCTTTATACAGGTTGTGTAAACGGAAAGGAGTCTTTTATCCAAAGATAACACTGATGAAGGAATTTGTTTTACACTTTTATTGTCGAACACAATCACTATCACATTTACACATTGATCTTGACACTCGCCAAACTGAAACTGTTATAATAACTTCTTACTGATCACTTTTAATTCGCGTACTTCAACCTTTTTGTATAATTAACTTTATAACACTTGAGAATTTTCCTAACTCTGCTACGCGTAACTTGTGAATCAATAGCCGACGTGTACTTTACAAATATTTTCGGTGAACTGACGGACTGAAGGCGACGTGTAGTATACAAATATTTTCGACGAACTGACGGACTGAAGGACTTTACCTCTAACCTAGCCCTTTTTATACTCCTACACCCCGATATGCCTAAAGATTATAACTGAGCTGCAATTGGCTAATAAAACGCGCCAACATTAGCGTCTTTTTTTATATCCAATATAAACAGCTCACCCCCTCGCTGCATTATTGCACGCTATTATTGTCAGTTTCAGTAAGGCAGTATAAACTTACTTCTCGACAATAATTACAATCAACAAACATCTTAAATTAATGTCACACAAAAATGCATATTCATACTATAATCATTCTTTACATTTAAATAATTTATGATACAAATTACTGCATCAGTGGATGCTGTTCTCGTCTCCATAATGATTCATTGATTGTCTTGTCTCCTAAGAAAAGCTTCTATAGGTCTATAGCCGAGGCTCAGAGACAGTGTACATCCTAAGTGTCAGGCACCTCGGTAAAAATGTGAAACAGTTTGTCTGTAAGCCACTGTCCAATATTTAATTCACAATGAAAGCGCATGTGTTAAGTGCAAGCTCTAAACGCCAGGGCAGTTTAGGTATTTCCTACAGTAACGCATAAACATGCCAGAATTTTACTCATGAAATTAACATGAAGAGACATACTATTGTTATTGAAATTGTTATATCTGCAACAAGAGGATCAATTGCCCTTCTTCTAAATCATTTGCATAATAATTATCTTTACTTTTTCTACTACGTATAGTAAGTAAGAGAAGTACTGCATTCCACCAAAAAATGCGATACCGAGATTTCACCAGAAATATATGTTAATCCAAATAAAGCATTTTTGGAATCATGTCCGTGTGTCTGTGAATAACTAACTCGAAAAGAAACGTCGGATAAATAAAAAAATTGATATTTAGGTTCAATATTTTCCAAAGAGAAACACAAGGATTTTCAACAAAATCCTCCCACCCCAAAGTACCCTTTACACCTAAAAGTTCTCGAAATTTTTGATTCTCTAAAACGGCTGTAGCGATTTTGATTAAAATACAATATATTAAAGATATTTATTAGAGAAATAAAATGTATATCTTGAAAATTCTGGAAATACACTGTGAAGTCTTCATTCGAAAGGAATTTTGTATGATCTTTTATAACTGGTAAACGTTAAGCAATAGACGAATAATTACTGTAGATCTCTTTAAAACACCAATGTATTTTAAATACGTTTTTAGTGGCATAAGCCGTTTCTGAGATATCCGTCATTAAAGGCTTGAATTGTTCATTTCTTTGCATTCTCTTAACGTTCTTTCAACATTCAGTTGTTTCCCGCGATTGCATGGAAACAGTATGGAATTTTAAGGTCATGTTATATCATCCGGTTCTTAAGCATTTGGATATCGCTGTTCCGCTGTTCCCTTTGTATCTATAACGAAACATGCAATGTAGCTATTTCTGCAAAGGTTTATTTGGATTAAAATGTAGTAGGTAGGAAAATAAGGTTTAGTAAGCGTAATTTGTACATCCACTAATAAACGATAGAGGACAGAAAAAGTAATGTGAACGTATCACATAACTTACATTGCATTGGTACAATTTATTTATTATACAGGGTGGACCATTTGAGTGGAGACTGTTACAATTTATTTATTATACAGGGTGGACCATTTGAGTTGAGACTGTTACAATTTATTTATTATACAGGGTGAACCATTTGAGTTGAGACTGTTACAATTTATTTATTATACAGGGTGGATCATTTGAGTTGAGACTGTTACAATTTATTTATTATACAGGGTGGACCATTTGAGTTGAGACTATACAATATCTGCAAAACTAAGTGTTGTGGAAATAAATGTTTTTATTAAAAGTTGTTTAAAGTTTTTATTCTTGGACGCTGTTTAACTGCTGTGGTTCTTAGCATCCCATTCTATATTGAGCGTGAAAGACCGGTAATTCTGCTCAGGGGCCTCTTTATCAGGCTTGAGGTTTTTTTACGCGCCGTAAATCTACGACACGGGACCACCGGCTTTACTTCCCTTCTCGAAGGAAGCCATGCTAAGGATTTTTACGCCCGAAAAAATCCATCGCCCTCTGCAGGGCTTGAATCCGCGACCTCGGGAACTAGAGGCTAGCACCATAACCAGTACAACACCGATGATGGCTGCTTGATATTACTAGGCAGTGTAAATCCCATTAGTTGTGTTTTGTTTGGAGGAGTTATAATGATCATTTTAGAGTCAATTTAATTTTTTTAAATGGGAACCTATAATTTTGGCGAGTTTAAATTGACCCTAAAATGGCCATCACGACGTCCTCCAAATAGAGCTCGACTAATGACATTTACTTTCCCCCAAAATATTAAGCAACTTTTATTAAAGACATTCCTTTCTACAACGCTTAGTTTTGGAGATATTGTAGTCTCAACTTAAATGGTCCACCTTGTATATCATTTTCTATTATCACATTTAGCAACCCTCTCACACTTTAATTTTCTTTTTGACCATCATATTAAATAAAAAAACGTATGTTTTTTCACATTTACCTTTTATAATAATACTTAAATTTTATTACTAATTTTGCTGTACAGAATTTCTTAATAATTTGTCTGTTTTACTGCGTCCTTGATGGCAACCCGTATATGCCTACGGGTAAAGGTAATGGTCAAGGTACGGACAACGGAGGGGCCCCTGAAACCGGGGCAGAACACCACAAGTACACCGCAACGACCCCTTTTGCTTCTATTGTGACCACTGGGAGAAAGGGATGAGGGGAGACATCCGGATGACGATGGGTGGGGCTCCCTAAAGTTTCCAGTTCGAACACATCCGAACCCGCCCGGCCCACCCACAAGCCTCCTAACCCTCAGCGAGCCCGCTTGGAGACGGGTCCTAACTGAGCAGTTTTGTAACGACACCAGGGAAGAAACCTCTTCAAACCCCCAGCCGCAACACCGTCGCTTGGTCCTACAACCCTCAAACAGTTGACAATGAAGGAGATGATGGGTATAGGAGATGAGGAACGGGAAAGTCGTGGTAGAAGAGGAACCACCCCAGCATTCGCCTACAAACCCGGAGAAACCACGAAACATGATGGGTCAAATTAGGCGGTAGCCGGGGATTGAACCCTGGACCTCCCAAATACGAATCGCACGCATTACTGTGGCGCCACCTCTCTCGGTCGTAAATATAGGTAGTTGTTATTGTTTCAGTAAATAAGAAAACATACATTAAATAGGTTATGTACATGTTATATATTTGTAATGAAATTCTGACTCCAACAAAATGTGTTATATGTGCTTCTGAATATGTGTTAGTCATATAACACCTAACCTTATATAGTCACATATAGTCCATTTTATAATCAAACTGACATCGCACCTAAGGTGTAAAGACTATCCCGTGATTTGCTTCACTCTGATGGCTTTGATTGGCTAAAGTTAGATATGAATGCATTCCTACTGGATGGAGTAGGAGTAGCAGCGAACTCTGCTGTAGCCAATGTGACATCCTTCATTGATTGGAGCAGATTTCTCTGCCACCCCATTTCCATCCAGTAGGAATGCATTCATATCTAATTTTAGCCAATCAAAGCCATCAGAATATCTACCTCACATGGAGTAAATCACGTGGTAACAATTAGATCCGCTTTAGTGCTGTGAACACCTTAGGTCCGATGTCAGTCTAATTATAAGACGGACTATACGATAATGGGTTTGTATTTTTAGCTTCCTCTACAGTTGTATACCGACTTACTTTTAAGAAACAGAACATTCAAGCAAATGAAAGAGATACATTCATAAATACTTCTTCATCCAATCCATCCATGTTGCATATGTAATTGCAAGTAATAAACCAATGAAAGCTTAAATTTAAACTATTCCCAATGCAGCATTTGATTCGGGGAGGGTCTGATTGATAGGTAATAAATTCAATGAATCGAATTACTCTTGGTAACCATTTAGATGCAATCTCATAAAATATAATTTCGAAACCGATTAAACATTTTGAATGCAAGGTAGTGCTTAATCTTAACTCAGGAACAGGTGATGGGGTGAAATAAAATACCAAACCTCAGTTATACGCATAGTACTCATATACATTATTATCATTGTCCCGTTAGTTTTTCTACAATGAATTTATTTGCGTACGTTTCTGTTATGAACGATCAAGTGGGCGGTCATATGAAACAAACATTTTATGTAATTTTCAATATCCGTGAATAGTTTTAAAGATTGTTAGAAATATTCTGGCCTTTCATTGTTTGCGGTGATATAGCAATGTTTAGAAATGATCTAGAATTATTAAACATATATTGAGCCATAGCTTTATAGGTGACAATTAATCTAATTCCGGCTCTTTAATGTGTGGGTAGCATGTCTGCTCATATTCAAGAGGTGTTAAATTCGAATCTCGGTTAGGGTGAGCTACTCGGATAAGTTTTTTTCTAGGGTTTTCCCTTATCCCGAGAAGACGATTCTGTGGACCCCGGGCTCATTTGAACACAATCTTATCAATTTCATTCAGACATTGCCCGATATGACTACGCTTAAATTATACCGGTACTAACTACATTATGACCAGACAGAGGGCGTTTAGTAAGTAAACATTAATTATGAACGCACTTAGGGTGATGGTGAGGGAAGGTGGAATCAACTGCGACCTTGCAGTGTTCTTTGGAAGCAAATATAATGAACAATTAAAGGTACTACACCCTACCTCGAAGGCAGGTAAACCAGGATTAAGGATTATTAGAACAAAGAAGGCAATATATGTTTAGCTTTGATAGTGTGCAATTTGTTTATGAACGCCACGAAACAAGCCTTTCAAAAGTTGTACATTTTTAAAAGCAATATCGCTCTTATGAAAATATACTTGAAAAACTCTTGTTGTAAGTCCACTTTCCTCATTGATTCTCTCCAATAATGTCACAAGTTTGTGTTTAATTGAATTAAAGTGCTGTTTAATAATATGTTTTAATGTTTTGAGCTATTCGTATGTTACATCTGATAGTTTCGCCATCTTTGCTGAAGTATTCCCTGCACATTCCACTACAAAAGATGCCAATTTTGATGTATGAACTGTGAAACATCGAAATGAAATCAGCTGTTGGGGTGCGGAGGAGTGAGTCCTGTCACAGTACCTATACTCCGTGCGGTGACAGGTTATACTCCGTGCGGTGACAGGTTTGCTCTGTTTACTTACTAAAACCCCTCTGCCTGACTAAGACATTATAAGATGCTCTAATCATAGTTACTAATACCTACTTGATACACTCTGTTGACTCTGTTTATTTTCCATGTAGAATAAGTCGTCTTATTTTAAATCTAAAAAGCTGTATGCAAACTCAAATCACAATTTTTCGGCACGTAGTTAAAAACGCAGTTTCAAAGTCCTGGCGTAACCAGGTTTTTTGAGCATTATTAAACTCTCCAGTAGCGTGAGAGAAAAAAATAAAATACGTAACATTTAATAACTTTCTCTACCCTCTATCATTTATTAATGGCTATACAAATTATTATTACGAAAGCTTATTTTTCGATCTACTTCATTTTATTCGAGATAAATCGTTGCGGAAATAGCTGTATTACACATTTCGTTATAGATGCAAAGGGAATAGCGGCAGTCAAATGTTTAACAACTGGATGCTATATGCTGGCCTTAAAATGCCACACCTTTCCATGACATCACGAGAAACAACTGAAAATCACCTGGAAAAAAATTACAAAGTATCAAACAATTCCACCCATTTATAACATATATCTCGAAAATGGCTCAGGCCACAAAAACTTATTTGAAGTAAATTGTGCATTTTAAAGAGATCCACGTTTTCTGTGCAGTACGTTTTCGCATATTGCTTAACGTTTACCATTTATACAAGATTATACAAAATTCCTTCCGAACGAAGAGGACTTCACAGGCTATTCCCAGAAAATTCAAGATGTATATTTTATTTGTCATGTAAATATCCTTAATATATGATAGTTTAAACAAAATCGTTCTAACTATTTTATAGAAAAAAAAGTGTTTCGAAAAATATTCCAAGTAAAGGGTAGTATGGGGTGGGATGATTTTCCTGAAAATATTTGTGTCGCAACTTTGGAATGTACTGGACCTATATACCAAGTTTGGTATTTATGCAACTTTTCGTTTTTGAGTAATGCTGTTCATAAATACACAACACCCAAACACATACGCATACACACACAAGGGACCTTCCTCTAGAACTATTTTTTGTTCAAGACATGCATTTCTGCTGAAATTTCGATATCGAATTTTTTGATGGAATGCTTCTCTGTCTCATATGTACCTATGTGATAGAGAAAGTAAAAATGATGGTATAGGGACACTCAGCAAGGCACTGTGTTAGATGCATAATAATATTTTGTCTGATTCTGGTCAGCTCATGTTTGAGCATCCAAACGTAAGCAAAAGGGGGCAAAGTGGGTTTATCTTCTTCAACCCTGGTCTACTTCATCCTCTCCCATCCCTCGCGGAGCTATGACGCGTTTATCCCCCCTTCCAAGTTTACAAGTCTGCTGCGTTACAGAGCTTTGGAGGATTTTGGTGTCAAGTTTGATTTATGGAAACAAGTAGAATATCCTACGTGAACAGCTTTAAAGTGCTGTTTTATTCTCCCTCTCTCTGGCCCCTACGCTACGTTGTGAATATAACACACGGACAAACTCTATGAACATGGGACGCAGTTTTTTAAACTTAAAAGCAGTTTGTACACTTGCATTTTAATTCTTGCATTTTGGACAAGGTTTGTTTGACAATTTAGAAAATCTTATTTGCAACACTACCATTACGTAGTATTATATAGTAATTTTTTGAAACTTTCATTAAAATAAAGTTCTTTTTTGAGGTTAATAACCGTAAATATCTGGGTACAAGTTGTAGAAATAATTTCAATTGGTAATTTTACCCAAATGAAAAATATACGTTTTGCTATACAGGATGTAAAAGAAGGTATATCACAAGATTGGTGGTGAATTTATGTGTACCATGTCATCACATTTTGTTTATAAACCCAAGTCCATAAACTGTTTATGCGCTAGAGCCTCGAAAAAAAAGGGGGAAGAGGAAACTGGGTAAACAAACCGTAAACTCCGCGACAAGCCGTAGATGTCGCATTCATTGTATACAGAGTGAGTCAAAAGACTCCGAACCCCTCGGGGCTCGTTGCCATCTGCTGCTATCATAAAGAGGCGCGGATAAAACCATACAACATTTTTAAAACTACTTTTAAAGGCTTTACTTACCAACTTTATGAAAGGAAATACTGAAACTGGCCACCATCGTTGTCCATACATTTTTGGCACCTCTTTAGGGAACTATCCATCACTCGCCGTAGTTCGTGTTGAGAAATTTCCAGGCGGATATTTTGCTTTAATTCTTCCAGGATGTGTGGGTTTGCCTTGTATACTTTATGTTTTAAGTTACCCCGGAGGGTATTTTAGAACAATATTACCGGCTGCGCGGTGTTTTGCAACTAGGCGTGTGGAAATATGATAAAACACGATAATGCGCTGCTGCTATAAACAAAGTCACGCTGTTGTGATTTTGCTGTGCAGTGTGAAGTGCAGTTTTGATTTGACAGTGATGTGATGCAGTTCAGTCATTGCGAGTTATTTATTATTTTGTCGTATTTAGTCACCCAGTATATTATAGATAAGTATATATTTTCTACTGCACAGCGTGTATTTATTTATGATTCGTATGTGTTAACTCGGTCAGCTCGCCAAGTGAAAGTATGATTTGCAGAAAGATTTCCAGGTGTAAAAATTCCAGGCCGTACAACAATCCATGAACTTTACAGTAAATTTCAGGCCACAGGAAGTGTTTAGGCTAAGAAATCTAAACGACGGCGTTCGGTTCTTACCGAAGAAACATTAGACGACATCGGTCATGATGGATAGTTTCTAAAGAGGTGCCAAAAATGTATGGACAACGACGGTGGCCAGTTTCAGCATCTCCTTTCGTAAAGTTGATAAGCAAAGCCTTTAAAAGTAGTTTCAAAATGTTGTATGGTTTCATCCGCGCCTTACTATGATAGCGGCAGACGGCAAGGAGCGCCGAGGACGCGGACTGGTAAAACACCGCGCAGGCGGTTCAGAGTCTTTTGTCTCACTCTGTAGTAAAAGAGTAATGTTGCTACTACATCAGCTGTTACGTGAACCACAACAATCCTTCACCATACCTACAGTCCGTGATAGTGTTTACGTTGTTATTGTGTTTAATGGTTCCACACTTTACAATATGGAACACATCGTCAAGTGCAAATGAACAAAGGCGACCTTGTAGTCAAATCCATGCTACACCGAGATGCTTCTCATCAACAGCGAATTCCTAAGCAATACAACACAGGATTGGCGGGTCTATTATCAGCGTACACTTAACAGGCATCACGCAGCCCACACCATGTCTCCAAGATTGAAGAGACGTATGAAAGAGGCAGTTTACATCCTAACAAACACGTCTATGGGCGTCCGCGGACACGCCGTGAACCATAATTTGACCCCTTTTTACTTTCTCTACTACGTATAGTAAGTAGGGGAAGTATTGTATTCCACCCAAAAATTCGATACCGAGATTTCACCGGAAATACATGTTTTGAGACCCCCTGAATCCAAAAAAGCATTTTTGGAAACATATCCGTGTGTGTGTCTGTCTGTGTGTCTGTCTGTGAACAGCATAACTCAGCAACGAACAGTCGGATAAACACCAAACTTGGTATTTAGGTTCCGTATCTTTCAGAGATGCGACACGAATTTTCCCAAGAAAATTCCCCCACCCCAGAGTACCCTTTACATGAAAGATTTTTCGAAAATTTTAATTTTCTCAAAAATGGCTCTAACGATTTTGATTAAAATATCATATGTTTAAGATATTTTTATGACAAATAAAATGTATATCTTGAAATTTCTGGGAATGTCTCCAAGAGTATTCTTCATTTTGAACGACTTTTGCATAACTGGTAAACCATAAGAGATAGACGAAATTTTACTGCACAAAAAATGTAGATCGCGTTAAAATACACAATTTATGTCATATACATTTTTTTGTTGAGTGAACCATTTTCGAGATATTACTTGTTATTCCCTTTAATTACTTTCTCTACTACGTATAGTAAGTAGGGGAAGTATTGCATTCCACCCAAAAATTCGATACCGAGATTTCACCGGAAATACACGTTTTGAGACCTCCTGAATCCAAAAAAAGCATTTTTGGAAACATGTCCGTGTGTGTGTCTGTGTGTGTGTGTGTCTGTGTGTGTGTGTCTGTGTGTGTGTCTGTGAACAGCATAACTCAAAAACGAACAATCGGATAAGCACCAAACTTGGTATTTAGGTTCAGTATCTTCCAGAGATGCGACACGAAGGTTTTCAAAAAAATCCCTCCACCCCAGACTACCCTTTACATGGAAGATTTTTCGAAAATTTTAATTTTCTCAAAAATGGCTCTAACGATTTTGATGAAAATATCATATGTTTAGGGTAATGTCATGAGAAATGAAATGTATATCTCGAATTTTCTGGGAATGTCTCCAAAAGTATTCTTCATTGTGAACGACTTTTGCATAACTGGTAAACCATAAGAGATAGACAAAATTTTACTACACAAAAAATGTAGATCGCGTTAAAATACACAACTTATGTCATATACATTTCTTTTGTTGAGTGAACCGTTTTCGAGATATTGCTTGTTATTTCCTAAAATTTTCCAATACTTATACTTTTTCTCAAATACGTTATTCATTTTTTTATGTCCTGGACATGCAAAGAGAATGGAATGCGTCACATAGCAACCAGCGTTAAAATATTTGACTATCGCTTAAAAGCTACCATATTTTCCTTGCATCTACAAGAAAATTACCAGTAAGATTGACATCTCGATATCTCGATTAACATGAAGCATATGGAGAATAGGCGTTTGTAAAATTAGGTTGTACAAGAGTAGAGAAAGTTATGTGAGTGTAACACATTAGATTTTTTTTCAATACTTTTCTAAAATGGGAATTCGTTATTCATTTTTTTGTCTTGGATATGCAAAGAGTATTAATCTGTGGGAAAGGGAAGGGTGCTGCACCTAGCAACCAGCTATTATGAGATATGTATGTGCTTAAAGGCTGCTGCAAATGTTTATCTCGATTAACATGAAGAAGATGGAGAATAAGCGTTTGTGTAAATAGTTTGTACAAGAGTAGAGAAAGTCATGTGAGTGTAACACATCAGATTTTTTTGTCCTGGTAATGCAAAGAGAATGGAATACTCCATATAGCAACCAGGTCTTAAAATATTTGACTATCGCTTAAAGCCTAGCAATTCCCCTTGCATCTACAAGAAAATTAGCAATAACATTATCATCTCGATATGTCGACTAACATGAAGCATATGGAGAATATGAGTTTGTAGAAATGGTTTGTACAAGAGTAGAGAAAGTCATGTGAGTTAACAGATCAGATTTTTCGTCATGATATAGCCGGGTGATGCCCAAAATGTATCGAAATTGGCTGCAGCTATTTTCTTTTAATAGTTTAATAAATTTTATGTGTTTGCCTACAGTACTTAAGTTTTCCCTTTTTACCTCTTTCCTATTTTTAGTGATCCTTACTAGCTACGCCCTAATCCATATTGCAGATATCCTAGCAGGCAAATTAGCGTTTCTAGATGTGGTTTTATTACCAAAATATGATCACGCAGTATACATACATTACACCAGGCCTCGTATTTATTTACATCCGTTACACAGGAGACTGAAACAAGATTCAGCTATTTACAAAGCAAATCTATATGTCAGTCATGAGCTCGTGAGAAACACAAATACTTTAAATTACTTATAAAAATTGCACTCGCAGGAATTTAGGAACATGTTTCCATAACATGGCGAACATATCGACAGTGCTTAGGCAACGAAAAAATATCATTTGAGTTAGAACTATTTTTTAATGAACTCTACACTTTTGCTGCACAAAATTTTGTTTCGGAAAGTTTTCCAGTTACAAAAAATTATAAAAGTTGATAGGATTTGCCAATTATTTACAGGAGGTTCAAAATATAGACATCACTCGTTATTCCAGTGTCTCAAACTTATGAACTTTTAATTAAAATAGTTATGACCATTAAATATTCCACATAAAGGTTTGTTTGGAATGAAAGTCATTCCATGGAAATTCTCATATTACTTTAAGATGCACCGTGCGGGATAGCTCAGTCGGTTACGTCTGTGGGCCGCATTCGGGAGGTCCCGGGATCGATCCCCGGCGACTGCCCACTGTGGTTTCCCCGGATCGCCAGGCGAATGCGGGTGGTTTATCTTCTACCACGACTCTCCTTCCTCTCATTTCCTGTACCCATCATCTTCCTTGTCCTCTGTTTCAGAGTTGTAGGACCAGGTGACGGTGGTTCATCTTCTACCACGACTCTCCTTCCTCTCATTTCCTGTACCCATCATCTTCCTTGTCCTCTGTTTCAGAGTTGTAGGACCAGGTGACGGTGGTTCATCTTCTACCACGACTCTCCTTCCTCTCATTTCCTGTACCCATCATCTTCCTTGTCCTCTGTTTCAGAGTTGTAGGACCAGGTGACGGTGGTTCATCTTCTACCACGACTCTCCTTCCTCTCATTTCCTGTACCCATCATCTTCCTTGTCCTCTGTTTCAGAGTTGTAGGACCAGGTGACGGTAGTTCATCTTCTACCACGACTCTCCTGCCTCTCATTTCCTGTACCCATCATCTTCCTTGTCCTCTGTTTCAGAGTTGTAGGACCAGGTGACGGTGGTTCATCTTCTACCACGACTCTCCTTCCTCTCATTTCCTGTACCCATCATCCTCCTTGTCCTCTGTTTCAGAGTTGTAGGACCAGGTGACGGTGGTTCATCTTATACCACGACTCTCCTTCCTCTCATTTCCTGTACCCATCATCCTCCTTGTCCTCTGTTGCAGAGTTGTAGGACCAGGTGACGGTGGTTCATCTTCTACCACGACTCTCCTTCCTCTCATATCCTGTACCCATCATCCTCCTTGTCCTCTGTTTCAGAGTTGTAGGACCAGGTGACGGTGGTTCATCTTCTACCACGACTCTCCTTCCTCTCATTTCCTGTACCCATCATCCTCCTTGTCCTCTGTTTCAGAGTTGTAGGACCAGGTGACGGTGGTTCATCTTCTACCACGACTCTCCTTCCTCTCATTTCCTGTACCCATCACCTTCCTTGTCCTCTGTTTTAGAGTTGTAGGACCAGGTGACGGTGGTTCATCTTCCACCAAGACTCTTTTTCCTCTCATTTCCTGTATCCATCATCTTCCTTGTCCTCTGTTTTAGAGTTGTAAAGCCAGGTGACGGTGGTTCATCTTCTACTACGACTCTCCTTCCTCTCATTTCCTGTACCCATCATCTTCCTTGTCCTCTGTTTCAGGGTTGTAGGACCAGGTGACGGTGGTTCATCTTCTACCACGACTCTTCTTCCTCTCATTTCCTGTACCCATCATCTTCCTTGTCCTCTGTTTCAGGGTTGTAGGACCAGGTGACGGTGGTTCATCTTCTACCACGACTCTTCTTCCTCTCATTTCCTGTATCCATCATCTTCCTTGTCCTCCGTTTCAGAGTTGTAGGACCAGGTGACGGTGGTTCATCTTCTACCACGACTCTCCTGCCTCTCATTTCCTGTACCCATCATCTTCCTTGTCCTCTGTTTCAGGGTTGTAGGACCAGGTGACGGTGGTTCATCTTCTACTACGACTCTTCTTCCTCTCATTTCCTGTATCCATCATCTTCCTTGTCCTCCGTTTCAGAGTTGTAGGACCAGGTGACGGTGGTTCATCTTCTACCACGACTCTCCTTCCTCTCATTTCCTGTACCCATCATCTTCCTTGTCCTCTGTTTCAGAGTTGTAGGACCAGGTGACGGTGGTTCATCTTCTACCACGACTCTCCTTCCTCTCATTTCCTGTACCCATCATCTTCCTTGTCCTCTGTTTCAGAGTTGTAGGACCAGGTGACGGTAGTTCATCTTCTACCACGACTCTCCTGCCTCTCATTTCCTGTACCCATCATCTTCCTTGTCCTCTGTTTCAGAGTTGTAGGACCAGGTGACGGTGGTTCATCTTCTACCACGACTCTCCTTCCTCTCATTTCCTGTACCCATCATCCTCCTTGTCCTCTGTTTCAGAGTTGTAGGACCAGGTGATGGTGGTTCATCTTATACCACGACTCTCCTTCCTCTCATTTCCTGTACCCATCATCCTCCTTGTCCTCTGTTGCAGAGTTGTAGGACCAGGTGACGGTGGTTCATCTTCTACCACGACTCTCCTTCCTCTCATATCCTGTACCCATCATCCTCCTTGTCCTCTGTTTCAGAGTTGTAGGATCAGGTGACGGTGGTTCATCTTCTACCACGACTCTCCTTCCTCTCATTTCCTGTACCCATCATCCTCCTTGTCCTCTGTTTCAGAGTTGTAGGACCAGGTGACGGTGGTTCATCTTCTACCACGACTCTCCTTCCTCTCATTTCCTGTACCCATCACCTTCCTTGTCCTCTGTTGCAGAGTTGTAGGACCAGGTGACGGTGGTTCATCTTCCACCAAGACTCTTTTTCCTCTCATTTCCTGTATCCATCATCTTCCTTGTCCTCTGTTTTAGAGTTGTAGAGCCAGGTGACGGTGGTTCATCTTCTACTACGACTCTCCTTCCTCTCATTTCCTGTACCCATCATCTTCCTTGTCCTCTGTTTCAGGGTTGTAGGACCAGGTGACGGTGGTTCATCTTCTACCACGACTCTTCTTCCTCTCATTTCCTGTACCCATCATCTTCCTTGTCCTCTGTTTCAGGGTTGTAGGACCAGGTGACGGTGGTTCATCTTCTACCACGACTCTTCTTCCTCTCATTTCCTGTATCCATCATCTTCCTTGTCCTCCGTTTCAGAGTTGTAGGACCAGGTGACGGTGGTTCATCTTCTACCACGACTCTCCTGCCTCTCATTTCCTGTACCCATCATCTTCCTTGTCCTCTGTTTCAGGGGTGTAGGACCAGGTGACGGTGGTTCATCTTCTACTACGACTCATCTTCCTCTCATTTCCTGTATCCATCATCTTCCTTGTCCTCCGTTTCAGAGTTGTAGGACCAGGTGACGGTGGTTCATCTTCTACCACGACTCTCCTGCCTCTCATTTCCTGTACCCATCATCTTCCTTGTCCTCCGTTTCAGAGTTGTAGGACCAGGTGACGATGGTTCACCTTTTACCACGACTCTCCTTCCTCTCATTTCCTGTATCCATCATCTTCCTCGTCATTTGTTTCAGAGTTGTAGGACTAGGCGACGGTGTTTGGCGAGTTGCGGCTGAACGGTGGCTTGCACTCTGTAAAAGGTTTCTTTCCTGGCGTCGCTGCGGTACCACTCAGTTAGGTCTCTCCTCAGCGTGAGACTCCGTTCCAGGGAACCCTGGAGGTTGGTGGCTTGTGGGCAGGGACCGTGCGGCGTCGAATGCGTTCTATCTGGAAACGTTAGGGACCCCATTCATGCTAGCCCCTCTGGTCGCCTGCAAGTCTCTCCCCTCATCCCTCCCACACATGGTTCACCTTGGAAAGCACAATGGGCTGGCTGGCCTGCGTGCGGTGCTTTACCCCGGTTCCTTCGTATCTTTACCTTTGTCTTAAAATACCTTAAGATGACTTTTCATTTCTGAGGTATTTTGTTCACACACGGTCGCCAATCCGCTTATAGTTTGTGCCTCGAAGTATGCATCTTAAATGAAAATCACGATATCGAATTATAGGGTCGTGCGGAATAATTCCTGTAATTTAGGTAAGCGGTGACGTGCGAGGCTCGCATTTGGGAGGTCTCGTGTTCGATTCCCTTGATACTGTAATTAATTGCAGGAAGATGCAAATTTATTAAATAAAGCAATAATAGTAAGATAAAGAAATAATTGCAATAAACAATTCCGTATATTAAATCAATGTTTTATATCAGCTTGAGTTGAAAGATTTGTCCCCCAGAGAAAAAGTAATTAGCGAGTCATGTTAAGGAAATACATTAGTATAAGTGTTCCTGCAATGCAGAAAGAGTTATGTTCAGTACTTTGAAAAGTCAGGTAGACAGACATTTTGTAAATTAGAAAGAGAGTAATATTCTGAGATTCGGTGACGTGCGAGGCTCGCATACCGCATAGCAACAGCTTCAGATACGCATATGCAGAGTTTAGACCGCATATAGTGGTGGGGTAAGCGGAGCTAAGTTAAGAAAGTTCATGCATTCTAATCAGACGCATTCGTGCATACATATGTGACTCTCCTGAGACTTTGGAGTCTCGTGTGGCTTACTATCGCGTGCATTTGTTAAGTTGTGTAGCAAATTTCCGAGTTACGTTTCTGCGACTTGCGGCAACTGACACTTCGCTGAATTATTTTTATAGAAGTAAGCAATTCGTAAATTATTCTCCATCTATTTCATATTAATCGAGATGTACATTTGCAGAAACGACCTTTTGACATTACATTTTACACATAGCGACCAGTTCTGAAAATATTTGACTATCGCTTAAGGCCTACTATGTTCACCTTGTTTTGTATTTGCAAGGGCAATATAAGCACAGACATATCTCTTAATAGCTAGTTGCTCTGTGAAACACCATTCTCTTGGCCACAGATTAATACTCTTTGCATGACCAAGACAAGAAAATGAATAACGAATTCCCATTTAGAAAATAAGTATTGAAAAATTTAAGGGAATAACAAGCAATATCTCGAAAATGGTTCACTCAACAAAAATATGTACATGACATAAATTGTGTATTTTAACGCGATCTACATTTTTGTGCTGTAAAAGTTTGTCTATCTCTTATGGTTTACCAGTTATGCAAAAGTCGTTCACAATGAAGAATTCTTTTGGAGACATTCCCAGAAAATTCAAGATATACATTTTATTTGTCATAAAAATATCTTAAACATATGATATTTTAATCAAAATTGAAATTTTCGAAAAATGTTCCATGTAAAGGGTAATCTGGGGTGGGGGATTTTCTTGAAAATCTTCGTGTCGCATCTCCGGAAGATACTGAACCTAAAGTTTGGTGTTTATCTGACTGTTCGTTTCTGAGTTATGCTGTTCACAGACACACACACAGACACACACACACGGACATGTTTCCAAAAATGCTTTTTTTTGGATTCAGGGGGTCTCAAAGCATGTATTTCCAGTGAAATCTCGGTATCGAATTTTTGGTGGAATACAATACTTCCCGTACTTACTATACGTAGTAGAGAAAGTCATAATAAATAATGTTAGTCCCCTGAAAAGCACCGTACTGATTTCCCCTGTATCCGCCATCTGTTTCTGATGCAATGAGGTAAACATTGATGATGAAGCGGCTGGTCAGTGTTTGGCGCGCTCCGCTTTTATTTATGGCGGTTTATTAATATTATTTGTGTTGGCATAGCAGGCCGCTAGCGAGAGGAAATATACCTCCACATATCTATTTATATTTAGAAGCTATGACAGGTGCGAATATGAACTGGCCAGGTGGCGAGCATTTTCTGGGGTCACATATGCTTCTAACCGGTTAAGGTCGATCTAATTCAACGTCTGGTTTCTGTGCCAATTTTTATTTTTCTTGCTTTATTACGACACTTCACGGCACATTATTTTAAAAAGCATTCCACAAACCATTAGACATTGAGTGCGGAAACTATGCACATGAATATGCTTCAGTATTTGCTTTTGCTTATTTCTTGCACTTAAAGCGATCATATGGTGCGTTTAAACCGTGTCCAAAAGGTGCTCTCCCCGAATGCCTGTTCATTACGTTGTGTCAGAGATTCATTCATAAGGATACAATAAGACAGTTCACTGGTAGGGATTTTGGCAGCTCGAGTCATTTCATAAACTACATGCTTACACAGCTTCCACATTCATCCAAAGAGAACGTCTTTCAGAAGTGAAAGATAAAATTTAATGAACGGATTTCTTATATTTGGGGATGAAAAATTGAAAACAACTGAAAGGTTAATTAATGGTGTCTAGACTTTTTTCACAACACACATTAGCTGAATGTATGGGTAAGCATAACCATATCACACTGTCTCTATCCGGTCATTCGTAATGATTCTGAATAGGTTTCGAGGCTTCTAAGGAACGTTCCTCATAAATTTTCATAATTCAAATAAACAGCGTCCGAGTCACCAAATCCTGGTTCCAGTAGCCGTTCTTACTTTCTTTACCATGTACGTAGAAGGTAGAGAAGATATTAAATTCCACCCAAAAATTCGATACCGATATTTTACTGGAAATGCATTTTTTGAGTCCCCATGAATTCAAAAAAACCGTTTTAGAAAAAGGTCCATGTGTGTATGTGTGTGTGTATTTGTGAACAGCGTAACTCAAAAACGAAAAGTTGGATAAATACCAAGCTTGGTATTCTGGTTCATGACCTTCCATAGAAGCGAAACTAAGTTTTCAAGAAAGTCTCCCCCCACTCCAAACTACCCTTTAAATGGAATATTTTTCGAAACTTTTTATTTTTTTAAAAAACGTCTCTAACGATTTTGATTAAAATACCACACATTAAATATATTTATATGACACATAAAATGCATATCTTGAATTATGCGAGAATAAGCCGTCAGGTCCTCCTCATTCGGTAGACATTTTTTATAATCTTGTGAAACTGGTAAACGTTAAACGTCCTACATGTAGATCTCTTTAAAACACAGTTTATTTCAAATAACGTTTTGTCGTATCAGCCGTTTCCAAAATACCCGTTATTAATGGTTCGAATTGTCCAATACTTAGTCATTTGTTTAGTCCTGGAGATTTTCAAATGTTTCTCGCGATGTCATGGAAAGAGTGTGGAGTTTTAAAGCCAGCGTATAGCATCCAGTTCTAAAATAGTTGACTATCATTATTTCCTCTGTATCTACACCACGTGATCAAAAGTATCCGGACTTCTGGCTGAAAATGACGTACAAGTTCGTGGCGCCCTCCATCGGTAATGCCGGAAGTCAATATGGTGTTGGCCCACCCTTAGTCTTGATCACAGAGTTCACTCTCGCAGGCATACTTTCAATCAGGTGCTGGAAGGTTTCTTGGGGATTGGTAGCCCATTCTTCACGTAGTGCGGAACTGAGGAGAGGTATCGATGTAGGTCGGTGAGGCCTGGCACGAAGTTGGCGTTCTAAAACATCCCAAATGTGTGCTATAGGATTCAAGTCAGGACTCTGTGCAGGCCAGTCCATTACAGGGATGTTATTGTCAGGTAACCACTCCGCCACAGCCCGTGCAGTATGAACAAGTGCTCGATCGTGTTGAAAGATGCAATCGTCATCCCCGAATTGCTCTTCAACAGTGGGAAGCAAGAAATTGCTCAAAATATCAGTGTAGGTCTGCGCTGTGATTGTGCTACGCAAAACAACAAGGGGTGCAAGCCCCCTCCAGGGAAAAAAAACAACCACACCATAACACCACCACCTCCGAATTTCACTGTTGGCACTACACACGCTGGCAGATGACGTTCACCGGGCATTCGCCATACCCGCACCCTGCCATCGGATCGCCACATTGAGTACCGTGATTCGTCACTCCACACAACGTTTTGCCACTGTTCAATCGTGTAATGTTGGCATTTTCCTGCGTGATGTATGGCTTGTGAGCAGCTGCTTGACCATGGAATTCAAGGTTTCTCACCTCACACCTAACTGTCATAGTACTTGTAGTGGATCCTGATGCAGTTTGGAATGCTGTGTGATGGTCTGGATAGATGTCTGCCTATTATTCTTTACGACCCTCTTCAAATGTCGCGGTCTCTGTCAGTCAACTGACGAGGTCGGCCTGTACGCTTTTGTGCTGTACATGTCCCTTTACGTTTCCACTTCACTATCACATCAGAAATAGTGGGCCTAGGGATGTTTAGGAGTGTGGAAATCTCGCATACAGACTTCTGACACAAGTGACACCCAATCACCTGACCACGTTCGAAGTCCGTGAGTTCCACGGAGCGTCCTATTCTGTTGTTTCACGATGTCTAATGACTACTGAGGTCGCGGATAATGAGTACCAGGCAGTAGGTGGCAGTACAATGCACCTAAGATGAAAAAAGTTAGTTTGTGGGGGTGTCCGGATACTTTTGATCACATAGTGTATAACGAAATGTGTACTGCAGCTACCTCCGGAAAGGTTTATTTCGATTAAAATGAAGTAGATAGAAAAATAAACTTTCGTGAGAGTAATTTTATACACACTAATAAGCTATTGAGGGTAGCGGAATACATATGAATGCAACGATCAGATTTTTTCTTCAATTTTTATATCCCTGTTTAACTTCCTTGATCAAATCTGGGGCTTTGACTCGAAACAATTGTTTTTTTATGGTTTAACATCCTTTAACCAGGCACGACGTATGGGACGATGGATGAATTCCGTGCACTCGGGGTATCCACAGAGCTTTCGGCTTACGACATTAATCTTTTCACGCTAAGGGACAAATCCGAAAAAAATAACTTTATCTGGGTAACTCACACTAACCGAGGTTTGAATTCGGGACCTCTTGATGTGAGGCAGATATGCTGCCCCAAACTATGGAGGTGGGCTACTTATTGTGTTATTGCTCGCCGAACTTACGGGGTTTCTTAACGGTTTCTTACTTTCTTTACTACGTAGGTATATTAAGTAGGGGAAGTATTGTATTCCACCCAAAACATTTCGCTATCTCGATTAAGATGAAGCATATGGAGAATAAGCGTTTGCAAAAATAGTTTGTACAAGAGTAGAGAAAGTCATGTGAGTGTAACACATAACATCTTTTATTTATAATCATGCTCTCAAAATGATGAGCTCTCCAGACATGTCTTTGAATATATCTTGAAAGCGTATGCAGATCCTTATGGAAGCTATTATGCAATTTTCCCCTTGAATTTTCTCACTCATTCCTCTAATGCTTGAAGTTTATGTTTAACTTTGGGCTTTTCCAATACCAGATGAAAATCAACGTGGGATTTAGGAGACCATAAATCCGGCTTAGTATTCGTTCACCGAAGACTTACGAAACGCAATCATGGGAAACTGGCAATATCGTAAGCAGAAGTTTTGTAAATTCGTATTCCTATACATTTGATTTTCTGTCAATATTATTTTCAGGAATTGTTTACGGCTACTATAATGCAACATACTTGGACAGTGGTGAGGGAAACTGGAGAAAGAATCGCTGTTACCAAATCAACTCTGTGATTCTACTAAGCAATTTATGAATATGTTAATCTTCAAATGGCCATATAGACATTAAATAAAATTATGAGAAAATATAATCTCCGAATTTAATAAGATAAATCTACAATAATGGCATTCTGTGGGAAACAAATAAGGTTTAATACTGGATACTCTGCTTTAGATCAAGTCCAAACTGTTAAATATTTAGGCTATAACACGAGCACCCTTAAACAGCTAGATACAGAAATAAAAATAGCGTATTCTAAGGATTATGTGGCAATTTAATAAAAACTCTTCTTAATAAAACAAGGAAGTTAAAATTTACAAAGTATTGGCTGATACAATGCTGCTTTACGAATTCGAATGTTGGACCTTAACAAAGAAAGTAAAAGAAAGAATTCAGTTTGCTGAAATGAAACTTTTACGTGCAGTTACAGGTTAACAACTCATAGACAAAATTCCTAATGAAGCATACGGCTAGAATGTAACATTTTTAATCTGAATGAAAGAATCTCAAAGAAACAAAAATAATATTTAAATCATGTTTTCAGAATGAATGGAACTAGGTTGCTATATACCATAATCCAGTTTGATACCTAGCTTGGAGCCGGAACGGGCTAATTATACCCAAACCATGAACTTCTGCCGCTGCTCTGCTGCTGTTTAGGTTTTTGTATAAAATAGTCGGATTAGATTAGAACCATGCAACAAGTAAAATAACAAATATTGTAGGTTTGTACCTTACACAGACATTCACGTTTTACTTTACTGGATGCATAGCGGAAGGCACTGCCATCACGCCTCATAAACATTAAAATACCATTTGCAATAATGTAAAGACTAAACATAACTGTTTTCTGTTCTACCAAATCTACAGTTTAGGAATCTTCATAACGGAGATAGCTATAATGCATCTAGTTGGTGGGGACTCCAAAGAACGTTAGGGAGGCGTGATGGAAGGAGCAATTTCAGGTAGCTTACACAGTCACTTGCAGGGTTGGGTCCAGCGATTCTTATGCAATAATCGATTCATACAATTCATTGACGATTGATAATAATAATATTTTTATTTGCCTATAGACATATACAATGTGAACAAAAGTATTTGAACACCCCCACAAACATACGTTTTTCATCTTAGTGCATTGTGCTACCACCCACTGCCTGGTACTCATCATCCGCGACATCAGTAGTCATTAGACATCGTGAAACAGCAGAATGGGACGCTCCGTGGAACTCACGGACTTCGAACGTGGTCAGGTGATTGGGTGTCACTTGTGTCAGAAGTCTGTACGCGAGATTTCCACACTCCTAAACATCCCTAGGTCCATTGTTTCTGATGTGATAGTGAAGTGGAAACGTGAAGGGACATGTACAGCACAAAAGCGTGCAGTCTGACCTCGTCTGTTGACTGACAGAGACCGCCGACATTTGAAGAGGGTCGTAAAGAATAATAGGCAGACATCTATCCAGAACATCACACAGGAATTCCAAACTGCATCAGGATCCAGTCCAAGTACTATGACAGTTAGGCGAGAGGTGAGAAACCTTGGATTCCATGGTCGAGCGGTTGCTCATAAGCCACACATCACGCAGCAAAATGCCAAACGACGCCTCGCTTGGTGTAAGGAGCGTCAACATTACACGATTGAACAGTGGCAAAACGTTGTGTGGAGTGACGAATCACGGTACACAATGTGGCGATCCAATGGCAGCAGGGTATGGGTATGGCGAAAGCCCAGTGAACCGCATCTGCAAGCGTGTGTGGTGCCAACAGTGAAATTCGGAGGTAGTGATGTTATGGTGTGGTCGTGTTTTTCCTGGAGGGGGTTTGCACCCCTTGTTGTTTTGCGTGGCAACGATCACAGAGCAGACCTACATTGATATTTTAAGCACCTTCTTGCTTCCCACTGTTGAAGAGCAATTCGGGGATGGCGATTGCATCTTTCAACACGATCGAGCACCTGTTCATACTGCACGGGCTGTGGCGGAGTGGTTACACGACAATAACATCCCTGCAATGGACTGGTCTTGCACAGAGTTCTGACTTGAATCCTATACAACACCTTTGGGATGTTTTGGAAGGCCGACTCCGTGCCAGGCCTCACCGACCTACACCGATACCTCTCCTAGTTCCGCACTCCATGAAGAATGGGCTACCATTTCCCAAGAAACCTTCCAGAACCTGATTGAAAGATGCCTGCAAGAGTGGACACTGTCATCAAGGCTAAGGGTGGACCAACATCATATTGACGTCTAGCATTACCATGAATTTGTACGTCAATTTCAGCCAGGTATCCGGATACCTTTGATCACGTAGTGTACATTCAGTGGTTTCAAGCATCGTCACAACCTAATACGTATTTTACAAATCAAAAAATAAACACACAAGAAATATTCTATATTATACTGTTGTAACAACTAATTTCAATTCATCTGTTCTACATAAACATTTTTCTATTAAATATTTTTAGTTCATTCTTAAAGGTATTTTCTAGTAAAGTTTTTAAACAATTTGGCAATTTATTATAAAATATAATTCCTTTCAATAATGGATCTTTTTCAGTTGACCTACTCCTTATTGAGTTTTTATGAAAGTTATTACATCCTCTAGTATTATATTTATAAAAATATTATTTATATTTACATTATATGCATTGAATTCACTTTTATGTGCAAGTAATATCAATTTATACATATATATACACACAATGGAATTACATCCAAAATCCTTTCCTTTATAAAAGGAAATGTTCGATTTCCTAACTCAAACATTGTTCTTAAACACATCTTTTGTAATTTCAAAATTCTGTTAATATTGTTTCGGTTCATACGATTCGTTCACGATTCATGAATCTCCCCTTACCTACTATACGCTGGCCTGTCCTAGTCACGATTCGTTTATGAATCGTCCGCTTTCCTGACAGTATTATGCAAAGTATTCATTATTATTATTATTATTATTATTATTATTATTATTATTATTATTATTATTATAAATTGCTGATATAAGATCGTGCTAGTGCAAAAGTATTGTATCGACTTAATTTCATCACATTCGAGGAATCTTTTATGCATGAGAATACGTTTAGTTATATCGATGCAAGTTCCTGTATTTTTAATATAGCTTATTGTATCTAAATTAATGTTTTTAAATTATATCATTTTAAACTTCTTAATTTATATTATAATCAAAATGTTGTTCAAACAAGAAATCTAAAATTCCCTATTCTTCTTTATATTTTACATTGTATATTTTGCTATATATAATACTACTACACACTAATCATGCAATACTTTGTTTTAGAACTCTGAGTAAAATATTGAGCATTGTTTTTATTGTTTGTACCACGTGCGGCAACCTCCGTTCATCCGTTGGCAATGTTTACGATTAATTTTACTGCGCTTTACAGTTTACGCTATTGTTTTTATGAATTATTCTTTCTCGGCTGATCTCGGTCTTCTTAGGTTATGACGTCATCTCATAGACTCGTGTTATTCTACCAATTCAAATTAAAAATTCTAACGATTCTTTCTACCTGCACAATTCATTCATCTTGCGGTGATTCTGGTCTGCTCCGAATCGACAGAGTTCGACAATATTCAATATTTCACTGCTGTTCTGTTTTTGTATACCATGTTATAGCATCACAATGCGCGGTAATTTCTCTGCGCATCATCGTACTCACTCGGCAGTATTCGCCGAGGCTCGGCTTGGCAGCCAAAGCTAAGGGTGGTAATCAAAGCGCAAGCAAGAATGAATCGAGAATGTCATCATCACGATTCTTTTTGAACGACGATTCATGCAGATTCTTACGATTCTTTTTGAACGGCGATTCATGCATGATTCTTGCGATTCTTTTTGAAGGACGATTCATCCACGATTTCTGTGATTCTTTTTGAACGATAATTCATGCCATTCTTTCCGTGTAGTCGTGCATGAATCACCCCATGTCTAGTCACTTGGAGCAAAGTGAAAAGAACTTAAAAGGGACAACAGTAGGTTTGCTAGATCCGGCACAGCGCTTCTCCCGTCATTGTCTCCAAGTGTGCGAACTTGCTCTTACGACTTTGGGACTGCATAATGCTTCTCATAAATATCCTTTACTATATTTTTACCTGGATCAACGAATATATGGAAGTCACTAAGTTTTTAACGACGGCCTAGGGGGGCATTGCTACCTCACCTTCCTCAAAGCTCTAACAACGCGATTCTGCTCTGTCGTGAAAGAGGCAAGCGTATGAGAACTTTATATGTGACCGGCAAACACATAATGAACAGCTCCGATGTGCGCCGCCCATCGCTAACTTTTTTTTTTTTCGAGTGGAGGAGAAAATGATTTAATCACTTACCCCAGTCCCGATGGGAGTCGGGACTGAGAGTGTGGGACTCACCGAGGCGTCGGCATACCCACTAAAACTCCTCCACCGGATTGAAAGGAAACCTAAAGCACCCGCGCAGTCCAAGGTGATGGTTAAGCTGGGCCGCAGTGCGGTCGCCAGTTGTACCAACATTAACGGAATATGCAGTAACAACTGAAATAAGTGCCAAGCAATGACTTAACACTGAAACTACTTTCGAATCCTAACAGTTATACCAAGCAATTCCATTCAACTTATCTCGTTTCCTTTTATATACGAAAAATCTGATGTGTTACACTCGCATGACTCACTCTTGTACAAACTATTTTTACAAACGCTTATTCTCCATATGCTTCATGTTAATCGATATGTTAATCTTATTGCTAATTTTCTTGTAGATGCAAGGGGTATTGGTAGGCTTTAAGCGACAGTCAAATCTTTTAAGAGCTGGTTTCTATGTGGAGTATTCCATTCTCTTTGCATTACCGGGACAAAAAAAATGAATAACGAATTCCCATTTGAGAAAAAGTATAAGTATTGAAAAATTTAAGGGAACAACAAGCAATATCTCGAAAATGGTTCACTCAACAAATGTATGTATATGACATAAATTATGTATTTTAACGCGATATACATTTTTTGTGTAGTAAAATTTTGTCTATCTCTTATGGTTCACCAGTTATGCAAAAGTCGTTCACAATGAAGAATACTTTTGGAGATATTTCCAGAAAATTCGAGATATACATTTCATTTGTCATGAAAATATCTTAAACATATAGTATTTTATTCAAAATCTTTAGAGCCATTTTTCAGAAAATTACAATTTTCGAAAAGTGTTCCATGTAAAGGGTAATCTGGGGTGGGGGGATTTTCTTGAAAACCTTCGTGTCTCATCTCTGGAAGATACTGAACCTAAATACCAAGCTTGGTGTTTATCCGACTGTTCGTTTCTGAGTTATGCTGTTCACAGACACACAGACAAAGAGAGACACACACGGACGTGTTGCCAAAAATGAGTTTTTTGGATTCAGGAAGCCTCAAAACATGTATTTCCGGTGAAATCTCGGAATCGAATTTTTGGGTGGAATACTCAATACTTACTATACGTAGTAGAGAAAGTAAAAATCATAGAAAAAGAAGGAAGATGTGTGAAACTTTAAAATAAAATGCTTTCCCTCATATAACTATTTCGATAGTTACGGTAAATGCTCTTCCAGGTTTGGGAAAGGGTTTATGGATGATAAAACCTGCACCCAGAAATTTTCTCTAAAATTGATAAAACTCTTTGAAGTTTTGTACAATTTTTCGGACATATTCAGTATTGCATATACGTGTGTGTGAAAAATCTTGGAAGGAAAGAGAGCATAGATTAGGGAAAGGTTAAACGTGATTATTATAGTGATATAAATCCGTTAAGAAGCTGTAATAGGATGCAACAGTTACCGTGGCAAAAATACGAAAAACGGATTGCATAGGAAACCCACGAGAAGGAATCAAAGGTCTTAAGGTTACCGAATAAGCTATTTATTTATTTTTAAAATAAGGACAGTTTCCTATACTCATTAGAATATGTTCAGGAAACTACTGTTATACATTTAAGGTGAGAGTAGCAATATGAATTTTCTATTAAAGCAACAAATGCATTTAACAACTATGATTTTATATATATATATATATATATATATATATATACGAGGGTGGTCTGAAGAATATCCGACCTAATAAAGATACAAGACATTTTTTCATAAATTTTTTTATTTTTCAACATAGTCTCCTTGTAACTCTACACACTTCTCCCAGCGATGTTCCCATCTCTGTAACCCGTCTAAATAGTACTCGGCGTTTTTCTCTGCAAAATAATTGTTCACGAAGGTGATTACCTCTTCATTTGACGAAAATCTCTGTCCTCCGAGCGCAATTTTCAGATGAGGGAACAAAAAGGAGTCGCTTGGGGCTAAATCTGGTGAGCAAGGCGGATGGTCAAGCAGTTCAAACCGTAATTCGTGCATTTTCGCCATTGCAACCGCTGAGGTGTGAGACGGTGCGTTGACTTGGTGAAACAGGATTTTCTTTTACTGCAAATGTGGCCGTTTTTACGCAAGTTCTGCCTTCAGCTTGTCAAGTAATGATGCGTAGTATGCTCCTGTAATGGTTTTTCCTTTTTGAAGATAATCGATTAAAATAACTCCATGACTATCCCAAAAAACAGTCGCCATCACTTGCCCAGCCGAAAGAATAGCTTTTGCTTTTTTTGGAGCTGGTTTCCCCTCTGCAGTCCACTGTTTGGACTGTATTTTTGTTTCGGGCGTATAATGGTGTAACCAAGTTTCATCTAAAGTAATTAATCGGCACCAATATTCGGATTTATTTCGCCAACAGAGCATTGGAAATGTTCATTCGAACACGTTTTTGGTCTAACGTGAGCAAACGCAGCACCCAACGCGCGGACAGCTTTCTCATGTCTAAATGTTGATTTAATACGTGACAAACACGTCCTTTCGACATGTTCATAGCCTATGCTATCTCTCTCACTTTAAATCGGCGGTCATCTAGCAACATTTGGTAAACTTTGGCGATGTTTTCGTCGGTAGTTTCAGTTTTTGGGCGTCCCGAACATTCATCGTCTCCCAAGCTCTTACGGCCACGTTTAAATTCAGCTGCCCAAAATTCCACTTTGGTAAATGATGGTGCAGAGTCCCCATACACAGAATCCAACTCATCTTTGCTTTGCGTAGGCGTATTGCCTTTCAAAAACAAATATTTAATGACAGCTCGATACTCGATTTTGTCCATTTTCATAAAAACACTCACATCACCGCACTCAAACGACTGTTGCATAACAACTGAGCGTCCAAAATGGCTGAAACTTTGGTGAGTAACTGTCAATAGATGAACAACGAAATTCACTAGCTTTTATTTACGAGTGCTGCCATCTTCATGTTGAAGTCGGAAACTTCTCAGACCACCATCGTATATATTGTTTTATGTGGTATGTCTGTAATTAAATTGCAGTAATGTATGCTCTGAACCGCAAAGGTATTAAAATTCACCCTTGATGCTCAGATTGAGTTTTCGTTTATATTATGTCTGTTCTATTATTTATTTATCACATGTCCTTCGTGTATTAATCCAATTCTGATTTCTTCATATTTTACTTTCTTTACTATGCACTTACAGTAAGTAGAGGAAGTATTGTAGTCCACCAAAAATTGTGAGTGGAGATTTCACCATAAACGGCTGTTGTGAAGCCCCTGAATAAAATAAAAAGCATTTTTAGAAAAGTGTCCTCTGTGTGTAAGTCTATGAACAACATAACTCCAAAACGAAAATTCGGATTGATATTTAAGTTCAGTATCTTTCAAAGGCGTGACACGAAGATTTTCAAGAAACAGTCTTCGCAATTTTGGATTTTCTTAAAAATGGCTGTAACGACTTTGATTAAAGTATCTTATATTAGGGATATATTTATTATAAATAAAATGTATATCTTGAATTCTCTGAGAATACCTATGAAGTCTTCTTCATTGAGAAGCAATTTTGTATAATCTTGTATAACTTGTAAACGTTAAGCGATGGACGAAAACCCATTTCACAAAAAATGTATATCTCTTTAAAACACATAATTTATATTAAATAACTTTTTTGTGCAAAGCTGTTTCCAAAATATCCATTTATTAATGGTTCAAACTGTTCAATACTCCGTCATTGTTTTAAAGTCCTATCGACATTCAGGTGTTTCACCCGACTGCACGGAGGAAGTGAGGCCAACGTATAGCGTGCAGTTCTTAAACATTTGACTACCGCTATAGCTGTAAAGGTTTATCTCAATTAAAATGAAGCGGATAGAAAAAAACAATAAAAACGAAATTAATTGTTCTTCCACAGAAACCGTGTGTTGGACAAGGTTGAAAAGCCCGGGATTAAAGTACTTATAAAAGTTTAAGTCGCCATTGGGGTATGTCATCTCAATACAATTTGAGATCTCCTTGTGGTTGACCGGGAAAAATGCGAATCAGTTGGAGAATTTAATGTCGTGCCGGCTTGTTGCCATGTGGTAGAGATAGAGGCGGGAATATACGTGGTTCAAATCCCGGCTACGGCATTGAATTTTTCAGTCGTATTTTTACAAACATTTCTTCATATACGTCATGTTAATCGAGATAAACATTTGCAAAAACTTATTGCTAATTTTCTTTTAGGTAGAAGGGGAATATGATAGGCTTTAAGCGATAATCAGATGTTTTAAGAGCTGGTTGCTATGTGAAGCATTCCTTTCTCTTTGCATTACCAGGACATATAACGAATTTCAATTTGAGAAAAAGTATAAATAACGGAATAACAAATAATAAGGAATATCTCGGAAATGGTTCACGTCACAAAAAAATAATGTATGTGATGAATTGTGTGTTTTAACGAGATCTATATTTTATATAGTAACATTTTGTCTATCTCTTACGGTTTACCAGTTATGCAAAAGTCATTGAGAAAGAAGAGGACTTTTGGGGACATTCTCCGAAAATTCAATTGATACATTTCATTTGCCATGAAAATATCTTAAGCATATGATAGTTTAATCAAAATCGTTAGAGCCGTTTTTGAGAAAATCAAAATTTTCGAAAAATGTTCCATGTAGCGGGTAGTCTAGGGTGGGGATTTTATTAAAAATCTTCGTGTCGCATGCTTGGAACATATTGAGCTCAAATACCGAGTTTGGTATTTATCCGACCTTTCGTTTTTGAGTTACGCACGCACGGACATGTTTCCAAAAATGATTTATTTGGATTCAAGGCACCTCAAAACAAGTATTTCCGGTGAAATCTCTGTATAGAATAATAAACTTTAGTGAGAATGGTTTCTATACCCATTAATAAATGATACAGGGTAGAGAAAGTCATGTGAACGTAACGCACCAGACTTTTAGATTTTTTATCTAGATCCCTGACGTTCAAATAAAAAAAATCTGATGTGTTACACTCACATGATTTTCTCTACTCTTGTACAAACTAATTTTACAAACGCTTATTCTCCATCTACTTCATGTTAATCGAGATAAACATTTGCAGACTCTATCTTATTGCTAATTTTCTTGTAGATGTAAGGGGAATATATATTTACAAGGGCAGTATAGAAATACAGTAGCCTTTAAGCATATACATCTCTCTTAATAGCTGCTTGCTAGGTGCAGCACTATTCCCTTTGCAACAGATTAATACTCTTTGCATATGCAAGACAAAAAATGAATAACGAATTCTTATTTGAGAAAATAAGTATTGAAAGATATAAGGGAATAACAAGCAATATCTTGAAAATGGTTCACTCAACAAAAAAATTTATATGACAGAAACTGTGTATATTAACGCGATCTACATTTTTTTGTGTAGTAAAATTTTGCCCATCTCTTATGGTTTACCAGTTATGCAAAAGTCGTTCACAATAAAGAATACTTTTGGAGACATTCCCAGAAAATTCAAGATATAAATTTTATTTGTCATGGAAATATCTTAAACATATGATATTTTAATCAAAATCGATAGAGCCATTTTTGAGAAAATTAAAATTTTCGAAAAATGTTCAATGTAAAGGGTAATCTGGGGTGGGGGATTTTCTTGAAAACCTTCGTGTCGCATCTCTGGAAGATACTGAACCTAAATACCAAGTTTGGTGTTTATCCGTCTGTTCGTTTCTGAGTTATGCTGTTCACAGACACACAGAAACACACACGGATATGTTTCCAAAAATGCTTTTTTTTTGGATTCAGGGAGTCTGAAAACATATATTTCCGGTGAAATCTCGGTATCGAAATTTTGGGTGGAATACAATACTTCCCCTACTTACTATACGTATTAGAGAAAGTAAAAATGGCAATTTGAGTGACGCTGATCCCTTAGCACTATTGTGTTCATCCATTGTATTACAAATGTGTTTTGCCTTAATGAAATCCATGCTATCGAACTCTTGCATTACAGCAGCTGTAGAAAAGTTATGCAAGATCTTTAATGAGAGCTGGAATAAAAGAGGATTCTAAGGTTCTGTTGGATTACTTCCGTAAAATGAAGAGGAAAAGCAACCGAAGACTTGAAGTAAGAGACCGTACTTTACTTCGATTGCATCTACTCCAAACTCCATTTCTTAACTTGGAAACTTGCTATCTTCCCAATCACTGCCGCGGGATAGAAGGATATACCGAAGTTTTGTATAAGCATAAAAACTTTCAACGACACACTGAACTCAACTCGAGAAGCATGTTATATATTTATCAACCTTCTCTTTGTAAATGATAAGCAAACGCAATACCAAGCAACTGGGTTACATTTCTCATCATTGAACTCTTACTAAAGTAATAACTACAGTAGAAGGTATATTATTGTGAACAGTTTCAGTCTACTCTTGTACAAACAGCACCGAGGAAAATCTTAGGCAGATTTTGTATCGTTTTCTGGGGTCTTTTGAGGTGTGTCCTTCATCTTACCTATCGCAGAGCGCGGCTTGAAAACACAGCAATAAGGGAGGAAAAGACGGGAGGTTGATGCCTTTGCTTTTTCTGGTGTTATTTAAATCGAAACATGTTTATAATCTCAGAACCAATCATGCCGTATACTAGCGAAATTACTCGTGGACGTATCATGGAAATGTGGGAGGCTGGTCGCACCGTTGCAGCAATTGCAACGGCAGTGCATAAGTGTTTTCAAAGTAAATTACTGGATAAAAATATTCCAGGAAAGTGGGTACTCCCCGTAAAACATCCGCAGATGATGATATCAGTTTACTAAATGCAAATTACTCTTTTGTTATAATTTACTGATCGAGTTTAGAAACTAGAGATAAATGTGTGTATGTATATGATTTACCGAATATGACATGCATATTATGGCAATACAATTGGATTATATGTTTGTCTATAATTCTGTTGTATTCCTATGATCAGCAATATGATAGTAAAGGTATATTAACAAATTACAGTTTGAATTAGAGGTAAAACATGCTGTCTTATTTATTATTTAGTTATGTTTACTTCTATGCAGCAACAAACATTGATATCACTGTGAGAATACAGTTTTGTTTATTACTTTCTCTACTACGTATAGTAAGCATTTTTGGAAACATGTCCGTGTGTGTGTCTGTGTGTGTGTCTCTGAACAGCATAACTCAGAAACGAAAAGTCGGATAAACACCAAACTTGGTATTTATTTAGGTGCAGTATCTTCCAGAGATGCGACACGAAGGTTTTCAAGAAAATCCCCCCACCCCAGGATACCCTTTACATGGAAGATTTTTCGAAAATTTTAATTTTCTCAAAAACGGCTCTAACGATTTTGATTAAAATATCATATGTTTAAGATATTTTCATGACAAATAAAATGTATATCTTGAATTTTCTGGGAATGTCTCCAAAAGTGTTCATTGTGAACGACTTTTGCATAACTGGTAAACCATAAGAGATAGACAAAAGCTTACTACACAAACAATGTAGATCGCGTTAAAATACACATTTTTGTTGTTGAGTGAACCATTTTCGAGATATTGCTTGTTATTCCCTTAAATTTTCCAATACTTATACTTTTTCTCAAATGGGAATTCGTTATTCATTTTTTTTTGTCCTGGTAATGCAAAGAGAATGGAATACTCCACGGCAACCAGCTCTTAAAATATTTGACTATCGCTTAAAGCCTAGCAATTCCCGTTGCATCTACAAGAAAATTAGTAATAACATTAGCATTTCGATATCTCGATTAACATGAAGCATATGGAGAATAAGCGTTTGTAAAAATAGTTTGTACAACAGTAGAGAAAGTCATGTGAGTGTAACACATCGGATTCTTTACTTTACATTTCTTTGTCTTATTTTCTTGTATTAGTTTAGTTTTAAATTTAATTATCTTAAATCTGTAAAATGATTCTGTGTTAAAATAGAAAATGTTTGAAATAAAATCTAAGGATCTGGGATATAAGCTCTGGATTTAGCAATTAGGAACCAGGCTGATGTGTAACAGATTGTATTTATTTATTTGCTTCTAGGTTTCATGATATATGGCGGTACCGAACAGATGTCGCAAATTCTTGCCAGAATAATGTATTCCCTGTGGATAGCAGAGGGCTGTTGGTTGTTGATCCAATAGTGGGAGGGATCTTCGAGCCTGGAACTGTTAGGGATTTCCGCGCGTCTCTGTGGCCTGTCTGCTTGCGGCCTTTAACCTGCTGTGGTTCCTTCACTTCATCACTTCCTCCTGGTGGTGGTAGCCACAATTGATCTACTGAGGTCGCAGGTCGTAATGAGCGAGGCGTCTCTCTCCGTTTTGTAACCTATATCTATAACATAAGATTTATATCGTAACGCAACAGTAGCGTATAAGAGGGTTTTTGTTAATTTCATTGAGTGTTATTTTTGTTGTCATTGAATACGTTAAAGCTCGTTAATTATCAAATAGCTGAATCGTGGATGACCGTTAAGAAATTGCTAGGTCACTTTGCTTGAGAAGCTTGTCATTGCGCATGCGCGGATACTAGTGTTTGCGCACTGACTGGTTCTCCATCGAGGCATTCAGTTTACTCTGTAAGTAATAATACCTTCATAATAAACTTGTTCCAAATACTAATTCATCTCTATTAACTGTTATTACTTGTGATGCCTGATCCTGCGTGATTCCTTCCCTTCAGTGTTGCAATGATTCCGCTGTTTGACTGAGTTAGGGAACCCCGGCCAAACGAAAAGGGAAGCCCTAACGAGTGCCGTAGGGGAAAACAAAAGGAAACCAGAACTCTCAAAAATATACTACTATTGATAAGTTTGTTTTTGGGTACTTTAATGATAATAATAAACAAACATTAATAACCAGAACCGTAAAGCAACCATAAAAGAATAACTGTAAAACAAAAATGGCTTAAAGAGTAAAGCAACCAAAACCAATTGAGCAGAGCAGTAAAGGCAAGTTTTAAATACAGCAAAATTAAGTAAATCCAAAAATTCAACAAACCAAATCAATTTAGAAAGTTTATAAAACAAGGCCACTATAAACATCAGACCAAAAAATTTAATTATGTTTAGCTAGTCAAAGACTAGCTAAGAATGTTGAACAAGACCGAAACAGACTTTAATGAAATTCAGGAAACCGAGAGCTTCAAAGTCCAGCTAAGCTAGATGTAGATAGCTTTACAACCCAACCGTTTTCAGTTACCAAGTTCAGCATAAATGGGTTCAGCATAACTGGGTTTTAACTGCAATTACTGCTCTCATAATTTACACAACAGAATATCTGTAATTTTGAATTAACTATGCATTTTCAAAGTGCCCAAAATATGTAAAGCCCTACTCACAAATTTCTACTTAAATTGCTTCTTGCCCTCCATTTATCAAACTATGCAATTTCAGACGACAAATGCCAAAAGCTTTTCTCACAAATTTCACACTACTGATGCTTTTTACCTTCACGAATCAAAATATGCATTTTCAAATTGCACAACTGTGTAAAGCTCTTATCACAAATTTTAAACTAACTATACACTGAAAATCACGTACTGAAAATATAACTCAACTGGAAAAGAAACAAAACACACTAAACCTATGAACAACTCCAAGAGCCAGTCACTTTACGAACTCTTATTTTCAAACACACATAACGTTTTCCGCCCCAAAATTCACTCACCATTACCAGGACATAAAACTGATAATAAAGCCTACCTTTACATAAGGTCGATCCACCGAAAATCACAAAGACGTTCCTTAAAAATTCATTACAAAAACTTCCACAATCCGCATCAGTAGTTGCCGGGCAGAGAGCTATCCCTGCAATGCGGACAGAAATCCACCACTCAGCGCGTACGGCCCAAGCACATGCCACGTCAGCAACCCACAGAGGAAAAAAAAAGAGAGCACCAAAGAGAGCGTTAAGCAAAGGGGACAAGCAACGTAAAGTGACTGGCTGGATGTATAATACAGATACAAAACATAAAAAGAACACATAACAGCACAGTGTTAAACATGCGAATCTTTTAAATGGAGTTAGGAAGGTATAGTTTGGTTACCTCTTTTTGCCAAGCAAACTGTCCCAAGTTATCCTAAATGGCGTGGATTTGTGTTTAAATACAAGGGAGGTAATAATGCCTACTGTTTATTTAAACACAATGTTTAAAAATAAATATGTTATTTATTTAGAACATTATTATTACATTATTACTGACTAGGTTGTGAGATTTTATGACTATATGATTAAGGGGAGATAAAAAGCCCTATCCTGCTAACAACAAATTTGCGAACTTCATGACCCATTTATTTCAGTAACTATTTAAGATATTAGACTGAAACTTTTACAGGATATACATTGTATATGCATGCCTTCTAAGTCCACTAATCTGCTTTAATACAATAGTTTGGATAGGAGTTTATTCATAATTATACATTCTGTCATTAAAATTTATTAGCAATTAATCTTATTAACGCCAAAGTAGATCGGTAATAGCTTAGTTTAGCTATCTTCAATAGCTGCGGAGAAAATGAGTCATTTACATAAGAAAATCAGAATCACAGAAAAAAACTGTTAAAAGTAAAAATGGAGAAAAAAACCTGTATATAATATATGTATTTATATATACGATGCATGCTTTTAAGGTTAGTTCGTTTTAATAATTTGCCGGTGCAGCGCATGTAGTCTGATTTTGACCTTCGCGATCACTTACCCCATTCATTACTGTGAGTGATCGTCACTTCGTGTATTCCTGTTGTTAGAGCAGGTCTAAATATTCAAAAGAATCGAATGACCCTCCGACTGTGAAGTTAGATTACTGATTTCTTTTCTGAATGCGAGAAATTTTACGTCAGCAAACATTCATCAGCAGTTGTGTGAGGTTTGTGGGGAAACAATAATGAGCGACTATGCCCATCCAAACGAACAGCCAAACAAACTAAGATCTGATCGCATTATTTGGTTGGGAAGTATTTGAGACAGTAACTATATACATTCCATGTATATAATAATGTAAATTATAATGTAAAATAATATTAATAAGTATAAGTTTTATGTATGTGTAAGAGTTTAGCTGGAGCTGTGGAACCCTTGTTAAAAGCAGACAAACATGTTTTTGTTAGAATATGGGCCCAGGCAAAAAGGACTTGTAGGGATAAGCCACAAAATCACGACCTTGAGTCATTGTGCAAAAGAAAATGCGACAAGCTAACACAACTATTTTTGTAGAAAGGTCACATGTTTGGAAACAACGAACAATAGCCTGGTAAGTCTTCTAGAAAGCTCCAAGCTGAACGAAGACATCCAATGAGATTTTAAGAAAGAATATGTTTAAAATGTTTAAGTTTAGGGAAATTAGTTATAGCGCTCCCATCCGCCAAGGCTGTTGCGTATAAAGTGCGTAGATGTGAACAACATATGTGCAAGCTCTTCGAAGCATAAAGTATTAACTACCTCGCATAATGTAGTGGGAACGTTGAAATGTTATCAATTTAAAAGTTAAAGAAATAAGCAGGGAAACAAGGTATAGTTTAGGAAGGTGTGATAAATACTACCATTATTTCTAGAGCACTTATAAAATACTTGATTACACAGCGACCGTTTTACAGCTCCAACTAACTAAAGTAACTAGAGTTGTTACTTCTTACCTTCCTTCCCGTATCACACCCTGAAAGGTTAAACTTGCTCTACCCAAAAACCCAAACAACAGCAGCCGTGGCAAGGAGTATAATAACACGATAAAAGATGTAATAGTAACAACCAAAACACAAGATAATCACCGCAGTTAATATATTAATTCATATATTAATATATCGGAGATACTGCGAGTTATCTCTCACAACAAGAACAACAAGAAGTGTAGATTTGTTTTCATTTCAGGCGGTATAATTCTTTGTCGAAGGCATACAAAAACTGGTTTATCGTTACGACAAATGCCTGAATAACGGAGGTGGCTATGTGGAGAAGTAGTGTAAGGTGCAAGACAGTGAATCATAATAAAATATTTGGAAAATAATGTATTATTTTTTAAAAAAAATTATCGGTATATACGTTAAAAACACGCCTCCTAAGTCGCGATGAAGTATGTCATCGCAAAATGAATTTGAGATATCCTTGTTGTTCGCAGGAAAAAAGGCGAGTCAATGGGGGAATTTAATGCCATTGATTAGAGCAACATGGCGGAATCCGGAAGAATGATTGATCTGATCTAATTCCATCTTTCCAACCTTGTACTACACACGACTTGCGTGAAGGAACAATTAATTTCCAATGATCGACCTAATAATTGGTTAGGCTATTAATCCAGAGACTTAAACTACTTACTACATTGTAAGTTGCAATTAGATTATGCAATCTCAAAATGAATTTCAGATCTCCTTGTGGCTTACAGGGAAAAAATCTGATGTGTTACACTCACATGACTTTCTATACTCTTGTACAAACTATTTTTACAAACGCTTATTCTCCATATGCTTCATGTTAATCGAGATGTTAATGTTATTGCTAATTTTCTTGTAGATGCAAGGGGAATTGGTAGACTTTAAGCGATAGTCAAATATTTTAAGAGCTATGTCGAGTATTCCATTCTCTTTGCATTACCAGGACAAAAAATGAATAAGAAATTCCCATTTGAGAAAATAAGTATTGAAAAATTTAAGCGAATAACAAGCAATATCTCGAAAATGGTTCACCCAACAAAAAAAATGTATGTGACATAAATTGTGTATTTTAACACGATCTACATTTTTTGTGTAGTAAAATTTTATCTATCTCTTATAGTTTACCAGTTATGCAAAAGTCATTCACAATAAAGAATAATTTTGGAGATACTCCCAGAAAATTCGAGATAATTCATTTGACATAAAAGTATCTTAAATGTATGATATTTTAATCAAAATCGTTAGAGCCATTTTTGAGAAAATTAAAATTTTCGAAAGATGTTCCATGTAAGATAATCTGGGGTGGGAGGATTTTCTTGAAAACCTTGGTGTCGCATCTCTGAAAGATACTGAACCTAAATACCAAGTTTGGTGTTTATCCGACTGTTCATTTCTGAGTTATGATGTTCATAGGCACACAGACAGACACACGCACACACGGACATGTTTCCAAAAATACTTTTTCTAGACTAAGGGGTCTCAAAACATATATTTCCTGTGAAATCTCGGTATCGAATTTTTGGGTGGAATACAATGCTTCCCTTACTTACTATACGTAGTAGAGAAAGTAAAAATGCGAGTCAATTGGGAAATTTAATGTCGTGCTGGCATGTTGCCATGGTAGTTCACTTGGTTAGAGCAACCTAATGGAACTTGTAATATCCGTAGTTCAAATTTCGACTATGGCATAGAATTTTTCAGTCTGGTTCTACCTTTCCAAACTTGTCCTACACTCGGATCGTGTGAAAGAACAATTAACTACCAATTGTCCATATAAAACTAGCCATAAACATGTATGCACTTCACCAAAATTATCATTGCGGTATCCACCACTAAGAAGAGGAACTACTGCATTTCACCCAACATTCAAAATTTATAATTCACTGGAAATAACGTTTTGAGAGTCCCTGAATAAAAAAATGTATTTTTAGAAAATGTGTTTGTGTTTCTGTGAACACTATAACTCAAAAAGTCGGTTAAATACCAAAGTTAACATTTAAGTTCAACATCTTCCAAGATCGCGACACGAAGATTTTCAAAAAATCCACCCCAAAGTACTACTCCATAAAAACTAAACTTAATAGGCCCTCTACTTAAACTACACTTAATTTTATACCAATTTTAACCAAATCTGAAATATATCAACAAACGGTCTTTAAAGTCTTATTACTTTCTCTACTACGTATAGTAAGTAGGGGAAGTATTGTTATCCACCCTAAAATTCTATACCGAGATTTCACCGCAAATATATGTTTTGAGGCCCCCCAATTCAAAAAAAGCATTTTTGGAAACATGTGTGTGTCTGTGAACAGCATAACTCAGAAACGAACAGTCGAATAAACACCAAACTTGGTATTTAGGTTCAGTATCTTTCAGAGATGCGACACAAAGGTTTTCAAGAAAATCCCCCCACCCCAGACTACCCTTTACATGGAACATTTTTTGAAAATTTTAATTTTTTAAAAAATAGCTCTAACGATTTTGATTAAAATATCATATGTTTAAGATATTTTCATGACAAATGAGATGTATATCTCGAATTTTCTGGGAATGTCTCCAAAAATATTCTTCATTGTGAACGACTTTTGCATAACTGGTAAACCATAAGAGTTAGACAAAATTTTATACACAAAAATGTAGATTGCGTTAAAATACACAATTTATGTCATATACATATTTTGTTGTTGAGTGAACCATTTTCGAGATATTGCTTGTTATTCAATACTTTTTCTCAAATGGGAATTCGTTGTTAATTGAATGGAATGTTGCACATAGCAACCAGCACTTAAAATATTTGACTATCGCTTAAAGCCTACAAATTCCCCTTGCACTTACAAGAAAATTAGCAATAAGATTAACACCTGGATTAACATGAAGTAGATGGAGAATAAGCGTTTGTAAAAATAGTTTGTACAAGAGTAGAGAAACTCATGTGAGTATAAAACATCAGATTTTTTTTTAAAATTCAATTCCATATTTACAGTGTTTCGTGAGCTGTTTCACATGCGTACTCACGGACAAGGATGATAATTAGTGCTCAGCAGTAATGGACATACCTGAAAAGAGAAAACACAAGTATTAATATTGCATCATGATGATGTGATAGACATCTTAAGATAAGCAGAGTAGTTTTTAAAATAAGTTGAAAAGAAAAGTAACTGACCATTGCTGTGTATTGTATCTCTGAGGTTAAATTAGCCTTATGTAAATTCAGAGCTTGGAAAAATAAGGATTTTTTTATTAATGGACGCTCTTTAACCACTATGGTTCTTAGTGTCCCATTCTAAGACCAGCAAAGTTGCTCAGAGGCCTGTTTATCAGGCTTGAGGTTCTTTTACTTGCCGTAAATCTAAGAGACGGGAACCACGGTTTTACTTCCCTTTCGAAGGAGGCCATGCTAAGGATTTTTACGCCCGAAAAAATCCATCGCCCTCCACCGGGTTTAAACCCGCGAACATGGGAACTAGAAGCTAGCAGGGTACCCCTAGACCACGGAGGACGGTAAAGATGACATCACCTGAGCTACAACGCTTGCTTTCCTAAAACCAAATACCCATTTTTATTCACTGGTACCGTTTATCTTGGATGTCTCAAATATTATCTCAACAACGGAAGAAAAATACCTTTGTTAACATAATATCCGCTTTCTAGGTTTGCGGGAACTAGATACTTTCTAATCGTATCATTGATAGTGTTATATTTACGATGCATGTCTTTGAGGCAGTATTTTTAACACTTAAATGATTTCAGTCTAATTATATAATATAAAATATAACAACCCACCTTTAAAGCAATATATGTATAATATAATATATAAAAAGTGTATATTACAGTCGTTGCATATGTTTATTTTATTATCTACATTTATAATAATGTTATGTGAATGTATTAAGTAATTTAATAATGTAGGAGCTGTAAGAATAGAAGCCGAAAGTTGCTAACAATGAAGTAACCTTGAGGCAATAATGGATTGGAAGGTTTAATAATTCTACTAGTAATTCTTGGAACTATAATGCAATTTTTAAACAGTTTATAAATAGCCAATCAACAACCAGAAAAGCTGAAAGTTAAATAAAAAAATTCTACTGGAGTAGGATTAGTAAATTAGAGACTTGGTATAGAAGAATTTACAAATTTAAGGCGTAAACGGCAGTCGCTAGTAGACAGCGTTCCCAACCGGACGTTAGACGCCGTCCCGAGCAACTCAATACATATTCAGTGGGAAACATAAAATTCATTACGGCGAGAATATTATAAAGTTTACGTGTTTGAAAGTACAAGTAATTAACAAATAATCTAACAGTTCTCTATATAAGTAAAGTGTTATTTAATCGTATGAAGGATTAATAAAAGGAGTGCAGCAAAAATTATAATTTGTGTAAGTCTACATTCTTTAGCCGCATCACCCCCTGTTAAGAGATACATGTTTCTACAAATTAATACTGACGCAGCCGAGGCAAACATAAATACAAATATAATATTTAAATAAACATTCAAATTAAAAAAAAGTTGATTTTTAAACGTGGGGCGAAGGCCCCCGGAAAGTGAACGTTGTGGCGAAGGCCACCGGAAACTTTGTACCGTACATTGTTGCAACTACTTCAAGTTCGGCTTCCCAGCAACGGAACTACAATACACCTTCAAATGGGCACTTAAACGTGGGGCTAATAACTTAAGCCTACAAACACCTTCATCTTGGACAATATCGCCAAAGGTGACAGCAATAGAAACTGTACTTCAAATGGCATGAACACAACCCTGTTAAGATATCAGGGGCATATTTTTGTTTCGGTGGTAAATTTGCTGGTTTCCAACTCAATATCTCTCAGTTTAGAACGTAACTAGAAACCCTATTTTGTAGTGAAACAAAAGCGGTAACATAACATATTTCAACTGGTCATTAATTCTCATGTCACAACACATTTGCCCATTAGAATATACACAATAAATTCTGTCCCAATTTTGATTCCAATTGATGCACCTTAATCTGATTATAATGTCGTTTTATTTAAATATTTCAACTCAGGACTAATTTATATTCATTATTTTAATTGATACAAATTGTTTAAAAAAATGGATCACCCGCCTTAATAATTTTCTGCTGCGCTACTGGTTCACAGACAGACACACATACACATACGGATCTAAAATGGTTCTACAAAAGGCTCTTTGGTTTTAGGGAGTCTCAAAACGTGTACTTGGGGTGAATTCTCAATATCAAATTTTGGGGCGGAGTACAATACTTCCTCTACTTACTAAAGGTAAGTATAGAGAAAGTAAAAATGTTACCCAATTTTTGTAGTTAATTACTAACGCAATACTATAGGAATACACTATGTGATCAAAAGTATCCGTACACCCCCACAAACATACGTTTTTCATCCTAGGTGCATTGTGCTGCAACCTACTGCCTGGTACTCGTTATCCGCGACCTCATTAGTCATTAGACATCGTGAAACAGCAGAATGGGACGCTCCATGGAACTCACGGACTAACGTGGTCAGGTGATTGGGTGTCACTTGTGTCAGAAGTCTGTACGCGAGATTTCCACACTCCTAAACATCCCTAGGTCCACTGTTTCTGATGTGATAGTGAAGTGGAAACGTGAAGGTACATGTACAGCACAAAAGCGTACAGGCCGACCTCGTCTGTTGACTGACAGAGACTGCCGACATTTGAAGAGGGTCGTAAAGAATAATACGCAGACAACTATCCAGACCATCGCACAGCATTCCAAACTGCATCAGGATCCACTCCAAGTACAATGACAGTTAGGCGTGAGGTGAGAAACCTTGGATTCCATGGTCGAGCGGCTGCTCATAAGCCACACATCACGCAGGAAAATGCCAAACGACGCCTCGCTTGGTGCAAGGTACGTCAACATTACACGACTGAACAGTGTCAAAACGTTGTGTGGAGTGATGAATCTCCATATACAATGTGGCGATCCGATGGCAGGGTGTGGGTATGGCGAATGCCCGGTGAACGTCATCTGCCAGCGCGTGTAGTGCCAACAGTGAAATTCGGAGGTGGTGGTGTTGTTATGGGTCATGTTTTTCCTGGAGGGTGCTTGCACCCTTTGTTGTTTTGCGTGGCACGATCACAGCACAGCCCTACATTGATATTTTAAGCACCTTCTTGCTTCCCACTGTTGAAGAGCAATTCGGGGATGGCGATTGCATCTTTCAACACGATCGAGCCCCTGTTCATACTGCACGGGCTGTGGCGGAGTGGTTACACGACAATAACATTCCTGTAATGGACTGGCCTGCACAGAGTCCTGACTTGAATCCTATAGAACACCTTTGGGATGTTTTGGAACGCCGACTTCGTGCCAGGCCTCACCGACCTACATCGGTACCTCTCCTCAGTTCCGCACTCCGTGAGGAATGGGCCGCCATTCCCCAAGGAACCTTCCAGTACCTGATTGAAAGTATGCCTGAGTGATCAAGGCTAATGGTGGGCCAACACCATATTGACTTCCAGCATTACCGATGGAGGGCGCCACGAACTTGTACGTCATTTTCAACCAGGTGTCCTGATACGTTTGATCACGTAGTGTATATTTTTTCCGGCACTTTTCACATACATGAAATTATTCACATAACAATTACATTTATTGTTTTAATTTAGAACGCATGACTACACCAATACTTTAGATTGTGAGGCAAGACGAGCTACAGGGAGTCTGCATGTTTGCATTATGTACCGCAACGTACGCGTGGGACTTCAAAGGGTTATACGGCACAATTATTGCAAAACCCATACAAGGGGAGAGGACTTTATAAAACGTAAAACGAATTATATTACGACAAATTTTAATGTTTTAATGAGTCTACCGTCTATTGCATTATGAACTGCTACGCAAGACTAATAGCTAAACTTCTAGATGTGCCAGAAAAATCGTTAAATTGGCAGCTTTGATCGTATATACGACATATTTGTCTTCCTAACTCACACACACACACACAGACACACATATACCGGGTGTTAAGAAAATGTATTCCATATTTCGAGAAATGGTAGCATGGACGAAAACAAGAAAAAAAATTCTGCAGTAAACATGGCTCTAAAATCCATACCTTAAGAGCTATGAGTACTTGTTCGTCTTCGCTACTGTGAAACATCTCTTCTACTGCAAACTCTTTGCTATTACCTACGTGCGACCTACAGCAGGCAGGACACATTATTCTGTTATTCACCATGGATCCAGAATTCAGTAAACATCTGTTAGTGTTGTTACTGTAAACTGTATTTACAGGCTAAGTGCAACGCACATTCTTATTAGTTTTAATGGAATGAGTTTGTGCTTTGAAAAGTTTGTGAAATGCGTTTACATTGAAGTTTTATCTTGAAATCTTTAGTATATGAACCCCATTAATGATGTACAAACACGTCATCTATGTCTGCCAGAGCATCCGTAATCAACCTGGAGTCTTTCAGCAGTGCGTGATTCCCTAAGACGTCGGACAGAATGGGCGCGATGTTGAGCATCTCCTTTAACGATGGTTCACAAGTGCAGGTCGAATGTAGTCGTAGTCAGATTACATTACAAGCTCTGCTATTTCGCAGTAAGAGAGTATATGTGTTCTACTTTGTTTACTGCATTCTGTAGGTCATACGTAATAGTAAACAGCTTGTACTTGAAGAGATGTTTCACAGTAGCGAAGATGGGCAACTGTGCATTTTAGAGGACATATTTACTGGGCATTTTTTTCTCGTTTTGGTTCATACTACCACCTGTCGAAATACGGAATACTTTTTGTGTGTAAACACTTGCATAGCTGGTCAGTAAATAAACCTCAAGAAGAAATATATGTGGTGAAATAACAATCTTGTCTTAGGTGAAAGATAAAAACATGTAAACTCACACAATAAAAATGTTCAATATTTCAGGGTTTACTCCTTCATTGGGAAATTCACAGATTAAAAACACATTGAAACCACACTTGACAGTTTACTGTATTGTTTAATACTCAACCAATAACTACACAGTAGGTCAATTTTCAAGTGTGCTTTCACTTTTTTTCCCTTTAAACTCTCGGTGAAGGGATAAACCCGAAATGTTGAACATTTTTATAGTGTGGCTTTGGGTATTCTATCTTTCGCTTCAAAGGATATTCCAAAAAAGATCAATATATGTGTATATTTTATTTGTCATGTAAATATCATTAATATATGGTATTTTAACAATAATTGTTAGAACCACTTTTTAGAAGATCAAAAATTCGAAAAGTGACTCATGTAAAGGTAATTTGAGGTGGAGCCTTTCTTCAAAATCTTTGTGTCGTATCTTTAGAAGGCACTGAACCTAAATACCAAGTTTGATGTTAATGCGACTTTTTTTAAGTTATGCTTTTCACACACACACACACACACACACACACACACACACACACACACGAAGCTTTTTCTAAAATACTGTTTTCATTCAGATAGCCTCCAAACATGTATTTCCGGTTAAATCTCGGTATCGAAAATTTGAGTGGGATGCAATACCCTCTCTATCTACTACGTAAGTGGTAGAGAAAGTAAAATGCATATACAGTAAAACCTCGTTAATCCGGACTAATTATGGTGAGAGTGGTCCGTATTAGCAAAAGTCCAGATTAACATAAACAAAAGAAAGCAAATTCAATTTCGTGCATAAGAACATTAAATGATGTACTATAATAACATAATTAAGTACAGTACCTGTGCTAATATTACAACTTACTCATAATTTCTTTACTTTCGTTAAAAAACTGTCAATTTCCTTCTGTGGTTATTTACACATCTCTTTCACTACAAGTTCACGCAGATGCCTAATGTGGCAGCAATACACAGAAATGTCCTTATTTTCACTTTGTTGAATAAAATCGTTCAGATAATTCAAGCGTTCTTTAACCTCACTTAGCTTCGTTTTTGGCATTTGGGTAAAAGTATCCTTATCTTCAGACCCAATATCAGAGACTCTTCGTTTACACTATCCATAGTCTTTTCTGCATTCATTATGGATCACCACACTGTCAAGCCACTCTCAACGTCTTCGACTGTGACGGATTTCTCTCCACCCCTATCCAGTGCTTCATGGTAGTCCTTTGTTTCAATTTATTTATTTTCGAGATCACCATGGCTGTCATACAGGATTTTCTTCCATGCATTTGCCAATGTAGGAATACGTAATACATAGTACCTACACTACGTGATGAAAAGCATCCGGACACCTGGCTGAAAATGACGTACAAGTTTGTGGCGCCCTCCATCGGTAATGCTGGAAGTCAATATGGTGTTAGTCCATTCTTAGCCTTGATGACAGCGTTCACTCTTGCAGACATACTTTCAATCAGGTCCTGGAAGGTTCCTAGGGGAATGGCAGCCCATTCTTCACGGAGTGCGGAACTGAGGAGAGGTATCGATGTAGGTCGGTGAGGCCTGGCACGAAGTCGGCGTTCCAGAACATCCCAAAGGTGTTCTATACAGGATTCAAGTCAGGACTCTGTGCAGGCCAGTCCATTACAGGGATGTTATTGTCATGTAACCACTCCGCCACAGTCCGTGCAGTATGAATAGGTGCTCGATCGTGTTGAAAGATGCAATCGCCATCCCCGAATTGCTCTTCAGCAGTTGGAAGCAAGAAGGTGCTTAAAATATCTATGTAGGTCTTCGCTGTGATCGTGCCACGCAAAAAGACAAGGGATGCAAGCACCCTCCAGGAAAAACAATACCACACCATAACACCATCACCACCTCTGAAATTCACTGTTGGCACTACATACACTGGCAGATGGCGTTCACCGCATTCGCCATACCCACACCCCGCCATCGGATCGCCACATCGTGTACCGTGATTCGTCACTCCACACAACGTTTTGCCACTGTTCAATCGTGTAATTTTGACGCTCCTTACACCAAGCGAGGCGTCGTTTGGTATTTTCCTGCGTGATGTGTGGCTTATGAGCAGCCGCTCAACCATGGAATCCAAGGTTTTTCACCTTACCATCCTGATGCAGTTTGGAACTCTGTGTGATGGTCTGGATAGATGTCTGCCTATTATTCTTTACGACCCTCTTCAAATGTCGGCACTCTCTGTCAGTCAACAGACGAGGTCGGCCTGTACGCTTTTGTGCTGTACCTGCATGTCCCTTCACGTTTCCACTTCACTATCACATCAGAAACAGTAGACCTAGGGATGTTTAGGAGTGTGGAAATCTCGCGTACAGACTTCTGACACAAGTGACACCCAATCACCTGACCACATTCGAAGTCAGTGAGTTCCACGGAGCGTACCATTCTGCTGTTTCACGATGTCTAATGGCTACTGAGGTCGCGGATAATGAGTACTAGGCAGTAGGTGGCAGCACAATGCACCTAAGGTGAAAAACGTATGTTTGTGGGGGTGTTCGGATACTTTTGATCGCATAGTGTACTTACATGCTGAAAGTTGCGCTATGAGAGAATACTGCATTTTTTCAAGCTCTTTGTGTCAAATTTCATTACATACAATTACTGTAAAGGTTTTTTCGGATTATGCGATATCCGGTTTAACGGGGTTCGACTTAGCGAGGTTTTAGTGTATATTTAAAAATTCAACCCAATCATAAAGAATACTCGGAAGTGTTCAAAGCCACAACAGCTTTTATTTGCTCTACATTTTTTGTTTAGTAAGATTTTGTCTATCTCTTACCCTTTACGATACAAAAGTCAGAATGAGGAACTTTTTCAGGCTATTTGCAAAAAGATAAAAATATACGTTTTATTTGTTAAACAAATATTTGAAACATATGGCGTTTTAATATAAATCTTTATCGACATTTTGAAAAATTCAGAAACAAGAAACCTTTTTCCATGAAAAGGGTAGATTTGGATGAGATTTTTATGGAAATCTGCACGAAGTGTTCTTGGAAGATGATTAACTTAGATACTATGTGACTTTGTTGGTTAGACAAACAGACGTTTTACTAAAAATCCTTTTTTTTAGTATCAATGAAGTCCCAAAACCGCGTATTTCCGGTAAAATCTTGGAATCGGATTTTTGGTTGGAATACAATACTTTCTCTACTTACTATATTAGAATAAGCAATAACAAATAGCGCTACTATTCTCTTACGTCACTTTATAGTCAATAATGCATATTTTTTGCATTGTAGCATTTCTTTCAGCTAGCAAAGTTTTTAGCCTGGGTTCGGAGATATGTACACAGCTACAACCATTCAGAGGCTCTTTATTTTAACTACCCTTAATTTTGTACTGACTTCTATTAAATTTAAAAAGTCTTCAAAAATTTCCTTCAATCTCCGATGCAGGGCCGGAGTTTCAGGAGTTTTGCCGCCGTCCCCTCGCGGTTGCTGACATAACCTAATGGGAACCTAGGGGAAGTATTGTATTCCACCCAAAAATTCGATACCGACATTTCACCGGAAATATGTGTTTTGAGGTGCACTGAATGCATATAAAGCATTTTTGGAAACATGTCCGTATGTGTGTGTGTGTGTGTGTCTATGAACAGCATAACTCAGAAACGAACAGTCGGATAAACACCAAACTTGGTATTTAGGTTCAGCATCTTCCAGAGATGCGACACGAAGTTTTTCAAGAAAATCCCCCTACCCCGAAATACCCTTTACATGTAACATGTTTCAAAAATTTTAATTTTATCAAAAATGGCTCTAACGATTTTGATTAAAAATAATATATATATATATATATATATATTTAAGATACCTTCATGACAAATAAAATGTATATGTTGATTTTCTGGGAATGTCTCCCAAAGTATTCTTCATGTGAACGACTTTTACATAACTGGTAAACCATAAGAGATGGACAAAATTTTACTATCTACACAAAAGATGTACATCGCGTTAGCATACACAATTTATGTCATATATATTTTTATTGAGTGAACCATTTTCGAGGTATTGCTTGTTATTCCCTTAAATTTTCCAATACTTATACTTTTTTCAGATGGGAATTCGTTGTTCATTTTTTTGTTCGGGTAATGCAAAGAGGATGGAATACTCCACACAGCAACCAGCTCTTAAAATATTTGACTCTCGCTTAAAGCCTACCAATTCCCTTTGCATCCTCAAGAAAATTAGCAATAAGATTAACTCCTCGATTAACGCGAAGCATATGCAGAATAAGCGTTTGCAAGAATAGTTTGTACAAGAGTAGAGAAAGTTATGTGAGTGTAACACATCAGATTTTTTATCCGAAATTCTGTCCTTTATGACTACCTATTCACACATAACGTATATAATGGGTGATCAATAAATACAATTCGAGAATATATGTAACTAGAGTAAATATATATTATGTAGTGAAAGAATAATATACTTCTGAGCGGATGATAAAAATAGGAAAGTCACTGCAAGTGTTCAATACTTTGGGTTCATGCCTTCATCAGAAGATTAAAAGATTAAAACACGTTCATAAAATGAAAACCCACTTGACGGTTGACTCCATGGTTAACAATCAACTTTACTGGATTGGGGTATTGGATTGACTAGGAAGGGTCCTCGGCGCATATCCAGATTGGATATTGTACCTACGCCCCGCGAGGGGGCGTCCCCGGGAGAAAGGATGAGGTGAGAGGACAAACCAGGAAGCCGGAACCAGGAGCGACGGCACAGCAATGATAGGGTCCCTAAGTTTCGAGATAGCGATATCCCAGCAGACGGACAGGCAGATCAGGGACCCCACCCCACACAGAGGGGTTCCAATGTCCCTCAAGGGTGTTCAGATATTCCGGCAGCCAGCCGAACTGAGGGACGGAGAGAGTCACAAAGAGCATCCTTTTCCCCTGCTGCACTGCACCAAAACACAATGCTGACACTTCCGACTCTGAAAGAGACAACGGGATCAAAGATGAATCAAATGAAGAATGGAACGAAATGGAGGGACCGGTAATTCGGGGGATGAAAGAAACCACTCCAGCATTCGCCTGATGACCCGAGAAAACCCATTGGCAGAGTGAGCGGTCGCCGAGGATCGATACCGGGAGGTCCGAATGCGGGTCACAGACATAACCGCCTGAGCTATCCCGCTCAGTTAGTGTAGAGATATGGGGGCACATCGGTGCCGTGGCTACCACCCCAGGAGGAAGGGGTAAAATTACAGTGGCTTGAAACCCTCGTACGAGAACAAATCAAAAAGTCTTTACCCCTATTTTTTTCGGCCAAATTACAAATGTAAAACAAAAACCAAAATAGTGGACTTTTCATGGGCCGGTCCCCATAGAATTTCCAGCTGCTGCCGGCAGCAGCGCTGCTATCAGTGCATTCAAAATGGCAGGTGTGCTTAACACGTCCACGGCTTACGAGCAATGTGATCCATTTTCTATGGAGTAAGGTACGAACGCCCATCGAGATCCACAGGGAAATGCAGCCTTCATATAGGGAAAGGTGTCTTGCTTTGAGAAGTGTGAGATGGTGATGTTCTGAGTTCGAAAATGGCAGTGCAAATCTGCATGACAATGAGCGTGCGGAAGATCGCGTGGATCGGTGACTGATGACAATATTGCCCGCGTGGATACGATGGTAAAAGCAGAGCGACGCTTCTGCATCAAAGATATTGCTCAGGAGCTCGACATTTCTTTTTGGAGTGCTTTCGACATCATTCACGACTGCTTAGTGTACAGGAAGTTTTCATGTCGATGGGTTCCAAAGCAGTTGGATGACGTGATGAAGGCAGGCGAATGATTGCTTCTTTGAATCATCTGCAACGATATGCCTGGATCGCATTGTACTGGCGATGAAATGTGGGTACTGCATTACACGCCGGAATCAAAACAGCAGAGTATGATGTGGAAACATGCGCAGTCTCCTATGAAAAAGAAATACCGTACTGCGTCATCTGTTCACAAACTGATGTTAACGGCATTCTGGGATTGCCGTGGACCGCTCGTGCTAAATTTAATGCTGCAATGTGGCACCATCAATGACAACAGATATTGTGCCACACTGTCACCTCTGCGGGCTGCAATCAGAAAGAAGCGCCGCGGAATTCTCGATGTTGACAACGTGATCATCCTCCACGACAATGCGAGACCACATGTGGCAAATAAGACCGTCGGTAAGCTAAGGAACTTTCACTGGTAGCTTCTAGAGCATCCATCATACAGCCCGGATCTTCTCCCTAGTGATTTCCATCTTTTCAGTCCGCTGAAGAGGACAGCGATTCATTTACGACGACGAAGTCAAGACAACATTGCGGCAGTGGTTCCGTAGTCAGACAGCCGACTTCTACCGCAGCGGTATCGCAAAATTAGTGCTGCGATGGGACAAATGTCTGAACCGGCACGGGGACTATGTGGAAAGATAGTGAAAGGTACAAGAAATAATATATACATGTTTAGTTGGCTGTATGTATCTTTTGTTACCAGAAAAAAACACGAGCAAAGACTTTTTGATTTGCTCTCGTACTTATAAACGTGTTGCTTATTGTGATCCAAATCAATCAACTATGGCGCCTTATTTGTCAGGAGTTTCATTATTAAAATCTCGAGAAAGTGTAAGAATTTTAGCATGACTTGTAACTCCGTTTTATTTTTAAATATCTTGTTTATTTCTAAAGATTTTGCCGCCCTACAACCTGCCGTCCTGGGCGATAGCACAGCTACCGCTTGAGCCGACCCTATTCCTAAATATAAAGTCTCAACTCCGTACTTCCAGCGGTTCGTGAGTTATTTCATACGTACCGACGTACAGAGTGACGCTAATAGGTGCTTCGTAGGAGCGCGTGTTTAGGAAGTGTTACGAGATGATTTCTCTTAGTAGCGCCCGAGACTTGGAGAGACTGTCTGATTGCTTCGATAAACAGGGAAGAAAATCTAGTAAAGTTTTAAAGAAAGACACGGCACTTTCCTCATCGACAGTATCTCCATTTCCTTGCTGTGTTCAGAATCACCGCCAGGGGATAGTGGGTTATATCCAAGTTTTATAGAGGCGCACTAGCGGAAAATTGAATCCAGGCTTGAGAATCATGCTCTGTACTTCTCAATTTTCTTGGTAGAAGGAAGGTATGAACAAAAGCAAATGAAGTACCTTTTTACTTTCTCTACGACGTACATAGTAGTAGAGCCGTATTACATTCCACACAAACATTAGATGCCGAGATTTAACCGGAAATACATGTTTTGAGGCCCCCCAAATTCAAAACAGCACTTTTTGAAAAAGGTTTAGGTTCAGTATCTTCAAAAGATGCAACACGAAGATTTTCAAGAAAACCCCCCACTCGAAACTACTCTTTACATGGAACACTTTTCGAAATTGTTTTATTTTCTAAAAAATGACTCATGCGATTTTGATAAAAATACTATATATTAAGGATATCTACATGACAAATGAAATGTATACATTGAATTTTCTGGGAATATTGAGTGAAGTCCTCTTCATTTGGAAGGAAGTTTGCATATCTTGTATAACCTGTATACGATAGATCTCTTCAAAGCACACAATTTATTTCAAACAACTTTTTTGTGGCATTAACAATTACGGCGATATCCGTTATTAATGGTTCGATTTGTTCAGCGCTTTAATATTCTATTAAAATCCTGTCGATTTTCGTCTGTTTCTCGCCATTTCATGTCAAGAGTATGAAACTTTAAAGGCCAGCATATGGCTTCCAGTTCTTAAACATTTGACTATCACTATTCCCTTTATATCCATAACGAAATGTGTAATGTAGCTGTTTCTGTAAAGGTTTATCTCGTTTAAAATGAAGTAGAAAGAAAAATAAACTTTCCTAAGAATAATTCGTATACCCACTAATAAACGATAGAGGGTAGAGAAAGTAATGCGAATGTAACACATCTGGTGTTTTTAGGCTTATTACTTTCTCTACTAGGTATAGTAAGTAGGGTAAGTATTGTATTGTGTGTGTCTGTGTGTCTGTGAACAGCATAACTCAGAAACGAACATTCGGATAAACACCAAACTTGGTATTTAGGTTCAGTATCTTCCAGAGATGCGACACGAAGGTTTCCAAGAAAATCCCCACCCCCCCAGAGTAGCTTTTACATGGAACGTTTTTCGAAAATTTTAATTTTCTCAAAAATGGCTGTAACGATTTTGATTAAAATATCATATGTTTAAGATATTTTCATGAGAAATGAAATGTATATCTCGAATTTTCTGGGAATGTCTCCAAAAGTCTTCTTTATTGTGAACGACTTTAGCATAACTGGTAAACCATAAGAGATAGACAAACGTTTACTACACAAAAAATGTAGATCGCGTTAAAATACACAATTTATGTCATATACATTTGTTTTGCTGAGTGAACCATTTACGAGATATTGCTTGTTGTTCCCTTAAATTTTCCAATACTTATACCTTTTCTCAAATGGGAATTCGTTATTCATTTTTTTTTTCTCCTGGTAATGTAAGGAGAATGGAATGCGCCACATAGCAACCAGCTCTTAAAATATTTGACTATCGCTTAAAGCCTACCAATTCCCCTTGCATCTACAAGAAAATTAGCAATAAGATTGACATCTGGATATCTCGTTTAACATGAAGCGTATTGAGAATAAGCGTTTGTAAAAATACTTTATACAAGAGTAGAGAAAGTCATGTGACTGTGAGACATCAGATTTTTTTTCATTTAAGCGTTGCTACTTAGTGTGTATGATTTATTTTGGGAACTTGTTTTTCACTCTCTGTAGTATTATCTACGTGCCTATAGGTATAAATCTCGACCTTACTGCCAGAATAACCTAAATGTTTGCTATTTCTGTTCTTGGTGTAGGTAGTGCTGATGACTGAAAACGATTTTTTGCAGAGCGGCCAGAGCTTCATCTATTATCCTACTTATCCTCCGAGAGAAAGAACAGGGTTTAACAAGAGCAGCTAGATCTTTCGCGGGAAGCGCAATTCAGCGTAGTCCTTAACGTTTCCAGATTATACATTTCGTTAAACACCCCTTCGTTACTGCAGAATTTTTTTGTGAATGAGTAAAAGCAGTTCTCGCCCCAAAACATTACCTCCACATTCTCCGCATACCAACCAAGCGAGGTGGCTGCGCAGTTCGCGTGAGGCTCTCATTGGGAAGTCCCGGGTTCACTTCCCGTATACCGGTCACTCTGCCTTGGGCATTTGTGGTGATTTTCCTGGTAGGTAAGGCGAATGCTATGCTGATTTCTTCTCTACCACGATTATCTTTCTTTGAATTCTCTTTCATTACCGAGCAGGATACCTCAGGCAGTAACGTCTGTAGTCCGCATTCGGGAGGTCCGGGTTCGCCCCAGTGTCCGCCCACTGTCCCATGGGTTTCTTCAGGGGTTTTACTGGGTCGACAGGCGAATGCTGGAGTGGTTTCTTTCATTCTCCGAATTTCTTGTGCCTCATTTCGTTCCATTAATCACTTCATTTAGCTTTTACCCTTTTGGTCTGTTGAGGGTTGAAAGTGTCGCTGATGGTGTTTCGGTTCAGCGTGGTAAGGAAAAAGGATGCTCTCTGTGACTTCTCTCCGTCCCTCGGCCTTCGGCTGGTTGCCAGGCGTATAATGTCCGCTCCTTGGGAGCGCTGCACCCTGTGAGGCCTGTATGCCTATCCGACTGCCAGGGCGCGATCTGGAAACTATAGAGATCCTGTCATTTACTATGCGTTATTCCTAGTTCCGACCGCCCGGTATCTCCCTTCACCTCATCCCTCCCTTCCGAGGTCACCTTCTCGGTCTTTAGTGCGGTCTGTTTCGAGGCGTGAGGCGGTGCCGGACATTTTGCGCGCGTGCTTGCAAAGAGTATTCCCCGTAGACGCTAGAAGACCGCCTGGTTGTAAGGGTTGTTCATCGCTCTTTCTAGGCAGCTGTAGTAGTGGGTCGGTTCATCGAACTAGGAATTGTCAGGTACTTTTGCACGTAACTGTAGCCTGTTTGCCTGCGGCCTGTAGCCTCCTGTGGCCCCTTCATTTTATCCATCCCTTCTGGGGGCGGCAGCCACAATAGATCTATGCAGATTGCCGTGCGCGATGTCTCTCTCCGTTATATAACCTCTACCTATGACTATTCGCCGCACACCACTTTCCACATCGCCTAGCCCCGCAACCCTGAAATTTGAAAGGGGAAGTGAAATATAAGGAAATGAGGGATAGGAAAGTTCTTAGTTTGCAAGAATCTATCTCAGCCTTCATGGAAAACCACATGATCTGCCGAACGGAAGCCTCAGACGCTGTCATGTGGGCGATACTGTGTAGCATATTTGCTTTAATTTGCCCGATTATTAATTGTGTGATTTACTACATAGTATATACTGTTATATGCACAGAAAGTCTCTTAGTACCACAGTGGTTTCTCTGAAATCGTACTTGAAAGCATTTGTACATTTAGCTGATTAGATTACCTAAGATGACGGGAGATTTTGTTGGAGTTTTATCGACCTTTCGCGCGCCAGCCTAAAAGGCTTACTCTACAATCCCATTGGAAAGGATGTTTTCCTTGTTTCCCAAAAATATGTTCCCCAATCAAGATGCATAACTTTGTTTCAACTTCAGCATCTTCTCTGGTTATGGAAAGAGTAAGTGTCCTTCTTGGAAGGAGTGGGCAGTCAAAGAGGATGCGCGAGGCAGTTTCCTTATCCTCTTAGCACATTCTACAGATGGGTTCATCCCTGACCAGACCTAGTTTACGGAAATGTTTCCTGAAATGACCATGTTCAGAAATTAATGCAACTACTTCCTTATTCCTTTTCTATAAAATCTCAGGAGAGATTCTATCAAATCGACGAAAGAGTGTTGCATGGACTTAAGACCAATTTTCTGACTTATCTTTGTTCAGGTTTGACACCTGAGTTGGTGCTTTTCTCTAATCCATGCTCTTAGCGAGATTTTGGCAGTTCGTGTACTGATTCTTACCAGGGTTTCAGGGCTAGCATAAGGTATTTCAGTACCCTTTTTGCCAGCTGATCAACTTTTTCATTTCCATAGATGCCCTAATGCCCCGGCACCCACCTCATTTCATCTAACAAGCACAACCTGTAGTTTCCTTATCCCGCCAAATCAGTTAGCTACAGATAGCTCATGTATATTCTTTCTTGTGTCGATTCTATATCCTACTACCGTATTATGCATGCAGCACAAGAAGTGTTATTAAAAATAAGTCTTTTAACTAGTTTTGTGGTATGAACTCTTGGAACTCAAAGCCGAAAATGTTCATTCCTATCTCCTTCTAGTACAGGGACATGCACGTTCCATTGGAAATTACTTGAGTTCATAGATCTGATCCTTTAAAATTTTTATTGGGGCTATTCATACTGCCTTATAGGTACAAAATATGTATCGGGAAAAGCTCTATGCTGACTTTTTGTGGTAACTGTAGATAATACATTGATTTTTGCATTTTTATTTTTGTTATATTTTTTTTGCAGACAGTAAGGGCTACTGTGTGACAGGCTTCCTGAAGTTATGGCTTTCTGATGTCTCTAGATGAAATTCTAGTTTTGTATTTACGTGCGAAACTTTCCAAGAAATAAAATAAATGAGTCGAAATGATATTAAAAGCCTTCACTTACATCATGATGGTAATAGATGGACGATCGTTTCGAGGCTATCAAGGCCTCATCATCAGCAGGGTCGACTGAATCTTGCTTCAAAAGCACAAAATGTATGTACCCATGTGGACGATTGGAAGAACCTCATGTGGTTGTTTTCATAATTGTTGAAGGTGAACCAGAAGACTGCAGACCCGACATCTCATGTTATGTGATGAAACTTGAAGTATGATGGGCTCCATCTTGTTCTGTTTTCTTCTGAGGTTGAACCAGAAAGCGGGTGACGTTATCCAGCGGCAGAATTTCAAAGTTTAAAGCTTGTGAGTTGTTTTTAATAATGAATATTTTTACCCGAGCATCCAACATTGATGAGTTATTTATGGGTTTTAATAGTTCAATTTCATGTTGTGTATTCCAAAATTGTGGGACACAGCTGATTTATCAGTTTGTTTTAATTTAATATTTCTTTGATGATCTTTAAGACGGATTAGGGGGTTGCGTTTTGTTCTTCCAATGTAGAACCTGTTACAGTAATCACATTTTATTTTATAAATCTCAGAAAGAGTTTTCTTAGCTTTGACATTGGCTTATTTAACAAATTATTGACACTGAATCTATTCTGTGGAGCTAGGCTTTATTCCATAGGTCTTAAAAATATTTTCAAATTTCTTGAATAATTTAAGGAGATAAGTTCCATTTTTTAAACACTGATGGCGGTTCTTTGATGTTGTTGAGAGCGCTGATTTCTTGTAATTGTTTTTTATATTTGTAACGTTTAACCATATTATTAATTGTTTTAGGATCAAAGCCATTCTTTAAAGCTGTCTGTTGACTATATTGAAATTCTTTCCAATATTCTGATTTAGATAATGGTAAGTTGACAAGTCTGTGAATCAAGCTGTGAAAAACAGCATAATGATGTACAGGATTACAAAAATTATTCTTAACGTAATTGTCAACGTGAGTAGATTTTCGATATACACCATATTCTAACGATTATTAATTCTTAAAATTTTAATATTCAAGAAAGGTAGACAACTGCTTTCTTCTATCTCCATAGTATACTTAATAGAGGTATCTTGATTGTTCAACAGTTCCGAAGATGTGTCAATTTGTGACTTAGGAACAATAGCTAGTATGTCGTCCACATATCTGATCCAAAACTTAAAAAAGTGTGGATAAGTACTAGTAACTTTTGTCTCCAAGGAACTCATATATAAACCTGCTAATATAGGTGATAGAGGACTCCCCATAGCCAAACCATGTGTCTGTTGATAAATTTCTGTGTCAAAAGTAAAAAGGTTTTGAGTTATGCAGATACTGTTAAATTGCTCATTTCTGTAACTATTTCATCTTCAGTATCATAAATATAAAGCCAATTTCTTATTTACTCAGGTAATTTTCCAGTAGATACATTAGTAAAGAGTGAAGATACATCTAAGGAAACTAAGGTGTCATCTTCAGATAGTGAAACAGTTTTCAGTTTTGTAGTAACCTCTAATGAGTTTTTAATATTTAAGCTCTCAAATTTTGGCCAAGAATTAAATTTTTTCACAAGCCATTTTGCTAATAAATTTTAGGAAAACCTATATTGTTAATGATAGGTCCAATGCTGTTACTTGCTTTGTGGATTTTTGGTAAGCAGTATAATTTAGGCAGTGTAGGGTTATTGACTTTGAGAAATTTTTTCTTGAATACTGGGATCAGCATACTGTTAGAGAGAGCTTTCTTCACATCGTTTATACATTTATTAAGAGGATTTTTCTGTATTGTTTTGTAATCTTCTGAGTTTAGCAGGTTCATTACTCTATTGCGATATTCATCTTTGTCTAAAATTACTATTTTATTGCCTTTATCTCCTTTAATTTAAACCATAGGTTTTTTTTGTTGAGTTCTTTAGCAAGTTTTAATTGAGAGCTGTTGTTATTACATGTTTGTCATTCTTCTAATATCATTTCGACTCATTTATTTTATCAATTGACTCTTCACTGTTAATATTGTCCTATTTCAATATTGATTCCAAGAAATGTTATACTGTGAAAACTAAGCAATTAATGTAAAGCTTTATCGAAGTGCACTGCTTGTTGTACATTACTTACATGAAACTTGAAATGTTCTCAGCTTTGTTTAAATTTAAAGCCAAAGTTTAGTTCCTCCAAACTATCTATCACAACATGTGATAGACTAAGAGGAATTCTAGACTGAGGAGAGAGAGAAAGAGAATGTTTTGTTCGTAAAGAACCAAAAGTATACTTATTGCACATTCTCAAAAAAATTATTTATATATGCATTTGCAAATGGCTCTACGTGGTACTTTTGACCATATATGTTGATAGATAGATAACTAGATAAATAGATAGATAGAAGGATATATATATAAATATAAATAAATAGATAACAGATAAACAGAGAGAGAGCAAGAGTTACCTCACATGCCCTTAAAGACATTCCCTTGGTGTTTAGGTTCAGTATCTTCCAGAGATGCGACACGAAGGTCTCCAAGAAAATCCCCCCACCCCAGATTACCCTTTACATGGAACATTTTTCGAAAATTTTAATTTTCTCAAAAATGGCTATAACGATTTTGATTAAAATATAATATGTTTAAGATATTTTCACGACAAATGAAATGTATATCTCGAATTTTCTGGGAATGTCTCCGAAAGTCTTCTTCATTGTAAACGACTTTTGCATAACTGGTAAACCATAAGAGATAGACTAAATTTTACTAAAGAAAAAATGTAGATCGCGTTAAAACACACAATTTATGTCATATACGTTTGTTTTGCTGAGTGAACAATTTTCGAGATATTGCTTGTTATTCCCTTAAATTTTCCAATACTTATACCTTTTCTCAAATGGGAATTCGTTATTAATTTTTTTTTGTCCTGGTAATACAAAGAGAATAGAATACTCCCGATATCTACCAGCTCTTAAAATATTTGACTATCGCTTAAAGCCTACAAATTCCCCTTGGATCTACAAGAAAATTATTAATAAGATTAACATCTCGATATCTCGATTAACATGAAGCATATGGTGAATAAGCGTTTGTAAAAGTAGTTTGTACAAGAGTAGAGAAAGTCATGTGAGTGTAACACATCAGCTGTTTTCTCCTTGCATTTCTTATAGTGACATAATACGGTAAAACGCATACAAGAAGTTACACGCCCTAAAAGCCAGATTTCCGATTAATCGCTTACTTTCTCTATCACTTACCCATGGTGGGCAGAGGAAGTACTTTATTCCACTAACAAATTCGCCGGAAATGCGTTTTGAGGTCTATATAGGAAAGAAAAACTGAGAATAATATCTCTCTTTATTTAACTCCAATGTCTTTTATGGTTGCGGGTTTATTAGGTTCTATATTCGTATTACAAATCTAGAATCATAGTTTCTAGTAGTAATATACAGAAAACTGAATCATTTCGTTAGATATGGACAATGTTCACAATGCAAGCTTGCATATTTAGCCTTTAATGCTTGCCAAGTTGTCTTTGTTGCAGTTCGTTCTGGAGCTGCAGTCTGTCTGCAGTGTTCTTCAGCAATAAAGCAATCAGAACATGTTACATGTCAGACATGAGTCCATGATGTAACCAGGAAGTCAAACAGAGAGAGAGAGAGAGAACTGGGCGCGGCACAGCTCTGACACGTATTCACAAATCCATGGAAACACCAGCTCCTTTCAATTGAAGCAAATTAATGGCGAATTCTGAATAACCATTGGCGATGTCGAGGGATTCGCTCTAATTTAGAGCCGGCTTTGTGACCAAAGGGAACGTTTCAAATGGCAAAAGAGAACTTGGATCGATACCCCTTCAGCCCCGGGGAAGGATTTGCGGTTGCACATTAGCTCGACCCATAGTGGCCAACCCAAACTTCTAATTGCCAGAAGGTACGTGCTAGAATTTCTTGCATATATTAGTTTACAATTAAAACACGTTCATTGTTTAAAGTTTGATGATTTTTTTCCTACGCCATTTTATTTTAAATTAGGGTTGTGAAACTCAGAAGAAAGGGGTAGAAGTGATGGAAAAACATAGGTTTTTCAATAGGCAGTGCATGCGTAGACAGCGAGATCACTGTTTTATGTAAACAAGCGAGTGACGAATTATAAACTCTGTGAGTGACAACCCTCACCATGGTGTTCAAGGACGGAGCAGATGATGTCCATACTATTCAAGGAGGGACGATATCCATGGTGTTTAAAGACGGAGTGGATAATGACATGAGCATTCATTTCAGAAGTTACAAATTACAAGTTGAATAAACTTCTGTTTCATAAAGAAGACTTAGGTATTCGCTTGGAAATGTAGAGTTAAACTGAAAAATTATCTGATACAGCCGGGATTTGAATCACGGATCTTCGGTTATACGTGCCGTTGTTTTAACCAACGGAGCTACTATGGAAACATAACGGTACAACATTAAATTGCTCAACTGGTTCATAGTTTTTCCTGTAAAATACAAGGCGTTCTCAAATTCGTTTTGAGACAACATACCCCAATGGCAATTTACAATATCGTAAGGGCTTTAGGACTAGAAGCGGAGGGGACTTGACATCTCGACCTACACAGATCTTTAGTGCCTAAGCCAATGACGGGGAGGGTTATGTGGTGAGAGGAGACAGAGGGCGGCCGGACTAGGAGGCATGGCAGAGTCCCTACCATTTACAGATTTGAACTCACTAGGTACTGGCTGGTGCAGCCAGCCCTCTCTTCCCTGTAGGCTTACACATCTCCTGGAGGCCCGGGACCCGGAGACCGCTCGCAGTTCGGGGATGAATATTTCCTCAGAGCATACTTTTCTCCTGCCATGCACACCCCGAGACCTCCTGCCAACACTTGCAACCCTGGGAGAAACTAAGCAGATGAGTGGTAAAGTGAAATGAGAATTGAGATAACATGGAGGGACAGGAAATTCGGAGGATGTAGTGACCCTTCCCAGCATTCGTCTGGCGACCCGGGGAAACCCCCGAATAAACTCATGGGTCAGGAAGGTCGGCCACGGGAATTGAAAGCCATGACCTCCCGAATGCGAGCCACAGACGTTACCGCCTAAGCTATCTTACTTGGTTAAGTACTTTAAGTCGTAGACTTGATAATACCTATTTGGTGCACTTGTGAAAATAATTTTAACAAGTAAGCAGATTGCTTAAGGGCATTATAAGGTATGATTATTATTATTATTTTATTATTATTATTATTATTATTATTATTATTATTATTATTTAGATTAATATGACCACGTATTTCTTAAACAGATAATCGTATACTGAAAACAGAATTATCTTGTGTACACCAGTGTACAAAGTGAACGAATAGAAAGACTAGAAGAGTATACTGCCATATAGAGGGCACCGAATGGTAACGTAAAATAAATAAAGGAAGACGTTGTGAAGAAAACACGGTAGAAGGAAAATCAATCAGAAATACGCGAATAGCAAACTCAAGATTCCCATGAAGAGTATTTATAAAATTTTAAAACCAAAATGTTAGAAAAGGAAATATTTATAATAATATTAGTGTGTTTAATTTTAATTATTTTTGTTATGTAGCGTAATACATTTAAAATTTGTTACTCATAGGCTAAGAAAATGTCCATGCATACAATAATGGCAGAATTATTATTCCTGACTTCAGAATGTTTGAAAAATATAGATATGTCCTGAACTTATGCTTAGCTTAAAGATATAGTATTCGCATGCCAATCCACCAGATTTAAATAAACCATTCAAGACACAACTGAGAACAAAAAGAGAGGGATTCATTCCCTATCGAATATACATATTGCATCAACCTTCTTAAATCATGAATTACAAACAGCCTACATACTATTAAGAAGTCCATATTCGATATTTGAAAATTCGTTGTCCTTCTTCCTTCTTCTCTTGATCTGGCTAATCTTGTAGAATTACATTCATTGCCAGAAACGAAAAGCTCTTCTACTATATGGCAATGATAACACGATCTTTTCCACAGTAGTCCCCAAGCATTTCAATGCACTTACTACGTGACTAAAAGTATCCGGACACCAGGCTCAAAATGATGCACAAGTTCGTGGTGCCCTCCATCGGTAATGCTGGAAGTCAATATAGTGTTGGCCCACCCTTAGCCTTGATGGCAGCGTTCATTCTCGCAGGCATACTTTCAATCAGGTGCTGGAAAGTTTCCTGAGGAATGGCAGCCCATTCTTCACGGAGTGCGGAACTGAGGAGAGGTATCCATGTAGGTCGGTGAGGCCTTGCACGAAGTCGGCGTTCCAAAACATCCCAAAGGTGTTCTATAGGATTCAAGTCAGGACTCTGTGCAGGCCAGTCCATTACAGGGATGTTATTGTCGTGTAACCACTCCGCCACAGCCCGTGCAGTATGGACAGGTGCTCGATCGTGTTGAAAGATGTAATCGCCATCCCAAAATTGCTCTTCAACAGTGGGAAGCAAGAAGGTGCTTAAAATATCAGTGTAGGTCTGTGCTGTGATCGTGCCACGCAAAACAAGAGGTGCAAGGCCCCTCCAGGAAAAACACGACCACACCATAACACCACCACCTCCAAATTTCACTTTTGGCACTACACACACTGGCAGATGACGTTCACCGGCATTCGCCATACCCACACCCTGCCATCGGATCGCCACATAGTGTACTGTGATTCGTCACTCCACACAACGTTTTGCCACTGTTCAATCGTGTAATGTTGACGCTCCTTACACCAAGCGAGGCGTCGTTTGGCATTTTCCTGCGTGATGTGTGGCTTATGAGCAGACGCTCAACTATGGGATCCAAGGTTTCTCACGCCACGCCCAACTGTCATAGTACTTGGAGTGGATCCTGATGCAGTTTGGAATTCCTGTGTGATGGCCTGGATAAATGTCTGTCTATTACTCTTTACGACCCTCTTCAAATGTCGGCGGTCTCTGTCAGTCAAGAGACGAGGACGGTCTACACGCTTTTGAGCTGTACATGTCCCTTCACGTTTCCACTTCACTATCACATCAGAAACAGTGGACCTAGGGATGTTTGAGAGTGTGGAAATCTCGCGTACAGACTTCTGACACAAATGACAACCAATCACCTGACCACGTTCGAAGTCCGTGAGTTCCACGGAGGGTCCCATTCTGCTGTTTCACGATGTCTAATGACTACTGAGGTCGCGGATAATGAGTAGCAGGCAGTAGGTGGCAGCACAATGCACCTAAGATGAAAAACGTATGTTTGTGGGGTGTCCGGGTACTTTTGAACACATAGTGTATCTAGTATGTTTGTCGTTGTCGTAAACGTCATCTTCATCACCACCACCACCACTACCTGCTACTACAAGGATTGAAACGTGTGTATCGTACCGGCTCTCGAAACGTCTGTGCAAGTCCTAAAGCATTTTGCATGAGCCATCCTGTACGATGTCCTTCAGAATTACTTCAGATCTTCTTAACAGTGATTCTGAGTCTCGGAGTGGATATTCATGAAGTTTTCTTTTCGTGTGGAGAATAGCAAATAGTGACAAGGGAGAAACAATGTAAACATATGCATCCATTTAAATAGCCGTCGGCTCAGGCTCCCAGGGAATAAAAAATTAGTCGTTTGTCTGTTATACAAAATGTGAAAGTACCACCCTTTGAAATTACTAGGATTTTATTTAGATGTTATACTGTTATCACCGATTTTTCCAAGTAGCTGTTAGTCCCAAGTAGAAGGTAATGTTAACTCCTGTTACTTTAACCTATGAATTTCCAGGCGAGGTTCCCTGATTTTTGAAATTTTGTAGTACTTTATCTCGATATATCTTAGACTGGCTTAGCCGATTCGCACATCACTATAGGTGTGTGTTTCCAAAGCAAACAGAAATTAATTGCTCAAATCTTCTGGTCTTCTATGACTTCAGAACGCTGTCCTCTCGACCACAGAGGCAGTGCTGTTTCTTTGTTTGCCAGGCCAGTCGCCATCAATAATAAAAAAATGCAGTGCTATCAGCTGAAGTCACTGGTAGTTAATATGTAATGTGTGCGAGAGCTCGCCCTTTTCCAATACGGCAATTGTACACATATGGCATAAGAATATTTGACAAAAAGTGGACATAGCTTTATTGAACTGCCCTTACAGAGAGAATGGATAATCAAAATTACCAAAATAATTGTTGGTACGCCTACCCATGAGAAACGAGATCTGTGTAGGCTGAAGCAAAATGGATTGAGTAGTTCTGAACTCGTATGGACGTCTACTATCTTCAAGAAGAAGGGCTTATGCAGTGTTCATTTTTGTAGACTATTCCACGCGTTATAGTTTGTGGTGAAATGGTGTACCATTTAATTTCTAATTTGCATCATTCAACTGTTTAACTGAACATAACTTGGGCTCTATCGTGCAAAAGAATATACTAACGCATAATGCGAGGGGGAAGACATTAGGTTATTACCAGCACAGTTTCGTAATGGTTGTATGCGCTCCTAAACTTGGAAATATTCCCGCCTTACGCAAGGCTGTGTCACAAAGCTAAAATTTATTCTGTAACTTTCCTGGCAAGATTTCGATCTATACTTTCTTATCCTGGGCATTAAGGCTACAGAGGCTTTCAACATTATTATTCAGAACAAAATGAACATCTTCCAAGATTTATTTCTGTTAAATTTCTTTGCCGAAGAGCACACAATGCATTAGTTTTAGTTCTTAAATAGCAAAAGTTACGCGCTGAACCATCCATCTACATCCACACACTTTAAAGGAGCAGAGAAAATGGGTGACATGGTTTTCATAAATGTAGCTCCCATTTGATTTTTTAGCTTTCCATTTGTGTTTTAAAATATCTTAAAGTTATATCATATACCTACCGATTTATATGGCTGCTTTCTACATAGGAGAACAACGCTTAGAGATGCGGGTACTTAAAGCTTAAAGGGGAATCGAAGGGATACCTTCATATAAAGTTTTTGATGGTAAAGAATCGCTCTAATAACTACACTAAAAATCTGCTGTGTTACACTCACATGGCTTTCTCTACTCTTGTACAAAATATTCCTACAAACGCTTATTCTCCACATGCTTCATGTTAATCGAGATATCGAGATGTTAATCTTATTGCTAATTCTCTTGTAGATGCAAGGGGAATTGGTAGGCTTTAAGCGATAGTCAAATATTTTAAGGGCTGGTTACTATGTGGATTATTCCATTTTCTTTGCACTACTAGGACAAAAAAGATTCTGATGTGTTACACTCACATGACTTTCTCTACTATTGTACAAACTATTTTTACAAATGCGTTTTCTCCATATGCTTCATGTTAATCGAGATATCGAGATGTTAATCTTATTGCTAATTTTCTTGTAGATGCAAGGGGAATTGGTGGGCTTTAAGCAATAGTCAAATATTTTAAGAGCTGGTTGCTATGTCGAGTGTTCCATTCTGTTTGCATTACCAGGACAAAAAAAATGAATAACGAATTCCCATTTGAGAAAAAGTATAAGTATTGGAAAATTTAATGGAATAACAAGCAATATCTCGAAAATGGTTCACTCAACAAAAACAATGTATATGACATAAATTGTGTATTTTAACGCGATGTACATTTTTTGTGCAGTAAAATGTTGTCTGTCTCTTATGGTTTACCGGTTATGCAAAAGTCGTTCGCAATGAAGAACACTTTTGGCGACATTCTCAGAAAATTCGAGATATACATTTCATTTGTCATGGAAGTATCTTAAATATATGATATTTTAATCAAAATCGTTAGAGCCATTTTTGAGAAAATTAAAACTTTCGAAACTTTTCCATGTAAAGGGTACTCTGGGGTGTGGGATTTTCTTGGAAACCTTCGTGTCGCTCTTCTGGAAGATACTGAACTTAAATACCTAGTTTGGTGTTTATCCGACTGTTCATTTCTGAGTTATACTGTTCACAGACACACACGGACGGGTTAAAATGCTTTTATTTGTGTTCAGAGGACCTCAAAACATGTATTTCCGGTGAAATCTCGGTATCGAATTTTTGAGTGGAATGCAATGCTTCCCCTACTTACTATACGTAGTAGAGAAAGTAAAAAAGAATATTCGTAGCAGGTACCTCTTGCATTCAATGTTGCAGGCATAAGAGCATGAACACACTGCAAGCCTGTGTTGATATTTCTGAATTCAAGGTGTAGTCGTGCTCTGGAAAGTCGCTGCACTTTCTGATTCAATCAACACCTCCCGCAACTGTAAATGCGCCTAACTATATGGGGTTTCTCTGTTACCAATAGATTACAGAGTTATACAATAGAATAAAGTGCTGGGAATTAAAACTTGACAAACGCTCAAAAAAATTTAAATGATTTTCTGAGAAGGAGCAGCAGTACAGAGGTCGCGTCATTTCAGATACATCAAGAGGGAGACAGGTTAATTAAGCAATGAAGGCTACATTTTGCTGTAGTAGATTTGAAGAAGGCATTTGACTGTGAATCGGAATACAATATAACAAATTACTCTCAAAGGGAATGTCAGATAAAATAATTAAAGCTTGCAGACATTATAACAAAACGTGTAATTTGTATAAACACGACAGGAACGGAGTGCGGAAGAACTTCGTAAGCTTATGGGAGAGAGGCAAGGCTGCATTTTACCATTGTTACTATTTAATCTGTTTGTATCTTATATTACTGACGTAATGTTAGTGCAAAATATGGACGCGTTGATACTGGGAGAATGTAGATTCCAGCACTTTTATATGCAGATAACTTAGTGTAATGTTCTACGACAATTAACTACTACAAGGGGACTAGACTGACTTAAGGATTGCTAAGCAACGAGTGGCTACTTATACCTAATGACTGAATAAAACTAAAACAATGACTTTCAAGAATGGTTCGGCTTATAGCAGGGAGGAAAGATAGACATAAACAGGACAGATGCTGGACAATGTAAACATTTCGTGTACTTGGGCACGATAAACTGAATGTGGACGAAACATTGGTACAATACAACATAAGGCAGCAGGGGCTTTCCGTATATGTAGCAAAATTACAGATATATCTGTAAATTTACTGGACACCGCATATGGAGCAACAGTTAGATCCACGATGACGTATGATGCAGAAATGTGGGGAGTTAACAATCAGGGGATCTGGACCAAGCGAGGACTCGATTTTTGAAAGGAATTCTGGAGTTAGGGAAGGCTACGACTAATGCGTAATAATGAGGGTATTCAGGGTGTTTGGTGAAATCACAGAGTGAAAAGTCAGAGCTGTTGAATATTGGGTGAGAAGAATATTGTTCATGGAGACTAATCTCTAATTAGGGCGTCTTCTACATGGCCATCAAAATTGAAGGAAGGTTTGAAAAACATAGGTATGCAGTACATTTGGGTGGCGGGTTAGAAAACAGACGGAGTGAGTGGAGAATATATTTGTGATATTGCCAGGCAACAAACAATTACGCAATACACAGAGAAGACTTCCTTGTAATTATAGTCGGAGATAAAAATCAAGTAAGGAATGGAGCAATATATCAAAAACAGGGATCCAACTTATCAAAAGGGGCTAGCGTGACGTAGATTTGATGTATGGCGAATGATGAAAATGGTACGAGAATCTGCCCCATTTCTGAGGACTCCTGGATGTATATCTTGGCAAACTGCAGAGGTACGGAGGAATGAAGTATAAAATATTTACCGAATGGAGGCTTAAGGGCATATTGGACGTTACTGGCAGACAGGGAAGACGTGGAGGGATAGATACATTTTTGTTTATTGCGAGAGCTGAAATCTGAGATGGATGGCATTAGGGGAGGGAGAGTGTAAACAAAGTTAAAGTAAGCTGTTTGTAGGCGGAGGAATTAAGAGTGTTAAATTGATGAATAAATACTCGAAGATCAGAGTCGAAGTCTTGTAGCTGCATGTACGGTGGTTGAGTGGCCGAAGTCAGATATTGGTGGGAGATGTTCGGCGGCGCTGGTATGCAGGATAGTGCGCGTGCCGTGAGCAGTGTTGGAGGGCGCTGGTTCTGGAAGCTGGTGACGGCGTGGAGACATCCTTGTGTAGAGCAGGCTCTGTGAAGTGGTCTTTGCCTCCACACATAACGCAGTAGCGGCGACGACGGACCAGATCATGTCTGTGCAACCTGCTGTAGGGTTCGGCAAGCCTCAAAAGTGACAGCGTGGTTGCAAGTTGCAGGACAGCCGCCGAGTGGTGATAATGGCAACAACGGTAGAATGCAATGTGACGTGATTTGCGGCTTGCCTTAAATCTGAATGGCCGGTCTAAGAGTGTTAGGGCAGATATGAGCGCGGTCTGTAGTGGGCTGGGCCCAATGAAGGAATGTCAGACGCGCAGAGGCCTCGCTCCTCTGCTGAAAATGATCCTGGAGACCTTGATTAGCGAAGGCCATAGCTACTAAGCAGCCTTGGGATGATCCGGGGAGGAGTCCGGAAATTTCACCGCCGATGAAGTAAGGCAGTATTTTTAACACTTAAATAATATTAGTCTAATTATATAATATAATACCAGCCCGCCTTAAAGCAATATATGTATAAAATAATATATGTAAAGTGTGTATTACAGTCCTGTATTATGTTTATATTATTATGTACATGTATAATAATGTTATATGAATGTATTACGTAAGTTTAACAATGTAGGAGCTGTGAGAATAGAAGCAACCTGCTTTCCGTAGCAAACAGAATTATAAAGTAGAAGCCGAAAGTTGCTAACATTGAGGTAACCTTGAGACAACAATAAATTAGAAAGTTTAATAATGCTACTAATAATTCTTGGAACAATAATGTAATATTTAAAACAGTTTATAAATAGCCAATCAAAAACTAGAAAAGCTTTAAGTTAAATCAAAGTATTCTATTTGAGTAGGCTTAGCCAATCACAGACTAGAAATAGAGGAAATGTGCAAATTCAGGCGGGAGACGCCACAAGATAGCGTACCCGAGCGGTACGATACAGGTTCATTGTGAGACACGAAAATTTATTGCGGTGAGAATAATATAAAGTTTAGTGTTTAAAAAGTAGAGTTGACAATAATCTCAGAGCTCTACAGTAGGATATATCAGTGAAGTGTTATTCATTCTTTAGCCGTACCAACCCTGCTAAGAGATACGTGCTCTAAAAATACGAATAACGCAGCCGAGGTATACATATATAATATGTAAATAAACATTAAAATACAAAGTTGATTTGTAAACGTGGGGCGAAGGCCACCGAAAACGTGAACGTGGGGTGTAGGCCACCGGAAAGTTTGTAACGTACGTGGGGCGAACACTCCTAGAAACATATATCCTGCAATACGTGGCGCAAACAGCAACAATAAACAACTTCAAGTTTGGCTCCAACAGTGGGGCTACAACCAGTGCAAGTTTGGTTCCCATACGTGGGGCAACTCCCTCAAAAGGTGCCGTAGGGGCTTGTGGTATCTTCCGGTGTGAAACAACGACCTATTATTTGGTTGTGCCTGTGGAGTTGTGGCGCTGAATGCGTCGCCGTCGAAAGTGGAGACTGCAGTGAACGGTTGAAGTAGGCGAAGCGGTGGAGTTTTCACTGGCGCTTGCCAAAATTGCCGGCTGAGTCGCATGTGGAGAAGTCCATTACGGTACTGCGTAAATCCTTCCGCTTTGAAGTGCACTAGGCGTATGCCTCATATGACATAGCGAAGCGCGCTCTTTTATAGGAAGGCAGGTACTGTATATGGAAAGGAGGACCAAATGCTTTCTAGGCAAACATGCAGAGTAACTGTCTTTACATAGTGGCAAACTATAATACCACTTTCGGGTTTTGTATATTTTCTTCAGCAGTGGTTCAGCAGCTTTTCCCTAGAGGAATACGAGTTGATTGTGATTTGTTACATTTTGGAGATTATGTACGAATGTGCATGTAATTAATGAACAACAATCAAGTGTTTACACACTGCATAATAATAATTTGATACAGAAAACCCAGAAGTAGGGTTGAAACTTAAATCTCAAAATCAAACTTCTTTTGAAATTCAAATTTCAAAACTGTCTGCACACAAGTGATATGTCTCCCGAGGCTCTTAACTTAGAAGGAAAATCTAGAATCGCCCACTGAATTCCTAACATACCGATGCAGATCCTCAGGGTCATATGGTTAACCATAAAAATTGCAGATAGTGTGACGTCTGTAGGTGTAGAGGGTGGCGCCTGCACCATAAATGTCACGTGCTAAGTTGTAACGCTGGGGGGAATAGCTAAATGAGGGATTGCAGATGTAGAGGCAATTATAAAAACGCTTGGCTAGAGCGATCTGACTATATTCTAAAGAGCTACATTTCTACCGTGCGATAGTAGGGTTTACAAGATCAGGGATGACGATGGTACTAGCTAACATTATTATTAACAATTCATTTTATAATGCTTACCTTGAGAAATGCGGATGAGGAGAGCCAATACTCCACACGACTTTGTCAAGCCGCTAGTGGTGCCAACTGAAACCATCCGCCGTCGACGGGTACCATAGCGGTCCCGGCCAAGTTACAACACAAAGTCCCCCGAGCAGAGCTCAAGCGCTTGCTTATATAGAGTTGAATACCCTAGAGTGGTTCATTCTAATACCATAGCAGCTATTACCAAATATGGTCTGCCGATGCGCTGAAAGATGTGTAAGCTTAAGACTTTCCAAGGATCATGTGATCCACAGGGTGCACCAAGAGCTATGCAGAAAGACACGTATCCCTGAGGAAATGATGGCATAATGAAATCCCTTTGAAATGTCAAAGGAAGTGGCAAACCATTGTTTCCTGTCATACATACAATTTACTAAGACTTGAGCAGAATTAAGAGGTATAAAATATGATTCTATATGAATTCAGAAACTTGTGACAGGTTAATAAAATAATGCCAATTAATATAAAATAATAACTACAATACGGATCTCCTCAGTCACGTTCGTGACAATAGCTTAAGCTAAATTGCGAAATTGGTTCAATTTCATTGGATAATTGAGAAGACGTCACTCTAGTACACATTTTAACTCTTTCGGTGTTTAATTTTAGTAACAATCCTGAATAACGGATTGTAATTACTTCAATAGACTAAAACGTATATTTTACATATTTTGTGACTCTAGGTCCCCTTTTCATAACTACTTGACTAGGGCTTCCCTGCATACAAAAGTACTTTTGTGTAATTCTTTAGCACCCTGTATTCTATGTAACAAATATGATTACGCTCGTCTTAAAGTATTATTTAAAATAATACCTTCACCAGAAATTAACAAATCACTCTTTGAGTAATAAATGACAGAAAACTGCAAACATCGCCAACACGAAAAAAAAGCTACCTAATAAACACATGAAACAATGCACGGCTCAACACTGCTGTCACAGTGCTGGAACCAGATACAGATATAAGCATATCCTGAAGCTGTCCACGGAGAGAGACGTATGCTTTAAAACACTTTGCAGCGGACGTCCGTGCGGCGACACCCATTTCACTGTTACGGCGTGCTTCGTTTGTTACGAGACGCTTCGATGTTTTGTCTAGATAAAAATAAACCACAAGTTTCTCAAAAGAGAACGAATAGCGATGACCTAAATTTTATCTGCCACATTATTGATTTCATGTCACTTTACAGAGAGGAGCTAAGCTGGTAAACATCCCTTTTGCAAACATGTCTGCACATGAGATTTCGCATGGCGGTGTCAACGCTGTTAGCCTGCAAATGCTTGTTAGGGAATGATTCATGGCTTGTTCCAACTATTAAACTTGCGGAATCTTTCTCATTTGGCTTTCCCTACTATTTACCCATAGTAAATTGACGCAGTTGTTAATGAAAGGAATAGAATGTATTAAATGAATTGCTAAGCCATACTGGAATCACTAATCCCTGAGTGAACGAGAATTCACATATATTGTTATGAATGCATTGTGTATAAACAATAATTGTTGCTTGAAAACACCATTTGTATAATAATATTTGCGAAAAGCATTTGTATGTTGCGAAAGGTCAATTAAAAACGTAGTAAGAGAAAGAAAAAAAAGGAATAACGTTAAAAGTGAAATACGTTATACAGAACGAACGAAAACTGCTGCATTAGCAACAAAACAAATATTGTAAAACCTAATAAATATAACACAAGAGAAAATCTGAACTGAAATATGTTTTAAAATTACTTAGGATTGTAAATATAATATTTGGAATCCTATATGATTTATTTAACTCCAAGAAAGTATAAAATAAACGTTTTATTCTTCGTTACGGTTAGCAACCAAGCTCAGAAAAGCAAACAACATTACATTTTTTTCAAGGGTGTAGAAAATTTTCTGAAGAAGCAGACGCTTTCTAAAAAGCTATAATTTCATGTCCATTCGCAAGGCGAATTGTATTGTGTACAAGAAAGTGTAAACAAAAGAATTAGGAATATAAAATATGATTCTATATGAATTCAGAAACTTGTGGCAGCTTAATAAAATAATACCAATTAATATAAAATAATAAATATAATATGGATCTCCTCACGTTCACGACAATATGAATGAACGTCATCTTACAAAAAGCTTCTGGAAGAAGCTCAGAATTTAGATCCAACATTAGCCGTTCCTGAGCAGGTTTATTCCATCTTCACTTCAGATGAACTAAAACGCTTCTCTAAATACTGCTTTATCCTTCTGGTAGAAACATTCCACATTGAATACATTAAGTAAGCTAACAATGAAGGCAATAATGGTTCCTCCATCATCTGTTTCACTTGGGAGAAGCTTTTCTTAGCTCAATTGGATTTTAAATTCAAAACTGTCGTGTCTGACTGAACAAAATCTTGAATATCACGTAAAACTTGCAATTAATCAACCTCAAGAGTATGTTCAGAGACCGAGAAGGACATAGATGACTGGAGTTTTATTCTTTAGCATTGTTCTCTTATTGTAATGTGTTTTTGTATAACTTTATATTATTACTTTCCCTACTACGTATAGTAAGTAGGGGAAGTATTGTATTCCACTCAAAAATTCGATACCGAGATTTCACCTGAAATACGTGTTTTGAGATCCCCTGAATCCAAAAAAAAGCATTTTTGGAAACATGTCCGTGTGTGCGTCTGTCTGTGTGTCTGTCTGTGAACAGCATAACTCAGAAACGAACAGTGGGATAAACACCAACTTGGTATTTAGGTTCAGTATCTTCCAGAGATGCGTCACAAAGGTTTTCAAGAATATTCCCCCACCCCAGGATACCCTTTACATGGAAGATTTTTCGAAAATATTAATTTTCTCAAAAACGGCTCAAACGATTTTGATTAAAATATCATATGTTTAAGATATTTTCATGACAAATAAAACGTATATCTTGAAATTTCTGGGAATGTCTCCAAAAGTGTTCTTCATTGTGAACGACTTTTGCATAACCGGTAAACCATAAGAGATAGAGAAAATTTTACTACACAAAAAATTTACATTGCGTTAAAATACACAACTTATGTCAAATACATTTTTTTGTTGAGTGAACCATTTTCGAGATATAGCTTGCTATTCTCTTAAATTTTTCAATACTTATTTTCTTAAAAAGGAATTCGTTATTCATTTTTTTGTCTTTGATATGCAAAGAGTATTAATCTGTGGCAAAGGGAATGGTGCTGCACCTAGCAACCAGCTATTAAGAGATACGTATGTGCTTAAAGGCTGCTGTATTTCTATATTGCCCTTGTAAATATATATTCCCCTTACATCTACAAGAAAATTAGAAATAAGATAGAGTCTGCAAATGTTTATCTCGATTAACATGAAGTAGATGGAGAATAAGCGTTTGTAAAAATAGTTTGTACAAGAGTAGAGAAAGTCACGCGAGTGTAACACATCACATTTTTTTGTAAGACAAACTTCCTTTACTGTCACAAAAAGTCATTTAAGACACCGAAGTTTATTTTTATGAAAGAAGTGGGTTATAAAAATGAAGCATATTCATTAAAAGATAAAACGTAATTATAATACAATAAGGTATAATGTGGGTAGCTCTGATCCTGAGAATAGCCCCCGAAGTCCTTACTATTCTGAATAACTTTTTTGCGACTGTAAACAGTAAGAGTTACACTAAATCTTATCATACAAAAATTTAGATCTCATTAAAACACACAATGTATGTAAAGGAAGTTTGTGAGTTGACTGTTTTCTTGTTATTGGTTTGGATTTTCAAGTACTTATGCATACTTTTACCAACTGGGAAGTCGCTATTAGTTTTTCTTATGGCAATGCACAGAGCATTCAAAGCCATCTCATAGCCACACGCTCTTTAAAAATCTGACTATCGTACTACGAAATGTGTAAATGTTAAATGTAACAAATGATTAACGAGAACTAAGCAGAATAATATATCCTTGTAACAATAGTTTCTAGAAAAGTGAAAGGAGAAAGACATTTTAATGCAACACATCAGATTTGTATATTAGTTGTTTGATATAATGTACTAAAGTGATAAAATTTATCTAATGTGTGTGAGTATGCAATGCAAAATTCTGCAAAAAGTAATTCACTAAATTACCTCTTCAAGGAAAAACATAAGAGGCCTTTTTTCTGTTGAAAGTTTCATTTGTCCTCGCCATCCTTTGCCTAATTCTTGACAACGACCCATTTTATTGCTTGTAATACAAAGTATCTGAACCTGTTCACTTGTTCCAATAACTCACCTCGAATTTGTAAACGCATCTACTTTGCTTTTCTTGAATGTTTTTTTACATTCTCTACTACGTATAGTAAGTAGTGGATTTATAGCATTCCACTCAAAAATTTGATACCGAGATTTCACCGGAAATACATGTTTTGAGGCCTTCTGAATCCAAAAAAAGTATTTTTGAAAACATGTCCGTGTGTGTGTCTGTGTGTCTGTGAACAGCATAACTCAGAAACGAACAGTCGGATAAACACCAAACTTGCTATTTAGGTTCAGTATCTTTCAGAGATGCGACACGAAGGTTTTCAAGAAAATCCCCCACCCTATATTACCCTTTACATGGAACATTTTTCGAGAATTTTAATTTTCTCAAAAATGACTAACGATATAATATATTTAAGATATTTTCATGACATATCTGTATATCTCGAATTTTCTGGGAATGTCTCCAAAAGTATTCTTCATTGTGAACGACTTTTGCATAACTGGTAAACCATAAGAGATAGACGAAATTTTACTACACAAAAAATGTAGATCGCGTTAAAATACGCAATTTATGTCATATCCATTTTTTTTGTTGAGTGAACCATTTTCGAGATATTGCTTGTTATTCCCTTAAATTTTCCAATACATATACTTTTTCTCAAATGGGAATACGTTATTCATTTTTTTGTCCTGGTAATGCAAAGAGAATGGAATACTCTACATAGCAACCAGCTCTTAAAATATTTGACTATCGCTTAAAGCCTACCAATTCCCCTTGCATCTACAAGAAAATTAGCAATAAGAGTAACATCTCGATATCTCGATTAACATGAAGCATACGGAGAATAATCGTTGTAAAATTAGTTTTTACAAGTGTAGTGAAAGGCATGTGGGTGTAACACATCAGATTTTTTATTTATTTTCTTCATCTCGTACACCTTCCCTTATGGATTATTCCTCTTCTGTTAGTGGTGCGATACATCAGCAAATATTACAATTTTATTGTTCCTCCTATTATTAGTATTCTCTTGTAACTGTATGGATGATTGTATACGTTAATACAAAGCACTGTGCAATGGAAAAATGATAGTGCTGTATGTAATAAATAATCCTCTTACGAGCTCGCTTGGTGGATAGCACCGTGCAAGCACAACAGGACTCTATTTCGTCCACAGTAACGTAGGTGATACAAGCATTATGTTTTTGTAGGAATTAAGCGTCTGTACGTTAATCAAATGAAACCAAAATAATAACATTACTGCAAAGTAATACTAAATTAAAATAAATACAAAATAAGAGTGGAGTTAAGTAGAGTGGTGTATTTATTGATCTAAAAAATTTCATATACTAAGAGTCGTACACCGTAGTGCTTATAAAGCACTGTGCTCGCATGTTTCAGTCTGTATTCGTCACACCGCACTTTAAAATTAGCGCTAGACGATAAGAATTTAAACATAACAAAAAATTTATCAATAACACACAAACCAAAAGAGAAAAAAATCGGATGTGTTACACTCACATGACTTTCTCTACTCTTGTACAAACTATTTGTACAAACGCTTATTCTCCATCTACTTCATGTTAATCGAAATAAACATTTGCAGACTCTATCTTACTGCTAATTTTCTTGTAGATGTAAGGGGAATATATATTTACAAGGGCAATTTGGAAATACAGTAGCCTTTAAGCACATACATATCTCTTAATAGCTGGTTGCTAGGTGCAGCATTCCCGTTGCCACAGCTTAATACTCTTTGCATATCCAAGACAAAAAATGAATAACGAGTTCTTATTTGAGGAAAAAGTATTGAAAAATTTAAGGGAATAACAAGCAATATCTCGAAAATGGTCACTCATCAAAAAAAAAAATGTATATGACATAAATTGTGTATTTCAACGCGATCTACATTTTTTGTGTAGTAAAATTTTGTCTATCTCTTATGGTTTACCAGTTATGCAAAAGTCGTTCACAATGAAGAATACTTTTGGAGACATTCCCAGCAAATTCAAGATATACGTTTTATTTGTCATGAAAATATCTTAAACATATGATATTTTATTCAAAATCGTTAGAGCCGTTTTTGAGATAATTAAGATTTTCGAAAAATCTTCCATGTAAAGGGTATCCTGGGGTGGGGGAATTTTCTTGAAAACCTTTGTGACGCATCTCTGGAAGATACTGAACCTAAATACCAAGTTTTGTGTTTATCCGACTGTTCGTTTCTGAGTTATGCTGTTCACAGACAGACACACAGGCACACAGACAGACACTCAAACACACACACACACACGGACATGTTTCCAAAAATGCTTTTTTTGGATTCAGGGGGTCTGAAAACATGTATTTCCGGTGAAATCTCGTATCGAATTTTTGAGTGGAATACAATACTTCCCCTACTTACTATACGTAGTAGAGAAAGTAAAAACATCCACACATACACACGCTGTTGTTCATAAAATACTTCCCCATATGCAATAACCTACCCGTCCCACCCTTTCCACTCTTCCTTATACTCCCATATGAGCTACAAACAGTACCAATTGCTCCCTCCTTCTCTCCCTCTCCTTGAGTTAACAAGAAATGTGGCAGATAATTTCTCCGCAGCTGCTCTGTTAGTACAGCGCGCCAAAATATGAATGCAAGATTCTTCCTCCCAGCCTCAAGGACAGATTCTTATGCTTTCTTCGTTTACAAATTTGATCGGTTGCCATGAACCCAGCCTAAGCCAAGTAAGTCCTTGTTTACTCTTTCTATTTCTGGCTAGATATATTATTCAATACTGCATTCTTTTTACTTTCTCTACTACGCATAGTAAGTAGGGGAAGTATTGGAGTTCACTCAAAAATTGGATACCGAGATTTCACCGGAAATACATGTTTTGAGGCCCCCTGAATAAAAAAAAAGTATTTTTGGAAGCATGTCCGTGTGTGTGTCTCTGTGTCTGTCTGTATGTCTGTGAACAGCATAACTCAGGAACGAACAGTCGGATAAACACCAATCTTGGTATTTAGGTTCAGTATCTTCCAGAGATGTGACACGAAGGTTTTCAAGAAACTCACCCCACCCCAGATTACCGTTTACATGGAACATTGTTCGAAAATTTTTATTTTTTCAAAAATAGCTCTAACGATTTTAAATAAAATACCATAAGTTTAAGACATTTTTATGGCAAATGAATTGTATATGTCGAATTTTCTGGGAATGTCTCCAAAAGTATTCTTCATTGTGAACGACTTTTGCATAACTGGTGAACCATAAGAGATAGACAAAATTTTACTACACCAAAAATGTAGATCACATTAAAGTACACAATTTATGACATAGACATTTTTTGTTGTTGAGTGAACCATTTCCGAGATATTGCTTGTTATTCCGTCAAATTTTCCAATACTTATACTTTTTCTCAAATGGGAATTTGTTATTCACTTTTTTTGGCCTGGTAATGCAAAGAGAATGGGATACTCCACATAGCAACCAGCTCTTAGAATATTTTATTATCGCTTAAAGCATCTATAAGATGCATCTACAAGATAATTAGCAATAAGATTAACTTCTCGATATCTCGATTAACATGAAGCATATGGAGAATAAGCGTTTGTAAGAATAGTTGTACAAGAGTAGAGAAAGTCATGTGAGTGTAACACATCAGATTTTTTTTAGTTTCGATTGTAATATTAATAAGACTTTGTCATTGTATTGTCTCACTGTCTGCTGTAACAAAAAATATACCTCAGTCAATTGTGTAGCTTCCTCTATTTCCTTGTCCTTTTGGCCAATTATTACCCATTCCTAAACTTCCCAGCCCTCTTTCGGGTTTTCGATGCCCAGGATGTTCTTTAACATCCTGCCTTTTCGTTACAACATACTCTTCTTATAAGTGATTGTTTCCCTCGTATCATTCTAATCCAACAGTTGTACACCCATATCAGATTCATTTGATTTGCTGTATACACCAAATTCTTTATAAACACCGCACTCCCTTTCCAGCCACCAGGATACCTTTCAGAAGAGCTATTCTCATTTGGTCTACACTGTACATGTTCCCATCCTCAGATCTCCTCCCAATACACCATTGTGGATCTAATGATGTGGATCATTGGTGAATTATGTGCCCCATAAATTGTCTTTAGAAATTGTACAGGCATATCAGGAATTCTTCTCCGTATACAATGTTTCCGCTGCTTTCATTCGTGATTTTTCGTTTCGTAATCTTAAAGCGGTTAGTCCATCTTTCGCTCATTGAAACAATAAAACCTAAGTATACAACACTGTTTACAATGCACAATCTCTCAGCTACGTAATTCAGGTCTTTTTTTTAATATTTATTTTTGGTCGTTTCGACTGATTGGTCTTATCACGACCTTTCATAATATTATAGCAGACACATTAATTCAACACTAACGCAAAGGTCTACATTTACAATATTTCAAAATGAACACAGAAGTTTAGATTTTTACACGTTATTATACAGATTAATATTCTTAAGAAACTGTAATTTTTTCTTATATGTTCTGGTTTGTTCCGATATTGGAGAAATCTAAGATACTGGCTTGTTGGCTACATTTGGTGTAAAATGTGCAGTCCACAACGATGTTCTGGATGGTTAATGGTGTCTTGAAATTGACACAGGTTGGAGACTGGCTTTGGTTGCGTCAATTTGCAGTGGCCAATTCTTAGACGGGAGATGATTGCTTGATTTCGTCGTTTGAGTATTCGTAGTGGTTGGAAAGAGTTGGTACAGCCTGAACGAGATTCATGAAGTTTGCTATCATGTGATAATCACTATGTCTCCCATTTCTGCTCGCTACCTGTTGGGCTATACACCGAGTTATTTTTTAGTATAATTGGTTAGTTTTATTTACATTAACAGTCAAAAGCCATTCGTCACAGTGTATCTGTAGTCTTTTGCAATGCTTTCACAGTAGTAGAGAACAGTGTGATATCATCTGCACATAAAAGTACTGGGATCCTTGTGCTACCGATCTCAGGCGCCTACGTGTTTTCTCTTAATATTCACTAAATCATCCACAAAAGATTAAAGATAGGGGAGGGGGATAAAATACAGCCATGCCTGACTCCTCTGTGACTCTCAAAGCTTTCTGAAACTCTGTTCATGTCGTATTTACGCATAGTTCCTCTATACTATACATACCCTGCAAAGCTATGACTATCTTGCTCAAGAGCTCCTTGGCTTCAAATTTATATTACGAGGGTTGATCAATAAAGACTGAGATTGATTTTTTCCTGTAGCTTTCTTTAGAGTTTCCTGTCTCTACCATGCATATTGGAAAGGAGCGGGGTTTCATGTATAATGTCCATAGGCGGCAGCAATCTCGTATCGGTAGGTTGGTAGTAATGCTGTATATTGTTGACCCTAGTTGAATTTCGCATACCACAAAATGAAGGTGACACAAGAGGAGCAATAACATTTTGTTTTCGTATAAATCATACAGCCTCTGAAACTTTGGAAAAGCTGAAGCAAGCATACGGTGAAGATGCACTACCTCGTGCAACAGTGTTTAGGTGGTTCAAACACTTCAAAGTAGAGCGAGTCCTCTGTGCTAAGCAAGGTGGGCCTGGTGCTTCGGCTTCTGCTATGACTGAAGTCAACATCAACACAGCTGCTGTGATTGTTGTTCCCACTCACACCACTGTTACAGCAGCGTACTACACGTCAGTATTGGCTACACCGAGGAAGCACATTGCAAGGAAACATCCAGAACTTATCACAACAACGTGCGGCCTCACGTTGCAAATCAAGTCCAGGAATTTTTGGCTAAATTCAACATTACCTGTGTGCCGCATCTGACTTATAGCCCCAATCTTGTACCCTGTGATTTCTTTTTATTCCCATCACTAAAGGCAAAGCTCCGGGCATTCAATTTGAGAGCACTGAAGCAGTGCTGAAGAAAAGTGAGGCGATTCTCAAAGACCTGACAAAGAATGGCCTGTACCATGTGTTCGAGGACTGGCAGAGAGACGCTATAAAAAGTGCATTCAAGTAGGAGAGAACTACTTTGGAAAAGACCATGTGAACATTGAAATGGAGGAATAAATATCTGTGAAAGAAAATTGGTCTCAGTCTTTATTGATCAGCCCTCGTACAATGCATCCGTTTTGCCCTTAGCGTATCAAAAATGAACACGTTATCTAAAGTCCTATATCTGTCCCTAATCCTGCTTAAATTTTTAAATTATATTTAACACCCCCTCTAAGTTTTTTACCTTCATAAAGTACTGTACCATAGATCTTCCCCCATAATCAGCAGCAGATTGTGATTGTCTGGTTAACTGTGTCACTCCCTTTCCTTTATTAACTGGAGGAATACTTTTGACCTTCCAGTTAACTAGATAGATCTCTCTATTAAAACGCATTGAAATTTTGTAACAAATTCAGCAACATTGCATGCTGCTTTAAGCACTTTCGACGACAATCCCTCACACCCCAGAGCCTTTCCCAATTTTAGATTGTTGGCTGCCCATGTGACTTCATCTGCCAAACTCTCCGCAACAAGCCCCTGCCCCAATCCTGGTGCACCTCCCCATTCGCCTGACTCCTCCCCAAATATCCCTTTGAAATAGTTTGCCAGATATTTGGTGAAATTTATATCCGGGAGATTCTCTTTGCCATTTATATATTTCTGTACTATTTCCTGTTCCCACAGTTCACTCATCCTTTAGCCTGCCAATCCGCCTTCTTTTGTTTGAAGTATTATCTCTTTGAATTTCTTGTGTTTTTTTCAATGACGTCTCAATGTCCCTCCATCCTTCTCCCCTTTCTAAATGCTTAAGGCACATTTTCTATTTTCATTTTGGCCTATTTACACTGGTGGTCATACCAGCCACGCGATTTCCCCCCAGGTTTACTTTCATAATGAATGCGGCCCTTGATAAAACACGTATCAAATTCTCTTCTATCAGCATACTAATTCCTCTTAAGCCCTATTCGATGTTAGTTTGAAACGTTTCCCATGCTCCGATTTGTACCTGTATCGGCTTAACAGTCACCCCTCTGTCACCCCTCTCGACTGCCACTCCCTGTTCCCAATCATCTGCCTTATCTATTTTTTCCACATCTAATTCTCGTATAATTGGACAGTGACGTGATTCACTTCTGTCCCTCATCTAAAACTCTTGTGTTTCAAATCCGATTTTGACTAGCTAACATGTAGTCAATATGTTACATTCACGCATTTTAACCGGGTAAGACATATCGGACGATAAATGAATGAAATGCGTGAAATGATGCTCAAATAATCCCGGGATCCATAGGGTAACAGTATTGTTAAGTTATTTAAAATACCAGTATTATTTTAGTATCACACACACGTAACTTAAACCAGCCTCCTAATAAACGCAAAACAGCCATTTCTTTCTGCAGTTATTCTTCTAATTTGTATATAAGACCTATTTCCAACTGATCTAAGTAACAAATTGATAAACAGCTTATAGTTACAGTGAAATGCCTCATTGATGCGTGCAATATTTGGCATACAAGTTATATAAGATGGATTTTTCTACCCAATTGCATTAATCAATCACGACAAATGTTTGCTTAGAAATTCTTTTAAATCAATCAATTTATACTTCCTAACATAAAATAATGAAACAACACTTAACTGTTCATATTGCAAGCAATTTCTTTCAAAGATGAGCTTGAAGACCCCTTCAAAAAAAGAAGGGAACAAAACAAAAACATTTTTAAACATGCAAGATAGATTGCAAACAAAAATAATCTGTGACAGTAAAACATACAAAATTTGATACGAAAATAATCATAGTACATAGATTAGTATTTTAATATTCGAGGTTTTTCTTATATCGTTATTTTTCAATTCTTATGGTTTTCCATATGTACAACACTAAAGAAACATTTGTACGACTTTGCACGTTAGTAACAGAAAACTAAGAGAACATTTTATTTGTTATGCGATCATTTGTGATATTTATTTTAATGGAATTCAATAAAGCAATTTTACAATAATAAGAAGGAAATTGAAAAAATTTTCAATTTAAAATTTTCTATTAGGGAATACTCATTAGAAGTTTTGTATCAGAATATATCGGACTTAAACACGAACATTGATATATATATATATATATATATATATAAATTTAAACTTCTGAATTACGCTGTTTTTGATCGGATACATGCGCGCGCAGGCAATTATTTTTTCCAAAAGTATAACTTTTTTTAAATTTGAGAAAAAACAATAAGTAGCTGAAAATAAGCAGCAGGTTCGATGAAATGTAAAATAAGAATCAGTAGGCACTTAAGCCCCTGGTATAGCCAAGTGTAGTTATTATAAGCTGGCGAAAGAATGTTTCGGAATAAAATAATTTATTACTCTATGTCTGCAAGGGACCTAGAAAAATGTGCCAATATTTGTACTACTCAAATACAGAGCTTTAGTTTGGGCGCGTGAACGTATTATAGGCAGTTATTTTTCCTGCTCTGCACTTTTGTATATTTCTGTTCCACTTTCCCTCCCCTCCATCTGCCCGCTAATCAGCTGAATAGAGTTAATGTGAATAGAGTTAATTTCTGCAATTTGGACGTTGGATAATGATAATGAGCGCTCTACTGATCTTAATTTTTGCTGACGAAGCATGACTTTTACTTTTTCTACTACGTATAGTATGTAGGGGAAGTATTGTATTCCACCCAAAAATTCGATACCGAGATTTCACCGGAAATACATGTTTTGAGACCCCCTGAATCCAAAAAAAAGAATTTTTGGTAACATGTCCGTGTGTGTGTGTCTGTCTGTGTGTGTGTGTGTGTGTGTGTGTGTGTCTATCTGTCTGTGAACAGCATAACTCAGAAACGAACTGTCGGATAAACACCAAACTTGGTATTTAGATTCAGTATCTTCCGGAGATGCGACACGAAAGTTTTCAAGAAAATCCCCCATCCCAGATTACCCTTTACATGGAACATATTTCGAAAATTTTAATTTTCTCAAAAATGGCTCTAACTATTTTGATTAAAGTATCATAGGTTTAAGACATTATCATGGCAAATAAAATGTATATCTGGAATTTTCTGGGAATGTCTCCAAAAGTATTCTTCATTGTGAACGACTTTTGCATAACTGGTAAACCATAAGAGATAGACAAAATTTTACTACACAAAAAATGTAGATCGCGTTAAAATACACAATTTATGTCATATACATGTTTTTATTGAGTCAACCATTTTCGAGATATTGCTTGTTATTCCCTTAAATTTTCCAATACTTATACTTTTTCTCAAATGGAGGTTCGTTATTCATTTTTTTTGTCCTGGTAATGCAAAGAGAATGGAATACTACGCATAACAACCAGCTCTTAAAATGTTTGACTATCGCTTAAAGCCTACCAATTCCCCTTGCATCTACAAGAAAATTAGCAATAAGATTAACATCTCGATATCTCAATTAACATGAAGCATATGGAGAATAAGCGTTTTAAAAATAGTTTGTACAAGAGTAAAGAAAGTCATGTGAGTGTAATGCATCATTTTTATTTTTTGTTTACATAGCCATGAAGAATTAATGAGTGTTAATAAAATTTTCTTAAAAGATGCGAGAGATGTGTGCCAGCACATTATTATTTGCAACATCTTCTATGACGAAGGCAGTGGTTATTGAAGCTATGATTTGGATGAGAAATCTAAGCTCTGGAATTTAAGGGGATATGAATATCCGACTCCACTGGCAAACAACCGTGCCAAAAACATTCCCGTTAGGTCGGTCACAGGTCCTAACGAAGGCTCTATACTAATTAGTAATAGTGGTACGAGGGTAAGTCAATAAGTATCCGCACATTATTTTAATTTTTTGTAGGTTGGCTGCATCGGTTTGTGCACGCGCACGTTGACAGGTTGTTTCTTTGTCACCACTTGTGGAATATTTGGCCATTATCGCTCCAGTGCATTGCTGCATAATAAGCATGGCTACACTCCTTACCGTTTGCACCAAAGAAGAACAGCGTGCGGTTATCCGTTTTTCGTCGTCTGAAGGTGTACCAGGAGACGAAATCCATCGAGGACGTTCGCACAATATGGGGACAATGTGTTACCCTGGCGAAATGTGTACGAATGGATTAAAAAGTTCAAAAATGGTCGGACAACTGTAAAGGACGAGGAAAGAGCAGGATACCCACTAGTGATCCCAGCTTTAAGCAAGTCCATATCAAACCGAAGATTGGCTGTCGATGAAGTGGCAAACTATATAGTTTTGGTCCACATAAGAATGACTTAAGGAAACGTCGATTGACGCAGACCAACAAGTGAAGGAAGCAGTGCATACATGGGTTGCTGATCAGCAATTTTTTTTCTGGGGGCAGCAGAAAGATTGTATAACGGTGGACCATGTGCACTGAGAAGCAAGGCCACTACGTTGAAAAATGAAGTAAGTGCAAGTGTATATTGTTGTTATATATGGTCTTTCAACAAGAGTGTCCTTTTTTGAACTTAAATAAAACACGTTCTATAAATGATACAGGTTCATTTGCTTTTTTATTTTGGAACATAATTAATGTCATTACGTGTGGAAGAGAACATCAGTTAAGTGACCGCCGCGACTTCGTTGGGTTGCGCGTTTACGGATGACTGAATTTTCAATGACGGAAGAACGCAAATTAGGTCCAACTTCACGAATAACACTCGTGATGTTATTCATAAGATCATATGTTTCTGGCTTGTTGACATAAACTCTAGATTTAACATAACCCCACAAGAAGTAATCCAACGGCGTCAAATCACATGACCTCGGGGGCCAGTTAACATCACCACCACGGGAAATGATGAAACCTCTGAAATTCTGCATCAAAAGATCGATTGTTTCGAGAGCAGTATGACATGGCACCTTCTTGCTGGATCCAGATGTTTCCGAGATTCATGCCAGCCAATTGCGGCAAAAATAGTCCCTTAAAGGAGCCCGGTATTTTTTCCATTGACAGTTAGAGCTTCTCCATCTTCATCTTGGAAAAAATATGGACCAATGATTCCACCATACCAAAATCCACAACACACAGTAACCTTTTGGGGATGAAGTGGTCGTTCTTGAATCTGCATTTTATTGTGATGGCTCCAAAAGCGGAAATTTTGTTTGTTAATACAACCATCCATCAAAAGTGGGGTTCGTCGCTAAAGATGATTTTTCCACAAAAATCCGGGTCAGCTTCCAATTGCTCCATAGCCCAGTCAGCGAATACACGGCTCAACCTATGGCCATTGGGGTTTAGTTCTTGAGTTAACACCATTTTGTAAGCGTGAAAGTTCAAGTCCAGATGCAGAATTTGCCAAGTTGTGGTCAGCGAAAGCTCCAATTCTTGCGCTCAACGAGCAATTGATTTGTTTCCGTTCTCGCGCACACTCTCACGAACGGCGCCTATGTTTTCGTTGGAGCGCTTACGTCGATTACGTACAGGCGTTTTTTGATCGCTGACAGAACCACTTCTTTCAAATTTATCGATCAAACGCCGAATCGTTCTCTCGCAGGGACGATTATGCACACCGCAAACTTCACGTAATACACGGAAAGTTTGGCGATCAGATGACCCATTTTGATAATACATTTTCACAATTTCTACGCGTTGCTGAATGCTGTAACGTTCCTGGCTATTTGTCAATAACAACTGTAACCTGAAAGAAATGACTGCTGTAACTCAATAACAACGGCAGCTATCACATGTTAAAAATAGGACACTCTTGTTGAAAGACCCTTTAATATATTAAACAAATTATGTATAGATGCTTATTGACTTACCCTCGTATATCTTTTTTAAGTACCATGTTGCGTGAGGCTTGCTCTGTGTCTTCACGAAATTGGTGTATATTTATAATTTGTTTATGCTAAGTTTTCGGTCTCCTAATTAAATATTTGAGTGGCTCCATTTCATAAATTGCTGAAAAGTGTCATACAATAAAAGCAAAATATGTCTTACAAAAGAGGTTGTTAGATGTTTAATGCGGTAGAATTGTTACGCTAATAATGTAAAACTAATATTAGAACCATATTGAAGAAAAAGATAAGTGCAAATGCACGTTTATCCCAAGCATACATCTAAGCAACAAACTTCTTTGGAGATTCTCAAGAGATCCTTACTTGCAACATGCATTCTACCACAAAAATTTGATACTAATTTAACAGCATTGTTTCGACTTTTGCATGCCAAATATTTTTTTTTATTTATGGACGCTCCTAACTACTGTGGTCCTTAGCGTCCCATTCTATATTGGGCGTGAAAGACCGGTAATTTTGCTCAAAGGCCTCTTTATTAGGTTTGAGGTTCTTTTACGTGCCGTAAATCTACGACACGGGACCACCGGCTTTACTTCCCTTCCGAAGGAAGTCATGATAAGGTTTTTTACGCCCGAAAAATCCATCGCCCTCCGCCGGGTTTGAACCCGCGACCTTGGGAACTAGAGGCTAGTGTACGGAGGATGCCAAACATGAAAAACCTGTGTGTATATATATACAGTTTTTTAATATTTATGGAAGTCAATTTGCTTTAGTGATTATGAGTTAACAACTTGTCACCTGGCATGATGTGGTCTTTCTTCGAAGCATTGTGAATTTTTCCATCGGCGTAATATTTCTCTTGGAGAAATCAGATTTCTTTTTATGTACACGATCAGCTATACAGGGTGTTTATAAAGTTTCCATACATTTCTTTAGAAAAACTCATTTTAGATTGGAATCAGTACTCGAAATGCAATCCTTAGCATATAGTAACACATCCATCACAGTCATATTTCAGTCACTTCGAAATGATTAAACAACTGTAGTTCCATGAACAATTCCTATCTATGAAAAGTTGCACGAAACGCACTTTCTAGCATATAATTATCATAGAATTCTCTAGCATGGGGTTCCGAGCACCACAAGTGTATGTGTTCCTTTATTTGGGTACTGTAGTCGATCTTCGCATAGGCAACCCAGAGTGACGGCACTTCTCATATCGATGTGCAGATGATATTATAACCACAATTGGAGCAGGAAGTCATCTTGAAAAAGGGTGTTTTACAACAGGATGGAGCTCTCCTTCATTTGCACGGATTGTTCGTTCGTATCTGAGAACCACGTTTCTACTTAGACGGTTTGCTAGGAATCACACAGATCAACTCCAATGTCCATCTAAAGGAACATCCTGTTTAAGGTGCTCAACATTGAGGTAGTATTTTTAACACTTAAATGATTTCAGTCTAATTATATAATATAATAATAGCCCTTCTTAAAACAATATGTGTATGTAACAAGATATAAAAAGTGTATATTACAGTCATTGTATATGTTTATATTATTGTGTACATGTGTAATAATTTTATGTGAATGTATTAAGTAATTTAATAATGTAGGAGCTGTGAAAATAGCGGCCGAAAGTTGCTAACAATGAGGTAATAATGAGGTAACCTTAGGGCAATAATGAATTAGAAAGTTTAATAATGCTACCAGAAATTCTTGGAACAATAATGTACTATTTCAAATAGTTTATAAATAGACAATCAAATACTAGAAAAGCTGAAAGTTAAATCAAAGTATTCTCTTGGAGTAAAATTAGCTAATCAGAGACGAGAAATAGAAAAATTTACAAATTTAAGCGATAAAGACCAGTTCCTAGTAGACAGCGTTCCTAACCGGACGCGAGACGCGTCCTCGAGAAATTTAATACGTATTCAGCGTGAGACGAAAATTCATTACGGCGAGAATATTATAAAGTTTGCGTGTTAAAGAGTGCAAGTAATTAGTAAATAATCTCACAGCTCTCTATATTAGTGAAGTGTGAAGGATTAATAAAAGGAGTGAAACAAAAATTATAATTTGTGTAAGCCTACATTCTTTACTCGCATCACCCCCTGCAAAGAGATACATGTTTCTACAAATTAATACTGACGCAGCCGAGGCAAACATAAACACATACATATGATATTTAAAGAAACATAAAAATACAAAGTTGATTCCTAAACGTTGGGGCGAAGGCGACCGGAAACCTTGTACCGTACGTGGTTTCAACGACTTCAAGTTCGGCTCCCCAACAGTCGAACTACAATACAACTCCTCCTAAAATAAAACTTCTCCAACATCACGTTTGCACAGCTAGGAAAGACGTTTCATGTAACGTTGTATCGCTAGGAGTTGAGTGAAACTGTTCAAAGGTCATGTGGGATGTGGGTGAGAGAGAACTATGGATTATGTGTTGGTATATACTAAGGTTTTCATTTACTCCATTAGTTCATGTGTAATATCTGCTTTCTCAGAACTTTATAGCCATTTTGTGTTAGTTTTGTGTAAACTAAATGCCATACTTCTTTATTAGCGGCATAAACACAATCTGTCAAGTTAATGAAAACATTGCAAATTTGCACCAAGTCCTAAACAAATGATAGTAATGCCAATTATAAAACGTCTAATGACTAACCAATATAGGAGTGTAAAATACTACAAAATGATTCATTCAGTGAAAACTCATGTATGTAGCAAAACTTTAACGATATTTTTGCTTTGTCTGTTGCCTAGATACCCAAGGACGAAGAGTGCATGGAATTAAATAAAACGTTTTATATCCATATTCATTCCAGGTACAAATTTTGAGCTACAATGAATGAAAGAAGCCGCGTGTTCTGTTGTGTTCATCTGAGAAAAGCGTAATTCATAGACGAAAATTTGGAAAAACACTATACTTTACATTTCAGTACAGCATTTTTCAAGGATACAACGAGGACATTTGTATTCCTCTACCCAAAACAACTGTCGCGTAACGTGTGCGGCTCGCATTCGGAAGGTCTCGGGATCGATCCCCGGCGATCACCCACTCTGACCAATGGATTTTTCATGGTTTCCCCGGATCGGTAGGCTAGTACTGGTGGGATTCCTCTTCTACCACTCTCATTTACTTTACCCATTATATCCTTCACTGTCATCTGTTTTAGAGTTGTAGAGCCAGACGATGGTGTTTGGCGCGTTGCGGCTGGGCGGTTTATAGAGGTTTCTTCACTGTCGTCGTTGCAGACTGCTCAGTAAGGACCCGCTTCTGGGTGGGCACTGCCAGAGGCTGGAGGCTTGTGAATGGGCCCGGGCGGCGTCGGATGTGTTCGATTGGGAAATGTTAGAGACCCGTCCATACTTGCGCCCGTCGTCTCTGCCCACATCCCTCTCTCTCAGGGATCTCGGTAGAAGCGAAAATTTCATCGCGGCCTATTTGCACTGCTGTCCCAGTTGTAGGGGTGTCAACCCGTTTGTCCGTACTTTTTCCTTTACTTTATTCCCAAGCAACTCGTCACTTGTAAATAATAAGTGGTTATTTTTATCTTCTTAAAAAATGCCTCCAAAGCCTTGGTTAAAATACTATAGATAGTTCTGTAATGCTGTCATTCAATAAAATGCATGCCTTGAATTTACTCTGAATAGCTTATGAAGTTCTCTCCAATCCCTATGAATTTTGCGTAACTCAAAAACCGTAAGAGCTAGACAAAAAAGCCTGTTGCAAAAAAAGTGCAGAACACATAAGAATGTACAGTTGATGTCAAATAACCTCTTGCAGATTAACAATAATTGCGAAACATACATTATTTCATGGTTGTTTACCAGAAAATCTTTAAGGGTTGATGCGTCATAACATATTTAAAAATCTGATACACTCACATGACCTTCTCTACTCTTGTACAAACTATTTTTACAAACTCTTATTCTCCATCTATTTCATACTAATCGAGATAAACATTTGCAGAAACGACATTTTGACATGCAAAGAGAATTAAATTTTACACATAGCGACTAGCTCTAAAAATATTTGACTATCGCTTAAGGCGTACTAAGTTCCCCTTGTTTTGTGATTGCAAGGGCAATATAGAAATGCAGTAGCCTTTAAGCATAGACATATCTCTTAATAGCTGGTTGCTAGGTGCAGCACCATTCCCTTTGCCACAGATTAATACTCTTTGCATATCCAAGACAAAAACATCTGATGTGTTACACTCACATGACTTTCTCTACTCTTGTACAAACTATTTTTACAAACGCTTATTCTCCATCTATTTCATATTAATGGAGATAAACATTTGCAGAAACGATCTTTTGACATGCAAAGAGAATTACATTTTACACATAGCGACCGCTTCTAAAAATATTTGACCATCGCTTAAGGCCTAATATGTTCCCCTTGTTTTGTATTTGCAACGGAAATATAAGCACATACATATCTCTTAATAGCTGGTTGCTATATGCAGCACCATTCTGTTTACCACAAATTAATACTCTTTGCATATCCAAGACAGAAAAATGAATAACGAATTCCCATTTAGAAAATAAGTATTGAAAAATTAAAGGAATAACAAGTAATATCTCGAAAATGGCTCACTCAATAAAAAAAATGTATATGACATAAATTGTGTATTTTAACGCGATCTACATGTTTTGTGTAGTAAAATTTTGTCTCTCTCTTATATTCTACCAGTTATGCAAAACTAGTTCAGAATGAAGAATACTTTTGGAGACATTCCCAGGAAATTCAACATATACATTTTATTTGTCATAAAAATAACTTAAACATATGATATTTTAATCAAAATCGTTAGAACCATTTTTGAGAAAATTAAAATTTTCGAAAAATCTTCCATGTAAAGGGTACTCTGGTGTAGGGGGATTTTCTTGAAAACCTTCGTGTCGCATCCTTGGAAGATACTGAACCTAAATACCAAGTTTGGTGTTTATCCGACTGTTCGTTTCTGAGTTATGCTGTTCACAGACAGACACACACACAGACACACACACAGACACACACAAGGACGTTTCCAAAAGTGCTTTTTCTGGATTCAGGGGGTCTCAAAACATGTATTTCCGGTGAAATCTCGGTATCGAAATTTTGGGTGGAATTCAATACTTCCCCTACTTACTATACGTAGTAGAGAAAGTAATAAATGTATATGAAAATTGTAAATTGTGTGTTTTAATGAGATGTAATTCTTTGTGTAGAAAAACTTTGTCTATCTCTTACGGTTTACCAGTTCTCAAAATATATACTTTTCATTTGTCATGAAGCATCTTAAATATACTATATTTTATTGAAATCGTTAGCCATTTTTGAGAAAATCACGATTTTTGAAAAATGTTCCATGTAAAGGGTAGTCTAGGGTGGGAGATGTTCTTGAAAATATCGTGTCGCATCTTTGGAAGATACTGAAGCTAAATATCAAGTTTGGTACTTATCCGACTTTTCGTTTTTGGGTTATGCTGTTCACAGACGCACAGAAACACAGACACACACACACACACACACACACACACGGACCTTTTTCTAAAAATATATTTTTTTTGGATTAAGGGAACCTCAAATCATGTATTTCCGGTGAAAGCTCGGTATCGAATTTTTGGGTGGAATGCAATACTTCCCCTACCTACTATACGTAGTGGAGAAAGTAAAAATGAATAACGAATTCCCATTTGAGAAAATAAGTTTTGAAAAATTTAAGGGAATAACAAGCAATATCTCGAAAATGGTTTACTCAACAACAAAAAATGTATATGACAAATTGTGTATTTTAACGCGATCTACATTTTTTGTAGTAAAAAAATGGTATTGTATGGTTTACCAGTTATGCAAAAGTCGTTCACATTGAAGAATACTTTTGGAGACATTCCCAGAAAATTCAAGATATACATTTTATTTGCCATAAAAATATCTTAAACATGATATTTTAATCGAAATTGTTAGAGCCATTATTGAGAAAATTAAAATTTTCGAAAAATGTTCCATGTAAAGGGTAATCTGGAGTGGGGGGATTTTCTTGAAAACCTTTATGTCATATCTCTGGAAGATACTGAACCTAAATACCAAGTTTGGTGTTTATCCGACTGTTCGTTTCTGAGTTATGCTGTTCACAGACACACACACGGACACGTTTACAAAAATGCTTTTTTTGGATTCAGGGGGTCTCAAAACATGTATTTCCGGTGAAATCTCGGTATCGAATTTTTGGGTGGAATACAATACTTCCCCTACTTACTATACGTAGTAGAGAAAGTAAAAATGTGCAAAGTTTGTATTTTAATCCATCTACCGTTTAGGGAGAAGGAGTATTGAGCTCTATCCAAATTTGATATTCAGTTCTCTCCACAAAACACATGTTTTAATGTACCTCAATCCCATCATAAGTATGTTTAGAAAAAACTCTGATGTGATACATTCAAATGACTTTCTCTACCCTATAACGTTTATTAGCATGTATACAAATTATTCTTACTCAAGGTTATATTTTTGACCTATCAAATTTTAATCGAAATAAACCTTCGCAGAAATAGCTGCATAACACATTTCTTTATAGATACAAAGGGAACAGCGACTGTCAAATCTTTAGGAACTAGACGTTATATGCTAGCCTTAAAATTCCGTACTGTTTCAATGCAATCGCGAGAAATAACTGAATGTTGTTATTGGAACCTTTAATAACCGATATCTCAGAAACGGCTTATAACACAAAAAACCTAAAATAAATGCTGTGTTTTAAAGAGATCGACATTTTTTGCGTACATTTTCGTCTAACGCTTAACGTTTACCAGTTAAACAAGATTATACAAAATTCCTTCCGAATGAAGAAGACTTCATAGGCTATACTCTGAAAATTCAAGATATAGATTTTATTTGTCATGTAAATATCTTTCATATATGGCATTTTAATCAAAATAGTTATAGCCATATTTTTAGAAAATAAAAAATTTCGAAAAATGTTAAATATAAAGGGTAGTTGTGGGTGGGGGATTTTCTTAAAAATCCCCTTGTCGAATTTAAGGAAGACCTTGAACCTTATTACCTAGTTTGGTATTTATCCGATGAGGCAGTATTTTTAACACTTAAATGATTTCAGTCTAATTATATAATACATAAATTCAATAAGAGCCCGCCTTAAAGCAATATGTGTATAAAATAACATATAAAATGTATGTAGCAGTCATTGTATTTATGTTTACATTATTATGTACATATTTAATAATGTTGTGTGAATGTATTATGTAACTTAATAATGTAGGAGCTGTGAGAATATAGGTCAAAAGTTGCTAACTATGAGGTAACCTTGAGGCAATAATTGGTTGGAAAGTTTAATAACGCTACTAGTAATTCTTGGAAACAATGATGTAATTTTTTACATAGTTTATAAATAGCCGATCAACAACCAGAAAAAGCTTAAGTTAAATGAAAGTATTCTATTGAAGTAGGATTAGCCAATCATAAACCTAAATAGAGCAAATTGTACAAATTCAGGCGCCAGTTGCTAGTAGACAGCGTCCCTAACTGGACGCGAGACGCGTCCTCGATAAGTTTAATACGTATTCAGTGTGAGACAAAAAATTCACTACGGCGAGGATATTATAAAGTTTACGTGTTTAAAAAGTGCAAGTAATTAAACAATAATCTCACAGCTCTCTATATCAGTGAAGTGTTATTTAATCGTGTGAAGGATAAATAAAAGGAGTGAAGTAAAAATTATAATTTGTGTAAGCCTACATTCTTTAGCCGCATCACACCCTGTTAAGAGAAACAAGTTTCTACAAAATTAAAACTGACCCAGCCGAGGCAACATAAATATATAAATAATATTTAAAGAAACATTAAAATACAAAGTTGAAAGTAAAGTTGGGGCGAAGGCCACCGGAAACTTTGTACCATACGTGGGGCAACAATACTTCACCGATTTTTCGTTTTTGAGTTATGGTGTTCACAGAGACCCACACAGACGTTTCCAAAAATGTGCTATTGGGATTCAGGGGTCCTCAAAACATGCATTTCCTTTGAAACCTCATGATCAACTACTATACGTAGTAGAGGAAGTAAAAAACAAACATTCGTGTGTGTGTGTGTGTGTGTGTGAGCAGATTAATTCCAAAACAAATAGGGAGGTCAATATCAACTTCATGCTTAAGAGTTTTAGGGTTTTAAGGCAGTGAGAAGACTTTTTTTTTTACTTTTCCCACCCCAAAATGCCAATAGTGATTTTGAATAAACTATCATACATTTGGGACACTGGGATCACTAATAAAATGTATGTGTTGCATTTTCTGCAAATAACCTCTAAAGTCGCTCATTATCATCAAATTCTTGAAAACTGGGGCATACGATATCTGATTCATTAAAATACACACAATTTAAGTCATAACTACTTTCACATTATTTTATATTTCCGAAACATTTGTTTATTTATATTTAATTTTTCCCAGGCTCAAGTATAATGCATCATTTATACTTGAATTCGTAACTTCTCAATTCTGACAGCTAGCTCAGCGTGCTTTCCGCACGTGTATGTGGGTCTGTTGTCATGACAACCGAGGTTGATCTTAAGTAGCCAATCGCCGTTTAAGCCCCTCCACACCCTTCACCAGAGCTCAGGGGAAGTGTTGCAACATGGCAAACGTTGTTTTGTTTGATTTATCAGATACTTGCGTGATTTGTGTACCATTGTAGTGTAGCGCGATATTTTAAAGTTTAAGCATACAACTATTTTAAATCAGTGAACTGTGCAGATGCATATTAACGTTATTTTTAAGTCCTAAACGTGTAGCTGTAGTATAGCGAACGACCAGAATTGTGGTGATTATAGTATTTTAAGATATATAACCTGTGCTGAAATTTCTGTGTGATTGACAATGTCTGATCCCGGGCAAAAACGTTGGGGAAGACCACGAACTCGTTCCCCAAAGAAAAATACGCTAAACTTGGACAAGGTGTTGCAATTCGCGGCCAAGCTGGTGAGATAGTATGTGCTTTAAGGGCATATTTCGAACTGGAAAGAGAAAACGGTGGACCAATGATTGATGTAAATAAAGTCTTAGATAGGACAGCTGCTGCACTTAAAATAATTACACGGACTGTGTTCAATATAGTGAAACAACAAGAAAGAAAAAAGGAATAAGCTGAGAAATCGCAGTCTGGATCTTCAAAAGTAATATTAGAAACCCTAGGAAAAACCCGACATCCTCAAAAATTATTACAGATCTAGGTGCCTTCCAAGTAGATGCTATTCGTCGCCATACGTATAGTTATTATGAAAGAATTATTTTTATGAAAGAACACAATGACTTCACACTTTTAAATGCAAAGTTTGTCTTATATAATTAAGAAGTAAAATAAATATAACAGTAAAAATAAGAATTTCAGAGTACATATGGTACTGACTTGAATAATTTGCTATCTGAAAGTTTCGCAATAGTATTAAAAACGTTTGTCGAGTAGTGCATTTTGAAATTTTAGAAATGTAATGAAAGTGAAAGCGGGAAAATAAACTTTAAAGCTTTGTTCTATATAGGTAATATAATACTACGTACGGACATTTAAAGCATCACGCAAAGGTATTTTTACGATAAAAAATGAAATATACGCACTAGAAGAAAATAATACAGGGTAAAAAGTTATTAAAGCTATTAATATTTAATATGCGCTTATTCTCGATAGCACGAAAATGAACATGAACATAACGCAATAGTTGACAGGCGTGTTGTACACTGGATCCTTAGAAGTGTATAGAGATGTTTAGTGTACTCTGTATTCACTCTTAGATTGATCCACGTCAAAACAAACCCCAGGTGACCAGTGCACCGCTATAATGTATCCTTCCGCCATTCGCACTAGAAATAGAGTCACACTTTCAGACCATGTGGCCAGTACAAGCGGCACGTAGCGCAAAAAAGAACAGAGTCCTTATTTTGACAACTGAAGCGCTGACTAGCATATTCTTTTAAGGGTTAAAGGTGATAAGATTGATAGTTGCAACAAAATAAACGTTTGCACATATAATAACAGCTAATTCTAAAATAAATAAGCGAAAATTAAAGTAACAGGTATGCGATAACCAAATTTATTCGCTCTCTGGAAGCAGCACTTTATTAACTGTTGGCGGCTCATTTTAAAAAATAAATTGTGCACTGTTACGTGAATTGCATTCTTCTCAAAATCACTACATTCTTGCATCGCGTATTTCATGTGCTCCCCCGCCGGGTGTAACCACTTTTGCCGTTTCAGATTTTTCTGCACAAGCACTGTTTATACTTGTACTCGAAACACCAGTGAACTCAGAAGTTATTTTCACCATTTCTTTCGCGAAAAGTGTTGGATATTTCTCACATAACTTATAATAAAGATTCACCACTATTCAATGGTTTGCGCGGCTAATGCTTTACGTAATTCGACGAAAACACAAGAGCAAATTCACTGTCCTTCATGATACTAAACACAACTGCTGGTTTCTGACTGTACAATATTCTGCGCTACCCAGACGTCAGGTGACTCATACGAATTGCATCATGGGACTTGTAGCTCTGTTTTACGGTATAAATCAGCGTTAAATAAAACCTTAGATATTTGTATACAAAATTATACGATTTAAGGATAAATTCATTCTAAAATTCAGAGATTAGCATGGGACTACTTTCCTGCGCGCATTGCTACCGTGTTGCATCACGGTGCACTGACCACGTGGGTTTGTTTTGCCGCGGATTAACCTAAGAGTGAATATAGAGTAGTATATTATGTCAAAATTACGTCATTTCGTTAGGCACAACGAAGAACTTTTATCTTTGTTTAGCTCTCCTCTTTCACTCTACACGAACGACTGGCGGACGGACGAGCCGACAACACCGCATGTTTTACGCGTGGCGTAGCTGAAACGCACATGGAAGAAGAGCAACGGTCATAATTGAGAAGTTGCGTTAATTCAAGTATAGATACATGTATGAAGGCGCCCGTATTTTTTTTTTTTTTTCCATATGAGCTCGGTCATTAGTAACAAAACCGCCTTGTGATACGTGAATTCATAATGATAAGAGAAAATCATATGAATTTTACACCAGATTACCATAAGCCTTTACTCAACTCTTTGCCGAAGAAGGGAATAAAAGTTAATGGAATAGATTTTTTTTATCAGAGATGTTTTTTTTTTAGTTTACTTTTGGATTACATCTCTGAAAGCTGAATTCAGATGACAGACGGCATTTGTAATACGTTATTTGTGTAAGCTTAAAAGTTTCCAATAGTAGCATGAAGTAAAGCAAATGTGCATGATCCCTCTGATAACCTCTATTTTTCTTTCTTCTTTCTTTCTGTTTGGATATATCTCCTAAGATGTGCTTTCGTGATAAGCAAAATGATCGATGACAAAGCGCTCTGAATGTGGCTTGAACAAACAACATGGACACAACTACAGTTAGGCGTGGGCAGAATTTTAAGTATTTGTTTTCCCTTAAGGCGTGCCCGTCGTAGAAGCAAACATTGACCCAGTATCAGAATTTTTTATGTCGTATTTCGTTGTCCGTAGTTTCAACAGCGTGTCGCCGTCGTGGTTACTGCGCTTCTTCCTTGAAATCTTTAATAATTTCACTGCTCCTTAAACCAAATAAAATACTCAGAAAAGGAACCAATGTTAATTAACTTAGTGAAGTGCTAAATTAGAACTCCTTCAAAAGTTTTAACCGCTGCATTTAATTATTTTGGTCGCCGTTTGCTTTTGAAATTTATGGTAGAAACGTTTTTTATCTTAAAGACATCCGTGCAGGAAATAATAATAATAATAATAATAATAATAATAATAATAATGATGATGATGATAATAATAATAATAATAATAATAATAATAATAATAATAATCCTGTGACTAAGCAGATTTGCTCTTTCCAACCTTACACAAATCTTCCTAAATTCCTTTTATGTTCTAACTTATAGAATAGTGTTACAAACAATTCCGTTGTCCCTTCTATGCAAATGATGCATCCATTTAGGTAGCCATAATTCGCTTTGAATCATATTTTTTTAAAAACTGCATTTTTTTAAGATATAATATAACGGGAAAGCCAAGAAACTACGAATCGGTTGCGTGGTGTTTTTCCACTGGTCGTGTGGAAACATGATAACGCACTGCTACTATAAACAAGGTCATGTGGTTTTGCTCTGCAGTATGAAGTGCAGTGTTGAGTTGTCGGTGATGTGATGCAGTTCAATTATTACGATTATTTATTATTTTGTCCTGTACATAGTCACAAAGTATATTATGGCTCAGTGCATGTTTTCTACTGCACAGAGTGTATTTATTTATGACTCGTATGTGTAAACTCAGCTCACCAAGTGAAAGTACGATTTGCAGAAAGATTTACAAGTGTAAAAGTTGCAGGGCGTACAACAATCCATGAATTTTACAATGAATTTCAGGCCACAGAAGTGATCAGTCTAAGAAATCTAAAAGACGGCTTACAGTTCTTACCGTAGAAACATTAGACAACATCGGCCATCGTTTGGAGAATTTCCCCCCCCCCCCCCAAAATCACTTAGGCGTCTTTCACAACAGGCAGGCATTTCTTATGACTGCGCGAAGAGCTACCAAATTGCTGAAGTTAAAACATATAAAATAACTGTGGCACATACTCTTCAACCAGGTGCTCCTGTAATTAGGCGCACATTTTGTGAGTGGAGACTCAGTAGTATACACAATGGACAAATAGAGCCATATTTAGTATTTTTCACGGACGAAGCTTGGTTCCACCTTCATGGATGTATGTGTACACAAAATAATCGTTATTAGAGCTCTGAAAAACCTGATATTGCTCCTTAAGTACCTCTTCATGAGAAAAACTTGGTGTATGGTGCGCCATGAGCCGAGAAAGAGTTATAGGACCATTTTTTTCGAGTTAACAGTTGACACCCGTACATACGTGAGTATAATTTTGACCCCCTTTTTAGAGAATTAACAGACAGGGAGCGTGAGTTTGCTTTTTTCAACAAGACTCTGCAAGAGCTCAATATTTTGATGAGAACAATTGAAAGTGTGTTTGAGGATACAATTGTTAGTAGAGACTGGCGGCCCACTCAGTCCCCAGACCTAACACCCTGCGATTTCTATCTCTGGGGTAACTTAAAACATAAGGTGTACAAGACAAACCTACACACCCTGAAAGAATTAAAACAAAATATCCGCCAGAAATTGCCAGCATTTCTAAAAGTGAACTACGGCGAGTGATGGATAGAGGTGCCAAAAATGTATGGAAAACGACGGTGGCCAGTTTCAGCATCTCCTTTCATAAAGTTGGTAAGTAAAGCCTTTAAAAGTAGTTTTAAAAATGTTCTCTGGTTTCATCCGCGCCTTTCTATGATAGCGGCAGACGGTAACGAGCGCCGAGGACGCGAACAGGAAAAACACCGCGCAGCCCGTTCGTACTTTTTTGGCTCTCTCTGTATATATATATATATATATATATATATATGCCTCATGAGTGTACTTCATCCCAGACATTGTAGAATGAGCTAAATTACATATCGGTACCACAAATTTTGTAATAAACGAAGCTCGTATTATTTCGCTGCTGTAATAAATAAATATGCTTCTCTTTTGCATAATGGAAGGTTATTATGAACCAATTAAAGCAAACTAGAATGTAAAGAGAAATGAACTATTTAAAACCACCGGTTCGTTATCTCCATCATGAATCTAAAACTGCTCCCAATACCAATGTAGAATATTGTGAAGATATGCAAAGCTTTCAGGCTATGTTGATTATGTTTTAATTATTAGCTATTGGCTGTAATTATTCACTCCTTAAATGCTGTGTCCATTTGGCGTTTAATGTTCTCATTAGCGGTTCATTAAAACGAATTTCCAAAGCTATAATAAGAATGAATATTTTAATAAAGCTTAATATTGAGGGTGGAAGTATTTTGCAATAAACCAAATGTAAAAAGGAAGTTTTTATCCACATATTCACGAAAATGTACGCTGTTAATTGCAACCAGACCTCATTTGTTGAAGAAATATATTGGAAACACATTCGTTTTCATCGATAACAGAATAAGCGGATCATTAATTAGAGACCAGTTAATGTGCTACACTACAGAATGCATTGAAAGACAATCTTTTGTTTCTTCCTATAAATAGATGCTACCTTATTTTGTTGCCATATAGCAGCGAGCAGTTGCATTTTGTGTTTCTGCTCGTTGTAGTTGTGTTTCGGATGTCTCACATTTTCATAACACGTCAGGGATTTGACGCCACGCCAACCGGTTTACATTGTCGTGGAACCACGGCTAACTTAGTCGTGTAAACGAGGTGTAAGCACTCTGAGTTCAAGCTCCACGAAAATGAGACGTAAGCAAGCGCTCTAGGTTCAAGCTCGGACATGAAAATGAGACGTAAGCAAGCGCTCTAGGTTCAAGCTCGGACATGAAAATGAGACGTAAGCAAGCGCTCTAGGTTCAAGCTCGGACATGAAAATGAGACGTAAGCAAGCGCTCTAGATTCAAGCTCGGACATGAAAATGAGATGTAAGCAAGCACTCTCAGTTCAAGCTCGGGCACGAAAATGAGACGTAAGCAAGCATTCTAGATTCAAGCTCGGACATGAAAATGAGATGTAAGCAAGCACTCTCAGTTCAAGCTCGGACACGAAAATCAGGCGTAGCAATCGCTCTGAGTTCAAATTGGACATGAAAATGAGGCTATGCAAGCGTTCTAGGCTCAAGCTCGGACATGAAAATGAGGCGTAAGAAAGCATTCTAGATTCAAGCTCGGGCACGAAAATGAGACGTAAGCAAGCATTCTAGATTCAAGCTCGGGCACGAAAATGAGACGTAAGCAAGCGCTCTAGATTCAAGCTCGGACATGAAAATGAGATGTAAGCAAGCACTCTCAGTTCAAGCTCGGACACGAAAATCAGGCGTAGCAATCGCTCTGAGTTCAAATTGGACATGAAAATGAGGCTATGCAAGCGTTCTAGGCTCAAGCTCGGACATGAAAATGAGGCGAAAGAAAGCGCTCTGAGTTCAAGCTCGGACATAAAACTGAGACGTAAGCAAGCGCTCTAGGTTCAAGCTCGGACATGAAAATGAGACTAAACAAGTGCTTTGAGTTAAAACTTGGACATGAAAAAGTGACATAAGCAAGTGCTCTGTGTTGAAGCTTGGAAATGAAAATGAGACGTAAGCAAGATCTCTCAGTAAAGCTTTGACATGAAAATGAAACGTAAAGGGATCTTGTGCTCTTACTGGGTTTATTTGTTTAATTAATTAATGCTCAAGTATAAAAAAATAACCGATCGCGATGGCTCAGGTGGTAGCGTTTGAGACTCCCATTTGAGAGGTCTCGGTTTCGCTTCCCGTTAGAGTAGCGACCGTGACTGAGTTTTTCTTGATTTTTCCAGTTGGGTAAGCGAATGCGGGTGGATTATACGCTACCACAAATTTTGCAGTCCCTCATTTCCACTCATAAATCCTCTATTTTATTGCACTTAGTTGAAATTCACGAAGGCATTCATGAAAGAATACCGTATATGATAGGAAACTATACGTGCCAGGGTAGGACCGATTATGCCTCTTGACCTATGACCAAACGTTAAAGTGAGTACACAGACAATAGAGGGAAGCGGAAGCAGCCCCGGGTTCTGCTTTTTCCCTCAGCAGGCCAGCCACGACCGGAAGGTTTTGTAGCAATCTAATGCAACTATAATTATTGGAGGATACCCCCCCAAACAATGGGTGTGCTGGCTTCAATGAATGTTAAAGTTGCGCGGTGCACGCCTGTCCTATCTTGCATTCCCAGAAAGCTTATGGAGTCGTCACCAGGCGGGATGGTTCAGGGGTAACGTTTGTGGCCCGCATTCAGGAGGTCATGGGCTCGAATCCCGCGGCCGAACTAACTTCCTGATCCATGGGTTTTTTCAAGGCTTGCTCTGGGACGCCAGGCAAATGCTGGGAAGATTCATTAAATCTCCCGAATTTCCTGTTCCTCCATTTCATCTCCATTCTCATTTTATTTCACCTTGCTTGGTCTGTTTCAGGGTTGAAAGAGTCGGCTGGAGTCTCGAGTCACATGACAGGGGAAAAGGATGCTCTATGCAGCTCTTCATCCCCCTGAATGGATGCGGTCTCAGAGTTCCCGGCCCTCCAGTGGGATGTGCAAGCCTGTAGGAGGGAGGGCACCAGCTGCCATCCGGGAGTTTTAACCTATGAAAAGTAGGGACCCTGCTCTTTGCTCTGTCGTGCCTTCTGTCTCCTCTCTCCCGGGGACACCCAGTCAGAGGCTCACGCACAAATCTTGTAGGTTGTGGTATTAAGACCCCTCTGTAACTAGTCTTCCTCCTCCTCCTCCTCCGCTTAGGAGTCGTCAAAAGTCAGCAGCTAGCATGCTTATCGCCAACATAAACGAAACAACTATTACGTCAATAAATAAGTATTAATTGTGGACACCTTATGAAAAACATGGTATTCGAGGCCTAAATAAAACCGAAAAAATTTGATGTGTTACACTCACATGACTTTCTCTACTCTTATACAAACTATTTTTACAAACGCTTATTCTCCATATGCTTCATGTTAATCGAGATATCGAGGTGTCAATCTTATTGCGAATTTTCTTGTAGACGCAAGGGGAATATGGTAGGTTTTAAGCGATAGTCAAATCTTTTAAGCGCTGGTTGCTATGTGATATCACAGCATGGGTGAAATGCAACTACTTCCTTTAGTTACTATAAGTAAATAGTAGAGAAAATCAAAACATTTTGTATTTTGAGAAGCGGGAATACTCAGAGAAAAGAGTTTGTGTGACATTCACATGAGTTTCTCTACCCTCTGTTGCTTATTAGTGGGTATAAAAATTATTGTTATGAAAGTTTATTTTCGTATCTACTTCATTGTAATCGAAAAGTAACCTTTAAGAAACAGCTGCATTACACATTTCGTTATTAACACAAAAGGAATAGCGATGGTCAATTGTTTAAGAACTGGACACTATACGCTGGCCTTAATAACGGATATCTCGAAAATGACTGATGCCACAAAAAAGTAACTTGAAATAAATTGTGTTTTTTTAAAGAATTTAGATTTTTTGTATAGTGCCTTTTAGCAGTTTTCGTTTAATGCTTAAACTTTACCATTTATGCAAGATTATGTAAATTTCCTTCCGAATTAAGAGCACTTCAGAACTATTTCCAGAACATTCAAAATAAATATTTCATTTGTTATGTAAACATCTTTAGTGTACGATATTTTAATCAAACCCGTTGGCCAATTTTCAGAAAATCAAACAATTCAAAAAATGTTCCACGTATAGGGTAGTTTTTCTTGAAAATCTTCGTGTCGTATCTTTTTTTTTAAGGTTCCCTTGTTTGCCTTGCTTTACTGTTTACTTTACCACGTATTACTACAATAAAAAAAACACACACACACACACACACAAACGCCCGTGCCCTTGGAGGGACTCGTACCCGCGACCCTCAGCTTGGCGCAGCGCCGAAGCTAATACGCTCCAGTGACCACGGATAAGACGGCCGGCAAATCTTTGGAAGGTACTGAACTTCAATGGAAAGTTTGGTATTTGTCCGACTTTCAGTTTTTGAGCTATGCTATTCATACACGCGTGCAGACGTTTTTCTAAAAAGGTTTTTGCTTTGGACTCAGAGACTTCAAAACAGGTATTCCCGGTGAAATCTCGATATCTAATTTTTTGATGAAATGCAATACCTGCAATACCTACTATATACGTGGTAGAGAAAGTAAAATGTGCAATAAATACCAGTTCTAAAATTAATGTCTCCTGGCATAACAGTCCCGAAAGTAATAGTTTATCAAGCCTTCTGAAGTATACTTCACGTCATCAGCTCTGCTTAGCGGCTTCAAGTAACTAATTGTAGGCCGAGATAATGACAATATAACAGTTAAATTTATCTAACAGCACTAGCAGCCACCAAGGAGGTCAGCGTTTCGGTGAAACTTTGTATCATGGGTTGCCGGAGAAATGACACTGATGCTTTTACCAAGGAAACGACATTTTCCGTCGGCAATAGAGAGCTGTCTGATTCGACGACAGGTGGGACAGGTCTTCAAGCCAGGAACTGTTAACAACTTCCGCGCGTCTCTATGGTCTATCTGCTAGAGGCCTGTAGCATCCTGCGATTTCTTCGCGTCATCCCTTTCTCCTGGGGAGTAGTAGTAGGTCGTGGTGCTCCCTCCTTTGTATATTAATACCCTACTGCCTCGCAGGAGTTCTTCCTGCATATAAGCAAGTATGTTTACTGACCTGAGACTATCAGGTTTAAATATAGGCCTTTCAAACAAGAGTGTCCTATCTTTGAACTTAAAACACGTTCTATAAATGATAGAGGTTTACTTCTTTTTTTATTTTGGAACATAATTAATGTCATTACTTGTGGAAGAGAACATCAGTTAAGTGACCGCCGCAACTTCGTTGGGTTGCGCATATACGGTTGACCCAATTTTCAATGACAGAAGAACGTAAATTAGGTCCAACTTCACGAATAACAAGCGTGATGTTATTCATAAGATCACTTACAGTTTCTGACTTAATGACATAAACTCAAGATTACAAGAAGTAATCCAACGGAATTAAATCACATGACCTCGGAGCCAGTTAACATCACCACCACGGGAAATGATGAAACCTCTGAACTTCTCCTTATAAAGATCGATTGTTTCGAGAGCAGTATGACATGTGGCACAATCTTGCTGGAACCAGATGTTTCTGAGATCCTTACCATCCAATTGAGGTCAAAAATAGTCCCGTATAAGAGCCCGGTATCTTTCTCCATTGACAGTAAGAGCTTCTCCATTTTCATCTTAGAAAAAATATGGACCAATGATTCCACCATACCAAAATCAACACCACACAGTAACCTTTTGGGGATAAAGTGGTCGTTCTTGAATCTGCATTGGATTGTGATTGCTCCAATAGCGGCAATTTTGTTTGTTAACACAACCATCCATCCAAAAGTGGGCTTCATCGCTGAAGATGGTTTTTTTTTGCATAGCCCAGTCAGCGAATACACGGCGCAACCTATGGTCGTTGGGCTTTAGTTGCTGAGTTAACACCATTTTGTAAACGTGAAACTTCAAGTCCAGATACAGAATTCGCCAAGTTGTTGTCGGCGAAAGTCTATATTCTTGCCCTCGACGAGCAATTGATTTGTTTCCGTTCTCGCGTACACTTTCACGAACGGCGCCTATGTTTTCGTTGGAGCGCTTACGTCGATTACGTACAGGCGTTCATTGATCGCCGACAGCACCACTTCTTTCAAATTTATCGATCAAACGCTGAATCGTTCTCTCGCAGGGACGATTATGCGCACTTCACGCAATACATGGAAGGTTTGGCGAACAGATGATCCATTTTGATAATAAATTTTCATAATTTCTACGCGTTGCTGAATGCTGTAGTGTTCCATGGCTATTTGTCAATAACAACTGTAACCACATGAAAAAATGACTGCTGTAAGTCAATAACAACGGTAGCTATCACATGTTAAATATAGGACACTCTTGTTGAAAGACCCTATATAACGAAATGTTATAGACCATGACGGGAATCGAATTCTCACTCTTGGTTGCAGGATGCCGACGCTATATCAGCTGCGTAACTCAGGCTGATGCAGATAGAGCTGCACGCTTTGTCATCCCTGCATTGCAGATACAGTAGAGGAAAGCCGCATTCACAATGAAAAGTAAACGCAGACGGAACATAAACGCAAGACTTTACACCCTTGTTGTGTAATGGAAGCATTCACATAAAGCCACGTAACGCGCTACGTAACGCAATAGATTGTAAACCCCAAACTTTATGCTTACGTTGAGTGTACAGAGGAAGAATTCTTCATTTCTTTCTCCATGCACTGCAATTTTACGCCCCCTACTGTACAATAACGACTGAAACAAATGCGTCCTCCGTGGTGTAGTGGTTATCATGATAGTCTCTAGTTCCCGAGGTCACGGATTTAAGTCCGGCGGAGGGCGATAGATTTTTTCGGGCGTAAAATAGCGTCCATAGATAAAATTTAATTTAATTTTTGAGAAAAAACTGAAAATCGATGCGACTTAAAAATCTTTAATAACGGGTATCTTAGAATTGGCTGATGTCACAAAAACTTATTTTAAATAAATTGTGTGTTTTAAAGAGATTTACATTTTTTTATGTGGTACGTTTTCGTGTATTGCTCAACGTTTACCAGTTATACAAGATTATACAAAATTCCTTCTGAATGAAAAGGACTTCCTAGGCTATTCCCAGAAAATTCAAAATATGCATTTTATTTGCCATAGAAATATCTTTCATATATATTTTAATCAAACTCGTTAGAGCCATTTCCTATAATATCAAACATTTTTGAAAAATGTTATATGTTAAGGGTAGATTTTAGTGCGGAGATTTTCAGGAAAATCATCGTGACACATCCCTGAAGCTACTGAACTCAATTACCAAGTTTGGTATTTATCTGACTTTTCTTTTTTGAGTGATGCTGTTCACAGACACACACACACACACACACACACACACACACACACGGACATGTTTCCAAAAATGCTTTATTTGTATTTCTGGTGAAATCCCGGTATCGAATTTTTGGGTGGAATGCAACATCTTTTTTGTCTACCATGGCGTGGTAGAGAAAGTAAAACGTATATAAATGCACAAACATATAAATAATATATAAAGTATAAATAAATTAAATGAAGATAATGAAATAAAAAATGTTACAAATGCTGTTTTTGGCTTCTGGGTAGCTCAAAATATGCGTTAACATCAGTTATTTATCCAAGATTGGAACTTTGAGAATAATGCAGCTTTCTCACTGACTTTTGATTAAAGCAAAAAATAAATAAATATATTAGATATTATATATTTATACATATATGTGTGTGTAGAGAGAGTTGAGTAGAGCGGTGTATTTATTGGTCTTAAAGCTTTTACATAATAAACTCATACATCGCACGGGACAGATAGACAGTACGTGCATATACAGACAGGGTGTGCCATTTAAGTTTAGACTGTACAATATCTCCAAAGAGAGCGTTGTAGAAAGAAATGTGTTAAATAAAAGTTTATTGATATTATGGGGCAAGTAAATGCCATTAGTCGTGTTTTATTTGGAGGACGTTGTGATGGTTATTAATTTTTTTTAATTGGGAACCTACAACTAGGGTCAATTTAAACTGACCATCATAACATCCTCCAAACAAAATACGACTAATGGTATTTATTTTCCCCCATAGTATCAAGCAACTTAAATTAAAGACATTTCTTTCTACAACGCTTAGCTTTGGAGATATTGTACAGTCTCAATTTAAATGATCCACCCTGTATAACACACTGTATTAATATTTTTCAGACCATATTCATCACACTAAACTATAAAGTTAATTATATTTATAATAAATGAAAAGAAAAAAACACAAACAAATTAACAACAAAAATCACACAAACAAAGCAGAAGAACAAGATGAAGAATAAAAAATACTTGTTCACAAGCACACGCTATTGTTTCGAAGCAAACAAATAAATAACCACCCCATAGCCACTAAACCCCCCTCCCGCCCTTGACCCTCTTCCTTACACTCCGATCAGAGGTGCATAAGCTTGAATGAATGAACTAAAATTAAATTATGCTGAGTTCTATTTATGGACGCTCTTTAACTGCTGTTGTCCTTAGCGTTCCATTCTATATTGGGCGTGAAAGACAGATAACTTTGCTCAGACGCCTCTTAATCAGGCTTGAGGTTCTTTTACGTGTCGTAAATCTACGACACGGGACCACCGGCTTTACTTCCCTTCCGAAGGAAGCCATGTTAAGGATTTTTAATGAATGAATGATGCCTTACATTCACATGACTTTTTACCCATTCTTCGATAAACTATTACTACAAAAGCCTGTTCTTCTACCTACTTCCTGTTAATCGAGATTTGCACAAATGGTTTTATTGTATGTTTCCTTGTAGGTACAAGGGGATTCGGGCAATACAGTGGGCTTAAGTGATAGTCAAATTCTTTATGAACGGGTCGCTATGTGATGTCTTTGAAATTGCGCTCTTTTTGCATGACCAGCAGTAAAAGAAGGAAGGAAAAAGAACAGCGATGTTCCTCTTGAGAAAATTATTAAGTATTTGAAAATTCAAAACAATAATAAAAAGTAAGCCGAATTGGTTAACCTCATAAACATTTTATTTTGCTTAAATTTTGTGTTTTAACGAAATGTATGTTTTGTGGGCAGTAAATTTTTTTGTATCTTTCGTGGTTTGCCGATTAAATAAAACTCGTTCAGTATGGAGAGTACTTCAGAGGCTATTCCCAGAAAATTCATGGTATACATTTTATTTTTCATAAAAAAAAACCTTCAATATAAGTTGCTTTAATCAAGATTGTTAGAGCCATTTTTTAAAAAATAATTTTTTTTAAACTTAAAGCGGTAGTTTCTGGTACAGGGATTTTATTGAAAATCTTCCTGTCGGTTCTTTGAAAGATATTGAGGTTAAATACTGAGTTTGGTATTTGTCGGACTTTCGCTTGTTTTGGTTTGTTGCCAGACAGACACGCACACGCAGGGCCTTTTTTTATAGAAATGCTTTCTTGGGCTCGAGGCCTCAAAACATGTATTTCCGGTGAGGTTTCAACATCAAAGCTTTGAGTTGAAATACAATACTTCCTCTACTTCCCCTAAGTACGTAGTAGAGAAAGTAAATCTCTTAAAAGTTCCCTCTACAGAAGCATACTCAAAATAAGCATGCATGACAACTTATGAAATAATAATTCTCAATTATCTAGGTTTAAACATTACTATGAATATAAAACTGTAATTCTTCATTAGTTAACCTGTGACAAATGGATATAAAATTGTATAATCAATCGTAGAATGGCGTTGTATCTTCCGATGTCCTAATTCTCGAAGAGAGTACATTAATATTGGCCCATATCCGATCGGAAATTGTTTCCAATCCGTAAAACTTTTGAAACGTTCGCTGAACCTCATTTCCTTGGGGTTTGGAAACGGTTGGGTTTTCACTTGAATAATGCTATTGCTTCCCCGGAACCTTCCGGATATAACACGAAATGCAATTTAAATCCCCTATGACCATTTGAAGTTCCGTAAAATAAAACACCCTACAGACAACAGCTTTTGAATATCATAATAGCTGTAATCCTACTGGTGGAGTATTTCGGGTCCTACTAAATGTTTAAAGCCATCTCCATAATGTAACAGGTAAAGCGCATTCCCAAGGAACATGAGTTGGAATTTCGTTTTGGGTGCCATCCTCGGAAGTAAACAATAAAAGATACACATTAAAAAGGAATAAAATCTTAATATAAGCATTTTTAGTATTTACGACACAGTATCTAAACTACCGAATTAATCATTCGAATTCGAGAACAACATATTATTTAGTTTAATGTATCCAGATAATGATATACAATAAATAAAAATATCTTTATAATGTTATAACGTGAATTAACAATTCTCCAAAAGTACTAATTCGTTATAGCAAAACATATCAAAACCACCAATAAATAACAAATAATGCGACAGAAATTAACTTAATCTGTATTTTAACATCTACTAACGTTTAAACTTTTATAACTTTTTATTTATTAAATAATGCTTTCCAAATTGATGAACCATTATAATTCTCTAATGTTAATTGTACTAAAACTAGTATTATGTACATTTTAATAAAGAAACTTTAAAATCAGTTCCTAAAGCATTAATAAATACCTTAAGCCAATATACCTGGTTAATTAACATGTCTCACGTGTAAAATGGTTTGTTACACATTAATCGGAATTTCATTTTCTTTAACCGATCATTTTAAAGGACTCCACATGGTTTTTTTAAGTAAAATGTGGATATTCCAGAAAAAAGATAAATTCCTTTCATTTGCGTATTATTTCGATTTTAGAATATCAAGCCATAAAATATTTGTGGAATTAATTGTTCTTCCTCACAAGCCGTGTCTTGGACAAGGTTGGATAGGTAGAACCACACGACTGTGAAATTCAATGCCATAGCCGGGATTTGAACCACGGATCTCCGGGTCTCCATCCGTTTGGTTTAACCACTGAGTTACTATGGCAACATGCCGGTACGACATTAAATTCCCCAACTGATTCGCATTTTTTCCGGTCAACCACAAGGAGATATCAAATTGTATTGATATGACATACCCTAATGGCGACTTACAATGCTGTAAGTACTTTAAGTCCCGGGCTTCATAGTTTCAACCACTATTAGGTCAATTAATGGAATTAGTTGTTCTTCCACACAAGCCGGTGTTGGACAGAGTTGGAAAGGTAGGATCAGACGACTGAAATATTCAATGTCATCGCCGGTATTTGAACCAAGGTCTCCCGGTTTACGTTCGGTTGCTCTAATCGTTAAGCTACCATGGCAACATGCCGGTACGATATTAAATTCCACAACTGATTCGCATTTTTTCCGGTATACAAGGAGATCTCAAACTGGTATTGAGATAACATACCTCAATGTTGACTTACAATGCTGTAAGTACTTTAAAATATTTATTAAAAATAACTTATATAATTTAAAAGCTGACTATGTTAGTTTGTTAACTAATCTTTATGAAGATTGTCTTAAAATTAGATGTTAATCGACGAAAAATGCTAACACGTAAAGTATTTTAAGTGATGAAAAATGCTGAGAAATAAAATTGGAATAAGCATTGCAGTACAGTGTTCAGGGTATTTAAATTACTGCAAAGAGCTGCGAATATAACCGATATTAATAAATTAAATATTCAAAAAGAAAGTATGAAGCGTAAACACAATAAAACAGCTTTACAATTTTCTAGCTTTTTTTTCATTTTACAGGTGCATTGCTTTAACCTGGAAATGACTACAAATATGTTCTCAGTCTTATATCCCCATAACTTCATATATCTATCGAATAAAATGTTTTATTGAATTATTATTACTTCCAATTCAATCATTATCAGTGCCCTCCAAAAGCTGTCATTAATAAATTTCATTGACTATAGTATGGGAAAGCCAAACTGAAAAGTGAAATTTCAGGTATTTCTGCCTTATTTGAGCACTCATTCATTATACACTGAGTTTAATAGATCTCCGAAAGTGTTAAACTATATGTAAACAGAAATGCTTAATTATTAGCACTTATAATATACTCTAAGCCCACGATATACTATCGAAGCTTCCCATGAACGTGACAGAGTGACTGAAAGTCAGGAAGCATTTACGATGCAAGTTAACAGACAAGTTACAGTGCTATTTTACAGTGTCTCATTCTAATCAAATAATAAGAGGAAGCGGTACACACCTACAAACACAAATGTCAAATTATCTGGTTCCCTTATTTAGCAGTTCAATTTTTTCACACGACAGAGCTGTTTGTATCGACCTCTAAAAGGAAACATTCCTTTTATAGACATAGCTCATTTAGATATTTTACTTTACAATTCCTTTTTACTTTCTACACCGGAAATATATGTTTTGAGGCCCCCCTGAATCCAAAAAAAGCATTTTTGTAAACATGTCCGAGAGTGTGACTGTATGCCTGTGAACAGCGTAACTCAGAAATGAAGAGTCGGATAAACACCAAACTAGGTATTTAGTTTCAGTATCTTCCAGAGATGCGACACAAAGGTTTTCAAGAAAATCCCCCCCACCCCAGATTACGCTTTACATGGAACATTTTTCAAAAAATTTAATTTTCTCAGTAATGGCTCAAACGATTTTGATTAAAATATCATATATTTAAGATACTTTCATGACAAATAAAATGTATATCTTGAATTTTCTGGGAATGTCTCCAAAAGTAACCTTCATTGTGAATGATTTTGCATAAGTGATAAACCATAAGAGATAGACAAACATTTACTACACAAAGAATGTAGATCGCGTTAAAATACACAATTTATGTCATATACATTGTTTTTGTTGTGTGAACCATTTTCGAGATATTCCTTGTTATTCGCTTAAATTTTCCAATACTTATACCTTTTCTCAAATGGGAATTCGTTATCCATTTTTTTTGTCCTGGTAATGCAAAGAGAATGGAATACTCGACATACCAACCAGCTCTTAAAATATTTGACTTTCGCTTAAAACCTACCAATTCCCCTTGCATCTACAAGAAAATTAGCAATAAGATTAACATCTCGATATCTCGATTAACATGAAGCATATGGAGAATAAGCGTTTGTAAAAATAGTTTTCTTTGGTGCATAAAGGCTGGCAGAGCTATTGTTTCGTAAATGTTTAGCCTGTTTATATGCTTATTTTTGTCCCATAAGCTTATAATTAGAATCTTAGATGATTATTCTTAATAATAAGGCTTTAAACCTTGTAGATGAATAATGGCAAGTGGAATCAAATTCCTATTGTGACATTTTTTCGATGTGAAGTTACTAGTTGCAGAGTATACTTCCTCTTAATTGCTTGATACACAGTTTAGTAGATATTGACGATGTTTGTAGCGAATTTCATTTTGAATGCCTGAAAGGAGCCTAGAATATTAGATTATGATACAAGAGGTAAAAGTATAGTATTATCTTGCGAGTAGGAATCCTAAGAACAAAATAAAACCACTTTTAACATGTGTGGCATATACTATTTTTAGACAGCACTAGAATTGTAAAATATCAATAATATTATATTAGTTCCTGGAACTAGCATGATCATTTTTATAACGCGGTTCTTGAGACAAGAGAAATGACGTTATAAAAGCAGATGCCAGATGTTTTGATGATTTGTTGATTCACTAGCAGTAATTTTCACTGAGGTTATTTTCAACATGTTTTGTGTTACGCCAGCCAATGTAGCGATTAAATGCTATATCATATTGCTTTCTGGGTTTTTGGGTAAATACTTCTGGTGTTATTCTTTCTGCTGCTTCTATAATTTCACCTCGTTCTTTCATTTCAGTTTCTTCTGAATTCACATTTCCCGCTACTTAATCTTTATGCAGGTTATACTAGATAAAAAAATCTGCTGTGTTTCACTCACATGACTTTCTCTACTCTTGTAAAAACTATTTCTATAAACGCTTATTCTCCATATGCTTCATGCTAATCGAGATATCGAGATGTTAAACTTATTGCTAATTTTCTTGTAGATGCAAGGGGAATTGGTAGGCTTTAAGCGATAGTCAAATATTTTAAGAGCTGGTTGCTATGTGGAGTGTGAATAACGAATTTGAGAAAAAGTATAAGTATAGGAAAATTTAAAGGAATAACAAGCAGTATCTCGAAAATGGTTCACTCAACAAAAAAACCTATATGACATGAATTGTGTATTTTAACGCGATCTACATTTTTTGTGTAGTAAAATTTTGTCTATCTCTTTTGATTTACCAGTTATGCAAAAGTCGTTCACAATGAAGAATACTTTTGGAGACATTTCCAGAAAATTCGAGATATACATTTCATTTGTCATGAAAATATCTTAAATATATGATACTTTAATCAAAAACGTTACAGCCATTTTTGAGAAAATTAAAATTTTCGAAAAATGTTCCATGTAAAGGATAATCTGAAATTTTCTTGAAAACATTCCTGTCGCATCTCTGGAAGATACTGAACCTAAATACCAGGTTTGGTGTTTATCCGACTGTTCGTTTCTAAATTATACTGTTCAAAGACACGCAGACACACACACACAGACACACACACACGGATAATTTTTCAAAAATGCTTTTTTTGGATTCAGGGGGTCTCAAAACATGTATTTCCGGTAAAATCTCGGTATCGAATTTTTGGGTGGAATACAATACTTCCCCTACTTACTGTACGTAGTAGAAAAAGTAAAAAAGCAGAAGGCTGCCAAAGTGATGTATAGTTTAACCCTACAACGAACTGCGTTAAATTGATGTGTGACGATTTGTATTGTGAACAGATAATGCGAGCGCCATGAGAAATTAAACGTGTGCAAATGCTAAGGGTAATTGCCATGTGATTGGACTTGAAACCACAGTTGGTCACAATGAAGATTAATCCAAAGCGTTTAGTTCGTGTACACTGTGTTAGAAGATCTACTTTTAGGCCATGCCGTCCAAAAAGTAATTTGTTTTGTTTTTCATTCCCATTCTTCACTCCTATTAAATCTATTCTGTATGGATGACTGTTTATATTGAAATCGAAATATATTTGTGTTAAATATATTTGTGAAACCACGTTAAGCGCAGTAAATTCCCATCAGTCACTATTTTCGGTGACTATAGGCTATATAGAATGTCTAATACTTTGAGTGCTTTAAAGATAATTAATTGTCCTCTCACATACGTCGTGTATAAGCTAAAGTTGGAGAGCTAAAATCAGACTGAAAAATTGAATGGCATTACCGCTTAATTAACACAGTTTGATTTAATAGTGCTAATCTATAAAACCCGGCAGTTAAAAGTAATTACGATATTGTAACTCGCCAATACCTCAAAATGAATTTGAGCACGCCTTGTGGTTTACCAGAAAAAATCTGATGTGTTACACTCACATGACTTTCTCTACTCTTGTGTAGACTATTTTTACAAACGCTTATTCTCCATATGCTTCATGTTAATCGAGATGTTAATCTTATTGCTAATTTTCTTGTAGATGCAAGGGGAATTGGTAGGCTTTAAGCGTTTAAGAAGTCGTTGCTATGTGGAGTATTCCATTCTCTTTGCGTTACCAGGACAAAAAAATGAATAACGAATTTGAGAAAAAGTATAAGTATTAAAAAATTAAACGGGATAACAAGCAAATTTCGAAAATGCTTCACTCAACAAAAACAAAAACGTGTATGACATAAATTGTGTATTTTAACGCGATCTATATTTTTTGTGTAGTAAAATTTTGTCTATCTCTTATGGTTTACCAGTTAAGCAAAAGTCGTTCACAATGAAGAATTCTTTTGGAGACATTCCTAGAAAATTCGAGATATACATTTCATTTGTCATGAAAATATCTTAAACATATGATACTTTCATCAAAATCGTTGGAGCCATTTTTTGAGAAAATTAAAATTTTCGAAAAATGTTCCATGTAACGGTAATCTGGGGTGGGGGATTTTCTTGAAAACCTTCGTGTCGCATCACTGGAAGATACTGAACCTAAATACCAAGTTTGGCTTATATCCGACTGTTTGTTTCTGAGTTATGCTGTTCACAGACACACACACAGACAGACACACACGGACATATGTCCAAAAATGCTTTTTTTGGATTCAGGGGGCTCAAAACATATATTTCCGGTGGTCTCTTGCTATCGAATTTTTGGGTGGAATACAATACTTCCCCTATTTACTATGCGTAGTAGAGAAAGTAAAATTGTGTGTCATTTGGAGAATTTAATGCCGTACCAGTACGTAAGAGCAGTGGTAGAGGAAGCTGACGATCCGTAGTTTTAATTCCGGCTATAACACTGAATTTTTCATTATGATTTAAACTGTCGATCGCTTTAGTGGTTTACGAAGGCTTCATACCTCTCAATACGTTCCTATTTCGTTGAATATCAATGTTAGGGGTTTCTTTAAACCCTTAACCGAGAAGTGTTTAGATTATTTACATTTTCGTAACAAGTGAACGCTTCACAACTTCAAATACCGCATATTAAAGTTATAAAAAGACCATCAGATCACTTCGACAATTATCATTTGCAAAATTCTTAAAATGAAAGGAATTTAAATGTATAAGAAATAAATATTAACCGATTTACCTCTTATTCCCCGAATATCTTTAGTAAGCACATTGTAGCCCGTGATGAAAATCATGGAGGTAGTTTTAATCAGATTCAATATTAAAAAAATCTGATCTGATGCATTCACATGACTTTCTCTACCCTCTATCTCTATTAGTGGATATACAAACTTTAATTAAAGCTTATTTTTGTATCTACTACACTTCAGTCCAAATAAACCTTTGCAAAAATAGCTCAGTTACGCCTTTCATTACAGATAAAAAGAGAACAGCGATAGTTAATTGTTTAATAACTGGACGCTACATGCTGCCCTTAAAATACCACACTGTTTCCATCACATTGCGAGAAACAGTGAATGTCAACAGGACTTTAAAAGAATGGCTAAGTATTGAACAATATGAACTATTAGCAACGGATATTTCGGAAATGCCACAACAAAGGCTATTTGAAATAAATTGTATGTTTTAAAGAGATCTACATTTTTTGTATAGTACGTTTTCGTCTATCGCTTAACGTTTACCAGTTATACAAAATTATATAAAATTCCTTCTGAATGAAGTGGAGTCAAGATATGCATTTCATATATGCAATATCAAATGATATTTTAATCATGTTCGTTATAGCCAATTTTTAGAAACAAATATCGTAAACTCTTCCAGTAATGGATAGTTTGGTGTGGAAGGATTTTCTTGACAATCTTCGTTTCGGATCTTTGAAAGGTACTGAACTCAAATACCAAGTTTGGTATTGATCCAACAATTCGTTTTTGATTTAGTTTTTGACACACACACAGACACGGTCGTTTTGTTCTAAAAATACTATTTTTATTTGGGGGACCACTCATATACTTCCGGTGAAATCTCGGTAACGAATTTTTTTAGTAGAATGCAATATCTTCTATACCCTTTATGTACGTGGTAGAAAAAGTAAAAATCTGATGTGTTGCCTTCACATGACTTTTTACCTAGGTATACTCACTCTTGTACAAAGTATTCGTACAAAAGCTTTTTATTGTATTCGTTGTTAATTGATATAGCATTTCATCGCACATTTATACTTTCATTGTAGGTAAAAGAGAAATAAATAAATTAACTTTAATTTCTGGACGCTCTTTAATTACTATGGTTCTTAGCGTCACATGCTATATTGGGCGTGAAAGACCGGAAGTTTTGCTCAGAGGCCTGTTTATCAGGCTTGAGGTTCTTTTACGTGCCGTAAATCTATGACACACGACCACCGGTTTTACTTCCCTTCCGAAGGAATCCATGCTAAGGACTTTTACGCCTGAAAAAGCCCATCGTCCTCCGCGGGTTAGAACCTGCGATCTTGGGAACTAGAGGCTAGTATGGTACTCCTAGGCCATGGAGAACAACAGTAGGAGGAACAGTAGGCTCAGGTGAGTAAGATTTTTGAAAAGCTGATCTTATGTAATGGCTTTGTAGCATGACTACGAGAATAAAAAAATAGCGGCTTAACACTTGGACAGTTTATAAGTATTTGAAAACTCAAACCAATAACAAAGAATGTTCAGAAATTGTTAACGCTACAAAATAATTATCCAATATAAAGTGTGTGCCATTAACGAGATATACATTTTTTGTGTACTAGTACGTTTTTATTTATTTCTTACTGTTTTAGGTTGGGAGGGTGGAAAACTCGCAAGATTGTTGATGACGATGGCAGGAGGATTTGCCCATTATGCGGGGAACAAGAAGACTGGACGCATATTTTGGCAGCATGCGTGCAGACGGAGAATATTAGGAAAAAATTATTACTGGAAGTATTTTTGGCTTCCAACAGACGGAGGACAGCATGCTGGGACTTGATTCTGAACAGTCAAAGCTGGCCAAACTTACGCACATACTTAATGGAAGTACGTGTAATAAGATATAAGGTGTTTATGTAAATTTTCTTTAAATATATGTGGTACTTGAGCACTTGTGTGTGTGAGCATGTGTGTGTGATTCAGGGTGTTTTTCAAATTTTATATGTATATAATGTGGTGATTATAAACATAGGTGTTTCTGGTCGATTCTGCAAGTCACGTATACAGACCAGGTATTTTTCTAGAGAGCATGTACGGTCTTATGACCCATTATGCAATTAATGTAATACTAAGTACTTAATAAATACTACTACTACTACTACTACTGTTTATTAATTACATAACATTCACAGGTCATACTCAGAAAGTTCAGTGTATGTATTTTATATCCCATGCAAACATCTTAACCATATGATACGTCAACTAAAATCTTTAGAGCCATTTTTGAGAAAATAAAAATTAAGGAACATTATTTCTTGTAAAGGATAGTTTGAAAACCCTCGTGATGAACGTAAATACATATAATAGAAATCTAACCGATTTTTGGTTTTTGAGTTAAGCTATTGACACCCACACACATGCTAGGAACCTTTTTCAAAGAATACTTTTTTATTTATTCTGGAGGCTACAAAACTGTATTTTCAGGAAAATCTCAATATCGAACCATTGAGTAAATACATTACTTCATTTGCCTACTAGTGGTAGAGAAGATAAAAAGAAAAGATTCTGGTTAATTGCGACGAGATTTCATTCTTAGAGACCACAAATCGTGTGCTAATGAAATGAATAAACGACTCAATCGAGATATAAAACTCGATGTGAAGAAGTAGATATTTTTGTAGGAGTTTGCCCCAAGTTTAAAAAAAAATATTAACTTTGTAATTAAACTGTTTCTTTAAATATTATATATATATGTTTGCCTGGCTGCGTCAGTATTATTGTTAGAGACATGATTTATATAACACTTCACTGATATCGGGAGCTGTGAGATTCTTTTATTACATAATTACACTTTTTTAATATGTAAACTATTTTCGTCTCACACGGATACGTAATTAATTTCTCGAGGACACATCTCGCGTCTGGTTAGTAAGTCTGTCTGCAGGCAACTGAACTGATTTCAAGCGCTTATACTTTGTAAATTTGTGTATTTAAACTCTCTGATTGGCTAATCCTACTCCAATAGAATACCTTAATTTAACTAAAGCTTTTTCTGGTTGTTAATTGGCTATTTTATACACTGTCACTAAAATTACATTAATGTTACTCCAAGAATCACAAGTAGTATTGTTAAACTCTCAAACTCATTATTGCCTCAAGGTTACCTCATTGTTAGCAGCTATTAACTTATTATTCTCACAGCTCCTACATTATTAAATTATGTAATACATTCACATAACATTATTACACATGAATATAATAATATAAGCATACGCAATGACTGTTACATAAATTTTACAAATTACTACATACACATGTTGCTTCAAGGCGGGCTGTTATTGAATTTGCATATTAAATAATTAGACTGAAATTATTTAAGTGTTAAAAATAGACCTCGGATGTACCTCCAGAAAGAGAGCTGGTATTAGTTTAAAAACAGAAAATAATTTATATGGAGGAATATATGCAAGCATAACTATTTTTTCCTGCTTTTTGCATTCACATTGAGCTACAAGTCATTACGTATTATGTTTCCATTTCATTTAGCACTTATTGCTAAATGATGCATTTTCCCAAGCAAATGGAAAGAGAGCAGTCTACGTGCAATTTAATACCGAGTGTGCAGTAGACGATTTGTTCTTTTTGCTACAGACAAGGAAATTAATTCTGGCGAAGGGCAATGGGACGTTAATATCAGTGCTTGGATTTGAAACAAATACTACATTGAGCCGGTAGCTGGCGTGACCTCTGTGAGTGCTGTCTAGCACCCTGCGCCGATCGATACAACAGCCGGGCTGCATTTGCAGCATCCCGGCCAGGGTGTGCAAGCTCTCCACCTAGTCTGTCTATGTTTCGGGAATGACCCCGTTTCGGGGCCCATATCATAACAATCTACAGTCTACCATTTGTAAACTTGTGGACACTCTGACAATACCCAACTTCAGGGGCTTAAGCATCTTTGTTCGCAAACTTCAGGAGTTGATACAAGTCTTCTCGTAACTTCAGAAGCTAATGCAAGTCTGCTCATAGTTTCATGGATATGGGCATGTAAGTACGCTCATAACTTCAGAAGTGTGTATAAGTCTACTCGTAACTTCAGAGGTTAAGTGGGTCTGTTCGTAACTTCAGTAGCATAAGCAAGTCTGTTCGTAACTTCAGGAGTTAATGCAAATCTGCTCGTAGTTTCATGGACGTGGGCATCTAGTTACGCTCATAACTTCAGAAGTGTGTACAAGTCTGCTCGTAACTTCAGAGGTTAAGTGGGTCTGTTCGTAACTTCAGTAGCATAAGCAAGTCTGTTCGTAACTTCAGGAGTTAATGCAAATCTGCTCGTAGTTTCATGGACGTGGGCATGTAGGTACTCTCATGTTTTGAACATGTTTAATAATGTTATGTGAATGTATTACGTAATTTGATAATGTAGAAGCTGTGAGAATATAGGTCAAAAGTTGCTAACAATGAGGTAACCTCGAGGCAATAATGAATTGGAAAGTTTAATAATGCTACTAGTAATTCTTGGAAACAATAATGTAATTTTTAAAACAGTTTATAAATAATCAATCAACAACCAGAAAAAGCTTAAGTTAAATAAAAAGTATTCTATTGGAGTAGGATTAGCCAATCAGAGACTTGACATAGATGAAATTTGCCAATTCAGGCAGTAAAAGTGAGTTGCTTGTAGACAGTGTTCCTAACTGGACGCGAGACGCCTCGAGAAGTTTAATACGTATCCAGTGTGAGACAAAAATTCATTACAGCGAGGATATTATAAAGTGTACGTGTTGAAAAAGTACAAGTAATTAATACATAATCTCACAGTTCTCTATGTCAGTGAAGTTTTATTTAATCATGTGAAGGATTAATAAAAGGAGTGAAGTAAAAATTATAATCTGTGTAAGTCTACATTCTTTAGCCGTAAGAGAAACATATTTCTACAAATCAATACTGACGCAGCCGAGGCAAACATAAATATATAATATTTAAAGAAACATTAAAATACAAAGTTGATTCTTAAAAGAATCACCGGAAATGAACATTGCGGCGAAGGCCACTGGAAACGTTTTACAATACGTGGTTGCAACTACTTCAAGTTCGGCTCCGCAACAGTAGAACTATAATACAACTCCTCCTAAAAATAACCTACTTCACAGTGAGTATGCTGTGAAACAGTATAACTAAACCTTTATTTGAGCAATAAGTATTATAATTAATTATTCTTTCAACAAACCGTGTGTCGGATACGGTTGGAAAGGCAGAATCAGACAATGCCAGAGCCACCCGCACGGGAAGCAGAAGATCCGTGGCTCAAATTCCGAATATGACATTGAATTTTTCAGTCAATAGTGGTTAACTATAAAGCCGGGGACTTAAAGTACTTGCGGCATTGCTAGTCGCCATTAGGTTCTCATCTCATAATCAATTTGAGATCTTCTTATAGTTTACCGGAACAACTGCCAATCATTGGTGAATTTGCAATATTGCCGGGATGTTGCATGGTAGCTCAGTTGGCATGAGCAACCGCACGGAAGAACCATGGTTCAAATCCCGTCTTTGACATTGAATTTCACAGTCTGATTCTGCCTTTCCAATATAATATTGTTTAACTGTTTCACAAGTTGCTCTGGTTTCAAATAAGATATCACGAGTTTGAGATAATGACATTATATACAGCTTGAATTTAATTATGACTACAGTTAAAGTACCTGCATTCTTGTAGTGTTTAATAAAACTGAATAAACAATAAAACATGCACGAAATCCTAACATAGATAAAAAAATACCTATATACTGAAATACCTACACAATTACCTGAACCTTCTTGGTATTAACCATTTTCAAAATTTTCTACGATAGTCTTTAAGTTTCTTAATTTAATTAATTAATGCTTTTTCTTTCCCATAAAACAAAGACGCTTCTATTATTACCTTCGACCAATAAAACGAAGGAAACATTACATTTCTGTCTGTTATTGCATGCATTACATTTTGTTTTTCATTTCTATAGCCACCTTTAACTGTTTTGGTAATATCGGGGCATTTTACTGAAACATTTGATGGTATTTAATTCTTTGAAGTTTTAGGTTAGGTTACTGTAGGTTTTCGTCTTTTTTAACTTATTTTCACACACATTCACTCTCACATCCACACTTCCAAACCCTATGGAGTGTAGGGAATAATCCTAATTAAAGAAATCTTCCCAATCTGGAATCAAACACGGGACCTGCGGGTGAGGAGTCAGCTCGATGACCACTCGACCACAGAGTGCATTGCATCGTATTTATTTGTACAATTTATATACAATGAGGGCGGCGTCGTGACCGAGTGGTTAGACCGCTCGCCTCCCACCGAGGCGGCCCGGGTTCAATCCCAGGGACCTGCATGTGGGATTTGTGGTGGACGAAGCGGCGTCTGGGCGGGTTTTCTCCGGGTTCTCCGGTTTCCCCCGCCATTCATTCCACCAACTGCTCCATCATCACCTTTCCTTTCATCCATTTCACCAACATTTCGATTCATCTACTTCCTTCATCCCATACCAGGCATCGGGCTGATCACCCATCCTGGATGCTCTGTCTGATCCATGAGTGTCTGCCCCTCGACGGGCCTCTGACCCCAGGCACCCGCTTGTAAGTCCTGGGGGGTGTAAGTCCTACATAAGAGGAGGGTAGACAGATAATGAATGAAACAACCTTAGTACATATAGTGCTTTTAATAAAGCAAGCATACTTTGGGTAGTAATATACCCTGCTTTAAATCAAACTAGATCAATAAAACGATGCATTCAGCTATCTTCAAAGTTTGTTTGCTATATAAAAGTTTTCAAAAAGTGGAAAGTGGCTGGCCATAGCTCTACTCAGGTGATAGATATCAAATACTACTGAAATAATTTATTTCTTCTAATCTTTCTATACTTTGCCTTAGTCGTAAAATAAGTTATGCACTTAGAAATGTGGATGCACTACCATGATAGCGACCGAAGTTTGGTAAACGTGACCTTATTTATTTCCTCTACATATAACATTTCCTCTGAATAACTATATCCACATACCGCATACCGCAAATAAACATTGGGGAGAAAACAATAAATTAACATTAGAATCACACCCCTCCTAACAGATAAGGGTAGCCGAATCCTTTTATGGATCGGATCCTGGGAGTTTGATAGCGTGCCAAAATCCCTGGATAACTGCAGAATATTCGTCCTCAAAACGGAGCGCTTACGCTGTTTCTCTGTTTGATCTGGATATAGTGTGCGCTCTATACGTGATAAATAACAAAAAAACAATGCAACTTAAAACGTATAACTCGACATATTAAAATAGAAATGCGATGTCCAATGCATATACAATGTTTACCATACTCGCATACCCTAAATGCTATTCTACCGTGCGAGTGGTTTTCTTGTAATGTTGATGCTTGTGATGTTTGTTTACATCACGTGTTGAAGCCATCTTGTGACGTCATTCATTTGTTTGGTTTGTCGCTCCATCTTGTGTTAGCAATTTGCATCAGTGTTAGTGTTCGAAAGAATGCGACTGTTATTTGATTTAAATTTTGTTTACTGTCCTCCGGCTAGCTATTATCTCTCGGTCGAACATGTGTCTTGATCAGGGTTGTGTAAACGGAAAGGAATCTTTTATCCAAATATAACACTGATGAAGAAATTTGTTTTATAATTTTATTGTCGAACACGTTAACTATCACATTTATACATTGATCTTAACACTCGCCAAACTGAAACTGTTTTAATAACTTCATTACTAATCACTCTTAATTCGCGTACTTCAACTTTGTGTATAATTAACTTTATAATACTTTAGATTTTCGTAACTTGTGAATCTATAGCCAACGTATCTCATACAAATATTTTGACGAACTGACGAACTAAAGACGACGTGTAGTGTACACAGATTTTTGATGAACTGACAGACTGAAGGCGACGTGTAATGTATTGAGATTTTCGATGAACTGCCCGCGATCTACCTCTGACTTGGCTTTTTATACACCCACTCCCTGATATGCCTAAAGATTATACCTGAGTTACTATTGGCTAATAAAACGCGCCAACATTAGCGTCTATTTAAATATCCAATGAAAATTATGAATACATATGCTTTAGGGAGAAAATATTCCAGAAGGTTCTCAACGGAAAAACGCGCCAACATTACGTAACTTCCCCGTTTCCAATAATGATAAACAGCTCACCCCCTCGCTGCATTATTGCGGGCTATTATTGACAGTTTCAGTAAGGCCGTATAAACTTATTTCCAAATAATAATTACAATTAATAAACATCTGAAATCAATGTCACATAAAAATGCATATTCATATTACAATCATTATTTACATTTAAGTAATTTGTGATACAAATTACTGCATCAACCGAAGCTGCATTTTCAAATGAAGAAAGATTTTTCCTCAGAGAAAACATTTTGTTGTACATAAGGCAGTGTTTATGAAGTTGTTTACTAATCTGCTGCTGCTTACATTTGCCCTCTATAAATCCAAAATATCTCTCTGCATCTCTTGCGTTAAACACTGAAGAGTTTGGACTGTGGACTCTCTGGTTGCTGCGGTTTGCTAATGGTACTTCACTTTCATTTTCTGCTTCATATAAACCCACGAATTCGTTGTAAATACAGATCCTAAATTATAGAATGATTTAAAACTTATGCATGTGTTTCCATTGTAATGCAGCATTCGTGTTTTGATGTTCAGTATCTATTATAAACGAAGTATAAATCCTAGTTAATGCATAATATGTTTCACACTGTAAGGCAAGAGGATAGAATTTGGTATAAATATTGTAATTTAAAACAATTTTTTTGTGGCTTTGAAATACATTTTGTGGAGTTCTAGCACAGATAAGCAAGCTTGACATTATTCAATGCATGCAAGTTTTTCGTAAAAAATATTGATATATACTACGAACTTCTTTGAAATAGGAGAGTGCCATTCGACAGCACAAATCTGATGTGTTACACTCATATACTTTCTCTTCTCTTTTACAAACTATTTTTGTAAACGCTTATTCTCCCTCTACTTCATGTTAATCGACATAAACATTTACGGAAACTATCTTATTGCTAATTTTCTTGTAGGTGCAAGGGGAATATGGTAGGCCTTAAGCGATAGTCAAATCTTTTAAAAGCTGGTTGCTATGTGGAGTATTTCATTCTCTTTGCATGTCTGGGAGAAACAAAACGAATAACGAATACCCATTTGAGAAAAAGTATAAGTATTGGAAAATTCAAACAAATAACAAGGAATATCTCGGAGATGGTTCACGCCACAAAAAAACCTATATGACATAAATTATGTGTTATGAGATGATATACATTTTTTGTGTAGAAAAAGGTTTGTCTATTTCTTTCAGTTTACCAGCTCTGTAAAACCAATTCAGAATGAAGAGGGCATTTGGGAATATTCCCAGAAAATTCGAAATTCAATATATACATTTCATTTGTTATGAAAATGTCTTAAATATATGATATTATAATCAAAATCGTTAGAGCCACTTTTGAGAAAATAAAAATTTTCTAGACATACTCCATGTAAAGAGTAGTTGTGGTGGGGGATTTTCTCGAAAATCTTCGTGTCGTATCTTTGAAAGATACTGAATTTAAATACCAACTTTGGCATTTATCCGACTTTTCGTTTTTGAGTTATGCTGTTCACAGAAACACAGACACGTAGAGCAGTTTGGTGTTCATTATTTAGAAAGTAAGGTAAAAATACAACGTTCCAAATTATCCTTAAGAATGGTTTAGATGTATGAATTTAAGGGATATCGTGTACCCGGAATTTTTTATTCCGTTACATAATTCTTGTTCCAAAGCATATCTTTAGGTGACGTTGCTATAATCACGAAATAGCCCTCTAGTTACAAGGGATAATAAATATTCATACCGAATAGGAAAACATAATCCATTCTTCATAAGGAATGCTTATAACTCGGTGTAAGTCTTATTCATTTTTTAATTAGGGTCTGTAAGAATTAAGTTACTTTCATTTTATTAATGCCGTAATCATGCCATTTTCGTATCGCAAATAAATAAAAATATTTCAGAGAATGCATAGTTTTGCACCAAGAAGATGCAATACCCTAGTGGTGATAAAAACCAAAAAAAAGAAACGTTTTGCTTATAATAGATCAGTATAAGCTTGGGAGAACCATAGTGTGAACAATCAGCACTATTTCCCAAAACATGTAAATATAATGCTGTAAAAGTGCTGAAAATAAAAAAAAATCTGTTTAGTAAAATATTTCAATAATAGCATCACCACTGCAAACTAAAAATTAAATTGAGTTTTATTTATGGGCGCTCTTTAACTGCTGTGGTCCTTAGCGTCCCATTTTATATTGAGCGTGAAAGACCAGTAATTTTGCTGAGGCATCTATCAGGCTTGAGGTTCTTTTACGTGCCGTAAATCTACGACACGGGACCACGGCTATAATTTCCCTTCCGAAGGAATCCATGCTAAGGATTTTTATGCCGAAAACATCCATCGCCCTACGAGGGTTTGAACCCGTGACATCGGGAATTAGAGGCTAGCTTGTAACCATTACATCACGGAGGGCGACAGTGCAAACTAAGAAAAATTGTTAATAAAATATTTGAAAATCCACTGCAGAGGTACAACAAATGCACACACACAAATGATTAGTAAAATATTTCAGTAATAAAGTCTTACAAATAGCGAAAGCCAAATCAAGCAAACTGAAACTTTCAATAATTGATAGAAGCAGCACGAAAGCAAACAAGGTGTATTTATTTACTCTTAAGGAATTTCAATAAGAACTGAAATCATTAAAACTGAAAAAAGAAGTGAGTATAAAGGTTTCACTGAACAGATTTAAAGGAAAGGTAACTACACAGAAACAAAAGTGGTTTGCACAATAATTGAATATAGGTGATTCGTAAAATATATAACGCTTTAGAAGTAGCTAAACTGCAAACAAGAAGAATTGATTTGTAAAAATAATGTAGAAGGCTTTTGAAACACCACAGCTGCAAACGAAAAAAGTAATTTTTAAAATGTATAAAGCAACAGAATTTTTACTGCTGCAAAAAAGAAAGACGATTTGTAAAATGTATAAAACTTTAGAAGTGCAACATCTGCAAAACACGGAAAAAAACCTTGAGAAATATATAAGATTTGAAAGTACAACAAATACTAACTAAGAAACGTAATCTGTAAACTATATAAAGATTTGGATCCACACATTTCTGAAAAAAAACAAAAGCCTTTAGTAAAATATGTAATTCTTAAGTAGAAATATAACTTCGAACTAAGTAAAGCGATTTGTAAGAACATAAAGCTTTACCAGTACCACAATAACAAACATCGAAACGTGATTCATAAAATATATAAAACTTTAGAAGTACCACAATTACAACCATCGAAACGTGATTCATAAAATATATACAGGTTTTGAAGTACCACAGTAATAAACATCGAAACGTGATTCATAAAATATATATAAAACTTTAGAAGTACCACAATTAGAACCAACGAAAGGTATTTCTAAAATATATAAGGCTTTAGAAGTACCACAACTACAAACAAAGAAGACTGATTTATGAAATTTGTAAAGCTTTTTTGTACCACAACTACAAACAAAGAAGACTGATTTGTGAAATTTATAAAGCTTTTTTGTACCTCAACTACAAACAAAAAAGAGTGGTTTCTGAAATATATAAAGCTTTAGAAGTACTACAGCTACAAACAAACAAACAAGTGTAATTTGTGAAATATATAAAGCTTTAAAATTACTACAGCTGCAAACAAAGAAGTTTTATTTTTGAAATATATTAAGCTTAAGAAGTACCAGAGCTACAAAACAGAATCTATTTGTGAAATACAAAAAGCTTTAGAATTACCACAGCTGCAAACAAAGAAGTTTAATTTGTGAAATATATACAGCTTTAGAAGTACCACAACTACAAACAAAGAAGAGTGATTTGTGAAATTTATAAAGCTTCTTTGTAACACAACTACGAACAAAGAAGAGTGACTTTTTAAGTATATAAAGCTTTTTAATACCACAACTACAAACAAAAAAGAGTGATTTGTGAAATTTATAAAGCTTTTTTGTACCGCAACCACAAACAAAGAAGACTGATTTGTGAAAGTTATAAAGCTTTTTGTACCACAACTACAAACAAAGAAGACAGATTTCTGAAATTTATAAAGCTTTTTGTACCACAACTACAAACAGAGAAGAGTGATTTGTGGAATATATAAAGCTTTTTTGTACCACAACCACAAACAAAAAAGAGTGATTTGTGGAGTATATAAAGGTTTTTTGTACCACAACTACAAACAAAGAAGAGTGATTTATGAAATTTATAAAGCTTTTTTGTACCACAACAACAAAGAAAGAAGTATGAATTCTGAAATATATAAAGCTATAGAAGTGCCACAACTACAAACAAAGAAGTGTGATTTGTGAAATATATAAGGCTTTAGCTGTACCACAACTACAAACGAAGAAGTATGAATTCTGAAATATATAAAGCTTTTTGTACCACAACTGCAAAGAAAGAAGTATGAATTCTGAAATATATAAAGCTTTAGAAGTACCACAACTACAAACAAAGAAGAGTGATTTGTGAAATGTATAACGCTTTAGAAGTACCACAACTACAAACAAAGAAGAGTGATTAGTGAAATATATAAGACTTTAGATGTACCACAACTACAAACAAAGAAGTATGAATTCTGAAATATATAAAGCTTTAGAAGTACTAATACTACAAAGAAGTATGGTTTGTGAAATATATAAAGCTTTAGAAGCACTACAACTACAAACAAAGAAGCGTTATTTGTGAAATATATAAAGCTTTAGAAGTACTAATACTACAAACAAAGAAGTATGGTTTCTGAAATATATAAAGCTTTAGAAGTACCACAGCTACAAACAGAGAAGTATGAATTCTGAAATATATAAAGCTTTAGAAGCACTACAACTACAAACAAAGAAGCGTTATTTGTGAAACATATAAAGCTTTAGAAGTACCACAACTACAACCAGAGAAGTATGAATTCTGAAATATATAAAGCTTTAGAAGTACTAATACTACAAACAAAGAATTATGATTTGTGAAATATATAAAGCTTTAGAAGTACCACAACTACAAACAGAGAAGCGTTATTTGTGAAACATATAAAGCTTTATAAGTACCACAACTACAAACAGAGAAGCGTTATTTGTGAAACATATAAAGCTTTATATGTACCACAACTACAAACAGAGAAGCATGGTTTGTGAAATGTATAAATCTTTAGAAGCACTACAACTACAAACAAAGAAGCGTTATTGCTTTATAAGTACCACAACTACAAATAGAGAAGCATGTTTTGTGAAATGTATAAATCTTTAGAAGCACTGCAACTACAAACAAAGAACCGTTATTTGTGAAATATATAAAGCTTTATAAGTACCGCAACTACAAACAGAGAAGTATGAATTCTGAAATATATAATGCTTTATAAGCACCACAACTACAAACAGAGAAGTATGAATTCTGAAATATATAAAGCTTTAGAAGCACTACAACTACAAACAAAGAAGCCTTATTTGTGAAATATATAAAGCTTTGGAAGTACCACAGCTACAAACAAAGAAGTGTGATTTGTGAAATATAGAAGGCTTTAGAAGTACCACATCCAGTCTTTGGCATTAAGGATTGATTTAGGAGAGTTTCACACCAGCCTTATGGAGAGCCTAGAAATTGAAGTAAAGGAAAACCTCAAGTCTATCGTACGCATCACGTACTGCAAGAGACCATCATCTCTAGTACACTCTTACATTTTTTCCCATCAACAACATAGAAAATTCTACAGAATCAACACAACCCTCAGTTCTTTTAACTCCTCTCTAAGAACTTCAAGGAACTAAAATTACTCTGCCTTATTCCCTTGTTTCATAGATTCAATTTATATACCATTGAGTCTCACATGTCGCTTATGGATACTTCACTGGCTAGATAAGGAAAATCTTCAGATAGTGTTTCTTACAACGGCTGTTTAACGAATTGCGTACACTGTATTCAAAACACATTCATATCTCCACTGATGTATCCAGACTTGATGGTTATAACGGATGTGCAACGGTATTCCCTGATTACGCCATACAATATAGTCTTCTCAACTATCTATCTGTCTGTTCTTATGTATTGTTCGCAATTCAACTTATATATACATATACTTAAATATATACTGGAATATATGCTTAAAAAAGATAACCCACATAATTTCATAATATTTTCCGAATCGTTGAGTGCTTTAACATTCCTTCAACAAACATCAAAGTCCCAAAATTTTGTTAAAGAACTTCAGAAAGTCCACAACCAAATACTAATCTCAGATAAATTAGTATCATTCTCCTGGACTCCGTCTTATGTCAGAATTCTGGGAAATGAATCAGCTGTACAGGCAGCCAAAGAAGCCACCAAACATCCCCTTCAGGACATCAAGATCCCACAAACAGATTTCCTGAACTTCACCAAAAATACTTGCATTAATCAATGGGGACAAGCATGGAAAGCCACATCTAGAAGCAAGTTACACGCTGTCTACATTTACGAGTTCAAATTTCAACACTATCATTTCAACATCAAAGATGAAATTGTATTTATTCGACTACATATTGAACATCCTTCTATAACGCAAAAACATCTCTTCAACCATGACCTTCCTCATCCTGTGTGCGACCTCAGCAGATCCAATCTCACAGTTCATCATCTTGTTAAAGCCTGCCGTCGCTATGTACAACACAAAAATATGTGACATCCCCAACAGACAACCAGACGCCCTAAATTCAGCACAACAAAGAACTTTAAACTTTATGAAAATGACAAAATAGGATAACAATGTATAGTACACATATCTAGAGAATTTAATGTTGTATGTACTATTGCTAATCAAAATATTTTCATTGCAATCTTGTTCTGTATTCTAACGTAGTTGAGACATGACTTTAAAGTTGAAGCTAGAATAAAGACATATAATATATAACTACACACAAAGAAGAGTTATTTGTGAAATATATAAAGCTTTAGAAGTACCAAACTACAAACAAATTCCTAACTTGTAAAATATATAATGCTTAAAAAGTGCCACATGTACAAACATCAAAAAGTGATTCATAAAATATATAGATTTGGAAGCACCACAGCCATAAACAACGAAACGTGATAATAAAATATACAAAAATTTAGGAACACCATACTATAAAGAAGAAACGTGCTTCATAAAATATATAAAGGTTTAGAAGCAGCACAACTATAAAAAGTGATATGTGATTATAAAATATATAACATTTAGAAGGATCACAACAACCACAACAAAACATAATTTATGAAAGTACAAAATACTTAGTAGTTGCACAACTATAAATAACAAAACGTGAAGATTAAACATATAAAGGTTTACAAACATCACAACAGCTCAAAAGAACGAAACATGATTTATAAAATATATTAAGATTTAGAAGTAGCACAACTATAAAAAACAAAAGGTGATCATAAAATATATAACGATTTAGAAGCACTACAACCATAAGCTACGAAAAGTGATCCATAAAATATATGACTTAGAAGTATCACAACTATAAAAAGGGAAGCGTGGTCCATAAAATATATAAATATTTAGAAGCAGCACAACTACAAATATCAAAATTTTATTCATAAATATAAAAAAATTAAAAGGCAACATGACCTTAAAAAACGAAACGGGATCATAAAATGCATAAAGATTTAGAAGAAACATAACGATAAACGACGAAACGTGAGCATAAAATGTATAAAGATTTAGAGGCACCACAACTATAAAAATCGAAACGTGATCATGAAGTACATAAAGATATAGAACTACCGCAGCTACAAATAGCTAAAGGTGCTTCATAAGATATATAAGGTTTTAGAAGTAACACAACTATAAACAAAGAAACGTGATCATAAAATATACAAGATTTTGAAAGTATCACAACTATAAACAACGAATTGTGGTTTATAATAAATGTAAAGGTTTAGAGGCAGCACAACTATAAAAGGCAAAACATGATCGTAAATTATACAAGGATTTAGATGTATGACAACTATAAACAACGAAACGTGATTCATAAAATATATAAAGATATAGAAGCACCACAACTATAAACAACAAAAGTGGATCATAAAATATGTTAAGGTTTAGAAGCGGCACAACTACAAAGCGCCAAACATGATAATACAGTATACAATGATTAGGAAGTATCACATCTATAAACAATGAAACGTGATCATAAAATAAATAAAGATTTAGAAGTGTCACAACTGTAAATAAAAAACGAATCGTAATCCATAAAATATATAAAGCTTTAGAAGTACCACAACTACAATGAGCTAAAGTGCTTAATAAAATATATAAACATTTAGAAGTTTCACAACTATAAACAACGAAACGTGATCATAAAGTACATAAAGATTTAGAAGTACCACAACTGCTAATAGCTAAAAGTGCTTCATAAAGTATATAAAGATTTAGACGTTTCGCAACTATAAACAACGAAACATGATCATAAAGTACATAAAGATTTAAAAGTACCACAACTACAAATAGCTAAAAGTGCTTTATAAAGTATATAAAGATTTAGAAGTTTCACAACTATAAACAACGAAACGTGATTATAAAATACATAAAGATTTAGAAGTACCACAACTATAATCAACGTAATGTGGTTCATAAAATATGTAAAGTTTTAGAAGTTTCACAACTATAAACAACGAAACGTGATCATCAAATACATAAAAATTTAGAATTATCACAACTATAATCAACGAAACGTGATCATAAAGTATATAAAGATATAGAAGCACCACAACTATCAGAAAGGAAATGCTGTCCATAAAATGTGTAAAGGTTTAGAAGTAGCAGACCTATAAAGGTCGAAACGTGATTGTTAAATATATAAAGATTTAGAAGTAACACAACTATGAACAACGTAGCGTGGTTTATAACATATGCACAGTATTAGAAGCATAACAAGCTATAAACAACGAAACGTGGTTAATAAAATATGTAAAGATTTAGAGGTAGCACAACTATAAAAGGTGAATCGTGATCATAAAATATACAAGGATTTAGAAGTAGTACAACTATGAACAACGAAACGTGATTCATAACAGATGAACAGAGTTAGAAGCACCACACCTATAAATAACGAAACGTTGTTCATAAAATATATAAAGGTTTAGAATAGCACAACGTGATCATAAAATATACAAAGATTTAGAATTACCAGAACTATAAACAACGAAATATGATTTATAAAATACATAAAAACAAGGGAACGTGGGCATAAACTACGTAAGGATTTAGAAGCACCACAACTACAAATAAAACGAAAAGTGTTTGATAAAGTATGTAAAGATTAGAAGTACCACAACTACAAACAACCCAAAGTGATTCCTGTTGTTGATTTTCTTCTTCTTCGACATAAGACTTAGACCTAATGGCCTGTTTCGACCCCATTGACGAAGACTCCAGGTTCATCCAGATATGTTATGTACAGGGTGGACCACTTAAGTTGAGACTGTACAATATCTCCGAAACTAAGCGTTGTGAAAAGAAATGTCTTGAATAAACGTTGCTTGAAATTATGGGGAAACAAATTCTATTAGTCGTGTTTCGTTTGAAGGATGCTGTAATGGTCATTTCATGGACAATTTAATTTGACGCCAATTGTAGTTTAGCAACTTTTATTTCAGACATTTCTTTCTACAAGGCTTTGTTTTGGAGATATTGTACATTTTCAACATAAATGCTCCACTCTGTATATCCAAGATAGGTGAAAGAATTTACTCTTTCCAACATCTGTGAATCTAAACAAAATTTGCTACGTTAGGGCATTTTCCGTGTAAAACAATTATTTTTGTTTTTTCTGTATTAGTGTTCCTATTACACTTGATGACAATTTTGTTGAACTTACGTGCTGAATATTGTAATTCATCCTCAGATGGTGCCACTAATAATACATCATCTGCAAAGTGTAACGTGTTTAATTTCATATTTCTACTTAATTGTATACATTACATGGGGTTGCTCTCTCCATTCTCCATCAGATTCGTATATGTGGTAAATAAAAGCGTTAGAGGACATCCTTGTCTCACCCCTGTATTGATTTCCTGTTATTGTAATATTTATTGGTTCCTCTTATTGCAATTAAATTTAATTTGTAAGTGTTATATACGTTCAATGCAATTTGTTGGGGGACCTGATCTTTGGCTAATATTTTCAACGGTTGGTTTCTATGCACTTTATCAAAAGCATTATCAAAATCTAAAAAATCGATATATGATTCATAAGCTATGTAAAGCTTTAGAAGTACCACAGTCGGAATCAGAGTGATGCGGCTCGTAGTATGTTTTCACTATAAAGCAAACAACATTGTGCTCTGTTAATACTTTGCTTTATTTTCGTATACTGTCGCGACATCTTAGATATTTGAAGTAGTACAAACAAACTTTGTACTTTGTTTGTACTTTTGCTCCTATATTTTCTTTCTGTTCATTATTCTGTTTCTTTAGTGTTCATCTTGATTCTATAGCATATTAGTACCATATGGACTTTTGGGGGTCACAGAAAGCGTGCAGCAACCGGCATTTGTCTGTGTGTCCACTATAAGAAATCCAGGTCAGTTTGATCACGATTGCGAGCGTCAGCATTATCATAGAGCCATCTGTTTTGAGCTTTTTATTCCTTTTTTATATAACGTTTTACGAATACTTAAAATGGCTTTATAATAATTGCCGATAGAGTGTACAAATGTCCTAAGTGCGTTTGTGGTTACATTTTCTCTAGAAGCATTCATACATTCTAGAGCAATATTGCTCAAGTAGGTCATTACAGTATCTCGATTTAGTTTTAAGGTTATTTAATCCAGAATGTCGCTACAATGGCAACACTGCAACTTCGCCGTAGCAAGCCGTTAATTGGAATGTTAAGCCACAACTGAGCGGAAGTTTCCCTTCCCCTTCCCGCTTTACCTCATCATCCCGCCAATAATGCTATATCAGATAATATTGCTGGAAACTTCAACGGAAATCCCCCCGCTATTCTGGGACGTGGAAATCTCATTGAAGCCCTCTGCACCAAGATTCCGAGGTAATAGCGTTGCATAATAGCAGCTGCTGTTCTGCAGGGCTGGTTGAACCTATTCATGGGACATATTCTAAGGTTACTCCTTAGTATGCTGTAATGACAGGTGAACAAGAAAGTGCATTAATTTCTGCGTGAATAAATTTCATTTGAATATATATATGTACCAAATCAAAATTTTTTGTCAACCTTCCAATGTGCTGTCCTTTTGAAATAGATTCACTGAAGTTTCGTGCTTGATCACACTTATTTCATTCCCAAAATACTGTTCGTAGAATTTTACGGGCTATTCCATTTCTAAGTATGTATTTAAGGTCGCAGAATTCAATGATTTTACCTTGTAACCCCAAATATTACAGGAATAAATTACATTAAGCATAAAATCAATAATGGAGCAACAAAGACTATTGCTGGAATATACATAGATAAATGCATGACAAATCATTAATGAATACAAAGTAAAGTGTTACAATTTAAATCGATTTATATATAGAAATATCTTTACAATAACGGAAAATATTATGAAAGCACATTGGATTATTCAGAGCTGTAGTAATTTCTGATATTCTGTATTTATTCTTAAAAGTACTCTACTGTGGTTGACTCAGGAGAATGGCTTTGTCCTTGAACTGCAAACTCGCAGCGGAGTGGGGAGCTTCGGCTACAATGCAAACAGTGTAAAACCAGAAGTTCAAAAGTAATGTCAGCAAGTGCAATCGAACTGTAAAGTTGTACATATGTATTATTATGATTATATTGCTTCACAGGTATGCAGGTTTTATAGGTTTACTTATTGACAGTATGATTATAATTGTTTTGTTTGATGCATAATATAATGTATTACTGATGCTACTTCGCGTAATATTTATTGTTTCGGGAAAGAAAGGTTAAATTACATTTGGAATAGGGTGTTCCCGAACGGGAACAACAATAGAGGAAAGGATCAGGTTTGCTTATGTCAACCACAGGGTCACAACTAAACTCCTGAGTCAAACACAGTATGTGATGCAATCTGTAAGGATGTTGTTTACTGTTAGGAATGTTCTACAGGAGCTGCATGCTGTCTGCTCTTCTTTGTATATCAGATAGAAGTGAGTTAATTTGATGTAACCAATTCTTAATCTTGCCAATGATCTCTTCTTTGAGCTTATATATATGGATGGCATGTATTCATGTAGAATTACACTGCCACTTTCATTGTAATACGTAGTCTATAGCAGTACATCTCTGTGAACAATATAGATGTTTTGGGTTGACGAGATTTGAATGCTTTTTTACTTTCTCTACTACGTATAGTAAGTAGGGGAAGTATTGTATTCCACCCAAAAATTCGATACCGAGATTTCACCGGAAATATATGTTTAGTGACCCCCTGAATCCAAAAAAAGCATTTTTGGAAACATGTCCATGTGTGTCTGCGTGTGTGACTGTGAACAGCATAACTCAGAAACGAACAGTCGGATAAATAACATAATTGGTGTTTAGTTTCAGTACTTTACAAGTATACGACACGGAGATTTTCAAGAAAATCCCCTACCCCAAACTACCCTTTACATGAAACATTTTTCCAAATTTTTAATTTTCTAAAAATGGCTGTAACAATTTTTTATTAAAGTACCATATATTTAAGATATTTATATGACAAATAAAATGTATATCTTGAATTTTCTGGGAACAGCCTGCGAAGTTCTCTTCATTTGGAAGGAATTTTATATAATCTTGTATAACTGGTACATCTTAGGCGATAGACGAAAACGTACAACACAGAAATGTAGACTTCTTTAAAACACCCAATCTACTTCAAATAATTTTTTCTGTAGCATAAGCTGTTTTCTTAGATATCGTTATTAATGGTTCGAATTTTTCATTAAATGGCCAATCTCTTGAAGTCTTGCCAATTGCTTCTTGCAATTGTATGGAAAGGGTATGGACTTTTAAGGCCAACATAAAGCATCCAGTTCTTAAACATTTGATTATCGTTGTTCTCTTTATGTTAATAACGAAATGTGTAATATAGCTATTTCTGCAAAGGCTTATTTGGATTAAAACGAAGTAGATATAAAAGTAAGTTAGAATAGTTTTTATACTCACTAATAAACGCAATTCATGTGAATGTATCGCATCAGATTTTTATAACTGTGCTAATAAGGAAATGTATTTAAACAAACTATTCTCTAAAGCAATGTGTTGATGGTACAATAACTCAATTCGTTTGTACTACATAAATTTTTATGCAGTAGGCGTGCTCTTGTTTCTCCATTTCCACAGTATCTCTAGAACGATTAGTTGTTCGCCCTCGGTATCATAACAGAGTAACTGATTAATGGTCAAACCATTGTGCAAGGATTTAAATTTAAAAGAATGTATACAATAAGGAATAAAAACTAAGACAAGAGTATGCATCCTTTAACCTCAATGCACCGTAAGGGTTAAAGATAAAGAAAACTCTTTGCTGTTGACATAGCAGTTAAACAAGGTGACCCAATCTACCCCAAACTGTTCACATGTTTGCCGGAAGAACGTACTCCGGAAATTATTCCGTAAAATTAAATATAGAGCCACTATTATTGGCAGACGACCAGCCAACTTGAGCTTTGAGGTTGGCATATTTTTCTTTTTTTTCATCCGTTCTGACGGGAACTTGAGCATGAGTTTAGCATTTAGAGCAAGAATATATGCCTCATCTTGAAGGAGAGCAAAATTCCAGTACCTCTACGAATAATCATATTTAGCTGACTCCAAATAAAACACAGATCGGCAAGTTAAGGAACAATACCATCATCGGAGATATTCAGCAGCCGAAAATGTGCCTTACTGGCCAATGCAATCACTACAATTTGAAGTTTGAAAATCTGGAGACCTGCTTACTTTCAACTTAACGTTTAAAGTCTGCCACAAGAAGATAGAGAGAAAAATGCTATACATTTCCCTGAAAAAATGCTATACATTTCAGCGGTCTCTGACAGTCAACAGATGAGATCGGCGTGTACGTTTTTGTGCTGTACATGTCCCTTCACGTTTCCACTTCACTATCACATCAGAAACAGTGAACCTACGGATGTTTAGGAGTGCGTAAATCTCACGTACAGACTTCTGACACAAGTGACACACAATCACCTGACCACGTTCGAAGTCCGTGAGTTTCACGGAGCGTCCCATTCTGTTGTTTCACGATGTTTAGTGAGTACTGAGGTCGCGGATAATGAGTACCAGGCAGTAGGTGGAAGCACAATGCACCTAAGATGAAAAACGTATGTTTGTGGGGGTGTCCGGATACTTTTGATCACATAGTGTACAACTTGTTCATTTTGCCTTAGAACATAGGAATTAAAATGCTTTTACTAAATAATTTTACTAATCATTGCTTCTGTTATTTGTTTTATGATACAATAAAATTAATAATGTCTCGCCATATTAAAATTCATATTTGTTATTAATGATCTGATTAGCAGTAATGTATTATCATAGAAGCAATATAGTTCCATAAAACAATATGGTTACAACACTTCAAAGCAATTTGTATCGCAAAGTTATTCTCCTTCAATTACAGGAAACGTCACTGAGGTTACAAACCGGGCTGCTGCTCAGTTTACCTTGTGGCAACGCTATTGGGAGTGGAGCAGGTAGAGCCGGATGCCTAGAGATGCGCATTGACGATGCTGTTATACACCATAATGACAGTGTTGGCGAGGAGCCTTTGTGAACATTTGCAGGATTGACTGACTGTTAGGTTACCAGAGAGTGAAAACCCAGAGAATGCAGTGCTGTGCTCAACTCTATATTCCTTCATGATCTGTAGGTGACATTTTTGACTTCCAATCTAGAGGCCTCGAGTTCAAATATTGGTTTAAGTGAATTGCCTGAATTAGATTTCTCGGGGTTATCCTTTATTCTCCTAAGAAATATGTCAGGTAGCTCCCAACTCAGCGGATCATTTGAGCATCATCCCAACCATTTCATTTACACAGTGTGAGTTATTCAAAGGGGTGTCACTTTGGAGGCCTCTTCTCTTCACGGACCACTTGCTTCATTCATTCAGAGAGGCAGGCAGACAGAAATCAACATATTTGAACATACTCGTTGCTTTGTTACTCGTTGGGGCAAGTAGCGCGAAAACGTCAAATGAGCAGCGTCGCTGCGCCTAAACAAATGGCATGGTATTAATGCAGTTACACGTGAGGGAAATTACCTAATCAGGGAGCGGAAAAAAAGGACAAACGAAGCAGGCCTGCATTAAATTTTAGCCTTGGTGAACACAAAGCGAACTACTCTAAACAAATGATACAGGTTGGCGCCGAGCAGAGCACAAAGGCTTTACGTCTTCAGTACGTGGCAATGTTATGCAGAATAAAATAAAATTGGTAAATGGAAGTTTGTCATCAATAACGTTTACCCTGCACTCCTTTTGTCCACCACATAGAAGTTAAGATAATCTTGGGCCGCGTCATTATGAAGTCTGACTCTTGATACACAAGAATACCTTCTACTCTGACCCATGGTATTTCGTGGTTTTCCCCGGGTTAGCTGGCAAATTCCTTCTATCACGACTGCCCCTCATTTCCTGTACCCATCATCTTCCTTAGTCTCTGTTTTAGGGTTGTAGGACCGGGCGACGCCTTACGGCGGGTTGCGGCTGGGCAGTGGCTATGCGCTCTGTAGAGCCTTCCTCCCTGGCGTAGTTGCGGGACTGTTCCGGGCGGCCACTTCGGTTGGGGAACCGCCGGGGTTCAGGTGCTTGTGGGTGAGCCCGGGGGCGAAGGATACCTTCATCTGGAAAGGTTACGAATCCGTGCATGTCTGCCCCCGCTACCACCCGGATCTGGTCACTGTTCGGATCTTTCCCCTCAAACCTCCCTCCCAGGGGTCACGGTAGAAGTAAAAAGGGCCGTTGCGACCTACTTGAGGTGCCCTGCTCCCGTTGAGGGGCCCCTCCATACGTTTACTTTTATACCGTGGTAATTCTATCAAGACCTCTCTGCCCCTGTCATGTGAACGTATGAGTTTGGCTGGTTGTAGCGTAGTTCTCTAAAGCAGCTGTGTACAAAACATGTGTCACAGTTCGTGGGAATAATCCAGGCTATGCATGCTGGTAGTTAGTAGTGCGAGTTTTTTCTGTTGCTTAGCAAAGCCGGGTCCACCACGAGCACACAGTCAGACGCGGTATATCCACACAAATCACAGTATTACCGCGGAGTAGACCACAAGCGGACATGCAGTCAGTACACGGGAACGCCCCGATTCTTCTGACTCTGTGTTTTCTTTGTTTATCCTGTGTTTTTCCTTCTCCTTATCATCTGTGTTCCACACTAGGCCTGGGTGGACCAATTTCTTATTGGTTTGAATTGAGTCCGACACACCCACATTAGCCCATTACCAAAGGTCGGGCCTAGATGAGTGGTGAACGGGAAGGAGTACGGAAACATTTCACTTGAATGGCTAGAAGGCATGCTTCGCAATAACGGTCCACACCAGCTTCTGGATGAGTCCGTCTCGTATTGGTTTGATGTCAAACATCTGGATCCCAAACAATAACCTATGAACAGAAGTTGGTTTCAGACTCAGGAGCAAAGAAATAGGGAGGAGTAAGACAAATATTAAGTGGAATGCTAGAGCTAGGCAAGGAATGGGACTGGGCGTGGCAGAGACAATTAATATTTCTTTATCAACATAAACCACTGCGTATTCTATCGGCAGGATTCCATACATTCGACTGTACATCATAGCATTCGGTGACGAGTGAAAGCTTCAGTTCTCATAGTGTGTTAAATTTAGTGATGAACTGTAACATCCCATGTGCATAAACTTTGACATTTTATATAGAATGTAAAGCGTCATTACAAGACACAAAATCAAAGTCAAACTACCTTCTCCACAACTTATTTTCAGAGTTTATATAGGATAAAAGTTCTTATAGATTTTTCTACTAGTTACTTAAGTAGAGGAAGACAAAGTATTGTATTCCATACAAAACCAATACAGATTTCAATGGAAACCTGCGTTTTAAGGATACCCAAATCCAAAAACACATTTTTGATAAAGGTCCGTGTTTGTGTGTATATTTGAGCGTATCGGTCTGTTTGCAAGACGCGGCACGAGATTTTCAAGAAAATCTCCCCACCCAAACAGCACTTTACATGGAAAATTTTCGAATATTTAATTTTCTCAAACATGGCTCTGACGATTTGGATTAAAATATCATATGCTTGAGATATTTGCATGACTAATAAAATGTATACCTTTAGTGATCTGTGAGTAGTCTGTTAAGTCATTTTACCTCTGAATAACTTTGGTATAATCGGTGAAGCGTAAGAGATACACAAAGTCTTACTACGCAAAATATGTAGGTCTCATTACAGAACAATTTATGTCAAATAAAATTTCTTGTGGCTTTAACCATTTCCGAGATATTCTTTGTTAATGATTTGAATTTTAAACTTTTTAAGTCACTATTCGTTTTTTCTTGTGGTCATGCAAAGATCGTGGAATTTCAAAGCCATCATATGGTGATCCGTTTTCAAATATCTGACTGTTGCTTTAGCCTACTGTATCCTTCTTATACATACACTGAAATAAGTAAATGTGTAACGAACGTTTATCTCGATTAACAGGAAGTAGTTAGACATAAGAAAAAGCTTTTGCAAAAATAGTTTGTAGAGTAGTGAGTCAAGAAAGTCATGGTACGAGGGCTAATCAATAAAGACTGAGACTAATTTTTTTTCACAGGTATTAATTACTCCATTTCAATGTTGACATGGTCTTTTTCAAAGTAGTCCTCTTCCACTTGAAAGCACTTTTTATAGCGTCTCTGCCAGTCCTCGAACACATGGTATGGTCCATTCTTTGTCAGGTCTTTGAGAATCGCCTCACTTTTCTTCAGCACTGCTTCAGTGCTCTCAAATCGAATGCCCGGAGCTTTGCCTTTAGTGATGGGAATAAAAAGAAATCACAGGGGACAAGATTGGGGCTATAAGTCAGATGCGGCACGCAGGTAATGTTGAATTTAGCCAAAAATTCCTGGACTTGATTTGCAACGTGAGGCCGCACGTAGTTGTGACAAGTTCTGGATGTTTCCTTGCAATGTGCTTCCTCGGTGTAGCCAATACTGACGTGTAGTACGCTGCTGTAACAGTGGTGTGAGTGGGAACAACAATCACAGCAGCTGTGTTGATGTTGACTTCAGTCATAGCAGAAGCCGAAGCACCAGGCCCACCTTGCTTAGCACAGAGGACTCGCTCTACTTTGAAGTGTTTGAACCACCTAAACACTGTTGCACGAGGTAGTGCATCTTCACCGTATGCTTGCTTCAGCTTTTCTAAAGTTTCAAAGGCTGTATGATTTAAACGAAAACAAAATGTTATTGCTCCTCTTGTGTCACCTTCATTTTGTGGTATGCGAAATTCAACTAGAGTCAACAATATACAGCAATACTACCAACCTACCGATACGAGATTGCTGCCGCCTATGGACATTATACATGAAACCCCGCTCCTTTCAAATATTCATGGTAGAGACAGGAAACTCTCAAGAAAGCTACAGGAAAAAATCAATCTCAGTCTTTCTTGATAAGCCCTTCTACATCCGATTTTTCCCGAATCTCGATAAATATTCAGCAGAAATTTATTGCAATAGATATACCGTTAAAACAGTTAACAATATACAGGACTGGATACTCCCTAATATTTGAGTGGGCTGATGAGAAAGAAAAGGATGAGCTATTATTTCAATAGTGTGTTGTTTAAGTATTGGAAAATACAAATGAACCAAGTCTAATGACACAAAACGGATGCTTGTATATGTGAATTAGATCTGAATTTTATTTCTGTGACAAGGTTTTGTTTTTATTTAATGGTTTATCAGTTATATAGAAATAGCGAAAATAAACAGAACTTCGCGTGTTATTTACAACAAATTTCAGATACTGTTACATACTGGGGTGAGGGCCAAAAGGTTTCCAGCTAAAATATTAAGTTTTAATTACCCCAGCATACGAGAGGGCCAGAACTTTGAACATCACATTCCAGTGCAGGCGTGGGATATTTATAACAAAATACACAGAATTCACATTAATCACATTAACTGTGGTTTATTCAATAAAAAACGGTGACCCTACATTGCGCACAAAAGAGAATAAAGAAAGAAATGAGGGGAGATGCTACACAACCGAGCTACATTCACACTCTTCACTTACAACCGCACTCACTCGACTCTCAAACCAAAGTGACGTTAACACAACACAAAGAAAAGTAACGCTAACCTATCCCCCCTCTCCAACCCTCGCTAGGAAGAGTCTGGGAGTTGCCATGCCAGACGAAATTATCCCAAAAATTCTGTCGCCAATACGACACAATAATGTGCCTGGCATGACAATGGCTACTAATACATAATACGCCACAATATATTAAGGTTTTTTTCGTGCAAATAGCTCAAATATATGACATCCTAATCCCAATTATTTATTGAAACGGGTCAGATGAGGTGGTGGAATTTCATGAAAACCTTTGCTTTACACCCATCAAAACTGCTGAACTTAAATAACAAAGTTAGGTATTTAATCTACTTTAAGTTTAGCTATAAATACATATATGGTGATGTACACGCCGCGTACCTGGGTGTTTCTGTACATACCTTTTGGTTTAAGTGAATCTCAAAATGTGTATTTGCGGTGAAATTTCGATGTCGAAGTTAATAGAGTCCTATACATATTCGACAATTATGTTTATGTTTACTTGTTACAGTTGCGTTACACAATTTATATCAACTGTTCCTGTTGTTTGCTTTGCCCATAGTTTTAGTTTGCGTTGTAAATATAAACAATCGACTTACTCTGTCACTACTATTTATTTTAAACCTATTCTAACAGTTATTTACACTCACATGACCTTCCCTACTCTTGTATGTACAAACTATTTTTACAAACGCTTATTCTCCATATGCTTCATGTTAATCGAGATATCGAAATGTTAATCTTATTGCTAATTTTCTTGTAGATGCAAGGGGAATTGGTAGGCTTTAAGCGATAGTCAAATATTTTAAGAGCTGGTTGCTATATGGAGTATTCCATTCTCTTAGCATTACCAGGACAAAAAAAGAAACAATAACAAATTTTCATTTGAGGAAAAGTATAAGTATTAGAAAATTTAAGGGAATAACGAGCAATATCTCGAAAATGGTTCACTCAACAAAAAGAATGTGTAAGATATACATTGTGTATTTTAACGCGATCTACATTTTTTGTGTAGTAAAAGTTTGTTTATCTCTTATGGTTTACCAGCTATGCAATAGTCGTTCACAATGAAGAATACTTTTGTAGACATTCCCAGAAAATTCCAGATATACATTTTATTTATTATGAAAGTATCTTAAATATATAATATTTTAATTAAAATCGTTAGTTATTTTTGAGAAATTGAAATGTTCCATGTAAAGAGTAATCTGGGGTGGGGGGATTTTTCTTGAAAACCTTCGTGTTGCATCTCTGGAAGATACTAAACCTAAATACCAAGTTTGGTGTTTAATCAACTGTTTGTTTCTGAGTTATGCTGTTCACAGACAAGTACGCACACAGACAGACACACGGACATTTTCCAAAAATCTTTTTTTTGGATTCGGGAGGCCTCAAAACATGTATTTCCGGTGAAATCTCGGTATCGAATTTTTGGGTGGCATACAGTACTTCCCCTGCTTACTATACGTAGTAGAGAAAGTAAAAAATGTACATTGACAGGCAAAAAAGGCATAACACTCACTCGCGAAAAATTTAGTTTCAGCTGAAACGTGTTGTCATTTAGTTGCTAGAATTTCTTTTTATGTGCATTTTGCAAACGAAGATATGATGACTTTTGGCTCTTAACAAATTGTCTGTGTTGTGTTTAAAAGGCCCTTGCCTGCTTTGCAACATTGTTGCGGAATGTCTATCAAAGTTTAAAAATCAGTGCTATTCTGCCATGTCGATATTGTTCAGACGATTCCACAGTCACACTACCTCTGCTAGTTCACATTGGGACACTGGTGACGGTCACCGGTGATTGCGGTAAACATTCGTAGGTCACCGCTGCCGGATACTGCAGGTATTGCCAACAGAGTTAGTGAAATGGACTCGAGGGAGGAGAAACTTTTGTTCTTAGTACTTCTACGCAGGAGGAGGAGGGGAACGAAGAGAAAACGTTCATTATATGTACATTCACTGCTCGTGATTGGCTGGAGAAAAGGTTGTTTTACACTCTGTATGACGATCTGAGACAAGAAGAAAGGAAATTTTTTTCAATATTTCCGAATGTCAAAAACTTCATTTGTGAACTACTAGAAAATATGAAAGGGTAAATCACAGGAATTGACATTATACTAAGGAAGGCTATCCCAGCAGAAGAAAAAATTGATATCCCCCATAGCAGTATGACTTTATACTTAGCCTATAAAATCTTCCGTAGTAATCAAACCTAAACGCATAACTACCACGACGTATGCACCACTGTGCTCGAGAATACTACAAAAAATGACTGCCTGTCTCAAAGACTTTGTTTTTGCTAATGAATTTGCAACGCTGAGCCTATGATCAGTGTCCTAGTGCAAACACTCCAATTCAAACTAATGCATGTAAGGTGGCGACTTCCCTGAACACAGTGATCTCCGTCGCATGTGGCGAGGGTGAGAAACTGCTGCGCCACAAGACTGGGTGACGCAGTGTAGTGTCCCTGAGTGAACCCTCCAATTCAAACGAATGTACACTACGTGATCAAAAGTATCCGCACACCCCACAAACATACGTTTTTCATCTTAGGTGCATTGCTGCCACCTACTGCCTGGTTCTCATTATCCGCGACCTCAGTAGACATTAAACATCGTGAAACAGCAGAATGGAACGCTCCGTGGAACTCACGGACTTCGAACGTGGTCAGGTGATTGGGTGTCACTTGTGTCAGAAGTCTATACGCGAGATTTCCACACACCTATACATCCCTAGGTCCACTGTTTCAGATGTGATAGTGAAGTGGAAATGTGAAATGTCTGTTGACTGACAGAGACCGCCGACATTTGAAGAGGGTCGTAAAGAGTAATAGGCAGACATCTATCCAGACCACCACACATAAATTCCAAACTGCATCAGGATCCACTCCAAGTACTATGACAAGCGTGAGGTGAGAAGTCTTGGATTCCATGGTCGAGCGGCTGCTCATAAGCCACACATCACGCAGGAAAATGCCAAACGACGCCTGGCTTAGTGTAAGGTACGTCAACATTACAGGATTGAACAGTAGCAAAACGCTGTATGGAGGGACAAATCACGGTACACAATGTGGCGATTCGATGGCAGCGTGTGGGTATGGCGAATGCCCGTGAACGTCATCTGCCAGCGTGTGTAGTGCCAACAGTGAAATTCGGAGGTGGTGGTGTTATGGTGTGTTCGTGTTTTTCTTGGAGGGGGCTTGCGCTCCTTATTGTTTTGTGTGGCACAATCATAGCGCAGACCTACTTATATTTTAAACACCTTCTTGCTTCCCACTGTTGAAGAGCAATTCGGGAATGACGATTGCATCTTTCAACACGATCGAGCACCTGTTCATACTGCACAGGCTGTGGCGGAGTGGTTACACGACAATAACATCTCTGTAATGGACTGGCCTGCACAGAGTCCTGACTTGAATCCTATAGAACACCTTTGCGATGTTTTGGAACGCCGACTTCGTGCCAGGCCTCACTGACCTACATCGATACCTCTCCTCAGTTCCACACTCCGTGAGAAATGGGCTGCCATTCCCCAAGAAACCTTCCAGCACGTGATTGAAGGTGTGCCTGCGAGAGTGAACGCTGACATCAAGGCTAAGGCTGGGCCAACACCATATTGACCGACGGAGGGTGCCAGGAACTTGTACGTCATTTTCAGCCAGGTGTCCGGATACTTTTGATTACGTAGTGTATCTCTATCAGTGACCGTCAGCCTTACGTTTGCTGCAAGAAGGCAACAAGTTGCTCTAGCATGGTTACGGATTGACCACACTTCACTGACACACGTATATCTGCTACGTAAAGATGGCCCTCCTATGTACTGTACCTGCAACACCCTCCATACAATCAAACACATCGTTACTGAATGTTCCATCTTCAAAAGAAAAAGAGATCTACAGCACATCACCACAGATTTGGCTAAAGCAATCAACTACCCTGAAGTTCTTCACTTTTTCAAAGACATAAATTTGTGTCATGGTTTATAATTTTTGTTGTTGTGTTAACGATCAAATGTGAATTGTGCATTATGATGATGTTGATATTCGCGTTATGTTTTTAGTGTTTAAGCAACATTAAACAAAGTAAGTTAAAAAGAAACTGAACAGTGTTGAAATTGCAAACAAGTTATATCCCATAATATAGTGAATGTCCATTCATTATTCTCTATAGAGTCAGACCATGTGTCTTGAAAGATGCCTTTGAGTCTTGTCGATTGTGCTGAAGCTGTTGCATCAGTTGAAGATGGATACATCTATCGCTATGTATCGAGGGTTTAGGAATAACTCTCACAAGTAGTTTACGAGCTGTGCATATATAATACTTACGACAGGCTTCCTGGATCAGGTTCTCCGAGATCTACATAGCTGTTTTCAAATTTGGCGTTTTAAGACTCGTCATACGACAGCAGCTGAAGCTTGCAATAACAACGGCGAATGGCCGTTCAGAAGACAGTTAAGTAAACCTGAACTCAAAGAGATCTGCCACAGAACCTATACTAACTCCTAAACACTGAAGAGATAGTCTTTATTTTGTTCGAAGGCACGTGAGCTGGACAATTGAGCAATGAAGCAAAGTTCTCTGTACAGATCAGTCCAAATTCAACCTTTGGGCTCCAGGTTGAAGAGGTAGGGAGAACGCTATGCTGGGTGCACGTTTTCCCCGAGGATTCCTAATGGAGGCGGCTTAGTTACGGTGTGGGGTGTGAAGGAGATAGGTTCGAAAATAATTTGTAATACTTGCTAAGGAGTGGTAATACGAAAATCCAACGGAATGGGTGGGAAAATTTGATACATTGTGTATTTGTGTGTTATTATGTATCGCAGTTATTAATGTATTATTGTTTTAAAGCACCATTTGTATCATCAACCTTTCCTTGAGTATTTATATATTTTAAATTATGAATTAGAATTGTGTTTATTGCTATAATGAGAGATAAAAAGTTGAATAACGTTGGAAATAATGTGATCGAAAAAGGTTGACTTCATAACAAAATAAAATACTTATTGTAATAGTACTAAATATGTAACAAAAGCAAGAATTTGAGTAATATGTCCTGTATATAATACAATTATAAACATGTTATTCCTATGGATATGTTATTTATTCCATGCAAGAATTTTTAAACAATGTGAATTTGTTTTGCAATCGATAGCACCCAGAAAATAACATTCAAGTAATAAAATTGTTATGAACATTTTCACTGATACAGTAGACGCTTACAGGGAAAAAGGAAGAAAGGCACTAATTCGCTAAGCTATTATCAAATATGCTCAATGAGAAGTAACAAATACTAGATTATTATAATATAAAGAATGTCTAAAAGTAGTTAAAACCAATATTTAAGTAAATATTTGATACAACGGCATATATTGTTAGTCGTTTAAGCATCTTAAGCAAAATAATAAAACACATTATAGTGATAATCGCACTCAATATGTCATTAGCCAATGACAGATGAGTATGCTAGTCAGTTGGTCAATCAAATCCGTACTACACTGATAGTATTTCATGGTGGTGCACTTGTTTTTAATTTGTATGAATGCAGCGAGTGAGATCATGTAGGCTGTGACTACAATAATAACAACTGAAACAGAAACAACCTCTTTATCAGACTTGAGGTTCTTTTATATGCTGTAAATCTACGACACGGGACCACCAGATTTACTTCCGTTCCGAAGGAAGCCATGCTAAGGATTTTTATTTCTGAAAAAATCCATCGCCCTCCGCCGGGTTTGAACCCGCGACCACGGGAACTAGAGGCTAACATGGTAATCACTACACCACGACTAAATGGTCCACCCTGAATGTTAGATATCTGTCTTCTAAACACGGTAAACCTGAGACAAGATTCAATATTACCACTACTAAGAGCTAGTAGAATAATAAGTATATCTTAAAATATAACTGAGAAGGGAAAACATTCCAATATTTTGTTACGCATTACGCACGCTAGAATCACCAACAATTACTGAAGAAAAGTAGTCAATCCTACCACGCTAGAGATAAACTTGCCATACCAACTGTGTGAGCGGCGCGGTAACTTCAAAGCCGAGCATTTCACATTGCACAGCACCTGTATCTTAACTTTTAGAGCATCCACCAAGATCCAACCTGTACTCGCACCCTTTGCCACATCGACTCAACCCACTACAGCACCATTTATTTAACACTATTTAAGGTGGTATAAGCCTAATGCAAGTGTTGCGCTTTATTGCCCGATATCGTAAAAAGGTTGTTTTTCTATCCACTTCTACATGTGCCTTGTGTGAAATCACCATATCTAATTTCTGGGCCCAATGCGATGTAGCATACCGATCCAGTAAATTACTGAAGTATACTTTAGTATTGAATATAAAACACAGTTGATTAAGCACTGCCAATGTGGTCGAATGGTTAATATTCCGGCTTTTCAACACAGAGGCCAAATTTCGATTCCCGGTTGAGGCCAGGAAATCTTTCTTTAATTAGAATCCTTCCCTACTCTCCGCAAAGTCTGAAAGTATGAATGTGAGAGTGTTTCATGATCAAAATCAACATTAATAGGAACCTACAGTCAACGAGTTGTTTCTCAATTCAAAGCCTTTGACATGACCATAGAAGTTAAAGCGGGGTTTATAAGTGAAACAATTAAGATTATTTAAAAATTAAATTGAGTTTTATTTATGGACGTTCTTTAACTACTAGCATCCCATTCTGTATTGGGCGTGAACGATCGGTAATTTTGCTCAGAAGCCTCTTTATCAGGCTTGAGGTTCTTTTACGTGCCGTAAATCTACGACACGGGACCACCGGCTTTACTTCCCTTCCGAAGGAAGCCATGCTAAGGATTTTTACGCCCGAGAAAATCCATCGCCCTCCGCCGATTGTTCTTTGAATTACTTAATACCCCTCTTTGCACGAGGGTAAGTCAATAAGTAACCGCACACTATTTTTCATTTTTTGTGTGTTAGCTGTATTGGTTTGTGCGCGCGCATTCCGCATGTTGTTGCTTTGTCTCCGTTTGTGGTATGTTTGACCGTTATCACTCCAGCGAGTGTTGAGTTGTTGCATAATAAGCATGGCTGAAACCCTCACCGTTTACACCAAAGAAGAACAGCGTGCAGCTATCCGGTTTTCATCGTCTGAAGGTGTACCAGGGGCCGAAATCCATTGAGGACTGTACGCACAAATTAGGGGCAATGTTTACCCCCAAAAATGTGTACAAATGGATTTAAAAGTTCAAAAGTGGTCGAACAACTTGAAGGTCGAGGAAAGAGCGGGACGCCCAACCATATCCATTAGTGACGCCAACAATGAGCAAGTCCATATCCTGATTAAGAGAACCGAAGAGCGACAGTCAATGAAGCGGCAAACCATATCTGTTTTGGTCCACTTAAAATGCCTATGGACCGGGTCTTCACCACACACAAAGAAGTGAAGGAAGCGGTGCATATATGGTTTGCTGTTCAACCGAAAAACTTTTTTCTGGGGGAATCAGAAAGCTTGTGTGACGATGGACCATGTGCATTGAGAAGCAAGGGGACTACGTTAAAACATCTGATGTCTTACACTTACATGACTTTCTCTACTCTTATACAAACTATTTTTACAAACGCTTATTCTCCATATGCTTCATGTTAATCGAGATGTTAATCTTATTGCTAATTTTCTTGTAGATGCAAGGGGAATATGGTAGGCTTTAAGCGATAGTCAAATGTTTTAAGAGCTGGTTGCTATGTGGAGTATTCCATTCTCTTTGTATGCCCAGGACATAAAAGAAATGAATAATGAATTCCCATTTTAGAAAAAGTATAAGAATTGGAAAATTTAAGGGAATAACAAGCTATATCTCGAAAATGATTCACTCAACAAAAAAATGTATATGACATAAATTGTGTATTTTAACGCAATCTACATTTTTTGTGTAGTAACTGGTATGGTTTACCAGTTATGTAAAAGTCGTTCACAATGAAGAATACTTTTAGAGACATTCCCAGAAAATTCGAGATATACATTTCATTAGTCATGAAAGTATCTTAAATAGACGATATTATAATCGAAATCGTTAGAGCCATTTTTGAGAAAATTAAAAATTTTGAAAAATATTCCATGTAAAGGGTAATCTGGGGTGGGGGATTTTCTTAAAACCTTCTTGTCGCATCTCTGGAAGATACTGAACCTAAATACCAAGTTTGGTGTTTGTCCAATTGTTCGTTTCTGAGTTATGCTGTTCACAGACAGGCACACACACACAGACAGACACAGGGACATGTTTCCAAAATATTTTTTGGATTCAGGAGGCCTCAAAACATATATTTTCGGTGAAATCTCGGTATCGAATTTTTGGGTGGATTACAATACTTCCCCTACTTACTATACGTAGAAGAGAAAGTAAAAATGAGGTAGTTTAAGCTTCTATTATTGTTATAATAAATTTAAATTAACTTACCCCCGTATACTATAAAACAACATTTATGAACTATTGTAACAAAATTAATTGCACGCATTTCTCTAATGTCAGTATGTCCCAAGTGTTTATATACCAGGTTCTGTTTTGTGCTCTGCCTCGGTGTCCCTGGTCAAGGACAGACTCTTTAGCAGTGAATGGGCTCTTATACTTTGTCATCCCTGGTATAATCAATTGGAGAGTGAATGCAAATAAGGCATTGTCTGCAGGGATGCTTTATTGCCCCAGGGTGCTTCAAAAGGTGCATTTATAGTGAAAGCTCTAAATCAAAATTTTGTTTTAACCTCAACAAAGTGACGGATTGGACAAAAAATGTTCTCTGTAGCTTTTAAACTCACCAGTATTCTTTATCCTTGATGACTCAACACAAAACTGACTACCCTTAATACAAACACCGTTAAGTCGTAACAAACTTTATTTATTACGCGAAATGTGCTACAAACCTCGCTTTGCAGTTCTAACTTACAAATTGCTCGTAGCTCGCTCACAACTATCTCTTAACTGACTCAAATTTATTTTATGCCGTCTTTTATAGTCCCCTGTTGCTAGGGAGACACATTAATGTAATGTTCCAGAATTTAACGCACTTTCTCGAAGAGTAGCCAATCAAAACCTCTTCTAATGCTTGGCCGATTGTAACATCAGTGATGCCAACTTAGCCCTTTTATACCATAAGGGATGGCTCCAGTAACCTGTGAAGTTCGCATTCTGGACAAATCTGGTTCGAATACCGTAGAAGAACCACTCTGACCTTAAGAGTTTCGTGGTTTTCCTTGGCAGTAGGCAAATGTTGGGTGATTTCTCATCTACCACGATTTTCTTTCCATCATTTCCCTTTCATTCCGTCTCTTTCTCGTCTTTCAGGTGTGCTTCTAAATTTTGTGGTGAGTGAGGGTGTCGGATAAAAGACACGGATGTTTGGCTCAACGGAAAAAACACTCCCCATGGACATAGGGGTCAATGAATCGTTCATCATGATCTCCAGTCAGCTCTAACAGTCTGGAACTGTTAGGCACTTCCACCTTTGTGGAAGTGCCTTTGTGGCTTGTAACCTCCTGTGTGATTCCTTCATTCATCCCTTCCTTCTGGGGGGTGACAGCTACAATACATCTATGCAGGTTGCAGTGCGCAAGGTGTCCCCTGCATCTTCAAACTTTTTGTCAGATGATTTCTTAAAAGTTGGTGTTCTTGAATCACGTTTTTATGCTGATTCCATAAATATCTTCCGCTTTTTCTATAACGTCAGGTTTTTACACAAACAAGAAATAATATTTTGACAATTTTACTAATGAGCGTAAAAAAGTATTCAAATACCATTTCACACAAGGTAAGCTTTTATTCAAGAAACATTTTAAGAATACTCTCAAGAACTCCCCTAATTTATTTCATGACTACATTTTAATAAAACAAGAAGCCAAAGTGTTTCATTTAATTTTTTTCACACTTTCTCTTCTTTGACTTCCTTGCAGATCCTTGAAGATATTCCTCCTCAACATCCAACAGTAGTCGGCCATCATAGTTTCATTCTATCTCCCCTGGTACCTCCTCTCCACTTCCTTAATATCTTAGTGAAAACGTTCACCCTGCTCTTCACTATAATGTCCCAGATTTTCTGGAAAGTAGTCGATATGTAAATGCAGAAAATGCACCTTTACATCCATGTTACAACCCATCTTCTTCAAAATTTCCAACATTGTTTCGATAATGGCCTTGTAATTGGGATCTTTGTTATTGCCTAAGAAGTTTTCAGTAACTTATCGGAAGACGGTCCATGCTTCTATTTCTCTCCCATTCGTTGTCTTCTCAAAATCTTCATCCTTCATCAATTTCTTTATTTCAGGACCAACAAAAACTCCAGGCTTTAATTTGTCTTGTGTAATGAAGGTAAATTTCTTGGAAAGGTACTTGAAGCAGGGTCCATCCTGTGGTAGAGCCCTTACAAATTGCTTCATCAAGCCCAATTTTATGTGTAGTGGCGGAAGCAATATCTTTATATCTGTTTATTTTGAAGCAAAATTGTGAAACAACTGTACATGATAGTAAAAAACTAAAAGCACTTCTGAAATCAGAATATAAAAGTGAGTCAGCATCACGTGTTGGTTTTCAGTTATCCGATATCATGCGGACTAGAATCTATATAACCTAGCCATTTTATGGCGAAATATATAATTTTTAAAACAGTGACTACTTTATGAAAAAAGTCACTGAAACATTCTCAACTATTCTATATAATGTTAGAGCTTATTTTAGCTGTTTATAAAATATACAGCCACTTCTGGCTGTTTTCAGTAATGATTGTACACATTCTTAATTAAAATAAATAAAATATCAAAGAGAAGTTGATTATAATATACACTTTAATTGAAAATGGATGGATCAGGTAAAACATACTCTCCCACTTCCAAATTTCCATACATTGATACCTGAGCAGAGGAGTGAGGACAGGAAGGTTCCGAAGCAAAGCATTTCTGCATGAGTCATTTGTAGGTTACAAAGCAAAGCTTTTTGTGAATGAATATTTGTATGTGGCATGTCGTATTGTGGCGTATTATTAACGTTGTCATTACCAGACGCACTGTTGTATTGTATTGTTGCTACCATACTAGCATTGTTGGGTCTCCTTAGTTGTATTTCGGCTTAACGGTCTCTCCTTTTGGTGCAAATCACGCCAAAGAAAGGGATCTGTTTGAAATTGTATGGTATGGCGTCAGCCATGTCTGGTTTTGGCTAGACACGGTTGGTGGGGGCAAGACGGCGTCACTCGAGTGCTAGTGGTCGCTGGGACCAGACGCGTGTGGCCGGTCTACTGTCTGTAGCAGCTCCCTTCATCCTCTTTTCTTTGTTAATTATGTAGAGAAGCCAAACGTTTTTAGGAATAAACTCAAGGTAATGCGTTTTTTGTAATATTTCAATGTAATATAAAACCTCATACCTTCTCCTTAATTCTATACACCAAGGTCCCGGACATTTTCTGCCAGCGAGTTGTGCCCCCCCCCATGGGCGTGTTGGGGTGACCTAAATTAATCATTGCTTGGTAAACGGTTGGCCTTCACAACAACATGTAACATTTTTAAAACTATATGACCGGGAGTGCTGAATTCCCGTATTTCTTTTGTCTTTAAATTTATTATCAAGCACGACCATACTACTCATGACCAGGCTAAGGATCCGGGACAACTTAAGAGAGAAGTGAAGTATACTGTGCAACGAGTACGGTGGGTAGGGTGTTGTTTACCTGTGAGGCCGTGTAAAATCCGCCTCGTAGCTAGAGGTACAATACATACCTGACTCTCATTTCGATATGTGTGTCCTACTCCATTTTCTACCATCACTAGACTGTACTGTATACAGTAACAAATAACGCAGAGCAGCGTTTATTTACGTTAACAGTATTGTGTTTACATAGTAGTAAGGTCACACATAAATTGGTTGCTAACTTGTCCCGGATCCTTAGACAGCTCATGGCCATTTTGTGATGAAAAATCTGATGTGTTACACTCACATGACTTTCTCTACTCTTGTACAAACTATTTTTACAAACGCTTATTCTCCATATGATTCATGTTAATCGAGATATCGAGATGTTAATCTTATTGCTAATTTTCTTGTAGATGCAAGGGGAATATGGTAGGCTTTAAGCGATAGTCAAATATTTTAAGAGCTGGTTGCTATGAAGAGTACTGCATTCTCTGCGCATTATCAGGACAAAAAAAATGAATAACGAATTCCCATTTGAGAAAAAGTATTAGAAAATTTAAGGGAATAACAAGCAATATCGGAAAATGGTTCACTGAAAAAAAAAATGTATATAACATAAATTGTGTATTTTAACGCGATCTACATTTTTATGTAGTAAAGCTTTGTCTATCCCTTATGGTTTACCGGTTATTCAAAAGTCGTTCACAATGAAGAATGCTTTTGAAGACATTCCCAGAAAATTCAAGATAAGCATTTTATTTGTCATAAAAGTATCTTAAGTATATGATATTTTAATCAAAATCGTTTGAGCCATTTTTTGAGAAAATTAAAACTTTGGAAAAATTTTCCATGTAAAGGTTAATCTGGGTTGGGGGATTTTCTTGAAAACCTTCGTGTCGCATCTCTGGAAGATACTGAACCTAAATACCAAGTTTGGGCCGGCCCTCGTAGCCGTGGTCGCTGGAGTGGTCGCTCCGGCGCTCCGCCAAGCTGAGGGTCGCGGGTTCGAGTCCCGCCTCGGGCATGGGTGTTTGTGTTTGTGTGTGTGTGTGTGTTGCGGAAATAAGCGCTATAAAAAAACAGAAAACACAGTAGTATAATCTGGGAACGACAAGGGAACTTTTTTTTAAAAAAAAAAAAAAAGTTTGGTGTTTATCCGACTGTTCGTTTCTGAGTTATGCTGTTCACAGGCAGACACACACACACACACACACAGACTCACACACGGACATGTTTCGAAAAATGCCTTTTTGGATTCAGGGGGCCTCAAAACATATATTTCCGGTGAAAATTCGGTATCGAATTTTTGGGTGGAATACAATACTTCCTCTACTGACTACTTCCCCTACTACTACTTACTACTATACGTAGTAGAGAAAGTAAAAAGTAGAAAATTATTCCTGAATTACATAAATTTGTTTGAAAACACCAGAAACATTATTTTACAGGTTTTGTAAATCCCCGGCATATCATTCATTAATGTGAAGCTTGATTTGCGCCCATATAATGGCTGTCTATAAACTGTTCTATGCTTAGCCGCTTCTGGCCTTCCTGACAATACTTTTAGCCACTTTTCATCACCAAGAGTTGGCAACACTGTCTATCAAATGGGTTAGCTTTCTCGAATCTCGCGCTCAAAGCCTTCATCGATAGCATACAATTGCGCTATGTATAACACGCGCGTTTGGTCACAATATGAGAGCAAATTGTCATTTTTTACTTTCTCTATTACGTATAGGAAGTAGGGGAAGTATTGTATTCCACCCAAAAATTCGATACCGAGATTTCACCGGAAATATATGTTTTGAGACCCCCGGAATCCAAAAAAAAGCATTTTTGGAAACATGTCCATGTGTGTGACTTTGAACCGCATAACTCAGAAACGAACAGTCAGATAAACACTAAACTTAGCATTGAGCGTCAGTATCTTCCAGAGATGCAACACGAAGGTTTTCAAGAAAATCCCCCCACCCCATATTACCCTTTACATGGAACATTATTCGAAAATTTTAATTTTCTCAAAAATGGCTCTAACGATTTTGATTAAAATATCATATGTTTAAGATATTTTCATGACAAAATAAATGTATATCTCGAATTTTCTGGGAATCTCTCCAAAAGTATTCTTCATTTTGAACGACTTTTGCATAAATGGTAAACCTTAAGAGATAGACAAAATTTTACTACACAAAAGGATGTAGATCGCTTTAAAATACACAATTTATGTCATATACATTTTTTTTTTGGTGAACCATTTTCGAGATATTGCTTGTTATTCCCTTTAATGTTTCAATACATTTTCTCAAATGGGAATTCGTTATTCATTTTTTTTATGTCCTGGACATGCAAAGAGAATGGAATTCGCCACATAGCAACCAGCTCTTAAAAGATTTGACTATAGCTTAAAGCCTACCAATTCCCCTTGTATCTACAAGAAAGTTAGCAATAAGGTTAACATCTCGATTAACATGAAGCATATGGAGAATAAGCGTTTGTAAAAATACTTTGTACAAGAATAGAGAAAGTCATGTGAGTGTAACACATCAGATTTTTAATAGAAGACGCATATCCCAAAATGCAAAATTTTAGCGATGTGCTAAAAGTCTGTTCAGATTGTTTTTTTGTTGGTTGTCCTATTCATCCCATTCACATAGCTGTATGGTGTATCTGTGCCTGACAGCATTCATGCTTATGAGCAATATGACGCCACAGTAATGGGTAGTTTGTAATATATCCCATTGCAGTAGCAACATGGAAATGAGCTTGCATAGGATGGTTAACTGCATCGAATTCCTTTTGTATAGCTAATCTGATGCCAGGCGTATGCTCTTATTGTGTACGTGGAGGTTGCTTACAAAACCTGGAACTTTGACATCCTACAGTGCTTAAACTATGCCTTTCTGGACATGGGTCCTTGATTAAAAACTACTTTTTATGCCATTGTAAAACATGCTTTGAGTAACTCTGTATACTGTGCTACTTATATACATTGAATACATTGTCTGTTTTACGGCTATCAGGATAAACTTTCGTTTTAAAGCATTCTCAAACTTTACAATACGGTCTTGGTTTGATGCATTATACCAGGTGAGTCAGCTGCCCCTAGATATTCGTATCTATGCAACCGCAGTTTGACATCTAATGTGAAACCATTGATCCTTTTAGCAAACGAACTGTTATTGTAGCTCTGCCCTTCTATTCGGTACTATACGCAACTAACATTAATGATTAAAGGCCTGAATGAACCAAGAGCTGCGAAAGCCTTAAAAAAGACGGCGTTTTATGGATATAATGCTTGCAAGGAGATAGAAGAACGTTTTCCCGAAGAGTGGGATTGAGGGCGTATTTTTAACACTTAAATGAGTTCAGTCTAATTATATTATAATATAAAATAATAACAGCCCGCCTAAGAGCAATATGTGTATAATATAATATATAAAATGTATGTAACAGTCATTGTGTTATGCTTATATAATTGTGTGCATGTATAATAATATTATGTGAACGTATTAGGTAATTTAATAAGGTAGGAGCTGTGAGAATAGAGGCCGAAAGTGACTAATAAGGTAACAATGAGGTAACCTTGAGGCAATAATGAATTAGAAAGTTTAATAATGCTACTATAATTCTTGGAACAATAATGTGATGTTTAAAAACAGTTTATAGATAGCCAATGAAAAACTAGAAAATCTGAAAGTTAAATAAAAGTATTCTATTGGAGTAACATTAGCCAATCAGAGATGTGAAATAGAAAAAAATTATAAATTTAAGCGCTAAACGCCAGTCGCTAGAAGGCAACGTACCTGAGCAGTTCGTTCAATACGTATTCGGTGTGATACACATAACATTTATTACGGCGAGAATATTATAAAGTTTATGTGTTTGAAAGTGCAAGTAATTAATAAATAATCTCACAGATCTCCATATAAGTTAAGTGTTATTTAATTGTTTGAAGAATTAATAAAAGGAGTGAAGTAAAAATTATAATTTGTGTTAGCCTACATTCTTTAGCCGCATCACCCCCTGCTTAGAGATACATGTTTCTACAAATTGATACTGACGCAGCAGAGACAATCATAAATATGTAATATTTAACGTAAACTTGGGCCGAAGGCCACCGGAAAGCGAACGTTTGGGCGAAGGCCACCGGAAACTTTGTACCATACTTGGGGCAGTTACTTCATCAAGTTTGGCTCCCCAACAGTCGAACTACGATACAACTCCTCCTAAAAATACAACTTCTTCAGGATAGACTACGTGGGTTCTAGCCGAGTGGGTTAGCTGCCGGAATATGGTGAAGCAAAGGTGAGTTCAAATATGATACACATATGAAATTGTTTTGGTCCTTTTTTCTCCTTGTGTTTATTTTCTGTATTTTAGTGTAATTTATTTATTTTTGTTATTCGCTCTCCTGTGAGCCAAAGACACAACAATTACAAACTCCGTATCATGTTGACCCTAATAATCTGTACCGTTTCTGGTGTTGTAAACCGTATTACGTAGTTAGCTTTCATTCTTTTGGGCGCATATCGACGATATTAAATCTAAAAGTTTTTGTTTCATGTTTAAACCCTATGTTTCACTTCTTCTTATGACAAAGGAGTTGTAAATGTGCTAAGTTCACGGGTAAACAGAATAATAAGTTATTGTTAAAGAGCGTGGATTTCATCAACGAAGTAAATGTTCAAAATGACGGCCCCCTTCATCAATGCACATTTGTGTACGTTGCCGGAGAGACCTTCTTGCATGTTGTAACATGCGCGGTGAAAACTGCGTGCATTCTTCACGTATGTGTGCCCGTAGATGATTTGGGCTGCCAACAGAAAACATGGCGATTATTCTATTTTATACACACTTATAATGCTTTTAAAATGTTATTTATATCATAATTTCAAATTATACATCCAAAGAGATGAAACAAAGGTAATGAAAAGTTTGAACTTAACCTGAATTATTTGAATCCGAGCTGAAGTAGCACACTGCTAAGGGAATCATGTTAATACCATTCGGCCAACGCTACCTTGCGAGTTAAAGTTTCTATACGAATTAGTAATCGCAGAACTAAATCCCACCTCGAATCTTGCTTTTGGCAACGTCATACAGTATTTTGAGCTCGGTTGGTAGTTTTAAGTCAAACAAATAAACTGCATCAGTCATTATAATTACTGTATGATCTGAATTATGCCATAGATTGTGACATAAGAGAAATTATCTACCTAATACTTAGCATTTTTTGACAAGGCTGTACAACGTTGACTGACGGCTTAAATCCAATTGGTCGCACTGCGTAGATATGCCATTTTGTTTTCAAATGGTTTTGTCAACCAATGCATGTAATAGGTTGTTCCTTAAGGGGCGTTTTCAAAGCTGTGCCTGAATGTATGCTAAATAATAAATGTTTGTAAAATTGGCTAAAAATGCTACTGCAGCTCCCAGTGTCAGGTTGGGATGTTTTTTGTATCGACATACATAGAGATTACATTCTGTCCTGTAAAACACTTATGCACTGAGTTATCTATCCTTCCTCTTTAAAGTGTAATGCAAATCAGCCATTAGAAGACATTCAAGAAAGGCGTAGGTCAAACATGTCACTTGGCACGTTGCATAAATTAAAAAATAAATAGGGGCAGATGACTCACATGGTATATCTAATGCAAGTTATATTTTGATAAAAAATGTTAGAAGCACAAAGCAAATCTTTTCATTAAGAGGATTGTGTGGTGCTTCCTTAAAATACACATGAATTAAGCGTGAAATTATGTATTTAGTCGATTTTACATTTTTGAGCGAAGCTGTTTGCGCGTGCGGACACACACACACACACACACACACACACACACACACACACACACACACACATACACACACTCACAGAGTTGGTTTTCTAAAAGTTATTTTTGGATTGCGTGAACCTGAAAGTTGGAATTTCCAGCGAACTTTTTATATGGAATTTCCGATGCAAATAATACTTTACCTAAGCGGAAGAGAAGGCAAAAATAACTCCTAACGTAAGGACGAAGAGAAACTCTACAGAGAAATCAGGATAGCGGCAGGAAACGAAGCTTCTCCAACAAGAAGAAGAAAGAAAATGGTCTTCGTCATCACAGCGATAAACTTATGCAAACAAGAAATGGCCGAGTACCTCAATCGATGGACGAAACTCACGATGGGCATAGAAATCGGAGGCAGGAAAGGAAGAGAGTAGTTAGAAACTGTAAAAGGTAGAAGTATTGGACGTGAAGAAGAGATAAGAACAACAAAAAGTTTCGATAGCTTCAGCAATATCCATACCAGGAAATATCCGAAAGTTCAAATGCTGTGTGTCTAAAGCATTCGACTTTGCTTTATGAACTGAGGAAATATACAAACGAAATGTAATTTCCTTGCATGCAAAGGCTTCCCGGGTTATCGCAACAGAAGCCAAACTAACTAACCTGAAGGGTGTAGTGTTTGCAGTGGGGGAAACATGTCCTCGGGCACTGTAAAAGCGAGGGATGTAAGGATCCAACTTCCTGTATCAACCAAGTTACTTCTCCTTTACCACCGCTCTTCCGTGAGCAGTCTTATAGACTGGGGTGCTCTTTGAGGGCAAATTTCTCTTAGGGGAACGTTGATATTGCATTTCAATGTGAGATGTAAGCTAGGCGAGTAACCTAAAAAGCGTAAATACATACATCAAAAAGAATTTTTTAGTCATGCTTTTTATAACTTTCTCTGCTGCGTAAGCTAAGTAGGGGAAGTACTGCATTCCACCCAGAAATTCGAAATGGAGACTTCACGGGAAATACATGTTTTGAGGTGTCTCAATCCAAATAAAATTTTTTTGGAAACATATCCGTCTGTGTGTGTGTCTGTCAGTCTGTGAACAGTATAACTCAAAAAATGAAAAGTCGGATAAATACCAAACTTGATACCCACTTGAGTTTACTATCTTCCAAGGATGCGACACGAGGATTTACAAGAAAATATCCCACCCCAGAGTACCCTTTCATGAAATATTTTTCGAAAGTTTTGAATTTTTCCAAAATGGCTCTAGCGATTTTATTAAAATATCATATGTTTAAGATATTTGTATGGCAAATGAAACCTATATGTTGAATTTTGTGGGAATGTCCCCAAAAGCCTTCTCCATTGTGAATGGCTCGCATAACTGGTAAACCGTAAGAGATGAAATTTTACTACACAAAAATGTAGATCTCATTAAAAGATGCAATTTATGCCATATACATTTTTTTGTGGTGTGAACCATTTCCGAGATATTCTTTATTATGTTTTTGAATTTTCTAATACTTATGCTTTTCTCAGGTGACAATCCATAATTGCTTTTTTTATGTCCTGGTAATGAAAAGAGAATGCAATACTCCACATAGCAACCAGCTCTTAAAATATTTGACTATCGCTTAAAGCCTACCAATTCCCCTTGCACCTACAAGGAAATTAGCAATAAGATTAACATCTCGATTAACACGAAGTAAATGGAGAATATGCTTTTGTAAAAACAGTTTGTAGAAGAGTAGAGAAAGTCATGTAAGTGCAACACATCAGATTCTTAAATACACATTTTGTAATCATATTATATCACTTCAGCTCATGGTAAGTTAATAGTGCTTTGTAGTGCTTATATATACATGCATAGTGTTTTACAGAATTCAATCGACAAACTTTTGAGAGTTAGAAGGTAGTATTAGGTGAGCACTTTGCTGTAGGACACCCATTGCCTTGAGTTCATGGTTGTTTGCAATAGAACAAAATCAATAAGAAGCCAGTACGCCTCTGATAAAGCTTTTCTGAGTAACTGCTGCTTGCTATGTTAATACACTCCATGTGAACACCTTCGTCTCTTTACTTAAATTATGAAAGATACGCTAGAATAAAAAGCTGGGTACATTCCACAAGTATGCCATTCATTTGTTAGGAAAAAATCTGATGTGTTACACTCACATGACTTTCTCTACTCTTGTACAAACTATTTTTACAAACGCTTATTCTCCATATACTTCATGTTAATCGAGATATTAATCTTATTGCTAATTTTCTTGTAGATGCAAGGGGAATTGCTAGGTTTTAAGCGATAGTCAAATATTTTAACGCTGGTTGCTATGTGGCGCATTCAATTTTCTTTGCTTGTCCAGGACATAAAAAATTAATAACGAATTCCCATTTGAGAAAAAGTATAAGTATTGGAAAATTTAAGGGAATAACAAGCAATAACTCGAAAATGGTTCACTCAACAACAACAATGTATATGGCATAAATTGTATATTTTAACGCGATCTACATTTTGGTGTAGTGAAATTTTGTCTATCTCTTATGGTTTACCAGTTATGCGAAAGTCGTTCACAATGAAGAATACTTTTGGAGACATTTCCAGAAAATTCGAGACATACATAAACATATGATATTTTAATCAAAATCGTTAGAGCCATTATTGGGAAGATTAAAATTTTCGAAAAATGTTCCATGTAAAGGGTAATCTGGGGTGGGGGGATGTTCTTGAAAACCTTCTTGTCGAATCTCTGGAAAATACTGAACCTAAATACCAAGTTTGGTGTTTATCCGACTGTTCGTTTCTGAGTTATGCTGTTCACAGACACACACAGAGACGCACACGCACATGTTTCCAAAAATGCTTGTTTTTGGATTCAGGGGGTTTCAAAACACATATTTCCGATGAAATTTCTGTATCGAATTTTTGGGTTGTATGCAATACTTCCCCTACTTATTATACGTAGTAGAGAATGTAAAAAAGAATAAAAATCTTTAGATAACCACTTTCCCCTATATATGAATAACCAACTGTAATCTGTTAGTGAGTGAGTTAGCGAGTCCGTTCGTTTCTGGTGCAACGAAAAGTGCTGTTCTCCGGGCGATTTTGTGACATCTGCCTTGAGGTGCAGTGAGTGCTCCTATTGCAAGAGATATTAGAGTCCTGTGTTCGACTCCTCGGCGAGTGAAGGGGACCAAAGTGAACTCCGCTACGTTGCGAAGGAAGTGAAGTGGCAGAGAAAGTTGAACTAGTTCACATTAGTGAAGTCACAGTTGAAGAAGAATAGTTCGTTACGATGTTTATTTATTTATTTCCACACTTTGGAAACCAATTTGAAGAAGTTATTGTCTTTAAGTTGGAGTTGTTTTATTTATCTCCACTTATTAATGTCAATTTGAAGATGATTGTTTGTTACGTAATATGCTACTACGTATATGAAGCCGATTTGAAGATGTTGTATTTTTGTTGTTACGCTCCAAGTTTAAAAAAAATATTTATTAACTTTGTTATTAAACTTTTTATATAGAGAGCATTTATGTTTATGTTTGCCTCGGCTGCGTCAGTATTGCTTTAGAGTCACGTATCTCTTAATCAGGGCGTGGTGCGACAAGAATGTAGGGGCACACAGATTTTAAGTTTAAATTCACTTCTTTTTATTAATCCTTGGCACAAATTAAATAGCACAACACTGATACCAAGAGCTGTGAGATCCTTTAATTTAAAACTTGCACTTTTTAAATTGGTATACTTAATTTTACGATTCACACGAATACGTAATATTTCTTTAGAGATCACATCTTCCATCCGGTCACTACCAAGGTCTGCCAGGTACTGAATATATTTCAAACGTATAAACTTTTAAATCTTTGTATTTCAAGTCTCTGATTGACTAATCCTAGTCCAATAGAATAACTGCATTTTACTAAAGCTTTTTCTAGCTGTGGATTGGCTATTTTTAAACTGTCACAAAATTTACATTATCGTTGCTCTAATCATGACTAGTAACATTTAAACTCTCAAACTCATTATTGCCTCAAGGTACCTCATTGTTAGCAACGTTAAACATCATTCTCACAGCTCTTACATTATTAAATTATATAACCCATTCACATAACATTATTGAACATGTTTACAATAATATAAGCATTTGCAATGACTGTTACATACATTTTTCAAATTGTTTTATATATATTGCTTCAAGGCGGGCTGTTATTGAAATTACATATTGTATAATTTAATTGAAATTATTCAAGTGTTAGAAATACTGCCTCACAGTGAAAATTGGCACTAGATCATGTTATTAAGGGACTGTGAGACCATAGTGGAACGATAGTTAAAACCTGGACAGTCACTGTATTTAAAATGTTTTAAAATGGCATGTGTCACTATTAGTTAGTATGAGTAATACAAAAAAATGTATTAGAGTTAAACATGTTGATGCTTCTTATTCGATAACTACAAAATGATATTGAAGCAAAACATCTTCAAGTAGAAATGCAATCTCCGCAGTATTTGTTCTATTTATACTCCGCCTTTAACTACAATGACTTTATAGGCCTTTCCTTTGGAACATATTGTCGAAACCTCTTCTATATTCACTCCATTACGAGGGGTAGAGCACAGGACCGAGATCTAAATCATCACATCACACTTCCCTAACACGAGGTTCGACGGGGGCAAGCTAACAAAATACTTAATAACACCTGAAAACCACTGAAATATAATTAGATCAACATGGATTAGGAAGGGTGGGGTCACCTATGTAATTAATTCACATATTATAAAGTTAGATGCCCAATATATTATACCAAAAGAGAGTGATACAGATTACCTTCTTGTATGACGAAGCGCCATCCTGAACACATCTTGCTCTATTCACTAGCAAGGCTCAAAGAGAGAACGTATTATTACTTGTTACCTCAGGACAAAACCAGTTAACCCCTCCCCTTCTACGTCACTACCTGTTTACATTGCCAACCTAAGAGTTAACCATACAGTATTACCACACCACATATTCTTACGTATGACCACATCATACGCCACAATATTGCTTCCTATAGAGAATGGTATTAACTCGTATTGACTTGTCGTTGGATTTCTAGTAAACTATGGGTTTTAATAGTTAAAGCTCTCTCTCACACACATAAACACACACAGTCACCTCTCATTCATACTGAAAGACTCTGAAGGAGGATAGAGAATGATCTTGGTTAGAGGAAAATTCCTAACCCCCAGCCCGGAATCCACCCAGTACTTCTCTCACAGCAGGCGATGCTCTATCAACTGAGCTAGGGTCCAGCCGGTTATGTGAATATTATAACGAGTCTTCAGATTTATTCGACCTTTACCGCCAATCGGTTTAAATAAATTACGTCATTATTATTTCAGCGAGCTTCTCGTTTAATAAGGGACGTGCGGAATTGTACCTCGGTCTGCATGCGTTTCCGACATCTTTCCAAGTCAACGGAATATACAGGTTGATGCACTGCGGCGGTGCAGAATGTTTTTTCTTCTTTTTTTGCTAGGATATTTTGTGCATTCTTAGCAGCCGAGATGGAAATGACACCGATTACAGAATTTGCATAGTGGAGTGCAACTTCCGGGCTGGAAGGATACGAGGGGCGTCTTATCATTACGATATTTGCCGTTCTGTGACTGATTTTCTCCATTATTGCCCAGAATTTCAGCAAGTCCCGAAGCAAAACGGGATAAAACACAAAACAAAAATGTTTTTATTATCAAAAACAAGGACAAAGAACAAAAATATTTAAATTATTTAAAACTTACTTCAGTTTTTGTAATAAAATTTAAGGTTGTGCCATTAAAGCCGAGACGTTCTACGCTACAAAACTACTTATTTGAGTTACCTATCAACATATATGCTGAGATTGTGGATTTACGAGACGCAGACGAAAGAAGTTCCAAATATAAATACTGGAAAGGTACGATACAAGTCCCATTTCTCTTCCAAGCCCAATATAGAATGGGATGCTAAGAACCATAGTAGCTGAAGAGCATCCATAAATAAAAACTCCAAAGCCAAAGGCGTGAAAGTCCAGAACTTTTGCTCAGAGGCCTCTTTATCAGGTTAGACACCGGACCACCGGCTTTACTATCGGAAGGAAGCCACGCTAAGGATTTTTACGCCCCCCAAAAAAATTCATCGCCCTCCACCGGGTTTTAAACCGCAACCTCTGGAACTAGAGGTTAGCATGCTACCCCAGGACGACTCAGCCGTCACGAGTTAGATTTTTGAGCATCCTGCTGTGTGATGTTTCATGCCATGCACTCTCTGGTTCTTAATTTCTTCATCTTTAGAGTCACAAGGCGAGCGCGATGTGGCATCAGCGGTGGATGTCCTTTGAGACAGAGCTATTTCCTCCCTGGCACCGAATCTTCTGGACAATGAAGGTGCGGCCGGGGATACTCAAACTGGAAACGTTAGGACCCATCTGCGCCGCGCTTGCCGTCATCAAATCGGTCATCCTTAATGCTTTCTCGCCTCATTCCTTCCTCAAGGAGGTTTGATAGGCGTAGCAAGCCTAGTTTTGACCGCGGTACTGAAATCTTCCACCGCTTGTAATCCCTATTCCCACCACATTTTTAAATTTGGTTTGTTTTGGTGCTGCTTCTGGTAGGATGAATGAATGTGTCAGTTTGCACTGACCAATTCTGAGACGAATAATCACCATTTATTATCGACGTTTAATTGTTCGGACAGGTTCAAAGTAATTGGTGGATCCAACACGGGCAATTAGAAATTTTCTGTGGAAAATTATTCATAATCTTCTTCCATTTTTTACTTTCTCTACTACTTACCTATAGTAGCACTCCACCTAAAATTTTGATATCAAGCTTTCACCAAAAATACACGTTTTGAGGCTCACTGAATCAAACAAACACATTTTTAAAAATAGGTGCGAGTGTGTACTTGCTGTTGTGTGCGTGAACACCATAACTCAAAAACGAAAAGTCGGTTAAGTACGAAACTTGATATTTAAGCTAAGAATATTCCAAGTATACGACCAATAGGGTTTCAAAAAAATTCCTCAAACCCAAATTACCCTTTGCATGGAACAATTTTCGTTGTTTTTTTATTTTATCAAAACTTGCTCTAGATTAAACTTAGATTAAAAAATCAAGTTACTTTCTTGACAAATAATACGTATAACTTGAATTTTCTGGAAATAGCCTGTGAAGTCCTCTTCATTCTGAGTGAGTACAAATTGGTAATTGTGAGAGAGAGCCAAAATCTTACTACATAAAAACATAGATCTCGTTAAAGCACACAGTTTATGTCAAATAACATTTTTTATTGCGTTAATCATTCTGAGTATTCTTTGTTATTCGTTTCAATCTTCAAATACTTAAACTATTATCAAGTGCTTTATGGTATTCGTTCTGGTGGTCTTTCAAAGAGAATGCAATTTCAAAGCCATCGCATAGCGCTGAGTTTTAGTATCGCTTAAGGCTATTGTACTCCTCTCGTACCTGCAAGAAATGTGGAAAACAAATTCTTAAAGTATTTATCTAGACTAAAATTAATCAAAATAATAACTTTTTATAAGATTAATTTGTAAAAGAGTGGGTAGAGAGAATCCTGTGAATGCAACACACAAAATTTTTCTATACGTTGTTGTTTGCTGTAACTAATGATGTTATGGTGTGGTGAAGTTATTTTGTGGTCACTGAAAGGGTATCGTGAGGCTTTTTTGTAACTTTATCGGCTTCTTCACTATTCATTACCTGTATATGAGAAGATTATTGGTCCTTTGATTAAAAGGAATTAGCAATGTTCCAAAGAAAGCAAGGAACTGATTATTCTAAAATACATCACTAGTCCTCTTCTACTCCAATTTATACACCTAGAATACATGCTTCAAATCGTCAATTTGCCTATCTGAAAGCAGAGGAGAGAAAGGTATGAAATAGGCAAAATAAAACAAGGGGATTCATTTACGCAGTAGTGTTTTATTTAACTTTCCAAACAGGACATAGCTTATTGATTTACGCGAGGTTTGCTACCAAAAATATAAATAAAACGTTACAAAAATGTATTTGAATTACTGCTTATTTGCCTAAATTTGAAATAGTGTAAGAAAACAAACAGAAAGCGTAAAGAGAAAGCAAATATACATCGCTAGCATTAGCCTTTGGGGTTATATTGCATGCAAGTCGTTTATCCACCAAAAAAAAAAGTGTAAAATGTGCTAACCCATATATGTACCATATTCTGTTAGTGTAACAAAAGAATGATAAAAAAAGGTTTCACCAAATTTTAAATCTAACTTTGTCAATAGCTACCAACTGTTGCACTTAAAGGAAGAATTGCAGTCCACTCAAAAATACGATACTGAGATTCCAACGGAAATCAGCATTTTGAGATCACCTGAATCCACGAAAGTATTTTCTGAAAAAGCTGAATACGCTTTCTCTCTCTTTCTTTATTTCTTTCTTTCTTTCTCTCTCTCTCTCTCTCTGTGCGTGTGTGTGTGTGTGCGCGTGTGAGGAGTGTTTAACGTCCGTTCTTACTGCATACGGCCCCACAGGCGGTTGACACTGATGGTACATGAAATGAAATTATTTGTTATGGAAACAAATGTGATGATCAATTACAATTTGTTGTTGTTGCAGTTTAGCAACACTGTTTTATGAATTTTAATAAAACATTTTAATCTTTTGTAGAATGTGAGAATAATTATCTATTACAAATATTTAAGAATGGAGAAAGAAAGGTTGCGGAATTTCGTTGTTGTTTGGTATTAGGTAGAAATTTATCATTAATACATTCAGAATTTTATTAGAAATATATTTTATACAAATGTAATCAAATATCCATTTCCTCTCTCCTTGCTTAAGATGCGATGCAAAATATCTAAAGAAAGAACAAATATGAAAATAAGAAATGCTTCATAGCCTTATTTCCTTTAACAAATAAAAGTCAGCGGTGGGATATCATAAACGTGGTGTGTGTGCACCTTAAAGAGTTATATAAAACAAGAAGGGCGACAGAGGAATAGAACTTGAAAGAATTCCAATACCTTATTTTTGTCTCATAAATCTGTTTGTGTTCGTATCATAACATGGGCTCGTGTTACCACAAAGTGTCAGAGAAGGAAATGAAACGCTGGATGGATTTTCGCTTTAGTACTTATGATAATATCCCATGTCTTTTTCAAGACTTGAAAGGAACAAACTATTGAAAAGAAATTAAAAAAGGAATAAAAGAGGAAACGCGCCAGACAGGAATTTGCCGTATTACATCACAGAGGAAAGAACGGCGCGACGTAAGATGAAAGCAAAATGTCTCGAATTTCCTTAGATCTAAAGGAGACATGGTCGTTTTATTCATCCTTGTTACTCCTAAAGGAAATTCCTCTTTGGTCCGAGCTCATAGAACTATGTGCCGTGTTGTTTTTATGAGCTAAGCTTGACATTAAAGTAATTAAAAGTAATAAGGGTACTATTATCTATTTACTTTGTAGATAGATATGTTTTATTAGCTAACATAGAGCTTCTATAAAATTGCAGTACAGCCAGAATAGTAATTTATGCAACAATTGAATAATCTTGATGGTCTTTAAGTGAGTAAATGTTTGTCGCAGGAACGACATTTTCGCGAATGTCGTATTAAGGTTATTCAGCAGTTGGATACAATTCTTAACACTATAAATTGTAGCAAATAAATCGAGAAATATTCCATGGCTGATATTAGTGACAGAATCTTCTTATGTTCGTAAAATGAGACGTTAGCTTCTCTGCCTGCATTTCATCTGCTATTACCTGGCATGCTGAACTGATAAACAAGACAACCACTCGCATACATTCCCTTTCTGGGGGGAAAGTGAGCAGCTTTATGTACTTTGGTGTACCTATTATTATCAGCACAGAATGTTAAGTAGTTATAAATTCAGATCTTAATTATTCTAAATTAATAATGTACAAAGGTTTTTGAATTTTCGTCGCTCGGGGAAAAGAATATCACAAAATGGTTTCTCTTCTCCGATTAGCCACGGCAACTTGGAATATCGGTATTACGCCATTGCTATTATTAGCAGCGTGCCATTATATCGAAGATGATTTTAATGAATCTAAAATTTTTCTAGCAAAGAAATTAAAGATTATTTGTACAATTTGTTAGCTCTTTTAAACACAGCAAACGGATGCAATGGTAAATAGAAGTTCGTGTTTACCCTGTGCGGTATATTGGTTCCTTTTCAAAATATTCAAACTTATAAATTCCTATAAGGTCTTTAACTAAAAATGTCATACAATCAAATCAATGTCATACAATAATGCTTATTTACACTACAATCACTCTGGCATTTGCATTATTGTGATACAAATTACTGCCATAAATACTTATTAATGTAAGTACGTAGCAGAGAAAGTACTTTTCTGATTATTATCCAGTAAAACATTATTTAAGGAATTCCATTTACCAATGATATCAATGAGGCACAAGCTGTTTTCCAAGCTTCTATTGTGCTACATCAGAAAGTTAACAACTAGTATTTCTGGAAGTAATTTTGTTATTTATATAAAGTTACGGCAATTTATTATGAAGAAGAATAGTATACATTATGCATAAATAATAAGAAATAGCACTAAATCCAAATCCTTCTTTAAACTATATATTCTTAGACATTACTAATAAATCTTTAATAAAAATCGGTTTAAGACTAAAACTTATTTATTTATTTAAATCACAAACAATTTTCCAAAAATATTTTGAGTGTATAACAGAATCTCAGGAATAGAAGGCAAACATTCTCTTCATCTCGGTGTTTTAAATATTTCCTAGATTCTGTTTTAACGTTCTTCTGACACATCAAAATATGCTAAAATGTTAACCATTGGCTTGCAAATAACTTAAGAGAAGACGATAGACAAAGTTTGTCAAAAAAAGGTATTTTTTCTAGCAGTTTTATTTGATAGATTAGACATATGGGCACATGCTCCAAGGATTTTTGTGTGTTTTTCCATCTCTAGATGCATTAAAATTGAAAATACGCTAGGAATGCAACTGTGCCACATCCATTTTTTCAAACAGGCACGAGCTCTGTGTTTGTTAGTTTGAGTTTTTATTGTTATTTATTCCAGCAAAGGCGTAAATTTTTTTAAATAAAGTAAGTAGTTTATTACAAGGAACCCTTAAATGCAATATTACTTTAAAAAGTGAATATAGTAATATGTTTCGAAAATGTGCAAATCAGATATCATACTGGGTGCATCTGCCTACACCATCATATCCAGGCATACCGTATCACCGATTAACCTGGGCCCACCCCATCCTAATCTATATGCAAGATACAGGAACCAGTGGATCTAGCCACACTTCAGAAGCATATTTCCGGCCATAAATATAAGCTGTTTAACGCAGAGAGCAGTTCGACTCGTACCAAATGACAGCAAGCATATGCATCTGGGAAAAAGAGCAAAATCAGCCTGTGAGTTTTTATATAATAAAATCAGGTGATAAAGTTATATAAAAAATACAACGAAAAGCATAACTCTGTCATTCAGTATTGATATTACAGAATAAAAATACAACAAAAAGATTAATTCTGCCATTATGTCTTAAAATAAATACATTGTCAAATAAGATTGATTTCTTTAAATCTGCTGAAATCGCAGTTCAACAACCAGCAAAAGGAGCCAGAAAAGCAAAGAGGCGCAAGAGGGGAGATAGAGTTCTAAACTGTATTAGTTGCAATTCTAAAGCATGAAACAAAAGTATCTTTAGCAATTTTAAACTGTAACTCAATTTTTCTCAAAACTACATTTTTATGCCTTAAAGTACAGTTATCCCACAAAGTATGCAAGGTAAAGATTTGAAATTTCCACACCTTTTAAAGAACAGAATGAAACACCCATAGCAATACGGGATGTAGGACTAATCTAACGGTTAGCGGGCAGAGAACAGTAGCTGAAAATTTCCATTTTTTCTAAAATTCAGGTACTCGCACTAAGTAATATTTTTATACTAAAATATGATCACTGTACAGATGAACTGTATGCTATCAGTTTTTAGTTAGGTAAGTTAGCTACATGGTGCAAAAATTTCTATGCTGTGGGTGTTGTACTTTTCGTAAAATGTGTACATAAGTTTGCTAAATTTAATATGTAGCCTTATGGCAGTGGCCATGGCTACCGTCATCTCTTAAAGCTATTTGTGGTGAAGTAATTTATAGAAGTGTTCAAAATGTTTTGTAGTGCATTTCCCTTAATTAAATTTGTATGAAAGCGAAATGCGCGTATAAAATATGAATAAAAATTTAAACATGTACAGGGTCAAAATCGTGCATAATTGTTGCGCTATAGCCCGCGTACCATAAATATTGCCTAACATTAATGAAGTAATAATCAGCTGAAATGATATATTCATATCGATCACAGGTTAAATGTATGTTTTTTTCTCGCAAGGGCCTTTGTGCCGTATGCAATTTCCATCAATATGTCTCTAAATGTTATTGTACCTATAATGCTGCGATAGCTCGAAATGTTGTATGCTGCTCGTGTATAAGTTTTACATACCACAGTCAATAAAATTAGTCCAAAAGCAGCAGCGATAATGAAAGAAAGTATTAAATAAATACGCAAATGAAGTGTTGATTTTAAAAATATCCGGAATTTCAGTGTTTACTGAATATATATCTTTAAGCATTATTTAGATGACAATGGGGTGGTGGTATGCACACAAACTTTTAATTCAGTCTTCTGCGGTTAAACTTATCTTTAAGTAAATGGTAGTATAGCCAAAGAAAAAATCTAATAAGTTTACACGACCTCACTGAAACTGACAATAGGAGCGGATAAAAATGTGCGAGGGGATGAGTTGAATATTAATTATCAGAGACAAACAAATGACGTCAGATTGGCGCGTTTTTCTTAGAAATAGCGGGAATATTTTCCCTAGAGCATATGTTTTCGTAATTTTTGATTGGATATAAAAATAGACGCTAATGTTGGCGCGTTTTATTAACCAATAGCAGCTCGGTTATAATCTTTAGGCATATCGGGGTGTGGGAGTATAAAAAGCTAAAGTCAGAGGCAGATTTCGCCAGTCCAACAGAAGCATTCACGCGTTATACGTCGCACAGTTAGTTCATCAGAATCGTTCGCGGGTTACACGTCGCGTAGTTCAACGGAAGCATGCATAAAGTACACGTCGCAATTCTACAGAATCTCTCGCGTCTTAAAGTTTGTTATAAATGTGAAACACGCGAATTAATAATGTGCAGTAAATAAGTGATTATAGTGATATTAGAAAATATAACAGTTTCAGTTTGGCGTGTATCACGAATCAATATGTGAACTTAATTGTGACGGTAATAAAAGTGTAAAAACAAATTCTTTTATCAGTGTTATCTTTGAGTAACAAATCCTTTCCGTTTACACACACTGTTTAAGAGATTTGCTCGACTGAATAATAATAATAATAATAATAATAATAATAATAATAATCATCATCATCATCATAATAATGATAACTAGTCGGAGCACAATGAACCCAAAATGCAAAATAATAAAACAAAAATCTGATGTGTTACACTCACATGACTTTCTCTACTCTTGTACGAACTATTTTTACAAACGCTTATTCTCCGTATGCTTCATATTAATCGAGATATCGAGATGTCAATCTTATTGCTAATTTTCTTGTAGATGCAAGGGGAATATGCTAGGTTTTAAGCGATAGTCAAATATTTTCACGCTGGTTGCTATGTGGCGCATTCCATTCTCTTTGCATGTCCAGGACATAAAAAAAAGAATAACGAATTTGAGAAAAAGTATAAGTATTGGAACATTTAAGGGAATAACAAGCAATATCTCGAAAACGGTTCACTCAACAAAAGAAATGTATATGACATAAATTGTGTATTTTAACGCGATCTACATTTTTTGTGTAATAAAATGTTGTCTATCTCTTATGGTTTACCGGTTATGCAAAAGTCGTACACAATGAAGAATACTTTTGGAGACATTCCCAGAAAATTCAAGGTATACATATTATTTGTCATAAAAATATCTTAAACATATGATATTTTAATCAAAATCGTTTGAGCCATTTTTGAAAAAATTAAAATTTTCGAAAAATCTTCCATGTAAAGGGTAGTCTGGGGTAGGGGGATTTTCTTGAAAACCTTCGTGTCGCATCTCTAGAAGATACTGAACCTAAGTACCAAGTTTGGTGCTTATCCGACTGTTCGTTTTTGACTTATGCTGTTCACAGACACACAGAGACACACACACACACACACAGACACACACACACACACAGACACACACACGGACATGTTTCCAAAAATGCTTTTTTTGGATTCAGGAGGTCTCAAAACATGTATTTCCGGTGAAATCTCGGTATCGAATTTTTGGGTGGAATGCAATACTTCCCCTACTTACTATACGTAGTAGGGAAAGTAATAACAGGCGCCCAGCAATAAGATAACACGAAGTGACTGCGACAAATTGGCTTCCATACATGGGGCATATAAACATGAAGCATCTTCCAACTACCTAAAAATATTCCACTTCATATTCCATCCAAAAATTGATGTACATATTTCACTAGGGTGCAGGCTCCGACTCCCTGATCCCGAAGCAAGCAGTTTTAGAAAAAATCCGTGTGTGCGTACTTGTGTGTGCTGTAAACAGCATAACTCAAAAAGGGAAAGTCCAATGAATACCAAACTTGGTATTTAAGTTCAATATCTTCCAAAGATGTTACACTAAGATTTTGAAGAAAACTCTCCCATGCAAAACTATCCTTTAAACGGAGCATTTTTTGGCAGTTTTGATTTTCTCCAAAATGGCTCTGAAAATTTGGGATTAAAATACTACATATTAAAGGTATTTACACCAAAATAAAATATATATTTAAATTTTTTAGGAATAGGCTGTCTTCTGTCTCTTCACTTGGAAGGAATCCACTAAATTTTGTATAACGGGTAAACCATAGAAAAAGCACAAAACATACTACACGAGAAAATATAGACCTCCTTAAAACGAAAACTATTTATAGCATCAGCCATTTCCAAAATATTCGTTATTATTTGTTTGAAATTTTCAACGCTGTCTTTAAATGCTGTCTGTATTCAGGTGTTTCTCGCAATGTCATGGAAAAGTGTATGGTATTTCAAGACCAGTTACACCGACTGACTTTTAAACATCTGGCTATAGGTTCGGTTTCCTCTACCCCCTTGTTCCTACAACGAAATGTTAAATGAAATTATGTCTGCAAAGATTTATTTGGATTAATATAAAGAAAATGGAAAAAAGAGCTTTCGTCAGAATATTCCGTAGAAGTCATATAAAATTATAGGTAGGGTATAAAACTAATGTGAGCGTAACCCACATGGTTTTAGGCATGATGTGGAAATTTTAAATTCTCTACCGTAAGAGAAATAACAAACAAATATTATGTGTTTCATTCGAATGACTTTTTCTACCCACTACTGTTTGTTTTTGGGTATATAAATTAGTTTTACAAAAGCTTATTTTTCAGTTTACTTATTTTAATCCAGATAAACCTTTTGTAGAAATAGCTACATTACACATTTCGTTGTAGACAGAAAGAGAATGGCGATAGTCAAATGTTTTAGAACTGGACGCTATACGCTGGCCTTAAAATTCCATACTGTTTCCATGCAATCGCAAGAAACAACTGAATGTTGACATGGCTTAAATAGAATGACCAAGAAATGAACATTTCGAACAATAATAGCGGATATGTATCTCAGAAAGGGTTTACACCACGAAGAAAGTTATTTAAGCAAATTGTGTGTTTTAAAGAGATCTACCCGTTTTGTGTAGTACGTTTTCGTCTATCGCTTAACGTTTACCAGTTACACAAGATTATATAAAATTCCTTCCGAGTGAAAAGGACTTCATAGGCTATTCTCATAATTCAATATATACATTTTATTTTTCATGTAAATATCCTTAATATATATCGTATTATTAATCAAAATCGTTAAAGGCATATTTAGAAAATAAACAATTTAAACAAATGTTCCATGTAAAGAGTAGATGGGGTGGTGAGATCTTCTTGAAAGCCTTCGTGTCGTAGCTTACGAAGATACTGAACATAAATATCAAGTTTGGTGTTTATAAGACTTTCCGTTTTTAGTTATGCTGCTCAGACACGCGCGCGCGCGCGCACACACACACACACACACACACGCACTGAACTTTTTCTAAAAATGCTTTTTATGTGTTCAGGGGACCTCAAAACATATACGATGTGTGATCAAATTTTTTTCCGGAATGACGTCATAAATACTACACAACCGGTTGTTTTGTCTAGTCTGCACTGTCACCCTCAAAGTAGTCTCCTTGGGAGTTGATACACTTGTCCCAGCGCTTCTGCCACTACTGGAAGCACCACTGGAAGTTCTCTTCTTTCAACATGTTCAGAGTCTTCTGCGATTCGCGATGGATGACATCAATGTCCTCAAAACGGTGTCCTCGGAGCCGCATTTTAAGTCGCGGGAAAAGAAAAAGTTCGCTGGTGACAAATCTGGAGAATAAGTTGGATGGGGAACAGTATTCATCCTATTTTTATGCATAAATTGACGAACAGAAAGGGCTCTGTCCGCGGGCATATTGTCATGATGCAGGAACCAGTCACCACTCCTCCATTTCTCCGGGCGTTTGCGTCGCACATTCTCCCTTAATCTTTGTAGCGCTTGTTTGTAGAACACTTGATTCACTGTTTGACCCTGTGCACAAATTCCTTATGTACAATGCCTTTAATGCCGAAAAAACACAATCATCATTGACTTCACTTTGGATCGAACTTGTCTGGTCTTTTTCGGGCGTGGAGATGGAAGGACTCTTCCATTGTAAAGATTGTTGCTTCGTTTTTGGATCGTACCCACAAATCCATGTTTCATCACCAGTAATAATTTTCTCCATAAATAGTGGGTCATTTTGTAGCTGTCTCAGCGTCAGCATTGTTGTGAAGCCATTCCGGAAACTTTTTGATCGCACCTCGTATTCCGGATAAATCACTAAATAAAATTTTTGGTTGAAATGCAAAACCTTCTGTATCTGCTATGTCTGTGCTAGAGAAAATAAAACATAAAGATAAAAATGAAATGAAACTCATAATCGTCCACAAATAAAACCTGTGTTATGAACTGCACTCAACCACAACAAATTCATTTTGTTCGCATCATGTAAAAACTCCTTTCAACGTTGCATAACGCGTCAATGTCTATCTGCTACCATGTATTATCTGTAAAGAACATATCATAATACAGCATCGTTAAGAGGGGAAACATTAACTTTACTGTGATGTATATATTTAACACGCGTGAAGAGGGAAAGTAACACATTGAATATTACATGGAAACAAGCTAAAGTTGAAACGGTTGTCAGCATTTCCATTGTACGTACAGTGCCGCCCATACAGCATCAAAGAGGTCCTTTTTAATTGCGTGCGGCTGAAGGGAATAAATTTACATAGGAGAAAGCTTTCAAACGGCTTTTAATATTTTATGACCTGCTGCATATGACACGGCTGCTGATAATTTAAATTTACACAGGATGTTTCAAAAGCTTTTCTCGGGTTGAAACAGAGTGCAGAGACCTCAACAGAAATAACCGTTATTGTATATGAGTATTCAAATAATATCTTGTTTCCTTAAAAAAATTATATGACAGTATTTTGTTAACGCTATATATTCTGTGGGCAGGAAAACGTTACAAACCGCAAGGGATCGTTTCTCGGTTGCTTACTGTGTCAGGTTACAAATGTTATTACTGCTTTGATTATAAAATATTTTATTCTATATATTTACTTTTTCTACTACGTATAGTAAGCAGGGGAATTATTGTATTCCACCCAAAAATTTGATACCGAGATTTCAACGGAAATATATGTTTTGAGACCCGCTGAATCCAAAAAAAAAAATTTTTAGAAACATGTCTATGTGTGTGTCTGTGTACAGCATAACTCAGAAACGAACAGTCGGATAAACATCATTTAGGTTCAGTATCTTCCAGAAATGCGACACGAAGTTTTTCAAGAAAATCCCCCCAGATTAACTTTTACATTGAACATTTTTCGAAAATTTTAATTTTCTCAAAAATAGCTCTAACGATTTTGATTAAAATATCATATGTTTAAGACATTTTTATGACAAATATAATGTATATCTTGAATTTTCTGGAAATATCTCCAAAAGTATTCTTCATTGTGAACGACGTTTGCACAACTGGTAAACCATAAAGCCCTGTCCACACTGATTAACATTTAACAAAACTTGTCAAGTGCAACATGTTAACAGTTTGCATGTTGGCCAAATTTCGATCACAGAATTGACTTAACATGTTAACCGAAAGAGTTGTGCTTGACACTTTTAACATGTTGGATGTTTTCCGCTTTTAATAGAAAACTTGTTAAGTCAATTCGCTCTCTGTGTATGTGATTGGGTGAACTTCGGAAGTTTTCAGACTGTAAACATGGAAGCTATTGTGATTAATTCATGCTATTGTGTTCGGTAGTTCCATGTTGACTCGTTCTGTGCTTATATATTTGATTTGGTTTGATTCATGTGAAGTTATGGAATGAACGAAAGAAAAGACACTTTCATTAATAAAATCTTTGTTGAGGCTATCATTATGGAACATTATAATATATGTAATAAAAAGGATGGACAATTATACCAAACTTGTGCAATTTATTATTGTTCCAGAGGCAATATCAAAAAAAAAAAATAAAAACGTCTCTTTGCTAGAGAATTGCAAAAAAGCCTCAAGTCTAGCAGCTAGAATGGCTGCTCTCAAATGTGTGTCCTTCTTGTGAATTATAGGTTAGAAACTTTGCTCAAAACAAAGTTGAAGTCATTTTGACTTGTTCTCAAGAAATTGAAGTCAAACCTGCTCCGAATTTTAAACTCATTTAAAATATTTTCACTCCTGTAACAAGATAGAGCCTCATCACCTTCTACTTTTCTTTTTATTACATATCACACACAGATACAAATAGCAATAGTCAAATCTTAATCACCGGAGTCCATTTTGCTTTTAGTTAAGAGATTTTGTTGTCACAACAAGTCAACTGGAGTAGATAGAATGTTAAACGTTCACATTTACTACATGTTGAAGGCATTTAACATGTTGAATGAGACATTTTGTTAATTGTTGAATGTTAACTGTTGATATGTTGAACAGTGTGGACTCACCTTAAGAGATAAACAAAAGTTTACTACACAAAAATGTAGATCGCGTTAAAATACACAATTTATGTTATACGCATTTTTTTTGTTGAGTGAACTATTTTCGAGATATTGCTTGTTATTCCCTTAAATTTTTCAATACTTATTTTCAAATGGGAATTCGTTATTCATTTTTTTGTCTTGGTAATGCAAAGAGTATTAATCTGTGGCAAAGAGAATCGTGCTGCACCTAGCAACCAGCTATTAAGATATATGTCGATGCTTAAAGGCTGCTGTATTTTTATATCGCCCTTGCAATTACAAAACAAGGGGAATATAGTACGCCTAAAGTGATAGTCAAATATTTTTAGAACTGGTCGATATGTGTAAAATGTCATTCTTTTTGCATGTCAAAAGATCGTTTCTGCAAATGTTTATCTCAATTAATTTGAAATAGATGGAGAATAAGAGTTTGTAAAAATAGTTTGTACAAGGGTAGAGAAAGTCATGTGAGTGTAACACATCAGATTCTTTTATCAATAAACTAAAATTATAAACAACAGTTCAGAGCCCACTGAGTGTTTTGGAAATAAAAGTGCCACTTAGATATTAAAGATAACATACTATATTCAAACGAAATAAATAAATTGAGCCTTAAGGTAATAAACTAATGTGAATAGATTTAAAATAGACTGTTTAACCTGTTCTGTAACTGCAGTATAAAAATTATAACAAACGCTTGAATAAAATGCTACATATTTTATATGTGAAAGGTGTATTTCACTGAAAATGCTGAATTCCAGAATGTATAAGGTACTTAAATTTAAATTAAATATATTTCTAAATGATCGAGATATTAATCGTAAAAGGGTTGGAATGTTTTAGAAAAAGCCGCTCATGAAAGCATTCCTAAAGGTGTTAAACTTTAAACGTAAGGACCGATATTCAAAGACCCCTTCTTTAGTATTACACACCCTTTTGTGTATTACTTATGGTTTTCTAAAACCATAAAGAAACATGATAAAGTGTGTCATTTCACTTCTAAACAAAAGAAAACAGGAATACGTTTTAAAGCTTAAACCATTATGCAACTATTTTAAGTGCAAAAAAGCATCCCTGGGCTTCTTTATATATTTTCAAGAACTTATACTGAAAATTTCAAAAGAATTGGAAGCAAATTTCGTGGTGTGAACATTTGCAATTATTAAAGATGCTGAAAAAGAAAGGTTGCCGAAAAAGTAGAATTAAGTTGTAAGTTCCCTAATAACTTACCAGAATATTAATTTTAATCATGTTAAATGGCATTTAAATGTGAATCAGTTAGAAAGTACAAATAGATAAGAATCTACAAAGTTAAATGTAATTTTAAAAAATCTGATGTGTTACACTCACATGACTTTCTCTACTCTTGTTAAAACTATTTGTACAAACGCTTATTCTCCATATGCTTCATGTTAATCGATATATCGAGATGTTAATCTTATTGCTAATTTTCTTGTAGATGTAAGGGGAATTGGTAGGCTTTAAGCGATAGTCAAATGTTTTAAGAGCTGGTTGCTATGTGGCGCATTCCATTCTCTTTGAATTACCAGGACAAAACAAATGAATAACTAATTCCCATTTGAAAAAAGTATAAGTATTGAAACATTTAAGGGAATAACAAACAATATCTCGAAAATGGTTCACTCAAAAACAAAAAAAAATGTATATGACATAAATTGTGTAATTTAACGCAAAATACATTTTTTGTGTAGTAAAATTTTGTCTGTCTCTTATGGTTTACCGGCTATGCAAAAGTCGTTCACAATGTAGAATACTTTTGGAGACATTCCCAGAAAATTCGAGATATACATTTCATTTGTCATGAAAGTATCTTAAACATATGATATTTTAATCAAAGTCGTTCGAGCCATTTTTGAGAAAATTAAAATTTTTGAACAATGTTCCGTGTAATGGGTAATCCGGGGTGGGGGGATTTTCTTGAAAACCCTCTTGTCGCATCTCAGGAAGATGCTGAACCTAAATACTAAATTTGGTGTTTATCCTACTGTTCTTTTCTGAGTTATGCTGTTCACAGACACACACACGGACATGTTTCCAAAAATACTTTTTTTTGGATTCAGGAAGCCTGAAACATGTATTTCCGGTGAAATCTTGCTATCGATGTTTTGAGTGGAATGCAATACTTCTCCTACTTACTACGGTTTTTTTTAAGATTCTTCAAGCATTTAGTGGAGGATTCCTTAAACGTTACTCAGAATTACTGTTAAGCGCTTCTAGTTTAATTAAGCAGTGGAAATTAGCAATCAAATTCTTATTTATGCTGCTTTGAAAGAACGGGTTCAAAACTATTGAATAGTCTGAGGCTTCTAGCGAGAAAAGTATCTTGTATAAGAGACAGAAATATCTGTCCTTCGATCTTATTAATTTAACTCAATTCTCTTTTCATCCCAAGCCCAAGATTCGGAATCTCCATTTGGATAGCCGCAATTATGACTACAAGATGTCAATGGAAATCCTAAGACCCTCATTTTTTAACTTCTTCTCTTCTTTCTCTTCATCATTACTTTTGTGGCCATATGGTTTAAAAGTTGAACAAACTTCAATGGGGTTTTATTAACTAAATTTATAACTACACAAGCGGTTAGGAGTAAATTCCACTTCGCCTTGTAACAGGTTTGATACCGCACGCAGTGCAAAGCAGCTGAAGAAGTTGCCACTAAAACGGGGATAGCCGATACAGCGTTAAAGATATGGGAAAAGTTAACAGGAGCAGCCTTTTGTGCAATTGCCTAAGCCCAGAGGAACATTTTACCGAAATGTCTAATTCTAGTGCACCCAATCACACTATGTGTACTCTATTTTATTTCATTATATAAATGAAATTGCCTTTCGCCATATATTTAACTACTGAAGTGGAGCCAATTTGGTACTTGGCCATTCGCTCGTGTTCTGTGATACACCAATGCATAGTGTAATAAATTAAGTAGATATAACCTAGCAGGATGGCCCAGGTAGCACGTCTGTGGCCTGCATTCCAGAGGTCCCGGTTCGATTCCCAGTGACTGCCCACTCTGACCTTGGGCTGTCCTAGGCGAATATCGGGATGGTGTATTCTACCACGATTTCTCCTTTCCCCTCATTTCCTCTCATTTCCTCTCTCCATTTTACATTTCAGATGTGTCTTCGGGTCCTGCGGTGCTGGCCGTGTTGAGAAGATGTAATTGCTTGCACATTGGGAAGATCCCCCCCCCCGTGAACGCCAAGGTGCGTTGTCCCGCTCGTCGCCCTGTCTAGGGATTCTTTGCCTGTTCAAACTGGAAGTATTAGGGGCCACTGCACGTCTTTGTGGATCTGTCTGACTTCAGACCTGCGAGCTCCAACGGCGCCTTCAACTCATCCCTGTCTCCCAGGGGGTGTAACTACAATATGTCAAGCCGGTCGTAGTGCCAAGTTGTGCCCCTCCGATAAACACTTCGTACATCCTTCGAAGTTGTAATTTTACGTTTTGGTAGGTGTTTCCTTTATTGTTTATCATTAGTGTCAACCCGGTCTCGTAATATAGTGCTTATTAACGTAGCGAAGAAATCAACGATTAGAGCCTACTACGACAACCATATTACCTGACTGGAAGATAGAACATTCTATGTCAATATGCTAAATTACTGAATAATATTGACTTTATTTTATTACAAAAATCAGCAATGATCCCCTGAAATTTCTTTCCCGTGTAATGAATACTTATAGCTTGGTAGAGAACCTGGTTTTATAAACTTAATATAAACAAAGTAAGCAAAGTACCGAAATTGGATAAAAATGTTGATAGTATGCAACTATATTTTATACTGCATTAAAATTGAATTCACTATAAATTCCTGCACAGGTTTGAAAAGTTTTAACTTGCTGCAGTGAATTTTTGTTTTCTGTTTTGAGAAAGTATATATAAGTTTATGAATTTATCCATGTGCACGCTGTTATTTATTTTCAAAAATACTCTATAGATTATTCATATAAATGCTTATGTTTATCTAGTTAGTTAAAATCATACATATTCGCCAAAAATACTATTAGATTATACATATTCCGCACAGTTCCATGTGTTTCTTAGCCATACAAAGTAAGAATTGAATTATGCAAAATTCTATATAAAAAGTCTAGTTTTAGTTTTTATTTTCAAAACATGCGAACATACAAACATCTTTGTACAACAGATATTTCTGATGTGCTCTACAAAACATTTTACCAGCTAAATAATACGAGATGTGTTTTTAAAGTAAATACCGATAATTGTTTAAAAACAACACAGCATTATTTTCCAAACACTTATGTCATTCATTGCCTTACACTACTCCTTCACATAGTCACCGCCTTTATTCAGGCACTTGTAACGAGAAACAAGTTTTTGTATGTCTTCGTGAAAGAATGATACCGTCTGTGATGAAAGTCAACTCTGCACTTCTTGTTTGACAACATCATCGTCGTTGAAATGTTTTCCACTAAGGAATTTCTTGAGATGAAATGTCTTGATGCCAAATCCGGACTTTAGGGAGGGCGGTCGAATTGTTCCCAACCAAACCATTCGGTCGATCTTGAGTGTGTGGCTGGGCACTGTCATTCATTTATGTTTCCCCATAAACTTCACACAATTGGCGATGAATATTTGCTGGTATAACATTTCTGGCATTCAGAAAAGCAAATCACTGATCTGACTTCGGAGTCGGTGGATCTTTCGATTGTTTTGAACATTTCAAAACTCTCCAACAACAGGAAAATACAAAGCGACGATCACTCAGAGCTGAGTGTGGCTTCCTAATGAATGGAGGAAGTGATCGCGCATGCACAAAATCGCTGTAGCGGCAAAATATTAAAACGTACTTACTTTTAAAACACGCCTCGTGTTTGTGAGCAGCTATGGCAGTAAGCTGTTTAAAAAGCACATAGATATGTGCTAACCATTATTTAACTTCTGTGCAGGTTTTCATAGGAAACAAAATAACCGCCGTTTAACATTTCAGTGTATTGTAGAAAGGTGTAAGGTGTGGTAAGGTGTAAACGAACAGTAGCTAAATCCACAATTCTAATTAACAGAAAGAAACAAGGATATAATCCGAAGCCCATGATTTTTAAATTTTACATGAGGTATCAACGAGAATTGAAAATTATATTTTTGCGTTGATAATTTTATTTAATACCGCATAACAGCAAAGTATTATACGAGTAATAGTAAGTTCTATATTTATGTTATTTAATGTTATGCATGTTCATTTATGGCAGAATAGTCAATTAAGGTTAATAGTCTTAGCACATACGGTTTTGGTAATCTGTTTATCATTTTGCTTGCAGCCAATCGAAATATAATTGTTGGAAATGAAATAACAATACAAGAAGGAGTACTTGAATTAAAAATCTGACGTGTTACACTCACATGACTTTCTCTACTCTTGTACAAACTAGTGGACTGGTGGTACCGTGCTAGCCGCTAGTTCCCAAGGTCGCGGGTTCAAACCCGGCGGAGGGCGATGGTTTTTTTCGAGTGTAAAAATCCTTAGCATGGCTTCCTTCGGAAGGGAAGTGAAGCCGGCGGTCCCGTGTCGTAGATTTACGGCACGTAAAAGAACCTCAAGCCTGATAAAGAGGCCTCTGAGCAAAATTATCGGTCTTTCACGCCCAATATAGAATGGGACGCTAAGGACCATAGTAGTTAAAGAGCGTCCACAAAAAAATCTCCATTGTTGTACAAATTATTTTTACAAACGCTTATTCTCCATATGCTTCATGTTAATCGCGATATCGAGATGTTAATGTCATTGCTAATTTTCTTGTAGATGCAAGGGGAATTGGTAGGCATTAGGCAATAGTCAAATATTTTAAGAGCTGGTTGCTATGTGGAGTATTCCATTCTCTTTGCATTACCAGGACAAAAAAGAGGAATAACGAATTCCCATTTGAGAAAAAGTATAAGTATTGGAAAATTTAAGGGAATAACAAGCAATATCTCGAAAATGGTTCACTCAACAAATAAAATGTACATGGCATAAATTGTGTGTTTTAACGGGATCTACACTTTTTGTAGTAAAATTTTGTCTATCTCTTATGGTTTACCAGTTATGCGAAAGTCGTTCAAAATGAAGAATACTTTTGGAGACATTTCCAGAAAATTCAAGATATACATTTCATTTGCAATAAAAGTATCTTAAACATAGGATATTTTAATCAAAATCATTTGAACCATTTTTGAGAAAATCAAAATTTTCCAAACTGTTCCATGTAAAGATTAGTCTGGGTTGCGGATATTTTCTTGAAAATGTAGATCGCGTTAAGATACACAAATTTATGTCATATGCATTTTTTTGTTCAGTTAACCATTTTCCAGATATTGCTTGTTATTCCCCTAAATTTTCCAATACTTATACTTTTTCTGAAATGGAAATTCGTTATTCATTTTTTTTGTCCTCAACATACAAAGAGAATGGAATACTCCACATAGCACCTATCTCTTAAAAGATTTGACTATCGCTTAAATCCTACCATATTTTCCTTGAACTTACAAGGAAATTGGCAATAAGATTAACGTCTCGATACCTCGATTATCATGAAGTAAATGGAGAATAAGCGTTTGTATAAATAGCTCGCACAAGAGTAGAGGAAGTCATGTGAGCGCACCACATCAAATTTTTCACTTTGAGACATGCTGACAGTTTTATACAGACCTTGGTTCTTGCAGTGGGGCGTTCAATAGGTTTCAAAACATTTACTTCATGTTAATTTCTGTTAGTACTTCCTCTAAAGTAAAATAGGTTGCAGAGGAGGTAAGCATTTCAACAAAATTGAACTAAATGTTTATTTTTATTTACATTCTCTATAGGACACTATAGCATTTCTTACCATTTATTTAAATGCTATGTTTGTTACACGACGGATTCACTGAGCAATGTTCCCGAAACATTTAGGTTTCTTGGGAGAAGCTCTGCAGAGGATGATATATTTGTAGAACACACAATTTTATGACGGGTGTTAACTCGTTTAATACTGACACCGTATTTAATATCATGAAACCTGGGGAGATGGCAATAACCAGGTGATAATTTCCTGATCGCTTGTTCTTGGCACAACCAAGCTATTGTCTAAAATGTAAACGGACCTTCAGATTTATTCGTCCTTAACCGCCAGTCGGTTTAAAGGAAGGAGTTCATTATTTGTTCAGCGAGCCCCTTGTCTCAAAGGGGAGGTGCGGAATTGATCTTCGGACTGCATGCGTTTCCGATTTTGTAAACAGGGATGTACTGAGGCGGTGCAGAGCTGTTTTTCACTGGGATATTTTGAGCCTTATTTGCACACGAGATAAAAGTGACCACCGATCAGAGGATTTGTATGTTTGAGTGCTAAGCTGAGACACTCCACGCTACAAAAACCGTCCTAATATTTAGCTATCTATCAGCTTACTTACTGAGTTTGCGAGTTTACGAGACGCAAGCGAAAGACTTCCAAATGTGAATACTGGAAAGGTATGACACAAGTTCCATTTTACTAAGGTGACCTCAAAACTGTTCACATCCACCCGTTTTACTCTCTACTCCTCTGCTAGAAGAACTGGTGATAATCTCGCTTCACAGTGTTAACTTCAAGCGCAGACAACCGACTGGCGGCAACGACCCCTATACATATTGTGACGCAGCTACTATAAGCCGAACTTGACACTTGGATGGCGCTGGCCGGTTGTAGAGACGAGGGAAGATAAATAGATGGAGCAGCGCTCACACCAAACGTAAACACCATATGCGCTATAGGGAGATAACCAGACATTTCTGGAATTTTCCTCTCCCCGCCTGCCGCGAACATTTCACAAACTCTCGCACTTGATATAAGTGAGAGTGCTCGCGAGTGAGATAGTGTTGTTCTTGATGCAAGATAAGTGCTGGTTAGGAGTGACGATAGTTGCGACGTATGTAGGTATACAGTGAGTGCTGCTACTGAGAAAGGCTAGAGAGGACTTGTGTTCGACGCCCCAGCGAGTGCAGCGGAGGAAACGTGTAGTGGGAGTGAAAATTGAATTAAATTACATTAGCGAAGTGACAATGAGATCTGAACTATATCACAGTGAAAGACAGGGAAAGCTGGACAAAACGTTACACATCGTTATAAATTTTATTTCATTGTATGAAATATGTACAGATGGCTGTTTCTGTATAAACATTTGTAACTTAATCACAACATAATTTTCCTAAAGTCTATATGTGTCGAAATTGTTTTGAAAACGTATTTGCAGCAGTTATGCTATTTAACGTGAAATTGTGCTAATAATTTTCATTAAAATATGCATATATTTAGAATGCATTTGAGAACTGGTACAGAATAAAGATAACATAATTGTATACGTTTTTCTTGCCATAACATGTAATAACTGCAATAACATTGCATTGTGGACAATATTAACAATTATACACGTATTCTTTATATTTTACGGTATTTTAGATTTAAAACACATGGTAATTTATTTAAATGGAATTCGGACGGTTTATTGGCCTACATTTAACAAACTGATGTAGCCACTTATAATTGTTCTTTTAATATTATATATATGTATATATGTGTGCGTGTCATGAAGCCATTTTCAGTCAATTGTTTGAAGCGAGCTCTAAGGGGAAGGACGTAACGTAGTACCCTGCAGCAGAGAAGTTGCCTAGCAAGTGTTCAATTCGAAGTGTACTAAGACGATAACGACTTTTAACCATAAAACGTGGAACATGGGTTGCAATTTCACACACACAGCATAAAATAAAATAAACATTCAAACATGCTAATCTTTTATGCATAACTCTACCATCAGGCATTCAGGCCACACAAATAATGTTTTTGTTTATATTCGTAAAAGGGAGCAACAACACACATTGTTGACGAATTTATGTTACCTTACGCTAGCAAGATAGCAAGTAACCGCTTACAGCTCTCATGAACCTTCGACATCGACAAACAAAAATAGTGAGAAATAAAATTATGGTAGGACACTCGTACATACTGCCGACTGTTGCTACGACATTAAAGGTATTTACTTTCAGATTGAACGCCTTGCTTGCGAGGCAACTTCCTCGTGCGAATATACAATAGGACTGGCACCTTCTGATTGGTTAATCCTTTAGGCTGGCCTCTTTAAAGCTCCGTTTTGGAATTATGGGAATTCATCCGATATAAATATCGATACCATGAATCACATGATTATGAAACATAAATTTATAACCCTTCCTCCCCACCTTTCCTGCGATCTGCCCTTAAACATCTGTATAGAACATCGGCAGCTGAAACGTTATCCGGAAGTAATATGTATAACGAAAGTTTTATGTTAAGTGCGTTTTCTCAATATGGCGATTAATGAGAGGATAGAGCCAAACGATGCTGCGACGCAGAGCAAATCTGGGTCAGCTTTCCTCTCTGCAATTCCTGGCAACTCTGCGACAAAAGCAAAGCTCTCTGCTTTCTGGCTCCTTCTTCCTACGTTTAAATTATGGCCACTTCTTCCGAACGGGAACACAATGCAGGCCTAATAAGCTCCGGCTTAGAGTGCAACAGAGATAAAGGTGCTTTCGTATAATGGTAAAGCCAAAATGGCAGAAAGTCACGTACCGGTGTTTATACTTTTCAACAAAGGCACAGCACTTGTACAATATGGATTGACATGCTTGACAAGTGCTATTAAATCTTCTTGAAATATCATTTTCATTTGTTCGATAGAATATAACCACAGGAGAGTGGTAAATTTGAATGATAATTCTAAGAAACATGGAAAAGTGTGAAAAGACGAAATAAAACTAGTGTTTTGTTTTCTGGAGTTTCCGTAATGGGCATTACACATTTATTGCAAACTATTTTTGAGCTATCTACATTATTATTTACGACAAAATGCAAAGTTATTTTACAACTGCTTTCTAAACACCATAATTCATTAAAACATTATATCATGGGATAATGCAATAGTATACAATAATTTTAACATAAATATACGCATTGTCAAGATTATCGTGGATAATGAAATGACGAGTATTTTCTGGCAGCTTATATCGGTTTGAAAGTCATGCTGCGACTGATTGGCTCCGGTTAATTATCTGATGCATAACTGTACATGTGAGTCGACAGTTTGATCAGTGGAGTGAGGGTTCCAGTTAGGATATCGGACAGATTAGATGCATGGGGCATTCCTCTACGAGATGTGATTTACAAACTTCCTGATTCCTTTCGGGTGCTCAGCTAAGGAATTGTAATCATATTATAAAAATCTGATGTATTACACTCACATGACTTTCTCTACTCTTGTAAAAACTATTTTTACAAACGCTTGTTCTCCATCTACTTCATGTTAATCGAGATAAACATTTGCAGAGTCTATCTTATTGCTAATTTTCTTGTAGATGTAAGGGGAATATATATTTACAAGGGCAATATAGAAATACAGTAGCCTTTAAGCACATACATATCTCTTAATAGCTGGTTGCTAAGTACATCACCATTCCCTTTCCCACAGATTAATACTCTTTGCATATCCAAGACAAAAAAATGAATAACGAATTCCCATTTGAGAAAATAGGTACTGAAAATTTTAAGGGAATAACAAACAATATCTTGAAAATGGTTCACTCAACAAAAAAAATGTATATGACATAAATTGTGTATTTTAACGCGATCTACATTTTTTGTAGTAAAATTTTGTCTATCTCTTATGGTTTACCTGTTATGCAAAAGTCGTTCACAATGAAGAATACTTTTGAAGACATTCCCAGAAAATTCAAGATATACATTTTATTTGTCATAAAAATATCTTAAACTGCGACGGTAATAGTTTTGTGTTTATATTTTACATTATTGTAGCCCCACGTTGTGGTAGCCAATTTGTAACGGTATTACTTACAAATGTTTGTGTATGTTTGTTTACATCACGTGTTGCCATCTTGTGACGTCATTCATTTGTTCGGTTTGTAGCTCCATCTTGTGTTAGCAATTTGCATCAGTGTTAGTGTTCGAAAGAATTTTAAGTTTGTTTATTGTCCTCCGGCTAGCTATTATCTTATCTTGGGTCGAACATGTGTCTTGATCAGGGTTGTGTTAACGGAAAGGAATCTTTTATCCAAAAATTACACTGATGAAGAAATTTGTTTTACACATTTATTGTCGAACACGTTAACTATCACATTTATACATTGATCTTAACACTCGCCAAACTGAAACTGATATAATAACTTCTTACTGATAATTCTTTTAATCCACGTACTTCAATCTTTTATATAATTAACCTTACAATACTTTAGATCTTTCATAATTCTGCTGCGCGTAACTTGTGAATCTATATCCGATGTATGACGAACTGACTGACTGAAGACGATGTGTAGTGTACACAGATTTTTGATGAACTGACGCTAAATACGACGTGTAATGTATGAATGCTTTCGGCGAACTGAAGGACTGACTGTCTTTACCTCCAACCTACCTTATTTATACTCCCTTGTCAAGATACGCCTAAAGATTATAACTGAACTGCTATTGGCTAATAAAACGCGCCAACATTAGCGTCTATTTTAATATCCAATTAAAATTATGAATACATATGCTTTAGGAAATATTCCAGAAGGTTCTCAACGGAAAAACGCGCCAATGTTACGCAACTTCCTCGTTTCCAATAATGATAAACAGCTCATCCCTCCTCTCTGCATTATTGCGCGCTATTATTGACAGTTTCAGTAAAGCATTATAAATTTACTCCCAACAATATTTACAATTAATAAACATCTGAAATCAATGTCACATAAAAATGCATATTCATATTACAATCATTATTTACATTTAAGTAATTTGTGATACAAATTACTGCATCAAAACATATGATATTTTAATCAAAATTGTTAGAGCCATTTTTGAGAAAATTAAAATTTTAGAAAAATGTTCCATGTAAAGGGTAATTTGGGGTGGGGGATTTCCTTGAAAACCTTTGTGTCGCATCTCTGGAAGATACTGAACCTAAATACCAAGTTTGGTATTTATCCGACTGTTCGTTTCTGAGTTATGCTGTTCACAGACAGACACACAGACAGACAGACACACACACGGACATGTTTCCAAAAATGCTTTTTTTGGATTCAGGGGGTCTCAAAACATATTTCAGGTGAAATCTCGGTATCGAATTTTTGGGTGGAATACAATACTTCCCCTACTTACTATACGTAGTAGAGAAAGTAAAAAGATTTGAATAACAACAGAGTTGACTGAAATGTTATATAATATGTGTTTCTAAAACATCTCAGCGAGCCCTATCACTATAACTTCTCTTCAAGCAAGTACGCCTCAATTTTAATGTAATTCTCAATTTACATCTAGTCCTAGTGATATGCCCCAATACTGGTACTTATTGTATTTAAATCTGTTACATTATAATATCACAAACAAATTCGACGACGACTTTTAAATTACTTAATTAACACTTAGAATATTTGTTGTTTATGTAACAAGGGAATATTTAAACAAAAGATGGGTACCGTATATAACAGATTTCTATCCATATAGATAAAGTAAATTTATATATAATTTTAATTTTGGATGGACATGGCAGATTTACGTTATAACGAAGCGTGACGTCACTGTTTCTAAGAGAGTTGCTTAATTGTTGTCATCAAATTTAAAGGCAGAAGATAAGACAGTTTTAGCCAAACTGAAAGTATTTTCCACTAATATTCATCGATTCAGCAAAGAACCGAAGATTATACAAGAGAAAACTCTAAGTAGCCACAAACTAATAGGTACAATGAGTGTTACAGTAATTCTTATACAAGGAAAGAATTAGAACAAGAAATATCGTTTGTTTTCTTTTGTTTTGTTCTTTGGTTCGTCAAGCATTAACCGGGTATATCATATCGGACATTGAATGGAGTATTTGAAATAATGTTTAAATGAGCCCCGGATCCTTAGAGCTTAGAGTTACCCATATTCGTCTTTTTAGGTTAAGGGAAACCCCAAAGAAACTTATACAGACAATAAATCCTAACCGAGATTCGAATTCGGGACCTCTTGAATTGCGACAGACACGTTATCCCCAACCACAAAAATGGATCTAGGACAGGGTAGGGTATAAATGTATTCGTTTAGTAGGTTTGTTATGTCCTTGTTTCTAGGCAACCTTTATAGCATGCATAATGTTGACCTCGCCACAATCCGTTGTAATTGTAAAATTGCAGAAACAAATTTAAAATAAAATAAAAGATTATCCTTAATAAGATTATCCTTAGAGTGACTGTTGTCTTCTCTTGTTCGATACAGATTTCCATTATTGCTCCGGACGCACTTCAGTTTTGACCTTATTGTGCTATCTGTATCGTTTTAAAGCTAATTCATTGTCTGCAACCTTTACCAAGGAATACAGTCTCACAATAGATACACTATGTGATTAAAAGTATCCGGACAAATCCAAAATATACGTTTTTCACCTTAGGTGCATTATGCTGCCACATACTGCCTGGTACGTATTATCCGCGACCTCAGTAGTCATTAGACATCGTGAAACAGTGGAATGGGACGCTCTGTGGAATTCACGGACTTCGAACGTGGTCAGATGATTGGGTGTCACTTGTGTCAGAAGTCAGTACGCGAGATTTCCACACTCCTAAACATCCCTAGGTCCACTGTTTCTGATGTGATAGTGAAGTGGAAACGAGAAGGGACATGTACAGCACAAAAGCGTACAGGCCGACCTCGTCTGTTGATTGACAGAGACTGCTGATATTAGAAGAGGGTCGTAAAGAGTAATAGACACACATCTATCCAGAGCATCACACAGGAATTCCAAACTGCATCAGGATCCACTCCAAGTACTATGACGGTTAGGTGAAAAACCTTGGCTTCCATGGTCGAGCGGCTGCTCATAAGTCACACATCACGCAGGAAAATGCCAAACGACGCCTCGCTTGGTGTAAGGAGCGTCAACATTACAGGATTGAACAGTGGCAAAACGTTTTGTGAGGTGACGAATCACGGTGCACAATGTGGCGATCCGATGGCAGCGTGTGGGTATGGCGAGTGTCCGGTGAACGTCATCTCAGCTTGTGTAGTGCCAACAGTGAAATTCGGTGGTGGTGGTGGTGTTATGGTGTGGTCGTGTTTTTCTTGGAGGGGGCTTGCGCCCCTTATTGTTTTGCGTGGCACAATCACAGTGCATACCTATTGATATGTTAACACCTTCTTGCTTCCCACTGTTGAAGAGCAATTCAGGGATGACGATTGCATCTTTCAACACGATCGAGCACCTGTTCATACTGCACGGGCTGCGGCGGAGTGGTTACATGACAATAACATCCCTGTAATGGACTGGCCTGCACAGAGTACTGACTCTAATCCTATAGAACACCTTTGGAATGTTTTGTAACGCCGACTTCGCCGACCTACATCGATACCTCTCCTCAGCTCCGCACTCCGTGAAGAATGGGCTGCCATTTCCCAAGAAACCTTCCAGCACCTATTGAAAGTATGCCTGCGAGAGTGAACGCTGTCATCAAGGTTAAGCGTGGGCCAACACCATATTGACTTCCAGCATTACATTGTACATCATTTTCAGCCAGGTGTCCGGATGCGTTTAAACACGTAGTGTATGGTTTAAAATTCTTATCGTTCTAAAAGCTTTTTGCCAAAAGCAATATATCTTTTGCGAGCCAAAGCCTTACTAGAGCATATAATGTGCTGGGCTGTTTCAGTTTCTTTCTTGTACAATCTGCATTCTAAGTTACCCAAATGTTCCCATCGTGTGAGGATGCTTTTTCACAGGGGCATGTCCAGTGAGAAATGCAATAGTTGCTCTGTTGCATTTAAGTAAGCTTTCAACTCTATTCCTATATGGTTTTCTAATAAATAGTTTACTATTTTTGTTTCCTGGGGTTTTAAGTTAGGATTTATGGTTATGTTCTACCTTGTGCCAGTTCTTAAGGGCGTCTCTTACTAAACATCGATATGTTCCTAGAGTTAGTTATGGCCAATAAATTGTGACTCTGCTCCTTGTTTTGGAACTTCATCACTTCATTCCGTGTTAATTCAAGATATACATTTTATTTGTCATGAAAGTATCTTAAATATATGATATTTTAATTAAAATAGTTAGAGCCATTTTTTTTGAAAATTAAGATTTTCAAAAAATATTCCATGTAAAGGGTAATCTGGGGTGGGAGGAATCTTGAAAACCTTCATGTCGCATCTCTGGAAGATATTGAACCCAAATATCAAGTTAGGTGTTTATCCGACTGTTCGTTTCTGAGTTATGCTGTTCACAGACACATACACATGTTTCCAAAAATGCTTTTTTTGGATTCCGGGACCTCAAAACATATATTTCCGGCGAAACCTCGGTATCGAATTTTTGGGTGGAATACAATACTTGCCCTACTTACTATACGTAGTAGAGAAAGTAAAAAGGCAAAGGACAGACTGATGTTACATACTGTATTTTATACTGTATTCCATGCCTGTAATACACGTATTAGAACTTTAAAGTACCGCACTATTGTCACTATGGAGACAAAATTGTTATGTAGGTTAATATGGCAATTCTGATTGTAGGAAAATTTTGAATTTCTTTTTTATTTATGGACACTTTTTAACTACTGTGGTCCTTAGCGTCTCATTCTATATTGGGCCTCAAAGACCGGTAATTTTACTCAGAGGCCTCTTTATCAGGCTTTAGGTTCGTTTACGTGCCGTAAATCTACGACACGGGGCGCCGGCTTTATTTCCCTTCAGAAGGAAGCCAAGCTAAGGATTTTTATGACCGAAAAAATTCATCGCCCTCCGCCTGGTCTGAACACGTGACCTCCAGAAGTAGAGGCTAGCGTGGTAAACTGATTACCAGGGTAGGGGGGGATTACCTACCCCTGGTAATCAGGACGAAAGCGAATGAAGTACAATTGTTACTGGACTTTGCGCAGTGACTTCTAAGGTTACAAACTATTCCCCATCCCTCGTACAGTTTGCTGGCATTTGCACCCAGAACTCATCAGACCGTGTTTACCTGTCCGTCAGAGGCCCTTTGGCCGCTGTTGTTTGCATTCTGTGCATTGGTTTTGAATGTTGATAACTTGAAGTCAAATACTTAAGAATCCCATGCCTGCTGATTACTTACAATAAAAGGCAAAGGCATGTATCACGGAGAGGTCCCCGAAATCGAGCAGAGCACCGCAAATAGGCCGTAACGGCCCAGGGCGACCTGATCCATGTGACGACATACGCAAGCACAATCTGGGCCCCTAACGTTTCCAGATGTAACGCCTTCGACTTCACTCGGGCCCGCCCACAAGCCACCAACCTCCGGCAGGCCCTCCGTGGCAGAACCCAATCGGAGGAATCTACCTGAGCAGACCCGCAGGGACGTCAGGGAAGAAACCTCTACAGTGCAAAGGCAAAGTCCAGCTGCAACTTGCCGAACACCGTCGCCTGGTCCTTCAAACTTGAAAGGGGTAAAGGGAAGATGATGGATACAGTGAATGAGAGGGAGGAGAGTCGATGTAGAAGATGAACTACCCCAGCATTCGCCTATCGACTCAGGGAAACCACGAAAAACCCATGGGCCTGATGGTCGGTCTCCGAGGATGAACCAGGGACATTTCGAATGCAAGCCACAGACGTTGCCGCTGACCCATCCCGCTCGGTGATTACTTACAATAAGACAAGAAGGTCTAGGTGCGGAAAAACAATGTGCAGAAAATTTTAGAGCAGTATCAAAGAGGGCAATGCCAAAAGAAGGTGATGGGAATAAGGGGTCGCAGACCTTTCTTTTAGTGCGTCAACATTAAATACGCCACGTTAGTCTCCGATTGTGAGACACTTTTGTGGTGGATCACACTCTTGTACAGTACAAGTCAGTGTCGCTGGGCGTGTCTGAAGTTCAATACAGCATTTGTGAAGCCCGCTGGATGGTACGGAATACCGAACGCTCGTATTGTTTTGTACAGAGTTCAGTACAGTAGGCACATGTAATGATTAGTTCCTCACTGTATACTACTAACAGCAGTTGAGACAGACTTGCTGTGCGTGTTAACTTAATTCTGACTCCCAAATCAAGATGCTCGTAAAGTCAGATTTCAATTACGTTCATGCAGCACGTATATTATTGTACTGCATTGCGACCCCATTTTTACTTTCTCTACTACGTATAGTAGTATTCCACCCAAAAATTTTATACCAATATTTCACCGGAAATACATGTTTTGAGGCCCCATGAATCCAAAAAAAGGATTTTCGGAAACATGTCCGTGTGTGTCTGTGTGACTGTCTGTGAACAGAATAACTCAGAAACGAACAGTCGGATAAACACCAAACTTGATATTTAGGTTCAGTATCTTCCAGAGATGTGACACGAAGGTTCAAGAAAATCCCACCACCCCAGATTACCCTTTATATGGAACATTTTAATTTTCTCAAAACTGGCTTTAACGATTTTGATTAAAATATCATATGTTTAAGATATTTTCATGACAAATGAAATGTATGTCTCGAATTTTCTGGGAATGTCTCCAAAAGTATTCTTCATTGTGAAGGACTTTTGCATAACTGGTAAACCATAAGAGATAGAGAAAATGTTACTACACAATAAATGTAGATCGCGTTAAAATACACAATCTATGTCATATACATTTTTTTTTGTTGAGTGAACCATTTTCGAGATATTGCTTGTTATTCCCTTAAATTTTCCAGTACTTATACTTTTTCTCAAATGGGAATTCGTTATGCATCTTTTTGTCTTGGATATGCAAAGAGTATTAATCTGTGGCAAAGAGAATGGTGCTGCACATAGCAACCAGCTATTAAGAGATCTGTATATGCTTAAAGGCTACTGTATTTCTATATTGCCCTTGCAAATAGAAAACAAGGGGAACATAGTAGCTTTAAGTGATGGTCAAATATTTTTAATAATGAGAAATAAACGAACTGCTATGATTTTGTGAAAGTTCAATCGGCTTTTGCTTCAAAGGAATGTTGATTTGGACCAATTTCGTAAGATTGTTTCATTTTATTAATTCATATATCATTGTTCCTTATAGTAGCATCTTAAATGTTCCTATTTTAGTTTATATTTTCTGTTTCATTTTATTCATTCATATATTATTCGTTATAGTATCATTTTCATGTGTTTCTGTTTTGGTTTCAGTTCTTTGTTTACTGCTTTACGTTTTAAAACTTTTTATAATGCCTAGTAAGAAACGAAACAGTTTTAATTTTAATGTTAAGAAATTGTGTTCCTTGAAAGCAGTCTAAGTGATTGCTGGCACCTTGAGCCAAAATAACGACATATTTGGTGAGGTTAAAAACACACAGTGATGGGTTATGGTTTTTAACTGTAAAAGAATTGATGCTTGGAGTTCTGAAGTAATTGATAAAATTCTTCATTTAGGCAACGATTTTCACTTAAAATCAATTTCAAATTATGATGGTGTTATGCCATATCCGCCTTACTTGTGCGCTGATGAGGTTCGGCTGCAATATATTGTAATTGATGATATAAAAGTAATCTGCAATGCAGTGACAAATAATTTTGAATTACAAAGGATCATATCGTGGGATTTAGGCAGTGTTTTAAAAACATTTTTACAGTGCTATCACATATCAGTTAAAATCTATAGCTCTGTTTTTGTCCTGGTAATGTAAAGAGAATGGAATACTCCACATAGCAACCAGCTCTTAAAATATTTGACTATCGCTTAAAGCCTACCAATTCCCCTTGCATCTACAAGAAAATTAGCAATAAGATTGACATCTCGATATCTCGATTAACATGAAGCATATGGAGAATAAACGTTTGTAAAAATAGTTTGTATAAGAGTAGAGAAAGTCATGTGAGTGTAACACATCAGATTTTTTTGTCTTGGATACGCAAAGAGTATTAATGTGTGGAAAAGAGAATGGTGCTTCACATAACAACCAGCTATTACGAGATATGTCTATGCTTAAAGGCTACTGTATTTCTATATTGCCCCTGCGAATACAAAACAAGGGGAACATAGTACGCCTTAAGCGATAGTCAAATGTTTTTAGAACTGGTCGCTATGTGTAAAATGTAATTGTTTTTGTATGTCAAGAACATGAAAAAAGAACAACGAATTCTCAGTTGAGAAAAAGTGTAAGTATTGGAAAATTCAAGGAATATCTTGAAAATGGTTCACTTTACAAAAAGAGTGTTAATGACATATATTGTGTGTTTTAACAAGATATACATTTTTTATGTAGTAAAATTTTGTCTATCTCTTACGGTTTACCAGTTATGCAAAAGCCGTTCACAATGAAGAAGACTTTCGGGGACATCCCCAGAAAATTGATGATATACATTTTATTTATCATGAAAGTATCTTAAATATATGATATTTTAATCGAAAGCGTTAGAGCCATTTTTGAGAAAATGATAATTTTCGAAAAATGTTAAATGTAAAGGATAATCTGGGGTGGGGGATTTTCTTGAAAACGTTCGTGTCGTATCTCTGGAAGATACTGAACCTAAATACCAAGTTTGGCGTTTATCTAACTTTTCGTTTTTGAGTTATGCTGTTCACAGACAGACAGACACACACACACACACACAGACACACAAGACATACACACGGACATGTTTCCAAAAATGCTTTATTTTTTTAAGTCCTGGACATACAAAGAGAATGCAATGCTCCACATAGCAACCAGTTCTTAAAAGAGTTGATTATCGCTTAAAGCCTACCATATTCCACTTACACCTAGAAGAAAATTAGTAATAAGATAGAGTTTGCAAATGTTTATCTCGATTAGCATGAAGCATATGGAGGATAAGCTTTTGTGAAAATAGTTTGGACAAGAGTAGAGAAAGTCATGTGAGTGTAACACATCAAATTTTTCTAACTTAAAATGCTAAGCTTTGTAATGCCAAACAGTACAATCTTCTGAACATTACATTTCCTCAGCCTGTATATCGTCGTGTTCATTAGCTTAGCAGGTGGCATAGCTTTGACTCTACGACGTTTATCTGGCAGAGCTTGGGTAGCTACAGATTTATTTCCCTCGAATTCTAACTCACCATACATACATCAACTCCGAGTCGTAGTACATCATTCCTACATGTCATGTACCTTTTTATAATTCATTGGCAACGGTGCGACGCCAATTTTGAATAGCACTGTTAACGTAATGAAATGCAGTGTCATTATTTGATTGCGGGTCTCTTCTAGATCATTACTATGTGGCTCTCTTGTCGTTTATAATTATTGAGATTTACAGCACTGCATTGTCCTGAAGTCAAATTGTTAGATTTCATTCTGTTAAACCAATATACGGTAGCCACATAAATCCAGGCTTATGTTTAAACAAAAACAGATCATATTGGTGACCAATATTTTGAAGATGAGGTTCTTCAAAGTAAAATGTTTAATGAACACTGTACACCACGGAAAAAGGTATATAACGGATATAAGGCATAGACGCGGAAAGAATGTAAACGATCCAGGTCTACTTAGCACGCCAAAACTTGCTCCCTAAGTTATACATACACAATCCTGCACACATGACAAATGATAGTTTGGAGTTGTAAACTCATTTATTTTTCACAGATTCGTTACATAAAAGGTATCGAGTGGGATGGATCAGCGACCGCCCACTTAGGTCCATAGGATTTTCTGGTTTCCGCGGGTCGTCAGGCGAATGCTGGAGTGGTTAATCTTCTACCACGACTCTTCTTCCTCTCATTTCCTGCACCTATCATCTTCCTTGTCGTCCATTTCAAGGTTGTAGGACCAGGCGACGTTTTCGGCGGATTGCAGCTGGACGGTGCCTTTGCACTGTAGAGGTTTCATCCCTGGCGTCGCTGCGGATCTGCTCAGTTAGTTTCCTCTGAGTGGGCTCTGCTACTGAGGTTGGTGGCTTGTGGAGGGGCGTTACATCTGGAAACGTTAGGGACCCATTTTGCGTTTGCGTCCGTCATCATCATAAGTGTAAAAGGTAAACTTGCATGATAAAATAGTCTATATTACGGATTAATGGTTAGCTTCTCATCTATAATAAGGCTTCATTTTTCCTCACTCATTAAGTGACACGTTAGCATGTTACTTGTTTCTAAAAGAGAAGAGACAACAGATTACAGGCAGAACACTTTGTATCAGAGTAGCTCACTTGACACTAAAAATTTAAAATATTTCGATATTCTGAACGAAATTATTTTATATCAAAACAATTTCTATAAGCTTTCCCTACTAGATATTCATAAACAAAACAGATCTGAAGCGCTGCATTCGCGTGACTTATTTGACCCACTCTTCTACAAACAATTCTTACATCAATGTATTCTTCTCTCTACTTTGTGATGAGCTTTAGCAGAAATTCTTTTATTAGACGTTTCGTTGTAAGTACAAGAGGGTTACAGCAAGCTAAAGCGATAGTCTGATCTTTTAAAAGCGAATTGATGGCTTTGAAATTCCATATTCCTAGCATTACCAGGAGAAAACGAAAGGTTATATTAACATGACCGTTTCAACCCACGCGATATCGTTTATTACTATACAACTTCTATAGCTACACTAATTTACGAAAGCTTATTACTTTCTCTACCACTTACATAGTAGATAAAGGTATTGCATGTTACCCAAAAGTTCGATATCGAGATTTCACCTAACAAATGTTTTCAGGTCCCCTGAATCCAAAAAATGTATTTCTTGAAAAAGGTACGTGTGTATATGGAAATAGTATAATTGAAAACGAAAAGACGCATAATTACCAAACTTGGTATTTAGGTTCAGTACCTTCCAAAGATGCGACGCAAAGATATTCAACAAAATTCCCCAACTCCAAACTATCATTTTTACCTTCTGTACTACGTATAGTAATTAGGGGAAGTATTGTATTCTACCAAAAAGTTCGATATAAAAATTGCACCGGAAATATATGCTTTGAGGTCCCCAAAATCCAAAAAAAAAAAATTTTGGAAACATGTCCGTGTGTGTGTGTCTGTCTGTCTGCCTGTCTGTGAACAGCATAACTCAGAAACGAATAGTCGGATAAATGCCAAACTTGGTATTTAGGTTCAGTATTTTTAGCCATGCGACACAAAGGTTTTCAAGAAAATACCCCTACCCCAGATTACCCTTTACATAGAACATTTTTCGAAAATTTTAATTTTCTAAAAAATGGTCTAACGATTTTGATTAAAGTATCATATGTTTAAGATATTTTTATGGCAAATAAAGTGTATATCTTGAATTCTCTGGGAATGTCTCCAAAAGTATTCTTCATTGTGAACGACTTTTGCATAACTGGTAAACCATAAGAGATAGATAAGATTTTAGTATACAAAAAATGTAGATCACGTTAAAGTACACAATTTATGTCATTTACATTTTTTTTTGAGTAAACCATTTTCGAGATATTGTTTGTTATTCCATTAAATTTTCGAATACTTGTACTTTATCTCAAATGGGAATTCCTTATTCAATTTTACTTTCCCTACTACGTATAGTAAGTAGGGGAAGTATTGTATTCCACCCAAAAATTCGATACCGAGATTTCACCGCAAATACATGTTTTGAGACCCCCTGAATCCAAAAAAAGCATTTTTGGAAACATGTCCGTGTGTGTGTGTGTCTGTCTTTGAACAGCATAACTCAGAAACGAACAGTCGGATAAACACCAAACTTGGTACTTAGGTTCAGTATCTTCCAGAAATGCGACACGAAGGATTTCAAGAAAATCCCCCCACCCCAGATTACCCTTTACATGGAAGATTTTTCGAAAATTTTAATTTACTCAAAAATGGAACAAACGATTTTGATTAAAATATTATATTTTTAAGATATTTTTATGACAAATAAAATGTATATCTTGAATTTTCTGGGAATGTCTCCAAAAGTATTCTTCATTGTGAACGACTTTTTCATAACTGGTAAACCATAAAGAGATAGACAAAATTTTACTACACAAAAAATGTAGATCCCGTTAAAATACACAATTTATGTCATATTCATTTTTTGTTGTTGAATGAACCATTTTTGAGATATTTATTGTTATTCCCTTAAAAGTTTCAATACTTATTTTCCCAAATGGGAATTCGTTACTCATTTTTTTGTCTTGGATATGCAAAGAGTACTAATCTGTGGCAAAGAGAATGGTGATGCACCTAGCAACCAGCTATTATGAGATATGTATGTGCTTAAAGGCTACTGTATCTATATTGCCCTTGTAAATATATATTCCCCTTACATCTACAAGAAAATTAGCAATAAGATAGAGTCTGCAAACGTTTATCTCGATTAACATGAAGTAAATGGAGAATAAGCGTTTGTAAAAATAGTTAGTACAAGAGCAGAGAAAGTCATGTGAGTGTAACTCATCAAATTTTTTTTCTGGTAATTCAAAGAGAATGGAATACTCGACATAGCAACCAGCTCTTAAAATATTTGACTATCGCTTAAAGCCTACCAATTCCCCTTGCATCTAAAAGAAAATTAGCAATAAGATTAACATCTCGATATTTCGATTAACATGAAGCATATGGAGAATAAGCGTTTGGAAGAATAGTTTGTACAAGAGTAGGGAAAGTCATGCGAGTCAACACATCAGATTTGTAGTACTGTACAGCTGTAAAACATTTGACTCACTATTCTCTTTATATCTATATTGCAATAAGTAAAGCAGCTATTTCTACTTAGATTATCTAGATTAAAATTAAGTAGAGGAAAATAAAGTTTCGTAGGAATATTCTTTATACCCACTAATAAGCGATAGGTGGTAGAAAAAGTCATTTGAATGTGACACATAAGATGTTTACTTTCTCTATCACGTACGTAGTACGTAGAGAAGGTATTGAAAACCGTCCAAACATTTGATACCGCAATTTTACCGGAAATACATGTTCTCTGAATCCGAAAAAAGCGTTTTTGCAAACATGTCCGTGTGTATGCATATCGTGAACAGCATAACTCAAAAACGAAAAGAGGGATAAATACCATACTAGAATTTGGGTTCAGTACCTTCCCACCCCTAATTACACAATACATGGACATTTTTCGAAAATTTTGAACTTCTAAAGAATGATCCTAACGATTTTGATTAAACTACTTATATTAAATATATTTACATGACACGAAAATGTTTATCTTCAATGCTCTGTAAATAGCCTATGAAATACTCTTCATTCGGAAGGAATGTTGTGTTATCTTGTATAACTGGTACACGTTAAGCGATAGACGAAAACGTACCACACAAAAAATGTATATCCCGTTGAAACATACAATTTAATTAAGATAAGTTGTTTTGTTGCATAAGCCGTTTCTAAAATATCCGTTATCATAAGTTCGAATTCTTCAACACTTGGCGTTCCCTTGAAGTCCCATAAATGTTCTATTTTTTCTCGCAGTGTCACGGAAAGAGTATGGAATTCTAAGGCAGTGTATAGCGTTCAGTTTTAAAACATTTGACTATCGCTGTTGCGTTTGTATCTAAAACGAAATGTGTAATGTAGTAATTTTTGCAAACGTTTATTTGGATTAAAATGAATTAGATAGAAAATAAACTAGAAAGTATATTTGTATAATCGCTAATAAAGATAGAGGGTAGAGAAGGTCCTGTGAACATAACACATCAGATTTCTTTTATATATAATTCGGAAATAGTTTCATTACACATTTTGTTTTATGTACAAGATGAAGGAGGAAACCGAATCGAAAGTCAGATCTTTAAAAGAGGCCCGCTATATGCTGGCCTTGAAGTACCAAGCTCTTCCTATGACACCGCGAGAAATAACTGAAGCGTGACAACTTAAAAAATCTGATGTGTTACACTCACATGACTTTCTCTATTCTTGTACAAACTAATTTTACAAACGCTTATTCTCCATATGCTTCATGTTAATCGAGATATCGAGATGTTAATCTTATTGCTAATTTTCTTGTAGATGCAAGGGGAATTGGTAGGCTTCAAGCGATAAACAAGTATTTTAAGAGCTGGTTGCTATGTGGAGTATTCCATTCTCTTTGAATTACCAGGACAAAAAAAAAGATAGCGAATTCCCATTTGAGAAAAAGTATAAGTATTGGAAAATTTAAGAGAATAACAAGCAATATCTCGAAAATGGTTCACTCAACAAATGTATATGACATAAATTGTGTATTTTAACGCAATCTACATTTTTTGTGTAGTAAACTTTTGTGTATCTCTTATGGTTTACCAGTTATGCAAAAGTCATTCACAATGAAGAATACCTTTGGAAACATTTCCAGAAAATTCGAGATATACATTTCCTTTGTCATGAAAATATCTTAAACATATGATATTTTAATCAAAATCGTTAAGAGCCATTTTTGAGAAATTAAAATTTTAGAAAAATGTTCCATGTAAAGGCTAATCGAGGGTGGGGGAATTTTCTTGAAAGTCTTCGTGTCGCATCTCTGGAAGATACTGAACTTAAATACCAAGTTTGATGTTTATCCGACAGTTCGTTCCTGAGTTATGCTGTTCACAGACAGCCAGACACACAGACATACACATGGACATGTTTCCAAAAATGCCTTTCTGGATTCAGGGGGCCTCAAAACATGTATTTCCGGTGAAATGTGGGTATCGAATTTTTGAGTGGAATACAATACTTCCCCTAATTACTATACGTAGTAGAGAAAGTAAGAACTAACAAATGTATTGAAAACGTATCCAATAATAACGGATACCTCTTAAATGACTTATGCCACAAAAAATGTATTTACAATAAGCTGTGTGTTCGCAAGAGATCTCCATCTTTGTGAAGTAAGTTTATACTTACCTCTTAAGGTTTAGCAGTTAAACAAAATGATATAAAATTCCTTACAAATGAATAGGAATTCGCTGGTTCCTCTTAGAAAATTCAAGATATGCATGTCTTTGTTATGTAAATGTCTTAAGTATATGGTATTTAATCAAAATCGTTAGGAACATTTTTGATAATATAAAAACATGTTCCATATAAGGGAGGGTTGGTTTCGCACCAATTTTTATTTTTTGGGGTATGCTGTTAACACTCACACACACATTCACGGACCTTCTTCTGAGGAGCGAGGTACCCCAAAACGTGTATTTCCAATGGAATCTCGGAGAATTTTTGGGTGAAGTGCAATACCTCCTCTCTTATCTACTATAGGTAATCGATTGGGGTGGCGCTGGCGGTAGCGCATGTGACTCGCATTCGGGAGGTCGTATATTCGATTCCAGTGGCCGGCCTTGTGGGATGCTGGGAAAATTAATTACACCCCCGAATTTCATATCCCTCTATTTCTCCTCCTTTTTCATTTCACTTCCTCTTTCATCTGCTTAGTTACATCAGGGTTGCACTGTTCATGGGAATTTCGGCGTTGCATGGCAGGGAAAATGATGCTCTCTGTAACACTTCGTCCCCCGGAATGGGGTCAATCTCTAAATCCCAGCCCCTCCCAAGTGGGATGTCTGTAGGGGCAGAGGGGAACCGTTTGTACCAACTGTCACCAGGGAGTTTCAACCTGGAAATTATAGGGACCCTGTCCTCTGATCTGTCGTGCCTCCTGATCCGGCGACCTGTGTCTGCTCTCTGCCGTCATCCTTCCCTCCCGGGTGAAAAATTGTCTTAGAATGCCTTTAAAACTGCTGCACCAGTATAGCAAGATTATTTTCAGTAGTTCCTTATTAGCGTTCTCAAAATCTAATGCCACAAAAATCCTCAAATCTTGAACTAATGAATTGATAAGGCGATACTGAACTACTTCCTTGCGTTATGGAACCTACTAGTCTACTCTAAGAGACGTTTCTTCAATTCCTCGTGCAGAATGCGTAACACCGAAAGCTCGAAGTTCAGGGATTCATTTCCTGTCATGCAGTTATTTATTTATTATTATTTGTTTTAATTTCTACGAAGAAGTGATACGTATACTCAGAACGCGATTCTGATTGCGCAGTGCAATAACACAACTATCACTTCCTTGATTCGGCTCACTGAGGTTAGTATGCTAAGGAGTATCTGTGAAACTACAAGGAGAACACGCACACCTCTGAACTTGCAGATATGCACCTTATTTACGGTGAATCAGGAAATAGTGGTTTAGCTGCTGCAGCTCTGTACAGGGAACGGTATCCCGATAGGCGCCAACCACATCACTCCACTTTCCAGTCCATCGATAAGGGTTTGCGAGTGAGTGGAACCTTCAAGGTAAGCAGGGGCGATACTGGTGAACTCGACGCACAGTGCAATTTGAGGAAGAATTGTAGAAGATCTGTTGCACGTGCACTGGGCACTAACCATGTTGGTGTATAACAAACCATACACGAAGAACATTTCACAGTCAAAAGATGCAAGCGCTAACCCCGGGAGACTTTGGCCCTGGGGTACAGTTTCGTAACCGGGCTTTGCTCCAGCTGCCTGAATTCTTTTCGTCGGTATTGTTCACTGATGAGGCCTTGTTCACCAGGAAAGGTCTATTTTTACTTTGTCTACTACGATAGTAAGTACAACTCAAAAACAAAAAGTCGGGTAAATACCAAACTTAGTATTTGGGTTAATATCCTCCAAGGATGTAACACGAAGATTTTCAAAAAAACTCTCCCCATTCCAACTATCTTTTATATGGAAAATATTTCGAAAATGTTGATTTTCTAAGAAATGGCTGTAATGATTTTTACTAAAACGCAATATATTAAAGATAGTTACATGACAAATAAAATGTATACCTTTAATTATAGCCTAGGAATTTCTCTTCATTCAGAAGGAATTTTGTATAATTTTATATGATTTGTAAACGTTACGCGATAGACGAAAACGTACCACGCAGAACTCAGATCACTTTAAAACAAACAATTTACTTCCATTAAGCTTTTTGTGGTATAAGCCATTTCTGAGATAGCCGTTATTAAAGATTCGAATTGTTCAATATCTGTCATTCTTTTATTCCCATCGATTTCCAGTTTTTCTCGCGATTGCATGGAAGGAGTATGAAATTTTAAAACCAGCATATACCGTCCAGTTCGTAAATATTTGAGTATCGCAGTTCTCTTTGTATTTTAAACGAAATGTATAATTTTGCTAGTGTTGCAAAAGTTTATTTGGATTAAATGTAGTAGACAGAATAATAAACTTTAGTAAGAATAGTTTTTATACCCATTAATAAAGATAAAGATATAGAAAGTCATGTGAATGTATCACATCGGACTTTTCAACTCAAGAAACATCTATGTGTGGGACTGTCAATCCACATGCTGTTGTAGAGAAGTGTCACCAGCAGACGTTTTTGGTTAACATATGTGTCGGAATTATTTCAGACCACATCATTGGTTAAATGGACATGTTTGTGTTTATTTGCTGCAGAACACTGTACCTGATTTTAGAATATATACCTCAGCATATTGTTCATCAAATTTGGCTACAACATGAGAGAGTTCCGCCACATTTCTCCCCGAAAGCGCGAGAGCACTTAAAACGAAACATTAGCTTGCCCGAATAGTAACCGCATGTGACATTATTCAACATACACCGGAAATCATGGGTTAGGGTACCACAATCGTCCCTTCGCCGCTGTCAACTTTGCCTTGAACATGCAGGTCGCCATTTGGAGCACTCCCTACAAAACTGACGTAAAGACTTTGATGTTTTTATTCTTTCTTCATCTCTTTAAACTATTTCCCATTTTTAGATACAACATGTAACTGTATGAAGCATGATTCAGTCTGTTGTTAGCAAGGATTTTAATTAATTTTATACGTTGAAATTTAAAACATAGGCTAAAACTAATATGTTCTATTCAAACTTTTTGCACTGAGCTCTCGAATGGTATCATCATTAGCCAGTGACATACTGGCATTTTAGAAACTTATAGGCGTGACATCGAGATTTGAACTGACGGGCCATACCTCTCCCATTTCAAATTACTTGTTTATGACACTTCCACATTCTCTGAAATTATATCGGTGTAGTTCATGAACACCTTCTTAATGAACTACACCGAAAACATAAATTTGTTGTTTTATATGGGGTTAATTTCCATATGCACTTGCAGTATGTAATTATTTTCAGATAGTAATTTTATGTAGTTGCAACCTTGGTAGCAGCTATTACTTTCTCTACTACGTATAGTAAGTGGGGGGAAGTACTGCATTCCACCCAAATATTCGATATCGAGATTTCAACGGAAATATATATTTTGGGGCCCCCTGAATCCAAAAATGTGCTTTTAAAAACATGTCCGTGTGTGTCTGTACGTCTGCCTGTGTACAGCATAACTCAAAAACGAAAAGTCTGATAAATACCAAATCTGGCATTGTTACAACCTGGTTTGAAGTCCTAAAGGTTTCCAGAAAAATACTAAATTTGGATCACCCCAACATGCACATAGAGAAACGTAGGTACAGAAACAGCGAGAAACACAGAAACCTGTGGTTTATTTAGCAAAAGATATGGTGTCCATACATCATCACACAAAAGAGATAAAGAAAGAATTGAGGGGAGACGCCTCACAACCGCTCTACATCTACACCCGCTCACACACAAACTCACACACTCAACTCTCAAACCAGACTAACGCCTCGCACACACAAAGAAGTAACAATAAACTACTCCCCCTCTCTCACCACCTCTAGCTAGACTCACCAGCTAGGTACGGCGAGTCGTCATGCCAGACAGAATTCAAACACAAGACCGAAAGAATACTGAATTACTCCCAACAATGCTGTCGCCAATACGACGCAATAATGTGTCTGGAATGACAATAGCTACTAGTATCTACTAATACGCCACAGTATTTAGTTCGGTACCTTCCAAAATTGCGACACAAAGGACTTCAAGAACATTCCCCCATCCCCGACTACCCTTTAAATGGCAGATTTTTAAAAATTTTGATTCTCTAAACGATGGCTCTAACGGTTCATAAGTACCATGGATTAAAGGTATTTACATGACAAATAAAGCGTATATCTTGAATTTCCTGCGAATAGCTTATGAAATCTACTTCATTTAGAAGAAATTTTGTATAAGCGTTAAGCGACAGAGACAACGCACCGCAAAAAATATCTAGATGTGCTTAAAAAAAGTTATGTCAAAGAAGTTGTTTGTGGCATAAGCCGATTCTCAGATAGTCGTTATTAAAGGTTCGAATTGTTCATTTTCTGGTCATTCTCTTAAAGTCCTTTCAACATGAAGCTGTTTCTTGAAACTGCAGAAACTGCATGGAAACAGTGTGGAATTCTGTTCCCTTTGTATCTATAACAAAATGTGTAATGTAGCTATTTCTGCAAAGGCTTATTTGCATTAAAATGTATTAGATAGAAAAATAAGCTTGAGGAAGAATAATTTGTGTACTCACTAATAGGTGATCGAGGCTAGAGAAAGTCATGTGAATGTATCGCGTAAGTATTTTTATTGTTTGCAGGTTCAGTAATGTACACTATGTGATCAAAAGCATCCGGACACCCCCAAACATACGTTTTTCATCTTAGGTGCATTGTGCTGCCACCTACTGCCAGGTACTCATTATCCGCGACCTCAGTAGTCATTAGACATTGCGAAACAGCAGAATGGGACGCTCCTGGAACTCACGGACTTCGAACGTGGTCAGTGATTGGGTGTCACTTGTGTCAGAAGTCTGTACGCGAGATTTTCATACTCCTAAACATCCCTAGGTCCACTGTTTCTGATGTCATAGTGAAGTGGAAACGTGAACGGACATGTACAGCACAAAAGCGTACAGACCGAACTCGTCTGTTGACTGACAGAGACCGCTGACATTTGAAGAGGGTCGTAAAAAGTAATAGGCAGACATCTATCCAGACCGTCACACAGGAATTCCAAACTGCATCAGGATCCACTCCAAGTACTACGACATTAGGTGTGAGGTGAGAAAGCTTGGATTTCATGGTCGAGCGGCTGCCCATAAGCCACACATCACGCATGAAAATGCCAAATGACGCCTGGCTTTGTGTAAGGAGCGTCAACATTACACGATTGAACAGTGACAAAACATTGTGTGGAGTGACGAATCACGGTACACAATGTGGCGATCCGATGGCAGGGTGCGGGTATGGCGAATGCCCGGTGAACGACATCTGCCAGCGTGTGTAGTGCCATCAGTGAAATTCGGAGGTGGTGGTGTTATGGTGTGGTCGTATTTTTCCTGGAGGGGGCTTGCACTCCTTGTTGTTTTGCGTAGCACGATCACAGCACAGACCTACATTATTATTTTAAGTATCTTCTTGCTTCCCACTGTTGAAGAGCGATGGGGATGGTGATTACATCTTTAAACACGAACGAGCAGCTGTTCATACTGCACGTGCTGTGGCGGAGTGGTTACACGACAATAACATACCTGTAATGGACTGACCTGCACAGAGTCCTGACTTGAATCCTATAGAACACCTTTGGGATGTTTTGGAACGCCGAGTTCGTGCCAGGCTTCACCGACCTACATCGATACCTCTCCTCAGTTCCGCACTCCGTGAAGAATGGGCTGCTATTCCCCAAGAAACCTTCCATCACCTGATTGAAAGTATGCCTGCGAGAGTGAACGCTGTCATCAGGCTAAGGGTGGGCCAATACATATTGTAGTACCGATGGAGGTCGCCACGAACTTGTACGTCATTTTCAGCCAGGTGTCCGGATACTTTTGATCATGTAGTGTATTTATCTCTTTTTGTTATTTAGTACACTTTGTTAATGCAGCCTCTAATTGGGGAAGCTGAATTTGTTAATAAATTCTGCATATATACAGTTATTATGTAGCATTAAATGCTTAATAATGCAAGTTTTGATGTTAGGCTCCATTAGAACCACTTCAACTCTTCTTGACAGCACTAGAGGTGATCCACTCTGCTCCTTCCCAACTGCTATCTTCAGCCGTACCTGTAAAGTCTACTTCAGAAGGACTAGCATCTGGCAGGCTGGAAACTACAACGCAAGACGAACCCGACAAACATGCTAAGAAAATTATTAAGTAGGAGCAGGAAGTTGTGCTGAAGGATAATTGGATGGCGGCATACAGAATGGGGGATAACGAACCGCCAGCACAAAAAATTTGCTCTGGATTATTATTAACGTTCATTTTCAGGTTGCTAGCGCTCTCTGTAAACCTTCGTTGCAGGAAGAATACTGGCTGAGCTTGGGAAAACGGCATGCTTATCAAGACTGACTCGCTATATTAGGTACAAAAAAGAAGCTTAAGTCCAACACTGTCAGTACGATAATAACTATAGTAAAAGAACCATTATATGGGTAAAATATTTTCTTTATATTATATTCTACGTAGAAACCAGCATCAGGATAGAACTCTTAGACGGAATGGAACCCGCCTTTTAAATTTTGCATTAAGTCAAAGGCTTCATTATCTATTCCCTTGTGTGTCCTGAGTACATATAAAGCTGCATTGTATCTTATTCATAATTACCTTTGTAACTTCTCATCAAACCCAGCGAGATGGTTCCGTGGTAATGTGTGAAGCTCGCATTCTGGAGATCCTGGGCTCGATTCCCTTCGACCGCCAACTTTGTCATGGGTGTTTCGTGGTTTTCCCTGGTCGGTAAGCGAATGCTCTTCTACCATGATTTCCTTTCCAACATTCCACTTTCATTCCGCGTCCTTCTCATGTTTCAGATGTGCCGCTAGATTTCGTGGCGTAGGCAGTGCTGGACAGCTGGCGCTTATGCCTGCTCAAAGGAAAGTGTACTTCCGTGAACATTAGAGGGGGGCTTGGTTGATAAATCGTGCATCGTTCTCTCTGGACAACCTCAATAGTGACATGGGTCTTTGAGTCACAAGGTATTAGGGACTTTCACGCGTCCTTACGACCTGGAGCCTCCTGTGGTTCCTTCACTTCATTCCTTCCTCCTGGAGATGGTACCCGCAATTCCCTTCCGTTGTTAGGGGAGAGCGCGGAAAGTTGGCACAAATTTTAAGTTTTATTATTTCATTTTTATTACAGCAATATTTCAGCTAATCCTGACATATTATTGTTCTATAAACTTATTTAACAGTATCTATTAATAATTCCGTCATTACTTTACAGACATTTAAAGCTAATTTTTTCATTTTTTCAAACCATTCCGTAGTGAGCCAACTTACCCCGCCTAGGAGGCAGGTTGGCACAGGATGTAGGTAAGCTGGCTACATGTTATTTAAACGGCAAATGTGGGTTTTAAATAATTTATTAAAAACAAATATCAGATCATGTTATTAAGAACACTTCAGACATGTAATTACAGATTCATCCTAGTAAAAACACCTAACACAGGGTAACGTTTTTTAAACATATCAACAGGTGCTTAAAGTAATAAACAACGTCCTAAGTTAACTAAGCACTTAAATGGCAATAATAAAACGAAACACTGCACACAAATTATTTGGAAATGTCCAAAAAACAATTTAAACACACAAGCTGACTGCTGCCATAATTGTGCCAACCTGTTTTTGTTGTGCCAACTTGCCCCTGGTTTATTTGTTTTAATAGAAGCTCGATATAGCGATCAAGAATAAGAAATTATAATACTTAAAATACCAAGGAATAAAGCCGTTTAAAAGCACTTTCAAACAAGCCATTTAGAAGTCATTTAATATTGGATATGTACGAAGTGAATATTTGCTAATCTTGCGAGAAAACAACTTAATTGCTTCCTTCCACTACAACTTCTCATAAACGATAACGCTTCTATGGGACGTGTATTTGGAGACAAGGAAAGGTATGTCTGCATTCTACTGCAATGTGTTGACACAGGGTTGAAATAAGAGCCTGCGCCAATTTGCCCCTGTAGCCAAACTCTCTCCCCTACCCTATACCCTTACTTCTCATCAAGGTAAATATCCACTTATTCTCGAAACATATTATAGGTCATTACATTAATCTTCATACTATATGGTAACCATAACCACACTACGTGATCAAAAGTATTCGTAGACACCTGGCTGAAAATGGCGTACAAGTTCGTGGCGCCCTCCATCGGTAATACTGGAAGTCAATATGGTGTTGACCCACCCTTAGCCTTGATGACAGCATTCACTCTCACAGGCATACTTTCAATCAGGTCCTGGAAGGTTTCTTGGGGAATAGGAGCCCATTCTTCACAGAGTGCGGAACTGAGGAGAGGTATCGATGTACATCTGTGAGGCCTGGCACGAAGTCGGCGTTCCAAAACATCTCAAAAGTGTTCTATAGGGTTCAAGTCAGGACTCTGTGCAGGCCAGTCCATTACAGGGATATTGTTGTCGTGTAACCACTCCGCCACAGCCCGTGCAGTATGAACAGGTGCTCGATCGTGTTGAAAGATGCAATCGCCATCCCCGAATTGCTCTTCAACAGTGGGAGGCAAGAATGTGCTTAAAATACCAATGTAGGTCTGCTCTGTGATCGCGCCACGCAAAACAACAAGGGGTGCAAGCCCCCCACCCCAGAAAAAATACGACCACACCATAACACCACCACCAGCTCCGAATTTCACTGTTGGCATTACACACGCTGGCAGATGACGTTCACCGGGCATTCGCCATACCCACACCCTGCCATCGGATCGCCACATTGTGTACCGTGTTTCGTCACATCCACACAACGCTTTGCCACTGTTCAATCGTGTAATGTTGACGCTTCTTACACCAAGCGAGGCGACGTTTGGCATTTTCCTGTGTGATGTGTGGCTTTTGAGCAGCTGCTCGACCATGGAATCCAAGGTTTCTCACCTCACGCCTAACTGTCATAGACTTGGAGCGGATCCTGATGCAGTTTGGAATTCCTGTGTGATGGTCTGGATGTTGTCTGCTTATTACCTTTTACGACCCTCTTCAAATGTCGGCAATCTCTGTCTGTCAACAGCAAGGTCGGCTTGTACGCTTTTTTGCTGTACATGTCCCTTCATGTTTCCACTTCACTATCACATCAGAAACAGTGGACCTAGGGATGTTTAGGGGTGTGGAAATCTCGCGTACAGACTTCTGACACAAATGACACCAAATCGCCTGATCACATTCGAAGTCCGTGAGTTCCACGGAGCGTCCCATTCTACTGTTTCACGATATCTAATGACTACTGAGATCGCGGTTAATGAATACCAGGCAGTAGGTGGCAGCACAGTGCACATAAGATGAAAAACGTATGTTTGTGGGGTGTCAGGATACTTTTGATCACGTGGTGTATATTATTTAACATCAAAACTAATCTTGACAACGATCAGTAGGTAAACATCTTTTCAATTACATTGCCCTTGGAAGTTACGGAGTTTTCTTTCTTTTCTGTTTTACTTTCTCCACGATGTACACAGTAGGTAGAGGAGGTATTACATTCCACTCAAGAGTTTGATACCAAGTTTCACCGAAAATACATGTTTTGAGGCACCGGAATTAAAAAAAAAAGCATCTTTAGAATAAGATCCGCGCGCGCGGTTGTGTGTGTGTGTGTGTGAATCTGTGAACATCATGACTCAAAAACGAAATGTCGAATAAATATCAAACTTAGTATTTAGGCTTAGAATCTTCCAAAGATACGACAAGGAGATTTTCAAGAATATTCCCCACCCCCAAGCTACTCTTTACATGGAACTTTTTTCGAAAAGTTTGATTTTATAAAAAATGCCTGTAATGATTTTGATTAAAATACCACATATTAAAGGTATTTACATGACAAATAAATGCATATTTTTAATTTTATAGGAAAAGCTTGTGAAATCCGCTTTATTCGGAAAGAATTCTGTATAATCTTATAACTGATAAACGTTAAACGACGAGACGAAAACGTTCCGCACAAAAAGTAGATTCCTTTAAAACACGCGATTTATTTCAAATAACTTTTATAGCATCAGCCATTTCCGAGATATCCGTTATTAATGGTTCGATTTGTTCGATACTTTGTCATTCGTTTTAAGTCCCACGGATTTTCAGTTGTTTCTCGTGATTGCAAGGAAACAGTATGGCATTTTAAGGCCACATATAGCGTCTAGTTCTGAAACATTTGACTATCCTAACGAAATGTGTAATGAAGCCATTCCTGCAAAGGTTTATCTGGATTAAAATTAAGTAGTTAGAAAAATAAACTTTCGTAAGAATAATTTGTACACCCACTAATAAACGATAGAGGGTGGAAAAAGTTATGTGAACGGAACACAGATTTTTGTTATATAGTGTGGTTGTGTATACAACCTGGTCTTTGCGGTTGAAGTGATAGTGCTGAAGTGTGGATTCGGGAATGTAGACATAGCGTAATTTGCTTCTAGATGTGGCTTTTTATGTTTGTTTGCATCGATTAATACAAGTCCTTTTGATGTAATTGAGGGAGTCTGAGTGGAATCTTCATGTCCTGAGGGAGATGTTTGGTGGCTTTTAGCTGCGTGATCAGCTGATTCATTTCCTAGAATTCCGACATGACATATCAACATTTGTTTTGTCAATAGCCAGTGTTTATAAAAAAACAACTAATAATGCAGTGGCTTAAAGCAGATAGGATCAGATAAGCAAAGTTTATGAGCAAAAGCCATACAACCATTTCAACCAATTATCATTTATCTTCATTGTTATTATACAGTTATTATTACTATCTACTTTCCGTTAAGTGTGACAAATATTCGCAGTTATGCTTCCAGTTGTATGGTATCTATTTTGATAGCTGATACAGAAGGCGAGTGTTAAAAAATAAATTAGTAATTCTTATCCGCTAAAGTGTGGACTATGATAACAGGCCTGCTACGGTAAGAAATATATTTTTCTTTCTCTAACGCATACGTATGAAAGCATAGCTACTAAATACACACTTAGAGGTCTCTGAATGTAAACGAAATTGAGAAAAACAAAGATCGCGCTTGCGTGTGTGAACGACAGAGCTCAGGAACGTAATGCGCATAAAAACTAGCGCCTTCCAAGTATACAGCACCACGAATATTTTCAATAAAATTATATGAATCCTCTACTATCCTTTATATGAATTTTTTTCGTAATTTGTTTATTTTCTCAAAAAATGGCCTAAGAAATTGAAATTAAAATACCGTATTCCTAAGGCATTTGCATTACAACGTATATTTGAATATTTCGTGGCGTCTATAAATTCATCTTCATTCTGATTGAATTTTTTATATTTTTATAACCGATCAACCATATGCGATAAACATTTCCTACGTGAAAATGTAGAACTTATTCAAATATACAGGATGATTCTGTGACTATGTTATAGACTTTCAGGGATGATAGAGGAGACAATTATGAACAACTTTAATACAGGAACCCATGACCGGAAATGCTTCATAATGGTAACAATTTACTTAAACCTTTGAATAACTATTTTTACAAACCCTTATTCTACATCTACTTCATGTTAATCGAGATAAACATTTGCAGACTCTATCTTATTGCTAATTTTCTTGTGGATATAAGGGGAATATATATTTACAACGGCAATATAGAAATACAGTAGCCTATAAGCACATACATATCTCTTAATAGCTGGTTACTAGGTGCAGCACCATTCCCTTTGCCACAGATTAATACTCTTTGCATATCCAAGAGAAAAAATGAATAACGAATTCCCATTTGAGAAAAAGTACAAGTATTGGAAAATTTAAGGGATTAATAAGCAATATCTCGAAAATGGTTCACTCAACCAAAACAATGTATATGACATAAATTGCATATTTTAACGCAATCTACATTTTTTGTAGTAAACGTTTGTCTATTTCTTATGGTTTACCAGTTATGCAAAAGTCGTTCACAATGAAGAATACTTTTGGAGACATTCCCAGAAAATTCAAGATATACATTTTATTTGTCATGAAAATATCTTAAACATATGATATTTTAATCAAAATCGTTACAGCCATTTTTGAGAAAATTAAAATTTTCTAAAAATGTTCCATGTAAAGGGTAATCTGAGGTGGGGGATTTTCTTGAAAACCTTCGTGTCGCATCTCTGGAAGATACTGAAGCTAAATACCAAGTTTGGTGTTTATCCGACTGTTAGTCTCTGAGTTATGCTGTTCACAGACAGACAGACACTCACACACATAGATAGACACATAGAAAACTCGGTATCAAATTTTTGGGTGGATTACAATACTCTCCCAACTTACTATACGTAGTAGAGAAAGTAAAAATGTTGAAAATGTCTCCACCAGCCTCAATACAAGCATTGAATCGCCGCAACATCGTCTATCGCACTCGATCAAGGATTTCTGGCATGTTCCTAACTGTGTCATAGGCAATTAGTAACTGGCTATTAGGTCCTCTTCCACTTCGATCGGTGTGTCACAAACAAGGTCTTTAAGAAGACCTCACAAGAAAATCTATCGGTGTCAAATCAGGTGAACGGCCAGACCAATGAACTGGACCACCTCGCCGGAAAATGCTCATGGAAAAGATTTTTGGACACCCCCGGAGAAGTGAGCGGGTGCATCACCATGCTTCCACCACATGCACTGACGAAAATCATATGTATCATCCCCCAGCAGCTCAGGTATTACAATTATATTGACATTTGTGGTAAATTTGTCCATTTAAACCAGCTGTCGGTAGATACGGCCCTATCAAGTGAACATGCTCTATGCCAGCCGGCATGTTGATATCAGAAAGTTCTCTTAATGTTAATATTTCCATGATTACAATATTGTTAACATATCAACATGTAACATACCGCTGCTTGAAGCACGCTTCTCCATTATGAAATTACGTTAAAAGCTTTGCGCCTACCGTCTTCTGTCTATTTTCAGTGCCGATATGCAACAAAATAATAAAATAAATGAGCAAGATGTGAAGTCCCTATTCAGGCATCGTTTTATCATGTTTTATCCGAAATGTAGTGCCTGATGTTTCATAGGTTGGCAACGCTTTATACATTGTGGACAAACAAGAGACTATCTTAACCTCTTTTCAGAAGAATGTTTATCACTGAGCACACGCTGATCCATAATCGGAGTAAGAGATTGTTAATTACACTCTTCACACCAAAATAAAATATTAGAAGAAATAAATAAATCGCTTTCTTACTATAAACTGCTGCTCTTTACCTTAGGATCTGCAGAAGACGAACCTACACCAACGATACATCAAGTACTGATGCTAATCGTAAGATCTCACGCTTCCTTAAGCCGGTTAGTTTTAAGTAGAGAAAACATTTCTCGAAATTGACCCTATTCATCTCCTGTCCCGATTTACCCGAGATTACCTTACTCCTTGGAACGCAAAACATATATTTCAGGGTTCTATAAGAATCCTCAGTATTGAGCCCACTCGAACACACCAAGTCTCTACTGAGCTCTCACACATGAAACATTTGAGTATCAAGCCGTTTCCTATTCTACGAAAAGATATTTAAGTTTTAGCTCTTGGCAGCTTATTAGTGTTCGGAACTTTTCGTTCATTGATATGAGATAGGCCCAAGAACGATTAACTGCATCTGACGCATTACGACTACAAAAATAATTATTGCTTGACAAATGGAGCGATGTTGTCAAGTAACACTATAATCTGTGGATTGCGTAGATGCAGTAAATAGGGTCAGTGATTCACCTGATATATATTTGAAACCTCGAGCTTGATAGTGAATTGTGGCACTGTAACTTATATTTTAAACGCATGTGTATGTATGTTAATTACCGAAGGGGATTATTCAGCCGGCAACGTCTTTGGACCATATTTGGGAGGTCTCGGGTTTGATTCCCGGTGACTGCCCACTTTAACCATGTGGTTTTTAGTGGTGGCCTAGGCGAATGCCGGGGTGGTGTATTCTACGATTTAACATTTTTCGGGTCCTGCGGTGCTGGCGATGTCGGGCAGTTGGCGTAGTTGCTTGCGCATCGGAAAGATTTCTCTCCATGAATGCCAGGGTGCGTTATTCCACCCGTTAGGCTCGTTTCGTCGTCCTGTGTCGGGATTCTTCGCCTATATTGGTGCGCAGGTGTTTAAACCGGAAATATTAGAGACTTCTGAGTGTCTCCGTGGACCTGTCTTCCTGCGGACCTGAGACATCCTATGGTTCCTTCACCTCATCCCTGCCTCCTCGACGGTGAAGCCACAATAGATCAAGCCGCAATATATATATATATATGTATATATAAGCATTTTTTAAGTTCCATATATACCCCGCCTTTAACTACAGTGGTCTTATCGGCAGCCTTTCCTTTGGAACTTATTGCCTAAATGCAATGATGTTAAATCGTCTTGTCTTTGTGTTTCTAGTAAAGTTTGTGTTTTAATCATTAGATCTCTCTCTCTCTCTCTCTCTCTCTCACACATTCTCATTTCTGTGAGGAGGATAGAGAATAATCTTGTCTAGAGAAAATTTCCCAACACCCTAGCCGGGAATCGAACCCGGACCCTCGCACAGCAGGCAGATGCTCTACGACTGAGCAACGAATCAACTTCAGCTTCGTATTACTCTTCTTGCTTGTCAGCAAAGGCGATGAGCAGATCGTGCTCATTGAGAGACACTTTCCAGGCTTGTAATAGCGTGTATAGTCGGTGACGATAGACAAAATACATCGAAAAGATCTTAGAATATTTTCCGCTTCAGTTACAAAGGCTTTATTTTCGAGGGAATAAACTCATGTTTTAGACTGAAACATAATTAAAATATCTCTATTTACTTATCCGTATTCGCCTATAGCTATATTTTTAATTGCGTTTACGCTGTTCTTGTCTAACATTATGGACTATAAGCAAAAACATGAGAGCACGCACTGTCTCACTACCATGTTATCGCTTGCTATTAGAAATGTTATTGTTACTATTATTATTCATTATCATCTAACGGTACGGTTATACTGACATTGCTCATTGAATAGGTGTTTAAGATTTTGCCCCTTAATTGATGGGATGTTCCAACTGTCTCCGTGTGTCCATATAGACGTTTCTGAGAACCGCTGTATTAGTAGTAGTGGTAATAGTAGTGGTAGTAGTAGTCAAACACGCATCTTGTAAACGGACGCAATATCCTATTCCTGATATTAGGATGCATTCCAATAAATAAAACAAAACAAAAAAATCTGATGTGTTACACTCACATGACTTTCTCTACTCTTATACAAACTGTTTTTATAAACGCTTATTCTCCATCTACTTCATGTTAACCGAGACAAACATTTGCAGACTCTATCTTATTGCTAATTTTCTTATATATGTAAGAGGAATATATATTTACAAGGGCAATATAGAAATACAGTAGCCTTTAAGCACATGCATATCTCTTATTAGCTGGTTGCTAGGTGTAGCACCATTCGCTTTGCCACAGATTAATATTCTTTGCATATCCAAGACAAAAAAATGAATAACGAATTCCCATTTTAGAAAATAAGTATTGAAAAATTTAAGGGAATAACAAGTAATATCTCGAAAATGGTTCACTCAACAAAAAAAATGTATATGACATAAATTGTGTATTTTAACGAAATCTACATTTTTTTGTAGTAAAATTTTGTCTATCTCTTATGGTTTACCAGTTATGCACAAGTCGTTCACAATAAAGAGTACTTTTGGAGACATTCCCAGAAAATTCAAGATATACATTTTATTTGTCATAAAAACATCTTAAACATATTATATTTTAATCAAAATCGTTAGAGCCATTTTTGAGAAAATTAAAATTTTCGAAAAATCTTCCATGTAAAGGGTACCCTGGGGTGGGGGGATTTTCTTGAAAACCTGCGTCCTTGGAAGATACTGAACCTAAATACCAAGTTTGGTGTTTATCCGACTGTTCGTTTCTGAGTTATGCTGTTCACAGACACACACAGACACACAGACACACACACGGACATGTTTCCAAAAATGCTTTTTTGTGGATTCAGGGGGTCTCAAAACATGTATTTCCGGTGAAATCTCGGTATTGAATTTTTGGGTGGAATACAATACTTCCCCTACTTACTATACGTAGTAGAGAAAGTAATTAAACACAAACTTTCAAGTACATGTTATCAGCTGTTAAATACCCCACACCTTTGCAGTAACGTAGGGAATACAGTTCTGACTAGCTCTAAGATCAAAGAGGTCACAATAACGTTTAACGGTTTACGGAATCTATATTGTGTTATAAGTTCCATTTAATACAAGTATTCCTTGTTTAGTATTTCATAAAATCCCGTTTTTGCATCTCTTGATGTTACTAAATTGGTTTTTTTTAGGACCCCAGAGATTACTGCAAATTAATTATACCTTTTTTATGATCATTGCTGCTGGTTCGTGGAAAATGTGGAATATAAATGTGCATATAACGCAATACTTTTTTTTATAGAGCCCAAAGGCAGTATTTGTCGGCACGATTAACAAACAAGGGAATCATTAATTCATTAGAGGCAATGGTAAAAATTGATGTAAATAGGTCACCCCGCCCGAACAATAGCCCTGTCTTTACACGCAGCAATTAACAATTTCGCCAGTTGCGAATGTGCACTCAAAAATAGCGTTCTGTCGGTAATTCTACAAATGCTGAGAGCACTTACTGCCAGACTGCTACTGTGACTAATGCTGCCAATATTAAATTATGTAACAAGCCAGCCGTGGAGAATTCCTCACGGAGCACGGTCGTTAAAAGACAAAGGCGCCGTCTAGAAGTATTTGTTTAACCTTAGAGTCACATCCCTTCTCGCTTTCTGCGGAACTGTGCAGCACATCTGCATTTAATATCTTCTCCGTCTTACGGTGCATGTATTTCTTGGTATACGTTTTCATTTAATGGAGAATACTACTACAAGAACATTACCAATCTTATTTAAAGACTACAAATGTTTCCATTTTGAGACACATATTATGGATAAAATTTGCGGATACACTTTAACCTTTTGTTAGTGTATTTGCTTTTCTAAATTCTTGTTAAAATAGCCTTTGAACTCACTTAAACTATACAAACTTACTTGATGATTTATACATAGGCCAGTGGAAAGCACGAGCACAAGACCGACCACTCAAAACTTTAACGCTCAAAAATGGCACTTTGGATCAAATCCCGTTCCATTTTGGAGGAAAACACCACCTTGGTCGAACAGCTGCCGAATGAATGAAATGAATTTATTTCAACTTCCTTTATATGGCTTTTACAATTTTTAATTTGTTCAACCTAAACCATGTACAAATTTGATTGACCTTGTTGTTATCTCGGCTTGCATGGCACTAAGCCGTTTGCCCCGGATGATGACTCTTGTTGTCCCTACCCCTTTATCGTAATTTTGCTCTGCTTTCCTTTGTCTTCTCTTTGTAGTGATTATTTTCCTCGTCCACTTTTCCTTTGCTATCTGTAAAAACTCATCTATACTTCTAATCGTCCTTTCTTCTTTCCACGTTAAGATTTTTGTAGCTACAATTTTCTCCTCTATTCTTTCCCATTTTTCCTTTCAAACGTTTTTTTTTTTTCTCCGTAACGCTAACTTCTTACATTCCGCCATGTAATGTGTTAAACTTTCTTTCTCACCGCACATTTTACATATTCCTATATCTCTAATTCTTATCGCTCTTAGAAGTATTGTTCCTATTCTCACCCACGCTATACCCTCTTTTTCGTGTCTGCAACAGTAATCTAATTATGGTTCTACTCTCGTTTCTTTTTATTTGTTTATAAAATTGTAACGATTTTTTTTTCTAAACTTCCCCACCTCTCCTGTATTTCTAAGTCGTCTACTTCACTTTCATTCCTTTCTTCTAGCTCCATATGTTTTCCATTCCTATTTTCCCTATTATTCTTCCTATCTCTGCCCACCAACTGTTTGTGCTCTCTAAGCTGCTTCATACATAATTTTCAGATTTCTTTCTCTTCTTTAACCAAACATCTGTACTAAAGTTTATTATTCTCTCCACTAATATTCCTTTCCTCGTTTTTCCTCGTTCTGCTAAAGCTGCTTCTCTTGGCACTGCATAGTTGCAAATAAAGATACTATAGGTACACCACAGTTTTAAAATATCCTTGAAATTGAATTTTTTCTTTCATTTTAGTTACACTACCCTCCTCATAAACCGATCCACTACCCTCCTTCAACCTGAATAAAATCCTAGTTTAGTAGGAATATTACATTCACGTGGCTCACTGACGTTTATTTTTCTCTCTCTTTTACGGGCTGTTTTTACAATGGAAGTAAATGTTTAGAGAAAATGTAACATCACGCATTTCGTTGTAGTAACAAAGAAAATACAGAGATCTGAGGTCATAGTTAATTTTTTTTAAAAAGGCAGCTCACTATATGCCGTCTTTAAGATTCCAAATTCTTTATCATCATAAGAAGAAATAACGTTGAACAAGTATTTAAAACAAACATAAGGCTAATTCTAACCATGAGCGATGAATACCTATGAAATTGTAAATTCCCGAAAAAAAGAAAAAATCTTAAGTGTTACATTCACATGACGTTCTCTACCGTCTATCGTTTGTTAGTGGGAACACAAACTATTCTTAGGAAAGCTTATTTTTTATCTACTTCTATTAATGAGATAAACCTTTGCAAAAATAGCTACATTACACCTTTCATTATAAATACAAAGCGAATAGCGATAGTCAAACGTTTAAGAATCGGTCGCTATATGCTCGACTAGAAATGCTATATCTTTTTCATGCAATTGCGGGAAACAATGAATAATATATATCAAGAAATAGCTTATGCCACAAAATAGTTATTTGAAATAAATGTTGTTTTAAAGAGATGTGCATATTTTACATAGTAAGTTTTATCTATAGTCTAAAATTTACCAGTTATACAAGATTATACAAACTTCCTTCCGAATGAAGAAGGCTTTATAGGCTATTCCCAGAAAATTCGAGATATACATTTTATTTGTCATGGAAATACATTAACTATGTGATATTTTAATCAAAATTTTTAAGGTATTTTTAATAAAATAAAGAATTTCGAAAACGTTTTATGTAAAGATTAGTTTGGAGTGTGAGGATTTTCTTTAAAATCTGCGTGTTTCATCTTTGGAAGGTGCTGAATTTAATTACCGAGTTTGATATTTATTAAACATCTCGTTTTTCCGTTACACACATATGCGCGCGGACGTTTTACTAAAACATACTTTTTTATTTAGGGGGCCTCAAAGCATGTATTTCTGGTAAACTCTCGGTATCTACCTACTATGAACGTGTTATAAAAAGTAAAAAGCTGACAAAAGTCTGTGTTTTAATGAATCTGAACTTTTTGTAAGGTAGGTTTTTGTTAATCTCTTATGGTTAAACAGAATTATACAAACTTCATCCTGAATGAAGAGGACTTCGCAAGGTATTGTCATAAAATTCATTATATACATTTTATCTGCCATGTAAATGTCTTAAACATATGGTTTCGAAAATAAAATATAACGAACATTTTTCCACGTAAAGGATAGTTTGCGATGTATTTCTGGTAAAATCCAGATATGAATTTATTTCGGAATAAGTACTTCCTCTAACTGCTTCGGGTAGGTCGTAAAAAAAGTAGAAATGTAGAAAGACGTGATGACAAAAATAAAGAATGGTTTGGGGATTCTTTTTGCCATAATCTCTATAAATAGGAGCTTTGAAATTTACAAATCGGGTGATTCACATAAGTTTTCACTTTCAGTGGCGTTTTAAATGCTTTTTATATATGCAAAGTACTACAATAACGTAAGGTTCATTGAATGTGGTATTAGTATACGAAATATATTGCTTTAATTAAATTTATTTCAACAAATTAATACATACTTTTAATGAGCTGTTCGCGACAGTATTTCAAAGGTATGCGCTACATTAAGAAACAGTGTGGGGTAGAATGTGTAACTCATATTTAAGAGGTCCAGACTTCTAATCTCGGTTAACGTGATAAGATTCCTTCCTCAGAAGGGCATTTAGCTCTATGGACCATGGGACTTGTTTGAGTATCATTTCACCTATTTCATTCATTGTCCATCGGATATGACCTATCCGATTAAAGCATATTAGACTACAAAAAATAAATATTAAGATGTGAGTGGAGCAAGCTATGGAGAAAGCAAATTACTCTCTCTTTAAATATCCTTATGCACTAAGCTTGTGCTATGTGGTAAAATAAAGGCACGGAGGAACCTCAGGGGCCCTTAATCGGAGCAGAGCATCACAAATAGGACACAACGGTCCTTTTTGCTTCTACTGTGACACCTGGGAGGAAGGGTTAGGGGGATAAAGCCGAAGGGTGACGAGTGCAAGCATGGACGGGCCCCTAAAAGTTCCAGGTCGAACGCATCCGACGTCACACGGGGCCACCCCACTTCCAGACCTCCGGTGGTCCCTCCTGGCGAGCCCCACTCGGAGGCGGGTCCTAACTGATCATTTCTGCAATGTCGCTATGGAAGAAATCTCTACAAAATGCACACCACCTCCCAGCCGCAAACCGCCGAACATCGTCGCCTGGTCCTAAAACCTTGAAACACATGAGAGTGACAGAGATGATGGGTGCCTGAAATGAGGAGCAGGAAAGTCGTGGTAAAAGAGGAACCAACCCAGCATACCTTGCGACTCGGGTAAAACACGAAAACCGCATGGTTCAGAGTGGGCGGTCGCCAGGGCTCGAACCTGGGACCTCCCAAGTGCAAGTCGCACACGCTATCACGGCTCCATCTCACTCAGTAAGCTTGTGCTATAAATTCAGGCGTAACATTTGAATATAAAAGTATTGGTAAAGAGCTGATGGCCATTGTTAGGTTTGTAGGAGTTCGTCATTGATATACATGCCATAATATACACTGGTGTGCAAAACCTAAGGACGAGATGGGTAAAGTAACATAACAAATGAACTACTTGGTGGAAGTAGATGAAGGTGCGGGAGCATGTTGCAGGACGTCTCTCACACATACACAGAAAGCTGGAAGTCACATGGCGTGAGTGTAGCGAGCCCATAGTGCGAAATGAGTCTGGTCCCGCAACACGGGGCAGTTGACCAAACAGGAGAAGACGGCGTGTGGAAATTAAGGAGCTGGAACACTGTAGTGGTGTTCTTCATTGCAAAAAGGCTCGTAGACACCATTTGGATAACTTTACATGGGGAAGAATCATCGGGAAACTGGAAGAAGGGCGAAGTGTGATGAGTGTTGCTCAGGACTTTGGAATTGCTCACAGCATTGTTTCATATGGATGGGGAACCTTCCAAACCACAGGCACAGCTGTCCCAAGGAGAGGTGGTGGTCGACCACGCTCAACTATAACAGCAGATGACCGCTACATTGTGCAACAGGCAAGAAGGGATTCACGCCAAACAAAAGGTGCAATTACAACCACATTTAACAGGACAGCTAGGCATGCAATCTCACGATACACAGTGCCATGACGACTAATCACAGGTGGTCTCTTTGCCCGGCGGCCAGTACGTTGTGTTCCATTGACATCCACACATCAGCGGCACCGTTTGCGATGGTCCCAAGTGCCTCAAAATTGGACCAACGAGGATGGGGTCGCACGCTCTTCTCGGATGAGAGCAGATTCAGTCTCAGTAGTGATTCTCGACGTACCCTCATCTGACGAGTGGTGGGAACACGTAATGAACCCAGGAACATCCTTGAACATGGTCGTTTCGGTGGTCCGGGTGTTATGGTTTGGGAAGGAACAATGTTGCATGGGTGCACCGACCTCCAAATCTTCAAACACGGTACGCTCACTGGTCAACGTTATTGTGATACTGTATTCCTTCCCCATGTGCAGGGGTGCAGTCGGCCCTGACTTCATTTTTATGGATGACAATGCGCGACCGCATCGAACAGCGCAGGAGGAGGATCTCTTGGAACGAGAGGATATTTGGCGAATCGACTGGCCTGCCCCGTTCCCCTAATTTAAATTTCATCGAACACGCGTGGAATGCTTTGGGGAGACGCATTGCAGCACATCCACAGGCACCAACCACAATCCAACGGTTTATCAACAGCACTGGTGGAGGAATGGAACACCCTACCACAAGAACTGCCTACCAACCTTGTGGTCAGCATGGGAGCACGATGGAGAGCATGCATTGCTGTCTGTGGTGATCATACACCCTTTTAAGCACCATGTATCTGTTTCTGTAAATCTAGAGAACCATCATATGTCGTATTGACTTTAAATAAAGTAGCTTATGGTCTATGACTAAAAGTGGCATTTCTGTTCGTCTCATTGCATATTTCGTTTAGTTGCCTACCGTAGCAGTTCCCTCTATGTATGATTCAAGTTTCATCGAGCTATGTTACTTGGCAGTGTCACAGCATGCGAAGATTACTTTTGTCCTTAGGTTTTGCACACCGGTGTATATAAATCTATCGGTGCCTTATACAAGCACAAGTAATAAGACGAAACATGCAAGAGCACCCAGAAATATAGATATTTGTAGGGAAATACAACAGAGAAACCTTGCCCTTCGTAACCTTTCTCCTGTATAAATATTTGTATATTCTCGAAGTTTGAAGATTTATTTGGTATTTCGGCGAACTGGGCGAATAAATTTAAAACCAGCTATACGAACACGCTTCAACGTTAATATAAAATTTACGTACTGCTAACGGCTTGTGCGTATCGTTTTAAAACGACGTTTTATTCTTATGCTAAAAGAAGAACGTCTTGTGATGCAATACTCTGTTTTTAATCAATGGCAATATGCCTTTCCTCCCTTCCCCGACTTTCAAATTAAATACTAACGATCCTTCTTTAATTACAGAGGACTTAGAAAGAATATTAAGCTTCTCAGTATGTTTGTATTGTATTTACTTTTTCCTATTGATTACCTATAATAAGTAGACGAAGTATTACATTCCATTCAAAAATTTCATACCGAAATTTTACCGAAGGTGCAATCTATGAAGCGCCCCGAATCATTGCCGAAACATATTGGAAGAAAAGGTCCCTGTGTGAGTGTGTATCTGTATGTGTATATGTATGTAAACAGCACAACAGCTAAAAGTCTACCTTCAAATACCAACTAAAAGTTAATGTTTAAGTTCAAGAATCTGATACGAAGAATTTCAAGAAAATCCTCCCAACCCAAACTACACCTCACATGAAACATTTGTAGTTTTTTATCATTTTCTAACAAATGCCTCTAGCCATTCTGACTAATATACCTTAAAGATATTCGAATACTAAATAATCTATTGAAGTTACTGTGAATGGCCTGTAAATGAATTTAGTATAATTGGTAAACCGTAAGAGTAGATAACATCTTATTACACAAAAATGTAAATTTCGTAAAGCAAGTCGCCTATGTCAGTTTTTTTGTGGCATTAACAATTTCCGATCTATTATTTGATATTGCTTAGAATTTTCAAGTTACAAGTCGCTATTCTTTTCTCTAATGGTCATGCAAGGAGCATGGGGTTTCAAAACCATCACATATGTAGAGTAGTTAAATTATATTCGAACCTACTAGCGGCCTCTCTCTACTGCGCGAGACAGCCGGCAGTCGCCGGAGAAATTACACCGGCAGAGGCGGATTAAAAATCCTTACCTTATAATAGATGATGGAAATTTGACCTGCTCTTAAACAGGCAGCATATCTCGTGTAAATATTCTCGCTCACTCTCCGAAGCTCAGCAGCAGGAATTCTTGTGATGAATTATGCTCAGAAAATTGGAGTGTGGTGTGCGATAAGTGGTAGAAGAATAATAAGGCCATATTCTTTGATGAAAAAATTAATGCAGAGCGATATCAGAGGTTAATTCGGAGGCCATTTTGTAATCTCTTGACAAATGAAGAGAAATCGTATGGTTCGTTCCACAAAGATTCTGCAACAGCACATACGGCTGCCGAATCATTACATGCAATAAGAGAGGTGTTTGATGACAGAATAATCAGTGTTGATTTGTGACCCCCTCGTTCTCCAGACCTAACGAGTTGTGATTTTTATTTATGGGGTTCTTTAAAAGACAAAGTGTATTGTTCCAATCCTTGCATTCTGCAGGGACTTAGAGAAAACATTGTACACGAAATCACAAGAATTCTTGCTGCTGAGCTTCGGAGAATGAGCGAGAATATTTACAGGAGATATGCTGCCTGTTTGAGAGCAGAAGGTCAGCATTTCCAGCATCTATTCTAAGGTAAGTATTTTGATCCGACTCTGCCGGCGTAAGTCCTCTGGCGACTGCCGGCTGTCTCGCACAGTAGAGAGAGACCGCGAGTGGGTTCGAATATAATTTAACTACCCTACACTTCTTACACCTATAACGAACGTGTGAATGTGTAATGATGGCTTTTCTCCACTAGTAAGAGGTAGATAGAATAATATTTTGTAAAAATAAAAGAGTGAGGAGAGAAAGTTACGTGAATGCAACACATCAGAGTTTTAAGTCTAAGGTTTCTACATTTCTCTCCCCCTTCTCTAAGCAACAATGGGTATATATTTTGCGATATTAAAGGAGTATTAAAGAAAAAGGCTATCCAGCTTTAAAAAATCTCATGCATTACACTCACATGACTTTTTCTAATCTTGTACAAACTATTTTTACAAACCCCATTCTCCGTCCAGGTCATGTTAATCGAGATAAACATTTGCCGAAACGATCTTATTGCTAATTTTCTTGTCCGTGCAAGGGGAATATGGTAGTATTTTAGCGATAGTCAAATCTTTTAAGACCTGGTTGATATGTGGAGCAATCCATTCTCTTTGCGTGTCCAGGACATAAAAAAAAATCTGATGTGTTACACTCACATGACTTTCTCTACTCTTGTACAAACTATTTTTACAAACGCTTTTTCTCCATATGCTTCATGTTAATCGAGATGTTAATCTTATTGCTAATTTTCTTAAAGATGCGAGGCTTTAAGCGATAGTCAAATATTTTAAGAGCTGGTTGCTATGTGGAGTATTCCATTCTCTTTGTATGTTCAAAACATTATATATTCATTCTCTTTGCATTACAAGGACAAAAAAAAATGAATAACGAATTCCCATTTGAGAAAAAGTATAAGTATTGGAAAATTTAAGGGAATAACAAGCAATAACTCGAAAATGGTTCACCCAACAAAAAAAATGTATAAGTCATAAATTGTGTATTTTAACGCGATCTACATTTTTTTGTGTAGTAAACTTTTGTCTATCTCTTATGGTTTACCAGTTATGCAAAAGTCGTTCACAATGAAGAATATTTTTGGAGACATTCCTAGAAAATTCAAGATATACATTTTATTTATCATAAAAGTATCATAAATATATGATATTTTAATCAAAATTGTTATAGCCATTTTTGAGAAAATTAAAATGTTCGAAAAATGTTCCATGTAAAAGGTAATCTGGGGTGGGGGGATTTTCTTGAAAACCTTCGTGTCGCATCTCTGGAAGATACTGAACCTAAATACCAAGTTTTGGTGTTTATCCGACTGTTCGTTTCTGAGTTATGCTGTTCACAGACACACACAGTAGTAGAGAAAGTAAAAACGAGTAACAAATTCCCATTTGAGTAAAAAGTATAAATATTGGAAAACTCAAACAAATAACGAGGAGTATCTCGGAAATGGTTCACTTGACAAAACAAATGTATATGACATAAAATGTGTGTTTTAACAAGATTGTGTGTTTTTTGTGTAGTAACGGTTTATCAGTTATGCGAAAGTCATTCAGAACGAAAAGGTATATTGGGAACATTCCCAGAAAATTCAAGATATAAATTTCATTTGCCATGAAAATGTCTTAAACATATGATATTTTAATCAAAATCGTTAGAGCCATTTTTGAGAAAGTAAAAATTTTAGAAAAATGTGCCATGTAAATGATGGTCTGGGGTGAGGGATTTTCCTGAAAATGTTTGTTTTGCATCCTTGGATGATACTAAACTCAAACACCAAGTTTGGTGTTTATCCAACTTTTCGTTTTTGGAGTTATACTGTTCAAAGACAGACAGAGAGAGAGAGAAAGAGAGAGAGAGACACACACACACACACGGACATGTTTCTAAAAGCGCTTTTTTGGATTCAGGGGGCCTCAAAACATGTATTTCCAGTGAAAACTCGGTATCGAATTTTTGGGTGGAATGAAATACCTCGCCTACTTACTATATGTAGAAGAGAAAATAAAAAATTAAAATCCCTGTGAAAAGACAACCTTCTTTGCTACTGAGCGTGAGGTTTTTATTAAGATTTTCCTCTATCGGGATAAAGTCAAGTAACTTTAGGACTTTGGGTCTCAATTGTTTTGGCCATTCACTCATTCATTCAGTGATTTATTTAATCAGCATGGTCCGGGCACTGAAACAAGTCACATAACTTAATTATTAATCACATTTTTACTTTCTCTACTACGTATAGTAAGCAGAGGGAGTATTGCATTCCACCCAAAAATTCCATACCAAGATTTCACCGGAAATACATGCTTTAAGGCCTCCTGAATCCAAAAAAAAAAACATTTTTGGAAACATGTACGTTGTATGTCTGTGAACAGCATACCTCAGAAACGAACAGTCGGATAAACACCAAACTTGGTATTTAGGTTCAGTATCTTCCAGAGATGCGACACAAAGGTTTCAAGAAAATCGCCCTACCCCAGATTATCTTTTACATGGAACACTTTTCGAAAATTTTAATTTTCTCAAAAATGGCTCTAACGATTTTGAATAAAATGCCATAAGTGTAAGACATTTTTATGGCAAATGAATGTTATATATCAAATTTTCTGGAATATCTCCAAAAGTATTCTTCATTGTGAACGACTTTTGCATAACTAGTAAACAATAAGCGATAGGCAAACTTTTACTACACAAAAAACGTAGATCTCGTTAAAATACACAATTTATGTCATATATATTTTTTGTTCTTTTTATTAATATAAAAATTCTGCACTAAAAAGCATTGTTTCAAATATAAAGGCTGATGGTTGAAGCTGTAAGTTAATCACAAAATATTAAGATCCTTAATTTCCAATGTGTGTGTTCAACTGTTAAATTTTCTAAGTTCGCTAACTCGAATAATATGTAACATTTAATTCATATCAGTGTTCTAGTTAGGTTGTGTAGGGTTTATAGTAATCAAACTACGTTTTCGGCTGAACTTAATTCTTCTCACTTCACTACTTTAACTGGCCAGGCATTACACGTCTGCACTATAAGGGATCTCCAACTCTAACTTGACTTTGGTACGCCCTTCCTGGCGTCCTATACTTAAATTTTTAAATTTCCTACTAACTCACTCTCATTGGCTACTTATCACTGTTTTCTGTATCTTATTGGTTTTTGGCTTACACGTAGGTATATTCAAAATTCTTACGTTAGCAACGTTCTCTGCTGTTGACTGTAGAAGAACTTTTTAGGCGCATCTTAACTATTGTGCTCTCACACCAAGGTTAACGCTATTATTACTTCTCCTAGGTTTGCTTTTATGGCTGTCGACTTCACACAACTTTTTGCCATTCTAACATCCTACAGCTCCAACTTTTATACACGTAAATACATTGCACAAAAATATTTTACTCTTATTTCCAATATATACCGTATACACTAGCTTTTACATGCATAATTACATAGATTATTTATTAGTGGTAGGCGGGCTATTTTTTTATTACATTAATATAAATATTGTCATCATGATAATTGCCTTGAGGCCGGAAACGCTGCCTCAAACTGTACGCATTTTCTCTCGGTACCTGCCCACAAATGATATAGGACTAATTTTTCGGTTTGTTATATGAATTGTGAAAATGAATAATTTGTAATAGATTCAGATGTGTGAAGCATACACCACATTTGAAATTAAAACTTAATATCCAAAGTTAATATATTCCAATTACTTTTAGCTATTGGATGTATTTATATTGATTTAAATGCAATACCCTTGTTTTCAAACCTCAGCGATTCAGTTATATTATTACGAGTTGGTGTCAAGTCAAATTTCTTAATGTCTGTTGCGATTAGGTTTTGAAGCAATATTTTTAACACTTGAATAATTTCAATTAAATTATATAATATGAAAATTCAATAACAGCCCGCCTTGTAGTAATATGTATGTAATAATTTGTAAACTTTATGTAACAATCATTGTATATGCTTATATTATTGTAAACATGTTTAATAATGTTATGTGAATGCATTATATAATTTAATAATGTAAGAGCTGTGAGAATAATAAGTTTAAAGTTGCTAACAATGAGGTAACAATGAGGTAACCCTGAGGCAATAATGGGTTTGAGAGTTTGAATACTACTAGTCATGATTAGAGCAGCAATAATGTAAATTTTGTGACAGTTTAAAAATAGCTAATCAACAGCCAGAAAAAGCTTTAGTAAAATGCAGGTATTCTATTCGACTAGGATTAGCCAATCAGAGACTTGAAATACAGACGTTTACGGGTTTGGACGGTTGAAATATGTTCAGTTGCTTGCAGACCTTGGGTGTAACTGGATGGAAGATGTGTTCTCTAAAGAAATATTACGTATTCGTGTGAAACGAATATTATGTATACGCATTAACAAATTGCAAGTATTAAATAAAAGAACCTCACAGCTCTTGATATCAGTGTAGTGCTATTTAATTTGTGTCAAGGATTAATAAAAAGAAGTGAATTTAAATTAAACCCTGTGTAAGCCTACATTCTTGTCGCACCACACCGTGCCTAAGAGAAACGTGTCTCTAAAACAATACTGATGCAGCCGAGGCAAAAACAAACATAAATAATATCTATAGAAGCAGTTTATTAACAAAATTAAATATTTTTTTTAAACTTGGAGCGTAACAACAAAAATACATCTTCAAATCGGCTTTTCACACGTAGTAGCATATTACGTAAACAACAGTAAAACCTTCTATTACTTAAAGAATTTCTCAAATTGGCTTCCCAAATGTAGAGCTAACTTCAAAAAATAAACAACTCCAACGTAAAGACAATATATTCTTCAGTTTACAAACTAACCCTTGCAAAATAAGTTCATTCTGCAAGTATTTTCCTTTGTTATATATCTATTTTCAACGGAATGTTAAGCAGATTTTGGTATTTCACTAAGTGATTTATTTTCTTTAAGAAAATACAGTTAACTCTGTAAGAATACGAGCTCCACAATTATAGTGTCGCGCAACGTCAGTCAACTCCTTCACGCTCTTTTCACATCGAAGTTAGAGGCGGTATCGACGCATTACTGGCGGCATTGGATTCAATTGGATTCAAAGCTGCTTCCGAAATTTTTTCTGAAAGGAAAGAAATGAGATCTGGAAGCGTTCGCTACTGTAACAAACAAGTGCCGAAGCAGCAATTATAAAACATTATTTTATTATGAATAAATAATGGATTTATTTTTTTATTTGCTACAATGTGGAGTGATTACTTGATAAAATATACGGATGATCATTTATGGCAAGTTCCAAATTGTTGTTCAGACAATGTCAAAGGTTAATGGCAACACTCCGCGATAACTTCTTCAATATAAAGGAAGACTTACAGTGTCCTCAGGCATTAGACTGGGTTTGAATTAATTTTAGAAAGGATATAAAATAACGAACAAAATACAAACTGAAAATGTTATGTTTGACAACACGTGCCAATTTGAATGTACAACGATGCAACCATTCATGCATGTTTTATTTTTCTTTGATTTTTGTAGCCCCCTGTGGTCTCATCGGGGATTTTGACTTAACTTGTGGTCTGTAGATTGTTTAAAATTGCCCAATTTGAAATACACTCACATTTACACTTCTGGATCTTGCGGACAGTGGGGAACTATTCTAATTAACGCTCACAAAACCCCAGCCGGGAATCGAACTCGCGTACCCATCATCTTCTTTGTCAGGGTTGTAGGACCAGGCATCTTCACTGGCGTCGTTGCGTAACTGTTAGGTAGTGGCTTGTGGGCGACTCGGATACGTTTAGTCTGGAAACGTTAGGGACCCTGTCCATGCTTGTGCCCGTCGCCATCCGGATCTGGTCACCCTTCGGGTCTCTTCCTGGGGTCACAGTAGAAGCAAAAGGAACCGTTGAGCCGTACTTACAGTGCTCTGCCCCGGTTTCGCAGGCCCCTCCGCTTGTCCTTTGCTTTACCTTTACCTTTTACTCTGGATTGAAAAGCCAAAAACGCTGATCACTCGACCACAGAGGCAGAATTTGCAATTTGTAAGCCTTTCAAACGGGTAAACAAGTACACTCGAGTAATGCTGGTAAAGAGAGCATGAAGGAATTTTCTATTCTTTAAAATAGAATTCTTTCTTTCCGGACTAAGAGCAAAGAGCATTTTGAAAATGTTGCCAATATTAAGGCTAAAGAATGTAAACAATAAAACCTCTCTTGCAGAATTCGACTCAGCAACAGTAACTGAAAGGTAATTTCAGTGCAGAGAGATACCGCTACTCCAAAATGAAATGTCAAACCTTAAAGAATTCACTTTATTACATAGCAATAAAGCTTTGTATATGCAATATAAAACGTACTAAAATGAAATTGGAATTTTATGCTCTGTAATGCAAAAAGACCTCTTTGTTTATAACACAGCATTATTTAGCAGTGATTATCTTATTGAATACACTATGGCCATTTAGTAGTGTGAATAATATTCTTGCCATGGACACATAATCGCTGTAATTGTTCAGTGCAGTGGTTAAAATTGATAAAGGGAATATGTATGTAATCGACATAGAGCATACATTGATGCATTTGTTCTGATCACGTGTTTATCCAAGCAGCTCGTTCCCATAATAAAGTTAATATAAATTCATCATTAAAATTGCATTGCGATGTATTGAGTAGCTTTGAATAAAATATTTAACTAGAGAGGTAGCGTCGCGGTAACGTATATGACTAGTATTCGGGAGGTCCCGAGTTCGATTCCGGAGGAATTGAATTAAATTGAGTTTTATTTATGGGCGCTCTTTAATTACTATGGTTCTTAGCGTCCCATTCTACACTGCCGTTTGTGAAAATTGCAACACCAAGAAGGAATTCTCCGAATAACAACAAATTGGTGGAAGTGTAGAAGAGTGTGCAAGCAATAAGTGATTAGGTTTGCAGAGAGATGGGTTTCACATAGGCCGAGGAGAACCCTCTCGTGTCGGTCCGACAAGGTCACTGTTGCATCCAGTGTAGTCAGTGCAGAGCTGTCAAACTAGATGGAAACAATAAAGTAGGTGCCAGTATGCCTCGTCGACGTCAAAGGGAGCCATATCGGTATGTGAGTTCGAACGGGGCAGAATGGTCGGTCTCCGGGAAGCGGGTTTATCATACCGTGACATTTCGGCTCGTAAAGGGCATGCTGCTATGTCAGTGATGTGTGTGTGGAAGCAGTGGATAGATGGAGGTCGTACGCGGCAAAGAGCGAGTACTGGACCACAGAACATGACCACAGAACGGTATCATCGTCATCTTGTCCGCATGGCCATAAAGGACCGTACAGCTTCATTCACAGTGTTGGCTCGACGCTGGAGCACTGCAACAGGTGTGAACTTGTCTGCATCAACGGTTCGTCGCCGTATGCTACAGATTGGACTGGTTGCATGCATGCCATTACGTTGGCTTCCATTGTCCAGAAACCACAAACTCCCCCGACTGCAATGGGCACGTGAACACCGTCACTGGGGTGCTGAGTGGCAAAATGTAATCTTTTCAGACGAGTCCCGCTTCAACGTGACCTTCAGTGATGGCCAAATACAATTTCTGCGGTATACCGTAGTGAGCGCAACCTGGAGGGCTGAATTGTTGAGTGACATAGCGGACAAACACCAGCTGTGATGGTTTGAAGCGCCATTGGTTACAACAACCGATCTCGCCTCCTACGAATTGAGGGTACTTTGAATAGCAACCGGTACCTAACGGGGGTTGTAGAGCCTGAGGTACTCTCCCTGCTTCAGGAATCTCCACAGGCCACATTTCAACAGGTCAATGCCCGGCCGCATATTGCGAGAAATGTACAAGCCTTCTTCGAAGAACGACGGGTACCATTGCTTCCCTGGCCTGCACGTTCGCCTGACATGTCGCCCATCGAACATGTCTGGGATGTGATTGGTCGGCACCTGCTGCGTCACAGTCCTCCAGTAACCAGTGTCATGGATTTGTGGGCTCGAATACAAACTGCGTGGAGCGAAATCTCTCAGGAACTTATTCAGAACCTTTTTGATTCAATGCCACGGCGTATAGCAGCTCTAATTGCAGCGCATGGAGGCCACACCAAATACTGAATATTAGGTCTCAAAGGAAATGCATGGATTTGAAATGTTTATCATTTCTTACTTGTCATATACCTAATCTGTGGTATTAAATTCATGCGTTTCCTTCATGGTGTTGCAATTTTCACAAACCACAGTGTATATTGGTTGTGAAAGGTCCCTTTATCAATCCTGAGATTCTTTTATGTACCGTAAATCTACGGTACGGGACTACCGACTTCACTTCCGAAGGAAGCCATTTTTCCGGTAAAATCCGTCGCCCTCTGCCGGGTTTGAACCCGCGACCTGAAACCAGAGACCAGCATGGTAAACTTAGACCACATAGGACGACTTCCCCGGTAGCTGCCCATTCTGATCTATGGGTTTTTCGTGGTTTCCCCGGGACGACAGGCGAATGCTGTGAGGGTTTCTTCTCTACCACGATTTCCCTTTCATTCCGTTTCCTTCTCATCTTTCAAGTGTTCTTCTAGGTTTCGTAGCATATGGCTGTGCCGGAGAGATGTCGCGGATGAACCTTCAAAGGCAAGAGTACTCCCCGTGAACACCAGAGGACTGCTTGGTCGTCGGGTCGTTCATCTTCCTCTCTAGGCAGCTCCAGAGTGGGGCGGGTCTTTCAGCTTGGAAATGTTTGGGACTTCCCCGCTTTTATGTAGTCTCCTGTGTGTCCTTCAGTTCATGCCTTAACTCATGGGGGTAATAACCGCAATCGATCTATGCAGGTCTCAGTGCGCGAGTTGTACCGCTCCATTGAGTAACCTATACTAAACTCCGTGGCGCAACAGCCCGCTGCTTGCCGCCCAGCCGCTGCGTCCCCCACCTCTGCCCGCAACAGTCGTCATGAGTGGGGTGCAGTACCGTAGAGTGGCGCATGGTCAGCACCCCGGGTACCTCCCGACGGCCTCCTTCACCTGGAGTCTCTACTTTTCAATCAAATAGCTTCTCAATTGGCCCCTCAGGGGCCTAACGAGGTCGAATGCACGTCGGGTCAGGTCTTCCGCTTTTTAAGCAGCTGTGCTCCCGCGCTAAGAAGACGACCTTGAATAACCTATACCTATATCTATGTAAAGCTTTAGCCAGTCAATAACACTTATGATTATTTGACTATCAAACTTCTTGCTATAAGTCATAAATAACATAACTGGAAGCCTCAGAATATTTTTAAAAATCTTATGCACATGACTTTCTCTACTCACTCTGCCACAAATTACTCTTGGGAAACTTATCCTTCTATCCACTTATTGTTAATTAAGATAAAACCTTCATTACGAATATCGACTTACCACTTGAAAAAAGTACACTTTAATAATGAAGAATATCTAAAAAATTGTTAATGACACAAAATATTTGATATAAAGTGGGCGCTTTAACGGGATCTACATTTTTGTCTATTTCTCACAGTTTGCCAATTTTACAAAAGTTATTCTGACGGAAGAGGACTTCACAGGATATTCGCGGAAAATTGAAGATATACATTTTATTCGTCATTACAAATATCTTAATAACGCAGAATTTTACTCACAATTGTTAGAGCCATTTTGAGAAAATAAAATATAACAAAATTTTTCCATGTAAAGAGTAGTTTGGTGTGTTTGAAAATCTGGAATTTCTTTGTATCAACTTCTTAGAGGACGCTGCACTTAACTACCAAGTTTGGTATTTCACTGACTATTCGTTTCTGAGTTATGGTGTTCACAAACAGGCACCTCATACTCTCTCTTAGGACCTTTTTCTAAACATGTTTCTTTTAATTACACGTATCCTCAAAACGTGTATTTCCAGTGATATCTCGGTATCTAATGATACAATCCAATTATCAACATTATGTGTATGTCTGTGAACAACATAGTTCAAAAACGAAAAGTCAGATAAATACCAAACTTGGTATTTAAGTTCAGTACCTTCAAAAATGCGACACGAAGATTTGCAAGAAAATTCGCACCACACCAGAATACCCTTTAAATGGAACATTTTCGAAAGTTTTTATTTTTTCAAAAATGGCTAACGATTTTGATTAAAATATTATATATTTAAGATATTTTCATGGCAAATGAAATGCATATCTTGAATTTTCTGGGATATGCCCCAAAGGTTCTCCTCTTTCCGAAAAGCTTTTGCATAACTGTTAAACCGTAAGATATAGACAAAATTCTTCTACACAAAAATGTAGAGTGCATTAAACACACAATTGATGTCATATACATTTTTTTGTGGGGTGAACCATTTCCGAGATATTCCTTGTTATTTGTTTGGATATCCCAATACTTACTTTTCTCAACTGGGAATTCGTTATTCGTTTTTATGGATTGGACATACAAAGAGAATGGAGTGCTCCACATAGCAACCAGCTCTTAAAAGATTTGACTATCGCTTAAAGCTACATTTAATTCATGTTAACCGAGTAAACATTTGCAGAAACTATGTTATTGCTAATATGCTTGTAGGTGCAAGGGAAATGACTTTTTGGGGGGTGGAATTAGATACTTCCTCGACTTACCATAGGAAAGTAGAGAGAAAGAAAAAATAGTTATATAAACACAGTTATCTCTGGCAGAATTATGACTACCATATTATGGATTTACAGAGAGACTGCATTTGACGGAGAATATATGTTATATTTTGAGATTTACATCACGGATTATACACATAATGTTGATAAAGTGGGTCTTACATAACTGTCTTTCCTGTTTTTTGTGCTTTCTCTACCACGTACCTATAGCAGGTGGAGGAAGTATTGCATTCCAACCAAAAATTCGATATTGAAATTTCACCATAAATAAACGTTTTGAGGTCGATTAACCCCCTAAAAGCATTTTTAGAAACATTTTTGCGCTTGCGTATGTGTGTGTGGGTGTGTGTGTCTGTGTGCGCCTGTGAGTAGCATAAATAAAAAATGTGACTTGACACACTCACATAACTTTCTCTACTTTCCATAGCTTATTAGTGGGTATACAAAATTATCGAAGTAAAACTTATTTTTCTATGTATTTCATTTCAATGCAAGTAAACCTTTGCAAAAATAGCTACATTTGACATTTCGTTATAGATATAAAGGGAAGAGTGACAGTCAAATGTTTAAGAACTGGACTCTATACGCTGGCCATAAATTCCATATTGCTTCTATACAATTGCGAGAAACGGCTGAAAGTAGACAGAACTTTAAAAGAGTGAGCAAGTAATGAACAATTCGAACCATTAATAACGGATATTTCAGAAATGGCTTATACCACATAAAGGTTATTTGACATAAATGAAGTGTTTTAAAGAGTTTTACTAATTTTGCGTATTACGTTTTCGTCTATCGCTTGACATTTGGCAATTATACAAGATTATATAAGATGCCTTTCGAATGAAGAGGTGTACAGTGGCTATTCCTAGAAAATATAAGATATACATGATATTTGTCATGGAAAGATCTTTAATATATCATGTTTTAATCAAAATCGTAAGCACCATTTCTTAAAAATAAAAAAATTAAAAAAAATGTTTTATGTGAAAGGGTGTTTGGGGTGGGGGGATTATCTTGAAAATCTTCATATTGCATCTTTGGAAGGCACTGAACCTAAATACCAAGTTTGGTGTTTATCCGAGTTTTCGTTTTTGAGTTATGCTGTTCACAGACACGCGCGCAGGGAACGTTTTACTTTCTCTACTACGTATAGTAAGTAGGGGAGGTATTGTATTCCACCCAAAAATTCGATACCAAGATTTCACCGGAAATATATGTTTTGAGAGCCCCTGAATCCAAAAAAAGCATTTTTGGAAACATGTCCATGTGTCTGTGGTGTGTGTCTGTGAACAGCATAATCAGAAACGAACAGTCGGATAAACTCCAAACTTCAGGTTCAGTATCTTCCATAGATGCAACACGAAGGTTTTCAAGAAAATCCCCCACCCCAGATTATGTTTAAGATGTTTTCATGACAAATGAAATGTATATCTCGAAAATTCTGGGAATGTCTCCAAAAGTATTCTTCATTGTGAACGACTTTTGCATAACTGGTAAACCATAAGAGATAGACAAAATTTTACTACACAAAAAATGTAGATCGCGTTAAAATACACATTTTATATCATATAATTTCTTTTGAGTGAACGGTTTTCGAGGTATTGCTTGTTATTCCCTTAAATTTTCCAATACTTACACTGTTTCTCAAATGGGAATTTGTTATTTATTTTTTTTATCCTGGTAATGCAAAGAGAATGGAATGCTCCACATAGCCACCAGTTCTTAAAATATTTGACTATCGCTTAAAGACTACCAATTCCCCTTGCATCTACAAGAAAATTAGCAATAAGATTAACATCTCGATATCTCGATTAACATGAAGCATATGAAGAATAAGCGTTTGTAAAATTAGTTTGTCCAAGAATAGAGAAAGTCATGTGAGAGTAACAAATCAGATTTTTTCAGTTTGAACTTATGAAGAGAAATTTGAAGGGTGTTTCCGGAGCGTGCAATTGCCTAGATTTTAGATATTTCTAGACAGATATTTAAAACAATTTACGTAAAATTCATAGATAAGTGGGCTACACGTGAATTGGTTGTTATGATCAGATTTTTTGGAAGTCACTCCAAGTTAATCCTCGAACAGGGGTTGTAGGTTACATTGTTATGCCACCCACACGCTTGCGCAGAATAGTGTCGGTCCTTTACATAGAGAGCAGCGTTACTGACAAATTGTGGAAGTGCTGACAGAGGAGGAATGGAGCCGATAGGACACGATGTGAAGTACTTGTAGTGTGGTCGATACAAGCAGTTCACTTCATGCTGTACCGGGTGCGTGTCAAATTCGGTCTCAACTTGCAAGAATGAGCATCAGCTGAATCCAGTTCTTTCCAGAGTTTTATTTACACTTAAAAGCTACGTCTTTGTGAAATCTGGAAAAAAATGTGAAAATTTCCTATGTTTTTGTTGTTTCTTGTATTTTTAGTTTCTCTACTACTTACTCATAGTAAGTAGAGGAAGTAACATCCCAGCCAAAGTTTCGATACCGAGAGTTTACTGGAAATATACCCTTAGAGACTACCTGAAACTGAAAAAAGCATTTGTGTGTACAGCATACCTCAAAAACAAAAATCCCTAGCCGGTTAAATACCAAACTAGAATATTTTCAAGAAAACCCCAATCCCAAACTACCTTTAAATTTAAGAGCTTTTGTTATTTTTCATTTTTTCAAAATAGCTCTAGCCATTTTAATTAATATATTATATATTTAAGATATTTACATGACAAATAAAATGTATATCTGACTTTTTTGCGAATAACCTGTGAGGGTCTCTTCGTTCAGAAAAAAAAATTGTATAATTTTGCATAATTGCTAAACCGTAAGAAGCAAATGAAACTTACTACACAGAACATGTAAATACTATAAAGCAAAATTTATTTCAAATAAATTCTTTTGTGGTTCAGCCATTTACGTGAAATCCATTGATATTTGTTTGAAAATTTCAATACATCTTCTTTTTTTGAAATGGTCATAATTCAGTTGTTTCCTGCCTTGTCATGGAAATAATATAGATTTCAAGACCAGCATAATTATAGCAACTTGCTTTCAAAATCTTTGACTAACACTTCGGTTTCCTGTATTTCCATTTACAACGAAATGAAACCATGTCTGTAAATGCTTATCGCAATCAACTTGAAGTAGGCAGAAAAAAATCTGATGTGTTACACTCACATGACTTTCTCTACTCTTGTACAATCTATTTTTACAAACGCTTATTCTTCATATCCTTCATCTTAATCGAGATGTTAATCTTATTGCTAATTTTCTTGTAGGTGCAAGGGGAATTGGTAGGCTTTAAGCGACAGTCAAATGTTTCAAGAGCTGGTTGCTATGTGGCGCATTCCATTCTCTTTGTATGTCCAGGACATAAAAAAATGAATAACGAATTCCGATTTGAGAAAAAGTATTGGAAATTTTAAAGGAGGAACATACAATATCTCGAAAATGGTTCACTCACAAAAAAAATGTATATGACATAAATTGTGTATTTTAACGCGATCTACATTTTTTGGGTAGTAGAAGTTTGTCTATCTCTTATGGTTTACCGGTTATGCAAAAGTCGTTCACAATGAAGAATACTTTTGGAGACGTTCCCAGAAAATTCGAGATATACATCTCATTTGTCATGTAAGTATCGTAAACATATGATATTTTAATCAAAATCGTTAGAGCCATTTTTGAGACAATTAAAATTTTCGAAAATTGTTCCATGTAAAGGGTAAATTGGGGTGGGGGATTTTCTTGAAAACCTTCGCGTCGCATCTCTGGAAGATACTGAACCTAAATACCAAGTTTGGTGTTTATCCGACTGTTCGTTTCTGAGTTATGCTGTTCAAAGACATACACACACACACACACACACACACACACATACGGACATGTTTCCAAAAATGCCTTTTTGGATTCAGGGGGTCTCAAAAATATATTTCTGGTGAAATCTCTGTATCGAATTTTTGGGTGGAGTACAATACTTCCCCTACTTACTATACGTGGTAGAGAAAGTAAAAAATTTAGGTCCTCTTATTAGTGTACATTAACTGCACGACAATTTTCGCGTATGCAAGGGAATCGGATTTCTCTGTGCTCCAGTATCTGATATTTTGTAACGTAACATGGCCATATAAATGAAACCATGCTTGTCAGAGAAGAATATTAAGCGTGGGTCAATTATCCTGTCATTTCGCAAAATTCAATTACAGAAATTTACCCGATTCAGAAGATTACATGAAAAATAGTGCAACGAACCCTATTCATTGGAAGAACTAAATGAAAGCATCAGGCGAGAAATTCACTCAATTTCAGATATTTAACCTTGTTGTGTGAATGAAACGTGAAGAAGTTATTGTCTTTACGTTATTTGCCCCACGCTTTGGGAGCCGAACTTGAAGTAGTTGCAACCGCACGTATGGTAGAAAGCTTCCGGTAGCCTTCGCCCCAAATGTACTTTCCGAACGCGTCCAGTTATGAGCGCTGTCTACAAGCAACTGACTTGATTTCTAACTCCTAAATTTGTAAATTTTTGTATTTCAATTTCTGATTGGCTAATCCTAGTCCAATAGAATACCTTCTTTTAATAAAGCTTTTTCTGGTTGTTGATTGGCTATTTTATAAAGTGTTTCAAAATTTACATTATTGTTGCTCCAATAATGACCAGTAGCGTTATTAAACCTTCTAATTCATTATTGTCTCAAGGCTACCTCATTGTTAGCAACTTTTAACCTATTATTCTCACAGCTCCTACATTATTAAATTATGTATATACACATAACATTATTACACATGTATACAATAATACATATATATACAATAACTGTAGTATACACTTTATATATATTGTTACATACACATATTGCTTTAAGTTGGGCTGTTATTATATTTTATATTATATAATTAGACCGAAATTATTTACGTGTTAAAAATACTGTCTCAAACTTTCCTGAAAAACCGCGGATGTGAATTTCCAACATGTCTTATGATAAGGTATGTGCTGAATATCATTGCAATCGTAATTACAACCGTAATTAACCGTGAGGCGGTTATGGAGACATGTTTCGGTAAAGTCCGAGCTGCGATAACCGGCGCGTGATCTGCGAAGGAAAAGTACTGTACAATTAATAATGAACTAATGTACGTACGGAATAAACGAAAAACCCAGGAAATTACACAAAAGCAAAACTTACAATTATTTAAACAGCTTTAAACTTTTCCCCCTTGTATATTAGACTGGGTTTAGAGTTTCCTAACCTCCTGGAATAGTCTTTAAGGCTGTAATAAGGATAACTTTATAATTTCGTATTATGTTGCCGTAAAAAAATAACGTATATTTATATTTTCAGATACATTGTCACATGCAACAAACACACACTATATCCATATAGAAATAATGGGTCTATTTTCAGACTTCAAACTCGTCAATACATTTAGTGAGTTATCTTTCTCTTTGGAAGTTCGTATTGTTCTGAAATTCATTAACTGCGTCTCTCTGGTTCTGATATAATCTATATCTGTAATTCTGTCACGAATATTACCCATTATTGCCAATTACTTGCCTTTGCTCCATACGTTATGCATAATTACTTTTCCATAATATGGTAAACATTTAGTATACCTCCGAATGACTTTTTCTGCTGAAAAAGTAATGACAAATTTTCTGAATAAAACAGAGAAAACATTTCAAGCCAACTCAGTGTGGGTAATGATCTAATCAAGCCAACAAATTTGGTTATATAAGAAAACCTATGACAACCTACAATATTTCGGGTTGTTTGGATGATAGTTTACTGAACTCAAAACAGGAAATGGTATTACTGATTAAGGCAGCAGACAGGCTTCATATGTGGTATCTGGGAGCAGAAATAAATCGTGTTCACGATCATGCAAGGTGCATAATTGCGGAGGGTGAGTACGTTACTGGCTAATATTAACCAACCTCTTCTTATTTTATGCCTATACGTTTCCAAAACACTGGTACGGAATTCACCACCGATGATTTTTTTACAACAATGATGTCAATGATAACAAATGTTTCCTATATCGATCGCCCTGTACATAGCTGTTCTTTAAGAAGATACATTTGGGCAGGGGGAAAAAGCTTTGATTTTGATAGCACGATAATATCTTGGTATTATATACAGGATTCTTAATTTTTTATAACAGTTGGAGAAGGACATATTCGTATGGAAGAATCAGTGCCGCTAACCGGCACGCAGTAAATGTTTGTTTTACGTAAACTTACTCGTATTATCCTGTCTGTCTATCTTTAACCCCAACCACTTCGTGGTAGGTAACTTACAGCCGTTTAGATACTGGATAATACTAAAGGCGATACCTCACCCTACTCTCGGAATACATTTCCCCTCTAAGCATTGATGGGATCTTCAAAATATCGTCTGTTAAGATAATTAGGAATAAGAGACGAAAATAAATAAGAATATCGACTTTTGAGAGATTCATAAAGTATAATGAGCTGAAAATTAAATTTCTTCGAGAAGAAAGTGAACGGAATGATTAATTCATAGTAAATTTGCCACAGAGATAGTTTTAAGGGCAGAACTGTTCAGTGAACGATAATATCAGTTTAAACAGGCTACGTACTAAGCTAATATTTTTCACAAAAGTAAATGGTCAGCTTCAGTGAGACGTGTGCAAAGCGTGATCTAATTTTCACCCGTTTTTGCACAGATAGCATAAAAATAAAATTTTGTCGTATGCTTCTCTTGCTTTACAGAGTTATACGATCACGACAGCCATCAGCTCGTTTCGGAGCTTTTAAAAGCAATATTTCATCAATCATTGTAAACTAACGACATATATTTTACATTCAACTTCAGTACACCTGCATAAAGTATGTTATTGTGTTTCGAGTAAGTAGTGGGCCATAAGTAAAAACGATTCCAGTGTTGGGTGCTTTGCTTACAAACGTAAGCTTAATCAGTAACACGTCGTTTCCGTGCTTAGGATAGCTGAACTCGTTAAAACGTGTTACTGCTGATCAACAGTGGTGGCGAGGCATGGATTAAATCCCATGTAATACTGCTTTTCGGTTTCCTTTTTACTTTCTCTACTATGTAAGTAGGGGAAGCACTGTATTCCACGCAAAAATTCGATACCGAGATTTCACCGGAAATATATGTTTTGAGGCCCCCTGAATCCAAAAAAAGCATTTTTGGAAGCATGTGCGTGTGTGTGTGTCTGTCTATTTGTGTGTGTGTGTGTTTGTGTCTGTGAACAACATTTTTCAGAAACGAACAGTAGGATAAACACCAAACATATAATACCATATGTTTAAGATATTTTAATGACAAATAAAATGTATATCTTGAATTTTCTGTGAATATCTCCAAAAGTATTCTTCATTGTGAACGACTTTTGCATAACTGGTAAACCATAAGAGCTAGACAAAATTTTACTACACAAAAAAGTAGATCGCGTTAAAATACACAATTTATGTCATATAAATTTTTGTTGTTGAGTGAACCATTTTCGAGATATTGCTTGTTATTCCCTTAAATTTTTGAATACTTATTTTCTCAAATGGGAATTCGTTATTAATTTTTTTGTCTTGGCTGTGCAAAGAGTATTAATCTGTGGAAAATAAAATGGTGTTGCACCTAGCAACCAGCTATTAAGAGATATGTCTATGCATAAAGGCTACTGTATTTCTATATTGCCCTTGCAAATACAAAACAAGGGGAACATAGTACGCCTTGAACAAAAGTCAAATATTTTAGAACTGGTCCCTATGTGTAAAATGCAATTCTCTTGCATGTCAAAAGATCGTTTCTGCAAGTGTTTATTTCGATTAATATAAAATAGATGGAGTATAAGAGTTTGTAAAAATAGTTTGTACAAGAGTAGAGAAAGTCATGTGAGTGTAATACATCAGATTTTTTTTTATAGGAGCCTCATTACTTATATAATCTGTGTTGCCAAATGTAAAATACAAATTCATGGAACACTTTCTGATAAAGTCCTACTTGAGAAAGGTAAATTACATGTTTATTTTTTTTCCTCGGTAGCTTTGTAATTTTGCCCACCGCCTTAAGAAGTTTCCATACGAAAGCAATGTTACAGCTGAATACTTTATACAATATTAATTGCAAATGCTGCAAACAAAACAGGGAATACCTCATCTGTCAATCATTAATCCCGAAATTAAGATCATTTTACTTTAAATACCCACAATCAAAGGCATCCCTCTGTAAATCCGAGGACTATTAGCTTGTTAATAAATTTACTTCATTCATGCACTGGTAATGTGTACATTAGCTTGATATACAGTCTGAGATAAACTCTGAGTGTGTTATGGAGCAATGCATCAAAACGGACACACCAAACTCATTAGACACAGGCTCAAATTAAATTGAGTTTTATTTATGGACGCCCTTTATCTGTTGTGGTCCTTAGCGTCCCATTCTATATTGGGCGTGAAAGACCGGTAATTTTGCTCAGAGGCCTCTTTATCAAGCTTCAGGTTTAATTACGTGCCGTAAAACTAGACACACGACCTCCGGTTTTACTTCCCTTCCGAAGGAAGCCATGCTAAGGATATTTACGGCCGAAAAAAATCCATCGCCCTCCGCCGGGTTTGAACCTGCCATCTCGGGAGCTAGAGGCTAACATGGTAACCACTACACCACGGAGGAACACAGGCATGGTCTCGCGTGGCTTAGACTGGAAGCATGGCTGATAAAAGTGGTAGGAGAATCTGCCCCATTTTCAAGGAGGAAGAGTCATGTTTGCATATCTGGGGCCAAGCTATACGGGGGGGGGGGTTTACGGAGGAATGGAGGGAAAAATATTTACCGCGATTCTTTACCACCTCGAATGGAGACAAGGGCATGTTGGACGCTACTGGCAGGCAGGGAGCAGATGGAGGGGATAGGTAAATTTCTACTTATGACAAGACAGCTGAGATGTGAGAAGGTTGATAGTAGGGAAGCGGGGTATTGGAAGAGCTAATCGTTGTTTATTCTCTTAACTGTGCTTTGTTTACCATATAGGGTATCATAATGCACTGAATACGGCTTACCGCTGTTTTGTCGGTTATTTATGTTTAAGATGCTATATTTGTACATGTTCTACCTTTTTTTTCGCGCAATGATGTTTTCTTATAGTGGTATTTTTTTCTCGTTTCCTTCTATATGTTATCGTTCTTTTTATTATTAATATTGTTTAGTATTCTGTGTATTACGATATAACAGCACGTACGGTCTAGGCACCCGTGCGGTTAATAGGGATTTATGTATGTATATCGTTATGTAAATAAATACACTCATTCTACAATGTATACAAGGAAACATTATATCTTCTTATGTTAGAAGATCTCAACAAGCAAGGAAATTAAAATGTTTCAGGCACAAGAAACGAAAATAATTTTAGAAATAATCAGTGAACTTGGCATGATTACATTCCTTTATAGCATATTATGCAGTGATACGGTACAAATACGTGTAAGTGAGAATAAGACTCAAAGTATCGAAAGCAAACGAAGTTAATACATTACATATAAGAAAGTATTCAACAGTAAAACGTTGGCATTAATTGTAATACAAGAACTGGATACCAGTGAATAAGTAATTAATGATAGATTAAACAGAACAGAATGCAGTTGTAGATTGCTTTAACGTTAAGCAACAGTTTGTACAAAGCAGCGTTGCCATTTTGTTTATTTCCAAGCACTTTTGTGAAAAATAGTACAATAGTTTATTAAATTGTATTCTCCAACAACAGGAAACCGTAATCATTTAGATGTACGAATCTGCATTTCCAGATTTAAGGGGCATTTTCGCGTTAAAATTAATGGAGTTATTTCTCAGAGACTCAGAAACTACTCAAAAGACGTAAAAGAGTAGGTCTGATTAAACATTCATAGCTATATTGAGGTATATTAATTAAAATTACGGATTTAAGGAGCAAATCTCTTGCTAAATATAAATTTTTTTGAAGAAACTTACCCTCTGGACAGGCATAATTCCTTAAACAAAGCTGCAACAACACTTACCTGAAAGAGAAAGAAAAAAAACATCAGAAATTCGAATCTTTACAATTGTAAACACTGTATTGTAACAATAACAGTAATTGACAAACTTTAAAACGTTACAGTTCTGCATAAAAACACTGGAAATGAAATACATATAAAATATATATTTAATAATGAATTTAATGTTTCATTTCTGCCAACTTCTACAGATACTTGTAATGCATTCATTGCTGCAGAATGGAAAATTATAACGGAAACTGCTGGTTCTCAAAGTTAGTGGTAAATACACTTTGTCATACGATTAAAAGACAGCAATAGAAGGCATTGTTTTCTCTTTTATATAATGATGTAAAAACTTACGGAATGAGTTTAGAAGGGGAGTATTTAGATGATGTTTGAAAATGTTAGGGATGGATTTATGAGATTGTTAAATCACCGTGGTGTTTATAGAGTAAGGAAATTTATATATACCTAAATATGTGAGACTAAAAAACTTTTTTTCATGCAAACACCAGCCTTCCATTTAATCTCAACAGGAGAAAAGAGATGGGATACGTGGATGACAATTTACAGCCAAACCCAGCAGTATTTTTTTGAAATTTTGTATTCAGATTTTGGACAGAAATCCAAAAGCAATTTGGCCATCCCCTTAATTATGCATCACGTTTGGATTGCAGGCATGAGCATGTTGTGAATTTATTGAAAGAATTCAATTATTTTTTAACTTAAAATGTTTCCTAAAGCGTTTTCTTGGTGAAGGGCCAAAATGAGAGCACTGAATTGTGTTTTATCTCCATAGACTTCAAGGCAACAGACCTTATTTGCTCTGATATTCAAAGTACAGTAAATAATCTAGCAATTCCAACTCGAATACCTGACTTGTTCATTTAAAATATCCACAATGCGCATAATTTCCAGTGAAATGGCAACGAAAAGTTTGACAGAGGAGGACGGAGGTTTTCATTCTATACTCCTTTGATAACGAGGGATCTTTAAGTATTTTAACATACCAATTTTATGAAAATAATGCGCGAAGCTCGCGTATTTTCTTGAATATTAACGCAACGTGTTCATTGGTAAAAAAAAAGACCCTAAGTGGTTCAATTAGAAACCATTTTCTTATTGTTGAAGGGTTTCTTACCGTAATGCGGTGTTTGATAGCAATGTCAACATTGACTTACCCTTCTCGTATGTGGGACTTACACCCCTAGGTATGAGAGTGAGGGAAGAAGATGATATTAAATGAAGGCGAAATGGATGAAAGAAAAGGCGATAATGGAGCAACTGGTGGAATGAACGGCGGAGGAAACCCTAGAACCCGGAGAAAAACCACCCATACTCCACTTAATCCACCACAAATCCCACAGACGGATCCCTGGGATCGAACCCAAACCGCCTTGGTGGGAAGCGGGCACTCTAACCACTCGGTCACAGCGCCGTCCACCACTTTTAATAATAATAATAATAATAATAATAATAATAATAATAATCTTTCATAATTTAAGCCCTTTGGCTTGTTCCGGTCTCATCATTTAAACTGTTCCGTCCATCTTCTTTTAGGTCTGTCGATGTTTCTTTGGCCTTTTGGTGCATATCTTAAAAGCAACTTCGTATAACGATTATCATCCATTCTCTTCATATGTTGTTTCCAGTTGTTTTGATTTTCTGTCTTTAATTCTTTCCAGTAATTTGAAAATTCTTAATTCTTTACGTACGTCTTCACTTCTCCTTCTGTCTTTTAAATAGTAATACAAGAGACGATAATAGAACAAATAAATGTTTTAATTATTTAAGCTGTAACGTTTCATACTTAAAACATGATGACATAATAATAAAATTAACAAATTCAAACAAATATGCGGCACCATCAAACGAAATTTAACAAATACCAAGAAAGAGGCAAAAATAATATTTTAAAAAGTGATGGCTGTTCCAGTGTTAACGTATGGATCCGAATGTTGGACAATGTCCAAATAAATGGAAAGAAAGATAGAAGCAGCAGAGATGCGTTTTTAAGACATGTAGCAGGATATACATTAAATAATAATAATAATAATAATAATAATAATAATAAAATGAATATAAAATTCCAACTTTATTCTACTTTATTACCCTCTTTGTGGGAGCAAACAGGCTTTGAATACAAAAATAGCAAACAAAACAAAAAATAAACTTTAGAAAATATAATTTATCACGACAGAGACTAATTTAAAATGTACAGCGCTTTAAAAATGTCGTCGAAATATATGTTATATCCGCCCTAGGGGATTAAAACTTCGCAGATATATAATTGAAGTATGGAGTATTTTTACACCAAAAATCTATTTATTTTACCAAAATGGTAAAATATCACCTGTCTCCCTTAACACTGTCGTATATTGAGTTGATAACTTAATCATTCGATAAAACTGTGAACTGCCAAATTTGGAAGAGCAGTTAAATTCCGAATAGGAGACTCGAGTTCAGAAGTACATACCAAAGATTAGTTCCGGAAAATCAAACCTGTATATATTAAAGAGGATTGCGCTACAAGATGCATTAACTAGATTAGAGAAGTTGTGATTATTTATTCCCTTAATAAATATGGCTGAATCTGAAGATCATTATTTTAATAAAATTACGAAATATAAAGCAAAAAAGGAATATACTTGATGGTGAAGCAGCAGGTAACAAAACAATCTGAAGTTTTACACTCACGTGACTTTCTCTGTTGTTGTACAAACTATTTTTACAAACGCTTATTCTCCGCCTACTTCATATTAATCGAGATAAACATTTGCAGAAGCTATCTTATTGCTAATTTTCTTGTAAGTGCAAGGGGAATATGGTAGGCTTAAAGCGACAGTCAAAATTTTTAATAGCTGGTTGCTATGTGGAGCATTCCATTCTCTTTGCATGTCCAGGAAATTAAACAAAACAAACAAATGATAAACGAATTCCCATTTGAGAAAATATTGTAAAATACAAAAAATAACAAAGAATATCTAGGAAATGGTCCAATCCACACACACACACACACACACACACACACACACACACACACACACACACACAAAATGTATAGGGCATAATATGCGTGTTTTAACGAACTCTTACGGTTTACCAGTTATGAAAAGGTCATTCAGAATGAAGACCACTTTTGGGGACATTCCCAGAGAATTCAAAGTATACATTTTATTTGGTACGAAAATATCTTAAATATAAGATATTTTAATTAAAATCGTTAGAGCCATTTTTCAGAAAATAAAAATTTTAGAAAAATGTATCATGTAAAGCGTAGCCTGGTATAAGGGGGTTTTCTCGAAAAGTTTAATGTCGCATCTTCGAAAGGAACCTAAATACAAGTTTGGTATACGTCGAAATTTTCGTTTTTGAATTATGCTGTTCACAGTCACACAGACATAAACACGGCCCTTTTTATAAAAATGCTTTTTTTGAATTTCCGGTGAAATATCGGTATCGAATTTTTGGGTGGAATGCAATACTTCCCCTACTTACTATACGTAGTAACAAGTGGAATGTCGGCCCCAAGCAAATACGTTTTATAGCTTTCCTGAACCTAGTAATGTGTAAACTAAAGTTTCTTGGTTGAAATAGTTTAATATTGAGGAGAAAACGCATTTACTGCTGAAAATTTATTTCATGCTGTCACATATTTATACTGACAAAGGAAAAACAGCATTATTCTTTCAGGCCTTGCGGTTCTTCGGGTGCTTAATTCTTATCAAGGGTTGAAACAAAATAAAAACAAACGCCGATAAATTCGTTCGCGTGGACAATCTACATTGATATGCTTTTCTGGAACAATTGACGTGGTGTAGCGTGGACAAAGCGACAGTTTATCCCACTTTAAAATCTCATACGTGTACAGTTATTGTTCGACGCTGAAACGACGTGCCTTGAATCATGAAATATTTAGAAAACGTGACACGTCCTTGGCACCGAGGTCACATGGTAGCTCATGTTTAATCATCACAGAAAGAAAAACAAACTTTTAAACATATCAAGAACCGTCAGAGCGCTTTATTTTACTAACAGAGAGGCGGTAATTACGTCTCCTATTAAACCTGACAGGCTAATCTAGTTTGTAACACAACAGAGAAATTAAGATCCACATATGGGATTACAGATATTGCAAGCGGATTGATAAGTCTGGTAAACATTTAGTAAAAACATGTTATTCAGAAATCAAAAATTAATTTCTCAGCATAATGACATCATTTGGTTCAGCCGTGTACCATTTTTAGCTCCTTTACCACGTACCTAGTAGTAAGAGAAGGTATTACATTCCAACAAAAAATTCATATGGTAATTTCACCTGAAATACATGTTTTGGGCTCCCTGAAAAAAAACGTTTTTATAAAAATGTCCGAGTGTGTGTATGAACAGCATGACACAAAAACAAAAAAAACACCAAACTTAGTATTTAGCTTCAATACATTCTGAAGATCTGACGCGAAGATTTTCAAGAAAGCCCCTCACCCAAAGCTACCCTTTACATCGAACATTTTTCCAAAGTTTTGATTTTCTAAAAAATGTCTCCAACGATTTTGATTAAAATACCATATATTAATCATATTTATGTGACGAATGAAATGTATATCTTGAATTTTCTGGGAATAGCGTTTGAAGTTCTCTTCATTCGGAAGGAATTTCGTATAATCTTGTATAACTAGTAAACGTTAAGCGATAGATGAAAACGTATTCCACAAGAAATGTAGATCTCTTTAAAACACACAATTTATTTCAAATAACTTCTTTGCGGCATAAGCCATTTTATTAATGGTATTAATTGTTAATTATTTCATCATTCTTTAAAGTCCTTTCAACAGCTAGTTGTTTCTCGCGATTGCATGGAAACAGTATGCCAGTTCTTGAACATTTAACTTTCGCTGTCCCCTTTATATCTATGTGTATCGTAGCTATTTTTGCAAAAATTTAGTTTGATTAAAATGAAGTAGATAGAAAAATAAGATTTAGTGCGGAAAGTCATGTGAATGTAGTGTTGAAAGTGTTTATAAAACACACAGGTTCACAAGTTACCTCTTTATTCGAAAGCTAATTCTTTCTCCAAGTCTCTTTATAGGTTAGAAAAGAGAACATGGGGCCAAATCTGGGGAATAGGATGGGTGGGAAATAGTTTCAAAGCCCAGCGCTCGTAAACTTCTGCCATTGCAACGGCTGATGGGTGAGCAGGCGCATAGTCCTGGCGAAGGAGCACGTTTTTTGCGTGCTCGTCTTGGTCGCTTCTGCTTCAACTCATTACACAAGCGTTCCAGTAAGGTTGTGTAGTAACAGCCTGTCAGAATTTTACACTTTTTGGAATAGTCAATCATGAGAATACCCTGTGAGTCACAAAAAGCATTTGCTATAACTTTTTCCACCGACAAAATAGTCTCAGCTTTTTTCGGTATACTTTCATCCTCGCCAACCTACTCAGCTATTTCTCCGGGATATAATTGTGGATCCAAGTTTTGTCTGAAATTACTAAACGGAGCCAGAAGTCTTTTAGGTTATGTTCAAACTTTTCAAAACGCAATGTTGAGATGTCGATCCTCGAACGCTTTTGATCTGGAGACAACAAACACGGTACTTATCGTGAACTCTGAGACAGTAACTATGGTTATATATACTATTTATATAATAATGTAAATTATAATGTAAAATAATATTAATAGGCATAAGTTTTATGTATGTGTAAGTGTTTAGCTGGAGCTGTGGAACCTTGTTAAAAGCCGACAAACATGTTTTTGTTAGAATATGGGCCCAGGCAAAAAGGACTTGTAGGGGTAAGTCACAAAAGCACGACCTTGAGTCATTGTGCAAAAGAAAATGCGGCAAGCCAACAACATATTTTTGTACAGAGGTCACATGTTAGGAAACAACGAACAATAGCCTGGTAAGTCTTCTAGAAGGTTCCAAGCTGAACGAAGACAACCAATGAGATTTTAAGAAAGAATATGTTTAAATTGTTTAAGTTTAGGGAAGTTAGTTGTAGCGTCCGCATCAGCAAAGGCGGTTGCGTATAAAGTGCGGCGATGTCAAGAACATACATGTAAGCTCTCCGAAGCAGGCGTTAATAAGTACATCACATAATGCAGTGGGAACGTTGAAATGATATCAATTTAAAAGTTAAAAAATGAGAAGGGAAATAAAGTATAGTTTAGGAACGTGTGATAAATACTACCATTATTTCTAGAGCACTTATAAAATACTTGATTGCACAGCGACCGTTCTACAGCTCCAACTAACTAAAGTAACTATGTAGCTCCGTACTAAATCAGTAAATGCGTCTGCCATTAAAGCATCGTGTTCTTCCACGGATTTGATCTTTTGTTAGAGTTGTTACTTCTTACCTTCCTTCCCGTACCTTACCCTGAAAAGTTAAACTTGATCTACCCAAAAACCCAAACAACAGCACCGTGGCAAGGAGTATAATAGCATAATAAAAAGTGTAATAGTAACAACCAAAGCACAAGATAATCACCATAGTTAATATATTAATTCATATATTAATATATCGGACATACTGTGAATTATGCCCAAACACAAGTTTACCACAACTCAAATCCTTCATATGTAGAACTTGATGCAGGCTATTATGTACTGTTCATATGAGATGTCTACCATCTCAGCAATCTCACAAATCTTAATGCGATGGTCTTCTGACACGATAAAGTGTATTTTATCTACCATTTCTTCTGAAGGAGACTCAATTGGGCGATTGGGACGTGCAGCATCTGCAGTGCTCGTAAGGTCACGTTTAAACTCGTTTATCCAGTAATTTAATGGTCTTGAGTGCTGGTGCAGGGTCCTTTTGAACTTCATTCAGCTCAATTTGTATCTGGGCTGCAGTCCACCTTTTACTTTCTCTACCATGCAGCTAGAGAGGGTACGTATTCCATCCAAAAATTCGATACCAAGATTTCACCGGAAATACATATTTTGAAGCCCTCGGAATAAAAAAATAATTTTTAGGAAAGGGTCTGCACGCGCGCGCGCGCGTGTATGTGTCTGTAAACAGCACAAACACGAATAATCAACATCAAACTTCAGATTATAAACTATTCTTACTAAAGCTTATTTTTCTATCTGCTACATTTAATCCAAAGTTTTTAAAAAATAACTGCATTACACATTTCGTTGTAGATACAAAGAGAACAGCGATAGTCAAATGTTTAAGAAATGGACATTATATGCTGGCCTTAAAAATTCCATACTATTTCTCTGCAATCGCGAGGAACAACTGAAAATCGGCAGGACTTTTAAAGAGCGACTGGTATTGAACAATTTGAACCTTTAATAACGGATATTTCAGAAAGGGCTTATGCCATGAAAAAACTTAATGAAAGTAAATTAGTATTTTAAAGAGATCTACATGTTTTCTGTGGTAGGTTTGCGTCTATCGCTTATCATTTATAATTTATATAAGATTACACAAAATTTCTTCCAAATGAAGATGAGTAGAAAATTCAAGATATACATTTTATTTGTTAGGTAAGTATATTTCATATGCGGTATTTTAACAAAAGTCGTTACAGCCATTTTTTAGAAAATCAAAACTTTCCTAAATTGTTCCAAGTAAGGGGTAGTTGGGGCCGGGGGGATTTTGTTGAAATCTTCGTGTCGCATTCTTGGAAGATACTAAACTCAAATACGAAGTTTGGTATTTATCCAGTTTTTAGTGTTTGAGTTTTGCTGTTCACAGACAGGCGCACAGACACGCACACACATACACACAGGCATGTTATCAAAAATGCTTTATTTGGATTCAGGGCGCCTCAAAACACGTATTTCCGGGGAAATCTCAGTATCGAATTTTTTGGGTGAAATGCAACACTTCTACTTATTAAACGTAGTAGAGAAAGTAGCAAGCTTTCGTAAGATTAATTTTTAGAAGACTTATAACAATAAACGATAGGGAGTAGAGAAAGTCATGTAAATGTAACACATTTTTTATTTGTCTTTATTATGTTTAGAGATATTATGTTGGTAATTCGCCTTTATTTATGCTAAGACAATTATCGTTCGCCTTGATGGAGCATTTATTTTGGCTTTTTTAAAAATGTTTAATAGTCCATTAGGGTCTAAATTTACCGTTGGTGTTATTACGGTAAAGATTTACGATGAATTTTTCAGTGAGCTTTAATTTTATCTAACGCACCTGTTTAACTACGCTGGAATTTCAACTATCTTCCCTTTATTAGCGCCTAATAATAGCTCATAGTAGCAGTACTTAAATTGTACAAATGTTGCTACCTAAAGCGATGGAAAGAATGAAACATTGAAAATGAATCTGGGCCAAGTAGCGGGAACTGAGAGGAAAAGGAACGAAAATAGGAATAATCTTTGGATAAAAACGAATCAAAAATAAAAAAAGTATTATATGAGACTAATTTTTTTCTTTCTTCACAAGGACGTTTGTGAAGTAGCTAGGGCGTAAAACACGCGTCACTTCCTTTCAGAGCTAAGCCACAATGACATCCCACACTTCGGTGTCAACTGCTTACATGTGCAGCCGGTCCCAGAAGAGATTACGATCTGAGAACCAAAAAGTTGAAAACGTGCTTTGCTTTTATTAACCCCTTTCTTTTTCTCTGAGCTACTTGAAAATCTGCTCATTATTCTTAATCCACTAATCAGAACCTGTTTCTATAAGTACACACTGACTTACGTAAGAAGTGGCCTATAAGGAAAGCAGCTGTTTATGTTGGTATACATAAATCTAGTCCCACCCTCTGCCAGCGGGACCTCCTTTGTTTTTTGAGCATAATTTTAGCAACTGGATTGGAAGGGTACTTTATCTCCCTATGGCTGAATTAACGAAGGGTAACATTATAATTATCTCTTATTACCTTTTATTTTTGCCGTTCTATGGCGCTAGTAACTTTAACCTTCGTCTCCATGTGTCTGATGAAAACCCTCGCATAAATGTCGAAGCTGTCGTTCAGTTTAAGGACACGCAAATAATTCTTGACTACTTCCTCCAGGAGAAATCACGGTGGAATTGGTTCAGCCTCTCCTTGTGTACCAATCGCAGTGAAACTCTTTCATAGAGGCGGTATCTGAACCACTCCTTCATTTCACATCAATTACAAAATCGTTTCTTGGTTCGTTTTTGTGCCCCTGAATTGTTTTAGGTCAGTAACATAGGGAACGGATAGGGCTAGGTAGAGTCGAAGGTAGAAATCCTACGAAGGAAAAACACTATTATAGTCTAGTGTAATGAGCCACTTTTGTACTTGCCATGTACATTGCTGGAATAAATAATTGATAAGCTAAATATTGCTTCGGGTAAAAACACGAAGTTCACAGACCTCTATTAACACGTGGGCACAATTTCGTTGCATGTCTGACTTGTTCATATGCAGGTAAGAAATAACATATTCACTATATTGAGTGTAAGACTCTTATTGCAAATAGTTCACAGAAGGATTTTAACTCCAACAGTTAATTTTATTAGTATTCTGATAAAGAAAAGTGCCTTCAATTGAAACATAATTAGTGCCAGTGTAATGAAATAAGCGTAGAGACCATTGAAGGATACAAAATACGCATTGTTTTTATCTGTTGTCAAAAGTTATTTATGTTCATGTAAGTATGTTTTATCAAACTGTCGCGTAATGCCGCCGGACAGCTTTTTTATCTCCCTTTACACATCAAAGGTACAGACGGCATTAGTCCGACACGGGTAGGGGGCTTTGGCGAGGCGGCTCTGTCAGATGTTGCTTTCAGGAGATCGAGAATGTCTGTAAAGGTCCTGAGAGGCCTCACAATAAGGCCTAGAGCTTTTGAAACGATCTAATTAAAACCATTTAGGTAGATAAGACAGATTAGAGAAAAGATAACACGCAGACGCAACAGCGATGAAGTGTGAGCAGTATTTTTAACACTTAAATGATTTCAGTCAAATTATATAATATAAACTATAATAACAGCCCGCCTTAAAGCAATATGTGTATAATATAATATATAAAATACATGTAACAGTCATTCTATTAATGTTTATCTTATTATGTACATGTTTAATAATGTTATGTGTATGTATTACATAATTTAATAATATAGGAGCTGTGAAAATATAAGTCAAAAGTTGCTAACAATGAGGTAACAATGAGGTAACCTTGAGGCAATAATGAATTAGAAAGTTTAATAATTGTACCAGGAATTCTTGGAAACAATGATGTAATTTTTGAGACAGTTTCTAAATAGCCAATCAACAACCAGAAAAAAGCTTAAGTTAAATAAAAGTATTCTATTGGAGTAGGATTAGCCAATTAGAGACTTGAAATACAGAAATTTAAAAATTCAGGCGGTAGAAATCAGTTGCTAGCAGACAGCGTTCCTAACCGGACGCAGACGCGTCCTCGAAAAGTTTTATACGTATTCAGTGTGAGACGAAAATAGTTTACGTGTTTAAAATGTGCAAGTAATTAATAAATAATCTCACAGCTCTCTATATAAGTGAAGTGCTATTTAATCGTGTCAAGGATTAATAAAAGGAGTGAAATAAAGTTATAATCTGTGTAAGCCTACATTCTTTAGCCGCACCACTCCCTGCAAAGAGAAACATGTCTCTACAAATGAATACTGACGCAGGCGAGACAAACATAAATATATAATATTTAAAGAAACATTCAAAAATACAAAGTTGATTCTTAAACTTGGGACAAAGGTCACCGGAAAGTAAATTTGGGGCGAAGGCTACCGGAAACTTTTTACCATACGCAGTTGCAACTACTTCAAGTGTTCGGCTCCCCAAACAGTTGAAATAGAATCCACCTCCTAAAAGATAAACCTACTTCAAATTACTTCAAGTGTGAACACAGAAAGACAAAAACCCTCGTTCCATGTTTGCGAAAAGTCTTTGTGAGGAAATAAAGGCTATGACACATTCATTTCGTTTAATTGTTGATCGTAATGCACGGCAAGAAATATTTCAGCCATCGATTCGATATCACAAAAACTATAAAATATAGGGGCTTCAAACAAATATTCTATAGATTCTAAGGATTTTTACTGAGGCTTGGTGACATAGTGCTGGCTCTTAGGGCCGACTTTCACACAAATATTGGCACTATATACAGATTTTCGCTTGTGTACTAACATAATTGAGGCTTTTCAATCAGCCTATACAAAGTTCCCTTGTCGAGACCAGCGTAAACAGCTGGTTCTTGTTGCTCTGTGGTTCAATTTGCGTCATGTATTTAACATCCTTTTGTTTTTTGTTTTAAATACATATTTGTACACATATGTACAAATCACATGCCTGCTCTGTACACACACACACACACACACACACACACACACACATCACGCAAACACAAGATACACCAACACACACAGAAAAACACACTATGTACATATGTGTAGCATGTGAACCATTCTTCTTGTTTATTCTCGGTTTACCCTCCCCGTTTGGAGTACTTACACGCCTCAGGACTTAGAAGCCAATGCCTGGGGTCAGAGGCCTGTCGGGAAACAGACTTATGGATCAGATAGAAAAACCAGGATGGGTGATCAGCCCGAAGCATGGTATGAGAGCGAAGGAGACGATATGAAATCGCGGTGAAATGGATGAAAGGAAAGGTAATGATGGAGTAGTTGGTGAAATGAATGGCGAGGGAAACCGCAGAACCCGTAGAAAATCCGCCCAGACGCCGCTTCGTTCCTCACAAATCCCACATGCGGTTCCCCGGAATCGAACTCGGGCCGGCTTGGTGGGAGGTGAGTGGATCTAACCTTTCGCCAAAGCGCCGACATGTGAAAAATTAAACATTGCATGTTGTGCACCTACACTATGTGATCAAAAGTATCCGCACACCCCATAAAAATACGTTTTTCATCTTAGGTGCTTTGTGCTCCCACTTACTGCCTGGTACTCATTATCCGCGACCTCAGTAGTCATTAGACATCGTGAAACTGCAGAATGGGACGCTCCGTGGAACTCACGAACTTCGAACGTTGTCAGGTGATTGGGTGTCACTTGTGTCAGAAGTCTGTACCCGAGATTTCGGCAATCCTAAACATCCCTAGGTCCACTGTTTCTGATGTGATAGTGAAGTGGAAACGTGAAGGGACATGTACAGCACAAAAGCGTACCGGCCGACCTCATGTGTTAACTGACAGAGACCGCCGACATTTGAAAAGGGTTGTAAAGAGTAATAGGCAGACATCTATCCAGACCATCACACAGGAATTCCAAACCGCATCAGGATCCACTCCAAGTACTATGACAGTTAGGTGTGAGGTGAGACACCTTGGATTCCATGTTCGAGCGGCTGCTCATAAGCCACACATCACGCAGGAAAATGCCAAACGACGCCTCGCTTGGTGTAAGGAGCGTTAACATTACACGATTGAACAGTGGCAAAACGTTGTGTGGAGTGACGAATCACGGTACACAATGTGGCGATCCTATGGCAGGGTGTGGGTATGACGAATGCCCGGTGCACGTCATCTACCTGCATGTGTAGTTGCAACAGTGAAATTCGGAGGAGGTGGTGGTGTTATGGTATGGTCGTGCTTTTCCTGAAGGGGCTTGCATCCCTTGTTATTTTGCGTGACACGATTACAGCACAGACCTAAATTATTATTTTAAGCACCTTCCTGCTTCCCACTATTGAAGAGCAATTCGGGGATGGCGGTTGTATCTTTCAAGACGATCGAGCACCTGTTCATACTGCACGGGCTGTGGCGGAGTGTTACACGACAATAACATCCTTGTAATGGACTGGCCTGCAAAGAGTCCTGACTTGAATCCTATAGAACACCTTTGGGATGTTTTGGAACGCCGACTTCGTGCTAGGCCTCACCGACCTACATCGATATCTCTCCTCAGTTCCGCACTACGTGAGGAATGGGTTGCCATTCCCCAAGAAACCTTCCAGCACCTGATTGAAAGTATGCCTGCGAGAGTGAACGCTGTCATCAAGACTAAGGGTGGGCCAACACCATATTGACTTCCAGCATTACCGAAGGAGGGTGCCACGAACTTGTACGTCATTTTCAGCTAGGTGTCCGGATACTTTTGATTACGTAGTGTATTACAAGGGTCCCTGCCAAAATATTGAATATAAGGTAATTGAATAGGAAACAAGGGATTTGTAGACTAAAGTGCACACAAGGAGTACAATAGTTTAAAGTATTTAGGAATAATTTCCAATTCTGGTGACACAAGAAAGCCCAATATAAGCAACAAACTAGACCAATGGAGAAGAACAGTTAAACAGTTTATTTCCTTAGTGCTATGGAGCAACGAAAACGGTTAATTGCTTAATGCACTATTCAATTGGAGAAGTATAGCTAATTAAGGTGCTGAAAATAAGTAATGACAATAGAAAAACAGTGCTGGCGATGAATTATTGGAGGAGGATGACGAGGAACAAGAGTAATACATCCAGATTGCATCGCTTTGGAAACGAAGAAATAAATGCTATGACAGATAAATTAAACCTTCATAAATGCAGTTTAAAGTAAGTGCCTAAAATTGCTGGGATATGTTCAGCGCATGGAAAAAAATGGATGGCCAAAAAAGATTCGAACTGGACATTAAATGTAAGAAAGAACAGAGAACATCCTGGAAGTCTTGTAAGCAAGTAATCTATGGAGAAGGGATCCGCCAGAGTAGAGCAAGGAAGCAAAAACCAGAAAACGAGAAATGGTGTCAGCCGATATTAACTTATAAACCTGTATATATCACAAACACGGTAAAATTTAAGCAGTTATGAGACCTAAACTAATAAAAGGAAGTGGACAAAAACGCAGTAAAAGGAGAACAATTTCTGAGGTTTAACGACACATAATTTCTACGCTAAAAACTAAATTCCGTCCAGCTGCTGTTACATTTTGTTATCAATAAACCCTCGTCATTATTTTCACATGATTTTCCTGGCTGCATTTTGCCTTGAAGGTTACAACTTAGTAGTGTAAATCCTAATATGTAAAGGATCCACATCACGCCGTTTAGAGTAAGGCAATGGAACTTCGTTCTAAAGTTCCTAACACCGAAAAAAAATTAAATTCGTATTTTAAGACTGCACTATTAGATAATTATATAAGCTGTTTCTGTTGAAAAAATAGTTATTTTTCTACTACATATATTGGTAATCACCAAGAAGAGAGGTATAATCAATTTTTCATTAATGACAAGTTCTTGATTTAGCTCATAGCAAACAAAATTCGACCTGTGTGACAAACAACACTCAATTGTTTGTACTTTCTCTATCTTTATTAGTGAGTATACAAACTATTCTTACTAAAGCTTATTTGTCTGTCTACTACATTTTAATCCAAATAAATCTTTGGAGAAAAAGCTACAATACACACTTTGTTATACATACAAAGGGAACCGCGATAGTCAAGTGTTTAAGAGCTATACGTTAAATTAAAATTCCATACGGTTTTCCATGTAATTGTGAGAAACAACTGAATGTTGACAGGACTTTAAGAGAATGACCAAATAATGAACAATTCAAACCATTAATACCGGATATCTTAGAAATGACTTATGCAACAAAAACGTTATTTGATACAAATTTTGTGTTTTAAAGAGATCTACATTTTTTGATGTAGTAAGTTTTCGTCTGTCACTTAACGTTCACCAGTTATACAAAACTCCTTCCGAATGAAGAGGGCTTTACAGACTATTCCTAGAAAATTCAAGATATACATTATGTTTGTCATGTAAATACTCTTAATATATATTTTAACCAAAATCATTAGTCATTTTTTAGAAAATCAGAATTATCGAAAAATGTTCTATGTAAAGGGTAGTTGGTTTGGGGATTTTCTTGAAAATCTTAGCATCTTTGGAAGATGCTGAACCTTAATACTAACTTTGGTACCTATTCGACTTTTAGTTTTTGGTTTATGTTGTACACAAACAGACAGAGAGACACACACACACACACAGACTTTTCTAAGATTTTTTTGTATTCAGGTGGCCTCAAAACAAATATTTTCGGTGAAATCTTGGTATCGAATTTTTGGGTGGAATGCAATACCTTCTCTAGCTACTATGTACAAGGTAGAGAAAGTATAAAGTATTATAGTTGTCTTCTTGGGAATCACCAAAGTATGTAGAACTTTAATTCTCCTTTACTCCCGACAGAGTATAGTCTTAAGATACAAATAAGCTTTTTTGTACTGTTGCGGACTTTAGAATGGACTTACTCTAAACGGCTTAATGTGGGACAGTCCTTAAGAGTTTTGGTTATAATAAGAAGTACTAAGCAGTGTTCTTCAACACCTTAATGTTGGTATTTAGCTTCAGTACCTTCCTAAGATGCACACAAATACTTTCAAGAAAATTTCCCACCCTATACTACCGTTTAATGCAGGACTTTTTAAAAACATATTATTTTCTAAAAATGGCTGTAACGATGTTGATTAAAATATCATAGGTATATTATAGATACTTACATTACAAATAAAATGCATTTCTTAATTTTACTGGGAATAGCTTGTAAAGTCTGCTTCATTGGAAGCAAATTTACATAATATTGTATAACTGGTAAACCTTAAGTGACAGAAGAAAACATACTACACAAAAAATGTAGATCTCTTTAAAACACACAACTTATTTCAAATAAGTTTTTTTTGGCATAAGCCATATCTGAGATATCCGTTATTAAAGGTTATAGTTGTTCATTTCTTGGGCATTCTTTTAAGGTCCTGTCAACATTAAGTTTTTTATCGCGATTGCATGGAAACAGTATGGAATTCTAAGGCCAGCTTATAGTGTCCAGTTCTTAAACATTTGACCGTGGCTGTTTCCTTTGTATCTATAACGAAATGTGTAATGTAGGTATTTCTGCAAAGGTTTTTTCGTATTAAAATGTAGTAGGCAGAAAAATAAGTTTTAGTAAGAGTAATTTGTATACTGCTAATAAACGATAGGGGTAGAGAAAATCATGTCTATCCGTTTCGTAAATAACTATTTGTGCAAATTACTGCACGAGTAGCTATAGTAACGCCATTATGTTATATTAAACAAAGAGCATTCACACTGGTAGAATTTTGTCAGTTGATAATCATTCCAGGCAAAAGAGATCGTTGCCTATATAAGCTTTTTTCATGGTAACTTCCGAATCTCATTACTGATAAGTACATATATAAAAACGAAAGGAGTAAAATTTATATCCTTTCAGAATTGTTATCCATAATCTCGTGGCTCTTAATGAGCCTTGAATAGAGATCGAAATTTAATGATAACTGCACTGACCCGCGTTTACCACTGCCATAGATATTTAAAGGTAACGGATATCACTTCTGGGAGATTTATCCGTGAAAATGGTGGTCGAACATTTAACAACAAAGGAGCAGAAGGGTTCCCGCTTTATTCTAGGACAATGGCGAACAAGGACAAATGATTATATGATGCGTATGTGAATCATATCATAACCTTATTGAATCTCTATTATCAACGCGTTAAAGCCAATGATCACTGCGGCATTTCATATCGTGAATGCCTGTGCATTTCAATTTGGGCTACAGATCCCAGTGTGAAATAAATATGAGCAGCACCAAGCCCTGTTCCAGTAAATGATTTCAAAAACTGGAAATTGGGAGTCTGAGGTAAAACAGCAGATGACGTATAGGATGTTCTGAGAATATTACAAATGCGAGAAAGATATACAGGTTCTCCATTTCTTGAAGTTATACGTCGTAAACACGCATGGCGCGCCGGTAAGGTTGGCACATGCTACAGGAGTTTAAATAGTATACAAATGTATACAGTATTCAGTTACGAGTTGTGGCTGTTTAAGCGTAGTGATGCGTGTTCGTCACAATAGGTTCGTAAAACGCTTAATGAAAATACTTTCATCGAGTTCAATTAATGTGGTACTGAAGACAGTGCAAATGGTTTGCTACGCGATGAAAATTCAAGTTGGATTTTACAGTAAACAATTTTGACAAAACAAAACTCCTATTTTATTTCCTTAGAACAGCTTATATATGATTGCTGGTCAATTAATAATTATGCATTTGTCGTAGGACATTCCATTTCCCACTCCGTTAACATTTTAAATTGAAGAGTACAAGAGAACCCGAAATGAGTATTCTAGAAACGTATTGCTCTAAGCCAATAAGATAATCTTTCTCAAAAGACCTAGAAATACGGACATAATTAGTATAGATGTATATATAGGGTCTTTCAACAACAGTGTCCTATCCTTGGACGTAAATAAAACCCGTTCTATAAATGATACAGGTTTATTCCTTTTTTATTTTGGAACATAATTAACGTCATTACGTGTGGAAGAGAACATCAGTTAATTGACCGCCGCGACTTCGTTGGGTTGCGCGTAAACGGTTGACCCAATTTTCAATGCCAGAAGAACGTAAATTAGGTTCAACTTCTCGAATAACACGCGTGATGTTATTCATAAGATCATTTACTGTTTCTGGCTTGTTGACATAAACTCGAGATTTAACATAACCCAACAAGAAGTAATTCAACGGCGTTAAATCACATGACTGGGTCATTTAACATCACCACCACGGGAAATGATGAAACCTCTGAACTTCTCCTTCAAAAGATCGATTGTTGCGAGAGCAGTATGACTTGTGGCACCATCTTGCTGGAACCAGATGTTTCTGAGATCCATACAATCATACAATGGAGGCCAAAAGTAGTCCCTTATAAGAGCCCAGTATCTTTCTCCATTGACAGTTAGAGCTTCTCCACCTTCATCTTGCAAAAAATATGGACCAATGATTCCACCATACCAAAATCCATGCCACACAGTTACCTTTTAGGGATGAAGTGGTCGTTCTTGAATCCGCATTGGATTGTGATTGCTCCAATAGCGGCATTTTGTTTATTAATACAACCATCCATCCAAAAGTGGGCTTCGTCGCTGAAGATGATTTTTCGACAAAAATATATGGGTCAGCTTCCAATTGCTCCATAGCCCAGTCAACGCATACATGGCGCAACCTATGGTCGTTTGGCTTTAGTTATTGAGTTAGCACCATTTTGTAATTGTGAAACTTCAAGTCCAGATGCAGAATTCACCAAGTTGTTGTCGGCGAAACCCCAATTCTTGCGCTCGACGAGCAATTGGTTTGTTTCCGTTCTCGCGTACACTCTCACAAACGGCGCCTATGTTTTCGTTGGAGCCCTTACGTCGATTCCGTACAGGCGTTCTTTGATCGCTGACAGAACCACTTCTTTCAAATTTATCGATCAAACGCCGAATCATTCTCTCGCAGGGACTATTATGCACACCGTAAACTTCACGCAATACACGGAAGGTTTGGCGAACAGATGATCCATTTTGATAATAAATTTTCACAATTTTTACGCGTTGCTGAATACTGTAACGCTCCATAGCTATTTGTCAATAACTACTGTAACCATACGATAACAAATATTGCTGTAACGCAATAACAACGGCAGCTATCACATGTTGCAGATAGGACACTCATGTTGAAAGACCCTTTATTTCAAACGCAAAGACTCAGCCGGGAGCGAGATTTGAACTCGGAGTATCTACGTTAGAAACCGGCCGCTCTAACCATTCGTATACAAAGCACCGTTGCAGATATGTAGGTTAACGCAGCTACCAGATAATCTTCAGAATTCTAATTCACAACAGACGAGGCGTATAATTATTATGTAGGTATTATGGAATATTAAATTAGTATTCAGAATTATAAACGTTATGCCTTACTACTAAAGCAACCAATAGTAGTTGTTTAACAGAAGTAACAATCAAATCTAAATGTTTGAACACCAAATATACTTTCCTTGTATGCGGTGACAGTGTTAGCAATACGGGAAAGTTGTACATAAAGGGATTGAAACCAAAACAAGCGGTCGTATTTTATGTAATGATACTTCAGTAGAGATATTTTACCTACCCTCGTATAGTCATGTGGGTTGCCTATTCGAACAAAGTGAACGGCGATTCGGGAATACCCTGTAAATGGGAGATTATTTAAAAATGGTCAATGAGACGAAAGAAGTTCTTATTCATACATGTATTCCCTAATGAGCTATGTATATTTGCTTTAATAAATGTTTGATTATTTATAGTGCTTTCGAGTATGTGAACTTAATATGAAAATAGACTTTATTGCTGTATTACCGAAGACTCAAAATATAAAACTTATGGGTAACACCAATATCTCAAAATTATATTTTCATAACCATTGCTACAGCTTTTTGTTTAAACAACACTTTTTCTTCGTAAGAAATTATTTGAACTGAGGGAAATGTTTGGAAATTTTCGCACTGTGTCTTTAAAAATTCCCTGATATTAAGTATGAAATTTAATTTGCAATTATACTGCGCACCCGGGCACGCGCACAAGCATGCCATACAAGTAAAAGTTTCCAAAAGTTCTGTTTCTTTTAATCAAGCAACCTCAAAACATGTATTTCTAGGGAAATGCCGATATCTAACCTTTGGACTGAATGGATGCACTTAAAGCAGTTGATAAGCAAGTAATGTTTCAACTTTACAATACCATATGTATTAGGTTTTTAGAGATTGAAATAATTTATATAACTTTGATTAAAGAACGATTCTGAAAACAGAGTCGTTCCAAGGCACAGTTATACAGTTCCAAAGTATCAGCTTTGCATTAACGCGATCTTTCGAGTATTTTAAACCGGTTAATGCTCTGAGTATTGTATTCCAACCAAAAATTCGATACCGAGATTTCACCGGAAATACATGTTTTGAGACCCCCTGAATCCAAAAAAAAGCATTTTCACAAACACGTGCGTGTGTGTGTGTGTGTGTGTGTGTGTCTGTGTCTATCTGTATGTGTGTCTGTGAACAGCATAACTCAGAAACGAAAAGTCGGATAAACACCAAACTTGGTATTTAGGTTCAGTAACTTACAGAAATGCGACACGAAGGTTTTCAAGAAAATTCCCCCACCCCAGATTATCCTTTACATGGAACATTTTTCGAAAATTTTAATTTTCTCAAAAATGGCTATAACGATTTTAATTAAAATATCATATATTTAAGATATTTTTATGACAAATGAAATGTATATCTCGAATTTTCTGGGAATGTCTCCAAAAGTATTCTTCATTGTGAACGACTTTTGCATAACTGGTAAACCATAAGAGACCAAATTTTACTACACAAAAAATGTAGATTGCGTTAAAATACACAATTTATGACATATACATTTCTATTTTAAGTGCAGTGAAACGAGATTTAATCAATTGATGTACACTTAGAAATAGCGCTGATATTCATAGCAAATCATAATAAGTGTAGTTTGTACAGTCGAGTGCACGAGAACATGCCGATGCTTCTGGTTTACAATAATGGTTATCTTTATTTAATATTGGCCGAAACTTCTGTGTTCCACACCAGCTCTGGATAAGCTAATCCCTTATTAGTGTCAATTCAAGTCCGACACACAAGCATTAGCCTATGAACAAAGGTGAGCGGCAAAAGGGAAGATACTATGGTACTTTACCTAAGTGGCTGGAAGGAATGCAGCGCCAAAAAGGTCCACACCAGCCCCTGAATAAGTCCTTCTCATATTGGTTTGATTTCAAAAGTTTGGCTCTCAAACATTAATCTATGAGCACAGTTCGGTTTAGGCTCAGGAGCGAAGTGAAATTGGGCAATAGGACAAGCATACAAGCATAAACCACTACGCATTATATCGGCACGATTCCATTCTCTCGACTATAGCTTACCAGCAGTGGTCATCTTCGGCGATCTAAGCGTACCATGCTGGCCTCTAGCTCCCGAGGTCGCGGGTTGAAAACCGGCCAAGGGCGATGGATTTTTTTGGGCGTAAAAATCCTTAGCATGGCTTCCTCATAAGGGAAGTAAAGCTAGTGGTCCCGTGTCGTAGATTTACGGCATGTAAAAGAACCTCAAGCCTGATAAAGACACCTCTGAGCACAGTTTCCGGTCTTTCACGCCCAATATAGAATGGGACACTAAGAACCGTATCAGTTAAAGAGCGTCCATAAATAAAACTCCTCAATTTCTTTCTTTGACCAGCGGTGGTCATCCTACAGAAGACATTTAACGAGCAGATAATAGTCTCAGTTGCTGATGCGTGTTGAATTTGTTGCCACAAATAGTACAGAAAGAACCTTGTAAGTTACTTGAATGCTACAGAAAAGTAATTTAGATTTTGCAAGCTTCTCGAATTGATTCCATTCCAGAACCCTTCACCTTATATTCCAATAGCTTTTGCTGTGTTCTTCTGTGTTAACTATCTCTCGGTTTTTGTTCAATCCCCCTTCCTTTGTTCGCATTCACGATATTGAAGTAGATTTCTGCAGAGATCTCTAAGCGTTGTTGAAAATCTAATTAAAGAAATGGCGCTTTCGTATTGATTCTTGGACAAAAGCAGCCGAAGCAGCGCATTGTAATGAACCACTAATATGCTGTTTCCAATTCCTGCCTTTGTTTCTATTCAATGCATGCAACTTTTTATGTCTCAAACGAATTTAAATTTACTTAGAAAGCGTAGAGAAAATTACTTTGGATTACCTGCTTCATAACTCTAACGAATTCAACTCGCATAGCTTCTCTACTCATTCTCTTGCAAGCTATTCTTAGAGTAGCTTATTCTTCTGTATGTTTCTTGCTAATCGAAATAATCCTTCACTACACATTTCGTCTTAGGTATATGAAGGATGCAGTAGCCCAAATCGATATTCAGATTTTTACTTTCTCTACTAGGTACAGTAAGTAGGGGAAGTATTTTATTCCACCCAAAAATCCGATACCAAGATTGCACCGGAAATATATTTTTTGAGCCCCCTGAGTCCAAAAAAAGCATTTTTGGAAAAATGTCCGTTTGTGTGTGTGTTGTCTGTGAACAGCATAACTCAGAAACGAACAGTCGGATAAACACCAAACTTTGTATTTAGGTTCAGTATTTTCCAGAGACACGACACGAAGGTTTTCCTGAAAGCCCCCCACCCCAGATTACCCTTTACATGGAAAATTTTAATTTTCTCAAAAATGGCTCTAATGATCTTGATTAAAATATCATATGTTTAAGATATTTTCATGACAAATGTAATGTATATCTCGAATTTTCTGGGAATGTCTCCAAAAGTATTCTTCATTGTGAACGACTTTTGCATAACTGGTAAACCATAAGAGATGGACATAATTTTACTACACAAAAAATGAAGATCGCGTTAATATACACAATTTATGTCATAAACATTTTTTCGTTGAGTGAACTATTTTCGAGATATTGCTTGTTATTCCCTTAAATTTTCCAATACTTTTTCTCAAATGGGAATTCCTTATTCATTTTTTATGTACTGGGCATGCAAAGAGAATGGAATGCGCCACATAGCAACCAGCTCTTAAAATATTTGACTATCGCTTAAATACTACCATATTCCCCTTGTATTTACAAGAAAATTAGCAATAAGATTACCATCTTGATTAACATGAAGCATATGGAGAATAAGCATTTGTAAGAATAGTTTGTCATGTGAGTGTAACACATCAGATTTTTTTAAGAAGCAGATGGATATGAGCTTCAAAATTGCATGCTCTTTGCATGATCACGAGAAAAAAATCTGATGTGTTACATTCACTAGACTTTCTCTATCCTCTATCTTTATTAGTGGTTATACAAACTTTCTTACTAATGCTCGTTTTACTTTCTACTGCATTGTAATCCAAATAAACGTTTGCAGAAATACCTACATTACACATTTCGTTATAGATACAAAGAGAACAGCGATAGTCAAATGTTTAAGAACTGGACGCTATACCCTGCCTTAAAATTCCATACTGTTTCCATGCAACAGCGAGAAACAACTGAAAATCGATGAGACTTAAAAACAATTATAAGTATTGAACAACTGACACCTTTAATAACGGATATCTCAGAAACAGCTTATGCTGCAATATAACTCATTTTAAATAAATTGTTTATTTTAAAGGCATCTACATTTCTAGTGTAGTGTATTTTCGTCCATCGCTTAACGTTTACCACTTATATACAAGATTATACAAAATTCCTTCCGAATGAAGAGACCTTCCTAACCTATTCCCAGAAAATTTAAAATATACTGTTATTTGTCAGGCAAATATCTTATATAGTATTTTATTCAAAATCATTTGAGGCATCTTTTATAAAATCAAAATGTTCGAAAAATCTTTTATGTAAAGCGTAGTTGAGTGGGGGATTTTCTGGAAAATTTTCGTGTCGCATCTTTCAAAGATACTGAACTCAAATACCAAGTTTATTATTTATCAGACTTTTCATTTTCGAGTTATGCTGTTCACAGACGCACAGAAAAATAGACACACAGACACACACGGACATGATTCCAAAAATGTTCTTTTTTATTCAGGGGCTTCAAAACATTATTTAAGGTGAAATTTTGGTATCGAAATTTTGGATAGAATTCAATACCTTCTCTACGTCTATGCACGAGGGGCACTATTTATATTTTGAGCCTAGGCAACACTGAATGTTATAGGTGTCATCTGGCGTTTCCAATGGAAAGTTTGACATTTTTGACCATAATCTACTTCAAACACTTTGACAATATTAATTTGTTTTTTTTTACACTAACTTGAAAATTGTATGTCAATTAACTCTTAAAATGTTCGTGCAATGATTTATTACGAATTTCGACGTGGATTATCAAGACAAGAGTGCATCAATCAACTAACTTCCACATTTGGCGACGAAGCTCCATCCTTTGTCACTGTGAAATGCTGGTATAACGAATTTAATCGTGGCCGCCGTTCACTCAATGATGAAGATCGTGAACGTCAACCAAAATCAGTTGTGCCAGAAAACATTGATGCTGTGCAAAACCTAATAATAAAAGATCGTCATGCGACATATTGTGAGATTGTGACAGCCCTAGGCATTAGTTCCACCAGCATATATAAAATATGGCGCGATTATTTAGCCGTGAAAAAGGTTTGCTCTCGTTGCATCCTACATAATTTGACGCAATCTCAAAAAGATGCTCGTGTCGATTGGTGTACAAAAATGCTCAAGATATACAATGCCGATGCCTCAAAAGACGTATATAAGATTGTAACAGGTGAAGATCATGGATCTATGCGTAACAGCAGTCGACTGTATGGGTGTTTCAAGATGAAGCAAATCCAACAAAAGTTGTTCGCACTCGAAGCACTTCGAAGCAAATGGTCGCCTGCTTTTTCAACAAAACTGGCCATGTGGCAACAGTGCCGTTAAGGGAACGTAAAATGGTCAATACCGAATGGTACAAAACCATTTGTTGTGCCGGAAGTCTTCGGTGAAGTAAGGAAAATCAACACTAACCGTAGGATCGTAGTTCATCAAGACAATGCGAGCGCACACACATCTCGTCTACCAACAGAGTATTTGAAGGCTCAAAAAATGGAATAGATAGGTCATCCCCCATACAGTCCTGCTTTGGCACCCAATGACTTCTTTTTGTTCCCGAACATCAAGAATAAATAGAAGACTGGAATAAATGCTTTGACAAATGGTTCAAACGGATGCAAAAGTGTATTGATCGTAAAGGAGAATATTTTGAAAAACGATAAAGCAGTTTTCAATCAGAAATTACTTTGTTTTAATTATTAGGCTCAAAATATAAATAGTGTCCCTCGTATATCGCTACTTCGAAAGCAGGTAAATCAGGATTAAGAAGTATTAGAAGACAGAAAGACATGTATACTTAACTATTAATAGTGTACAATTTCTTTCTGAAGGCTAGGAAACAAGCACTTTAAAAGCTGTACATGTTTTAAAGCAATATTCGCTCTTATTAGTGTATGATATAGATTCTCGAAAAATTCTGATGTGTACTTTGGAACTAAGGAGGTCGAAGGTTCACTTTTCTCATTCTTCCTTTCTAATACTGCCACATGTTCCTTGAGTTTTGTTGAATTACAGTGATGTTTAAATTGATGTTTTAAACATCTTTTGAGCTCTATGTCACATCTGATAATTTCCCGTTTGTGCTAGAGTGTTTCCTGCCATGTTCCGCCACAAATGATACTAATTGTTATGTATAATCCCTTCTTTGCTTTAGACATATTGACACAATTCTCCACTGATATATATTATTCAGGGAATAAATGGAACAATCTGCTGTTGCAGAGGGCAGGAGTGTCCGTTACAGTATCTAACGTTACAGTGTGGTTACAAGATTGCTCTGTTCACTTACTAAAACCCCTCTGCCTGATTATAGCATAGTATAGTAAGAAAATGTACTTGGCCGTGGCGCTGTGGGCTAGAGCGTGGATCTGTGATTCCCAGCCAAGAATGCCCCCGGGTTCGAACCCACCCATGGGGGTGCGGATTTGAAGCCCCGGGTACGGGACCAGTGCACACTCAGCATCGTGATAAAAGTGAGGAGCTACGATAGGCAGCAATTCCGGCTACGGAGGCCGACATTCTGGTTAGGGAATGCGTAATACTAGCCACATCACATCCGTAGCCCTTCATGGGCTGTAGTGACACGGGATTATTCTTATTTTTATAGTAAATATGTGGATACTAAAATGAACTTCGTATGTTGTGAGATACAGTTACATAAACCTATACCTTCACAAGTTTTTGCTAATACTGCACGTGGTCTACACGTTACGTTTACCTCCTGTTTCCTCAACCTCTTTAGACTTATTTCTCAATACGTCGTTGCGATTCAATGTATATTCTGCACAGACATTCGCTAATAGAGTTTAAATCAGACATGCGGAAGTGTCTCTGTCAACATATTACTGCGGCTTTGCTGTTGGAGAGAGGAGCAGATTGACCTTGCTCTTAAATAACGGTGAATTACTGGGGTAATTATAGCCGCTGTTTTGCAGACCTACTAGGGAGTATTCAGCACAGAATACAAGTTTTACTATTTAGATATACATACTTATTAAGCGAATGCATCAATCAAATTTCCTGCATATCTTGAGAAAATGAACTTTAGGCTGAACGTCCAGAAATATTGTAGCGGACCAGGTTGAGCGCCGAGGATTACATCAGATGAGGTAACCAGGCAGAAAGTGTCGAAACGAGGTTACCTCAACACGACCGCGCTACGGAACGCTGAGTCAGCTCTTCTGTATGTATTTATACTACGGGGGTTTGGCTCGAGGGGATCAATTGTCGGAATCGATTGTCGCGATCATTGTCTGAATGGTTGTCTGAATCATTGTGGGAATCGTAGTAATCAGTTGAAGGGAGAGTTGTGTCATCGACGACCTGAGGTCCGCTTACCTTACACGAGTCGCTAACGCAGCACCAGGTGAACAGGTAAGAATGTATCTCCTTTAAGTTCTGCTTGCTTGCCGGGCTTCACCCCAATCTGAGTGACCCAACTACGGGCCCTAATGTACTCACACCAAAGCAATAATACAATTTATTGAATCAATGCATCCCCTGTGCATTATTTAAATACCCCATCCTGGAACGCCATCCCGGTCTACCTAACACCCCCAGTACCGACGCATTCTCTACCTCTGAGCTATCACCCCCCTAGTGTAACCAACTACTGCGGGGTAACCACCCCCGGTAGGGGTGTTACAATATTCAGAAACTATCATTTCAACATTTATTTTCACTTTTGATACTGTCGTTGCCTACCCTTATGTACAACAAGATAATAAACTGGAATTACATTTGCTTTTCCGTTTTAAAATGTTGATTTTTTTCGGAATTTTTTTCTTAGCGTTTTTGCTCGTTAATATGCTACGCATGAATGTTCCAGTTTTTCTAAAATTTTCGTGCACGTACTGAAAATTTGAAAAAATGTACCTGTCAAACAAAATTTGCTTATTGGTTTTTGAGTAATTGATTTTTAAGGCAATAAGGATATGTTAATAGAACATAAATTAACTATGATACATTTTTAAAAGGTATTCTCTCTTAAACTAAAACTACGAATAAAAAGCATTTCATCAATACAGTGCTATTCGTTTTTTAAACTCAGTGACCTGAAAATTAAAAAGGATACAAAACGAAATTTAAAGTCATTCAGTTTCTAAGTAAGACAAACTTCAGACTAAATTTTCAGTTCAACTGTCCAAAACGTTTTGACAGTGGCGTTTTAAATGAGGTATTCCCTAAAGGGGTTTCAATACATGAACGAGATATCTAGTGAGTATGCTGATTCATTTATCACTAACGAATTACACCATTCTTACATTATATAAACGCTACTGATAGCTGACCTTCACCCAGTTGGTTTATAACCGCATTAAGTCAATCCATAAAGATATAATAAACTTATAATCATATGTATATGTAGAATACAACATTTCATTCAGCCAGTAAAATTCTGTAGTTGAACATTTCAGTTTAACTTTCTCCACACTTTTTGTGTGCACGAAGTTCCGCTCTTGTAACCTTTAACCTTTAACAATCCAGCTCGCCTTCCTCTGATCCCTTGGGACCCACTTCACGTCCAATCTCATTCCTTCTTTAGCTATACGCTTTTGATAATTCAAAGTGGAGCTTTCACGTTGCCACTGTCTTCTTCTGTAAGGACATTACCACCTCTGGGAAATATAGCAAAATAAATGTAGCACAGTGGTTCGGCAAAACCCTTATATTCTACCTCATGAAGTTTGTCTAAACCTTAAAAAGAGGATATTCAAGTTTTTAGATAAGCTGGTGCCAATGCTTAACCTTAAGGGAAGACTTAGGGGTGAGAATTGACCAAAATTGTGTTTTTAGTTTGTTGTACAGTGACGCAGTTATTAATGAAAGGAATGGATGTATTAAATAATAAGTGCTATTATTTGAAATCACCATCTGTATAATAATATTTCCATAAAACATTTGTAAATGAGAGAAAGAAAAATAAAAACGTCAAAAGTGAAATACGTTATATAGAACCAACAAAAAGTGTTGCATTAGCAAATAAATATTGTAAAACCTTACAAATATAACAAAAGAGAAAATCTAAAATTAAATATGTTTTAAAAGGAATTAGAATTGTTAATATATGTTACTTGTATTACTATATGATTTATTTTAAGGCAAGAAATTGTAAATTAGATGTATTTATTTAATTATGGTTAGCAACCAAGCAAAGAAGCGTAAACAACATTCAACTTTTTAAGAACGTCGAAATATTTTCTGAAGGAGATGACGCTTTCTAAAAATCTAAAATCTCATTGATTCGCAAGGCCAATTATAATGCACTGTATACAAGAAAGCTAAATAATTAACTGTTGAACTACAAAAGAAAGTCAACAAGCATTATTATAAAAATGTAAGTAAAGAATTATATTCAAAAAGATAAATATTATTCATCGTTTAAGCATTCACATTGCCCGTGAAATAAAATTAACTTGTTAGTGAAATTTAATTATTGTAATCATTGTTTAAATCTCTTACCTTAAAACACGAAAATACACCCTAGAAAAGGGTCAATTGCTATAAACTGAGCTATAAGTATTTTAAATGATTTAAATACACTGGACATATAAAAAAATATAGTACTAACAAAATTATCATGCATAACAAATGCTGAATATATTCCAACAATAACTGAGTAGAGAAAATTCAAACAAATAACAAGGAATATTTTGGGAAACGGCTCAAACGACAAAAAAAATTCGCATGACATAAATTGTGTTTTTTTGACAAGATCTATATTTTTTTGTATAGTACAATTTTGTCTCTCTCACGGTTTACAGTTATGCAAAAGTTATTCACGCTGAAGAGGACTTATGTGGACATCCCCAGAAAATTCAAGATATATATTTCATTTGTCATGAAAATATCTTGAACATATGATATTTGAACCAAAAACCTTAGAGCCATGTATAGGGTACTTTGGGATGGGGGATTTTCTTGAAAATCTTATGTCGCATCCTTGGAAGATACTGAACCTAATACCAAGTTTGGTAGCTATCCGATTTTTTGTTTTTGACGTATGCTTTTCACAGACACACACAGACAAATAGACTGATAGACTGACAGAGAGAGAGAGAGAGAGAGAGACGCACCTACTCGGACCATTTTCTAAAAATGCGTTTTTTGGAATTCAGGGGGCCTGAAAACATATTTCCGGTATCGAATATTTGGGTGGAACACTCCCCTACTTACTATACGTAGTAGAGAAAGTAAAATTGGTGTGAGTGTAATATTCCTGTATCACTCTGCATTTATTGTTTGTTCAAAACATATAAATCTGTATGCATTTACTGTACACCAATTTCGCGCCATGCAAAGGAATCTCGTCTGTAAAATCGGGTTTCTCCATGTTCCAATATCTGTTATTTTGCGACGAAACATAGTCACATAATTGGAACCATGCTTCATCACAGAAGAATATTAAGCGTGGTACAATTAACCTATCACTGATATTTCGCAAAATTAAATTACAAAAATTTACCCAGTCCGGTTTAAAAAAAATAAGTTTATGCAACAAACCCCATACATTGGAAGAATTAAAAGAAAACATCACTCAATTATGGAGATTGAATTCTCGGGCGTGAATGAAAATTTCCTGAGAAGATGCCAGAATTGCGTGGACGGCGGACATTTCCGATATCTCTTGTGATTATGTACATATGAGAGGTGTCTTTGAAACCTAAGAAGAACGTGTTCTTGTCATCAACGTGGTTCAAAATGCCTCGCAGCTTCCATTCCTTAGTTAATATTCAGACTTTGGTTTTGGTCCTGCAATTATGCTAACCAGGGGGGTCTCTTCCCGCATCGTTTTCGCTTGTACTGCTTTCCGCCTGCTGCATGACGTCATCGAGAGTGAAGTTTTAGCTAGCCAGTATTCTGCACCGTACTTTTCGGCATGAAAGTTCGTATAATATTCTCGTTATACGATCTGTTTCGACCCTATACTACTTGAAACAAAATCGTATCTATAACTAGACTTAGTCTTGGAAATAATAAACACAAACCCATCTTTTTACAGCTAAATACCCAACTGGCGCCAATTTCATTTCTACTTGAAATATTCACTAAAACGCTGTCGATATATGAAATTTGGTCTTGAGGGATGACTTACAGCATACATGTTATTCAAAGAAAGAGAGATATGTAGATATAAAGCAGATATTTGTTATATTAAAGTTGTTCAGAAGCTCTAAGTTGCAAGCTTTAAAACCATTTTCTTAGTTTATGCTATTGCTTGACTTTAATTATATTATGTTAAAGAAAACCAATAACACATTATTCGGCCAATTTTAGCAACGAAAATAAAATACGTTATACGCTATATAAAATTCAACGTTATACGCTATCGGGTCTTAAACTTTGATTCGAAATTAAATTGTATTGTTTGTTTATGGATTGTGAAAAACGCAGCTTAATGAGAGAAACTGTATGTTGATCATGCTATTATTTAATATGACTTAAACATAGCAGTTTTAAAAGTCATGATAGCTGAAAACTTGATATATGTGCATGTTTTCCGAGACTTTTTTTTCGCGTCTAGGTAAAAGCATGAATAATCGACATGCATATTTAAAATAATTTTTTTAAAAAGAATTTTATTAATATAACTATTTTGGCAGAAGAGAGTAACTCCACAAAATGAATTAAATTCACATAACATTCGACTACTTGAAGTAGATAATGGACACATGCTGAAAAACAGTTATCTGCACAACAAGTCTTGCAAATATCCTCCAATTTTCAAATAAACCGAATTTACAGAGTAGTGTATATTCGAATGATGTGTTCAGAATTTGGATATTTTGGCTTCATTATTTAGGCTGAGAATGTGCTTATATAAACCTAGTTTCTTAATTATTTCTAGTATAAAGTTGTTTTAATTTTTTAATTAATGAATAATTAATTGTACATAGTTCCCATTTGATCCTTCCTATTTGAAAGAGTAAGAACAAGGATGCGTCTAGCCTTAATATTTTGGAGATATTAATTTTAGAACAACCTTTCCTGTATGCTTTAGTATACGCTCGCAACCAATACCCTTAAAAGCACACAAATGTAATGCTTTCACCCACGGGAAAGTGGGTGTTGTTAAAAGGAGGTGTATTAGTGTATTGCACTGGCGATCATTGAAACATATTACACTGAACTTTTTAAAAGGAGGTAGATCTAAGGAACTTGCCAATTGTAAATAGGTGCCTATATTATTTAGTATTTATGCAAGGAAAGTGCAATAACCTTCTCGTATCTTAGTTTTCGTTATTTTGTATAAAACATGGACATATTTCACGCCAAACTGGCAGGAGAGGCTTTACGAAACAAATCAATATTATGTGAGCAAATACAGAGGAGATGAACGTAAATTCATGAGAGAAAATGTCAGAGCGGTGTTTTATAAGCAGGGCGCGGATTTTGATGACTAATTTTTTTTTAAATGACAACATTTGTTTCAAAATGACTTTGTAATTACAAAAAATTATCTAAAATGAGATTTATTTGATTTACTAAAATTAGTGTACAGAAAGTTATAAATTAATTTATATATTGATATAACTCCTATACAAGAAGAAAAAATAAGTAAAAGAGCAGTGAAAATGTTCTTGTTCAAAGAATCTGAAAAGAAAAGAAAATTTTCTTACTTTCCTTTTCAGATTCTTCAAACAAGTAAGAACATTGTTTTCTTTGCTTTTCAGATTATCCAAACAAGAACATAGAACAAATATATTTTCAATTAATTTTCTAACTTATTGTGTTTTTAAACAGGTCTTACAAAAGTGTAGCATTAACTCTTTTGGGAACTCAGAATATGCAATGTTTATTCCAAATGAAGAGGATTTCACAGTCCATGTCATACATAAATAAGAGCAATACGCACTTATTAAGCAAAAAAGGGAAAACTGACCTCCTCATCCCTAATTTTGAACATGAATTCATAACAGTAGTTATACCTGTTTCCCTGACAATAACCATCTCTCCACCCACAAGCAACTCTTTCCAGACTAACCAATAATCTTTATATACTCTATACTTATGCAAGGAAGTTACCAAATAAAGCGGCAAAGGACAAAGAAATTACAAATTAATGATGTAATATCGAAAAAAAAACATTATCCAAAATAACAACTTGAAACTACCAAAATAACCTAATATATATTTCTTAATATGGGACCCGTGATAAGGATTTATGTACACTTAAGCAATACCTTTATTGCAAGAATTAAAAGATGGCATGTCATCTGAATCCGGATCATGCTTATATGATACTTGGTCTTCAAATAGCTTCTGCTCACAATAATATACTGTTTAATACGCATTCCTGAGGAATATAAAGAACTTACTTTTTGGCAGGTAGGCCGACTCATAACATGAAAACAGATGTAATGCGGGTCAAAGGTATTGTTCCCTGAAAATGGCAAGCTTTTCCAGGTATATAATCCTTTACAGAACCACAGTGAACGGAAAAAGGTTGTTAAACTTTGGCTGTAAGAGCAAACAGCATTTCCGTTGAAATAATTATGCCGCTCAACTGCGTAAAAGGCAACAGATATTAATCTGAGCTTCTCTTCGCTTTAAAAGTCACGTACAATTATCCTACTTTATCTCGCTATGTTGGCGGAAACTTCACAACTTAACAACAGATGTACGAAAGTACATTGTTCCTTATCACTCAGTCATATACCCCCCCACTTCAAAAAATAAGTTGCACACACATATTTAAACTAGAATCTTGAGTATAGATTCAGTTTTCTCTGCTTTGGTGAAGTGTTTAAGTCGGTGTGCAATGAGTAAGAACGTTAAGAGTAGAATGTATTGTGCTGTAGCACAATACCGTAATTACGGTTTTAAAACGGTTGGTGTGAATTATCACACATTTCCAAAAAAATGAGCAATTAAAGCGCGTGTGGGTGTCTCGCTGTAAGCGTACTGACAAATTTAACGCTGATAATTCACGTGTATGTTCAGTGCACTTTCTTCCTAGTAACTATAAACGGGATTTGAAGAGTGAACTTTTAGGTTTGCCGGTTAAGAAAATTCTGCTCCCAGATGCACTTCCGTAGCAGTTCATTCCCGATTGGCATGGATATGCACTTAATGAAGGTCCAAGTACAAGTGGAATGTTGCAGGTATGTCTTTTTCATTTTTACATCCTGTAACAGAATAATGTATTCTGGAATTATTGTTTTCATTTCTTACGGTAAAAAAAATACACCAGCATATCCATTTAGCCATTCCTTTAGAGTAGTTGTAAATGTTCCTTTAGTACTAAAGTAATGTATGTTTGAATCTCTTGTAGTGCCTACAGTTTACGTTGAAGTCCTGGATGTGTTCCAGTTTTGTTTATACGTAAATATATTACTAATGTAATGCAGTTTCCATTTGTTTTGCTTTATGTCTAGCCCACAATGTTTGTAGAATGCCCTGAAATACTATACCTTTTAAAAAAACTGGAAGAAGTGCTAATAATAAACAATTGGGAGTTAATCGGGAGGAATTTAGTGTGTTCACTGCGCTGTGTTTGTATTCCGCGCGCTCGTCTTTACTCTCACTTACGTCACAGGTGGGCAGCCAGTGGCAGCTCCCACTCCGGAGTGGCTCACCTTAGTTATCTAGCCACATTGTGTGCTAACTACATTAACTGTTGCAGTTCCGGGCTGTATGTCGAAACGTTGTAGACAGATATTTCAGACACAACAGACTAACAGGGCAATAAATGAAATACCTACTCCCATTTAAGGTTTGCACAAATTAGAGGAGATTTAGAAACTATGACGTATTGGAATATTTTCAGTAATAAATACAAATCTTCTGTACTTGAAAATCTTATGGACGCAATGAATAAAAAAACATGTCGAAAATAAACAATGAGGTACCGACCGAAAGAAAATATAAATGTGGAACACGTCAATTTAGCTAATCCATAAATAGTGATTGTGATGTTGACAGCATTCTTATTTGTTTAAGATCAACCAGAAAAAAAATTAAAGGAAGAGGAATAGTCCTTAAATTTGTAATAAAACCCACACTCAACCCAGGAAGCCTGGGAATTCCAATAAAATTGTATTTCAGAATTATAAATTTATTTTTCAATGCAATGAGCAGAGCAGACTCTTCTGATGTTTCACAAAACAGAATATTTTCTAACACATATCAACATTTCATCTAAGTGATTTTTATTGTGAAATGGGTGGTGCCATAAATTTGGCAGAAGCTACTTTTTTCCATTTCTGTTTTCTCTACCACCTACATGATAGGTAGAGAAGTTATTGTATTCCACCCAAAAATTCGATAACGAGATTTCACCAGAAAAACATGTTTTGATGCTCCCTGAATTAAAAAATCTGATGTGTTACACTCACATGACTTTCTATACTCTTGTACAAACTATTTTTACAAACGCTTATTCACCATACACTTCATGTTAGAAGAGATATCGAGATGTTAATCTTATTGCTAATTTTCTTGTAGGTGCAAGGGGAATTGGTAGGCTTTAAGCGATAGTCAAATATTTTAAGAGCTGGTTGCTATGTGGAGTATTCCATTCTCTTTGCATGTCCAGGACAAAAAAATGAATAACGAATTCCCATTTGAGAAAAAGTATAAGTATTGGAAAATTTAAGGAAATAACAAGCAATATCTGGAAAATGGTTCACCCAACAAAAAAATGTATAGGATATAAATTGTGTATTTTAACGCGATCTACATTTCTTGTGTAGTAAAATGTTGTCTATCTCTTATGGTTTACCAGTTATGCAAAAGTCGTTCACAATGCAGAACACTTTTGGAGACATTCACAGAAAATTCGAGATATATACATTTCATTTGTCATGAAAATATCTTAAACACTTGATATCTTAATCAAAATCGTTAGAGCCATTTTTGATAAAATTAAAATTTTCCAAAAATCTTCCATGTAATGTGTAATCTGGGGTGGGGGAGTTTCTTATAAACCTTAGTGTCGCATCTCTGGAAGTTACTGAACCTAAATACCAAGTTTGGTGTTTATCCGACCGTTCGTTTCTGAGTTATGCTGTTCACAGACAGACACACACACAGACATGTTTCCAAAAATGCTCTTTTTTGGATTCAGGGGGTCTCAAAACATGTATTTCCGGTGAAATCTCGGTATCGAATTTTTGGGTGGAATACAATACTTCCCGTACTTACTATACGTGGTAGAGAAAGTAAAAAGAAAGCATGTTCAGGAAAAGGTCTGTGCATGTGTCTGTGAACAGCAGAAAAAAACGATAGCTACCATAAACATCAAAGCTGGAATTTAGTTCAGTACCTTCCGAAGATGGGACACGAGGACTTTTTAAAAAAAATTGCTCTAATACCTTTTATTGAAATAAAATGTACATCTTGAATTTTCTCGGAGGAGCCTAAATCCTTATCATTGAGGAGAAACTTTGTATAATCTTGTATAACTACTAAACGTTAAGCGATAGACGAAAACATATTACACAAAAAATGCAGATCTCTTTAAAACACACAATTTATTTAAAATAATTTTTGTGTTATAACCTTTTGCGATGTATCTTTATTAAAGGTTCGAATTTCTCATTTCTGGTTATTCTCTTAAAGACATTTCAACATTCAGTTGTTTGTCGCAATTGCATAGAGACAGCATGGAATTTCAAGGCCAAATATAAGTTCTTAAACATTTGCTATCGCTATTCCCTTTGTATCTGTACTGCCGTTTGTATAAATTGCAATACCAAGAAAGAGTTTCCTGAATAACTCCAAACTTGATGGAAGTGTAGAAGAGTGTGCAAGCAATGAGTGATTAGCTTTTCAGAGAGATGAGGTACACGTAGGCCGAGCAGAACCCTCCCACCGACAAGCACAGTATTGCGCCCAGTGTAGTCAGTGCAGAGCTGTCAAACAAAGTGAAAGTAATAAAGTAGGTGCGAGTATGTCTCGTCGACGTCAAAGGGAGCCATACCGGCATGTGAGTGAGTTCGAACGGGGCAGAATGTTCGATCTTCGGGAAGCGGGTTTGTCATACCGTGATATTTCGGCTCGTACAGGGCATGCTGCTACGACAGTGATGCGTGCGTGGAAGCAGTGGATAGATGAAGGTTGTAAACAGCAAAAGGTGGGTACTGGATCACGGAACATGGCCACAGCACGGATGACCGTCATCTTGTCCGCATGGCCATAAAGGACTGTACAGCTTCATCCACAGTGTTGGCTCGACGCTGGAGCACTGCAACAGATGTGAACGTGCTGCTGCAGGTTGGGCTGGTTGCATGAATCATTACATCGGCTTTCATTGTCCAGAAACCACAAACTCCCCCGACTGCAATGGGCACGTGAACACCGTTACTGGGGTGCTGAGTGACAAAATGTAGTCTTTTCGGAGGAGTCCCGCTTCAACGTGTCCTACAGTGATGGCCGCATACGTGTCCGGCGGTACCGTGGTGAGCGCAACCTAGAGAGCTGCATTGTTGAGCGGCATAGCAGACAAACACCAGGTGTGATAGTTTGGGATGCCATTGCTTACGCAAGCGATCTCGCCTCCTAGGAATTAAGGGTACTTTGAACAGCAATGGTACCTAACGGTGGTTGTAGAGCTTAAGGTGTTCCCCCTGCTTCTGGCATCTTCACATGCCACATTTTAACAGGACAATGCCCGGCCACATATTGCGAGGAATGTACAAGCCTTCTTCGAAGAAGTACGGGTACCATTGCTTCCCTGGTCTGCTCGTTCGCCTGACATGTCGCCCATTGGACATGTTTGGGATATGGTTGGTCGGCACTTGCTGCGTCACGGCCCTCCAGTAACCAGTGTCATGGATTTTTGGGCTCGAATGCAAACTGCGTGGAGGAAAATCCCTCAGGAACTTATGCAGAACTTTTCATTGAATGCCACGGCGGATAGCAGTTCTAATTGCAGCGCATGGAGGCCACACCAGATACTGGATTATAGGACTCAAAGGTGATGTGTAGATTCGAAAAGTTTACCTGTCATGTACCTAACCTGTGGTATTAAATTCATTGAATTCATGCATTTCCTTCTTGGTGTTGCAATTTTCACAAAGGGCAGTATATAACGAAATGTGTAATGTAGCTATTTCCGCAAAGTTTTATTTGAATTAAAGTGTAGTAGATATAAAAATAAGGTTGAGTAAGAATAATTTGTATACCCACTAATAAACGTGGGGTTAGAGAAAGTCATATGAATGTATCACATTTTTGAATCACTTGCTATGGCATTTTGTCTTTTATCGTATATAAAACATATTTTAGTCTTATTGCTCCTTCCATTTGTTTTCAAAGAAGTTCTATATAAACTATCCATTTTATCTGAGTTAATAATTCAGCATAGAGTGGCCTGAAAGGTTCTTTGCCTCGAAGATAAATGGCAACCTCACAGCAATGATTTTCACCCGATCGGCTTGTGTGTTCATTATATGTGTTTCTGAGAATTTACAAATAATTCCATTGTGTTGTCTCTTGTACACGACTGCCTGAAGCGTGAGATTTGTTCCCATTTATTGATATCGATAAAACGAGTGTCGTGTGGTTATAACACTTCTTAAAAGGACGTTTGACGCGGAATGAAATTCAAGTAAAGTTAATTAAATGACACAAGCTTCATTGTCTTCATTTTCAACGATTAAAAAAAATACACTGGTGAATTTAAAGTTGCTCGCATCAGCCTTGAAAACACCAGAAATCATTGAAACTGTGCGGGATATGATGCTGGAGGATTAAAGTACGTGAAAGTTTTTAGGCTACAGGTATCTTTAAAGAACGGATATATTTTGCATAAAGATTTTGAAATTAAAAAACTTTTTGCCGGATGAGTGCTCTGGTTGCGCCATCAGATCAAAGGTCAAAGCATGTGAGAAGCTCTGAGCAAAGTTTGGAAAGATTTAATATACACAAAACGTCTTTTCTCCACCAATTCGTTACATGAATGGAACTTGGATTCATAATCATATACCATAATCCAACAGCCATAAAAAGTTGCAGAGGATGCTTGTTCAGCGATAAAAAATCTGCAATTTTATATTTATCTTCAAAAGGAAAATATAAACAACAATGAACATTACAGTCATATTTTAACTAGAGCATGCCATATTGGTGAAAAAATAAACGTGATTTGCAAACGAGAAGGTCATCTTTCACTCGGACAACGCACTTGTCCACAAAAGCGTTCTGGTAATAGCATAACTAAGCGATCTGCACTAGGAATTGCTGTAGCATCCGCCATACTCCCCGGATTTCGTTCCGTGCTACTTTCGAAGCTCAAGCTTTTCCTCGTGGAAGAGTATGTTTCTTCGAACCATTAGATGATTCAACTATATCATTTGCAGACCTTCCTGGAAACCACCGAAGGAATAGAATAACGGCGCTGGAGCAATAAGTGCATTCCTCTCAAAGTAGATAGTGTTAAAAAAATCTCTTAAAACAATAATTTTCGTGTTCTCATTGTTAGACGAGAACGTTTCAAACTTCCCTCGTACGGTTAGAGTGAAGAGTTTATCTTGTATTATTAATTCCACGGCTTGTTTAGTATGATAACAAATGATATGCCAAATAAAACATTAATGACAGGAAAAATCGTAATATTTTAATTATTTAGTGGGAGGTTTTAGAAATGCAAAGAGTGCATGTAGTTCTGTTAGATACACATATCTTGCCTTATAATCCCGGGATTATGCATTTTTTATTAGATTAGGTACTAGAAATTAACCATTTATATTAACAGCATAAAAATGTGGGCTCACAATTTTATTATAGCGACCACAGAAGTGTATATAGTTTTCCGCATTACTGATAAACCCTATTTATTATAATATATGTATTTGTCTCACCAAAATACTCTACGTTGGTTCTAGAACTGATAAAGTCTACAAAATGTAATTCCTTTTGAACCAAAGAGCTTAAGAACATTAAAGAAGTCACGTACGTGCAATCTGGAGTGATTGCCAACCGATATCTTCCGTGCACGATCAGCGAATGACCTAAAGAAGTAGGGAAGACTTCCACCGTTCCTTTCATGGACTATTCGGAAACATTTTACTGATCCTTTTTGTGAAGAAACTTTGTTACAATCGGTGTCAGCGAGGGAAAAATCTGGAAACAGTGGAAAAGCGTCCGCAAACTACCGAGTTATCTACATCATCGAAAGTGGTGAGGATTTGAGCCGAATCAAAGAGGCGATCGGCTATTTGGAAAATCCCAGCTGGTTATTCTGCTGTGAAATGAGAAAGTGTGAAAGAAAGGCGGGAAGAAATCGCCAATTTATTTCCGGTGACCAGATCAAGACCATTTCACTTCAGAACGTATAAGTCCTCTCTGCCACCATACATCACGGCTTGTCTTTCTAATACCCTAAGACTACTTAAAAGAAGATATAAAAACCCAGCAGATATGTTTTTGGCCTCGTTTTTGCACACATTACAGTGAAAATTACTCAGCGAGAATCGCAGTGGATCGTGCAAGTACATCGTATAATCTTTTGATTGGTGGATATGTCTTATGTGTCTACAAATCTAGGTGAGTCGGGATTGAATTCCACAGGCCAGTCAAATGAGGATTAGATGCTCTATAAATGACGACATGTACTTAATCTTCTCTCTTTTCTCCCCCAACCTCTATGTTAAATTCCCCCTAATCAATGCTACACAGCAGTCGATACGTTACGGTCAATATCAACCCATTTTTGTACTGCTTCGGTGCAACGATTTTTAAAATTTTGTTCTCAGGATTTTTGCTAAAAATATACTTCATATACGCTTTTTTACACTATAGATTTCTTTAATCTAATAGCAATTTTAAGATGTCCTACATTCAAACAGTATCAGCTCTGAATTCAACACTAGAGTCTTCATCGAGAATGGAGTATCAAAACCTCGGCGACGTCATAGTCACGCCATAGTCAATTCGCGATGGTCTGTTTCAGAATATGTTTGTGTGAACTTACTTTATGTTTTGTAATGAGACTTTATGATTTAGAGATATAAACTGACTCCATAAACCGGAAAAATTCGTGATTCTGACTGAAGAAAAAGTCAGAAACTAAGACTACACTATAATAATATTATGTAGCGCATTAACAAAAAAATGTGTCCTGTAGTTCAGACCAAACTGCCGCGTGCTTGCAGTGCTTCTTCCTTCTTGCAGTTGTCTGTGCGGCAACTGTCATACATCACCTTCTTTCCTGATGGGGATTATAATTGAAAACTGCGTGTTTTATTATAGTTTTATTCTTGTTTTATCTATTTTAAATATATATATATATATTTGTTATTTTGAATTTAACTCACGAATTGAACGGGCTTTATTGAAAAACAACTGATTAATGAAGTTTGTGCACACGATGATCTAAGGATCTTTACTATTCTATGGACTTTTATATCTGTCTAAGTTTATATATGAGTTTTACACACGAATAATATATTTATTTAGCAAACGAGTGGTGAATATTATTCCTATTAGTTATAAACTTATTTTGTTTTGTAATATAGACTTTTAGGTAGCTATTTATATCAATAGTATCATTTCAACTCCGGCAAAAACAGTTACCTAAGGGGACAAACATAACTGCTCTGAACAATGCATTTCATTACTGAATTAAACACAATTCTTTGAATAAAACAATTAAATATACTTAATGTAAAATGTAACTATTCGAGAGTATTAAGTTCAATGGGATTATACGCTACACAAGTGATAAATAGTTTAAAGGGCGCTTCGGATGATCTATGATACCGGGCGTAGATTCCCGTCACATATCCTACACACCCATTCCGATCTCCCATACATCGTGGGCGTGGTGCGGGAGAGAACCCGTACCATGTACACAAAAAATCACTTACCACACCAACCAGCTTTTTTTCGGGAATATTAGACGTGGATTAGAAAGGAGAAGTTAGGAGGGGTATTGGGGTTCCGCTGTTGCACCCCCGTTAGTACGCGGAAGGATAGCTGCCAGCTTATTGCGCTGGCAGTGGAGTAAAGGAATGTCCGGGTGACGACCATGACCGTGGCCCTGGTCGCCACACAGGGGAGTTTCGTGGAGAGGAGTTGGAAGGGATTTAGGCGTGGTTGTCTTTATTGCATTAACGGTAATTGCTGCTGTTCCTGTTGCGGTGACTCGGGCAATAATCATCGGGATTGTGACTTATGTATGTTTCGAAGAAGCGTAGGTTTCGTCGGGCCTGGGTACTCTGTGGGGAGAGCTACGGAGATTCGGCTGGTGCAGGAGGTGACGACTGTATTGCTGTAGAGGCTGTTGAGTTGTCCTGATGGTCTAGTAGGTCGTGTAGTTGATAGATACGTTCCTGCAGTGATTGGAGGAGCGTGTGCAGCTGGATGAACTTGGTAGTGAAGGCTGTCGTTTGGTCACGTAAACCCTGGATGGTGGCGTCAATGTTGTCAAGGCGATGGAGACGGTTTATGTGTTTTCTTCTGTACTGGCTGAAGTGATGATGTGGACTTCGTTGGCGACGTCTCCGAGGCGGCCACCTATCGTCAGGACCTCGGAGTGCAGGTCCTGGACGGCTTCCCGGAGGCGCTCCTCGGAGGTGTGGTGAGGCAGTGTAGACTGTTCAGGTGCTGTTGGTGTAGCTGGATGCTGGGGAAGTGGCCCGAAGTTGTGGTCTGCCGGTGGTGGTACTGGTGGCGCTGCGGTAGCTGACGGTGTGGTCCTCGGCGGACGAGGATATCTTGGGCACTGTGCCTGTCCTGTGTAGTGGCCGAAGCCATTACAGGTGGCCCACTACCGGCGTCGTCGTAGATCGTGGCTTCTGCATTCGGCGGTGAGAATAGGAGAACTGCAGTAGTGGCAACGCGCTGTTGCAGTGCAGAGCTGAGCATCATGGACGTAGGAGCAGCAGCGGCGACAGGCTGATGGCTTTCTGCTCGGCTAGCCTCAAGTAGAAGAACCCGCCCTAATAAGGGCAGGCCCAAGCTCAAGGCTGCTTTGCAGTCGGCCGTGTCAGCCATTGCCAAGCGGACGAGAGATGTCGGGCCCCGGGACGAAGTGATGCGACTGGCCTTCAAGGCTGAAGCCCAGTGGTGCCGAGCGGCGGCGAGAATGAGCCTTGTTGGTAGGTCCCGGGGAACTCTGTAGACCACAACACTGCATCTGTATGGATGAGCGGTGTGCAAAGGTGGCGGTGCAGTCGAGGTCACTGGTGGTGGCTGCGGCTGGAACTGCTGCGTCGTGCTGAATCCTCGAGGTGGCTGTGTTGCCGGCGGTGTGTGTGGTGGTGGCGATGTTGTCATTTGAGATGCTGGTTCTCTTTTCAGTTGCTGTGTGGCGGTGACCGAGGCGAAGGAAGGCCCGGCCACCGGCGGTGGTGTAGCCGCCCTGGTGGCAGATGCCGGCAGAGCGGCCAGCCTTACGGCTGTGTCTATCAGCGGTAGCGTAGCAGGCTTCAAGGCAGATGAGGTAGAGCAGCCTACTTTTTGTGCGGTGGCGGCCGGCGGTGGTGTGGCAGGCTTCAAGGCAGATGCGGTAGAGCAGCCTACTTTTTGTGCGGTGGCGGCCGGCGGTGGTGTGGCAGCCTTCAAGGCAAATGCGGTAGAGCAGCCTACAGTTTGTGCGGTGGCGGCCGGCGGTGGTGTGGCAGCCTTCAAGGCAGATGCCGGTAGAGCAGCCTGCTTTTTGTGCGGTGGCAGCCTTCAAGGCAGATGCCGGTAGATCGGTCTGCTTTTTGGCCGTGGCGGCCGGCGGTGGTGTGGAAGCCTTCAAGACGGATGCCGGTACAGAAGGTGATGTTTCAGCGGAAATCGGAGAAGCGGCTGGCAGTTCGGCGGCTGAGTCCTCGGTGGGTGCCGAGGTAGCAGCGGAGGTTCCTTTCGGCGTCTTCCCTTCAAGGCGGCGCTGCTTCTTTCTTCCCATGTCTCCAGGCGGAAGAGACGATGTTGACACCTCGGAGTCCGGCCTGCGAATCTAAAAAAAAACAACCAGCTGGTGCACTCTTTGGGCCGCTATAACCACAAGGCGCCAAGGCGGAGAAAGAATTACGGTTGCCGAAGGATGGCTTAGGCCCCCGAGGCTGAGGACTGCCAATCCCTCACATCAAAAGCTTCCCCCAAGTTAAGTAGCATTGGGCTTGGTCACTAGCTGGACGAGTGACCATCTAGCAGCGACTCGCCCCATACCACTACCTAGTTTTCCCATCCTGCTTTGCTGTCATGGCTTGGCTTGACGACCACACAAGCCGTCGCCCAAGTTAAGCAGTATTGGGCTTGGTCACCACATGGTCGCTTGTCCGTCCATGTGGAAACACCGAGACCCAGCCAGTGATAACGCAGAGAGCTAAACTCCGTCCAAGACAAATAGACAAATATCAAAAGCTTGTGTATATTCTTTTAACCTCCTTTATCGCACAAGTAAAGCCACATTTGCGGCTAGGTACTGTGGCGATCACATTCCGCCCAGGTGAACCTAGGTGACCTGTTCTCGATTGCTGGATTGCACTCCTGCCTTCTGGATGTGTAAGCTCAATTGCTTTGCTTCTTGCCTAGTAGCTAGGGGCAAGTAAGCTTGAACTATAGGAACTTTCACACTTCTATTTCCCACATACTGTGTTCAGAGGCTGACTGGGGATATAGTAGGGGGAATGGAAAGTCAAAACAGTATCAACATGCAACATTTGTGGAATATTAGCACGCCGTCTCTTAACATTGTTATAGTTGTGCATAGGTATAACAACCTGGGTTTTTAATTTATGGATTATGAATTATTAATACATTACGCTGCTGTTACAGTACTCTTAATTAGTTACGAAGTTAAATTTCTATCTAGTAAGCGTGGTTTGATTCCGCCTTTTTGTATAGATTCACAGCTTCTTTAATTAGTTATTACAATGTTATGGAAGAGTTGTTGCCAATTAACCCGAAGAACTGAAAAACTGGGCGAGGAAAACTATTTCTATTCATGCAAATGGCACGAACGTCGTGGTTAGCAAACAAAAAGAAAATCTAAAGAGAAATTGTAGCATACGTAACAGGAAATGCAAGATATACTCTTGGAAATGTCAAGCCTAAAACACGTGCCAGTCTTTGCTTCCTCTGAACGAATGATTTACAAATAAAGTTATAAGCACTTTGGGGAGTGAGACTACTATATCTTTCCATAGTTGTCTACATCTACCCCATAAAAATAATTTATAATCATCTATTAGATCTTCAGTGTTCGTCTCTGGTACAACTGTAGTCATGTGTTACTTACAGACAAGTAGAGTATGTAAAAAAATACACGAATGAACTTCTGATCAGAAATTAGTAAGGCTTACGTTTATTCATTCTTTGTTACAAAATACTAGATCAAGCATCTTATGACTTCAATATACCTTGCAATAGGAAAGCATAACCACACGTTTCTAAAGCTGCAGTTTTGAAGCAAACGTTGTGTAATGGTTGCACGATAGACCAAATACTATAGGGCATAGGGTATAGGACACCTCACGTACTGCGACCCACGGAAGATCCGTTGCGGCTACCATCTCGCAGGAGGAAGGGATGAAGTGAAAAAACCACAAGAGGTTTAGAGACCGAGGCAGACAGGCCACACAGACGCGCGAAAACCCTAACACTTTGTGTTTCGAAGACAGGAGCTGCTCAAAGAGACCTGTCCGGCACCGCCTCACGCCACGAAACTTAGAAGCACACCTGGAAGATGAAAAGGAAACGGAATGAAACAGAAATCATGAAAATGAATCGTGGCAGATTAGAAATTTCACTACCGACCAGGAAAAAACACGAAAAACCCAAGGTCAGAGAAGGCGGTTGACGGGAATCGAACCTGGGACAGTTACCGCGGAGCCATCTCGCTCGGTCCTCAAATACTAACACATCACTCCCGATTGAACAGTTCGTCGCATGAAAGCTTTGAATTAGTTGAAGCAATAGTTTTTTCAGGTAAAAGAAGACTCTCAGAAACTGATGGGAAACGATCCTCCAGATTAACTTAATTGTGGCTTGAACTTCAGTGTTATAAAAATGCTTCCAGTGGTGAGTTAAATAAACCACTGACCCGTTAATGGCTGCAGTTAGCCGGTGTTTCTACGAGTATCATTAAAAATATCACACTTTTCTTCCTGTTGTGCGTCTTGTTTGTCTAAAATGTAGATGGAAACGCCAATTAATGTTTCAGAGACTACAACAGTTTCCTTGAAAAAAGTATTGGTCATTGTTAATGGCATGTTAATAAATACAAGAAAACAGCAGAAAATGTAAGGGATATTTTAAAAATTCCAAAAACAGAAAATTAATAAGAATGCCAGAAGGTAGTGTGAAGCATGAAGATTTATTTACTAACCTTTTAACATAACACAGACAAATATACGAGGAAAACTTCGAAGTTAATTTGATTTGTATAACTGTGAGGTTTGAAAATACCTGTCCCCACACTCCTAGTACAGTAGTTCGAAAGCTCGACATTTAATATTTTTTCGGTTCATATCATCAAAGAAAAATACTTCATTTAATTTTTCTGTAAACAAATGCTCAACAGTCGCTGTTGCTTTTGAGATTAGACTCTCTCTAGTGGAAACAGGATTTGCTCCCTCCTGTCCTGCCCTTTCCAACACAGATCTAACAGCTGAGATTCTCCCATTAAGCTCCCACAAGATTAAAATCCATAATGGTTCCGGTAAAGCTTATGAATTTGTCAGCAGCTGTAATGATAAAAATGTATCGACGTGTAACGGATTTTTATCTGTTACAGAAATACTAAAAACGAGAGGGTATCGCTTGAAATGAGCATTTTTATTCCTCTCAGATACGCACAGCTTGTAACGGGGAAACATTAGACAGAGCAAACTGAGTGACAACAGATTGGCAGATATAGAAAAGTATATTTTTACGAACATTGATGACATTCATCTTATCGAAGAAGTATACTAGGTTTTAAAAATAAAAAAATAAAAGTAATCGCATTCCATAGATGGGATGCCAATTTTTGGATAGCTGTGAATTCCTACAAAGTCGTAGAAAGCAGAAATTTGTGAGGAATGGATATATGTGAATTCTTATAATATTGGACAGTTTTATAGATAGGTGAAGAATTCTGAAACACCTTGGTGCAGGGTTGTGTGCTTAAAATGTTGTCTTGGATCTTTGTTTAAAATTATAACATTTTCAAACAGCTAGACATTAAGGTTTGGTGAAAATGTTTAAAATAGATATGTGAAGTTACAGTTTTCAGTAATTCTTCAACAAGAAATGGCAATCCAAGGAAGTCCATTAACCACCTTTATGCTCGACCATGCCAAAATGTAGTATTTATACGGCTGGTAGCAGTGCTTTAATGGGCCTCAGAAAATACGAGATTTTCATTTCATTTGTCATGAAAGTATCTTAAATATATGATATTTTAATAAAAATCGTTAGACCCATTTTTGAGAAAATTAAAATTTTCGAAAACGTTTCCATGTAAAGTGTAATTTGGGGTGCTGTGAGTTTCTTGAAAACCTTCGTGTCGTATCTCTGGAAGATACTGTACCTAAATACAAAGTTTGGTGTTTATCCGACTGTTCGTATCTGAGTTATGCTGTTCACAGACACGCAGACAGACTCACAGACACACGGATATGTTTCCAAAAATGCTTTTTTTGTATTCAGGGGGTCTAAAAACGTGTATTTCCGGTGAAATCTCGGTATCGAATTTTTGGGTGGAATACAATACTTACTCTACTTACTATACGTAGTAGAGAAAGTAAAAAAGCACTTTTGGAAACATGTCCGTGTGTGTGTTTGTCAATGTGTCTGTCTGTGAACAGCATAACTCAGAAACGAACAGTCGGATAAACACTGAACTTGGTATTTAGGTTGAGTATCCTCCAGAGATGCGACACGAAGGTTTTCAAGAAAATCCCCCACCACAGATTACAGTTTATATGGAACATTTTTTAAAATTCTAATTTTCCCAAAAATGGCTCTAACGATTTTGATTAAAATATCATATATTTAAAATACTTTAATGCCAAATGAAATATATATCTCGAACTTTCTGGGAATGTCCCCAAAACTATTCTTCATTGTGAACGACTTTTGCATAACTGGTAAACCATAAGAGATAGACAAAATTTTACTACACAAAAAATATAGATCGCGTTAAAGTACACAATTTGTCACATACATTTTTGTTGTTGAGTGAACGATTTTCGAGATATTGCTTGTTATTCCCTTAAATATTCCAATACTTATACTTTTTCTCAAATGGAAATTCGTTACTCGTTTTTTTTTGTCCTGTAATGCAAAGAGAATCGAATACTTCACATAGCAACCAGCTCTTAAAATATTTGACTAACGCTTAAAGCCTACCAATTCCCCTCGCATATACAAGAAAATTAGCAATAAGATTAACATCTCGATTAACATATGAAGTAGTTATTATCTTTATGTTATTATTTGCCCCACGCTTTGGGAGCCACTTTGAAGAAGTTGTATTGTTCTTTACGTTGTTTGCTGCTACGTATGAAAAGCCGATTTGAAGTAGTTTTTAATGAAGGAGTTGTATTATATTCAAACTGTTGGGGAGCCGAACTTGTAGTAGCTGCAACCGCACGTATAGTACCCGGTAGCCTTTGCCCCAAAGGTACTTTCAGGTGGCGTTTTCCCCAAGTTTAAAAAACTTCGTAGTTAAACTGCTTGTTTAAATATTTAATATTTATGTTTGCCTCGGCTGCGTCAGTATTTATTTTAGAGACATGGATATCTTGGCAGGGCGTGATACGCCTGAGGAACGTAGGCTTACACAGATTATAATTTAACTTCACTCCTTTTATTAATAATTGATACTATTTAAATAACACTTCTCTGATATAGACACTACTTTTTAACACATAAACTTATTTTGCGTCTCACACGAATACGTATTAAATCTCTCGAGGACGCATCTCGCATCCGGTTACTATCACTGTCTGCAAGCAACTGTACTGATTTCAACCGTCTAAACTTGTAAGTTTCTGTATTTCAAGTCTCTGATTGGCTAATTCTACTCCAATAGAATACCTGCATTTAACTAAAGCTTTTTCTGGTTGTTGATTGGCTATATTTTATAAACTGTCACTAAAATTACATTAATGCTTCCAAGAATCACAAATAGCCTTTAAACTCTCAAACTCATTATTGCCTCAAGGTTACCTCATTGTTACCTCATTGTTAGCATAGCAACGTTTAACTTATTATTCTCACAGCTCTTACATTATTAAATTACGTAATATATTCACATAACATTATTGCACATGGATACAATAATATAAGCATATGCAATGACTGTTACATACATTTTACAAATTATTACATACACATATTGCTTAAAGGCGGGCTGTTATTATATAATTTGACTGAAATTATTTAAGTGTTAAAAATACTGCCTCACATGAAGCATATGGAGAATAAGCGTTTGTAAAAATAGTTTGTACAAGAGTAGAGAAAGTCATGTGAGTGTAACATATTATATTTTTTTACACGCACATCCATACTCATATCCAAACTTTCAGACCCTATGGAGGGTATGGTATAATCCTAATTAAAGAAAAATCTTTAACCCCCAGTCCGGAATCAAACCGGGACCTCCGAGTGAGAAGTCAGCTCCCAAACCTATCATAATAACTAAGCCTATGACCAACGAGATAGTCTTATTTATTTTGTATTCTCCTAAAACGGCTATAACGACCTTGAATTAAAATGGCCTATGTTAGAGATGTAAACAGACAAATAAAATGCATATATTGATTTTTCTGTGAATAACCTCTTCATTCGCATTGACTTTTAGAGAACCTGGTAAACTATAATTAACTATATGTAGCTAACTATACTTAACTGGGAAATCATAAGAAGTTTACGGATGTTTAAAAGAGATATAATTCTGAAGTCATTAAAATACGCAAATGTGCTATATACTTTATTTATAAGTGCATAAGTTACAGTTTTTATCATTTTCAGTTTTTTCTGTGTTAGATATTACAGAGGTAGCTCTATTGTTTGGGTTTAAATAAGCGTCAGTAATGCTATGGTTGGCGGGTGATAGGAGGGTGAAATTAATAATTGTTTGTTTTTGGTGAAAGGAAGTCTATTGTTACTTCTTGTTCATGTTTATAATCATATTACTGTAAACTGTCAATGAGTGCTGAAAGTGATACTAAACATAAGATTATAAAAAGAAGGCGATAAAGAAAACCTATTAAGGAGCAACAAAATAAAAACGCTCGAAGGGTAAAGCTTAAATTTCTCAAAGATAAAGGGAAGGATGAGGGGAGAGACCGAAGGGCGATCAGATCCGAATGTCGACGGGCTCGAGCATGGACGGGGTCCCTAATATTTCCAGATAGAACGCATCCGACGCCGCACGGTCCTGACCACAGGCCACCAACCTCCAGATTCTCCCGGAGCAGAGCCCCATGCCGAGGAGAGACCTAACTGAGCGGTACCGCAGCGACGCCAGGGAAGAAACCTTTACAGAGCACAGGCAACCGTCCAGCCACAACCCGCCGAACACCGTCGCCTGGTCCTACAACCGTGAAACAGATGACAAGGGAGATGATGGGTAAGGGAAATGAGAGGAAGGAGAGTCGTGGTAGAAGTTGAACCACCGCAGCATTCGCCTGGAGACCCGGGGAAACCACGAAAAACTCATGGGCAGTGGGTATCTCCCGAATGCGGGTTACAGGCGAAACCGCCTGAGTCAATCCTTTAGGTCTAAGTTTCTCAAGTGAAGCTAAAAACCATGAGGTCTCTTGAACGTAAGCAAACATTTCGTTTTATATAGTATCTATCTACTAAGGCAGGAGGCCAAGGTCAAACTACAAGCACCATGGCCCCATAGATGAAGAAGAAGAATTATGCATTAAATTCGCTTTTATATTGAGATTTATCAAGAACATTAATGAAAACGAAATAATATAATATATTATCCCATTAGAAACATAACCTCAAAGTAATATCATCGGCAACAAGTGCAGCAGTAACAAAACTATCATTGCTTGTTTAGTATCCTTTTCATTATGCTAAAGAACACTCTTATTAATTTTCTTCAGATGTAAGAAGTATTTGGAAGTAATTGGAGATGAAAACTACTTAGGAACTTTCACAAAGTTTATACTAAAAACGAGCAAGTCTTATTTCTTCAGGACTTAATACACAATGGAGAGGTCAAAGAGGATAACCCTGTCGAGCTATATTTTATTTTTGTCTTTTGTATTATCCTACGCTGGTCGGTGTATCTCGAGAAAAGATTTGCGTACAAGCTTTCTTCTCAGATCTTTATATTAGTGAAATGATTTCGAAGTTCAAGGCAGCTTAAGCTGTCTGGAAAAAACCCAGAAGATGAGAGAGGTAGGGGAGTTACCCAGTCTTCCCTCGTTTATTCATGATGCAGTGCGGGAGCATATTCCGTCATTCCCCTTACGAGAGAACCATTATATTTCTGAAAAGGTGTATTACCTTAATGCAGACTTGGATGTGAAAACGATGTAGAGATTGTTCTTAGAGAAAAACCCATCTGGGAAGTTGGATTTTTATTGCAGCTCTTTTAGGAAATGTTTCTATCATCGACACTTATCTGTTGTACCTGTGAAGGGCTGAAATAAAAACTTTATCCCCATTAATTAATAATGCAGCAAAATGCACAGGGGCTGCGAATTGTTGGTACATCATTCTAGAAGCAGAAAAGTTTACTCAGCTCTCAAGTATGAAGCAAAAACAGTAAGAGTTGGATATATTATCGTTATCATTTGATTTTATACAACATATTAGTCTAGAGAAAATGTCAGTTCAGGAACTAGTTTATTTAAGGAATCCTACACTGGATTTTTTTATATTAATATCTAAGTTTGCTCACGGAACTTAGACTGATCTGCGATAAATTGTGCTGATCAGAATAAGAACCAGTCTCTTTTTGGGCTTAACCAGTATCTACCAATATAAGAAGGCACCACAGAAAGCAGGAATTTCTGTATGGAAAATTGGTATCAAGATGTTAGTGTAATAATACTCCGAGTTGAGCGTCACATTTTTATGTACTCGATGAATGGTTAATTTGCCATTGTAACTGTACCTTGCTATTACCATGAAACCTTTGGGGAAAGTTTCATTAGTTTCCTTATACCAACTTTAAAACCTTTTTCTACCCCTGGTCGGCAATATATAGCCCAGAGTTTGTTGCACTGACTTAGATAAACATATGCCTCATCTAAAAATACAACAAACATCCACTTTTCACTAGCTAGGTATCGTTCATGCAGCTTTCTGCTGTTAGTGGTACGTTCTGCAATGTGTTTAGGCAACAGCTTATATCCCCGGCTCTTATGACACTTTTCTAGATTCAAATCCTGGTTGATTATAGTGTTCACAGTAGTAACAGAGATCCCTAATTACAATGCAATGGCCCTCTGAGTTATAGGATTTGTTCCAGAGGCATGGGCCTTCACCTTACAAATTATCTCCGGGGTGCGACTGGTGGCCGGTCGTGGATTTCCCTGTTTCTTTGCCCTTTGGAACAAGTCCTGATGTGTCCTTATCTGTTTTGTTGATTGCTCATGAGATCACTTTCTTGGTTATGGTAAAACCATGCCTCTTGCACGTTTAATAATCTTAGAATACAAGTAGTTTGCATCGGAAAGTGCAATAATGCACCCTTACCAGAATGGTTCTATTTTTGATGCAGCGAGAACTAGAGCACACAACTGAGCAAACACAGTGATACACTCATATTGCTGAACTTTGATTCGGTTCCACATGTTTCAGCGCGGAGCTACTGTGCTCATCTGATATTGTTACCATAGATCGTGAACAACCCACCGTAGATTACACTGTTTTCAATCGTTTAGGCCTTTAACTACTACGATTGTATCAGTGTCTTTGTCTTATCCACATATTCTTAACTAAAGCAGGGGAATTACTGCATTCGACCCTAGCGTTCCAAAGCGTGATAGCACCAAAATAAACGCTTTGAGGTTCCCTGAATGAAAATAATTCATAACAGCAAGTTCTTTGTGCATATGTAGGTTTATATTAAATGCGAGACTATTTAGACTATTATCACGTTAGTTCTTGAAAAAAAGTTAAATATTAGAGATTAGTTTAAGGAGAGAAATAATCATAAAGCGTTTGAAATTTTTTTACCATTAATAGCAATTAAATTTCTAAATTTAATTTAAAATACATGGGTGTAAAACTAGGAACGATATTTGCACATGCCATTGGTTCACGATTTCAGCTGAATGTAAGCTAAATAATAATAATAATAATAATAATAATAATAATAATAATAATAATAATAATAATAATAATAATAATAATAATAATAATAATAATAATAATAATAATAACAACAATAATAATGGTGACGTTTTATTGCCCACAAGCAGTGTTTTATTACTAAGTAAAACAAAAGCATTACTTCACAACAGTGCATACAATTACTTCCAGAATGCTGAATGGGGATACACCCTTTTTGAAACTTAAAATTAGCTTATGGCATTTACATTCTATTCCTAGATGTGTTCTTTATGCTAATCACTAGGAAAATAATCTGGGGATCTAAAAAAAAATTTGATAACAGTACAATATATAAACCGGTTCACTCTTATCTTACTGGACTGAATACACATGCACTCCATCAAGCAGGCTAACCTGAAAGTATTACATGCTACCGAGCAAAGAGACTCAGCGGTAATGTGTGAGGTGCGCATTCAGGAGGCCCTGGCCTCGATTACCGTCGACCGTCTACTCTGACCTTGGGTTTTTCTTGGTTTTCCCTGGTCTGTAGGCGATTATGTCGTGGTTTCTCATCTTCAATAATTTTCCTTTTAATTTTTTTCCTTGTCATGTTTCAGGTGTGTCTCTAGGTTTCGTGGCGCATGGCGGTTCCGGACAGGTGGTGCAAATGCTTGTTCAAAGGAAATAGTAGTAGTGGTGGTATTTATTAAGTACTTAGTATTACATTAATTGCATAACACAGTCGCATGGGTCATAAGACTGTACATGCTCTCTAGAAAAATACTTGGCCTGTATACGTGACTTGCAGAATCGGCCAGAAACACCTATGTTTATAATCACCACATTATATACATACATATAAAATTGAAAAACACGCTGAATCACACCACGCAAACACACACACACACACACACACACACACAAGTACTCTAGTACCACATATATTTAAAGAAAATTAACATAAACACCTTATCTCTTAGTACACGTACTTCCATTAAGTATGTGCCCAAGCTTGGCCAGTTTTGACTGTTTAGAACCAAGCCCCAGCATACTGCCCTCCGTCTTTTGGAAGCCAAAAATACTTAGGTAATAATTTTTTCCTAATACTCTCCGTTTGCATGCATGCTGCCACAATATGCGTCCAGTCTTCTTGTTCCCCGCATAATGGGCAAATCCTCCTGGCATCATCATCAGCAATCTTGCGAGCTTTCCACCCTCCCAACCTAAGCCGTGCTATTCCCGTCCTCTGTTTTATACCTAATTCTAAAATATATGTTTCCTTACCCCACATAGTTTTTATTTCCTTTTGTAGCTCCAATGTTGATCTTTGTCTACATTCAGACTCCATTTCCTGCCTGTTTATATCAAAAAGTCGTCTTTTGACTTTTTTCACGGCACTGTGTGTATTTTCATTACCCCTTTGCATTCCCGTGGACACTTGAGGGCTGCCTGGTTGTTGCGTCGTTCATCGCCCCTTTTGGGCAGCTGCAGCAGTGGGACGTGTATTTGAGCCAGGAAATGTTAGGTACTTTAGCGCGGTTCGAAAGGTGTTCCCGTTCGTTGTATATCCCATACCCTATACCTATGCCACATTCTATTCTAACAGTTCCTAAATTTACAAGCCCGATTCACAACTAACGGCGATCCTGCTTATAAGCGTAATAGAAATTAAGAAAGGGGGAGGAACCCCCACCTACACATACATTTTAAGAAATCTCCAGTTTCCGTCCTTCAGTTCATTAAACGAATAAGGTAGTCATTGCATTAATTCTTTTTTGATGAAGTTGGTTAGCAATAAATTCTGAAATAACTTTTTATTTTGTCACCATATTTTGAAGTAAATTCACTCACTGTGTTTATTGAGGAATTATTCCTCACTACCACTGTACTAGCACACTATTACGTTTATAACGCAAGCCGTTTAAATTAAAACAGTCTTTGCAAAGAAATATATACATGAGAAGTTACCGATATCTGTGATAAGTTACTAATTTAATGCATAGCATTTTCTCAATATAGGCTAATTAAATGTTACTCTCGCCTCTATGGAACTCTGATGTTGCCAGTTGGAGTCTGAAAATCTGTCCACATCTTGTAGACGACAATGTGACGTAACTGTTGGAATGTGCTACAACTTTACTGTAAGCTTGCCAAAAGTATGATGTTCAGACCCGCAGGTTAGATAATTATTATTGTCCTTTGGGTTAAATTTATGACAATGCGAGATGACCCACCTTTTTGCTAAAACATATGGTACGCTAGGTTAAAATTACATTGAGGAAAATAGCGGATCGCATCCAGCTGGAAGTCAGCAAGAGAATTATGAGATACAGGTGTTCATATGCATTCTCAGGGGTGTACAGTTGTACGAGCAATCTTTAATAAACCTGGGACGATGCATAATGAACCCAAATGTATATTTACCTATGCTCAGACATATACATGGTGGAAATCAAATCACTGGACATAGCGATTTAACTTGAGAGACCAGTTTTTTTTTACTTTCTCTACTGCTTACACTGCGGGTAGAGAAGGTATTAAATTCAACCCAAAAATTCGATAAAGGTTTCACCGGAAATACATGTTTTGAGGCCCCCTGAAACCAAACAAAATCATACGTATGTGTCTGTCTGTGAACAGCAAAACTCAAAAACGAAAAGTAGGATAAATACCTAACATGGTATTTAAGTTCAGTATCCTCCAAAGATGCGACGCAAAGATTTTAAAGAAAATCGCCCACCCCAACTACTCTTTACATGGGACATTTTTAGAAATTTTGATTTTCTAAAAAATGGCTCTGACGATTATCATTAAAATACTTTATATTAAATATATTTACATGACAAATTAAATGTATATGTTGAATTTTTTAGGAATAGCCTGTGAAGTCCTCTTCATTCGGAAGGATTTTTTTATAATCTTTTATAACTGGTAAACGTTAATCGATAGACGAAAACGTACTAACAAAAAAATTTAGATCTCTTTAAAATACACAATTTATTTCAAACAATTTTTGTGGCATAAGCCATTTCTGATATATCCGTTATTAATGGTTCGAATTGTTCATTACTTCGTTATTGTTTTAAAGTCCTGTCAGAATTCTGTTATTTCTCGCGATTGCATGCAAACAGTATGGAATTTTAAGGCCAGGATATAGCGCCCAGTTCTTAAACATTTGACTGTCACTGTTCCTTTGTATTTATAACTAAATGTGTAATGTAGCTATTTCTGCAAAGATTTATCTCGATTAAAATGTAGTAAATAGAAAAATAAGTTTTCGTAAGAATAATATGTATAACCACTAATAAACGATAGAGGGTAGAGAAAGTCATGTGAATGTATCATCAGATTTTCTCAGATTCTCTCTCCCTTGCTGATTTTATAGATACAATTTATAGGAATATCCTGGAACGTACGTGTTATCTCATGGTATACTACACTTCAAACATGCATTACAGAGAATCTACCTATAAGAATACTAGGTGCTTATTATGATTAGCATGATTTGGGTTAATAAATAACTTTTCGTATGAAATGTTTGTAGAATTTTATGAAGTTATAAGAGGCAGATAAAGTTGCGAATTCATATGTGAGAGCTTTCCAGTATACTTCCGATACAAAATATTATTTGTGCAGCATTTCGTAATCTTGGTGGGAGCAAGCTGTTATTCTGTTACAACAGCTATCAGAGTATGTCTGGAATTATAACTATGAAGCTTTTATATCTTCAGATACGACGAAATGGTGATGCTTGTTATAGATAAGTACGAGAAGTATAATATACGATTTCTAGCAAAGCAGATATATACGCAATAAGTTTAATTTTGTGTTAAAATAATTATTTAAGAAATTATTTACTGATCAGTATATTTAGAAGCAGTATACTACCTACGACTTGAAACCTTTTTTTCTCTACTATATTTTAAATCTTATAATGAAGTCCGTATTACGTAATCTGAAAATATTCCTATGTATTTTTTATCGTGATTGATGCAAAATGTACAATAGAAGGAACCTTTTTCGTTATATTAAGTACTCGTATATCTTCACATTCTACGCTTCACGTATGGGCATAATGCCCGTTCCGTCTCACAGTCGCTCCCTCCAACTCTTTCTGGGTCAGCGACATTTCTCCTTCCTTTTGGTTGATACTGTGGTACAGCCTTAGACATTATTGAATTTGTATTTCTTTGAGTCTGTTGCATTCATTCGCTCCGATATTTTTCAATCAATAAATAGCAAATTAAGTATGTTACGATGTAAACTGGTGATGGTTAAAGAAAATCACAAAATTAAGATGTCACGCGTTTTTACTTTCTCTACTACGTACAGTAAGTAGGGGAAGTATTGTATTCCACCCGAAAATTCGATACCGAGATTTCACCGGAAATACATGTTTTCAGACCCCCTGAATCCAAAAAAAGCATTTTGGGAAACATGTCCGTGTGTGTGTGTGTCTGTGTGTCTGTCTGTGTGTGTGTCTGTGAACAGCATAACTCAAAAGCGAACAGTCGAATAAACACCAAACTTGGTATTTAGGTTCAGTATCTTCCAGAGATGCGACACGAAGGTTTTCAAGAAAATCCCCCCACCCCAGATTACCCTTTACATGGAAGATTTTTCGAAAATTTTAATTTTCTCAAAAATGGCTCTAACGATTTTCATTAAAATATCATATGTTTAAGATATGTTCATGACAAACAAAATGTATATCTTGAATTTTCTGGGAATGTCTCCAAAAGTATTCTTCATTGTGAACGACTTTTGCATAACTGGTAAACCATAAGAGATAGACAAAATTTTACTACACAAAAAATGTAGATCGCGTTAAAATACACAATTTATGTCATATACATTTTTGTTATTGAGTGAACCATTTTCGAGATATTGCTTGCTATTCCTTTATATTTTTCAATACTTATTTTCTCAAATGTGAAATCGTTATTCATTTTTTGTCTTGTATATGCAAAGAATATTAATATGTGGCAAAGGGAATGGTGCTGCACCTAGCAACCAGCTATTAAGAGATATGTATGTGCTTAAAGACTACTTTATTTCTATATTACCCTTGCAAATATATATTCCCCTTACATCTACAAGAAAATTGGCAATAAGATAGAGTCTGCAAATGTTTATCTTGATTAACATGAAGTAGATGGAAAATAAGGTTTGGAAAAATAGTTTGTACAAGAGTAGAGAAAGTCATGTGAGTGTAACACATCAGATTTTTTACTTTGCCTACCAATATAGCTAGAGAAGGTATTAGGTACAATTCATCCAAAAATTCAATACCTAGATTGCACTGGAAATGCACGTTTTGAGGCCCCCTGAGTCCAAAAAGCAGATTTTTACAAAAAGGCCCTGTGTGTATGTGTGTGTATCTGTGAATATAACTATAAAACGAAACTGGATGAACGCCAAACTTGGTATTTAGGTTCATAGCTTCCAAAGATGCAACTGTAAGATTTTCAAGGAAATCTCCCACCACAAACTACCCTTTACATGACACATTTTTTTATCTTTTTTATTTTCTATAAACGTTAAAGATATTTACATGACAAATAAAACGTATATCTTGAATTTTCTAGTAATAGCCTATAATAATCACTCCATTCGGAAAGAATTTTGTATAATCCTGTACAATTAGGAAACGCTAATCTATAAACGAGAACATACTACACAAAACATGTAGATCTCTTTAAAACACACGATTTATTTAAAATAACCTTTTTTGTTGCATCAGCCATTTTCGATACATGGGTTATTATTTGTTCCAATTGTTCAATACTTTGACATTCTTTTCAGGTCCTTTCGATATTCAGTTGTTTATCGCAATTGCGCCCAAAGAGCATGGAGTCTGAAGGCCAGTTGTTAAAACTTTGACTATCGCTGTTCCCTTTGTATATATAACGAAAAGTGTAATACAGGTATTTCCGGAAAGGTTTATCTCAACTGAAATGAAGTAGATAGGAAAATAAACTTTCGTAAGAATAATTTGTATATACACTAATAAGCGATGGAGGGTAGAGAAAGTCATGTGAAAGTAACACATCAGATTTTTTCAACTACCTTTATATTCTTAATTTTATCACTTAAGTTTTAAATGTTTATTTGTTCTCGTAAAGTCTCAAAATATTTGCATACAGGCTTCTAAAGCAGAAAGAGTTATTTACTTTAATTCATCAAACTCTATAAGGCATACTGACATGCGTAAACAGCGGCACATAATGAAACCTAGCTTTTTGTGTTAGTACTGACAAATCTAGCCCCATCCTCTGCCAGTGTAACCTACTCTGTATCCAGTATATTTCTGCTCACTGGAATGGCAGGATCTTTTATCTTCCCAAAAATACAGTTATACTGTCGAAGGGTAGCATTAAAAGCTATAGTATAACAACTTAGTAAACTCCATCCGTCTACGAACTGCGGAGTGTTCAGGAGGGATAAATCCCCCCCTCTCTACTTGTCTTTTGCCTTTAGCTACTCAGTTATCCAATGAGGTGTCTTTAAGAGAAAGTGGGCGATAAGCGGAAAACAAGTATCACGTCACTGTTGTGAATACATCAATTTTCTAGTGTAGAAAAATTTAATAGGATTTTGTATACATCATGATAACTCAAAAACTAAAATCCTCATTACAGTTCTGTAAGAGATATGTTAGAGAGCACAGTTTTGAAATGACGGTGATGTAGGATTGAACTCCGCGGAAAAAAATTAAGGCAGCTAGTTTTCTTTGTATATCTTCAATTGAAATAATTTGTATTATGAAAATAAATCAGCAAGGAACTTTTTTCCTTGAAGAATAGATGGGGGAGTAAAGACTATGAAGTAGCCTATAAGGTGTGAATTAACTTTTGAAAGATATCCCAAGGTAATACCGCATGCATGTTAAATGCTATCGCTAGTTATATGCAAACATTTGTTTTCACACCAGTAACACCTTGCTCTTTACATGACCTGTCAGAGGAATCTACAAACACAACATTTTTGTTGCAATGCTCTTGTGTCTTTAGTCCTGCCTCTACAGTTGGATAGTTACAACAGTGGTGTGATTAATTATAAACGATTTTGTGAGAATAAAATAAAATAAAATAAAACACTGGAGGGGGAGAGGGGAATTTATAAGTTGCTGAACTATAGTTGTATATGTTATCACTAACGGAGCAACGTTACGGAAATGCTTCGTTGAATTTGGTCGCAAAAATGAAATGCAGTGCAATAAAAACGGAGAAATGAAGACGAAAATTAAGACATTTTCGGTTTGTTTTTCTTATACAGTAAATCTTCTATTTTCAGCTCCATCGTTTTCTTAAAGTCGGTTTACTTATTCTTGTTTGACGGTAAAAATACTTTTAACTTTGATCTCCAGGTCGCTGATGAAAGCTCTTACGAGATGTGTTTGTAATGTAAGTACCGTTTCAATATTTTTCCGCTTCAGTCGCGATTTTTAATATGCGCGATCGCTCACTCCTTTCACTAGGAAGCCAGACGGGGCTGTGAGCCATCGTCACTTTATGTTTTCCTGTTATTAGAGCGTTTAGAAATGTTCAAAACAATCGAATGACGCGCCGTCTGTGAAGTCAGATCAGTAATTAATTTTATGAATGCGAGAAATATTACGTCAGCAAATATTCATCGCCAGTTGTGTGAGGTTTATGGGGAAACAATGATGAGTGACAATGCCCGGCCACACACAGCCAAACATACTCAAGATATGATAGCATCATTTGATTGGCAACAATTCGACCACCCTACCTACAGTCCGTATTTGACACCAAGTGATTTTCATCTGTTTCTTTACCTGAAGAAGTTCCTTGGCAGAAAACATTTCAACGACAATGATGTGAAACAAGAAGTGCAGACTTGACTTTTATCACAGTTGGCATCATTATTTGACGAACGCATACAAAAACTGGCTTCCCGTTACAAGTGCCTGAATAACGGTAGTGACTATATAAAGAAGTAGTATAAGCTAATAAAGCATTTGGAAAATTATGTTATGTTATTTTTTAAAAAAATTATCGGTACTTACTTTAAAACACATCTATATATAAATGTAGTAGCTATTGTTTAGTTAAACGATATATGAAATAATCCTTCACCGCTTCCTTTAGAAGGCCGAATTATATTTTTTGGTTAAGTCTTTCCTTGTGTACAAAGCGCAGCGAAACTATTTCAAAGAAGCGATATCCGAACTTCCCCTTCATTTATTATAACATTGTATAGTGTTTTGTGTCCCTGAATTATGTTTCAGGCTATTCACATAAAGAAGTGAGAAGCTCGTTGGGGACAAAAGTTGTAACAGGGTGAAATAGGAAACCTTGCAGAGAGAAAAATCTGATGTATTACAGTCATATGACTTTTTCTACTCCTGTACAAATTATTTTTACAAACGCTTATTCTCCATATGCTTCATGTTAATCCAAATGTTAATCTTATTGCTAATTTTCTTGTAGATGCAAGGGGGAATTGGTAGGCTTTAAGCGATAGTCAAACATTTTAAGAGCTGGTTGCTATGTGCAGCATTCCATTGTCTTAGCATTACCAGGACAAAAAAATGAATGACGAATTTCCATTTGAGAAAATGTATGTATTGGAAAATTCAAGGGAATAACAAGCAATATCTCGAAAATGGTTCACTCAACAAAAAATGTATATGACATAAATTGTGTAATTTAACGCGATCTACATTTTTTGTGTAGTAAAACATTCTCTACCTCTTCTGGTTTACCAGTTATGCAAAAGTCGTTCACAATGATCACTAATTTTGCAGACATTCCCAGAATATTCAAGATATACATTTTATTTGTCATGAAAGTATCTTAAATATATGATATTTTAATCAAAATCGTTGGAGCCATTTTCAAAAAAATTAAAATTTTCAAAAAATGTTCCATGTAAAGTTTAATCTGTGGGGGGATTTCTTGAAAACCTTTGTGTCGCATCTCTGGAAGATGCTGAACCTAAGTACCAAGTTTGGTGTTTATCCGACTGTTCGTTTCTGAGTTATGCTGTCCACAGACAGACACACACACGGACATGTTTCCAAAAATACTTTTTTTTTGGATTCAGGAGGTCTCAAAACATGTATTTCCGGTGAAATCTCGGTATCGAATTGTTGAGTGGAATGCAATACTTCCCCTACTTACTATACGTAGTAGAGAAAGTAAAAATACTATTCCTCTAAGGGAATGGGTTTTTTATGCTTGTCAGTGTACATCTATCCAAACATTCAGAAGCTCCATTAAAATCTTATCTTTTCCCAAAAATTCCTTTAAAACTGCTATCCAAACTTAAAAATTTCGCTATCGGAAATTTTTAATTTGCAGTGACTAAGTTTGAGATTACAAATATATTCTGAAATACAAGAGAGAGATGGAAGCTTCCGCATATGACAGCTAACATAGAGCAAGTGACTGGGATGAGGAACATATCTGCTGGAAGTCGTGTGAGTTTCAGAGTTAGAAAAAAAGAATTACCCTTGTCACAAACCTTAGAGGAAGAGATGGCTTACAGAAAACATGAGGAAAGCGGTCTCTGATATGGATTTGGACTTTCTTTCTCAGTAGATGACAAAGCCTCTGTGAGGGTGCATGAAGACTAGCTTTTGCCAGTTGTAGAGTGGACTGGAATTCAGTATTGGACATTCCAGTGCAAATATCCACACTACTAGCTGCACAAGAAACAAGTTCCTCGCAAAAGAGAAATACTTTTGGAGAATTCTCTTACATCGAAACAATAAAACTGTAAGAAGTTGCCATGACATTAAAGACAGCTTTGATTTCTCGATGGAGCAGGACAGAGTGTTTTCCAAAGCTGCCAGAGAGCATACTGCTCCACATTTGAAAGCTGATACTCTTTTTTAATATTAAGTAGGACTATAGGAGTTTTTTGTTAATAAATTAATCGTCAAAGCAGATATTTCTACTTTAAATCAGTATAAAGAACATTTTTTATGTCTCAACTTTAAAGACTCTCAAGGACGTTTTTGTAACATATGAAAAATTCTGACGTATTACATTCACATGGCTTTCTCTACATACTATCATTTGTTTTTATATAGCTTCTACAAATATTCTTTTTTATCTTTCATTTATATGCCACCTTTAACATCTAAGGTCACATTGGTGGCTTTTTACCTTTGAAACAATTGCTCATAAGTAATGAAGTTCACCCGGTTACGGTGAGTTAATCTCTTAGACAATATTACTTTGGTTGTTACATTAAATACACAATCACACTACCATTGATACTTCTAGACACTAGAGAGGATGGGGAGTAATCATGGCTAAAGAAACATTACCATTCTCCAACCGGGAATCGAACTCGGGACGTCTGGATTTGGAGATTAACATGCTAACGCCCCGACCGCAATGGGAGACTACAAATATTTTTACGAAAGAATGTTTTCTATCTAATTGATGTTATTCGATAGGTTTATAGGTTTATAGAAGTAGTTTATTACGTATTTCGTTGTGCGTACACATCGCACAAGAAGGTATATACAAGCGATTCCTGATCGTCTGTAAGGGCGTTAACAGGGCGTGACTTAAGATACTCGCTAGGGCCTCCTTCACACTTAATGCGTTGAAGAAGGAAGAGATCTACAGCTTGCCCGTTTAAGAACCTGTAAACAACTAGGAAATGTTAATTTATATGAGAACCGATAACTGGTGTTTAATCATTAAAATGCCAGCAACTCAAGAGCATTTCTAAACAGACATTTACTGTATACACGCAATTAACCTCGGGAATGATCGAAAATCGGTCACCATTCTTCCCCTATCCGAAATTTGCCAATGAGTTGAAAGAACTCATAGGTATGCTTATTGGTGTGATACGCAGCACAAGGCTGATAGCACCTAATTTTCTTGTAGATGCAGGGGAATTGATTGGCTTTAAGCGATAGTCAAATATATTAAGAGCTGCTTACTATGTGGAGTATTCCATTCTCTTTGCATTACCAGGACAAAACAAAAATGAATAACGAATTCCCACTGGAGAAAAAGTATAAATATTGGAAAATTTAAGTAAATAACAAGCAATATCTCGAAAATGGTTCATTTAACAAAAAAATGACATAATTATGTATTTCAACGCGATCCATTTTTTTTGTAGTAAAATTTTGTCTACCTCTTACGGTTTGCCAGTTATGCAAAAGTCGTTCACAATGAAGAATACCTTTGGAGACATTCCCAGAAAATTCAAAATATACATTTTATTTGTCATGAAAGTATCTTAAATATATGATATTTTAATCAAAATCGTTAGAGCCATTTTTGAGAAAATTAAAATTTTTGAAAAATGTTCAATGTAAAGGGTAATTTGGGGTGGGGGGATTTTCTTGAAAACCTTCGTGTCACATCTCTGGAAAATACTGAACTTAAAAACCAAGTTTGGTGTTTATCCGGCTGTTCGTTTTGAGTTATGCTGTTCACAGACACTCACACACACACACATATACATACACACATGGACATGTTTCCAAAAATGCTTTATATATGCATTCAGTGCACCTCAAAACATGTATTTGCTGTGAAATCTCGGTATTGAATTTTAGGGTAGAATGCAATACTTCCCCTACTTACTATACGTAGTAGAGAAAGTAAAAAGGTTGTTTGCAATAAGCTTTGCATTTTAAAGAGCTACAATTTTTATATGGAGCATTTTTTATCTATTTCTTGTGGTTTAACCGTTATAATATTTTGCAAAAGTGCTTCTAAATGAAGTGGACTTCATAGGCTATTCCCTGAAAGTTTAAGATATACATTTTATGTCATGTAAATATCTTAAATATTTGATATTTTAATCAAAAAGGGTATAGCCATTATTGAGAAAATGGAAAATTTTGAAACGCCTTCATTTAAGGATTGGTTTTGGGTTAAGGATTTTCTTGAAAAATCTTCGCATCTTTGGAAGATAATGGGCTTAAATCCTTAGTTTTGTGTTTATCGGATTTTTCGTTTGCTTTACTTACATAGACACACATAGAGGCGCGTCCGAGTATACACACGGACCTTCCTCTAAATATGCATTTTTGGATTCAGGGAAGAAAAGTAGAGAGCTACACTAACTTCCTTCAGAGCTGTAACGCAACCTACCAGAACAAGAACCCGCATATTATAATCATGATACCACTGATCTTGCCAAACACATCTAAGGAAAGAATTAATAAAAGTTAATAGCTGCCGTCAGTGCGCATACAACACGTCAAGGACTACTGTCGAAGCGTTACTGTTAATAGAGTGACCAACTTTTCAAAGAGCCAACCCGGAGACATTCTTTCGGTAATGAGTGCTGAAAACTGGAAGGGGGAACACACATGTACAATACAAGAGACAAAGAAACGCATTAATTTAATACATTACTGTTATTACTAGTTTTGTTTTATAAAACTGAGACAGGTCATCTTAAGTAAAATTCTTTCCTTTGTGGAATGGTAGAATTGAGTACATTCCAACTGAAAATTAAGCCTAACCTGAAGTTATGCTTTTATTAAGCTCGCGTTGCACCGGTTCCTCGTGTCATTCCAGTTTGATGTCATCAAGCTAAATACCCCTTCTGCGTTCTGTTTGAACAGGAGACGCTAAGAATTTCACTAATAAGTAATGCTAGATTTTTACTTTCTCTACTACGTATAGTAAGTAGGGGAAGTATTGCATTGCACCCAAAAATTCGATACCGAGATTTCACCGGAAATACGAGCTTTGGGAAACATGTTTCTGTTCGTGTGTCTGTGTCTGTCTGTGAACAGCATAAATCAGAAACGAACAGTCGGATAAACACCAAACTTGGTATTTAGGTTCAATATCTTCCAGAGATGCGACACGAAGGTTTTCAAGAAAATCCCCCTACCTCAGATTACCCTTTACATGGAACATTTTTCGAAAATTTTAATTTTCTAAAAAGTGGCTCTATCGATTTTGATTAAAATATCATATCTAAGATACTTTCATGACAAATAAAATGTATATTTTGTATTTTCTGTAAATGCTTCCAAAAGTATTCTTCATTGTAAATGACTTTTGCATAACTGGTAAACCATTAGAGATAGACAAAATTTTTATACAAAAAATGTAGATCGCGTTAAAATACACAATTTATGTCATACATTTATTGTGTTGAGTGAACCATTTTCGAGATATTGCTTGTTATTTCTTTAAATTTTCCAATACTTATACTTTTTCTCAAATGGGAATTCGTTATTAACTTTTTTTTGTCCTGGTAATGCAAAGAGAATGGAATACTCCACATAGCAACCACATCTCGATATGTCAATTAACATGAAGTAGATGGGGAATAAGCGTTTGTAAATTTAGTTTGTACAGGAGTAGAGAAAGTCATGTGAGTGTAACACATCAGATTTTTTTCTACACGAAAACGCCGAGAAAGTTTCCGCAGCACAAGAACTAGGTTCTTCTACAGCATAACCTTTGGTTTTTAGAGCTTGACAAATGATTTCAAAGCAAAGTTAACCAAGAATACTCTGCAAGAAGACCAATTGGGTGCACATTTTTAAAATACGAATTATTAACGTTATCTTCTCATTAATGTAATGCATCTGTAAAATCTGTATAATCACAATTTGTAAGATTCTTATTAAAATTTGCCAGTTTATTACATTTCAAAATTCTAGCTTATATATATAATCATATTCTAAATGGTAATTTTTTATTGTTTAAATTAATTATTCAAATAAGAATGCTCCACAGGATACATTTTTGAAGATATTCACATTAAAATTTCAGCTTTTACAGTTAATAAGTTTACAGAAATATCTATCGCATCAGATTTTTTATATTAATCCCCATTTATTCCACTATTACTTTTTTACTTTCCCAAATTCTTGATTTGTCAAAAATTAATAACTTATTTTTCAAAATTGAGATATGTTTTATGTAAGTATATGGCTATTTTTCTTAACGTTCTCTCGAGAGGTAGTAGACAAATTGCGTAAGAAATTAGTAAAAAATTGCTGTGCACATTTTGAGTACGGAATGGTGCTGAAAAAATTTGCGAGGAAAACGATTAAAATTTGGGCGTGCTCATTAATAAGCATGCGCCTGTTCATGTATAGCATCAGTTAATTGTAGGTTAAGTGCACTAACTGGAAAAAATTGTATGTTTTCTTAAAGTTTAGAATTCATATTATCTTATTATGAAAGATTTATTGGATTTTGTTTTTCACATATTTTTGTCAAATTTAACAGTTGGTTACCCTAATATTTTAAGTTCTTAATACATTTTATTAGAACATTTTGTATTACTAAAATTTATAATACTTGTCTAGTATCCCTAGTCACCTTTTGGTTACATACCTTAATAGCAGCAGTAGGACCAGTACTAGAAGTGAGCCTAAGGAAATCTTTTGTGCTTAGGCCCCTCACCCCTGGGAAGGAGGTGTGATGGGAGAGGAGAGAGAGAGTGGTCGTATCAGGAGGCCCGACAGAGCAGAGGGCAGGGTCCCTACATTTGCCAAGTTGAAACTTCCCGGTGACATCTGATACAACCGGCAGGCTTGCACATTCCATTTGGAGGTGGACGGGGGGGACCGCACCCATTCCGGGGCACGAAGTGTTACACGAGCATTGTTTTCGCCTCTCATGAACGCCGAGACTCCCGCCGACGTGATGAAAGTGAAGTGAAGTGAGAAAGGAGGTGACATGGAGCGACAGGAAATTAAGGGGATGTAATTAACCTTTCCAGCATTCCTAGCGAACCGCAAGCCCCCGGAAATGTCCATGGGTCAGGAAAGTCGGCCGCGGGAATCGAACCCACAATTTCCCTCGCTCGGTTACCTTAATAGTAAGTGATCCTTATGATTTTACATCAAAATATCACTGCGCTTATTTTATTTTTTGGAACACTGATAAACAATTCAGTGATTTACGTGCACAAACTTTAGTCAGAAGATTATTCCGAAATGAACAGCTGTAACAACTAGAATGTAAATCACTTTAGGCCGGTTTTGCTGCTGAATAACAAGATATTTTATTTCTTTCACTGAGCATTTTTTAATCGAAAGGATGATCCATGCATTCAGGCCAATGACGCTCAAATCATTTTAGAATAAAACTAAACACGTTTATAAACTAAATTCTACCGAACCTTCTGGTTCATGTTGCGGTGAAACGTATTGTGTGGTGAGTCAAGCTTAGTTATATTTAATTGACGGGTTTACCGCGTCAATAATCTATCAACAGCAACTACTAATTAATGTCACGGTGGAAGGGAAGAAAACGTCGCTAAGTGGATGGATTTGCGAATAACCCCTCGGGTTAGACAATATTGATTAAATTCATAATAAACAACCTTGCGAAAATGGGATAATATGATTAGCGATGAATTTACTTTGCTTGCTCCGAACGAGATGGTTCCGTGGTAACTGCAAGGTTTGCATGCAGCAAACCTGGGCTCGATTCCTGGGCCCAGTTACTCTGACCATGGGTTTTTTTATGCTTTATCTTGGTTGACAAGGCGAATGATGGGGTGGTTTCTCTTTCACCAAGAATTTCCTTACCCTCATTTCACTTCTTTCATATTTTGGGTGGGCTTAGGGGCTATGCATACGGCTATCATATTGGATTCTTAAAAAAAGACGGCAACCTAGTGACGATGGTTATGTTACCTGGTCATTATTGCATTATTAATTACATTGATATAAAATAGTTTTGTACAAGGTTTCAATCTTATTACCCATACCTGATGTATTTATATCTATAATTTTATTATGACATAACGAAAGGAAAACACTGATGTGTTGCACTCGAATGACTTTCCCTACTTCTGTACAAACTATTTTTACAAACGCTTGTTCTAGCGTTAGTCAAATCTTTTAAGAGCTGGTTGCTATGTGGAGCATTCCATTCTCTTTGCATGTCCAGGACATATATATATATATATATATATATATATATATATATATATATATATATATATATATATAAAGAGACGAATAACGAATATTCGAATACCCATTTGAGAAAAAAAAAATATAGGCCCTGGAAAATACAAACAAATAATAAGGAATATCTCGGAAATAGTTCATTCAACACAAAAAATGTATATGACATAAATTATGTGTTTTAACGAAATTTATATTTTTTGTGTAGTAAAATTTTCTCTCTTACGGTTTAGCAGTTATGCAAAAGCCATTCAGAAAGAAGCCAACTTTTGGGGACATTCCCAGAAAGTTCAAGATATACATTTCATTTCTCATGAAAATAATTTTAAAATATCATATTTTAGTCAAAATTGTTACGAGCATATTTGGGGAAAACAGCATTTTCAAAAAAATGCATCATGTTAAGGGTAGTCTCAAGTGGGGGGGATTTTCTTGAAAATCTTCGTGTCGCATCTTTGAAAGATTCAACCTAAATACCAAGTTTGGTATTTATCCGACTTTTCGTTTTTGGGTTGTGCTATTCACAGACCCACAGACACACACGGAACTTTTCCTAAAAGTGCATATTTTGGATTCAGTGGGCCTCAAAATATGTATTTTCGGTTAAATATTGGTATCGATTTTTTTATTGGAATGCAATACTCCCTCTACTTGTTATATGTACGAGGTATGAGCAAAAAGTTTCCGGAATGACGTCATAAATACTACACAACAGTTTGTTTTTTCTAATCCGCACTGTCACCCTCGAAGTAGTCTCCCTGGGAGTTGATACACTTGTTCCAGCGCTTCTGCCACTGCTGGAAGCACCCTGGAAGCCCTCTTCTTTCAACATGTTCAGAGCCTTCTGCTATTCGCGATGGATGACATCAATGTCCTCAAAACGGTGTCCTGGAGCCACATTTTAAGTCGCGAGGAAAGAAAAATGTCCGCTGGTGCGAAATCTGGAGAATAGGCGGGATGGGGAACAGTATTCATCCCATTTTTATCCAAAAATTGGCGAACAGAAAGGGCTTTGTGCGCGGGCGCATTGTCATGTTGCAGGAACCAGTCACCACTCCTCCATTTCTCAGGCTGTTTGCGTCGCACATTCTCCCTTAGTCTTTGTAGCACTTGTTTGTAGAACACTTGATTCACTGTTTGACCCTGTGGCACAAATTCCTTATATACAATGCCTTTAATGTCAAAAACACAATCATCTTTGACTTCACTTTGGCCCTTCCATTGTGAAGATTGTTGCTTCGATTCTGGATCGTACCCATAAATCCATGTTTCATCACCAGTAATAATTTTCTCCATAAACTGTGGGTCATTTTGTAGCTGTTCTTGAAGATCTGTGCAGGCAATCACACGGCTTTCCTTTTGGTCATTTGAAAGCAGGCGGGGCACGAACTTGGCGGCAATTCTTCTCATGTCCAAATTGTCTTTCAAAATGATTTGAACACTTCCAAAGGAGAGTCCTAATGAGTCAGAAAGTTCATTTATTGTAATGCACTTATCATTTAAGACCATTTCCCTCACCTGATTGATATTTTCATGAGTTTTGCTGGGACAGGTTCGCCCCGAATGATCTGCATCTTTAACTGATGTCAAACCACTTTTAAATTTCGAAAACCACTCAAATGCTTGGGTTTTGCCCATAACGTCCTCCCAATAAGCTGTTCTTAACGTTTCATAGGCTTCTGTTGCAGGTTTACCGAGTTTAAAGCAAAATTTGATGTTTGTTCTTTGTTCTTCGTAATCTGACATTTTTGCTACGCGGAAAAATCGCAGCACGTGCAAAACACGTGTTCACTTCAGAGTGTCTCCCTCGACACTTCGTGGTCATAGGAAGTCACGTGACCTCTCATTTTTATCGGGAAGGAACGCTGCATGTACAATCTGGGTAAGAACTACAGAAATCTCAGCGTCAGCATTGTTGCGAAGCCATTCCGGAAACTTTTTGATCGCACCTCGTATTAGAGAAAGTAAAGCACACAAATTTTACTTTAAGAAAAAAAGTTTTGCAGGTATTAAAAAAGATGGTACTAACAGATAATGGTAACAATTTATTAGGAGTATGAAAATGAATACTTTCAGTTGCTAGTCGCCTTTTGTTGTACTTTCTGCTTCATTTTGATTTGCCCATATATATTCCACTATAGATGCGATTTTTATCAGCATGTGTTGGCGGCTTTTAGGTAGGAATGAAAATTCTTGCAGAAAATGTGTCTGAAAGTATACTGGACAAGATGTATGCTGCTGATAAGACCCCACAACCGATTGTTTTTTTTTCTTTTCTTTGGAGCACTGACTATACATTAACTCGTTCTGCGTTTGCGTTGTAGAGTAAGTATGTGGCAAAAATGTTACACTATCTTCAAAATGTCAGAGGAATAGTCACTACATTTTGATTTCTCAAAATATTTTGTGTATTTCTGGTGCCTGGTAAAATTTTGGAGTCGTCATTTTCTTGCACCGGCTCCATCAATTTCCTCAGATTGCAGGCCGGTCAAAGCATTAACCTCATATCTTCTTCAGCTAGAAATTTGACATTTTTTTCAATGTTATTCCATTTAGGTACATATTTCTCTAAAACAGATCCATAAAGAACAACACAATTCTTCTCTCGCGTGCTGAATTTTATTTAAATTGAGTTATATTTATGGACGCTCTTTATCTGCTATGGTTTCCCTATATTGGGCATGCAAGATCGTAAAGATCGTTTTACGCTTGAAAAAAACCATCGCCCTCCGCCAGGTATGAAACCGCGATCTTGGGAACTAGAGTCTAGCCTGGCACTCCTAGACCCGGAAGACGGTGTCTGCGAGTGTATTCTTGTAATGTTTGTGTATTTGTGTTTACTTCACGCGTTGAAGCCATCTTGTGACGTCATTCATTTGTTCGGTTTGTAGCTCCATCTGGTGTTAGCAATTTGCGGCAGTATTAGTTTTTTGTTTGAAAGAATTTTACTTTTATTTTTTATTTAATTCTGTTTCGCTGTCCTCCGGCTAGCTATTATCTTATTTTGGGTCGAGTACTTCTCTTTATACAGGTTGCGTAAACGGAAAGGAATCTTTTATCCAAATATAACACTGATGAAGACATTTGTTTTACACTTTTATTGTCGAACACGTTAACTATCACATTTATACATTGATCTTAACACTCGCCAAACTGAAACTGTTATAACAACTTCTTACTAATCACTTTTAATCCACGTACTTCAACCTTTTGTATAATTAACTTTACCATACTTGAGAATTTTCATAACTCTGTTACGCGTAACCTGCAAATTGATATCCGAAGTGTGCCGTACAAATACTTTCGACGAACTGATGTGAATGCGACGTGTAGTGTACAAAGAATTTTGATGAACTGACGGGGTCTACCTCTAACCTACTCTTTTTATACTCATACACTCCGATATGCCTAAAGATTATAACTGAACTGCAATTGGCTAATAAAACGCGCCAACATTAGCGTCTATTTTTATATCCAATGAAAATTATGAATACATATGCTCTAGGGAAATGTTCCAGAATATTCTAAAAGAAAAACGCGCCAATATTACGTAACTTCCTCGTTTCCAATAATGATAAACAGCTCACCCCCTCGCTGCATTATTGCACGCTATTATTGTCAGTTTCAGTAAGGCAGTATAAACTTACTTCTCAACAATAATTACAATCAATAAACATCTCAAATCAATGTCACATAATAATGCATATTCATACTACAATCATTATTTACATTTAAGTAATTTGTGATACAAATTACTGCATCATGTCGCATATTGAGGTACTGTACACAATTGTTCGAAACAATAAATCTGCCTACTGGAATTTTACGGAATTCCTTGAATAATGCCAGAACTGAAACTTGGGGAGAATATTAATAATTAATTTTTAAGGAAGGTGAAGATATAAACAAGCCAAGGTCCCGGATATTTTAACATTTTGTTTTAAAAATCTGCTCGGACAGAAAATTTAGACCCTGAAAAGAGGGCATGCCCATGGAAAATCAGACATATGGTAGCCCTAGCTGTGCAGTGTCTGTCGGTGTCGGGCAGATGGCGCTGATGCTTGCTTGTTGAAAAGCTCTTCTTGGCCCTAACAGATGACAGCCTTTTCTTAGCCCCCTCAGGTGAGTAGAATACTCCCGGGTCCTCCAAAGGGAAGCCTTCTGTGATGAGGCAGTATTTTTAACGCTTAAATAATATTAGTCTAATTATATAATATATAAATTCAATAACACCCCGTCCTAAAGCAATATGTGTATAATATATAAAATGTATGTAACAGTCATTGTGTTATGTTTATATTATTGTGTACATGTATAATAATTTTATGTGAATATATTACGTAATTTAATAATGTAGGAGCTGTGAGAATAGAAGCTGAAGATTGCTAACAATGAGGTAACCTTGAGGCAATAATGAAAGTTTAATAATGCTACTAGTAATTCTTGGAACAATAATGCAATATTTAAAACAGTTTATAAATAGCCAACGAAAAACTAGAAAAGCTGAAAGTTAAATAAAAGTATTCTATTGGAGTAGGATTAGCCAATCAGAGACTTGAAATAGAGAAATTTAGAAATTTAAGCGGTAAACACCAGTCGCTAGTAGACAGCGTTCTCAACCGGACGCTAGAAGGCAACGTACCTGAGCAGTTCATTCGCTCGGTACGTATCCAATGTAAGACGAAAATACATTACGGCGAGAATTTTATAAAGTTTATTTGTTAAAAAAGTGCAAGTATTTAATAAACAATCTCACAGCTCCCTATATAAGGGAAGTGTTATTTAATCGTGTGGAGGATTAATAAAAGGAGTGAAGTAAAAATTATAATTTGTGTAAGCCTACACTCTTTAGCCGCATCACCACTGCTAAGAGATACATGTTTCTACAAATTACTACTGACGCAGCCGAATTATTTTGGAGATATTGCTTGTTATTCCCTTAAATTTTTCAAGGCTTATTTTCTCAAATGGGAATCATTATTCATTTTTTTTGTCTTGGATATGGAAAGAGTATTAATCTGTGGCAAAGAGAATGGTGCTACACATAGCAACCAGCTATTAAGAGATATGTCTACTTATACTGCCCTTGCAAATACAAAACAAGGGGAACATAGTACGCCTTAAGCGATAGTCAAATATTTTTAGAACTGGGCGCTATGTGTAAAATGTAATTCTCTTTGCATGTCAAAAGATCGTTTCTACAAATGTTTATATCGATTAATATGAAATAGTTTTTACAAGAGTAGAGAAAGTCATGTGAGTGTAACACATCAGATTTGTTTCAGTAAAATTCGCTCCTAACTCCCAGGGCACCAGCCAGTTGATACACATAAAGCAAGGTAAGCGTTTGTGGACGATATTTAAGCAAATTTGAATGTGAGTTAATGGAAGTTCTCCCACCTTTTGTATCAAGCAACCCAGACAGGATTTGTTTCCTTTTATATTATTTCATTTTGCATTGTTGATTACATTCATTCATTGTTCATCCTCACCTTATGTGGGAATTACACCCCCAAGACTTACAGGAGGGTGCCTGGGGTCAGAGGCCCGTCGGGGAGCAGACACACTCATGGAGCAGACAGAATTTCCAGGATGAGTGATCAGCCCGATGGCTGGTATGGGATGAAGGAAGTAGAAGGAAACGAGATGACGGTGAAATGGATGAAAGAAAAGGTGATGATTGAGCAGTTGGTGGAATGAATGGCGGGGGAAACCGGAGAACCCGGAGAAAACCCGTCCAGACGCCGCTTCGTCCACCAAAATCCCACATGCGGTTCCCTGGGATTGAACCCGGGCCGCCTCGATGAGAGGCGAGCGATCTAACCACTCGGCTAAGGCTCCGCCGCATTTACGAATTTAATTATAATACTTTTAATATTAAGACTCATTCCCAACTCCATATGTAGGTATTTTTTCTTTCTACATAAAAGGATAATTCGATATAGAGATTTTATCAGAAATAACGATTTTGAGGTCCCCTGAGCCTTCCAAAAATGCAACTCTTAAGCATAGTTTTGTGTGTGTAAACAACATAATTCAAAAAGAAGAGTATTATAAATATAACATTTAATACTTAATTCAGGCAAGGAAAATATTTTCATAGAATTCCTCCACCCAAAAGAACCTTTTACTTGGAAACATTTTATAATTGTTACAGTGTATTGCTAAGGTACCGTATTTTGTTTCTCATAAGATTATGTTAAGAATAAGGAATATCTACGCTGGCATTTAACAACGATCTTTATAAGCATTTAAATGTTATCTCTGTTTGTTAAATACTCTTGCATACCTGCGATAAAACGTGTACTGAAGGCTTTTCCGACAACATTTATCGCGATTAATAGTAGGTAGATAAGAAAACAGGCTTTTTTAATTAAATAGTAGAACAGATGTAAATAAATGATAGTGGGCAAAAGGAGTATGATTATAACACGATATTTTTCATTCCTTTTGTTCGATCAGGGAGGCTCTAAACGCATGTTTGCTGGGAAATACGACTATGAATTTTTGGGAAGTGCAATACTCTCTCCTCCTCAGGTAAGTGGCACAGAAAGTAAAAATCTGATGTGATACATTTCCATGATTTTCTCTGCCCTCTGTCTTTATTAGTGGGTATACGAACTATTCTTACTCAAGCTTATGTTTCTATCTACTACATTTAATACAAATAACCTTTGCAAAAGTACCTAAATTCACATTTCGTTATAAATACAAAGAGAACAGCTACAGTCAAATGTTTAAGAACTGGACGCTATATGCGGACCATAAAATTTCATACTGTTTCCATGGAATCGCGAGAAACAGCTGAAAATTGACGGGACTTTAAAAGAATGACTAGTATTGAACCTTTAATAACGAATATCTCAGAAACGGCTTATGCTACAAAAAACTTATTTTAAGTAAATTGTGTGTTTTAAAGATATCTACCTTTTTGTGGTACGTTTTTGTCTATCATTTAACGTTTACAAGTTATAAAAGTTTATACAAAATTGCTTCCGATCGAAGAGGACTGCCTAGGCTATTCCCAGAAAAGTCAGGATATACTTTTTATTTCTCATGTAAGTATATTTCGTATATGATAGTTTAATTCTAAATCTTAGAGCCATTTTGTAGAAAATCAAATTTTCGAAAAATGTTCATATAAGGGGTAGTTAGGAGTGGGGGATTTTCTTGAAAATCTTTGAGTTGCATCCTTGGAAGATACTTAAATCAGATACCAAGTTTGGCATTTATCCACCTTTTCATTTTTTAGTTATACTTTTCACAGACACACACAGACATCTTTCCAAAACTGCTTTATTTGGATTCAGGACACCTCAAAACATGTATTTCCGCTGACATCTCGGTATCGAAAGTTTTAGTGGAATCCAATACTTCTATTACGCAGTAGAGAAAGTAAAAATTCAAAGCTCCAGCTTACAGAAAATTCTAATAGCTTTGCGGACCTCCAGAGGATATCGTTTCATTATTATTTTCTATTCTCAAATTCGATTTTTATTTGAGACTCAAGTTCTACCTCTATGGCACGATCCAGATGTTTTCTTCTTTCTCTTTCAACCGGAGTAATTCATTACATCTCCTATCTGTGTACAGAGGGAAGTTGTTGAGAGATTTAGCTAACGCACTGAACAGGAAAAACAAACCAGAGTGCGTGACCTGCACCCTAACATTGTCATGTTCACCAGCGAACAGCAAACGGCAATTATTTCTGGTACTGTCTCTCGCATCCCTTCACTGTGAGCTCCGGGGATAGCAAATTGAAGACATTCAGCATGGTGTTATCAGCAAAAACCGTGCTGACAGTACATGTAGAAGTAAGGTTGCAGCAGATAGAGAACAACTGCATCTAATAATTATTTTAAAGGCTTTCAGGAGACCAGAAATGAGACATTCTTCTATTAGTTTTACTGGAAATTATCCAGGGGATACTGTGGCAGATCATTAAAACAAATGAAAACAAATTAAGTTAGCATAAATTGTTTTAAGTGAAAACAAACAGTATTTTTATTCCTGCTTTTCTGCTCCTGATTCTCCATTTTACGTTAATATAAACTGCCTAGTTCGTCTTACATATGAAAGAAAAATGATGGAAAGGAAGTAATAGTAAGTGAGGTCAATTACCGTAGAGCCATCTTGCTCAGTAACCCTGAGGTCGCGGGTTCAATCCCGCAGAAGGCGATGAATTTTTTTCGGGCGTAAAACTCCTTAGCATGGCTTCCTTTGGAGGATAAGTAAAGCCTGTGATCCCGTGTCGTAGATTTACGACACGTTAAAGAATCTCAAGCTTGATAAAGATGTCTGTGAGCAAAATTTCCTGTCCCCCACGCCCAATATAGAATAGGACGCTAAGAACCATAGCAGTTAAAGATCATCCATAAATAAAAGTCAATTTCGGATCAGAAAATTAACAAGTGAGTATTAAGGGATTGAAAACTGAACTAGTTAATGATTTGTTATTTAATAATATACTTAAGCAATGTATGTGCGATTAGAGGGTGTAAATATAGAATACCAGATATAAATGTTAAATGGCTAGAGAAAATATATAACACAGTAGCTGTTATATGGAAGTGAAATATGGGGAGTTGAAGGAGACTGGGAAGTGATAGATATGGTACATAGGAGTTTTTGTAGAGAAATTGTAGGCTTGCCAAATGCCACAGTAAAGCAATTCGCTCTAATTGAAATGCAAAGAGTAGGGAGAAAAGGTGTAATAATGGAGAGAGCTCTTATTATTGGTATAGACTATTACATTTAGAAGAGAAAAACTTGTTGAAGCAGTGTCTTGAATTTCAAGAAAGAGCTTAAATAAAAATGGGTGGAGTTATAGTATACAAACTAACTTGGAAAACAGTGGTTCGGGAGAAATTTGGAGAAGGAAGGAAAATAATGTTAAGGGTTTTTGGAAAGAAGCTAGGAGGAGGTTTGAAGATATAGAGATACAAAATGCATTTAGTAACATTGGGAAGAAAAGTTCCTTGGAATCATATATACTAATAAAAAATGTATGGGCTAGAGATCAGTATGTGGATAACTCAAATAAGGAACAAAGAGAGAGTATAGCCTGGGTACGAGCAGGTGTATGGAGACTAATAGGAATAAGAAATGGGTTCCCACAGAAGCAGTGTCCAGTATGTGGGGAGAGAGAAGATTTAGAACATATCGTTTTTTATTGTAAAGGTACACAGCATTGGAGAAAGCAAGCTATAAATGGGAAATGGTTAAAACCGGACAGGAAAGTAGCCTTAAGCAAGATTTTTAACAAGGATAATAAAAAGGTAGGAGATTACCAAAGTAAAAAAGAAATGGTTATGGACAATTAAAAGAAATGTGAATTAATTTCATCATGAGATGTTAAGATATGTAATTATATTATATTATTATAAAATTAGTATTATATGATTATCATTTTGGTATTGCTACTATTATCATTGTTTATATTTATGTTGGGCTGATGTAGAGCCATATTCTAAGGAAGATTGCTAACATAAATAAATAAAATACATAAAAATAATTTAGTAATATGACAAAGTAAATCAAATTTTATTAATAATTTGCTATTGTGTGTTTAATTCCGTTCTAGCATGTAAATGAGCTTATACGGTGATAGAGGGACAATGTAAACACCTTAAATCCCATATATAAGTGCCACTACGTAAACCAAATAATCTGGCAGTGAGCAATTAAAGCTTGTTAGTAGATGTATATGCTTGCAAAGTATCTCATATCTATAAATATGTAATAATTAATAACTATCTTGTTTCACGCGACATTCTAAACCAATATGTCATATTTTGTTTATATGAGTAACACATAAGAAACAATCAAATATTTTTGCAAGCGAAGAGCAACGCCATGAATACATATGTCAGTCTGTAATAATCCTGGACTCACGTCCATTCTGGTAATAATTACTTTATCACAGCACAGTAGGTGGAGAAGGTATTGCATTCCAATCAAAAATTAGATACCGAGATTTCACCGGAAATATGTTTTGACGCCCCTGAATCCGAAAAAGCATTTTTTAGAAAAACGTCTATATGTATGTGTGTGAACTCAAAGAAGAGAAGTCGGATAAACACCACAATTGGTATTTAAGTTAGAGTATTTTAAGGATGCGACATGAAAATTTTTAAGAGAATCTCTCCACCCCAAGCTAACTTTACACACAACATTTTTAGAACTTTTTGATTTTCTAAAAAAATGCCTCTTAACGATTTTGATTAAAATACCATATATTAAAGCTGTTTATATGACAAATAAAATGTAAATCATGAAGTTTCTGGGAATAGTCTGTGAGGTCCTCTCATTCGGAAGGAATTTTGTATAACCTTGTATAACTTGTAAATGTTCAGCGGTAGGCGAAAACGTACTGCACAAGAAATGTAGATCTCTTTAAAACACAAAATGTATTTTAGATAATTTTTTGTTCCATAGGCCTTTTCTGAGATATCCGTTATTAATGGTTCCAATTGTTCATTACTGGGCCATTCTCTTGAAATCCTGTCAACATTCAGTTGTTCCTCGCGATTGCATGGAAACAGTATGGAATTTAAGGCCGGTATATAGCCTCCAGTTCTTAAACATTTGACTATCGCTGTTCTCTTTGTATCTATAACGAAACGTATAATGTAACTATCTCTGCAAAGGTTTATTTGGATTAAAAAGTAGTAGATAGAAATACAAGCTTTAGTAAGAACTTCAAAACCTAATTCAGAGATCAAAACGTCATAATTAAGTAAAATAAAATTTAGGACAATCTGTTGATTCTCAGGTATGCCTATTTAAAAAACTAAATAATATAGTAACGACTAACCTAAGGCAGCAAAATACAACCATAATACTGTTTTCATAAATAAAACCTTTCAGTACACAATTTATAATTCTTCCAATTGTGGCAATATATGCAGGTTCACTACATTCACCATTAATAAAAACGCTCTATTTCCAGGGACATGACCTGTCTAGAGTTCCAAGAATAAATTTGAAGCATTTACCTGTCCTCGAATATGATTAGGCCAGCGGGTAAGAGAAGGAGGGGACGCAAATTTCTCTTCAATTTCTCCCCTCTTCGTTCTATTCCATTGCCATTTCTGCAGTTGCACGCCCTATAAACTACTTATTTACTCTTCGTAAAATAATAAATGTTTATCACCTTCAGCACAGTTGTTTGTGAGGATGCACACTCTCTTGGAATATAAGTACTTACATTTGAATTTGCTGTAGCGTAAATACTTTTGAAGTTTATATAAAATTAAATAATTGCAAATATTACAGTTTCGCAAACAAACCATTGCTAAAGGAAAGAAACCGGTATAAGCGGAGTATTAAATACACAACTTTTGTGGAAATGTCAAAGTTTGTTGTCGAGGTTAGAGTTAAACCCAAATACTTCTCTAATAAAACTGTTCGCTTTGATGTCAACCAAACAAAACTTCATGTTGCTTCATGTTGTTTTACACATGTATGTACTACAAGTATGCAGCCACGGAACAAAGGAAAGCGCGTCACTGTGAAGTACGTCCAGTCAAAGTGCAGAAAGTAACATTTGAATAAACCAATGAACTGATTTAATTAGATTGACTATGAAACGCATGTAGGAATCGTCAACAGAATGGGTGAAATTAGTTCGCAATACAGATCATACTTAATGCAACCGCAAAAGAGGAGAATTGACTTTAGAGGGAATTACTGGGTAGTTTTGCAAATTTAGTAGATTTTTCTCGGGCGCTTGTTTTAATAGCACAAAATATTGTAGCATATATTATATACAGCTGCATACTTACAAACTTTCTGAAATTGAAACCCGTAAAACCTTCCCTCGTACAGCAAAGGTAATAATTTTGTAAAGATATGAAATTTACAATGTATAAAATTTTCAGTGCAGTAGATGTACGAAAATTACATGTAAAATAAATGGAAATTCCATTTTATACGACTCCTTGAGGACCTGAAAGCACTGCTTCTTTCTGTCATACATGCTGAAATACTTTCTTGTACAAAGAGCGTCAAAGAAAATTTCAGTGCACCTCGCGTCTATATCAAATTTTTTATTGTTGTACGTGGCCTTGCGAAGCCATGACCATTTCATTGCTCGCTTTAGCCATGGTGCACGGTGCGCTACTCGTTCTGCTAAATAGTTACACCAATAACCACAACAAAGGTTACAAAATGCCGTAGAAATGAAATATATGTTTACGCTCTCGATCGTATTGGCTAAAAGAGAAAGAGGTAGAGTGAGTGCATTCAGTTTGTCATACAGACCTCTTGGTACCCATACCTTAGCGGCTAGTGCAGGACCGCTTTTGAAAGGGTTAAAAGCTAAGGGGAAAACTTGATGGGCGCCTAGGTTAGCGAAATGTGGAATGTGTAGTGTGAGAAGATTTTCAAGAGGTGCAAATTAAAGCTTGAACTATATTCATTAAATGCATAGGAAGGAAACACTTTTTAACAAACAATAAACAGAACTGTATACTCACAAAAATATGAATGTTTGTTGCTGCATAGAAGCAAACATAACTAAATAATAAATAAATAAATCAGCATGTTTTCCCTCTAATTCAAACCATAATTGGTTAATATGCCTTTACTAACATATTTATTTTCATAGGACTACAACAGAATTATAGACAAAATATAACCAAATTTTTTGTCATAATATGTATGTCATATTCGGTACACCATATACAAATTTATCTCCAGTATCTAAACATTATCAGTCTATTATAACAAAACAGTAATTTGCATTTAGTAAACGAATATCATCACTTGCGAATGTTTTACGGGAGTGCCCACTTTCTGACGAATATGGAGACCGTCTTTCCCACTTTTCTGGAATATTTTTATCCAGTAATTTACTCTAAAACACTTTTATGTACTGCCGTTGCAATTGCTGTAACAGTGCGACCAGTTTCCTACATACCCGCGATAGGTTCACGTGTAATTTCGCTAGTATACGGCATGACTGGTTCTGAGACAATAAACATGTTTTTCTTTCAGTAACACCAGAAAAGAAAAGGTATCAAGCTCCTCTCTTTTCCCCCTTATTGCCGTATTATCAAGCCACCACGCTTTGTGATAGGTAAAGTGAAGGACACGCCTCAAAAGACCCCAGAAAACGCTACAAAATCCGCCGAAGGGTTCCTTTGGCGCTCTGTGTACCACAGATAATGTTAAACAGTAGCAAATAACACCAGTTCCTGGATTAAACACAGATTTATAGTACATATTTTACGTTTCATAACATGAACTATACCAAATCATGTCACTTATACCCCACAGCCATAGAATGCAAATAAGATAAATAATTTACCAGGCAGAGTTGATTTGTAATTCACAACATCCATTAATAATTGTTCATGTCCGTTTTCTGTTCATCGGTTGCTGCTTTTATCACTAATGGTCCAATCAAATTTTAAATTCCACAAAACAAAGTACGCACGCCTTGCATTTTGTTGCATCCGAGTAGAGGGGCAACATCATGAAGGATAGACGCACAGATAAGCGCTGGCCTATCACAGTAGCACATTTAGGCTGTAATCCTGCTACCATAAAAATTACAATGTAATGCAAGAGAAACTAATGTTTTGCCATATCCGTGATGAAAATCTGAAGTACTTTGAATCATACCAAAAAGGGCAAGCACTTCCGTAAAGTCGAAAAATCTCCATTTCCATACATTTTACGGGAAAATCGTAAATGTTGGCAAGTATGAAACTGTATCTGAAACGATGGCAAAAACGGAAGCAGTAAAATGACACTCACAAGAGAATAAAAGCAAAATCTGATATGTTACTTTCACATGACTTTCTCTACTCTTGTACAAATTATTTTTACGAACGTATTCTCCATATATTTCATGTTAATCGAGATATTGGGATATTAATCTTATTGCTAATTTTCTTGTAGATGCAAGGGGAATTGGTAGGCTTTAAGCGATAGTCAAATGTTTTAAGATCTGGTTGCTATGTGGAGTATTCCATTCTCTTTGCATTACCAGGACCAAAAAAAAATGAATAACGAATTCCCATTTGAGAAAAAGTTGAGGCAGTATTTTATATTACAACACTGTGAATGCCAAAGTGGTTGAAGTGTAAATTAGCATTATTGTATTACAATGATTTGACATGTTTGTTAATTATAAGCATTGTTAGGAAATAAGTTTACACGGCCTCATTGAAACTGACAATAGGAGCGGGTAATAATGTAGCGAGGGGGTGAGTTGTTCATCAATTAGAAGAGGCAAACAAATGACGTCAGAGTAGCGTGCCTTTCTTTAGAAATGGAGGGAATATCTTTCCTAGAGCATATGTGTTCGTAATTTTGATTGGATATAAAAATAGAGGCTAATGTTGCCGCGCTTTATTAACCAATAGCAGCTCTGTTATAATGTTTAGGCATATCAGGGTGAGGGAGTATAAATTCCGTGCCAGAGACAAGTATTGCTCAGTTCAACAGAATCATTCACGCGTTACACGTCGTACAGTTTAAGAGAATCATTCACGTGTTACATATCGCACAGTTCTACAGAATCATTCACAAGTTACACGTCGCTCAGTTCAACAGAATCATTCACGGGTGACACGTCGCACAGTTCTACAGAATCTCTCGCGTCGTAAAGCTAGTTATAAAATGTAAAATATAGGAATTAATAATGTTCGGCAAATAAGTGATTATAGTTACATTCGAAAATATAACTGTTTCAGACAGGCGTGTGTCAAGATTAAATATGTGAAATTAATGAAGTGTGACAGCAATAAAAGCGTAAAAACAAATTCTTTTATCAGTGTTATCTTTTAGTAACAACTCCTTTCCGTTTACACACCCTGTTTAAGAGATTTGCTCGACTGGGTATTAATAGCTAGCCGGAGGACAAAGAACTCAAAATTCAAAATAGTAAAACAATAACAGGCGCTCAGCAAGTAAGATAACACGAAAGATACCGCGACAAAGTATAAGTATTGGAAAATTTAAGGGAATAACAAGCAATATCTCAGAAATGGTTCACTCAACAAAAAAAGTATATGACATAAATTGTGTATTTTAACGCGATCTACATTTTTGTGTAGTAAAATTTTGTCTATCTTTTATGGTTTACCAGTTATGCAAAAGTCGTTCACAATGAAGAATACTTTTGGAGACATTCCCAGAAAACTCGAGATATACATTTTATTTTCATGAAAATATCTTAAACATATGATATTTTAATCAAAATCGTTAGAGCCATTTTTGAGAAAATTAAAATTTTCGAAAAATGTTCCATGTAAAGGGTAATCTGGAGTGGGGGGATTTCCTTGAAAACCTTCGTGTCGCATCTATGGAAGATACTGAACCTAAATACCAAGTTTGGTGTTTATACGACTGTTCGTTTCTGAGTTATGCTGTTCACACACACACACACACACACACACACACACACACACACACGCGCACGGACATGTTTCCAAAAATGCTTTTTTTGGATTCGGGGGGTCTCAAAACATGTATTTCTGGTTAAATCTCGGTATGGAATTTTTGGTGGAATACAATACTTACTTACTATACGTAGTAGAGAAAGTAAAAAACCATCTTGTTAAGCATGGTTTCGCAAATGAATCACTAACGAGGTGACTGCAAATGCACGGCTACGGTTCGTCACTGCGTGTATACATTGCACGCTCTGTTGTACGGACATGATGCAGGTACATATTTATGCAGGTTCGAAACACTATTTAAAGCCCCTTGTACATCATCAAACTTGTTTTTCAATTCAGGAGTTTACAAGAATTTACAAAAAAAAAAAAAGTTGTCTAATATATCTGAATACTCGACAAGATTGGACAAGACTTGACAATGTCATAAACGTGTATTTATGATTTTTACGTGTCTTTTTTGCCATATTTTGTCAAATCCCATCAGAACACACTGCTAATTTATCACGTGAAAAGCAATTTACCATTACCGTCACTGTGTAACTAGTTGCAATGAAACATTGTTCTTTACGTAATTACATTGCATTTTCACGTATTTCCTTGAAATAAGAATACGATTAAGGAATACAATGGAAATAACACGAATTGATAGGTTAACTACACTATATAAAATTGCATACTTCGGATATCTGCTGACAATTCACCCAGCTTAGAATTGGGCACTCCAAACTAACGCACTGTTATCTCCTCACTAAGGACCAACCTCCAAACTGTACCAGCTGTAACATTTGCTCTAACCATTCAGCACATCCTTATAGATTGTCCTCAGTATATAGATGTAGAAAAAAGCAGATCAAATCTTCCCAATTCACTTAACAGACCCAATATGCTCAAGAAGACGCTACAGTTTCTAATGGATACAAAACTCTGTGATTTACTGTAAATATTTACCTACTTCCATGTTTGTCCAATTGCAAATTAATGTGTACCATTATGTATGATATATATCATAATGTATTTTTATGAACAGGTTATGCTAAGGCCATGTAGTCAAACGACCTTAAATCAACCTTTAATTAAAGAAATTCTTCATATGTCCTCGCCTTCTTCACCTTCTTGTAGCCCACGGAGCCCACATGGCAGGCTTCCGTATAACCTAATCAGATTGCCCAGGTAGTCATTTTTGTTTAATTTTCACTTTCAACCATGTTGCAGATTTCGTGATGTACTGTAAGTACCTCGTTGCATTGGACAAAGCCATCAAATTATTATCAAATCTGGTCGTTTAGAGCATGTCCTTATTTGTTTTCAAGACTTGTAGTAATTTTAAACATATTGAAAGCAATTTGACAAGAAAAGCTGTGAAGTTGTGCCAACTCCTCGAAAGTCTTGTAAAGCAGTGAACACGAAGAAAATTTGATCGTGTACAAGGAGGTTAACTGGAAATTAAGTAACAGAGTGGTGTATTTATCGGTCGTCAACATCTTACATGTACAAACTGATGCATCACACGGGCCAGATTAATCATATATGCTTATATAATACACTGTAGTTCATATTTTTCAGACTATATACATCACACTGGACATTAAAGTTATTGGTATTTAAAAGAAATAAAAAAACAGATAAACTAACTAAACAATTACCATACAAAACATAAGAAGAAGAGAAAAAACTTGTTCACAAACACACGCTACTGTTTAAAAAACAAACAATAGCCGTTCTAAGACTCTAATCCTCACTCTACCATCCTTGACCCTCTTCCTTACACTCCGAATTGCTTCCCCCTACCAGCCAGCAAGGTCCAACAAGCTCAGGTCGAGCGAATCTGTGCTTTGACATTAAGAGCCCCTGATTTAAGTACTTCCTACTTTTACGTTAGAGGTTATCTTAATATGTATGACACTGCCGCTGAATTAAATGAAGAACGGTATCACTTCTACAATCCATTAGCGCGTTCGAAATAAGCCGGAGTTCCATGTTCCGGCTGGCTTTCAAATAAATGAACCGAATTTTGTTCACTTTGTATTGAACATGCAAAATGTTAACTTGTTAAATACGGTTATGTTAAAATCATTGTACACAAAGAAAGGAAAGTACCTTTTAAGGGAAGGTACACATAGCTGAAATTTATAAATCTTGCAATTTTTAAATTTTTATAAAAATTGTATCACATATTGCTCTATCACAATTATAAGCGTGTTTTAAATTTCATGCAGATATTTTTAATACTTCTGAGAAATTTTTTTTATGCTAATGAATCAAGTGTTCCACATCATGCAGGCATCGTAAGTTAAAATAAAAATAAAAATATTACCACATTAGTTAAATACACATATACAAAACAGTCATATAGAATTTTATTCACTCTGCTGGCTGTTTAAAAAACCGTTTAAACCTTTAAATGCAATTTGTTAAGCAATTTATCCTTAATCGTTGAATTAATTATGTCATATCTTGAGAAATTTTAAAGCGTAGTTAAGACATGCCAATTTAATTTCATTCTTTCTGAGTTTCTGCTGAGAATTTGAATATGATTCTTTAAAAACTACATCACGTCGAACATTTTTAATGAGCAAAAGTGTAAGAAAAATCAAAGGTGAGTAAAAGGCATTAGAGGTAAATGCAGGCAATTAGCGTGTGTTCTTTGACATTTAAATTGTCACGTGATGATGCGCTAACCCTTAAATTGGCAATGTATCCTATAAGATACATACACTTTTGAATTTCCCACCAAGGAGAATATGCATGGTAACTGGTAGTGCGCACAGTTCCTGGATAGGTGACACTCTAGAGCTACTGTCTAGATTTTCTGGCCTCTCTCTATGTGAGTCTTAACTATACAGTGAAGAATACCATACATGGTTGATGTATTTGAGACAACAAAATGGCTCAAATACATCAACCATGTATTTCCCAGGTAAGTAAATATATGTTTTTGGGGATAAATGTACCTGGAAATGCTTATATAAATTGTGAAATTACATTTGAATGTCCATTCCTTCATACAATACATTTGTATGTTGCTTTTATACGCATACAATAAATTATGTTGGTCTTATAAAACAGTGTATCCCTGGAGATACATTGCCAAGACCTCGGATGCTGATGATTTAGATAACCTCAAATTCTTTCTTTACACAATGTGTGTAGAAATACGCATTCATTACCGCTTTGCTTTGCTTACAGTCCCTTATAGTCATACATTTCTGTTTTAAAATTAATATTTTTCAAAAAAACTTCATGTCAAAGCAGAAAAAATGGTGCCTTTCGCATTGCTGCCCAAACCAGGAGCCAAGTCTGATATTGATGGCGACGACAGTGAGGGCTTAGCATTTTTTTATCCTCTAGTGGCTTATATTTGGAATTGGCTGTTTTTGAATCAGTTAGAGAAGAGATAGATAGCCAGGACGAAAGGACAAATAAGTGTCGCGTGTAGAAAGTGTAATGTAAGACTGTTTTATAGATAATCGCAATTGTTTCCTATCATATCATATTAAATATATAATATCAATGAGTATTTACTCACTGTGTGAATTTAGGTTATCTTTTTCACATTTTTTACACATATAAATACAATATAACGTTTATATTGCTTTGTTCATTGTCCTATTCTTGGCAATGTATCTTGTAGGATACAACTAAACATGAGTTACTAAAAAACGTAAAAAATTCTTTTGTATTTATGGCTTCTTTATCACCCTTTCTCTTTGTTTTAAATTCTTTTTCTTATTTTTTGTTATTTATTTAGTTTTGCGAAGTTAAGGGTTAAAGGCTCTGAGAGCAAAGATAACAGTATGAAATTGAGGCCAAAGGTACAATGTATTTATGGACATAAAATTAATTTTTGAATTTTTTAAAAAGGTCAACTTCCATATGTATACAATTACAACGCTAGTGGCTCATTTGAGAGCCCATGCTTAATAATAACTTTTGCATCTAGTGCCATGTGCATCTCGGTGTTTCAGTTCATGCCATCGCTTTGAAACAACCTGTACGAACATTACCAATGTTTCGAGTTTCTGTCGACAGAAATAGTTTTAAAAATGTTTTTAAATCCATCGCCCTAATTACACAAGACACAGCAGCAATTTTGGCTTTGTTTTACACAATGGGGAACTCAAATGAAACTATTTATTTGTAAACCGCAGTACAACTGGCATGGTCACCGCAACTGAAATGCTTAATACCAAAAGGGCATAACTCCTCAAAAATATTGCTTTTATTTGTTTTAGATTTTTTTGTAAATACAAGCATTAATTGTAACTAAAACAGATCGTCTTCAGTACAGCAGAGGCACAATACCTCGCTCTTTGCTACTCATCAATCGCCCCTGCTTTCTAGTTTCCGTTTATACTATACAACAGAGAAGCTAGCACTATAAGGCGTTCTTTACAAGGCACACGTTAAGCTTGGCAATGATGCCATACCTGTTCCATCTAATGAGTGTGTAGACTACACTATAATACAGCATTACATACAGGGTGGACCATTTAAGTTGAGACTATACAATAGCTCCAAAACTAAGCGTTGTAGAAAGAAATGGCTTTAATAAAATTCTTGACATTACGGGGAAAAATAAATGCCTTTAGTCGTTTTTTGTTTGGAGGTCAAATTAAATTGACCTTAAAATGACCACTACAACGTCCTACAAATAAAACACGACTAATGGCATTTACTTTCCCCCCATAATATCAAACAATCTTATTCAGGACATTTATTTCTACAACACTTAGTTTTGCAGATATTTTACAGTCTCAACTTAAATGGTCCACCCTGTATATATGACCTACAGGTATTAAAGTACTATTTTTAAACATCAGACAATAAAATTAGAGCTTTTAACAGAGCCACTCATACCAGAAATTGAAGATTATAACTCGGTGGTATAAAATCAACATACACTCCATTGTTACCATCCTTGTTTCTTGCGATGGAAATTATATACACATGTATGTATGTATTAAGTGAAGGCACAGTATCGATTAATGTAATGGTGGATTATTTGAATTTTATTACTCGGAAACAAATTAGGCAAAATAAGATGAAATTTTGCAAGCAGCGGGTGATAAGTTGGAACTGTTGGTAAAGAAGCCGAAGAAATATAATGGCATTGCATACAACAGATTTTTTCAAAGGTACAAGGTAATAAACGTAATGATTGTGTGATCATATTGTTACTACTGGTGTTATGAAGGTCAAACAATAACAAAGGCCAAACAACATACTAGAACACATATCCGAATGTATACGGCTATTTACACAAAACTTGTAGCTAAATACTTTATAATTTCATATTCAGGACTGTCTAGGAGATATTACATGACAACACATGTCAAAAGCGATTTCATTTAACTCGTAGGATTCTGTCGAGTCTCCGCAAACATTCCTACTCGCAAACTAAAACCTCGCTTTTAATACCTGTATCATAAGTAACTATTCTACCAGAAGGATTTCTATCAAATTAAAATAAAAGTTGCATTTAAAGGGACGTTTACATAAAAGGTATGGCGCACAATTTTTTAACGTTAGCCGAACCAAAGACTAGAGGTTGCATGGGCTGTCCAAAGGAGTTTTGGAATATCGAGAGTAGGCCTGACATCGATCAGGTCTCGAGGTATTGTTTCCCGTACGACCATGCGCACATCACTTCCGGTAATAGGCAGCGCGCAACTTCTTAAGTTAGAGTAGGCTACCCTCATGACAGCCGAAGCGCACTCGAGGAACCCAAGTGCTAGTCTCTTGTGTGGGACTTTTGTATGCGTAATTACAACGGCAACTTAAATTATGTGACCTAGTTTAAACAGAATTCAAGAAACAGCTCAAGTTAAAGGTGCTCCTTTTAAGCCTCGAGAAAAGGTCTCGTCCCCAGCAGTTAGTAAACTGTTTCGAATAATCTCAAACAACTCTGCGAAAAATAGTAATGGTTGAGATTAAATATGATATTACGCTTATTTACATAAACTATCTGTTTTATCAACAAGAGAAAGACAAATTTGTAAAAAAAATTACTAAATTTATTTTGCCAAAATACGAAAACATGAAAATACTTCCAAAATAAAAACACGTAAGTTAATCTCTAAATAACTTTGTTACAAATTCATTTCCAGTGTGTTTACTTAGCTATTTTGGAATAAAACTGTACTTTTGCCCATAAATTTTGTCCACAGATAGTAATACATTACTATATATTCTAACTATATAATATTAAAAAATAATAACAGCCCGTCATAAAGTAATATGTATATAGAATAATACATAAGGTGTATGTAACAGTCATTGTATTATGTTTATATTATTGTGTACATGTATAATAATGTTATGTGAATGTATTATGTAGTTTAACAATGTAGGAGCTGTGAGAATAGAAGTAAGCTGCTTTCTGTAGCAAACAGAATTACAAAGTAGAAGCCGAAGGTTACTAACAATAAGGTAACCTTGAGACAACAATATATTAAAAAGTTTAATAAAGGCTACAAATAATTCTTGGAACAATAATGTAATATTTAAAACAGTTTATAAATAGCCAATCAAAAGCTAGAAAAAGAGAAGTTAGATAAAAGTATACTACTGGAGTAGGATTAGCCATCAGAGACTTGAAATAAAGAAAACGTACAAATTCAGAGGGTAGACGCTACAAGATTGCGTACCCGAGCAGTCCAGTTTAGATTCGGTATGGTACGTGTTCAGTGTGAGACATAAAAAATTCATTACGGTGAGAATAATATAAAGTTTATGTGTTAAAAAGAGCAAATAACAACAATCTCACAGCTCTATAGTAGGAAATGTCAGTGAAGTGTTATTTATTCGTGTGAAGTATTAATAAAGAAAAGTACAATACAATTATAATTTGTGTACGCCTTGATCCTTAGCCGTACCAGTCCTGCTAAGAGATACGTGCTTTACAAATTACTAATGACGAAGCCAAAGCATACATATATAATATTTAAATAAACATTAAAATACAAAGTTGATTTCTAAACGTGGGGCGAAGGCCACCGGAAACTTTGTATCGTACGTGGGGCGAGCACTCCTAGAAACAATCTCCCGCAAAATTGGCATCCATTACGTGCGTAGTCTAAAACAGCTTCAAGTTGGTATACCATACTGGTGCAACAACTACAACAATTAAACAACTGCAAGTTTGGCTCCTATAAGTGGGGCTGCAACCTCATCAATATACACCTATATAGTAAATTACATGAGATTGTAATCTTTAAAACTAATGGAACCGTTACTGAGAGAAACATCTGATGTGTTACACTCACATGACTTTCTCTACTCTTGCACAAACCATTTTTATAAAAGCTTATTCTCCGTATACTTCATGTTAATCGAGATATTGAGATGTTAATCTTATTGCTAATTTTCTTGTAGATGCAAGGGGAATTGGTAGATTTTAAGCGACAGTCAAATATTTTAAGAGCTGGTTGCTATGTCAGTATTCCATTCCCTTTGCATTACCAGGACAAAAAAAATGAATAACGACAAAAAAAATGAATAACGAATTCCCATTTGAGAAAAAGTATAAGTATTGGAAAATTTAAGGGAGTAACAAACAATATCTCGAAAATGGTTCACTCAACAAGAAATGTATGTGACATAAATTGTGTATTTTAACGCGATCTAAATTTTTTGTGCAGTAAAATTTTGTCTATCTCTTATGGTTTACCAGTTCTGCAAAAGTCGATCACAATGAAGAACACTTTTGGAGACATTCTCAGAAAATTCAAGATATAAGTTTTATTTGTCATGACAGTATCTTAAACATATGATATTTTAATCAAAATCGTTAGAGCCATTTTTGAGAAAATTAAAAGTTTCGAAAAATGTTTCATGTAAAGTGTAATCTGGGGTGGGGGGATTTTCTTGAAAACCTTCGTATCGCATCTCTGGAAGATATTGAACCTAAATACCAAGTTTGGTGTTTATCCGGCTGTTCGTTTCTGAGTTATGTTGTTCTCAGGCACACACACACAAACAGACACCACACTCACACCGACACACACACACGGACATGTTTCCAAAAATACTTTTTTTGTATTGAGGAGGCCCCAAAACATGTATTTTCGGTGAAATCTCCGTATCGAATTTTTGGGTGGAATGCAATACTTCTACTTACTCTACGTAGTAGAGAAAGTAAAAGAAATTACTGGGTACTTTACTTATTTTACAATAAGTACAAGTAGTTCTTCAATATTTAGCCGAAAAGCAGAGTACTACAGTACGTGAGTTTTAAGCTGAAACAGGCCGTTTTGACGCCATCTGAGAAATCCAGTCACATTCACTAGCTGGTCTCACAGTATCAGTTGTACCTGTAACAGTGATGTTACCAGTTATACGTTTAGCAGTGAACTATGGAAAATATCCTGATATCTTCGATCGTTCTTGCTTCACTGGTCTTTCGTATTGTTGCCAGCAGGTGTTGTTTGTTCTCTTTTAAATTTCATGGTTCAACCTAACCCAGATTTTCAGTAGTAAGTTTGAACATGTTTTGAGATTAAGTAGTGAAGTATTACCAACTGTCGTATGAAATATAGTGCTATCTCTTTCTACTTTCTATGTTTCAACTTAAAGCGAATGCACTATATGTCACTACAGTTTTTTACTACGAAAAAATAATCTCCATGTCACATGATAGCTCAAAAAGGAGAAGAGGTTAGATACTTCAGCATTTAAGTTCAGCAACTTTCCCAAGAGGCCAAGTAACACTTCAGAAACCTTTTTCTGCGATTGTTATTTAGGAAGTCTCCAAATTTTCCAACAGAAAGAATATCAACATACAGAAACATATCAAGATTTACATACATCAGGAAGCGACACGAAGATTTTCAAGGAAAACACCCCACCCCAAACTACGCTTTACATGGAAATATTTGTTTACTTTTGATTTTATAAACATGACTGTAAGAGTTTGATTAAAATAGAAAATGTTTAAAACATTGCTATGCCAAATAAAATGTACATATCGAATTTTTGCAAATGGGCTGTGAAATACTCTTCATTGTGAATGATTTTTTAATAGCTGATAAACTTTAAGAGGTAGACAAAATTTCACTGCACAAAACATTTACATCACCATAAAGCACATATCTCAGGCCAATAAACCGAACGGGATAGCTTCGCGGTAACGGCGAGGCTCGCCCACTCTGACCTTGGGATTTTCATAGTTTTTCCTGGTCGGTAGTTGAAAGTTGGATGGTTTCTCATCTATCACGATTTCCTTTTCATCATTTCTCCTGCGTTCAGTTTCCTTCACATCTTCTATGGCTGTGCCGACAGATGTTGCGAATGCTTGTTCAAAGGAAACTATACATCAGCGGGCTGCTTGGTTGCCGGGTCGTTCATCGTCCTCTTTAGACAGCTTCAGTGGTGGGATGGGTCTTCGAGCCTGGAACTGTTATGGACCTCCGCGCGTCTCTGTGCCTGTAGTCTCCTTCACTTCATCTCTTTCTCCTGGGGGTGGTAGCCACAATAGATCAATGTAGGTTGCAGTGCTGGAGGTTATATATTTGGTTATATATCCCTTATGTCAAACTTTGTTGTGACGTTATCATTTCCGAGATATTCACTGTTAACAGTTTGACTTTTCAAACGCATTTTCAATAGCTTTTTCAAGTGGTAAGTACTATTCGTTTTTTCTCGTGGAACATGGAATTACGAAGTCATCATATAGCGACTCTTCTTCTTCTGTTTAACCTCCTCTTATGTGGGACTTGCACCCCCAGGACTTACAGGCGGGTGCCTGGGGTCAGAGGCCCGTCGAGGAGCAGACACTCATGGATCAGACAGAATATCCAGGATGGGTGATCAGCTCGATGCCTGGTATGGGAGGAAGGAAATAGATGAAACGAAATGATAGTGAAATGGATGAAAGGAAAGGTGATGATGGAGCAGTTGGTGGAATGAATGGCGGGGGAAACCGGAGAACCCGGAGAAAACCCGCCCAGACGCCGCTTTGTCCACCACAAATCCCACATGCGGGTCCCTGGGATTGAACCCGGGCCGCCTTGGTGAGAGGTCTAACCACTCGGCCACGGCGCCGCCTATATAGCGACTCGCTTTTTAAAAATTCTGATGCATTCAATTTGCATGACTTTCTCTACCCACTCTTCCACTTTTCATACCAAAGCTTCTGTCTAGTTCCTGTTATTTTAAATACACTATCAATACACATTGCCTTATACACATAAGATATATAGAGTAGGTTAAAGCGACTGTAATTTATTGTATGCTTCTTACACCTACAAGGATCGAGAGGGATAGTTCAGGCGGTGGCCCGCATTCGGAAGGTCTCAGGATCGATTCCTGGCGACCGCCCAATCTATTCCATGGTTTTTCGTGTTTCCCTAGGTCGCCAGGCGAATGCCGGGATGGTTCATATTCTACCACGACTCTCCTTCCTCTCATTTCCTCTATCCTCATCTTCTTTGTCATCTGTTTCAGGGTTGTAGGAACCTGGCGACGGCGTTCGGCGAGTTGCGGCTGGGCGGTGGCTTTGCTTTATAAAGGTTACTTCCCTGGCGTCGCTGCGGCACTGCTCAGTAGGTCTCTTGTCAGCGAGAGGCTCCGCTCCGGGGGATCCTGGAGGTTAGTAGCTGCCGGTAGGAACCGTACGGCGTAGGACGTGCTCTCTCTGGAAACGTTAGGGGCCCCGTCCATGCTTATGCCCGTCGGCATCGGATCTGGTCGCCTTTCGGGTCTCTCCCTTCATCCTTCTCTTCCAGGGGTCACGTTGGAAGCAAAAAGGACCGATTGGCCTATTTGCGGTGCTCTGCCTCGATTTCTTGGTCCCCTCTGATACGAACCTTTACCTTTATACCTACAAGGAAATGTGTAAATGTGTAATGAAAATTTATCTCGATTGACAAGAAGTGGGTAGAATAATAAGCACTTATAAGAATAGCTTGTAGAAGAGTGAATAGGGAAATTAATGTAAATGCAACACTTCAGATTTTTACTAAGGCAAGTAGTGTATAGAGACAAGAATGGAAACCCCCACAGGCCTATACTGGAAACTTACGTTTCGGCATATAGAAATTCCGTCATGTATTAAACCATACACATTTTTATTAAAAATCGCTGGAATTTGTTTATTATATAAGCGTGTTATAGTTACAAGCAACAATGAACCCGACATTCAGGTGCTACCGAGCGGGATGACTCAGGCTATGGCGTTCAGAAGGTCGTGGGTTTGAATCCCGTGAGCCATGGACGTTTTCGGGGCTTCCCCGGATCTCTAGGCGGGTCTGGGAAGGTTCATTACAACTCCCGAATTTCGTATCCCTCCATTTCACCTCCATTCTCATTTCACTTCATCTTTCATCTGCTTGGTCTGTTTCAGGGTTGAAAGTGTCGGTGGGAGTCTCGATATTGCATGGTGGGAGAAGAGGATGCTCTATGTACCCTTCGTCCTCGGAATAGGGGTGGTCTCTGTGTCCGGGGCCCCCTATTGGGATATACAAGCCTGCAGGGGGAGGGGAGCCGGTTGCACCGAAGAGTTTCAATCTGTTAAAGTTCTGCCGTGTCATGACTCCTGGTCCTGGTCCGATGTTTACATGTTCCTAAAGTCTGTCGTTTTTGAAGATATGAATGCAAGTTGTACCGCTAGATGATTTGTTTTACAGAAAAGAATACATTTTCCATAAGGTTGCCGCTGTGATCTCTAAAATTATTTCTTTTAGGATTTAACTGGACTCGACTCGTTTCTAAGCACTGAAACACACTAACACTCACCAGAGTTTATACTTTCAAGTTCTAGGCAGGATAGGCAACGATTATAATTGCAGAAAAGTAACACCATAGAAGCGTAGCGAACTCGGGACATAAGGTTTTAGAACCTTAAGCAATTCTCTGGGTACTAGATATATCCTGCGTCTAATTTTAGACCTGCTCGACAATCATTTAACTGAACTAGTGGAATGGAATGAACTGGATCAATAAAACAGGTTTCATCGTAATGGTTTCACTGGAAGACAAAATACAGACGATTCTAGGCGATGAATAATGCAACTCTAAATGAAATTAAATGGTTCTGCGGACTCGGGGCCCTAATGGACAAAAACCAATAAACCAACGTTGCTAATGGTGGAATTACGATGACTCCAAAAGCTGACAGAGCAAGACAGTGTACAAAACCATTGCAACAGCTTGATTAATGAATATTAAAGAAATGGAATACAAATAGGCTTAACTAGAAAATTAAATACCACAGATTTCAATAACGAGGCGTTCATTCAAAGAAAACGACAGAAGTGCTGTGGATTCTCCCTCTTTATTTTAAAACGTATTAACGGAATTTTGAGACCAAAGCTTTCCTACTTAATTTGAATGTGTTCGCTGGGCGTTTAGCTAGGAATTAATGCCAATAATCGGAAATCGATTTTTAAAACCTGCTGAAGCATTTTATTTAATTCTTTATCACGTTAAAATAAAATACCATAAATTTTGCCCTATCAGAATTTGTACGTTTGACAGTTTTATTAATATTATTAAACTTAATCTACTGATTAGCTACAAATTCTATGTAAAATTTGTCTACAATTGCCTTCTTAGAACTATAATTCCGATGTTCAAAATAAGGGACTAAATATTCCCTATGGTCAACATCACTGAGAGGGAACAAATCCTCAAAATATGGGCCCGCTTAAAATTCTTCCTCCCGTCTTGAAAACCTTGAAAATTATAGAAATATAACATATCGTATAAGTGTTTATTAACCGTGAAATATCATCCAATGATCCAATACTTTTTAGCTAAGAGTAATAGTTGTCACTTTAAAGTGTCTCTTTGACTTCATAATTATTCCTTAAAGTAAAAGCACCAAAATTTTGGACAAAAGCAGGAAGAAACACCCATCTCCCCGACAGCAACATTCAAAGCAATAGTAGTGAAAGTAATAGTAGTAGTAATAGTAGTAGTAGTAGTAGTAGTAGAAGGACTATTATTGTGAACAGTTGCAGTCTACTCTTGCACAACACAAAAATCGCATGGTCCTACATGCTTTTCCAGTTCCTAAAATCTAACACTCTGTGTATAATACAAATATACACCCACTATATATACACTATGTGATCAGAAGTATCCGGACAACCCCACAAATATACGTTTTTCATCTTAGGTACATTGTGCTGTCACCTACTGCCTGGTATTCATTATCCGCGATCTCTGTAGTCATTAGACATCGTGAAACAGCAGAATGGAACGTCGTGGAACTCACGGACTTCGAACGTGGTCAGGTGATTGGGTGTCACTTGTGTCAGAAGTCTGTACGCGAGATCTCCACACTCCTAAACATCCCTAGGTTCACTGTTTCTGATGTGATAGTGAAGTGGAAACGTGAAGGGACATGTACAGCACAAAATCGTACAGGTCGACTGCGTATGTTGACTGACAGAGACCGCCGACATTTGAAGAGAGTCGTAAAGAGTAATAGGCACACATCTATCCAGACCATCACAAAGCAATTCCAAACTGCATCAGGATCCACTCCAAATACTATGACAGTTAGGCGTGAGGTGAGAAACCTTGGATTCCATGGTCCAGCGCCTGCTCATAAGCCACGCATCACGCAGGAAAATGCCAAACGACGCCTCACTTGGTGTAAGGTACGTCAACATTACACGATTGAACAGTGGCAAAACGTTGTGTGGAGTGACGAATAACGGTACACAATGTGACGATCCAATGGCAGGGTGTGGGTATGGCGAATGCTCGGTGAACGTCATCTGCCAGCGTGTGTAGTGCCAACAGTGAAATTCCGAGGTGGTGGTGTTCTTATGATGTGGTCGTGTTTTTCCTGGAGGGGACTTGCACCTCTTGATTTACGTGGCACGATCACAGACCTACATTGATATTTTAAGCACACTCTTGCTTCCCACTGTTGAAGAGCAATTCGGCGATGGCGATTGCATCTTTCAACACGATCGAGCACCTGTTCATACTGCACGTGCTGTGGCGGAGTGGTTACACGACAATAATATCCCTGTAATGGACTGGCCTGCACAGAGTCCTTACTTGAATCATGTAGAACACCTTTGGGATGTTTTGGAACGCCGACTTCATGCCAGGCCTCACCGACCTACATCGATACCTCTTCTCAGTTCCGCACTCCGTGAAGAATGGGCTGTAATTCCCCAAGAAACCTTCCAGCACCTGATTGAAAGTATACCTGCGAGAGTGAACGCTGTCATAAAGGCTAAGGGTGGGCCAAAACCATACTAATTTCCAGCATTTCCAATGGAGGGCGCCACGAACTTGTACGTAATTTTCAGCCAGGTGTGTAGATACTTTTGATCACATAGTGTATTTCACGATCGTGCAATTACAGTCGAATAAGAAAGTGTAAGAAAGACTAAGAGAGTATAGGAGTCTAAATAATGAATGCAAAACATAAATCACTAGGAAAAATGGTTGAAGACACATGTAACCACTTACCTTATTACATTCGGGGCATTAACAAGTGAAAATAAATAAATAACAATACATTACAAAACACAACCATGCAGTATTATTTTTATACCTACATTTTCACCTCCTCCTTTGTTACCGGTCCTTTTTGTACATGAGCTGTTTTGTCTTAAACAGAAATTAGTTTCTCTTCTTCCTGTTCCACCTGCCATTAGCAGCCAACATGTCCTTGGCCTCGTTGCAACTATAGGATCGGGTAAACGATTAACTCGACATTCCTCTGTGCCCTGTAGATCTTTAGAATAAATACCGTTTATCCCTATCCTCAAAAACTGGGTATATTCTCAAACTGTTTACAATTATGATCAGTCGTGTCTCTAAGTTTAAACCATTTTTAATCTCTGGTTGTTGAATTTTACCCTTGTTTTACTGTATGACGCATTCGCCACTCAGATTTTACTCTTTGCTGCATTTCAAACAAATACTTTCCTTGCATTTTGCAATTGTTTCTTATCTTTTGGTACTCCTTACGTAATAATTAACCTTCCTCCGGTCCGATGATATTTGATTCCTACATAAAGGTACATTATAGTGCAGATTGAGTTCTTCCCGGGTTTAACTGGCATAACTGATACAGTGATGACGTCATGCAGACGCTCCAATGTTTGAGTCGCACTAATTCTATGGCACTGTGTGAACGGTCATTGGATAGTGTCTGTGTGGTGTGATCGTAATTGGTCCTTACTTTTCAAGCATAAAAATGAGAGGGGTGTTACGGTTTAGATAAGTGTTGATATAGACATCAACAGATGTAACTGGTATTAAAAAACATATCAATCAGGAATGACAATTGGTACCAGCAAAACAGGGATAGGTTTATACTGCCAGAGACAAATTGTGGTTGTTGAGAAATTTTGTCCTAAAAATTTAATTGAGTTTTATTTATGGTCACTCTTTAACTACTGTGGTTCTTGGCGTCCCATTCTATATTGGGTGTAAAAGACGGGACATTTTACTCAGAGGCCTATTAATTAGGCTTGAGGTTCTTTCAAGTGCCGTAAATCTACGACACAACACAACGGGGGTTAATTTCTTTCTGAAGGAAGCATGCTAAGAATTTTTACGCTCTATACCACGAAGATAGACAAATTTCTTCCGAAAGTGCTTAATTTCTCGCTTTGGGGATCTCAGTTGGTTGACCCGATATAAGAACTCCTGACTTCTTTATTTGTGGATAGCTCAATGGAAGAGTGTTTGAAGCCAATCTATACTCTATGTAGTATTTGAAGAACAGGATACAGACTGAACCCCATTTTTATTGCAAAATGTTATGAGGGGATTGCTTAAAATGTGTAATTTAAAAAAAATTCAATAGATTACACTGTTAAAGCTGCACAGTGTGTTGTGTGCTAAGTTGTAAACTTTACAGTCTCTTTACAACAGCAAGTAAAAACTCCTACCAACTGCCCAACTCTATGAGCATAAAGGTAGCACCTTCAGGAATATACTTCTGTCGAAAATACCCTGCGTATTTTAATTAACTCTTTTACTGAGTGCCGAGCCCCCATATGTCTAGTTCAGCTGTTAGAAGGCGTTACTGAAAGAATTAATACATTTCTACTGCTTAGCACGTTGCTATCAAAGGGACGGATAATTCACCTGCTATAACACCTCCGTCCCTTTCCATTTTGTGGAACAGTAATGCAGACCTAGGGGGCCCAGTTGCAGCAGAACACTGCGGACCGATAATGATTGGGTAAAGCCGATAACTGTCTGCAATGTTTATCGTTCATCATGCTTTTACTGATCGGCGATTATGAATAGAGGTGGAGCGCCTGCATGACGTCATCACAGCATCAGTTATGCCAGTTAAACACGCAAAAGAATTCAATCTGCACTATAGTGTGCGTTTATGTAGGAATCAAATATCATCACTTTTCTTTATCCCACTCTTCCAGTTTTCATTGTTTATTGGCGTAGAAAACAGTCTTAAGAAGAAATTTATGCAATATGTACGTAATGTGTGTCAGGTAATATGGAGTTTTTTGTTTTTATTTAAATGCCATCTTTTACTGTAGAAATGTCATGTTTACTGTAGTGTACTGTTTCAGCACATTTTAATTTGCTGCTGGGTTTAGGAACGGTCTGGGAATTTTAGGATTGGGTTGCATTCCAAAACCTGTGTAAGGGAAACAGAGGAGTGACAGGAGGAAGGTTAGTTACCGCGTAAGGAGTACCAATAGGTAAGAAACAATTGCAAAATGCAAGAAAAGTATTTGTTAGAACTACAGCAAGGAGTAAAATCTGAGTGGCGAATGTGTCATACAGTACAACAGGAGAAAAATTCAACAACCAGAGATTAAACTTGTAGTATAAACTTGGGGGCACGACTGATTATAAAAATCATAATGTAAACAGTTTGAGAATATACCCACTTTTTGAGGATAAGGTTAAACGGTATTTATTCTAAAGATCTACAGGGCACAGTGGAATGTCGAGTTAATTGTTTACCCGATCCTATAATCGCAACGAGGCCAAGGACATGTTGGCTGATAATAGTAGGTGGAACAGGAAGAAGAGAAACTAATTTCTGTTTAAAGCGAAAGAGCTCATGTATAAAAAGGGTTGATAAGGGAGGAGGTGAAAACATAGGTATCAAAATATTACTGGATGTTTGTGTTCCATAATGTATTTTTAATTTCTCTACTACGTATAGTAAGTAGGGGAAATATTGTATTCCACCCAAAAATTCGATACCAAGATTTGACCGGAAATACATGTTTTGAAACCCCCTGAATCCAAAAAAAGTATTTTTGGAAACATGGCCGTGTGTGTGTCTGTGTGTCTGTCTGTGAAAAGCATAACTCAGAAACGAACAGTCGGATAAAACCAAACTTGGTATTTAGGTTCAGTATCTTCCAGAGATGCCACACGAAGGTTTTCAAGAAAATCCCCCCATCCCAGATTACCCTTTACATGGAAGATTTTTCGAAAATTTTAATTTTCTCAAAAATGGCTGTAACGATTTTGATTAATATATCATATGTTTAAGATATTTTGATGACAAATAAAATGTATATCTTGAATTTTCTGGGAATGTCTCCAAAAGTATTCATTGTGAACGACTTTTGCATAACTGGTAAACCATAAGAGATAGACAAAATTTTACTACACAATAAATGTAGATCGCGTTAAAATACACAATTTATGTCATAGACGTTTTTTGTTGAGTGAACCATTTTCGAGATATTGCTTGTTATTCCCTTAGTTTTTTCAATACTTATTTTCTCAAATGGGAATTCGTTATTCATTTTTTTGTCTTGAATATGCAAAGAGTATTAATCTGTGGCAAAGAGAATGGTGCTGCACATAGCAACCAGCTATTAAGAGATATGTATGTGCTTAAAGGCTACTGTATTTCTATATTGCGCTTGTTAATATATATTCCCCTTACATCTACAAGAAAATTAGCAATAAGGTTAGTCTGCAAATGTTTATCTCGATTAACATGAAGTAGATGGAGAATAAGCGTTTGTAAAAATAGTTTGTACAAGAGTAGAGAAAGTCATGTGAGTGTAACACATGAGATTTTTATATTTATTTTCACTTTTAAATACCCCGAATTTAGTAAGGTAGGGTTACATGTGTCTTCAGCCATTTTTACCCAGTGTTTTATGTTTTGTATTCATTATTTAGACTCCCATACTCTTTTAGTTATCTTACACTTTCTTATTCTACTATATTTACACGATCGTGAATTTTTTTGGCCTAAGAGCTTAGGAACGCACACATTGGCATAGGTTTTGCAAATTCTATAGAAACCCCAGATTTGTAAGCTTACATAACCCTCATATGATACTTAATTATTTTTCAAGGAATATAAGTAAATGCCTGCTTCCTCGAGATGCTAATTGGTATTACATTAGACTGACACCGTTCACTTGAATCCTCATAGTATCAATTTGTGTTGACAATGAAGTATTTTGGTCACAACTGCCTATGCTAAGCCAGGATAATGTTAGTATTTAAATGTTTTACCATTGAGAAAAAATTGCGCAATACACGTTTATGTAGCGAGTTGCAGAATCCCCAAATCCCTCCTCGCTTATTATTTGTTTTCTATCACCTATGTATGTATTAGAGGAAGTATTGCACTCCATCCAAAATTGGAAAGATTTCACCGGAAATACACCTTATGAAATACACGTTGAGTGTCTGTGTGTAAATGGCATGAATTCAAAACAGAAATCGGATAAATACCAAACTTGAAATTAAGTTCAACATCATGTAAGGATTAGACATTAAGACTTTCAAAGATAATCTCCCTAAGTGGAAAATAAGTCGTTATTTTTGGTTTTTCCAAAAACGATTTTGATTAAGTTACTATAGGTTTAAAATGCTTCTATTCATTAGTAATATTTAACGTCCGTTCTTACAGCAAACGCTCCAATGAATACTGATGAATTGGTGATATATGCAATGAAATGATATTTGAAAAGGGGTTTTGGGAAGAAAACGTTCCAAGCTTAAGTTTAGGGTACCTCCCCGGCGTTTGCTAGTTCTGAGGATTGAGATAAACTGAAAAATCCTGTCAGGGAGGACGGTCCTGGCGGGATTTAAACCACGGACCTCCCAAACGTTAGCCCCACACGTTATCGCGGAAACCATCTCACTCATTAAGATACTTCTATGACTAAGAAGATATATATCTTGAATTTTCTGTGAAGAGGCGGTTAACTCCTCTTATCTAAATACATTTTTATTTATTTATATAATTGATAAGGTTTTCCTCCATCACTAGTCCAATGCTGGGTTGTATAATTTGATCCGCGAATATTCCTATCATCCCTTTCATCACTATATTTCATTTCCTTCTTCTTCACCGTGAAAGGATATATACCACACACAAACACACACATATACATATATACATACACATAGACATATAAATCAACATTAAACAAGAATTGTACATAATAATAATAATATAATTCACCAAGAAATATGTAAAAATATAGAAACCAAGAATTGTACAAAAGCAGATTGTAACTTAGATAAGTTAGGAACAGGCGAGGTAGCTAATTCCAGGTAAAAGATAATTCTAGATAGAACCCAAATTTCACCTAGCTAATGAGCAGGGAACTGGCAGCAGTAAGGAGAAATAAAAGGAGCCAAATAAAGAAAAGAAAGAGACAGATGTTGAATCTGCTTCCTGGCGCGTCACGGGACGGGTATGCGAAATCTTTTGGAGCAGAATATTCTCATACATAATAAGATAACGCGGTCTGAGGACCAATTATAAATGTCGTTACATTTTGAGTGGTGCAGGTAAGCGTCACTACGCTTAGATATAAAAAGGGGAAGAAAGCCCCAGATTTTCACTCTCTTATAGAATCTCGCCGACACACAGTGTTACTCTCTGGACGATAAATGCACGTGTGTGCATATGGGTGGGAAGCGTGTGCAGTTAGACTAGGCTCCTAATTTATTATTATGGTGGGAATTGTTACAATGGGAAAAGCTAGCCGCTCACAAATATTTATTGGATAATAACCCACATTCTTAAGGGAAATGCAGTGTATTTTAATTTTCCTCACCTACGAAAACCCTGAGACACGTGAAATTAGCTAGATAGGTAATGATTCGGAATGGAGAATACAGCAGCCGACGAGCAGCAGTAGCCGGAGAAAAGAATACTGCAGCAGAGGGCATCAACCAGAGGAACAAGGTTTTCCAGCTACAACCGCCATACTGATCATCCATTCTGGATATGCTATGACTTGCTCCTTGACAGGCTACTGACCCTGGGCATTGGATTGGAAGTACTTGGGGGTGTAAGTCCTATAAAGGGGAAGGAATCCATTGAAGAAGAATAAGAGGTAAATACTAAGCAATTGAATCAAACTTACTACACGAAAAATGTATGTTTGGTTAAAACACAAAGTTGTTTATATAAAATAAATTGTAGCATTAAATACTTCCTCTATATTTCTTGTTTCCGGTTTGAATGTTTCAATATTTGGTTGTTTTTCGTGAAAAACGTACAGAAATTCAACCTGAATTAAGTTATTTTGCTTTTGAAACATGTGACTATCGCTTCGGCCTCCAGTACCGCTGCTGTATCTACAACGAAATGTGTAATGAAACTGATATTTATGCAAACGGTTATCTGATTAACAGAGGTAGTTGTAAGAAAAGTTTGTGGGTGTATAAGAATAAAAAATGGCGTATAAAGATAGTGTTGTGAATGTAATACATCAGTGTCTGTGTAGCAATTCCTCGATTTTGTAAAACGTATTTTCCAACTTTTAGTATAATGACATCCTTCTTCTTAATATATGTAAGAGTGTAACACACAAAAGGAAACAAAACTATCACAATTAAGACTTTTTAAAAGGGTTTCTGTTAAATGAGGCTCTTTACCAAAATCATTAATACTTTCCGGAAAAAGTCCTCATCTGGAGTCTAAAATTGGTAATTTTACCGAATTAGTTAACTGTTTATTTACATTTATTAACATGAAAGAAGTTGTTTTACTTTAAGCTAGAATTAGCTTCTATATTATATGTTCCTAAGGAACGGAGTACAATTTGGAATAAATTTCAGAATCAGAAGATCCCCAACTGACTGCAAAGCTGTGGTTTACTCGGCTGTCAATGAGGTTGTTCCGACAGCTGACAAATTGTGGCGGCATGGCAGAGCAACATCAAATCTCTGCCTCAGGTGTTCTGCGGTGGAGACCTTGAGTCACAAGTTGGTGGATTGTGCCGTCGTACGCCCAATATGGGACTGGGTATATGGACGCATAGGAGTGATTTGTAGTGGCATGCAGATGTTTCCACGGGAGGTCTATCTGAATCTCGAATTCAAGCACGGTGACAAGAAACTGACAGATGCCCTTACTTGGCTCATCTTTGCCACCTATTTTTGGGTACTAAAAGTTGGGGACGCAGTGAATCTACACGCATTTCAGATATTTATCCGGAAGGAACGCTGGGAGTTGGACAAAATGACTACTTTGGTCTTGCATCTCCCGCATTTAAGGAAGCTCCACTACAGGAGGGTATATGATAAGAATAGGGATAAGAAGAAGAAGAAGAAACAAAAGAGCTCTATCCCTCTTGTGTAGTAGTTTTCATAATATCCTAAAACCTATCCCAAAATAAAGTAAATAAATAAATACATTGCACAAAAATTAAAAAAGGAAAAAAAGCAAAAAAAGAACGTCCTAAATGTCAAATTCACACCTTTGTGCTCAAAAAAGATAAATAAATAAATAAAAAAGGAAGGCATGTGTTTCTACTCCATAAATGTATTTATTCAATCCTACCATTATAAACTTTATCGTGCTCATTGTAGCACGTGTGCCAATAATAGCAATGACATTATACCGGTATTCCAAATTGTCGTGACTTATAGAGAAAATATGAAACCATTTTGCGATATTCCTATCTCTGAGAAATGAAGATGCAAAACCTCTGTACATTACTAATAATTAAGATCTGACTTTATAATTATTAACCATGCTGTGCTGATAATGTGCTACTTCAACACTTGCTCACTTCTCTTCAAGGAATGGAATGCATAAAGTGGCTGTCTTGTTTATCGCTTCAGCAAGACAGGTAAAAACAAATGAAATGCTGTGCTGATAAAAGGCTACATCACAGTGCATAACACCTGCTCACTTTTCTCTCAGAATGGAATCAAGTGGCTGTCTTGTTTATCGTTTCAGTAAGGCAGGTAATAACGAATGAAGTGCTGTGCTGATAATACGCTACATCAAGAGTCCGTAGCACCTGTTCACTTCTCTCCAGGAAGGGAATGCATGCACTTGTGTGCCTTGTTTATTGCTTCAACACTAGGTAATCATAAATGAAATGCAGGGGGAGAGCTAACCTCTCATAGCACATGAATGCTCTCTTACCTATGTCCATTATGTATGTCAAATTATTTCATGATTTATTTCCTAGAATTTATAGCCCAAGATGGTATAAAATGCCGAATTCAACTCGTGAATAATCATAATAATCGTGAATATTGTCACACTCCCAATCTTAATGCGGCATTCATTAGGGCCATAATTATCAAGTTTTTCAACTTGTTGCATAAATAACTTTTATAACAACACTTTACAACCGAAACTTCTTTATTGTTATTTAAACATAACATTTAATATATGCCTACAGAAATGCTTTTTCGAGACTCAGTTAACATTAGTTTTTAAGCTACTACAATATGACACAACACATATCAACAAAAGCAGGTTTTAACAGCACGTAAACATTATCTCTACTGCACCTTACATAACATTTTGATAGGCGCTAAGTGTGGAGTTCACTTTAACAGCCGGAATGCGAGCAGATCTTTCAGATAACCCTGAGAAGGAAAACGCTTGACGACGTCGGTTAGAGAAAAACCTGTTCCTCTCTGCACAAGGCTCTTTAATTGGACATAACGGTCACATGGTATATTAAAAAAAAATCTCATGTGTTGCACTCATATGACTTTCTCTATTCTTACACAAACTATTTTTACAAACGTCTACTCACCATCTACTTAAATTATTCGAGATAAACATTTGTGGAATTGCTCATTGCTAATTTTGTTGTAGGTACAAACAGCATCAAAGAAAATCTTCGGCGGATTTTATATCGTTTTCTGGGGTCTTTTGAGGTGTGTCCTTCACTTTACCTGTCACAGAGCGTGGTTGATTGATATTGCTGGTGTAATTGAAACCAAAACATGTTTATTGTCTCAGAAACAGTCATGCCATATACTAATGAAATTACTCACGGACATATCTGGGTTTGTGGGAGACTGGCCGCACTGTTACAGCAATTGCAACGACAGTGCATAAAAGTGTTTTTATAGTAAATTACTGGATAAAAATATTCCAGGAAAATGGGGAAGACGATCTCCATACTCGTCAGAAAGTGGGCACTCACCGTAAAACATCCGCAGATGGTGATATTCGTTTACTAAAAGTAAATTACTCTTTTGTTATAATTGACTGATTATGTTTAGAAACTACAGATAAATGTGTGTATGTATACGGTTTACCGAATATGACATATGGCAATAAAATTGGGTTATATTTTGTGTATAATCCTGTTGTATTCCCATGATCAGCAATATGTTAGTAAAGGAATATGAACCAATTGTAGTTTGAATTAGACGGAAAACATGCACTGATGCATGTCCGAGAGTGTGTCTGTCTGTGAACAACATAACTCAAAAACGAACAGTCGGATAAACACCAAACTTGGTATTTAGGTTCAGTATTTTTCAGAAATGTGACACGAAGGTTCTCAAGAAACTCCCCCCACCCCAGGTTACCCTTTACATGGAACATTTTTAGAAAATTTTAACTTTCTCAAAAATGGCTCTAACGATCTTGATTGAAATATCATATATTTAAGATACTTTCATTACAAATAAAATGTATATCTTGAATTTTCTGGGAATGTCTCCAAAAGTATTCTTCATTGTGAACGACTTTTGCATAACTGGTAAACCATAAGACATAGATAAAATTTTACTACAAAAAAATAGATCGCGTTAAAATACACAATTTATCTCATATACATTTTTTGTTGAGTGAACCATTTTCGAGATATTGCTTGTTATTTACTTATATTTTCCAATACTTATACTTTTTAACAAATGGGAATTCGTTATTCATTTTTTTGTCCTGGTAATGCAAAGAGAATGGAATACTCGACATAGCAACCAGCTCTTAAAATATTTGACTATCGCTTAAAGCCTACCAATTCCCCTTGCATCTACAAGAGAATTAGTAATAAGATTAACATCTCGATTAACATGAAGCATATAAAGAATAAACGTTTGTAAAAATAGTTTGTACAAGAGTAGAGAAAGTCATGTGAGTGTAACACATCAGATTTTTTTTATAAAGTTTGCTGTCTATTTAATGAATACCATTCAGGCTTTAATTTGAAAATCTTCTCTCACTGCACGTTCTACATTTCGCTTACGTGGATCACATCAAGCTTTCCCCTTAGCTTTTAACCCTTTCAAAGGCGTGTCCTGCACTAGCCGATAAGGTATGGTTTACCAATCACGAATAGAGGTCTGTATGACAAACTGAACGCACTCACTCTACCTCTTTCTCTGTTAGCCAATAGAATCAAGAAGGTAAACATATATTTCGTTTCTACGCCACTTTGTAACCTTTGTTGTGGTTATTGGTGCAACTATTTATCAGAAGGACTGGCGCATCCCTGCACCGTGGCCTAAGGTAACCATTGAAATGGCCGTGACTTTGCATGGCCACGTACAACGATAAATAATGTGACGTAGACGCGAGATGCAGTGAGATTTTCTTTGGCGCTCTTTGTACAAGAGGAATATGCTGGGCTTTAAGCGATAGTCAAATCTTTTAAGAGCTGATTACTATGAGGAGCATCCCATTCTCTTTTCATGTCCAGGACATTAAACAAATGAAAAAAAAAGAATAATGAATTCCATTTTGAGAAAACGTAAAGGTATTGGAAAATTGAAACAAATAACAAGGAAAATCTCGGAAATGGGTCACTTGACAAAAAAAAATGAATATGACATAAATTGTGTGTTTTAACGATATCTACTTTTTTGTGTAGCAAAATTTTGTTTGTCTCTTACGGTTTACCAGTTATACGAAAGTCGTTCGGAATGAAGAGGACTTTTGAGAAAATTCCCAGAAAATTCAAGATATACATTTACCATGAACATATCTTATTAAACATTTTCGCAAAATGTTCCATGTAAAGGGTAGTCTGAGGCGGGATGTATTCCTTAAAACTTCTGTGTTGCATCTTTGGAAGATACTAAACTCAAATACCAAGTTTGGTATTTATCCGACTTTTTGTTTTTAGTTATGCTATTTACAGACTGACAGACACACGGACAGGTTTCAAAAAATGCTTTATTTGCATTCAGGGTACCTCAGAACATACATTTCCGGTGAAATCTCGGCATAGTATTTTTGGGTGGAATGCAACGCTTCCCCTACTTACTATAAGTACTAGAGAAAGTGACTCTGAGGGCAATATGTTATCGTCATCAAATGAACAACATAGAGCATCCAAAATGGTGGGCGGCGGGGTTGCAACGCGAATTATCAAAAATTGGCCTAAATGATATCTGGCAAAGGGGTAATGAAAATACACACAGTGCCGTGAGAAAAGTCAAAAGACGACTATGCGATATAAACAGGCAGAAAATAGAATCTGAATGTAGACAAAGATCAACATTGGAGCTACAAAATGAAATAAAAACTAGGTGGGGTAAGGAAACATATATTTTGGAATTAGGTATAAAACAGAGGACTGGAATAGCATGGCTTAGGTTGGGAGGGTGGAAAGCTCGCAAGATTGTTGATGACGATGGCAGGAGGATTTGCCCATTATGCGGGCAACAAGAAGACTGGACGCATATTTTGGCAGCATGCGTGCAGACGGAGGGTATTAGGAAAAAACTATTACCGGAAGTATTTTTGGCTTCCAACAGACGGAGGACAGCATGCTGGGACTTGATTCTAAACAGCCAAAACTGGCCAAGCTTGGGCACATACTTAATGGAAGTACGTGTACTAAGAGATAAGGTGTTTATGTAATTTTTCTTTAAACATATGTGGTGCTTGAGTACTTGTTCGCGACTGTGTGTGTGTGTGTGTGTTTGAGCGGTGATTCAGAGATTTTTTTTTCAATTTTATATGTATGTATATAGTGCGGTGATTATATAAAAAAAATAGTTGTTTTCTGGTTGATACTGCAAGTCACGTATACAGACCAGGTATTTTTCTTGCGAGCATGTACGGTCTTATGACCCATGTGACTGTGTTATGCAATTAATGTAATACTAAATAATAAATACCACCAGTACTACTACTACTAGAGAAAGTAATAAGGTGATTCATAGACCATTGTTCTACCATTCCAAAATTTATTAATTTGTCTCTTGCATATCAACCTTATTCATGAAACGCTTTTGCAACTGGAATAATGAAGCCTGTGAAGGTCTTATTACCACTAATGGCACAAGATGCGATCTTTTCTTCGTATAGACCTTTCCAGCTTGTCTTCAATACACGATAACAACGTTTGTCTGTTCCATGTACTTTGGGTATGGACCGTTCAACTCTTCCTTTTTTTACTTTATCTGCATACTAGGTAGAGAAGATATTACATTCCAACCAAAAATTCGAAATGAGACTTTACAAAAATACATGTTTTGCGGTCCCTGAAAAACGTCCGAATATGCGTGTGTCTGTGAACAGCATAACTCAAAAAAAGAAAATTCGGTTAAATACCAAACTTTAAATTCAGAATAGTCTAGGAATGCGAATATTATAAAGAAATCCCTTCACGTCAAGCTACCCTTTACATGGAAAACTTTTTTTTTAATATTTGATTCTGATTTTCTCAACGATGGCTCTAACGATTTTTATTAAAATAAATTTGTTTCATATATTTGCATGACAAATAAAATCTACAGATTGAATTCTTTGGGAATAGTCTGTGAAGTTCCACTTCATTCAGAAAAAAATGTTGTATAAATTTTGTGTAACTGGTAAAGATAAGAGATAGACATAACTTACTACACTAAAAATGTAGAAATCTTCAAAACAAAGCTTTTATTTAAAAAAACTTCTCTTGTGGTATCATCTGTTTCCAAAATATTCGTTAATTATTGGTTTGAACTTTTAAATGCTTCGTTTTTAAGTACTGTCACTATTAAATGGTTTCAGGTGATATCATTAAAAGGGTACGGAATTTCTAATATAGGAGGGAAAGTATTGCATTTCACCCAAAAATTCGATATCGAGATTGAGGTAGTTGTTATTTTAGGAGGAGTTGTATTTTATTTCGACTGTTGGGGAACCGAACTTGATGAAGTAGTTGCAACCACACGTATGGTACCCGGTAGCCTTCGCCCCAAGCTTAAAAATATTAACTTTGTAATTTTACTGTTTCTTTAATTATTATATATTTATGTTTGCCTCGACTGCGTCAGTATTATTGTTAGAGGCATGGATTTCTTTGCAGGGAGTGGTGCGACTAAGAATGTAGGCTTACATAGATTATAATTTGTATTTCACTCCATTTATTAATTCTTTAAACGATTAAAATAAGACTTCACTGATATAGACAGAGGGCTGAGAGATTATTTATTAATTACTAGCATTTTTAACACGTAAACTATTTTTTTCTCCACTGGATACGTATTAAACTTCTCGAGGACGCGTCTCGCGTCCGGTTAGTAACGCTGTTACTAGCAACTGACTTCTGAATTTGTACAATTTGCCCTATTTCAGTTTCCTACTCCAATAGAATACTTTCATTTAGCTTAAGCTTTTTTATGGTTGTTGATTGACTATTTATAAACTGTCTCAAAAATTACATTATTGTTGCTCCAATAATGCCTAGTAGCATTATTAAACTTTCTTACTCATTATTGCCTCAAAGTTACCTCATTGTTAGCAACTTTTAATCTATTATTCTCACAGCTCTTACATTATTAAATTACGTAATACATTCATATAACATTATTGAACATGTATACAATAACATAAACATTAATACAATGACTGTTACATATATTTTATATATTATTTTATACACATATTGCTTTAAGGCGGACTATTATTATATTTTATATTATATAATTTGACTGAAATCATTTAAGTGTTAAAAATATTGCCTCAGGATTCACAGAGCAAATACATATTTCTGAGCTCCCTGAATCCATAAAAGTATTTTTAAAAAGGATCCAAGTACGTATGTGTGTGTGTGTGTGTACGTGTGACTATCTGTCATTGTGTCTATGAACTGCATAACTCAAGAACGAAAAGTGGATAAATATCAAACTTAGTATTAATCTCAGTATCTTCCAAAGATGCGACAATAAGGTTTTCAAGAAAACTCCCCACCAAAAACTACCCTTTACATAGAACATTTTCGAAATTTTGTATTTTCTGAAAATGCCAATCTTGATAAAAATGTCTTATATTACAGATGTTTATATGGCAAATAAAATTTACAACTTGGATTTTTGTGGAAATAGTCTGAGATGTACTGTTAATTCGGAAGAAATTTTAAATAATCTTGCATAACTGGTAAACGTTAAGCAATAGACGAAAACGAACTACGAAAAAATGTATCATCATCATCATTCATTAAGCCTCGAAATGTTTGTTCCGGTCTCATGAATTGAAATATTGCTGTGATTGTCTGTTCCTCGGTCTAACAATGTTTCTGTTGCCTTTGGGTTTATAATTTAGTACCAATTTTGGGATGCGGTAATCTTCCATTCTATCGAATATTATTTCCAGCTATTAACTTAAAAACGCAGAGTTCGAAAAAACCCGTCCGGGTTTTCTCCTTCATGAGGCGTTTAGTAATTAAATGTCCCCTGAGTACCATACTGGTGTTCTGCAGGGTTAGATGGTGCTTCGGTTGCAAGCTTTAGTTTAGGCTAATCATCGCAGCCTCCCCGTGAACTATCCCCATGAGGAGGGTTGCCTCAACCGCTCTAATCTTTGCCCGTTGAGGACTTTCTCCTTGCTTCCCCGGAGATGGGTCTTCAATTTTCCTTCAAGTGCCTCTTCTACTTTATTCTTGCCGATGAGGTGTTCGCCCTTATTCCTAGGCAGGGGCTCTCGATGTACTCCCAGAGCGATGAGATATGGAAAGGAAATGACTTAGAATAGGTAAGGTAATTCTTGGAGCTATACACTCTTCGGTTTCCATTGTGACGGAGATGAACAAAATATAAATCTCTTTAAAACACACAATTTATTTCAAACATATTTTTTGTGACATAGGCCATTTCCGAGGTCTTCTCATTAATGGTTCGAATTGTTCAAAACTCTGCCATTCTTTAAAGTCCTGTCGACATTCACTTGTTTCGCGCGAATGAATGGAAAGGGTATGGAATTTTAAGGCCAGCATATTGTTTTATGCTGGGGTGAGGGCCAAAAGATTTCCAGCAAATGATTAAAGTTCGATCACCACAACACACACATGGGTGAGCGTAACGCGCTAACAGCAAGAAGACCGAGACCTTGGTGTGTAGATTTAGATGAAGACGTGAGGTTTTACATTATACTAAAGCATTACATAGCACACATTACCTGGAATTTATTGAAAAATGTTTGGCGACCCTAGATTGTGCACTTAGGAAAACGGGATGGAGGGAGATGCCCCGTGTCTAGCCAAGCCTGGCTGGGTTGGCGTTATTCCAGACCGCTTTCAAACAAAACCCTATCTCTGGCGTGTTCCGCGCCAAAGGAGGGATCGTTAAGAAATCCAATAATGCTATCGACAATGCAACACAATAATGCGTCTGGTAATGACAATGTTTACCGATACGCCACAATATAGCGTACAACTTCTTAAACATTTGACTACCGCTGTTCTCTTTGAATCTACAACAAAATGTGTAATGTAGGTTTAACTAGATTAAATTAAGTAGGCAACAAAAATAAGCTTTAGTAAGAATAATTTGTATACCCTCTAATGAAGAATAGAGGGTAGAGAAAACTTTGTAATCAGATACTTTTTAAACATCTGACTATCCCCTTTGTACCTTCCACGAAATGTAAAATGAAACTATTGCTGCAAAGGTCTATGAAATTGAGTCTTATTTACGTACGTTCTTTAACAGCTATGGTTCTCAGCGTCCCATTCTGTATTGGCCGTGAAAGACCAGAAAGTTTGTTAAGAGACCTCTTTATCAGGCTTGAGGTTATTTTATGTACGACACGGGACCACCAGCTTCACTTCCCTTCCGAAGGAAGCCATACTAAGGATTTTTACGCCCGAAGAAATCCATCGCCCTCCACCGGGTTTGAACCCGCAACCTCGAGAAGGATAGCATGATACCCATAGACTACGGAGGACGACACAGAGGTTTATCTCGATTAACATGAAGCAGATAGAAAAATAAGCTTTCGTAAGAATAGTTTCTGAAATCTGTATAAAAATAAAAGATAGTAGACAGAGAGAGACAGAGAGAGAGAGAGAGCATGTGAATATAACACATGAGAGTTCTTTACCACAGAAGTACGATCATGCCACTTATACGATTTGCATAAGAAAACAAAGAGGGATGTGTGTACAGCTGCAGCCGATAACTAATCTTACATGCCTAAGGGTTCAGAAGGAGAATACAGAGAAACTTACCTCTCATTTAAACCACCCGTTTTATCTAATTCACCTTGTACGAAAGCTTCCTCACTATTAGCAGCAAAAACTCAAAATTTATAAGCCTTCACTTCGTCTCAAGTTCGCAGAATACGGAAATTAAGGATGAGTGGTTTTTGTAACGTTGAAGTTAATGTGAAAGAGCGGAGGTTTTCGTTCTAGAGATAGGTTTCTTCATAACTTAACTAATTGCTATTCTTGCTGGTATAGTGAGCTTACCAAGCGCAAGGGAAGGGTTTAAAGGTCGTAGTTTATGCATGAAACCGCGCTAGAAGTTTGATATCATGAAAACGTGCCAGAAAATAAGTACACGTTGGGTTAGTGCCTGCGGTTCCTCTGAATATTGGGGTAACCCGAACATAATGCCTTTGTTTATTATATGTTTAGGGCTTAGGTGCTTTATCACCTCCAAAAGCCAGCATAACTGCGTATTATCAGACAATTAAGTTAGCAAACTTTATTATGCAGTACTTGGGCGCCTGAGTTTTCTTATTGGTGCTATAGTATTGCAATGGTTTGAAAACTTTTAAGGTTGACTTCTCTACTTAATTAACTGTATATCGTTAATAGTTGTCAAGAGTGAGAATACATAAACAGGTACTTTTGCTACTTCAAAATTCATCTGGGAGTAACAGAGATGATTTTAATTAATTAATGTACATTAGGATTGAAAATAAAGATATACAAAAGTCTGGATGCTAGCATTCGGAAGCTCGGAGTTTGGATTCCGGTTGGGAAGCCCACTCTGACTTGGGTTTTTTTCGTGGGTTCCTGAGGTCGGTAGGCGAATTCTGAGTGGTTCTTCCTCTACCACGAATTTACTGTCCATTATTTCCTGCCATATGTCGCAGGTTTGTAGGATAAACCTGATGACCGGGATCTTGACGGGACATGTAGATTATAAAAACATTACATACAATGGGAATTTTCAAAGAAGAACCAATATGCAGACTATGCTTGAAGAGAACGAAGCTGCCTATCATATAATCTTCAAATATGAAGTGCTGTGTAGGAAAATATGAACTACTGGAGTTGATAAACCCAAATAATCATCTTCTTAAGAAAAACTCAGTTAATAATCTACTGCCCCTTATTAATGGGACAGAGCAGTTTAATTACAATGATAGAATAGGAGATAATAAAATAAACGTTATAGGTTTGAGTGTTAAGGTCGATTATATCCCGATTCCATCATTATATAGGCCAGGTAGTCAGGGTCTTAAAACCAGGCAACGGCGATTGGTGCGTTGCGGCGGGAAGGTTTGGGATTTCTTCCTGGCGCTTGGTTGGTCGACTGTGGTCCTCTCTGGGAGTAGTTCTTTTAATTCCAGGATCCTCAAATTGAAGATGGCTAAGGCGGAATCGTATCGGCGTTAGGATTTCTGTCATTCTGGATTCGTTAGAAATTCGACCTTGCTAGCGCGCAACGTTGTCCGGATCTGGTCGCCCTCCGGGTCTCCCCTTCAACCCTTCCTGCCAGGCGTCAAGAAGGAAGCACAAAGGACCTGCTATGACCTATGAAAGGTGCTGTACTAGAGGTCCCCTCCGTCTCATTAATCCTAATCCTAATCCTGGGTGCAAATATGTTTAGATGCTTGAATCAAATTAGGAGGCTTCAGTATCTTACTTTTTAAGAGCTTCAGCATTCTCTTTAGCAAGCAGTAAGAAGGCATTATTACGGGGTTTCTATATGCAAAGTGTTGTTGCCGAATGGAGTAAACAATTCGTTAGAGTATAAAAATCTAAAGAAATATTTCTATAAAGGTTAAACCAAAGAATTTTTGCGGTGTATGTGAAAGCTGAATTATATGTTGATAATACCAGCAACACAGTCCGAAGACTGCCAACCAACTTGTTCGCCTGTCTCTTTTCTACTCGTAAAGCACTCAACTCTATCTAGGGGATAAAATATTACCTAAATCAGTTTCTTATAATCTTTGCCTACAAACGCGCTGTGTTTGCTTCTCCTTTCCAGTTGGCTAATGTACACCTTCGAATGATAAAAAACAAACCGTGTGCATTGAGGATAGGCAATAAAAGCGATATAAACACATTGTCATAATAGAAGTACGTGCTTTCGTTATTCTAAAAGGCAGGTTTAAACCAAAGAATCCTCCCATCTATTTGCTGATAAGAATATGCATGCATTCTAGATGAATTAACTCTATTTCTGGCTTATTTAATTAATTGGTTTTGAAAATGTAAATTTGACAATTATCTTCGAATATGTTAAGGTAAATGACCAACTATTCCACGGCAGCAGCCAATGAGACGTGAGTAATGCACGTGACCGATAGACAGATAAGGTATCTTTATTGGTTTCAAACTATTGATGTTACTACAGAAGTATTTAGTTAGGGTAGTCCCCAGCATTTGCCAGTTAATGTTACCAAATCATACCACTGCGAGCAGCTGGTGAACAACTTCTAAATTCACACAGATTTTAAGAACATGTCCAGGCTTCGTCCTTAACGTAAACAGAGAATGAATGAGTGAGTCAGAAAACTGGAAAACTAACTTATCTTGTATTCATCTGTTTAAGGTTAAAGGAAGCCTCCAACTAAAACAGTTTTCCAGGTTTCATGGGGTTCGAAACCAGCGTTTCCGTATCTGCAACACAGGAGTGATGAGAGGGCCTAATGAGGAAATCGGTTGCCTCAAAGTGAAGCTATTAATGATATGGCTCTTACTGACAATGAGTTATTAATGGTAACTTTTGTGATCTCTAAGACTAACGCTCTCATCCTATACATACAACCTCGTCTACCTAATGCAAATATAAACCACCTGTATGCATATTTCAACTTGTGTTATGCCGGCTGACCTGTTTAATGGTTATACTACTGCCAAGTTGTTGATTAAAAACACACGCGCGCCCGCGCGATATTCGCGCAATTTTTACTTTCTCTACTATGTTCGAACGGGTCAGAATGATCGGTCTCCGGGAAGCGTGTTTGTCATACGGTCACATTTCGCCTCGTACAGGGCATGCTGCTACGACAATGATGCGTGTGTGGAAGCAGTGGATAGATAAAGGTCGTACGCAGCGAAGAGCGGGTACTGGACCAGGGAACATGACCACAGCACGGGATGGCCGTCATATTGTCCGCATGGCCATAACGGACCATACAGCTTCATTCAGAGTGTTGGCTCTACGCTTGAGCACTGCAACAGGTGTGAACGTGTCTGCAACAACGGTTCGTCGCCGCCTGCTGCAGGTGGGGCTGGTTACATGCATGCGATTACGTCGGCCTCCATTGTCGAGAAACCACAAGGTCCTCCGACTGCAATGGGCACCTGAACACCTTATAATTGGTGGATTTGGTAATTGATTAATTCCTCTAATACTTGGAGCCCCAGATATAGCCTTTCCTCGAATAAATAATATAAGATTCTGATTATTACCTCCTTCTATCCTATTTCTTATTATCGGAAGAGTTGTAGAAAGAGGAGCTGGTACAGGATGAACAGTTTATCCTCCCTGGGGTGCTGAGTGGCTGAGTCTTTTCGGACGAGTCCCGCTTCAACGTGTCCTGCAGTGATGGCCGCATACGTGTCCGACGGTACCGTGGTGAGCGCAGCCTGGAAGGTTGCATTGTTGAGCGTCATAGCGGACAAACATCAGGTGTGATGTTTTGGGGCGCCATTGGTTACATCAACCGATCTCGCCTCCTACGAATTGAGGCACTTTGAACAGCAACCGGTACCTAACGGTGGTTGTAGAGCCTGAGGTACTCCCCCCTGCTTCAGGCATCGCCACAGACCACATTTCAACAGAACAATGCCCGGTCACATATTGCGAGAAATGTACAAGCGTTCTTCGAAGTGCGACGGGTACCATTGCTTCCCGGCCTGCACGTTCCCCTGACTTGTCGTCCATCGAAAATGTCTGGGATATGGCTGGTCGGCACCTTGTGGGTCACACTCCTCCAGTAACCAGTGTCACGGAGTGGGGGCTCGAATACAAACTGCGTGGAGGGATATCCCTCAGAAACTTATTCAGAACCTATTTGATTCAATGCCACGGCGCATGGAGGCCACACCAAATAATGAATATTAGGGCTCAAAGGTCATGTATAGATTTGAAAAGTTTATCATTTGTTATTTGCCATGTACCTAACCTGTGGTATTAAATTCATTGAATTCATGCGTTTCCTTCTTGGTGTTGCAATTTTCACAGCGGTAGTGTGTGAATTCAAAAACAAAACTTTTATAAACAGATCCGTGTGTGTGTGTATCTTTGAACAGCATAACTCAAAAACGAAAAGTCGGATGAATACCAAACTGGGTATTTAGATTCAGTATCGTTCAAGGATGCGACACAAGTATTTTCAAGAATATCTCTACACTCCAGACTACCCTTTACATGGAACATTTTTAGAAAATTTTGATTTTCTCAAAAATGAATCTATTGATTTTGATTATTATATCATACATTTAAGATATTTTTATGACAAATAAAGTGTATATCTTGAATTTTCTGGGAATGTCCCCAAAAGACTTCTTCGTTCTGAATGACTTTTGCATAACCGCAAAACCCTAAGAGATAGACAAAATATTTCTACACAAAAAATATAGAGCTCCTTAAAACACATAAATTATGTCATCTACATTTTTCTTGTGGAGTGAGATATACCTTGTTATTTGTTTGAATTCTCCAGTACTTAAATTTTTTCTTAAATGGAAATTCCTTATTCGCTTTTTTGTCATGGACATGCAAAGTGAATGAAATGCTCCACATAGCAACCAGCTCTTAAAAGATTTGACTATTGCTTAAAGCCTACCATATTCCCCTTGCACATACTGGAAAATTAGCAATAAGATAGTTCCTGCAAATGTTTGTCTCTGTTAACATGAAGTAGATGGAGAATAATGGTTTGTAAAAATAGTTTGTACCGGTGTAGATAAACTGTAACAAATCAGATTTTTCTTTTAGTCGCGCAGAAAGAAAGAGATAGCTGTATATCTTCTCTTCCTCTCAAACTCCCCACCTATATTCAATCATGCCATGTGAGTTCATAATGTACTAGTACTAGTAATAGCGGTTTGAGTGGCGCAAAACTGCGGCGGTCATCAGCGCCACCCTCAGGCTATAAATTTATTCAAGTCAGTACATCAATACAATAAACACAAAACAAGTACAAGTTAAGCAACTCAGATTACAGAAGCAGCTCTGGTTATATAGATAATCACATTCTGGTACAAAACCAATACAGTCAGAGCATTCATAGAGAGAAACACCAGGGTTACAAAAATAGGCTTAATAAATCAATAAATGCAAAAATTAAGTAATAGAAATCTCACAAAATATGGCAAATAAGAACTAACCCTGAGCAAATGTAAACGTACAGTGCAATTCTACACAGTTATAAAAAACAATAACATACGAGAAACTTCCTTCCTTAATAATCCAATTAATTCCAATCACAAACTGTCCATGCAAGGCACCAACCTCGGCACCTAGTTCATGTAACACTTGCCTCCCCGCCACTCCAGCACCAAAATCACCCAAGATCATCAACATATCCATAACTCCTTCACCACACTCTCCAGCCAAATTCTCACGAAAACTCTTCCCTGTCAACTCGTCTTTTCCTCCACAGATGCGTACACAGAAAGTATTGTCACATTTCGAAATTGGACCTTAAGTCTATTTTACACAATCCTTCATTAACTGGGTCCAACTCTATTAGGCTCTTCTTTATTCCCTTTGTGATAATAAATCCTATCTTGTGTAGTGCAGGCTCAGTTGATCCACAATACCATAATGTGTAATCCTGTTTATCTGTTCTTCCTTTTCCACTCCAACTTTTTTCTTGCAACACTACTGTCCAACCAATACCTTGAAAGTTATTTGCCACTTCTTGCATTTTGCAGGCCATAACATAGTTTGAACATTCCAAGTTCCAACAACAAACCAACTTGATTTTTACAAGTGGGGTTGAGAGCACCATGCTTAACCCCCAACCTGGAGGACCAGGTATCCTTACTTCTGACCCCAGCAGACGGGATGGACTGGCTATACCCCCAGACACTGAGTGGCTCAGGTACCTCCGGGTCGCCACTCCTGTACTCACCAAGGTGATCCCCTGAGGACCATGTACTGTATCAAGTAAGACATATATGTTATTTATTATAAATACTGCTGTATTAATGTAACTTAGGAAAGTCACAACCATTGTCATCTCTGTTTGTGGTACAAAATATAGCACGGATTTTGGAAATATGAAGTACAAGAACAAAAAAGAAATACATTGTAAGACAGTAAGATTGAGACAAGGTATCACACGAGTTAAACAGTGTAATTAAATGTGATTAGTCGGAAGATTTCTAATTGGTGTTACCGTTATCACTGAGCACCGAAGGCCATGGGCAAGTTTTTCTACATTTCGAGTGACCCGTCGTGTGATTGTAGATGGAGTCGATCACTTTAAGGGAGGCGAGAGGCTATAAAAGCGCCTTTACTCTGGTCGACCTCGAGAAGCTGTAAACAGAGCGATCCAAAGATTGAAGAAACTTGTGAAGGAAAGTCGTAATGTTACAGGAATGCTGTGGAGATAGGTCACTATTTTACCGTTATATATATTCTGCTCTATGAACACTTAAATCTTAGAACAATTTGTACTCAAGGAATCCCTCTTTTCCAAGCCAACGAAGAGAACATAAACAGGAAAAAAGTTGGAAGGAGATTACTCCGAAAGTTTATATACTCGAAGCTTTAAGCCAATGGGCATAATATTGTAGAGTAGAAGGGTAATGCCAAAACAAGTATTTTGAGGTGAGGAACGAGCCGTCGCAGAAGCTTTTTTACCGCGCTACATGAGTCAACATTAAATCCGTAATTCTTTTTGTTTTGTGGAGTATCAGATGAAAATAAAAAAAACCGCACTCTTGTACATACCAGTCACTGTCGCTACCTGTGTTTGATGTTCAATGTTGCTATCATTCAGGAGGTCCCGGGTTCCATCCCCAGCGGTCGCCCATTCTGGCCCCTGGATTTTCGTGGTTTCGCCGGGTCGACAATTGAATGCTAGGGTGGTTCACCTTTTGCCACGATTCTCATCCCTCTTATTTCCCGTACCCAATCCTGTTTCAGGGTTATAGGACCAGTCGACGGTGTTCGGCTGGCGATATCTGTGCTTCTGTAGAGATTTCTTCCCTGGCGTAGCTGCGGGGACTGTTCAGTTAGGTCTCTCCTCTGAGTGGACTCCAGCCCGGAAGGTTCCGTGGTTTGTGGAAGGACAAGGTTGCGTCGGATACGTTCAGCCTGGAAACATTAGGGATCCCGTCTGTGTTTGCGCAGTCATCCGGATCTGGTCACAATTGGGCCTCTCGCCTCATCACTCCCTCCCTCCCGGGGATCACTGGTAGAAGCAGAAGGAGCCGACTGGCTTGCATGCACCGTTCGTATCTTTAATACGTGCATTTAATGGTTAATTCCTCATTGTACCAGTACTTACTCATTAGTTGAGACAGTATGTACACACTTGTGGTGTGAGTTATATTCCATTTACAATGCCAAATGAAGATTTTTCATAAAGTCCGATTCAATTATATGCATGTAGCGCTCTTGTATTCACACTGCATCCACCACCCTATGCTTATAACCTTAAACTACTTATTTTGGTTTTTCCCTTTCTATTCTACAATTTTCTACACGTTTTTTGCACTCTGTACATGACTTTTTGTTTTTTTTCTAAAACAAAATTAAGAACCGCGTGTGAATGAAAAGGATTTCAGACGCGCTATGCTTTGAAAATATATTTTAACGTTTATGATAATACTTTTTAAGAACGTAATAAATATAATTTTATGATTTTGAGATATTCAGGACCAAATTTAAGTAAATCCATAAACGTGGCTTTAAAATTCTTGCGAGTTATTTCTGGAATTCTTATGTAATCAGGGATATATTGTATGATTTTTACTTTCACTACTACGTATAGTAAGTAGGGGAAGTATTGTATTCCACTCAAAAATTCGATACCGAGAACAGCATAACTCAGACACGAACGGTCGGATAAACACCAAACTTGGTATTTAGGTTCAGTATCTTACAGAGATGCGACACGAAGGTTTTCAAGAAAATCTCCCCACCCCAGATTACTCTTTACATGGAACATTTTTCAAATATTTTAATTTTCTCAAAAATGGCTCTAACAATTTTGATTAATATATCATATATTTAAGATATTTTTATTGCAAATGAAATGTATATCTCGAATTTTCTGCGAATATCTCCAAAAGTATTCTTCTTTGTGAACGACTTTTGCATAACTGGTAGACCATAAGAGATAGACTAAATTTTACTACACACAAAATGTAGATCGCGTTAAAATACACAATTTGTCATATACATTTTTTTGGTTGAGATATTCCTTGTTATTCCCTTGTATTTTCAATACTTATATTTTTTCTCAAATTCGTTATTCATTTTTTATGTACTGGACATGCAAAGAGAATGGAATACGCCACATAGCAACCAGCGCTTAAAATATTTGACTATCGCTTAAAACCTACCATATTCCCTTTGCACCTACAAGAAAATTAGCAATACGGTTAACATCTCGATTAACAGGAAGCATATGGAGAGTAAGCGTTTGTAAAAATAGTTTGTACAAGAGTAGAGAAAGTCATGTGAGTGTAACACATCAGATTTTTTAGGGGTATGATCACCTTAGGTTCACGGAGAGTTCCATACTTGGAGAGATTATACAAACCAGGTTAGTATGCGCTAAGTTTAACACTCGGTCAGCACTGACTTCAGTATTTAGTGTGATCTTTTTGACGAGGTCTCTCTGTCTATTATTTACCTAGCAGGACTCTGTGACGGTGGGCTTTTTACATTTATTTTGTGCTAGTTTTAAGCTACACATAGGACCTAGGCACGACGAAGTTGGAACGCCAGGCTTACTCCGTCTTCCAGATAATCTTAAAATCTGCCTAGCTCTCTCCATCTTACAATGCAGATTACCTAAGTTATTATCAACATTAAAGATTCTCTTAAAGACAGAATTATTCGTCTAATAGTGTCACCCTTCACCACTCTTCCAGCTAACCGCAAAATTTAACCCTCTCGACAACATACCGCCTTCCTCGTCCCAACTAGTGCTAGCGTCGTTGGCGAATTTCTCTACCCACTGTCGTTTATTTTTTGCAGAGGGGACCATTTAAGTTGGGACATTACGGTATCTCCAAAATTAAGCGTTGTAGAAAGGAATGTGTTTAATAAACGTTGCTTGATATTACTAGTCGTGTTTTGTTTGGAGGACTTAATTTTTACTTTCTCTACTACGTATAGTAAGTAGGGGAAGTATTGCATTTCACCCAAAAATTTGATAGCTAGATTTCACCGGAAATACATTTTTTGAGGCTTCCTGAATCCAAAAAAGTATTTTTGGAAACATGTCCGTGTGTGTGTCTGTATGTGTGTCTGTGAACAGCATAACTCAGAAACGAACAGTCCGATAAACACCAAACTTGGTATACAGGTTCAGTATTTTCCATAGATACGACACGAAGGTTTCCAAGTAAATCCCCCTACCCCAGATTACGCTTTACATGGAACATTTTTCGAAAATTATATTTTCCTCAAATATGACTAACGATTTTTATTAAAGTATCATATATTTAAGATATTTTCATGACAAATAAAATGTATATCTTGAATTTTCTGAGAATGTCTCCAAAAGTATTCTTCATTGTGAGCGACTTTTGCATGACTGGTAAACCATAAGAGATAGACAAAATTTTACTATACAAAAAATGTAGATCGCGTTAAAATACACAATATATTTCATATACATTTTTTTGTTGAGAAAACCATTTTCGAGATATTGCTGGTTATTCCCTTAAATCTTCCAATACTTATACATTTTATCAAATGGAAATTCGTTATTCATTTTTTTGTCCTGGTAATGCAAAGAGAATGAAATACTCCACATAGCAACCCGCGCTTAAAATATTTGACTAACGCTTGAAGCCCAGCAATTCCCTTTGCATCTACAAGAAAATTAGCAATAAGATTAACATTTCGATATCTCGATTAGCATGAAGCATATGGAGAATAAGCGTTTGTAAAAATAATTTGTACAAGAGTAGAGAAAGTCATTTGAGTGTAACACATCAGATTTTTTAAAATGGGAGCCTACAATTAGTGTCAATTTAAAATGACCATCGCAATGTCCTCCAAATAAAATACGACAAATGACATTTACTTTTCCCCATAATATCAAGCGACTTTTATTCAGAACATTTCTTTCTACAACGCTTAGTTTTGGAGGTATAGTACAGTCTCAAATTAAATGGTTCACCCTGTATGTAGCCTCTAAAACTATTCTTACAAAAGCTCTTTTTTCTGTCTACTTTATGTTATCGAGATAAATGTTTGGAAAATTAGTTTCATTACACATTTCTTGTAGGTACAAAGGGGATGGAACAAAACGAAGCGATAGTCAAATGTTTAAATGCGGGCCATTCTTTCTATAACATCACGAGAAACAGATGAATGGCGGCAATGCCATTCAGAATAAATGGTGCCAACACATTTCAAATGATGGCTTCTGGTTTTGCATGTGCAATGCAAATTTATATTCTAAACAACCCTGAAGTAATTTTTATGTGAAAATCATGCATACATATATGATTTTGTTGTACTGTATGACTTTAAAAATTGACAGTATTGAAAAATTCAAACGAATAACACTGATTATCTGGAAATGGCTGATGCTGTAATAACGGCGTGTATGTTTAAAAGAAATCTAAATTTTTTTATCTGGTAAAATATCTTATAGTTTACCGGTTATTCAAAATTTACAATATTCCTCTCTATCAAAGAGGACTTCACAGGCTATTTCCACATAAATTAATGATATACATTTAATTTTTCATCTAAATATTTTAAGTGTATGGTGTTTTAATTAAACGCGGGATGGCTCAGGCGCTGCGACTGTGACCCGCATTCAGGAGGTCATGGGTTCGATTTCCGCGGCCGATCTACCTGACCCATGGGTTTTTGGGGGTTTCCCCGTGTCATTAGGCGAATCTTGGAGGGTTCAATGACTCCCCCGAATTTTTATCTCCCTCATTCCCTCTCATTTCATCTTCCTCTTTCACGTTACAGGATGGCTCCGGGATAGTGTGTCATACAGATAACGCAGATGACTTGCGTGTTGGAACTTCTTCTTGGACCCGCCAGATGGAGGCCGCTCAAGTCTCCGCTGCTGGGTCGAGCTTTCCCCGGTCTCCGCTGAAGGGGAACCTCTGAGCCACCCTGCGGTGACTTGTGACTTGGAAACGCTGCCTTGAGCGCTCTCTGACTGGTGGTGTGCTCGTATCTGTTGCCTGCTTCGGCCGGTCCTGCAGCCCATACGTCTCCTGCGATTCCTTCATCTCATCCGTTCCTCCCGGGGGTGTATGCACAAAAGATTCCTGTGTGGTCGAAGTGCTAGGTGTCCCCTCCGTAACGTAATCATAATCCTACTAAAAATTGTTACAGCCATTCCTGATAAAATGAAACATTTCACAATAAAGTTTTCCATGTAAAGGGTAGTTTGGAATGCGGGTATTTTCTTGAAAATCTATGTGTCATATCTTTGGAATACCCAATGGTAATTTTGAATTAACCCTTTTCTAAAATTCTTTCTTTAAATTCAGGGAGCCTCAAAATGTGCGTTTTTGGTGAAATCTCGGTATCGAATTTTGTGGTGGAACACAATAATTCCTCTACTTACTATAAGAACGTAGTAGAGATATTAACAAACGATTATAAATAGACGCGGGACCTCGCCCAAGCTATATAAAGCTCTTTTAACGGAGACTAATAGGCAATAATACCGAGCGGGAGGGCTCAGGCGAGTCCTGGTCGCCATGCGAATGCTGGAGTAGTTTTTCTAATACCACGACTTTTTCCGGTTCCTCATTCTAATCATTTCATTTCCTATCGCCTTTCGGGGTACGGGGTACTTGACTGGGTAGTTTAGTGGTGTGTGGTGCGCGGTGGATATACACTCTGAGACACTTTCTTCCTCCTCTGGTTGGAAACAGGGTAGTTTGGATCTCTTCGTCAGGAAGAGCGCTGGCGGGGGGGGGCCTGAAGGTGTGTTTCCATCTGAGAACTTTATGTACTCCCCAATATTCGCACCTGACGCTGCTTGTTACGGGCAACCACCTATAGAATGTTTCATCCACATCCTTCCTGTCGTCGTCTGTGATTCGGGGTACCATGCCAGCCTCTGGTTCCCGAGGTCGTGGAGGGGATTGATTTGTTCGGGCCTAAAATCCTTAGTATGACCTTCTTTGGAAGGGAAGTAAAGCCGGTGGTACTGTGTCGTAGGTTTAAGGCACATAAAATAATCTCAAGGCTGACAAAGAGGCCTCTGAGCACATTTTCAGGACTTTCACGCCCGATATAGAATGGGACACTAAGAACCATAGTAGTTAAAGAGCGTCCATAAATAAAACTCAATTTAATTTCTTACCCGTTTCTCCCGAAGGTTACATACAGCACAATAAGACCCTGGCCGCAATGGTTAAATCCTTCTCTGCTGCTTGCGAGAGAGAGAGAGAGAGAGAGAGAGAGAGAGAGAGAGTGAAATATACAAAAATTGCCAAAGTTACATTTTAGTTTTTGTGCATTCTTAATGATTATAATTTCCTTTTTGATTTAATGTAAAGTTTAAATATATTTTAAAAATGGTACTGCACCTGTCATGTTGTACTCTTAATTCTGCAACACTGACAAAAAACTCCTAACTCCTACATATGTATTTTGGCGTAGGGAGGTACACTTCAGCTTGTATTTTAAGCTCTACAAATTGGAAAGTTCTGTGTGATCAAGCCACGTGGTTTCTTTATCTGAAAATATATGCACGATAGTTTACTCCATTTCTGCTTTGGACAGTTTTTTCTGTGAATAACATTTTCTTCGATAAGCTTCCCTTTTTCTCAGAAACTATTGAAGATATCTAAATTAAATTTTAGGCCGATAAAACAGCCTCTAAGGCTTCTGATGGGTTACTTTAGTGTTAACATGATTGCTTATTTAAAAAAATCTGATGTGTTACACTCACATGACTATCTCTACTCTTGTTCAAACTATTTTTACAAACGCTTATTCTCCATATGCTTCATGTTAATCGAGATGTTAATCTTATTGCTAATTTTCTTGTAGGTGCAAGGGGAATTGGTAGGCTTTAAGCGATAGTCAAATGTTTTAAGAGCTGGTTGCTATGTGCAGTATTACATACTCTTTGCATTACAAGGACAAAAAAATTAATAATGAATTCCCATTTAAGTGAATAACAAGCACTATCTCGAAAATGGTTCACTCAACAAAAAAAAATGCATATGAAATAAGTTGTGTATTTCAACGCGATCTACATTTTTTGTGCAGTAAACGTTTGTGTATCTCTTATGGTTTAGCAGTTATGCAAAAGTCGTTCACAATTAAGAATACTTTTGGAGACATTCCCAGCAAATTCAAGATATACATTTTATTTGTATTAAAAGTATCTTAAATACATGATATTTTAATCAAAATCGTTAGAGCCATTTTTGAGAAAATTAAAATTTTCGAAAAATGTTTTATATAAAGGATAAAATGGGGTGGGGGATTTTCTTGAAAACCTTCGTGCCGCGTCTATGGAAGATACTGACAGACAGACAGACAAACACACAGACACACACACGGACATGTTTCTAAAAATACTTTTTTGGGGGTTCAGGATGCCTCAAAACATGTATTTCCGGTGAAATATCGGTATCGAATTTTTGAGTGGAATGCAATACTTCCCCTGGATACTATACGTAGTAGAGAAAGTAAAAATGTGTAACGAATTCCCTTTGAGAAAAAGTATTAGAAAATTTAAGGGAATAAAAAGCAATATCTCGAAAACGGTTCACTCAACCAAAAAAATGTATATGAAATAAATTGTGTATTTTAGCGCGATGTACATTTTTTGTGTAGTAAAATTTTGTCTATCTCTTATGGTTTACCATTTATGCAAAAGTCGTTTACAATGAAGAATACTTTTGGAGATATTCCCAGCAAATTCAAGATAAAAATTTTATTTGTATTAAAAGTATCTTAAATGCATGATATTTTAATCAAAATCGTTAGAGCCATTTTTGAGAAAATTAAATTTTTCGAAAAATGTTCCATATAAAGGATAATCTGTGGTGGGGGGATTTTCATGAAAACCTTCGTATCGCGTCTATGGAAGATACTGAATTCGTTTCTGAGTTATGCTGTTCACAGACAGACAAACACACAGACACATAGACACACACACGGACATGTTTCCAAAAATACATTTTTTGGGGGGTTCAGGATGACTCAAAATATGTATTTCCAGTGAAATATCGTTATCGAATTTTTGAGTGGAATGCAATACTTCCCTTGCTTACTATACGTAGTAGAGAAAGTAAAAATGTGTAACGAATTCCCATTTGAGAAAAAGTATTAGAAAATTTAAGGTAATAACAAGCAATATCGCGAAAATGGTTCACTCAACAAAAATATGTATATGACATAAATTGTGTATCTTAAAGCGATCTACATTTTTGTGTAGTAAAATTCTGTCTATCTCTTATGGTTTACCATTTATGCAAAAGTCGTTTACAATGAAGAATACTTTTGGAAACATTCCCAGAAAATTGGAGATATACACTTCATCTCTCATGAAAATACCTTAAACATATGATATTTTAATTAAACGGTTAGAGCCATTTTTGAGAAAATTAAAATGTTCGAAAAATGTTCCATGTGAAGGGTAAACTGTAGTGGAGGGATTTTCTTTAAAACCTTCGTCTGGCATCTCTGGAAGATACTGAACCTAAATACCAAGTTTGATGTTTATCCGACTGTTTGTTTCTGAGTTATGCTGTTCGCAGACAGACTCGCACAGACATACACACAGACGCACACACGGATATGTTTCCAAAAATGCTTTTTTTGGATTCAAGGGGTCTCAAAACATATATTTCCCTTGAAATCTTGGTATTGAATTTTTGGGTGTAATACAATACTTCCCCTGCTTTCTATACGTAGTAGAGAAAGTAAAAATATTGCTGGTACATTGTAATCAAAAGCTAGTATAATTAATAAAATAATCCTTATTTCCTTAGTAAACAAACCTATTGACTAATAGTATATCAGTAGATGTATATATATCTACATCGTACATACGGTTCCAGTCTGATTTAACTATGGCAGAGGCGGAATTGGGCTTATAGTCTTCTCTTAACAATATCTAAGAAACAGCACCACGGCACATTTAATAAGTGTGGTTGCCCCACCACCAACTGAGGAGAGGCGAATAGTGCTTTGAAGTATAGCGGGGAAAACTTTACAGCCCGGTTCTTATTTTGGATTTTGAGAACACACTTGCCAAACTTCTGCCCTTGCAAGCTTTAACCTTTTAGAACTGTTACTTCTGTTATTAGAAGCGACAGATGTAGCTAGCGAAGCGATTTTCTTAATTCTGAGGCAAGGAAACCGGTTATGTAAAGAGAAAGTTTTTAGATATGTCAGACTCAGATGACCTATGGCATATTGCAGAAGTGAATGGGGTCAGCGCAGTATCCACTTACAACTCCACTGATCGATTGCCCCTCTGATGCATACAGATGCACAACCAAATTCTCCATACGGACTCCGCTACGAATTGTAGTGCCATTTACATCACATTCCGCGAATTACATTCAGAAAAAATAGAATAAATAGCTTACTTTTTGAAAACCTAACGTTAAGCACTTTGACCTTTTAGTTTGTATGCATGCACTTTCATATGGAACAATAACATTTCCACCACTGTAGCTTTCATTTACAAGAGGTTTTTGGGAAATGAAACACATGATGGTATAATTGAGCGATATCAATAACGGAAAAAAATATGTTGTATTACATTCACATGACTTCCTCTACTCTTGTACAAACTATTTTTACAAACTCTTATTCTCCATCTATTTCATATTAATCAAGATAAACATTTTCAGAAAGGATCTTTTGACATGCAAGTAGAATTACATTTTACACATAGTGACCAGTTCTAAAAATATTTGACTATCGTCTTAAGGCGTACTATGTTCCCCTTGTTTTCTAATTGCAAGGGCAATATAGAAATACAGTAGCCTTTAAGCATAGACATATCTTTTAATAGCTGGTTGCTATGTGCAGCACCATTCTCTTTGCCACAGATTAATACTCTTTGCATATCCAAGACAAAAAACATGAATAACGAATTCCCATTTCAGAAAAAGTATAAGTATTGGAAACTTTAAGGGAATAATAAGCAATATCTCGAAAATGGTTCACCCAACAAACCTTCGTCTGGCATCTCTGGAAGATACTGAACCTAAATATTAAGTTTGGTGTTTATCCGACTGTTCGTTTCTGAGTTATGCTGTTCATAAGCACACACACAGTCACACAGACGGACATGTTTCCAAAAATGCCTTTTTTTTGGATTCAGGGGATCTCAAAACATATATTTCCGGTGAAATCTCGGTATCGAATTTTTAGGTGGAATACAATACTTCCCCTACTTACTATATGTAGTAGATAAAGTAAAAAAAACTTGGTAGGTACCACAACATTGATCCATGACTGCAGAAGCTGGAAAGAGGAAACAAATCTGTTACATTTACATGGCATTCTCTACCCTCTATCTTTTATTAGTGGGTTGCCAAGTGTTCTTATATAGCTTATTTTTCTACCTATTTAATTTTAATTCAGACAAACCTTTGCATGTATAGAGCTACATTAGATATTTCGTTATAGATACAAAGGGAACAGTGATAGTCAAATTTTTAAGAAATGGACGCTATATGCCGGCCTTAAAATTCCATACTGTTTCAATGCAATCGCGAGAAACGGCTGAAAGTCGACAGGACTTGAAACTTATGACAAAGTGTTAAACAATTGAAACCTTAGTAACGAATATCTCGGAAATGGCTTACTTCACAAAAAAGTTATTTTAAGTAAATTGTGTGTTTTAGAGGGATCTAAACTTTTTGTGTAGTACGTATACGTCTATCATTTAGCGTTTACCAGTTAAACAAGATTATGCAAAATTCGTTCCGAATGAAGAGGACTTTACAGGTTATTTCAAGAAAATTACAGATATATATTTAAATTGTCGCGTAAATATCTTTAATAAATGGTATTTTAATCAAAATCGTTAAAGCAATATTTGAGAAAATAAAAATATTCGAAAAATATTCAACGTAAAGCTCAGTTGCGATGAGGGAATTTTGTCGAAAATCTTCATCTCACATGTTTGGAATATACTGAGCTTTGGTATTTACACGACTTTTCCTGTTTGAGTTACGCTGTTCACATACACACATATGGAAATGTTTTCAAAAATGCTTTATTTGCATTAAGGGCGCCTCAAAACATGTATTTCTTGTGAAAACTTGGAATCAAATTTTTGGGTGGAATGCAATACCTACTTACCCTACTTAATATACGTAGAGCAGATAGTAAAACTACAGCAACTACATGACAGTTGTATTGGAGCCAAATACGCTAAAGAAAGAATATTTTAAGTGCAAAGGTACTCAACCTCTAACCATAAGGGACTAATAATACAGAAGGCGCATATATCATGGCAGTCTCGAAATTTATTCTTTTACCTGCCGCTGATGTTTATATCCAGGCCCGGCGAGGCAGCTTAAGGTCATCATGTTGCTCTTCATTCTATGCTGGGGCTCACAGTCTCAATGGAGGATTGTATGTCAGGCAACAAATGTTGACTTTCGGTCAATTAGTCGGTTGAATAGAAATGTTAGTAGTAGGCTACCGAATTAATCTTCAACCTGGGAATTAAATATATTTGTCGCTATAGTTTCCTGCGCATAGGAAAGGTACTTCACAACAAACCCAGCGTCCTCCACTCAATCTCTTTCCCACATACCCCTTAATAACAGAAATGAAAGATTTATCTTGATATTGTTTATGATCTGGATTTTTATTGATCCGAAACGATTTTTCACCTCATATTTCTTGAGTCGACATGTTAACACACCTTCACTCGCGTCAGGTTCTAAAAATTAAAAATGGACAATTGTTTCAGGTAGTGTCCAACGTATCTTCAGCAGTTAAGTCAATTAAGCTGTTCTCCTCTTGGTTGCTTTCATCTCTTGCCATGGACTCGTTGCGAACCTCATCTGGTGGTTGTAAAAGGAACTGCATGGAAGAGATCTTGAAATTCAAACATTTCTATTTATTGATTATAATATGAATTTTCTCCCAAGCATCCAAATCTGTTTATTGACATTTAGAAGTTTGATTTTATAACCGATATCACGATGGCTTTCCCAAAAATGATGCGTTATAGCTGAACGGTCACTTGTTTTAGGTTAATATTATTTTTCACTTGCTATTCCTTTCGGTGTAGCTATCAGTTTGTTCTCTTCCAGTGTATGTGTACTACTTCCTCTTCACCATGGTACAAAATGTCCTTTAATTGCCATAATTAGCTAACGGGGAGTTGGTTGGAAAGGAATATATCAAGTTAAAAGGACATTGTCCATGTGCTTCATGTCTTGCGTAGTTGAAGACAAATTGCAACCAGTACAATTTTTTTCCCAATTGCGCTGATCAGAGGAATAATATGCTATAAACGCGGACATTAAATTCCTATTTATCCGCTCGCTTACCTAAGGTTTTGGATAATAGGGAGTTGTATAAACCAATTGCACTGCCGACTGAAAGCAAAAGGTGTTAAAAAGATTGGGTTTAAAATAACCTCAGAAATACTGAAATTAGCGAAAATGGGTTGCAATACCTTTATGGTTGCACTTGAATTAGCCAGCGAGTAGCTTCTAGCCAAACACGTTTTGTAAATGCGTCTACAGCTACTAATATGAACCTATATCCTTCTAAACTTCTATGAAATGGGACAATATAGTCAATATAGATCTTTTACAGCGGTCTGTCTCTCTATCCTCTATTTTAAAGTATGAGATACTGTAGTCAAGAGAGTTAAACATCTTGTATTATATAGTTTTTCTTTTTAATTTCATTTTGTTCTAATTTTTGAGGCCCATAGACTTATATTTAAAAATACTGCTTACAATTTATGTTCAGAGGAATGTATCAGCGGCCCGGGTTCGATCCCAGGGCTCGCATGCGGGATTTGTGGTGGACGAAGCAGCGTCTGGGTGGGTTTTCTCTGCATTATCCGGTTTCCGCCGCCACTCATTCCACGAATTAATCCATCATATCATTACCTTTCATCCATTTCGCCTTCATTTCATTTCATCTTCTTCTCTCTCTCATACTGGCTACGATCCGATCCCCCATTCCGGGTTCTTCATTCTCTGATTCAATGTTCGTCTAATTCTCCACAGGCCTCTGACGCTAGGTACGGTTGTAAGTTCTAAGGGATATAAGCCCTACATACGAGGAGGGTAAGCCAAGTAGGTAAGTAAGTAAGTAAGTAAGTGAGTGAGTGAGTGAGTGAGTGAGTGAGTGAGTAAGTAAGCGAGTAAGTAAGCGAGTGAGTAAGTAAGCGAGTGAGTAAGCAAGTAAGTAAGCAAGTAAGTAAGTAAGCTAGTGAGTAATTAAGTAAGTAAGTAAGTAAGCGAGTGAGTAAGTAAGTAAGTAAGTAAGTAAGCGAGTGAGTAAGTAAGTAAGTAAGTAAGTAAGCGAGTGCGTAAGTAAGTAAGTAAGCGAGCGAGTAAGTAAGTAAGTAAGTAAGTAAGTAAGTAAGTAAGTAAGCGAGTGAGTAAGTAAATAAGTAAGTAAGTAAGCGAGTGAGTAAGTAAGTAATTTATCAGAAACATTATATCTAACGTATATATTTATTTGTTATTTTGTGTAGCGCATCGTGATTATACACAGAGCTGGAGAAAGTGAAAACCTCTTTATTAATAATTCTAATATTATCGTTTCTTTTTTATCCACTTTCTACAACAATTTTATTCTCAATACATGAACTTCTTACTACTATTATAAAATGTTGCGATATACTCTTTATTTAATTACATTCCAGAATTCATTTCTGTTTACTTCATCAAAAACCTTTTCAAAATCTATGAATGTCATAACTGTATTTGTGCTATCCAATTACTGGCGTTTTGTAAACATACAGCCAGTGTTATAAATTCCTTTTCGAAGGTCAAGTTGGATATATGAACTCATATTCTCTGTAAGTGCATTTAAACAATTTTTGTAAACTAATGAATATAGTTTATGAATGTTTTCAAAATACTTATTGCTCTATAGTTATTATAGTTACTTTTAAAAGTATCTAAGTAAATATATGGATAGCTTTTACCTCACTACTTTTATTTTAATAATTTGCATATTCACTATGTGATGAATTTTAGGATGTATTTAATTTTTTTATAAGTTTTTTAAAAAAGGCTAGAGGTGTAAGGGAGATTAAATTGAAATAGCTCTACACAGTTATTTTGTATGGCATGTTGTGATATACAGTTAAAATTTTAGAACAAAAGGAAATCATATTTTAATAATATATATAGTTTTTGTGTTCTTTTTACATTCTCTACTACGTATAGTAAGTAGAGGAACTATTGTATTCCACCCAAAAATTCGATACCGAGATTTCACCGGAAATACATGTTTTCCGACCCCCTGAATCCAAAAAAAAAAAAAAAAACATTTTTGGAAACATGTCCGTGTGTGTGTGGGTCTGTGTGCCGTGAACAGCATAACTCAGAAACGAACAGTCGGATAAACACCAAACTTGGTATTTAGGTTCAGTATCTTTCATAGATGCGACAGAAATGTTTTCAAGAAAATCCCTCCACCCCAGATTACCCTTTACATGGAACATTTTTCGAAATTTTTAATTTTCTCAAAAATGGCTCTAACGATTTTGATTAAAATGTCATATGTTTAAGATATTTTCATGACAAATGAAATGTATATCTCGAATTTTCTGGGAATGTCTCCAAAAGTATTCTTCATTGTGAACGACTTTTGAATAGCTGATAATCCATAAGAGATCGCGTTAAAATACACAATTTATAGCATATACATTTTTTTTGTTGGGTGAACCATTTTCGGGATATTGCTTGTTATTCCCTTAAATTTTCCAATACTTATACTTTTTCTCAAACGGGAATTTTTTTCTGGCCTGGTAATGCAAAGAGAATGGAATACTCCACATAGCAACCACCTCTTAGAAAAATTGTCTATCCCTTAAAACCTACCAATTTCCCTTGCATCTACAATAAAATTAACAATAAGATTAACATCTCGATTAACATGAAGTATATGGAGAATAAGCGTTTGTAAAAATAGTTTGTACAAGAGTAAAGAATGTCACATGAGTGTAATACATCAGATTTTTTTAAATAAAGTCATAACAAATTTTAATAAAAACTCTTATGCACCTAAGGTATCAAAATTAGAGTAGTTTCTGTGAAGTCCTATCTACAATACTATTTAGAATATATTCATCTCAGTCTCAACACGGCCAGAGAAGCCCAATAAGCGCGCGGTCAAAATCGCGCGGAACAGACCACGCAGTCGCTTATAGCGCGAAGTACACAGCAGTGTAAAGGTTAAGCGTTTGTCGTTTAAACACAAACATACACACATTGAACAGGTCTGGACTGGGACCAGCACCTCGATCGATCCTCGACGGTCGAGTGTCGTGCCTATGGCGGGAGTACTGATAAAGAAGTTGTCCTGCGCCATAACATTCAGACAGCACTAAAATCCGGTACGTTTTACGGCTGTCTCTCAGCAACATATACACCATATCTCTGTTCTCGCTGTCCATCAAAGCCACCACTTGAGTCTCAGCGTAAATTACATAAATTCAAAGATCTCTCTGATATTTGTATCTCTCTTCATATTTCGCATTTAATTTTAAAGCGACAAAAGTGTAATTATGAAGTGCATATGATTACAATACGTTTTACAGTATATGACATCAAGCATACAAAAGAAATAGGACAGCTAAAATGTGTTACATTAACGACTTTCTGCACCGATTCTTCAACAAACTATTCTTACAAAATCTACTTCATGCTAATCGAAATGAACATTTGCAGAAATGTTTTTTTACATACTAGGAAGTACACGGCCTTGCCCGAGATTTGACGGTTTATCCCAAGAAGATAAACCTTGCCTTAGGTTGCACTTATCCAATAGCCTTGCGTTTCTTTGGGGGCACTTAAAATGTACGTCACGGTACTCAGGCAACCTTTTAAAATGTAAAATCGTTAAAGTTACGCCACATAATGCATTACGAATACGAATGCTGTTGGCATTACGCAAGTCATGCCTCATAGAGGAAGAAGCAGGCGGAAAAAGCCATGTTCCTTCAAAATGCCGAATTTGGGTGACTTTAACATTGTGCCACATATTAATAAAGTTTATTTCAGTAACCTACTGGGGATCAAAAGGGAATTGCAAATGCACACTAATTAATGTGTTCTAGTTTGTTTAAAATCAAAATCGTACGCTCCCATTTACCTCTACATTTTTATTTCGCTGCTTAATCGCGTGACTCCATTTCAGTTCCACTTGCGGTCCTTTCCGCAAAAACAACTTCCCTTCATACGTCACTTCCGTTTCTCTAAGGAACTCAGATTTTACATTATTTCTTGCCAACCTTGCGAATTCCGTTCTGAAAGTTTGGTATGGTTTAGCGATGTAACGTAGCAAAGTGAGAGGTTGACACCAACACTACCCTCTAAATACTGAGAAAATACTATGCAAAATTACTGCTAAACAACCAAAAAACCAACAGTTTTTAAGGATGATTTCTCGTGAATGCAGCTGAATAACTTCCAGGTTGTCACATTTGAACTTCCTCATCGTTATCATGAAGAAAATCTCGGCTGGGAAGAAAAAATAGCAGGTTAAGTAACATCAGGATAACCTTGTTCATTCCCCGTAATCAACATACACAAACTGCTAAAAAGCACACGAGAAACAAAATAAAATGAAGACCAAGATTAGTATACATAGAATATCAATAAGAAATTGTATTACGACTGGTTTGATGCTAGTGTTGTTATCTATGCCCACTTTCATTTTTTTAACTTAGTTTTTGTTTTTCTGATAATAAAAGCGTCATAAACTTCCCATTAAGAAAGACACTCGCTTGTTACAAAAAATGAGAAACTAAAAATTATAAGTAAATATCCGAACATCGAGTATGAGCACAGAATGAATGGACATCAATTTCGCCTTATTTATTACTCTTACGTCAGTAATGTTTGAGACTTTTGTAATCAATGTGATTATGTTCAATGCTTTTGTGTTATTTTATATCACAACTAATAACCGTATTAAGATAAAGAAGAATAAGAAGAAGTGGTATTTTGTGTGGTTTATGCTGTGACTGTTATCATAGGTAGGATAGTTGTAATTATTTATTTTACTCTATGATCAATGTCAGAGAGATCTACGTATGTGTAAAGTCGCTGTTTCTTTGTTATTTTGTGTGGCCGTAAAAGCCTATAATTTTTATTCTTATATTGGCAATGTTCGTCCTATTACGGTTATCGTTGAGAAAGATACAGCTTTTGTAGGTACAACATAAAATTAAATAAATAATCGTGAAAGGAGGCGTAATTTCGAATTCTAAGCTAGAGTGTAATTTTTGCCTTGTATCAAAGGTTATCTGTGCCAAGTTTGGTCGGAGTCGGTGCTAGGTGTAGAAGGCTATAAGGAAAACACACGCACACACATACATACACTTATTAAGATTTCCTTGTAGGTACAAGGGGAATCAGCGAATGCGGTAGGCTTAAACGACAATAAAATCTTTTATGAATAGGTCGCTATGTGAGGGCTTTGAAATACCGTTGCCTTTGCATAATTAGAGAAAAACGAATAGCGACTTTGCTGTTGAAAAAATACAAAGTACCTGACAATTCAAACGTATAATGGAGAATAACTCGAAATGGTTGAAATCACAAGAAATATATGTTTGACATAAATTATATGCTTTAACAAAATCTATATTTTTAATATAGTATGATTTTGTCTATCTCTAACGGTTTACCAATTATACAAAAGTCATTCACATTGAGAAGATATCACAGGCCTATTGCCAGAAAATTCAAGAAATTGGATTATTTAATAGAATAGTGGCTTGAATGTGAATATCAATTTTTTTCTTATATTTATTTGATTTAAAAATTATTGCTTTATCAACTTTAAGACAGTTGGAGTAAATAATAAGAATTTTATCTGTGTATACATTTTATTTGTCAAGCAAACATCTTAAACATATGACATTTTAATCAAAGTCATTACAGCTAATGATACTTATTTGTTCATTCACTTTAATTTTGAAAAAAATTCCAACATTTTAAATAATCTTACATGTGAGGGGTTGGCTAAAATACTTTATTTGGTTCAGGATGCCTCAAAATATATATTTCCAGTGAAATCTCGACATAGAAGTTTTGGGCGAAACACAATACTTCCTCTACGTAATGTAAATAGGTAGTAGGGAAAGTAATTAGCAGTTTACAATAAAATTAATTCAAACAGAAAACGATGTAATAAAAATAGAACTGGAAGCGTTATGAGTTGATTATTTATCAATTGTCTTGCATTCCAATGCAGCTTATAAATATTCAATCATTGCTTTCTCTACTACGTATAGTTATTAGCAGAAGTATCGCCTTTCACACAAAAATTAGGTACCGATATTTCACAGGAAATACATGTTTTGAGGTGCCTGGATCCAAATAAAGCATTTTGGGAAATATGTTCGTGTGTGTGTCTGTGTGTCCGTCTGTCTGTCTGACTATGAATAACATAATTCAAAAACGAAAAGTCGGATAAATACCAAACTTTGTATTTGAATTTAGTATCTTATAAGGATGCAACACGAAGATTTTCAAGAAATTCCTCCAAACCCAGACTACCTTTTACATGGAACATTTTTCGGAAACTATGACTTACTCAGAAACGGCTCTAACGATTTTGATTAAATAACATATGTTTAGGATATTTTCATGGAATGTGAAATTTATACCTTGAACTTTCTGGGAATGTCTCCAAAAGTCCTCCTAATTCTGAATGACATTCGCATAACTGGGAAACCGTAAGAGTCAAAATTGTCCTACACGAAAACTGTAGATGCCGTTAAAATACACAATATATGTCATACTCATTTTTTCCCGAGTGACCCATTTCCGAGATATTCCTTGTTATTTGTTTGAATTTTCCAATCCTTAAACGTTTTCTCAATGGGAATTCGGTATTCATTTTCCTTTTATGTCTTGAACATGCAAAGAGAATGGAATGCTGCACATAGCGACCAGCTCTTAAAAGATTTGACTATCACATAAAGCCTACGATATTCCCCCTGTACCTACAAGAAAACCAGCAATAAGATAATTTCTGCAAATGTTTATCTCGATTAACATGAAGTAGATGGAGAATAAGAGTTTCTAAAACTAGTTTGTACAAGAGTAGAGGTCATGTAAGTGCAAACATGAGTTTTTTTTTAGCGATTTTCATCTAAATCAGGATAAGTCAATAGATGTATAGAAATCATAAGTACACTACTCTCGCAGTTGGGGCAGTCACTGGTTGGGAATACACCAATATTTTACAGGTATTCTGCTTAACAGTCGTGGCCTGTTACTGCTCTGAAGTTTGCCACTACTTCTTTTATTCTTTAATTATATAAATGTTCCAGGTTGATGTATATATTCCCATATTTTGCGCTTTTTCCATTGTTATTTTTTTTTGGTTTTCTTTGTCAAGTCTGCTTAAGTGTCTCCGAAGTGATCAATATTTGTTGTAGTTGTTGTTTAACCCACTAAGTAGATCGACTGCTTTATTGCCGCCTGCTCCCACATGGGTAGGGACCCACTGGAAAGCTACTATTTTATTTCTAATTACAAGTTGTTTTATTTCAATAACAGGTTTGGGGTTAGTTGTATGATTTGATATAATTACTTGTATGGCTTCTCTGGAGTATATTAAAATTACAGTTTTTGTAAAGAATAAGGTTGTTTACTATTAATCGGAATGAATGGATTTCTCCATCAAAGTAAGAAAAGTAAAACTAAAAATAGTTATTATATGCGTAATCGTTTTCTAGTTTTCCGACTGTACGCACTTCTCCATTCAGCTGCTTCTATGTAGATATCGTCATAGTTTTGGTGACATATACCTCCTTGCCTGCTACATCTACGTTTCCCTGTGTCTAAGAGGAAGAGGAGTTATAGGTTTTAGGAACTAAATTGTTGGAAAAATAGAAACTATCACTCGGTGTTTGTTAGAATCATTAAACTAAAATATAATAACCTCTTTGAGATGTAATGATCTCTGTGACATCATAAATCGTGTGATTCCCGATGCCAGAGTAAAACACAATATGTCTTAGGCTATCAGTATAAATTCAGCAAGAGTAGCGGTTTCTTCGCTGCGCAAGCTTCATATGGTTAAGGAGAAAATGATTTCCTTTTCTCTTGTGGTACTCACTCAACGGCGGATATATAAGGATCATCCAGGAAGTAACGACTGTTTGCGCATTCCTGCTGCGCAGATCGCTGTCGGGCTGCTATCCGAATATTTTCCTCTAAATTGTTTCTCAGTGTTGTGGGAGTTTTAGGCAAAACAAGTTATTATTGTGCTCTCTGTGATTGTTCAAAATGAACTGTGATATAAAGTCCACGGACTCTGAAGTGAGAGATATTGGATTTTTTACTGCCCGGATGTTGAAACCTGTAGAAATTCAAGTGATGGTGATACAAGAATGAACGAAAGAAAGTGGTGATAAATGTTCAACAATGGACGAACAAATGTGCCAAACGAAATTCGACTGGATGTCCGTCAACCTTCACAGATGATTTGAAGAACTAAGTGAACCACAAAATCGTACAAGACAGACGTGTAACGATAGATGAGTTACACATTTGTTTTCTATACATTTCTCGTTCTTTGCTTGGTAAAACTGTTTGCGAACATCGTTACTTAAAGGACTGGCGGCAGTCAACAGCAACATGGGGAATCTAAACCTATTGGGCAGATATTACAAATGCTTAAGTAACGGAGATAATTATGTGGAGAAATGAAGTAAACTTTATTTTGTGACTTTCTTCCTTTATTTCTCTTTTGCTTTCTCTACACCCAAAAATTCGATGTCGAAATTTCACCGAAAATATATATATATATATGCTTTAGGCCCCCTGAACCCCCAAAACATAATTTTTTTAGAAAAAATGCGTGTGTGCCTGTGAACAGCATAATTCCAAACAAATTCGCATAAATACCAAACTTGGTATTTAAGTTCGGTATCGTCCAAAGGTGCAAAACGAGGATTTTCAAGAAAATCCCTTAACCCAAACTACCCTTTACATGGAACATTCTTCAAAATCTTTTAGCTTCTAAAAATGGGTGTAATGATTTTGATTAAAATAGCATATTACTCATATATTAAATATATTTGCATGACAAAGAAAATGTATGTCTTGAATTTTCTGGGAATAGCCTCTGAAGGTCTTCTTCATTCGGAAGGAATTTTGTATAATTTTGTATAGCTGGTAAACGCTAAGCGGAGACGAAAACGTTCGACACAAATATGTATATCTCTTTAAAACACACAGTTTATTGCAAACAATCTTTTTGTCGTATAAGCCATTTAATAAGATATGCGTTATTAATGGTTCGAATTGTTTATTATTGGTTATTCGTTTGAAGTGCTGTCAACAATCAGTTGTTTCTCGCGATTACTTGGAAACAGTATACAATTCTAAGGTCAGCTACAGCGTTCCAGTTCTTAAACATTTGGCTGCAGCTGCTCCGTTTTTATCTGTAACGAAATGTGTAATGCGATAGTTTATTTGGATTAAAATGAAGTGGATAAAAAGTAAGCTTTAGTAAGAATAGTTTTTATACTAACTAATAAACGATAAAAAAAGTCGTGTGAACGTATTACGTCATATTTTATTTCATAAACTGTTTTCTGCATGTATTAAAGCCAAATGGTCGTTACTAACTGGATGATATATCTCAATGCTTTGGTTTTCTTGTATAACGGCAGCATGCCCTTAAGTTTTATTCAAAAGAATCCTGTATGCCAGGTCGTCGTGGATAATCTCACGAAAGGTCACGAATTTATCTGATAAAACTTGTGAACTCGAAAGGGAATTATTAAGAACTATTCCACGAATAAAATGTAACAGATTATATAAATAGTAATTACTCTCTTTCTTGAGTTGTTTAAAGTCATCATTATTATGTCAGCTGTCAGATCGCGGCATTCATAAGGAATAAACAATTGAATGCGTTACGGAATACTTACCAATGCTACCAACAGTGGGAGTGAGAAAATATTTAATTTCAAAAGTAAGATAAACTAAACAGAATAAAGACATTTATTTGAAAACTGACACTATTTGATAATGCAGTGATCAAAAGCATAGTTTTCAAAGTGAAACGTTGAAGAAATATACTGATTTTTGGTAGTGGGAACTTATATGTATTGAACTAAAGTAGATGTTGAGGTAGCAGAATTTCGTAGTTTCTCTAGAACACATGAATGACGAGAAGGATGACGTAGCCTATTAATCACTGCATGCTAATACTCTTACAGTTCAGTAAAAAGTTGACATTTATCCGATAAAACCGCATCCTTGCAAACACACGTGTATGTATAAAATAAACTACCGTGATTGATCCATATCAAGGCATTGCAAAACGTTATTGGTCAACATCAAATACGCGGTGTATGAATTGAATAGTCATAAAAATTCTTTAGACCGTTCCCAATTGTAGTAGATATTGTCGTTACTTTGTTTGCACTACGCTTTGGGCGTCAATTTTAAGTAGTTTGTATTGAAGGAGTTGTATTATATTTCAACTGTTGGGGAGCCGAACTTGTAGTAGTTACAACCGCACGTATAGTGCCCGGTAGCTTTAGCTTGTATTTTTAAAAATATTAACTTTGTAATTTGACTATTTCTTTAAGTATTAAAATATTTATGTTTGCCTCGGCTGCGTCAGCATTATTGTTAGAGACATGTTTCTCTTAGCAGGGTTGTGATGCGACTAAGAATGTAGGCTTACACAGATTATAATTTACTTCACTCCTTTTATTAATACTTGCTACGATTTAAATAACACTTCACTGATATAAAGCGCTGTGAGATTCTTTTTATTAATTAATTACACTTAACACATAAACTTATTTTTCGTCTCACACGGATACGTATTAAATTTCTTGAGGACACTTTCTACGTCTGGTTACAATCATGTCTGCAGGCAACTGACTTCTAGATTTGTAAATTTTCTATATTTCAGTTTCTGATTGGCTAATCCTACTCCAATAGAACACCTTCATTTAACTAAAGCTTTTTCTCACTGTTGATTGGCTATTTTATAAACTGTCACTAAAATTACATCATTGTTACTCCAAGAATCGCAAGTAGTACTGTTGAACTTTCTTACTCATTATTGACTCACGGTTACCTCATTTTTACCTCATTGTTAGCAAAGTTTAACTTATTATTCTCATAGCTCCTACATTATTAAATTACGTAATATATTCACATAACATTATTAAAATGGATACACTAATATAAGCATACGCAATGACTGTTACATACACTTTACAAATTATTACATACACATATTGATTCAAGGCGGGCTGTTATTGAACTTACAGATTATATAATTAGACTGAAATTATTTAAGTGTTAAAAATACTGCCTCACAATGACTAATGCTGAGATGGGCATTGAAATTAGGAGTACAACCAAAATAGTATTTAAGTGTTAAAAATACTGCCTCACAATGACTAATGCTGAGATGGGCATTGAAATTAGGAGTACAACCAAAATAGTTGTGTTTTTTATTGTTAGTTCAACTATTTAATGCGCATTTTTACTGTTTCATTTTTATAGCCCCATTTAACTTCTGTGGTAATTTCGGGGACTTTAATGTGAGAAACAATCATGATGTAATAACTCGTTGACTGTAGGTATTTTTAAACTTTTAATATGAACCACGCTCACGTTCACTTCTATATGCATACTTCCAAACTTCCGAAAGGTAGTCCTAGCCAAGAAACAAACCCGACACCTCTGTGTTGAGGAACTAGAACGCTGGCCACTTGACTACAGAGGCAGTCACTGCACATATGTTGTTCGAAATTTAAATATTTATTTGAGTTCGATAACACCTTACTAACGCCTGGTTTTAAAATTTAAAATATTCCTTGAAGTTCACACCGATAACACGTTTTTACTGATAAGCGATAATGCCTTTACTCTTCGGGTTTTATTGATTTCAAATATAAAACTGACACTCATTTTATACAGCTTTAATAACATATGATGCGAGTTTTGTTAAAAAAAACTGGCTGATTCAAACCCTTTGCACACTATTCTATAGAACGCTAATCCTGTTAATAACTTTAAATATAATATGATACCGCAATTATGGACGGGAAAATATAAGTAATTAAATAAAAATAATAGCAAGACTGAGAAATAATTGCAATAAACAATTTTCGTATATTAAATCAACTAGCCTGGGTTAAAAGATTTTGTCCGGAAAGACAAAGGTAACTAGGATGTCGGGTTAGCCAAAGTCATTAGCAACAGCCGAAGTAGTGAGTCCATTAGCTTAAGGATTTCTGAGAACGCCGTTAGGTTATAAGTTCAGTACGCTTATACGAAGGCACGTAGATCAATTCTGGAAAAGTGAAAGGCGCTTGCATTTTAAGAGTTCTTGCTAAGCCGCATGGTAACCGTCCAGAGACGCACATGAAGAGAGGTGAATACTGACTAGGGCGTAAAATAATTTTTGTAGGAGTAATTATAATGTAGATGTGGCATAAGTAATAAGAAGGCACTCTTCTCTGGTACGAATCTACACATTGATTACTCTCCCTCTCTCTGGCTTTGGCACAGCCAGCGGTACTTGTTCATGTGATATTTAAAGCGCCCGGTAACGCGCTTGTGTGAGTAGCGGCTATCGCGAGGGTTCATGCCGGTAAGCATTTTGGGGACTCACGGCAGGTTACGCTTCCAGTTTCATTTATTGCGGAAACAGTTATTTCCAACCGTACTTTGATACTGCAGAATCCAGCAGGTTTAATAATTAATTTGTTACAGTTTCGAGTGCTACGATTCATAACCAGTCTATTTCTTAACCTCAAACGGAAACTCACTTTTCTTAGTCAGTTTAAACTGGTGTTAATCCTTCACAATACGCTGAGGGGAAATACTCATAGCTCAATCACTGAAGAAGCCAGCAGGAGAATCAACAACAGATATTGGAGACAACGAGAAAAGATGGCAACCACATTCCTGCTTCAAATTGTCGTGCCATCGCGGCATTTCACACCCAGCTTCGAGTACGTACATTTTATAACGCACAAAGGCGTTGATTAAAAAAAACCGTAGTCGTACTATCGAACTCATGACCCGAACAGTAATAAATATTTTATTCTGTATTAATCCGTATTACTTTCTCTACCACGTACTTAGTAGATAGAGAAAATATCGCATTCCAACATATCGCATTCACCAGAAATACATGTTTTGAGGTTCTATGAATAAAAAAACACATTTTTGGAAAGAGGTCCATGTGTGAGTCGATGAAGAGCGTAACTCAAAAACGAAAAGCTGGATCAACACCAAACTTTGTATATATGTTCAGAATCTTCTAAAGACATTTTGAAGAAAATCCCCCTATACCAAAATACGCTTTACACGGAATATTTTTCGAAATTTTTATCTTATAAACAATATCTTTAACGATTTTGGTTAAAATATTAAGGATATTTACATAAGAAATAAAATGTACATCTTGAATTTTCTGGGAATAGCCTTTATAACTGGTAAACGTTGAGCGATAGACAAAAACGTCTCTTTAAAACACACTATTTATTTTAAACAACTTTCTTTGGCTTCAGCCATTTCCGAGTTACCCATTATAAATGGTTCTAGTTGTTCAATACTTAGCCAATCTTTTAAAGTCCTGTCAACATTCAGTTGTTTCTCGCGATTCCATTGAAACAGCATGGAATTTTAAGGCCAACATTTAGCGTCCAGTTTTTAAACATTTGAATGTCGTTGTTCTCCTTGTATACATACGTAATGTAGCTATTTCTGCAAATGTTTATTTGGATTTAAATTAAGTAGGTATAAAAATAAGCTTTAGTAAGACTGGCTTGTATACCCACTAATAAACGATAGAGGGTAGAGGAAGTAATGTGAATGTATCACATGAGATTTTAAAATTATATTTGTTAGTTTAATAACTGTTATTAAAATTAAGTATAACTATTTTGGTATAAATTTTATAAATTTACTGCCATTTTTAAGGAAAATCATGTCGCGGCTAATATAAAACGTTACTACCTTCATAGAATGCACGATGGAAAATAATTAAACGCTAAATTTAAATCAAAATTTACTCAAATTGACAGTTTTTGAGACAATATTTGGCTCTTCCATTGAAACACTTATTTCAGTTTGTGATCTCGAAAACTATTCTCGGATAAAGTCATCAGTTTGGTATTTAACACTTTTCGTTTTTGAGTTATGGCATTCACAGGCAATTAGATACAGACGCACACCACATAGATCGATACAAATGCACACCGTTTTCTAAAAATGCTTCTTTATGGATTCAGGGAGCTTGAAAATATGTATTTCCGGTGAAACCGTCGAATCGAGTTTTTGGGTGGAATGAAATACTTTCTCTACTTACTATGCCAATGTAATAGAGAAAGTAAAATTTAAAGCTGTAGTCCTTCATTTACAGTGAACAGGGTATTTTCAATGCTTCTGCATAAACAAACATTTATGTCTTATAGTTTATTAATAACAGGTGAATCGACTACCTCTAAGTATTTGTCTCTATCCTATTCGCAGATTGAAGACCTTGCCCATTTTGCCAATATCCTGTTTCTTTTGTGGCATAGAAGTATTTATTACTTGTTCCTACTCTTAATAAAACTTAACTATTAAAAGTTGAAAACATCCAAAAAACCTGTGGAAAATTTAAAATGCAATAGATACGGCATGTTAAAATATTAATAAAAGTTTTACGGAATCTGATGGACCATCACATTGAAAATAGCGAAACGTACTCAAAAATTTTACGGTTCAAATTTGGTGCAATAACATTTTTTTTAAGATTTACTCACTTTTAATACCTCATTTGAGCCGAAAAGTAATAACTCTGAACACATGTACTCGTACATATGTGTTATTTGTATCTGGTGTTGCAGAGTTAACGTTTATTTCTGTTAATTCCTTCTCAAGTGTGCTGTGGAGAACACAAACAATTGCTTTCCCACTATACGAGTGATGTAACTAATGTTAACAGGAACATGCTATATAAAGGTGTATAAAGAAGAATTACGTTACAACTTTTTTAAGTCAACATCTGCCTAATCATAACGGATAACTGGAGATTACCTAGCGAGGTGACGTCACGATGAGTGCGGCTCGCACTCGGGAGGTCCCGTTGGTTTTTCGTGGTTTTCCCAGGTCGAAAGGCGAGTGCTGGAATGGTTCCTTTTCTTCCACGTCTCTTCTGCTTCTCATTTCCTGTACCCACATCTCCTTCATTGTTAATTGTTTTAGGGTTGTAGGACCAGGTGAAGATGTTCGGCGATGGCAGCTGGGCAGTTGTGCACTTTGTAAAGGTTTCTTCCCTGGCGTCGTTGCGGGACTGCTCAGTAACGTCCCGGCCCGTCAGGGGGCCGCAGGAGGTAGGAGACTTGTGGATGGGTCCGAGCGGCATTGAATGCGTTCGAGCTGGAAACGTTAGGATCTCCGTCCATGCTTGCGCCCGTCGTCATCCAGATCTTGTCGCCCTTCGGATCTCTCCTCTCATACGTTTCTCCTTCCTCCCTCCCAGGGGTCACGGTAGAAGAAAAAAGGGCGTTGCGGTTCTCTGGTCTGATTGCGTGGGCTCCTCCGTTCATCCGCACCTTTACATTTACCTTTTAACTAGAGGTTCTATGATAAACTTGATTCAGTAAGTCTAAACAGGTGGTATGAATTATTAAATCCGTCTTGCTTTAGTAGCGTACCAACAGGTAGGCTTTTTTATGTGATTACCTTCCTGTATCATTCTTGAAACTTGAAACTCAATGCTTTTGAATTATTATCAAATATTAAACTACGGATAGAAGGGATTAGTTATAGTTTGTAAGTTTTCTTGCATGTTATAGCTCTTTAGGATGGCTTTGCGCCTCCAATAACCACGCATGATTGCTTACTAAATGTTCCAAACTACTATGTAGTCGTAACATAGCTGTACATTTTCATATTAGCCACTACACTTTACTAATTGCGTAGATCCTTCAGTCTCTTCTTGGCTAATTTTGATAATGCAAACTTGAGATAATTCATTTGTTCAGCCTGTGTTTTGGCATGCAGTTTAGACCATTAAGCAAACAGCTTAAGCGTAAATGAAAGGAAGTAAAAATGCTCCGATAAAGAGTTTTTACAAATAGTGCACCTGTATTTCGCAAGCACAAGTTCCGATAAGAAGAAATGATGCGCCTGAACATTGCGGCAACTTCTTCGTCTTCTCTGTATGGCGGGTTAGTATCTCAAAAGTATCTCAGGCTCTTACAGGGCCTATCGTGTTCTTACTTTCACGTGCATAGTAGCTAGAGAAGTTGTATTCCACCCAAATATTCGATATCGAGATTTCACCGGAAATACACGTTTTGAGCCCCTCGTGTGTCTCCGTGTGTACCTGTGAACACTATAACTCAAAATTGAAATGTCGGATAAGTACTAAACTTGGCATTTAATTTCAGTACCTTACAAAGATATGACAAGAAGATTTTCAAGAAAATCCCCCACCCCAAATAACCCTTTACATGGAGCAGCTTTTTAATTTTTTTAATTTTCTGAAAAATGGCCCCTGCGATTTTTGTTAAAATATCGTATATTAAACATACTTAGATGACAAAACGTATATCTTAACCTTCAAATGCATGCATTATTTTACCACACATGCCACTCTTCTTCTGATTCTAAACCGGTTTAGATATTCCTCTCACAGTCACCTTGATGTAAGCAATTTGTGTAGATATGATTGTTAAGGCGATACGAAATGGACTCGCCATTCATTCAAAGCCGAACGTTGTGATTTCAAATATGCAGTCAAATATGCTTGTGGTAAAAGATGGGGAGGGCGTGAGTAAAATAACTGATGTGATGACACACGTGGAGATGACGGGCTAACATTTGACTGCAGTTGTTTGCAGTTTGCTTTTTGTTCTTAAAATACTACAACAATACTGAAGTAAGTTAATATATTGTGATATAAATAGTTGTAAACACTTTTATTTTAGTTTTAAATGCCAACATAGTATTAAAATAACTAAAAATCTGTTAAGACATTCTAAAACTTTGACTAAACATCTTCATTTCCAAATGGCAATACTTATGCATTAGATAAATTTTCTGGGAATAACTTTTGAGATATCCGTTATTAATGGTTCAAATTGTTCAATACTGTCATTTTAAAATACTGTCAATTTTCAGCTGTTTCTCGCGATGTCAGGGAAAGAATACGGAATATTAACGCCAGCGTATAGCATCCAGTTCTAAAACATTTGACTATCGCTTTTTCCTTTGCATAATGAGATGCACGTATCTCCAGAAGGATTTACTTGATAAAAATTAATGTCATGTAAATGTAACACACCAACATTTTCCTATACTGTTAAAACGTAGGTCTAAAACTGTCTTACGTTTAATTAAGTGCCTTTACCGTTGAAGCCACACATACTTATTGTAAATAATAATAATAATAATAATAATAATAATAATAATAATAATAATAATAATAATAATAATAGTAATCTACTGAAGACAGTAATTATTATTAACTTAAGAACTTCCGAAATGTCCATATATTTATTTGGCCTTCCTGCCTTTCTCCAGTCTGCTAATCTGTAATTTAAATTCATTTAGGTACCTCCCTGTTTCCGTATGTTATACTGCTCTAGTCATTTATTTACTTCTTGGTTTACAGTATAAGATCACTTTTCTTTTATTCGTTTTGTCACCTAATATTATTCCCAAATACTGAATTTCGTTTAATACAGTTCACTTCCATTATTTTTTTCCGGTACCCAAGTTTATGTTATTCGGGCATCATGACTTTTATAAGCATCTAATGTGTCACATTCACATGACTTTCACTATCCGTTATCCTTTATTTTTATGAGTCTACATGATATGCTTAGAAAAAGTTGTATTGCTAACTACACCAGATTATTGAAATAAAGGTTTCGAAGATTAACATTCATTCAATAGGTAAAAGCAACATCGTATTACACATTTCGTTGTAGGTAAAAATGAAACAGAGAAAGCTGAAGTGGTTGTCAAATGTTTTTAAACATTTTTAAATTTTTTTAAATAAAAGTAAAATGACCTTAGAGGGACAGAAAGTATAAAATATTGGAAAATCGAAGTTATAGCAGCAATTATATCCCAATAGTTAATGCTACAAAAAATTATTTTACATAAATTGTGGGTTAGAACGTGATGTACCTTTCGTGTATTAATGCTTTGGTCTATCTCATATGGTTTACTAGTTATATAAAATTAACAAAACTGATTCAGGATGAAGCGATTCATTATACAATTCAAGGTGCGTAATTTGTAAGTTCACGCATATTAAACACATGGTACTTTAATGCGAAACGTTAGATCTATTTTGAGTCAGTCAAAAATAAGGAAATATTTCGAAGTAACTTTTTTGGAGTAGGTGGCTGGATTTTCTTGAAAACCTTCCTGTCGCATACTTGGAAGACGCTGATTTAAAAATGAAATTTGGTATCTACCTCACTTCGTTTTTCAGTTATGCTGTTCACACACACAGACACATAAAAACACGGACTGTTTTCTAAAGATGCTTTTTTGATTCAGGGCTCCTCAAAACATGCATATCTGATGAAATATCAATATAGAAATTTTATATGAATACTTTCTCTACCTAGCAGGTACGTGGTAGACAAAGTCAGAATCAGTATAACTTCTTAAACATCCATCGTATTGCAATTTTACAAATGGAAAAACTTGGCGGAGACATTATTCTTATATACATTGCTACAGAAAGTAAAAATCTTACACATGTTTTCTAAGTAAATAGTTCGCATTATCATGCATAAATGTTTTGACAATATTAATACACGAAGACAACAATAAATGAATGTTTTGAAGGTGTTTATTTTTAAGCTACTACTAGGCGCCGTGGCCGAGTGGTTAGACCGCTCGCCTCCCGCCGAGGCGGACCGGGTTCAATCCCAGGGAACTGCATGTGGGATTTGTGGTGGACGAAGCGGCGTCTGGGCGTGTTTTTTCCGGGTTCTCCGGTTTCCCCCGCCATTCATTCCGCCAACTGCTCCATCATCACCTTTCCTTTCATCCATTTCAACATCATTTCGTTTCATCTACTTCCTTCATCCCATACCAGGCATCGGGCTGATCACCCATCCTGGATGCTCTGTCTGATCCATGAGTGTCTGCTCCTCGACGGGCCTCTGACCCCAGGCACCCGCCTGTAAGTCCTGAGGGTGTAAGTCCTACATAAGCGGAGGTAAACGGATAATGAATGAATGAATATTTTTAAGCTACTACTAATGAAATGAGAGAAGCTGTAAGTTATGGATTGTGAATAGCTCAAAGCTTTCAACAAGAGTCGTGAATAAATGTTAATTCTGTTAATGCATTGCTGTGAACATTATATCTTACATTATAAAAAAACAGACTTTAAGTTTATGGAAGTTCGGATACAAAATCCAGGATAGGAGGAGTCGTTTGTCGTTGCTTTAGTCTACAATGTTTGTGTTTAGAATATCACGCACTTTACTGCGTATACTTGCTATGGTTAATAGAAAATGGAGACATAAGGTTTGCATAAACAATTTGTAGGATAATTATAAAAATAAGAGAAAATTTGTAGGGGAAGTTCTCTCATACATCTTATTTTACTTTTACCTTCCCTTTCCTGTTCCTAAGGTTTAGGAAGTAATGTACTTGAATAAGAAAACCATGTATTGTTAGTCTGAGATACTCACTTGACAAATAAGATATATACTTTGAGTGGCCTGTGTTAGTCAATAAAGTCCCCTTTGTTATAACTAAGTTATATTTAAATGGAAGGTCCTAAAATTTGTCAGTAACTTAATACAATAAAATACAAAGTTTATACTATTAGGCATTTTCCATATCATTAGCCATTTCTAAAATATTCAATCTTTTACATTTATTCCTTCCCTGAAATACTGAATAAGAGTTTTGTTTCAACTGCCTGTGCAATGAAAATTGTGTATTAATGTTAGCTGACTGAAAGCTTATATTAATTATGATTAATATGAGTGAATAAGAATGTTACACAAAACATTTTATACGCACTTTTATTTCGTAATATTACAAGCTTTCTATAAATCACAGAGTACTACGAGAATGGATCGTACTACAGTTTCTATGCTTTGGAATGCAAATGCTAAATAACGAACCTTTAACTTTCCTGGACGAAAACCTAAGGAAACAACCGTCGTTTACGGCACCTGTCGTAAATTATATTATACACATTTTCCACAAGTTTACAGTTGAAGGAATTACAGGGAATTGCACAGTAGTCCTTAAACCACGTTTCTTTTTGTCCGAAAATTTCGACTCTGAAAGTTATCGGCATGGTAAACAACACCGCCAGGAGAAAACTTGGAAACAAATATTATGGCGATTATTATTGGATACTGAAATGAAATCGTTTATTCCAACAATGTAGAGTTTTAATTTAGATGTACTTGAGAAATATAAGTGTAACGTCTACACTGGTAGCTCTTAGTAGCAGAGATATTCTAAAACATGCTGTGATTTTTAAAAAGTGGAGAAAAGAAATCCTATGCACTGAAGAATATAGTGTATACATTTTTAATAAAAACAAAATAACCATTCATCGTCATCATTCGAATTCTTAATTTTGCTCACCAGTGTCTCTCTTGTAAAGCTAAGTGTATCCTCCAACCACTGATAAGAGTGATTGACTGATCCTAAAAATAAGTTTTAAATGTATACATTCTAACAAACGAGTCAGCCTACCGCTACTTTGTTCATTAAATCAACCCACAATTTGTAGACTACATTAAGACACGTGACATTGCATGTATAGTTAATAAACAGGATTAATATTTTCAGCATGAACCTCATTGGCTAAAAATAAAGTCTCTGAACGAAAGTATACCTAAAATTATTCAAGGATACTGTATACAGATAGATAAGATATCTTCTAACTTGCTACGTAGCTCGGTGTTAACAAACCGTGCTTAATTGAATATCTAAAACAATGTTTTAATGCATTGCTATGTAGCGTAAAATACCCTTTTTGAAGCATTATTATGCTTATATTCTAAAAAGCTCATCCTTTTTAAAATTAGGAACATAAAATATTTTAGTAACAAAGTATTAAATAATTTACAACCTGAATTAAAATCACTTATTAAATTAAATATTCTTGAAAACGAATAACGTACCTTTTTGTATGCAGTTTTATGCGACAGTTTGGCAATTGAAACAATTATTTAATTACAAACGCAGATATTTTAACTGTATACAAGGAAACCATGACACCGCAGTTGCACTTAAAACCACAAAAATAGCTGCGAGAGTAGGGATACTGGCATTGTGTATGCTAAATTAACTAGTCAACCTGGTGGCGACTCTTTCCAGGCTAATTACACGATAATTTCAGGAACGTAAATTCACCCTTTTATTCCCGTACTATCTTTGAGCCTTAATTACACAGTAATTCATCACATGTTACTATTTTAAAACTATGCACCATTTAAAACAGTATTTGTTTACAGTTTTTATTCAATGCGACAGAACATTTAACTTTAAATTTATCTTACGCAAAAATAGAGCGTTGATAGGTTCATTTTGTATATCCTTTTTAATTTTAAAGTCTTTTTGTTTCAAAATTAAAACTTGGAATGAATACTATTTCATATTATACTCTAAATTTTTAAAAAAATATTTTATCTTTTAAATATAAATTTCATTATCCTATACATAGGGCACAAAATTATCATATCTGCCAGTTTTAGTATAACAGAAGAATATTTTAAAAAGTATCATTTGAGGTACGGTATTACCCTTTAAATTTATACATTGTAACAAACGAGTCACCCTACCGCTACTTTGTTCATTAAATCAACCCACAATTTGTAGACTACATTAAGACACGTCACATTGCATGTATAGTTAATAAACATGATTAATATTTTCAGCATGAACCTCATTGGCTCAAAATAAAGTCTCTGTATGACAGAAAGTATACCTAAAATTATGCAAGGATTTTTATGTTTCGGCTTTGCTTTAAAAATAAGGAAGTAAAGACCACTCACAACGCAGAAAATTTATATGATTTTGATTGTATAGCTTTTGGGAACGTACATTAACAACTTCGGAAAATTTGGATGACATTTTGAGTGAACGAAAGTTTCAGAAAAATAAATTCCAAAAGCTACCATTTTATGGCAAAAAAATAAATATCATTCTTGAACTTTATCCAGTTGCATATAAAGCATCTACAATATTAAAAATGAAAATGAATTACTAAAAAGTTAAGTATCTGATTGAGAAGTGTAAAATGATCAAATTTTGCGTGCTTATTTCTGAATTCCATGATTCTTCCCGAATCAGAATATGTATGGTTTATTGGTTATATAAACCACTTAAATATTTTAAAAAGTTATTTAAATGGAATGTATGCCCTGTTTAGTTTACAATATGTCATTAATAGGAATTCTTATCATTTAGTATGTACTTTGGAAACCTTGGGGGTAAAATTTATTATTATCTGCGGTCTTTAAAAATTTAGAAGTTATTCAGAGGAAAACAGAATGCAGTTAATGGGCACTCTGTAAAATTCATAGAAGCAAATAATACTTCTTAGATTAACTTTCAACCGCGATTATTTCAAAACTAACATTCCCTAAGCATATATTCCCTTTTATTACAAACAATAAGAACTAAAAAGTTAAAACTTTACATACTTATATAAGAGTGTATATTAAACTCATTGAACTAGAACTGTGGTTTTGAGTACGATATATTTTAAAATATTTAACATTTTTTAAAAGTTTAAACAATAAGTTTGTACTAGTTTTAATTAAAATAAAAAATATATGTAAAACTGAAGTATTTATTAAGAGCTGCGCGGCTTTAGTTCAGTGATATGAAACAGAATGTCTTAATGTGTAGTAAAACATTCTAGCTATCTGTTTCAAGTAATCTATTTTAAAAAAGAACCAGAATGTTAACATTTGGTAACTTTTCCCCAGTATTTTATTTGGAATTTGGTATTCTTTCAGAAACTTCCACATAGAGGTAAGTGTATGTATACTGATATGCTGTAATTTATTCACGCTGATCTATCAGAACTACTAATGAATATGCATATTTTCTTGGTCAGGTAATTTCCAATAAAGCACATACTTCCCTTAATCTTATAATAAGAGACTTTAGTGTACTTGTAGCGAGATACTATCACTTAACAGACTAACAAAGAAATGCACACCATCTTTGCACACCCGATATATGAGAATTCCTTTTATTCACTCAATTAAAACTTGGAATTCAAATAAAAACTTATCTACAGTTACGAAACGGAGGTTACCTTATCACACCTTGAGTAAAATCGAACACGAGCGCTGAGCTTTAAACAATCTTTCATTCACTAAAATTGCTTCAGTACATTGCAAAGACAAAAACTATCGCCCAGAACAGTTTTCGCTTTCTCTACTACGTAGTAAGTATTCCTCTCTAGTACTAGTAAGTAGGGGAAGTATTGCATTCCACCAAAAAATTCGATACCGAGATTTCACCAGAAACACATGTTTTTAGGCCCCCTGAATAAAAAATCAGATGTGTTACACTCACATGACTTTCTCTACTCTTGTACAAACTATTTTTACAAACGCTTATTCCCCATATGCTTCATGTTAATCGAAATATCGAGATGTTAATCTTATTGCTAATTTTCTTGTAGGTGCAAGGGGAATTGCTAGCCTTTAAGCGATAGTCAAATATTTTAAGAGCTGGTTGCTATGTGGAGTATTCCATTCTCTTTGCGTTACCAGAACAAAAAATGAATAATGAATTGCCATTTGAGAAAAGTATTGGAAAATTTAAGGGAATAACAAGCAATATCTCGAAAATGGTTCACGCAACAAAAAAATGTGTATCACATAAATTGTGTATTTTAACGCGATCTACATTTTGTGTGTAGTAAAATTTTGTCTATCTCTTATGGTTTAGCACTTATGCAAAAGTCGTTCACAATGAAGAATACCTTTGGAGACATTCCCAGAAAATTCGAGGTATACATTTTATTTGTCATGAAAATATATTAAACACGTTATGTTTTAATCAAAATCGTTAGAGCCGTTTTTGAGAAAATTAAAATTTTCGAAAAATGTTCCATGTAAAGGGTAAGCTGGGGTGGGGAATTTTCTTGAGAAGCTTTGTGTCAAATCTCTGGAAGATACTGAATCTAAATACCAAGTTTGGTGTTTATCCGACTGTTCGTTTCTGAGTTATGCTGTTCACAGACACACACACGGACATGTTCCAAAAATGCTTTTTTTTTGGATTCAGGGGGTCTCAAAACATATATTTCCGGTGAAATCTTGGTATCGAATTTTTGGGTGGAATACAATACTTCCCCTACTTACTATGCGTAGTAGAGAAAGTAAAAAGAAATCATTTTTATAAAAAGGTCAATGTGTTTGTAACAGCATAACACAAAAACGAAAAGTCAATTAAATATAAAACTTTTTATGTTCAGCGTCTTCTAGCAACGGGAGGATTAAAAAAAGGAATCCCTTTATATGGAAACGTTTTCTAAAATGTTGATCTTCTCAAAAATAGCTCAAACGAATTTTATTAAAATACCATATGTTTATGATATTCCTAACAATGAAATGTATATTCCGAAATTTCTCGAAGTAGCTTCTGAAGTCCTCTTCATTCTGAAAGACTAACACAATTAGCTAACCGTAAGAGATGACAAAACCTTAACAAACAAAACTGTAGATCTCGTTAAAGTACAAAATTTACGCAATTTTTTGAGGGGGAGGGGTAGAGTTAACCATTTCAGATACTCTTCGTTATTGTTTTGAATTTTGAAAATACTTATGCTTTTCTCATCTCACATGGAAAGACCTTATTCATTCATTTCTTTCTTTCTTTCTTTCTTTCTTTCTTTCTTTCTTTCTTTCTTTCTTTCTTTTTGATGGCCATACAAAGAGAAGGGAGCGACCAGCTCTTAAAATACTTGACTATCGCTTAAGCCTATTGCATTCCCCTATTCTCCTTGTAACTACAAGAAAATATGTAATAAATACACTTCTGCAGATGTTTATCTCAGATGCTTTTCGATTAACCGAGGTGGATAGAAGAATAAGCTTTTGGAAGAATAGTTTGTTAAAGAATGCGTAGGGAAAGTCATGTGAATGTAATAATAAGGCAACTTTTTTCAGACTATAACTGATTTGAAGCAAAGAAAAGGCGGGGAAACCGATTCTTCACTGGTTGTTTCTGCGTCACCAATAGAATTGCAAAACTAGGGCTACAACGGCTTATACCATTATTTAGAAGAGTTGCGAGACTCTTTTAGGCAGATATTCATCCGCAGAAGCATCAACGTCCTTTGTTGTTACTCTCCTCGGATCCTTTGTGCAATGCACTACCCTTCCGGATAAGAGTGGAAAGAACTGCGCAACGGAAAGCATTTAAGAAAGAGTGAAAGTGGCGGGGGTTATGCTGGCACATGGCCGTAAGCAAGTATGGAGAAACCTTTTGCTTCATAACATGAAGCCAAGCCTCCAGGTGCCAGAGTCACTTAACGAGGTAGAGAAACCACTATTAAATTAAATACTTATGGATTAGTACGTGTACTTTTTTAACAAATAACAAAGAAAAGAGTAAGGCGGAATGAGTACCAGAACGTAATATATTTGTATTTTTCCAAGAAATTAAACCCCAAAATCCTAGTGGAATTACAAAATTTGCTTTGTATCCATTGCAAAATTATTTTATAAACTCTTCGCCACAATGAAGCACGCATACTTGGATTCCTGGATACTTTTGGGGTTTAGTTTGAAGAAGCGACAAACATTATTTGTTTCGTTTGTCTAATACAGGTGTTTAAATACAGACTGACCAGAAATTTAGTGCCCTGTCTGAGGTTACAATTATAGCAAAGCTGACCAGAAATATAAACAAACCAGACTTCTTAGTAATTGTCTAAGGGCAGAGATGCAACTTAGCTTGACAGAATAAGAGAATCATATTTCATTTAACTAGAATAGTCTAGTTAAAGGCTTTTTAATGTGGTACAGAACATTTCTGTATAAAATGTCCTTGTTGGTATGAAATTACGTCAAGCTTTTCGAACACGATTTGAAATAGTATGAGAATTTCGGATGTCTAAACTCTTCTTTGCGTTCTACGTTCATCATTCTGTAGGAGATGCTCAAAATATTTTACACAGTCTGACGTATTGACAGTTTTTGGAAAAATCGATTTGAAAATAACTACTACATCTACATAATGTAGATGTAAGTTACAATCTTTAGCTATCTAGGACGAAAACAAAAGTTATGGCATGGCGAGGAAAATACCCTAGACAATCGACCAATCGGACAAGCTATAAATTTCACTTATCTTGGTTGTGATATATCCTTTTAATGATGATGAAATGAAGAAAAAACTTCATAGATTTACATATATGTGTGGAAAAATTCTACAAACTCTGAAAGGTAAAGTACGAGAAGGGAGACCTCAAATGACCACGCCAACTTTGATGTATAGAAGCGAGTCGTGGATGAATAAAGTAAGCTACAGATCAGTGAAATGATACTACCTAAAGGACAGAAAACATAATGAAGAAATGACAGCAACTAAATATATTTTCATTAAATAACAGAATTTTCCAAAACGGGGTAAATTGGAAGAACGTTCAAAGTATGGGGAACAACAGAATCCCAAAGTTTGCCTTCAAATACCGTCCTAAAGGAAAAAGAAAGGTTGGTCGACCTATGAAAAGGTGGTGTGAGGTCATAACAGGCTTAATGGGCTAATCCATGAAGAATAAGTAAGTATCTACTTAATGTTAAAAGGTCCATTAAAAGGTCCATGAGATCAAGAGCTGCTTCTGTATCAGGATCTTAATTATGCTCATTTGGGGGAAGCATAGAAGTTCTGGAGAGAAATGCACCTACTACACAGTTCAAGCTTAATCCAAACTAATGCACTTAAATGACCAAGTGTAATGTAGATAATCAGTCGAGTTTAATGCTGATAGCACGGGCGCACGTAAGTTGATCCCGGGCTAACTAATTAAGGAATGAAAGTTGTCTCCTGTACCTTGATATTTGCCATGAATCTTGACTTGGAAGAAATAAGTACAAATTAAATGTTTGAATACTGGGATCACTGTAGCCTTACGACTAATGCAATTGAATAAAGTATTGTACGAACGTCGACAAACGTAACACATTAGTAAGTATTAACAAATTTAGGATAATAAGAAAATGATAGATTGTTACTTTAGACCATTGTATTGGAACCCCATATTGCTTATACTAAGATTGTGATAGAAATTAATATATGTTCTTTCTTTAGTTTACAATTTCAAATGGATTTCACTCAATTCTACAATAATTTTAGCATAAAGAAATAAGTTGGCAAGAGTTTTGCATACACTATAGAAATGAATACACGATTGAGGTCATAAGCTGCAGATTAGTATAGGTATTAAAGAAAAATATTGCCGACTTGAAGTTGAGGTCACATCGACCAAAAACTATTTCGAACTTGAATAAGTATGAGGAAAATAAAATAAGCGCGTTTAACCTGTTTTTAACTGCGCTACAATTTCCAGTGACTGGAGCCAACTAGTCATTTCTTGTCTACGAGAGTCAAAAACTTTATGTCTACTTGAAATATAAGAGAATCAACTTATATTTTGCAGAAGAAACTTGTCTAAATTTGCGAGAAAGATCACTCTTTGTAATGAATGAATGACAAGAACAAACACTAACAAAATATAACTTCTGATAATCGTTACAGCCAAATTAGTTTTGCAAATGAGAAATATGTAACGGAGTTGAGAATGAACCTGGGCATTATACTCTGTAGAAGGCACTTGCCTATATTTGCGAGGTAGGTCACTCTTTGTAATGAATGAATGACAAGAACAAACACCAACAAAATATAACTTCTGATAATCGCTGTAGGTAAGCCATTTGTGCAAATCAGAAAAGGGAAACGGAGTTGAGAATGAACGTGGGCATTATACTTGACAGAAGGCACTTTGCTAGGTAGGTCACGCTTTGTAATGACTAAATGACAAAAACAAACACCAAAAAACAACTAACCTTTGGAAAACCGTTATAGTTAACCCATTTTGAAAATAGAAACGGGTAAGAGCTGAGAATGAACGTGGACATACCTCCTTTCTCGGGATCACCGGTTGAAGTCGCAGTGCCAGTCCCACCGCCGCTAACGACTCCGCCACCTGCACCAGGAGAGCAGTTGCCATCGGGTACGGGACCCTTGTTGTTGCCGCCCCCGGACGCCGGACTACCGCCTTCCTCGGCCACCTTTTCCGTGACGAAGCGGCTTCCCTGGTCGCTCGACATTGCACCACCAAGTCACTGCAGCACGGCGCGGGGCAGACTGACGGCAAGATGAGGCGAGAGAGATTCCGGCGTCCGCCGCTAGAGATCACCACGGCGCTCGCTCCCCCGCTCTCCTCAGTGGTCCAGCGTCTCAGCATCCCATCAAAACGTCCCGTCGTCAATCAATTGATTGCCACTTCTGGTGTTACTCGGACTTTTTATTGTCAACGCGATTCTTCCTTTGGCTTTCTCTAGGAGCACTGCGCTGTCCCAGACCTCATACCTTAATCCCCAGCCAGCCATTTCCGCCGCCTGTGCTATTAAACAGAGTCGCCTCGGCTTCACTTCGCGTTTGTTTCTCCTTTTACCGCGCTTTATCACGGTCTGAATAGCACTCTTATTCCACGCCACTTTGTCATTACTTCGCAATCAATTACGATATCTAGTGAGAGAAACTAGTATAAATAAAGTTATTTAAAAACAAAACGCTGTAATGATACCTGTGGTGCATAACCAACAATCAGATTCGTTTGAATGCGATATAGATTTAAAGCTACTCTCTCTTTTGACTACAAATAATAGCATAATGCGATTGTTAAACGTAGATTTACTAAATTAACCATAATCTCTAAAAAGGAACATCACTAAGAATTCATTACAGAAACCACAAAAGAAACTAACTAGATTAGGTGTGTATTAACTCAGTACCAGATAAAAAATGGTTAAAATATATAGGGCAATTGATTTAAAAATCTGATGTATTGCACTCACATGACTTTATCTACTCTTGTACAAGCTATTTATACAGCGGTTATTCTCCTCTACTTCATGTTAATCCAGATCGCTAATTTTCTTATAGGTGCAAGGGGAGTAGGCTTTAAACGCTAGCCAAAACTTATAAGAACTGGCTGCTATGTGGAGTATTTCTTCTCTTTGCATGTGCAGGGCATAAAAACAATAACGAAATTCCATTTGAAAAAGTATTGGAATTCAAACAAATAACAAGGGATATCTGGAAAAAAGTATATAATTGATATAAATTGTGTGTTTTAACGAGATCTGCAATTTTGTGTGGTAAAGTTTTGTCTATCTCAGCTGGTTAACCAATTATGCAAGGGAATGAAAAGGACTTTTGGGGAAATTTCCAGAAATTTCAGATTAACATTTCATTTGCCATGAATATATGATACTTTAATCAAAATCGTTAGAGCCATTTTTGAGAAAATAAAAATTTTCGATAAATGTTCTATGTAAAGGGTAGTGTGGGGTGGGGGATTTTTTCAAGATCTTCGTGTCACATCCTTGGAAGATACTAAACTCAAACACCAACTATTCGTTTTTGAGTTATGCTGTTCACAGGCAGACACACACACACACACACACACACACACACACAGAATGGACACGTTTCCAAAAATGCTTTATTTGGATTCAGGATTCAGGGCACCTCAAAATATGTATTTCCGGTATGAAATTGTTGGATGGAATGCAATACTTCCCCTACTTACTATACGTAGTAGAAAAAGTAATAATATATAAAATAAGAGCACTGTAGCAGAGAAACACAAGTTTGTGGTTCGTAATTCTACTACAACGTGCATATCATTAACTACATGACAGATTTCTTATCGAAGGCTAATTCCTCTGACGTGTAACCGAATCTGTCCAAAGTTTTTGAAAATCTTTTCTCTGGGGTAATGAATATGATACTCCACATTTTTCACTGAATCCCAGAGAAAAAAAATCGGTTGCTATAAGATATGGAAAGTTTGAAGGACACATAATTGATCCATGTCAAGGGGGCAGCTGTTGTTTAATGAGTAAGTTAAACAATCATGCATGTCTTTTACCCAATGAGATGGTGCAACATCCTGTTGGAATAGGATATCGATATTTTCCTCCTTTTGCAGATGTAGTACAAACGTTTGACATCCCAACACATTTAGCTTGTACTGAGATGTAGTAAACTTAATTTTGTTTATTTTTATACCTTGAAAGTAAGTTCTTTTATTTATTATGCAGTATCAAAGACAACTCAAAACTCTCATCATTCTACAATATATTTGCAAGTTAAAGAAGAATAAACAGTAATGCTTCTTACGTTACTTCATTTTTATTTTGTCTTTTTACAGGAATCAACTTGTATTTATGTAATAATAATAATAATAATAATAATAATAATAATAATAATAATAATAATAATAATAATAATAATAATAATAATAATAATAATAATATTTCGGGACAGTAAATTTTTTCATGGAATTTCTCTTAAGGTTGTCTTTCTGCATCCATGGCTTCTAACCTAATTTACCGATATATGTTTTACCGCACCACTGCGTTAAATCATAGCTCTAAATTTATAATATTTTTATAAAAATTATTAGTAAAATTCTTAGAACAAACCAGTCTTTTTTGGCCGTGGTCTAAAGGATAAACATCGCCTGGCGTTTCGCCCGACATTCCGGCGGGCATCTTCAGAGGACATACTGAACGGCTTCTATCACCAAACTGTGTTTGGGCCACGCATCGTTTAGACCACGGCCAAAAAGGCCTGGCTTGTTCTACGAATTTTAATATCTTTTTATAATGTTGATTTCAGCCGTGAAAGCTAAAGTATGTATCTAGTATTTTTGTCATTATAAGCATGAATAGTCATACCTCTTAGTAAAGTTTTTCTGTTTTAGTCTATTCTCTTCATTCACTATTTTTAACTTCTTGATATTATCGTATTTGTATCACGCATCATAGAAGGAACAAGAAACTATATCATCTCCTTTACCTTCGTTGATTTTAGTAACGCTACCGAATTTTGACATGACCTGCTATGAATGTATAGTGGGAGAAACTAAACCTGCAATGACTCTTACTAATGTAACTTTTTTGCTGCGCTCCGCCTTCCGCGCTACAAAATAGAATAGAAATGTGTATATGTACCGTCGCGAATATAAAAATGTAAATATGGACGCTTTCTAAAATTGGATATAAAATTAGTATAGGCTAGAGAAATTGAGAAACTCTGTATGAAACGATGTTACACTTCTTTGGGGTGAGACATGTGTGGTTTGTCTCGCTAAAGCGCTTTAAACCTAATTCATTACTTTAGAGGGAAAGAGGGGGGATATGTTGGCACTGGAAGAGGGTGGAACTGTTTGATCAGCATCAACTGAGGCGGTTGCACTCCTCTAGAGCGCACCAGTAAAGTGAACCTGGTTTTAAACATACAAAAGTACAAACCCTTAAGGACTAATATACCGCATTGCTGGATAATTACAAGAGAGATAGGAAAGCTATCCATTTCTAGTGTGTGTCGACATTTTAAACCACCATCTGTTCAGGAAGTAAACGATAAAAAAAATGTTCCTTTCAACTGGAAGTGAATTAGTGTTTGCTGCATAGTGGTCTTTCAGGCATCTAGCCCATCTTGATAAAAATTAAGTGACTCGGATCCTCTGAATGTTCAGACCAAGGAAAACCAATCCTTCTCGAGGTTATTCAAACACTGAAATGTTCCAAACACCACTATGGTGAAATTTAACATGTGGAGTAGCACCATTCTGTTAAAAGCACTGTAGGTTAGAGCATTTAGCATAAATGATGTATTATTATTATTATTAATAATAATAGTAGCAGTAGCAGTATTATAAGCGAATAACTTGTTGAGCAACAAAACGAATTTCTGTATACACAAAACCATTATAATTATGTACAGTCGAGTGCGTGGAATAGTGCCGATATAATGCACAGTGGTTTATATTGGTAAGGGAAAATAAACCGTCTCTGCCACGCCCATTTCCCTCCCCTTACCTACCTCTAGCACTTCACTTCATGTTTGTCTTACTCCCCTCTTTTCCTTCGCTTCTGAGCCTGAAACCGTCCAGTGTTCATAGGTTAATTTTTGAGTATCAGACATTTGACATCAAACCAATACGAGATGGGCTTACGTAGGAGGCTTGTGTGGACCGTTGTTGGGAAGTATGCCTTCCAGCCGTTCAAGTGAAATGTTTCAGTACTCGTCCCCTTTCGCCGCTTACCTAGGCTTGCCTTTATTCATTGTCTAGTTCGTGTTTGTCGGATTTTTCAAACAAATAAGAGATTGGCTCACCCAGAGATGGTGTGGAAATCTATTGATAAGGAGATTCTGCCAACATTAAATAAAAGAACACTATACGAAACCAAAAGTATCGGCACGTTTCAGTGCATGTTTCGACTTACTAAGGACAGATTTAATGCAATTATACATTAAGCTCATTCACATCCATGTCATCACAGTTTTCTCATAAATACCGGGCTATAACCATGTATCAGTTTGAGACAACCATTAAAAACTTCAACGAAGAAATAACCACAAGCGATAAAATACGATATGCCGTAACTACACAGTATATGGTTATCAAAACCATATATCACTTTGAAGAACTTATCTATATTTACCTTTCAGGATCATTAGTAACCTTAAATCACGATAATTCAAAATATTACATTAGGCAGTGAAAATACAAACTTCCAAAAATCTTATGTATTACCATCACATGAGCTTTCTTACCCATTATGGCATACTTTTATACAACTTCTACAAATTATTCTTTCTAAAAACTATTTCTCTGTCTATTTCATGTTAATCGAGAGTTATACTGAAATCTTTAAAAGCGGGTCTCTGTATGCTGGCATTGAAATTCCACCTTTTGAATGACGTGACGAAAAACAAAAGAAGGGTGACTTTAATTGCTCAAAAAATATGACTCAAAGTGCTGGAAAACTCAAAACAATTACGATTGTTTGGGAAATGGTGTCTGTGTGTCTTTAGAGATCTACACGTTTTTTTAGTAAGTTTTTGTCTATCTTTTATGAGTTATCGGTAATATAAAATTACACAAAATTCATTAAAAATCAAGAGGACTTCACAGGTTATTCCCATAATTGAAAATACGGTTTAGTAGTCATGCAAATGTCTTAAAAATTTGAGCTCTTCATTAGAATGTAGTTTTCGGGTTTGTAGGCCGTGGTCCAGTCGATGAAATTTCACCTGATGCTTCGCCCATAACTCCATTGGGCGTCAAGTGAATTCTCATCATCTGGACCAAGACCTACAAGGCAAAAGCTACATTATAACTACGTAAAGCTTTCCATGCAAAGGTTAGTTTGGTGTAGAGATATTTTCTTGAAAATCTTCGTAACCCACCCTTGGAAGACGCTAAAGTAAAATATCAACTGTTTTCTATTGGAAATATACAATGCAAGATAATAAAATAACACAACTCTACCTTAATCTATAGGCTATACGTTGTTCAATGGAGGGAGACATGTCGGCACCGCGAGCTACAGAGATCTATTCTGCCTACCATCCCCCAGAAGGAAGGGATGAAGTGAAGGAACCACACAGGAGACAACAGGCCACAGAGACGCGGGGAGGTCCCTAATATTTTAAAACTCGCAGATCCGCGTGTCAATGATCTAACCCACCAATCGTGCAGCCTCTGGCGTCCACAGGAGAGTATTCTTTCCAGTGAGAATGCATCCGCGCCAACTGTTCGGCACCGTCATACACCACGAAACCTAGAAGTACAACTGAAAGATGAGAAGGAAACGGAATGAAAGAGAAATGACGGAATGAAAATCGTGGTAAAGAAGAAATATCCCAGCATTCGCTGTCGACCCGGGGAACCATGAATAACCCATGGGTAGGGGTAGGGGTGTGTGGTCTCCGTGGATCGAACCCGTAACCTCTCGAATGCGGACCATAAACGTTTCCGCCTGAGTATCCCGCTCGGTTACCTTTTTATAGCTGATTTAAATCATTCTTTATCACACTGACAAGCGAAAATTGTGTTATTGCAATCCCGTATAGGAAGTATAGTTTCAAACTATAAATAAAAGTTATCCGATACTTAAGCTGACCATTCCATTCCAATGAAGGAGATCCAGCTGAAATATACACTATGAGATCCAAAGTATCCGGACACCTCCACAAAAATACGTTTTTCTCTTAGGTGCCTGGTACTCATTATCCGCGACCTGTAGTCATTAGACATCGTGAAACAGCGGAATGGGACACTCCGTGGAACTCATGGACTTCGAACGTGGTTGGTGATTGGGTGTCACTTGTGTCAGAAGTCTGTACGCGAGATTACCACACTCCTAAACATCCCTAGGTCCACTGTTTCTGATGTGATAGTAAAGTGGAAACGTGAAGAGGCATGTACACCACAAAAGCGTCTGTTGACTGACAGAGACCGCCGACATTTGAAGAGGGCCGTAAAGAGTAATAAGGCAGACATCTATCCAGACCATCACACAGGAATTCCAAACGGCATCAGGATCCACTCCATGTACTATGACAGTTAGGCGTGAGATGAAAAACCTTGGATTCCATGGTCGAGCGGCTGCTCATAAGCCACACATCACGCAGGAAAATGCCAAACGACGCCTCGCTTGGTGTAAGAAGTGTCAACGTTACACGATTGAACAGTGGCAAAACGTTGTGTGGAGTGACGAATCACGGTACACAATGTGGCGATACGATGGCAGGATGTGGGTATGGCGAATGCCCAGTGAACGTCATCTGCCAAGGTGTGTAGTGCCAACGGTAAAATTCGGAGGTGGTGGTGTTATGGTGTGGTCGTGTTTTTCCTGGAGGGGTCTTGCACCCCTTGTTGTTTTGCGTGGCACGATCACAGCGCAGACCTACATTGATATTTTAAGCACTTTCTTGCTTCCCACTGTTGAAGACCAATTCTGGGATGGCGATTGCATCTTTCAACAAGATGCTGTTCATACTGCACGGGCTGTGCCTGTAATGGACTGGCCTGCACAGAGTCCTGACGGGAATCCTATAGAACACCTTGGGATGTTTTGGAACGCCGACTTCGTGCCAGGCCTCACCGACCTACATCAATACCTCTCTTCAGCTCCGCACTCCGTGAAGAATGGGCCGGCATTTCCCAAGAAACCTTCCAGCACCTGATTGAAAGTATGCCTGCGAGAGTGAACGCTGTCATCAAGGCTAAGGGTGGGCTAACTCCATATTTACTTCCAGCATTACCGCTGGAGGGCGCCACGAACTTGTACGTCATTTTCAGCCAGGTGTCCGGATACTTTTGATCATGGAGTGTACGAACATGGTCCCGAAGAAGGCCAACTGACTAACCCAAAAAGCTTGTGTGATGTATTCATATGAGTTTCTCTACTCATTCTCTCTAAACTATTCTTACAAAAGTTTATTCTGCCTTGTACTTCTGGTTACTCGTGAAAACTTTTATTACGCATTTTCATATCCATTGTAAGTAGAACAAGCACATGGCAGACTAAAGCGACAGTCAGTCCCTTATTTTCGACTCCTGGCCGGCACCTTGGCGGATGTAGCTGTTTGCGCACAGTGCTTCTAACCGCTCTGATCCCACTGTCCTCCCTTTACTCCGCGCGTTTGTGCATGTACGACGTTGCCAGCGTGAGTTCGTGCATTGTTCTTTGTGGTTAAAGTGTGATAGTCCAGTTAAAATGCCAAGAAGTGCGTTTACTTTAGAACACAGCATATTCACGAATGATTCCTACGTGCAAACATAGTCTTATAGACAAGTGACGAGGCTATTTACAGCCAGATTCCCCTGAATGCTTGCGCCTCACAAGGAGACAATTCGTAGTCTTGTAAACGATTTAAAGAAACGGGTTCTCTTCTTGATAAGAAACCCAAAGTAACTCACTGTGTTCTTACAGAGGAAAAAACTCGATGAGATAGGACAAATGGTAGAACAGCCCAAAAAAAATATCTGAGTAGGTCATCACAGGAAACGGGAGTTTCACAATTCTCGGCTTGTAAAGCCACTAAAATTTTAATATTAATACCTTATAAGATAAACGTAGTTCAGGAACTGCAGCCACGTGATACTCTGAGAGGAGTAAATTTCTGCAATTGGGTGTCGCGTAAAGTTAATGATTGCTCTATGAACCCAAAATTAATGTTTTTTTCACAGACAAAGCATGGTTTTCTTCAAATGGCCATGTATCCACACAAAACAACAGATATTGGAGTGCAGAAAAACCCGATATTGCACACGAAATGCCACTGCATGATCAGAAAATTGGTGTTTTGTGTGCTGTGAATGCGTACCGAATTATAGGGCCTATGTTCTTAGCTGATAGAATTAATGGACAGAGGTACAGGGATACAATAATCAAAGCATTCCCGGAATATTTGTGTGCATTGAATGCACACAGGCATATTTTCAACAAGACTCTGTTACAGCACATACAGCTGATCTCTCGTTGAAATGAATTGCGGTCATCAGTAAAGCACTATGGCCACCGCGCCCCCCAGACCTTACGGATGCGATTTTTATTTATGGGGGAACTTAAAAAATAAGGTGTATCTGAACAACCCACATATGTTGGATATATCAGACAATATCAGAAGAGAAATTACTGCAATTTCAGAAGAAGAATTAATGCGTGTTAATGCAAGTTTTCTTAAAAGGTGTGCGAGTTGTGTGGCAACACAAGGACATCAACACCTTCTGTGCTAAAGGTTATTGTATGCATGTAAATCTATGGCTTGAATTGCCGGGACGCTATGCGCTTGAGTTCAGGGTTTGTGAGTATTCAACTCGGCCGACAGCAGTGTGCGATCCTGCGGCAGCAGCAGGCCGCGAAGCAGCCCGTCAAGAGTCAGAAATAAGTCATTTATAGGGTAGTTAATTTATATTCGAACCCAATTGCGGCCTCTCTCTACTGCGCGAGACAGCCGGCAGTCGCCGGGGAAGTTACGCCGGCAGAGGCGGACTAAAGTCCTTACCTTATAATAGATGCTGGAAATATTGAGCTTCTGCTCTACAACAGGCAGCATATCTCGTGTAAATATTCATTTTGCAATCGCTTGACAGAAGAATAGAAATTGTATGGTTGGTACCAGCAAGATTCTGCAACAGCACATACGGCTGACGAATCATTACATGCAATAAGAGAGGTGTTGGATGACAGAATAATCGGTGTTGATTTGTGGCCCCCTTGTTCTCCTGAGCTAACGAGTTGTGATTTTTATTTATGGGGTTCTTTAAAAGACAAAGTTTATCGTTCCAATCCTCGCACACTACAGGAACTTAGAGAAAACATTTGCAAAAAATAACAAGAAATCCTGTCGCTGAGCTTCAGTGAGTGAGCGAGAATATTTACACGAGATATGCTACCTTTTTGAGAGCAGAAGGTCAACATTACCAGCATCTATTGTAAGGTAAGGATTTTAGTCCACCTCTGCCGGCGTAAATTTCCCAGTGACTGCCGGCTATCTCGCTCAGTAGGGAGAGGCCACGAGTGGGTTCGAATATAATTTAACGACCCTTTATATTTTTCATATAAACGGAATACATATTTTGACGCCCTTTGAATAAAAGAAAGCATTTTTATAAAAATATCCGTGTTGGTGTCTGGTGCTATTCTGTCCGAGTATCTGTGTATCCGTGTGATTTTGAACAGCATACTTCAGAAAGGAAAGGTCGGATAAACACCAAATTAATGTATAAGTTCCGTATCTTCCAAAGATGTGACACAACATTTTCAAGCAAATCTCCCAATTCTAACCACACTTTACATGGAACTTGTTTCGCAAGTTTTGATTTTCTCAAAAAAGTCTAACGATTTTGATTAAAACGCCGTATATTAAAGATATTTACATGGCAAATAAAATGTATATCTTCAATTTTCTGGGAATAGCATGTGAAGTCCACTTTATTGGAAAGGAGTCTTGTATAATCTTGTATAACTACTAAACGTTAACCGATAGAGGAAAACATACTACACAAAAAATGTAAACACTTCAAAACACACAATTTGCTTCAAATAACTTTTTTTCTGGCATCAGCAATTTTAGAGATATCCGTTGTTATGATTCGAGTTGTTCAGTACTTTGTCATTGTTTTCAAGTCCTGTCCATTTTCAGTTGCTTCTCGTGATTGCATGAAAAGAGTATGGGATTTAAAGATCGGCGTATAGCGTCCAGTTCTTAAACATTTGACTATCGCTGTTCCCTATTTATCTAAAACGAAAATTGTAACGCAGTTGTTTCTGCAAAAGTATATCTCGATTATAATTATGTAGGCAGGGAATAGGCCTTCATAATATTATTTTGCAAATCCCCTAATAAACGATAGAGGTTAGTCATACGAATATAACACATACGATTTTTTAAAAAGGGCATGTTTATGTATTGGCTTTGAAATTTCATGTTCTTTGCATGAACACAAAAGGAAACGAATAGCAATACATCGCTGTAAAAGGTGTAGGTATTTGAAAATTCAAACTAAAAACAGAAAATACATGGAAATTGTTAATGCCACAAAATCATTATTAGACATAAATTGTGCGCTTTAACAGGATCTACAATTTTTGTAGTAAGATTTAGTGTTTCTGTCGCGGCTTACCACTTATACAAAAGCCACTCATAAGTACTCCCAGAAAATTGAAGACATAATATGTTTTATTTATCATGGGAATATCTTAAAATATATGGCGGCTTAATCAAACTTAGGAGCCAGTTTTAAGAAAATGAAACAGAACAAAATTATTTCCGTATAAAGAGTGGTTCAGGCTGGGGAGATACTGAACTTAAGTACTTGGGTTACTAACTAACCCTGTTTTCGTTTTGAGTTATGCTGCTCTCTCTCTCTTTCTCTCTCTCACGCACACACACGCACACAAAAACGCAGTCCATTTTGTAACAGCGCTTTTTTAATTTTGGGGACCGCAAAACACGCATTCTCGGTGAAATATCGGTACCGAGGCGCAGAAGCATAACAGACAGGCGTATTACGTCACCATCCTCGGTGTTTAGTAGGTACTGTACTCTCGTTGTGGCGTTATATCTCCTGTCTAAACCTAGCCATGGTACACTAGCGACCTCGCGTGAAAACTGCACTTCTTTGTGAGGTTGAGGCAGTATTTTTAACACTTAAATATTGTTCGGTCAAATTATATAATATGTAAATTCAATAACAGCCCGCCTTGAAGCAGTATGTGTATGTAATAATTTGTAAAATGTATGTAACAGTCATTGCATATGCTTATATTATTGTATACATGTTCAATAATGTTATATGAATGCATTACGTAATTTAATAATGTAGGAGCTGTGAGAGTAATAAGTTAAAAGTTGCTAACAATGAGGTAACCTTGAGGTAATAATGAGTTTGAGAGTTTAAATGTTACTTGTGATTCTTGTAGGCAATAATGTGGTTTTAGTGACAGTTTATAAAAAAATAGCCAATCAACAACCAGAAAAAGCTTTAGTTAAATGCAGGTATTCTATTGGAGTAAACATAGCCAATCAGAGACTTGAAATACAGAAATTTACAAGTTTAGACGGTTGAAATATAGTCAGTTGCCTGCGAACAGTGATAGTAACCGTATGCATGATGCGTCCTCGAGAAATTAATTACGTATTCGTGTGAGACAAACAAATTAAGTATACGTGTTAAAAAGTGCAAGTATTAAATAAAAGAATCTTACAGCTCTGTATATCATGAAGTGCTATTTAATCGTATCAAGTGAAGTAAAATTATAATCGGTGTAAGCCTACATTCTTAGTCGTATCACAACCCTGCCTAATAGAAACGTGTCTCTAACAAATACTGACGCAGTCGAGGCAAACATAAATATATAATATTTAAAGAAACAGTTTAATTACAAAGTTAATATTTTTTTAAACTTGGGGCAAAGACCACCTGAAAGTACATTTGGGGGGAAGGCTACCGAAAACTGTTTACAATACGTGCGGTTGCAACTACTACAAGTTCAGCTCCCCAACAGTTGAAATACAATACGTCATTTTCAAACTGACTTTCCATACGTAGTGCAAACTCCTACAACAACGTAAAGAAACTAACTTTCTCAAATTGGCATCCATACGTGGGGCGTACAAAAAAAAGCTTCTTCAAGGTGGAATACAATATTTCCTCTACTTAACGGAGGTAGAGATAAAGGTACGGAGGAACAGGGGTGCCCCCGCAAACGGAGCAGAGCACCACAAGTAGGCACCAACGGCCCTTTATGCTTCTCTCAAGGAGAGACACCGAAAGGGCGACCAAATCGGGATGAAAACGGGCGCAAGCATGGACGGGGTCCCTAAAGTTTCCGGATTGAACGCATTTGGCGCCAACTGGGGTCACCTACAAGCATCGAAACCCTGGCACTACCCCCGAGGCAGGACCCACTTAACTGGGAGATCCTGCAACGATGCCAAAGAAGCAACCTCTGCAGCCGCCGCCAAGCCGCAACCCGCCGACCACTGCCGCCTATTGCTACAACTCTGAAACAGATGACAAGGAGAATGAGTACAAGAAATGGCAGTCAGGAAACACGTGGTAGAAGATGAATCACCCAAGTATTCGCCTACCGACCCAGGGAGACCATGAAGAACCTATGGGTCAGAGTGAGTGGTAGGCGGGAATCGAACCCGAGACCTCCCCGTGCGAGTCGCACACGTTACCGCGGCACCACCTCGCTCGTAACAGAGGTAAGCAGCAGTCAACTAGGATTAGAATTCTAAGCGGAGGGGGCTTAGCACCTCGACCTAAACCGGTCTTTTGTACTTATGCCCCAGGGAGGGACAGATGAACTGAGAGGAGACAGAGTGCAGCGACCAGGAGGTGCGACAGGCAGAGGTCAGGGTCCCTGGTTGGGTGCTGGAGCATCCGGGTCCTCTTCCTCCCTGTGGGGCTTAAACATCCCCTGGGGAGCCCGGACCCAGAGACCGTCTGGGTAACGAAGGTTTCTACAGAACGTTCTTTTCCCCTGCCATGCACACGCCGAGACCTCCCGCCGACACCTGCAACCCTGAAAGAAACCAAACGGCTGAAAGGTGAAGTGAAATGCAAATGGAGGGACAGGAAATTCGGGTCTTAACAATTCTTCCCAGCATTTGCCTAGGGACCCGGGGAAACCTCAGAAAAAGCCCATGGATAAGGAAAGTCGGCCGCGAGGTTCGAACCCACGATCTCCTGAAAGCGGAGCACAAACGTTGCCGCCTGAGCAATCCCGCTCGGTAGCCGGCTACGAACTATGACAGTCAAAGCAACGATAGGCTAGGAATTTCGTGAATTATCAAAGAGTTTAATATAAAAAAGCAATAATCATCCCTAGGCATACAGTATACTTATGCAAGTTCTGATTTCGAAGCCGCCAATACGCAGAGTAGAGGGAAAACGCGTCGACTTCGTGTTATGTTCTTCCCAACTTACCTCATTTTCTTGTAATTATCTCAAAGAATTTCATATAACCCTGGAGTACGTTATCAAGTAATAGCATCCCAAACACTGAAAGAGCTCAGCAGGGTATAAACCTCGCTGAATAGCATGGCTTACTCCGCTTGCCTTTATATGAAGCTCCTCTCGCCTGAAAGTGGCTAGTGGGAAGCTGTGCTTGCCAAGCACCACGGCTAACTTGGGATTAGCTCACGTGAGCGTACGATGAAGAAAAATCTTCCGTGACGTTCTTTCAACACTCTACACAGGAAGATTGGTTTCATCTTCTCATATAAGTAAATCAAATGGAATGAGACTTTCAGCTGGTTACTATGTAGCGCAAATATAACATTCTGGGTTATAGATATATTGTGACGTCCTGATGTCTAATCAATTAGTGAGAATATTTAAATAATGGATTAAATACGAAGGTTAATAATCTTAGAGGAAGATGTCCTCTTTAAAATAGGTTAACTTTCAGCTAGACATCAAGACATCAGGTTGTGTCGCCACATTGGAATCCAGAGATAAGAAATCATGTTATGCATTGATAATGGTAGTTCAGGCTGCTGGTTGAGCATTATTTGTAATCCCCCCAAAACTGAATAACATGTAAGCAAAGTGAGTTCGCTCGCCTCTTTATTGCTACTCCTCCCAGTCGTACCCACCCCTAGAAAGGGGGTGGTGTGACAATATGAAGTAATGAAGGATAAACAGTAATTTATAGAACTGGATAATCTCGATGATTATGCACGAGTGAGAGGTTGTCGCACTCCTTTCGATAGTGCGAGAATTTACCGGAGTGACGTATCAAAATTATCCAGAGGATACAACATTTTCTGTGATATTAGCATTATAAATTAAAGTCAAACATCTTTACGTTATTAGCAGCACGCTTTGGGCACAAAACCTGAGGTAGTTGCAGCCCCACGTACGATACAAAGTTTCCGCTGACCTTCGCCCCAAGTTCACTTTCAGGTGGTCTTCGCCCGAAGTTCACTTTTCCGGTGGCCTTCTCCCCCACGTTTGAAATCAATTTTGTATTTTTAATGTTTTTTTTAAATATCATATAAATTTTCCTCGGCTGCGTCAGTAGTAATTTGCAGAAACACGTATCTCTTAGCAGGGGTTGGTGCGGCTAAAGAATAAGGCTTACGTAAATTATAATTTTTTTACTTCACTCTTTTATTAATATTTCACACGATTAAATAACACTTCACTGATATATCATACTGTAGAGCTGTGAGATCATTTATTAATTGCACTTTTTAACACGTAGACGTTATTTTGTTCTAGCCGTAATGAAGTTTTATGTCTCTCACTGAATACGTATCGAACTTCTCGAGAACGCTGCTTTCCTGCATCCAGTTGGGTACGCTATCTTCTAGCGTCTGGCTTCTGTCGCTTATATTTGTAAATTTCTCTATTTCAAGTCTCTGATTGGCTAATTCTACTCCAATAGAAGCTTTTATTTAACTTAGGCTTTTTCTAGTTGTTGATTGGCTATTTATAAACTGTTATAAAAATTACATTATTGTTCCAAGAATTATTAGTAGCATTATTAAACTTTCGAATTCATTATTGCTTCAAGGATACCTCATTTTTAGCAATTTTCGGCTTCTATTCCCACAGCTCCTACATTGATAAATTACGTAATATATTCACATAACATTATTATACATGTCCATAATAATATAAACATAATACAATGACTGTTACATACACTTTATGTATTATTTATACACATATTGCTTTAAGGCGGGCTGTTATTGAATTTATATATTATATAATTGGACTGCTATTATTTAAGTATTATAAATACTGCCTCAAAATTGTAGCAAATAATTTGGCAACTAGCTTACATAAGTTAGTGTGTTTTTCATGTATTCGTAGATGATGCGTTAGATTCTCTTCCTGTATTTCCTTTGTTATTATCTGGCGTGTTGAACCGATGACCAACACAGCCACTTGCATGTATTTCCTTCCTAGGAGAGAAGTGTGTAAGTGTTAAGGATTGCGATGTAGCTAATATCAATACAGACAGCATGGTTGATAATTATTAATTCAGATCGTAATTATTCTACATTTAATAATTTACAGAGTTTAGGAAAGGATAGGATTAACCACGGAAGGGAATCGGCACTGATACAGATTGGATATTGTGCTTACTCCCCACGAGGGGGCACCCCGGAGTGGAAGAATGAGGCGAGTGGAGACACTTGACGGCCGTACCCGAGCGACAGCATAGCAATGACAGGAACCCCAAGTTTCCAGATAGAGATACCCCGGAGATGGATAGGCAGACCGGGAGTCCAATGCTCCTCAAGGGGGTGCGGATACCCCGACAACCAGCCGAAAGCCGAAGGACGGAGAGTCGCAAAGAGCATCCTTTTCCCCTACCACGCTGCATCGTAGCACCAAACCTGAAAGAGACTAGCGGGATGAAAAATGAATGAAATGAAGAGTGGAACAAAATGCAGGGACGGGATATTCGGGAAATGAAAGAAACCATATCAGCGTTCGCCCGACGACCCGGGAAAACCCCCGAAAAAAAACTATGTGTCTGAGGGCAGTCGCCGGGGATCTAACCTGGGGCTTTCCGAATGCGCGCTTCAGACGTTGCCACCTGAGCCATCCCGCTCGGTATGTACAGAGATTTTTACGTCTTTATTGCTCAGAGAAAAGAATATTGCAAAATGCTTCATCTACTTTCTATAAGCTACAGCAACTTGTAATTTGCCAATGCTATAGGAAATGCATTATTATTATTATTATTATTATTATTATTATTATTATTATTATTATTATTATTATTATTGGCACGCGTGCTATAAGGAGCCAATAATACACGGTAATGACTACAGTAGCAACCTGTTTAGGATGGTAAAGTTGCATAAAAGCATATACGTACATTAAGTTCATCTTTATGTGTGTATATTTCCATTGCTAAAGGAATGGTTTACCCTAACAGGATCAGCTTTTATAAATTTCTTTGGCTAAACAGGGTGTTCACGAATTCGCACAATGACCCCAGACCAATTTATGATATGTCTTTTCTAGGTGTAATAGTTCAAAGTTATAGGCATGAAAAGATATCAAATTAAAATGTGAGATATCATATCAAAGTTTAAGCTTATTTCTGATAATAATATGGACTGGACCGACTACCTGACTAAATATTAACTTGCCCCTCACAGTCTCCCTCAAGTCACCTTTGCATTTATTGAGGACAGTGCAGGACTAAAGGGAGATGAGGAACAGCGGCTAGTTGACCTTTAGTCAAGCAGTCGAGCCAACCCGCAGCTGAATGGTAATTACGCGGTTTAAAAATGTAATGCAATATCGCACCTTTTATTGGTTAGCTTTGTATGTCTATAACTTGAAAGCTATTACACTTAGAAAATAGTATCAGAAACATTTGAATCTCCAACTATGTAGGATAGGATGCTGGAGAGCTAGTGTGTAAATTCCTGAACATCCTGTATATGTAACAGCTATCTGTGCCGCTAAAAGGTGAAAATACTTAGTCCTGCTCCATAGCGTAAAGGGTGGTGTGCCTGGTAAGCCGAAGGAACCTAATTTGAAATCTATTTGAGGTGTGTTTCCTGAATAAAGGTTTTCCTGGGTTTTCTCTAGCACCCATTAGGCGAACGTCAGTCAATTCTCAGTTGTTTGGTTTACTGACTCATTTGGGTATTCATTAATCTTCACTTCATTCATCTCCTTTGTAGACCTCAAAAGTCTCAAGGAAGATTGAAGTATATCATGAATATATATATATATATATATATATATATATATATATATATATATATATATAGAGTTTTTAGGCCTTTTAAGACAAATTTAAGTCTGCAGAACATATTTATAATGACTTAACTCTAATTACCACTTAATATTTTCATATTTCCTTTGTAATATGACAGAATATATAAGGAGTTTAAACTCCATAAATAAAGATATCTTCTTTTTTTCCTAATGTGTGCGTTAAAATTATCAAATGAGTACTTAAGGGCAGTTTTAGGTTTCTACCTCTATCTTATCAAATTATAAATTCCTGTAAGGCTTAACTAGTTACTCGGAAATCATCAAGCTTGCTGTTCTTTGATGCCCATACAATGAATTAATATTGCACTAATTAAAATGTCTTGTGCACGGATTTAAAGTAACTGAGGAGCTGAGTGAAAACTCAATAAACGTGGGTAAACTAATGCAAAATGACTTCGCGGTATTCGGAACCTATGTTCTACATCTCCTATATTTACAGTAGATAAATTTAGCTTTTAGGGATGGCGTATATTGTTTTTAACTGTTATAATAAAAACTACGGATGCATTTGGTAAATGCATATCTATGGAAAACAACAGAATAAACATGTGACAAAAAGCAGCTGTTGCAGGCAGATACACAATAATTGAATAGTGCTTCGATGAAATTTTTTTTAATAACAGCAAGCAAGTAATATTTAACCATAGGGGTACTTAATGCGTTTACCTGGCGGGATGGTTCAGGCGGTGACGTCTGTAGCCCGCATTCGGGAGGTTCCGGGTTCGATCCTCGGCGATCGCCCACTCTGGCGCATGTATCCTTCTGGTTTTCCCGGTCGATAGACGAATGCTGGGATGGTTCAGCTTCTATCACGACTCTTCTCCCTCTCATTTCCTGTAGCCATCATCTTTCTTGTCATCTGTTTCAGGATTGTAAACCAGACGGTGTCCGGCGGGTTGCGGTTGGGCGGTGGCTTGCGCTCTATAGAAGTTTCTTCCGTGGCGTCGCCGTGGGGACTACTCAGTTAGGTCCTTCCTCCGAGTGGGCTCTATCTCGGGGGTACTGCCGGAAGTTCGTGGCTTGGGGGCGGATCGGGTGGCGTTGGTTGCGTTCAATCTGGAAACATTAGGGACACCGTTTTTGCTTGTGCCCGTCGTCATCCGGATCTGATAGGCATTCGGGTCTCTCCCTCATTCATCCCTTTCGGAAGTCAGAGGTTAAAGCACAAAGGACCGACTAGCCTGCGTGTAGTGCTCTGCCCCGATTTCGGGTCCCCCCTTCTTCGTACGTACCTTTACCTTTTACTTAAACGTTCAAAAGACTCAATGTTATGCGATCACGATTTGAAAGCTTTCTTTTACGTGTGTAGCTGTCATTATGTACACTGTCAATTATGATTAATTCGTTTTCAAAAATCTATATTTTTTGAAGCATTACACGTACAACAATGGTCGATACATTAAAAAACCATAAACTTACCAAGTTTGCATTGTGTGCACCAGTTGGCAGCACGTGTGTAGTGCCTTAACAAAATGGCGACAAAACGAAGAGTTTATGTGTGTTGGAATATGCGAGATTTCGTCTGTTATAGCAGTGCAACGCACATTCAGAAAAGATGAGTCAGTATTTTAATATCTAAATGATATTAATTGTATTTTTATTAATTAAATTCAATAACAACCCACCTAGAAAACAATATGTATATAATTATTATATACATTGTATGTAAAGTCATTGTAAATACTTATTCTTATTGTAAACGTATTTGTTAATATCAAGTAACTGTTTATATACTCTAATAGTGCAAAAGCTGTGAGTATACTATGTTTTAGGATGTTAATAATGAGGCAATAATGTAATTTTGGTGACAATAATGTGTCTGGAGTTTTAAAAATATACTGGTTATGAAAAGATCGGTAATAACGTAATTTCGCTTACAGTTTGGAATTAGCCAATCAAAAGTAAAGAAAGATTTTTCGTTTGAATACTTAAATTCTATTGGACTAGAATTAGCCAATAGGAGAATGGCATTACCGACGCTAAAGGTTTTTACCGTTGAATCTAGTCAGTCTCGGACAAGATATTAGACAGAGCAGACGTGAAAGTCTCGGGCAAGATGTAGTACAGAGCAGACGTGAAAGTGTCGGGCAAGATATTAGACAGACCAGACGTGAAGGTCGTGGGTAAAAATGTTGTAATGTATAAATGATAAAATTCGTATTCTCCGCCAAAAATGTATTAAGTGCTCACAGTTTTATTTTGTAAAGTGTTGTGTTTATAAAATGTGCATATATAAAGTGAAATAAAAAGAAGTAAAAAATTAAAAAAATAAATCGTGTGGCGTCTTATAATTTGAGTCGTATCACAACCCTACAAGAATCGTGTTTCTATAGTGCGACCGAAAGCAGCCGAGGCAAATAACTTTAATAATATTACCTAAAAACAAGCATCATCTTCACTATTAAGTTTGGCGACCTAAAAATCAAACAACATCAAAGTGTATCTTCATTACGTAACCTAAATACATTTTTAAAGTGACGCACATACGCGGGGATCTCATACCTCATATTCAGCATCCAGCTGAATAACTTTTTCAAAGTTGGCAACAAACAAATACAACGAGGTTCAATTCATTCTTCAAATTGGCGTCCCTCAACGTGGAGCTTAATAATTACATAACAGCACACTTTTGCAAATATATGTAATAATAATTACGTAACCAAAAACCTACCGCAAATTGGCGCAAAACGTGGGGCTTACAAGAAACATCTCACATCAAAAACATCGCTAAATTGCCTTCTTCAAATTGGCGTACAACTGTGGGGCAAACTCCTCAAAATAATTACGCAACCTATAAACTGCAAGTTGAAGAACAATACTTCTTCAAAGAGTACGGACAAGAACCAGTTTGTAAACAGGGCATTTTGCGGTGGTATCGGCAATTTAAGAACGCTGGTTGCCTGTGTAAAGGGAAAAGCAGCAGACGGTCAAAGGTGCCAGATGAAACAGTGGAGAGAGTGAGGGAATGTTTCGTTCTCAGTCCATAAAAATCAAGACTTCGCGGAAACCGCGAACTTGGAGTACAGCAGCTAAGGTGTGGAAGATTTTACGACGACGGTTAAATTTCAAACCGTATCGCGTACAGTTCCTGCAACATTTGAAGCCGGAAGATTACGCCGGCGCCTGAAATTTTGCATCGCAATGCAGTAAGAATGCAGGAGGTTGAAGATTTCGCCGGCAAGTTGATATTCAGCGACGAATGCCCATTTCATTTATCTGGGATGGTTAATCGTCAGGATTCAGAATTAGGTTCACTGAAAATTCTCGTGAGTTTGTAACTCTTGAAAGAGATTCGCCAAAGGTAGTTGTTTTCTATGCGATGCCACAGACTAAGGTGTATGGGCCGTTTTTCTTTTGTGATAAAACTGTGACGGATACGTCTTACTAGATATGTTGCAGTTGTGATTGTTTCCACAACTGACTGCTAATTCCGCAAATTTTGTATCCCAACAAGACGGGGCACCACTACATTGGAAACTTTCTTTTCGTAAGTACCTTTACGATGATCTTCCGGATCGCTGGATTGGGCATATTGGTGAAGATAAGAAATGTCTATTCCCTTGTCCCACAGGTCAACTGATCTAATACATGTGTCTTCTTCTTTTTAGGGGTGCGTTAGGGACCGCGTTTACGTAGCCCCACTGCCAAGAACACTGGTACAGCTCAGGGAATGCTTGCAGTACTGACCATACCAATGGTAATACCATTGACAGGATGATGCTACAGAATGTATGGAACGAACTAGATTACTGTCTGGACATGTGTCGCGTTACCCAAGGGGCACACATAGAACATTTGTAGAGTGTGATGAGAAATTTGGTGAAGTTATGGTTATTTTGATATGTCAGTCATAATTGTAGTGTAATACTTTGGAAAGTGTAGCATTTTGAAACATGAATCATTTGCAGTAATATGCATCCCAGAATACAGAGTGGTATAAAAATTCATTTTTATGAAATTTACTCGTAAATGTCTAGTAAACGCTTAAAGCTAATTGGTTTACGTTTCCCGTATAAATAAACTGTGGGAAAAACTCGGGTAACTGGGCATGTAGGTTTCAAACATCGGCCTTGTTTTGCAATCAGGTGTATTGCAACCTACGTTAAGCTTCTGCAGTTTTGTGTTAAATTGGGACGAGGAAAATTTTTCAACACATAATAAAAAGAATAAACTGATGAATAAAAATAGATATCTAAATATTCTTAGAATTCAACAGTAAAATAGACATTCCCCCCTAATTTACTGATGAACTTCAACCTTAGAGAGTGACGAGCTGATGTATTTATTGAATTAGTTTCTGAAAACTATTTATGACAGTAATGAAATTAAATTACAAAACGAATGGAAAACATAACACTTAGCTGTTGCTCAACACTCTTATGCTTCTTTATGGAAGGGATACCGTATTTAGCACTAGTTTTTAAATGGGGTTTTGTAACTCCAGAAAGTGACCTAGAAGGGGAGCAAAGTTATTTGTTTGACAAGGATACATCCATCCAATGAAATTACACAGTAGGGTCGCTAGGCAAATGCCGGCTTGGATATTCATAGATCCATCCAAATAACTAAAGAAGTAGAAATCTGAAATCGAATACTTAACTCGAGGCATCCCAGACTATATTCCTTTTCCGAGATCGAGCAAGATGGCTCCGCGGTAATGTGTGAGGCTCGCATTCGAGAGATCCTGGGTTCAATTCCCGAGGGCCGCCACTCTGCCATGGCTTTTCAGGGTTTTTGCTGGTTAATATAGGCGAATGCTGGAGTGGTGAATTCTACCACGGATTTCCTCTCTCCCCCAATTCCTCTCATTTCATTTCCAGTTTACTGCGGGGCAGATGGCGCACAGGTTTAAGATTTGGAACTTCTTCCCATCCCTGCTAGAGGGAAGCCTCTCGAGCTTCCATTGCTGGGTCGTGCTTCCCCGGTCCCACTAGAGGGAGGTCTCCGAGCGACCTTCATGTGGCCGGGTGATCAAGTATAGAACTATTAAGGTCTGTGTGACTTGCGTCGGCCTTATTCTACAACCCACATGTCTCCTGCGGTTCTCTCACTCATCCCTTCCTCTTATGTGTGTACACAAAAGATCCACTGGTGTCGAGGTGTAACTAACTAGTTGCATTCCTTTCCTATTCACTGAGCAGCAATACCGTATTATAAGTAATGCCATCTATTGACAAACAGTTTGTACAGAAGAGACTACGAAACTAACTTATATGTATCAAAGAACCAGATCCCCTAGACGTTAAAGAAACTTTAAGTAAACGAAAAAATCTGATGTGTTACACTCACATGACTTTCTCTACTCTTGTACAAAATATTTTTACAAACGCTTATTCTCCATATGGTAATCTTATTGCTAATTTTCTTGTAGATGCACGGGGAATTGGTATGCTTTAAGCGATAGTCAAATATTTTAAGAGCTGGTTGCTATCTGGAGTATTCCATTCTCTTTATTACCAGGACAAAAAAAATGAATAACGAATTCCCATTTGAGAAAAAGTATAAGTATTGGCAAATGTAATTCACAATGAAGAATACTTTTGGGGAGATTCCCAGAAAATTCGAGATATACATTTAATTTGTCATGAAAGTATCTTAAATTTATGATATTTTAATCAATATCGTTAGATCCATTTTTGAGAAAATTAAAATTTTCGAAAAATGTTCCATGCAAAGGGTAATCTGGGGTGGGGAATTTTCTTGAAAACCTTCGTGTCGCATCTCTGGAAGATACTTAACCTAAATACCAAGTTTGGTGTTTATCCGACTGTTCGTTTCTGAGCTATGCTGTTCACAGACAGACAGACACACACACGGACATGTTTCCAAAAATACTTTTTTTTGGATTCAGGAGGCCTCAAAACATGTATTTCTGGTGAAATCTCGGCAATCGAATTTTTGAGTGGAATGCAATACTTCCCCTACTTACTATACGTAGAGAAAGTAAAAATGCTAGTCTATTGTTTTGTTGAAAAATTCTTTTATTTCTTCGGTCAACAATAGATAAAGGTGCCCATCTTTTTATTTCAACAATTTCTATAACTTTTACAGTATAGGTACTAAAAATATACTGCTTAGTTTAAGTAAATTAAATCAGTCATTGTGCAATTTGAATTTTTATGAACACACATAATTCTGTTTACAAACGCGTGACCCAGGGTTTTCTTAATCTAATAAAAGTAAGTATGCAGATCTAAATGAATACAGTTTCTTGATGGATCATTTTGTTCTGTCCAAATACAGAAATAGGTCTAAACTACACTTAGTCACAATTGTATTTTTGTTATTTACTTATTTTGTAAAGATGGATTACCAGGCATAGAAATTTCTAAGCATTAAAGCTGGACGAAGGAAATAAAGCTGAACTGTTACTAGAGTTCGCGCAGTGACATCGCAGATTACAAGGCACCCCTTTACCTAGTACATCTGTTGGGCTTGCAGACAGCACTCACCAGATCGTGTTTACGTGTCCGACGGTGACTCATGGGCGCTGTTGTTTCCGTTCTTTGTATTCGCACAATGGTTTGAGTATACATAACTTGAAGGTAACTGTTTAAGAATTCCTTTGCCTGTAGGTTAAGAATAATATAGTCGTTTTTAAAACAAAAACATAATTTACATGTGTGTCTATAAATTACAGGCGGCACAATATCTTACAAACACCGAACTATAGCGATTACCCAAAACGCTCACTTCTATACCTTAGCATGCAGTAAATAACGTGTCTGCATGCTTGTATGAGCCAGTAAGGAATAAATAACAAGAAAATTAATGCTACACATCCATTTAGCTTTGGGATTAGCTACATGGGGAACAAAGGGCATACATAAGCCATTTAATAGGTTAGAATTTATGAAGTATATAAGCTGCAGCACAGGAACCAAAGGGACCAACTGAAACCCAAACAACTGCTTCAGGTGAGTAAAACATACAAAGGTAGAGAGAAAAGCAGATGATCTGCTGGGTACGATAAAGCCAACTTAACTTTGATCTGGTGTAACAATGATGGTTTATTCAAGAAGCAGCAAATGTTCTGCAAAATTTCCTCAGTCCTGCACCGTCTATGATCAGGCTTCCTCGCGAAAAATTTGCCTCTCTTTTTACAATTTAATATAATTCTCTGTATTAATTATATAATTCAATGCAGAGGTTAACAGAAATTATACTTAAATTCTGTTTGACGGATATAACACTATCACAGTGTTATTTCAAACTTTGAAGTTATTAAGTTTTAATTAATCGATAATAGAAATTGATTAGATTGGATTGTTACGGATGATTTAAGCCCTATAGGCTCCCTTTCTCTGCGACCTTAATAGATCTATTGTGAGATTACCATAATCTATATTTCCCAGTTAAAATAAATGCTTTTAATGAAGCTCATACTTTTTCTGGGTGGTAGCGAGGGAGTCTGTCCCGGGTTAGTGAAAGCAGATTCTAAAAACCTCATTCTTGGGCGAGCAATCGCTTCGGAATCGCAAGATATCTGCCTCGCCGTTTCTTTTTCATCTTGACAGAAGTGATATTTTTATTCACACATATCTTGCCCATTTTCCAGAGACGATCCTTGAAAGGGCAATGTCCAGTTAAGAGGCCATTTACTACCCTCAGTTCCTGTTTGCTGAATGTGAGGATCTCTTTTGGTGTTTTATCTCACAGTTCAATAAACTCTTTGGCATGATTTAGCTTTGGGACTTATCCCAACAGCTATGATATGGAATTTGGCTTATTGTTTGAAAGGGAGACTAAATTATGAAAGCTGCACGAAGATGAAATGTTGGTTTTTTGTGTAGTGTTAAAATGAGTGTTTCCTCTTTAATTAATACGTACTTTATCTTTGTAGACACAATAATTATATTTCAAATGTATTTTTAAAAATGTTAGTGAATCTGTCATTTTGTATCCTGAAATCTTCACCACTTCACATATAAATAAATAAATAAATAAATACAGAGGTGCACTTTAGCACATCTTTTAGGGGAAGCTTTCCTTTACGCATTGGCACCATATCTAAGCATGGCAGCTTCCATATTCCTGCTGCAATCAAGGTCACGCTACTGACGCGGCTTTGCTCTGCCCTGGCCCTGCAATATTGACTTGACAGTGATGTGGTGTAGTTCGGTTATTTAGAGTATTTATTATTTTGTCCTGTATTTAATCATAATGGCTCAGTATATACTTTCTACTGCGCAGTGTGTATTTGTTTACGATTCAAATGTGTTAACTCAGCTGCCTAAGCGAAAATACGATTTGCAGAAAGATTTTCGGGTGTAAACGTTCTAGGCCTAAAAGATAGGGAGCGTGGTTTTGGCTTTTTTAAACGGGACTCTGCCACAGCTCATAGGCAAATATTTCAATGAGAACAATTGAAAAGGTTTTTGAAGAGAAAATTATTAGTGGAGATTTATGGCTCCCTCGGTTCCCCAACCTAACCCCCTGCGATATCTATCTCTGGGGTAAATTAAAACATAAAATTACAAGACCAACCCGCACACCTTGTCAGAATTAAAACAAAATATCCGCCAAGAAATTGGCAGAATTTTCAACATGAACTACGGCGAAACTTTTAGTTTCCTAAAGAGGTGTCAAAAATGTATGGACAACTATGGTGGCCAGTTGCAGCACCTTATTTCATAAAGCTGGTAAGCAAAACCTTTACAAGTAATTTTGAAGATGATGTATGGTTGCATGCGAATATGATATGGGTCGCAATCGGCAACGAGCGCCAATAACGCGAACGGGAAAAACACCGGTTCTTAGTAAATTGGCTTTCCCAGTATTTGCAATATAAGTGCGTCTTTAGTATGTAATTCAAAACATTTATTTCTCCTAATAATCGCGGATTCTGTGGAGTAAATAAAATGCTTTTGAAGTATATGATCACGAGAAACAATTTTATAAAGGCATGAGGAACCCTATTATGTTTTATGGAAGAATTTAAGAGACAACTTTGAATAAGAATATGCATACATGAAATTCATTCCTCGGTTATGAACTTTTTAAGATCGCTAAAAGGTGTGTCTTGGAAATCACTGAAATGAGTATATATATTTTCAAGTATAGATATACTAAGATAAAAAGGGACAATTGAAAGAAACATTGTGGTGGATTGGTCTATAACTATCTTTAACAATAAAGGCATATGGAATGAATACTGAAAATCATAAACTTCGAACAAATACGGTAATAACAGTCCAGTGGATTACCTGCTTACTTATATCAAAACGTAGCGTCATTGCCATAGAGCAGTTTACGTATCGCTAAACAGTGATATCTTTGACTGTAAATGAAGGTTTCCTATTGTGATGTCAGTGACGTCATATGTTAAACGGGCATATTCTGTTATAAAAACTGTCGAAATACATCCCCATTCTTGTACCTGAAAATGTAAATACAAATATGTGCATAACTTCTTTACCCGTAACAAGCAACATGGAAAACAAAAGCGGTCACTAAAATTAACATTTCTATAAAAAAAGAGCTTTGAAACCAATTAGCATATTCAAAAGATTGTCGTTTGTATGTTTTATTGTTAATTTTAAACTTTAAATAAAACATTCGCTAATATTAAAACATATTTTATCTTTTGTGGTTAAAGAATTTTAGGTTTATCGAAATGTAGTTTCCTAAAAACATTACTTATTTAAAAGTTACCGCATTTATATTTCTCGGAGAATCATGACTAACAGAATGCTAAAAGGCTTTGCGATTATTTAATAAGTATGCATACACAAAGCTTATATTTGCTTAGTAAATAATTAGATTTAAGTGCACAGTATTTATCAACGCTTTGCGGTAATTCATGCTGAATTTCTTTGCAGTTATAATACATGTTGTGACCAAAAACGCTATACATAACAATCTTGAAATGTTTCGTAAGTGCAGATTGTACATAATTTTTAACAAAGTAACCTATGTTATGGTCATCAGGAAGCAGAGGAGAGTTTAAGCGCACATGAAGGCCTATTGTGCTTCAGGAAACCTCCAAGAGAAAGGATTGAAGCAAGGGACATAGAGGACGGCCAGATGCGAGGTGGTAAGCTCGGATACAGGTGGGGCCGCTAACATCTCGAGATTTAACATCCTGACGCCGGTGGAGCCCTCTCCCCAGGCATATATCCCTCCGTAGATAGGTCTCTCGGAGAGTCTGTCACAACTGAAAGCCAGGGTAGACCGTTTCTCATAGAAAACTCCTCCACCATACTGCTCGGCCACCATCCACTCGCCTGATCCTTCTAAACATGATAAGGATAGGAAATACCAAATAATGGGCGAGAATCATTATATAATTCACTCCAGTACTCTCCTATCAATCAGATGAAACCGCAAAACAACCCAAGGTTAGAGTGGCCGACTTTAAGGAGAATCGAACCTCAAACGTTACAGTGGCGCCATCTCGCTCAGTAAAGCAGCAGATAAGAGCCACCAGCATATGCAGCAACTTTCCCAACATCCTGGGGAACCACATTACTATAAGCACTGAGCCCATACCATTTTATGTTCAATTCCGAGCTTTGCTTCTAACTTATAAGTTATCTACATTACATCCCTAGAGACGTTAAGATAAATTTGGCCATTTTCTTCTGTACTATTGCCTTAGAACCAACCGAATCCTTCACTTTTCTTTTTCCGCTCACAGCCCGGTCATTTCATTAATCGTTTATACCTCTACGAGGATCATTAGCTCCAACTTTAAGGGCCTTTATCGTGAATCCAGGAGATTTATCTTCCGTTGGGAGTATAGGTGACCGGGTTATACGCTGAGAGGCTCTGCTCAGTTTATTTTCACCGTTACAAAACACACAGGGTAAAATTCCTCTATTAGTTATCTCCAGCAGTTTTATGGGAATAATTACTTTAAAGGCAAAGTAAACTCGAAGGAAAACGTTTAAGCTATTAGGTAATCGCACTTGGCGGATTGCGAATATTCCACCGCAATTTGCTCACTTTCATAGAGTGCTTGTTTCATCAAATCTATGAGTTAGGAAGAAACCGTAGAGAGGCATTTGCCCTTTAGATGACAATTAACAAAAATAAATAACACTGAACAGTTATTACAGTAGCATTAAAAATTAAACACAAAAAACCCATCTCCTGTTTCCGATGAGAAATCATAAGCAGATAAATGCGTTTTTAAAACATGCAAAGAGAAAGTCTTTAAAGCTTGTCTTGGTAATAAAACATTAAATCTACAAAGCGTGTTTTTAAAGTAATAGCAATTTTTACTTTATCTACTACGTACAGTAAGTAGGAGAACTGTGTTGTGAAGGTTTTGCAAAAGAGTCGATGCATAGGATGCCACAATTGCTACTCTTGTACAACTATTTATACAAACGCTTATTCTCCATATGCTTCATATTAATCGAGATATCGAGATGTTAATCTTATTGCTGATTTTCTTGAAGATGCAAGGGGAATTGTTAGGATTTAAGCGATAGTCAAATATATTAAGAGCTGTTTGCTATCTGGAGTATGCCATTCTCTTTGCATTACCAGGACAAAAAATGAATAACAAATTCCCATTTGAGAAAAAGTATAAGTATTGGAAAATTTAAGGGAATAACAAGCAATATCTCGAAAATGGTTCACTCAACAAAAAAAATGTATATGACATAAATTGTACATTTTAACGCGATCTATATTTTTTGTGTAGTAAAATTTTGTCCATCTCTTATGGCTTAACAGTTATACTAAAGTCGTTCACAATGAGAAATTCTTTTGGAGACATTCCCAGAAAATTCGAGATATACATTTCATTTATCATGAAAGTATTTTAAATATATGATATTTTAATCAAAATCGTTAGAGCCATTTTTGAAAAAATTACAATCTTCGAAAAATGTTCCATGTGAATGGTAATCTGGGGTGGGGGATTTTCTTGAAAACCTTCGTGTCGCATCTCTGGAAGATACTGAACCTAAATACCAAGTTTGGTGTTTATCCGACTGTTCGTTTCTGAGTTATGCTGTTCACAGACACACACATGAACATGCTGCCAAAAATGCTTTTTTTGGATTCAGGGGTTCTCAAAACATGTATTTCCGGTGAAATCTCGGTATCAAATTTTTGGATGGAATAAAATACTTCCCCTAATTACTATACGTAGTAGAGAAAGTAATTACTAGAAAAATAAAATGCGGGGCCCATTGTAGAATGCATTGGAAATAAAGCATTCCCTCAGGGTAATAATTGTTTGTACTACCAAAAGTTAAAGGAAATGAAATAAGGATTTAAAGCAGCTCTAAATAAAAGTAACAATCCATACAGCCCCAAAAACACTGAATATATTAACATTCAAATGTAGAAACAGAGATATGTTACAATTGAAGCACATTGCATTTGAATTTGTCCTTCTCACACAACATTTGCCATTTTGAAATGGAATTTAACACGCGATAATATTCCAATGTAAACTCGCTTCCATAAGGTTCTAAATGCCGCTCCACACACTAAAATAATTTAGAAATGTACTTACACCAAAAGTATATGTTATGTATAATTTAGATAAGGCCAAAAGGTGTGGAGACGGCCGCTCCCAGACACGAAGTTCAAGAAAAGGCTTTCTTCGCTGATCATCGAGAACAGTCACAACTCTTCTTCATCGGAACGCATCGCCCCGGGGGCACCGGGAGGATCAGGTGATGACGTGGGGACAGCATAAGCGCTACCTATACTGGCGGAGAGGACGCAACCTGGCGAGCGCTGTAGGAATTGATGCAGCCCACTACTGGTGTTAATCAGGCTACCGACGTAATGACAAGCAGGGGCCAAAATTGCAGTTCATGATTCCAGATACAGTAAGGAGCTGCGGCCATCTCTGCGAAAACAGCCACTCGTTGAAATAAGAGCCACAATTGGCTCAGTGTGTGTGTGTGTGTGTGTGTGTGTGTGTGTGTGTGTGTGTGTGTGTGTGACATTCTTGAAGAGCATAACTTAAAACGAAAAATCGGATAAATACCAATCTTACATTTCAGTTTCTTCTCAATGCATAATTGCCGCAATTTAATCCTTATATGCGTTATATTGAATAAATGAATAACCTTTTGGATCAAATAAAGCACAAGGCTGCCAATATAAGGCATAGGGTAATTCCAAATGAATTGCGCTAAACTGAAGTATGACGATTTGTATTGTGAAGGGATAATGTTTCCTCCATGAGAATTAATCGTTTAAAATGAAATAATGAAAAGCAAAACATAATCAAACCAAGTCGAATGATTAAAGACGTGGAAATACACAGGCTAATTTCCATGTGACTGGACTTCAAACAACGTTGGTCACAGTGAGGTGGTATACAAATTTTATCGCACTAGTGCTATAATGAAAAGCTTTTATTTCGCGTGCACTATGTTAAAAGTTCTACTTTTAGGGCATGCTGTCTAAAAAGAAGTCATTTGTTACAAAGTGAATATTTTAAAAATTGCTTCGCAATTTCTTCAATTCTTCCTTCTATCTCTTATGGTTTCATAGTTATAAACATTCAAACAAAAGGGAAGGATTTTGAGAGAATATTTGCTGGGTATAAATATTGGTGTCTTCAATAGCTGGGTTCCCGGAGTTAGCGTTGATATTCGTAGATGCGTAGATTATTTCGCCAATAAATTCATAAACTTTGATAGCATGAATGTTTCTGGAATCTATTAGGTTTCTGCAAGCATTTATATCTTAAAGATAAGTTTCCCAATTAGTACGAACATGCCCAAGGCATTTATATGTTAAATTTGTTGGTAAAATCAACAAAAAGTGTAATAATTCTTTAAGAGCATCTAAGAGAAGCTCCTCAGGTATCTACTAGATGGTTCTAATTGAAATGGGTACATTGAGACACATAAATGCGATTAATACTGTGAATTTCTGAAGGCTTATGGAGCGTCGTTACCCAAAGAGCTAAGTTTACTTTGAATTATCCGTATGTTTCTTTGAATCAAATGTGATTTGTTAATAAAGTTTACAGTAAAATGTGGAATGTTTTCATATTCAACCGTTGAAAGATTGTGTGAGGTTCAGATAATTCCAGCGAGTGGTCCTATGTAGAATTCTCGCCTCTTGCTATCATGGCCGTATCATCTACAAACACTATGACAATAAGTTTGGCAAGATTAGGGTTGATACCCATGTTCTTCGATATTTTCACCTAACGAAAGTTAATTGACGATGTTGCCGGTAGCTAGAAAATAATCGAATGTGAAAGTGTCACGCCCTACATTATTGCTCTGTGTACACCAAAGGGAGTTTATTTGTTTTTTTTTTGGTTAGCCTGTAACTGAAGAATTCCATGAGCCATCACGGTGACGCAGGTGGAATGTACTTGCCTCCCATTATGAAGAATTTGTTTTGAAACCCGGTTAGGTCAGGCAGAAGTGTATAAGCTACATTCGGAATATTTTCTAAGTCCTTATGAGAATACGAGGTGACAAGATTCACGAGTTTCTCTTTGATCGATTATATGATGTAAAACTAAGAAAATTGTTTTAAAAAAATACGTAATCTAATAGAGAGAGGCCAAGAATTTCTTCCTATGGCACAGTATGATCCAATCCGCGGCCCCAGTACACATTTTTCTGGCCCTTGGCACTCTCACACTTGACACATGTAGTTTTGTAATTTCAATGCATAAGGCTGTATAGATTTTGATACAAAGTCTTATAGTTTCCGTTTCAGTCAATTACGTAGGTTTAACAGCATCTTATGAAGTAGTCCAAAAAGTATTTTAGAGACGGTAAACTAATAAAATGAAGTGCTATAAAAAGGGCAATTGCCTTTTTGGAAAATAAGATAGTCAATAAGTTTGAAGCAGTGTCTTTGTTCTATCAAACAATAAGCAGAAAAATTAATAAACTGGGAAATTATGTTTCTACTACTCTTCAGGACATTTTGCGGAAATACCTTCTGGCACCAGATGAAAGCATTTATATATCTAATATCAGTCAACTTCTTGTCTTTGTCAGAACTATAAATTCTGAGTTTTTAACGAAGAACCCCTGAAACTACAAGTTTTAGAAGTCAGTACCAAAGACTTGACATATTTAGGGCGTTTAATGGTGCAGTTTCCCAATATGGTCATTATGGTAAATCATTTAGCATAGTAACAGTTGGAGCTAAATCTACGGCTGGTCATAAAACTGGGCTAGTTGGATTCATGAAAGACAAGGGGATACAACGCATTGTATTATACATCAATAGGCACTCTGTGGGAAAATCGTAAAACTCAGTAACACAGTGAACACAGTTGTAAATACTGTAAAACCAATAAGAGGAGGCAAAAAAGCTCAAAGACGCGGAGCATTTGTTGCATTCTTGAATACTCTGGAAACTGAATATGGCGACATTTCATTGCACTGTGATATGCACTGGCTTAGTACTGCTTAACTTGCCTTAAACAGTTTTTGAGTTAAGAAATAAAACTCTTACCTTTCTCACCAACGAAACTATTGGGCATGAATATCTAAATAAGCTTATAGATAGCCAATTCTTTCATACACTCGCCTTCGTGGCTGATTTAACTTCATATCTAACTTTGAATCTGAAACTTCAAGGTACAAAGCATAATATCTCGCGCTATTTGGGCACATTCAAAGATTCCGCAGTAAACTTGAATGCAAATTAAATTGAAAGAACATTCACAGCACACTCACCATCTTGCCAACATCTGCAAGAAGAGGAAAAGGATATAAATTGCAGTGGATTTCAGGAAATCATGAGTGAAATGAAGTAGGAGTTCAAGAACAGATTCCAAGACTTTGATATTCTGAAGCCAAAATTTTCTGTCTTCAACAACCCTAGGAAAACCGATGTGAACCAGGTACTCCCTGACCTTCAAGTGGAGATTTACGATTTTCACGCTGATTCATTCTTCCAGGCCAAAACGTGGGATGTTCCTGAGAATGTTTGGAAGTACGAGTCAAAAGAGAATTTTACTAAATTGCACAAATTCTTCCTGCAAACGCTATCCCTATTTGACAGTACATGTGTGTGTGTGAAAGCCCCTTTTCAGCTCTTAAAGCAATTAAATCTGAAACGAGAAATCACATTAAAAGTACCCTCACTGGAATCACTGCTGACGCTTTCCTTTGACAGAAGTTAAAATGGACATCAAGAAACCTGTGTTTGAAAAGCAGTGGCAAACTTCACATTATCTTTTCTAATTATAAAGTGTATCATATATATAAATTAATTTTTCTGTAAATATTTCTTTGTATTAAAATATTGCCTACTTAATAAACAGGGGAGTTATGTTTCACATATCTCTTATCTGTCTTTTTATTAATGAGTAAATTGAAGATTTTAAACACAAATAATATGCAAGTAAAACCTTAAATGTTTATAAAAGCAATGTGCTATATCTCATTTATTTTTCTGTATTCCTCAATTGGAATAATAGAAGTGGTGGCCCTCACCCCATAATAAGAAGTTCCTATTGGCCCTCAGCTAGTAAAAGGTTGGACCACACTGCTATAGCACATTCTCAAGATGTACAAGACCAGGCTGTTGCTATTGTTGTTGTTGATTACTAAGAGGAATAAAAATAGATATTCTGCACTGTACTAACATTTATTTTCTCTCCTCTTCTTGTTCTGCACTTCATAGACTAGGTAATTTTCCTCTTCCTACCACATAATTTTTATATTTTCTGCAATGTATATTTAATGGTATAACTTAATTAAAAGATAATTCGCTCTGCTTTTATATCTTCCTCACTTATCCTCTCTCGTTTATGCACATTCTTAGGTTATTCTTAATTATTTTCTATGTTTTTTCTCCACTTTGTGGTCTAATATTGCTAAAGCTTAACTGTCCTAAAGCAACATATGGATAGCCGCATACTATAAAATTCTGCACACTTTCGTATTTTATTTTACAAGGGTGTATGAACTTCCATTACATCATTTGGAATTTAAATAACATGACATTTCTTTCCGTTTCCTTTTCTGTACTTTTCTTTTCCTGTATTCTAGAATTTCTTTAAATTTAGATACTGTAAGGCGAATTTAAATTAATGTCATGCTTTTGAACTACTCTTATGCAGAAGTACATTCAAATTTTGAAAATTTATTGTAATCCTGTCAGAAATACTTTTCTTTTCTGTAAACATTTCGACAAAAATTATTATTCCTAGTAATTATTTGGGTAAAGGACTTCAAGAATATAAGCGCTGGATGATAAATTAGCTATTCCGTTGGCTTAATTAATCCAAGGATTATTGCATTGCATTCTTAATGCCATAGAGTGCACGCTTTCAAGTATTTATGTATCTAATTCTAAAGTGGACGGTACAGAAAAAAAACTCCATAAAGATAAACAAACATAAGATATATGAAAATCTGTGTGCATGTTCATGCCAAGAATGCGAGCTGTGTATGTGTCATTGGAGACCTGGCACAGTAGCAAAGGGGCAACAGCTCAAAAGACCACTGGAGTGAAACACAGCTCTTCAATTTATAAGAATGTAACACTTCGATTGTCATTGAAATAAGTGTGTCTGCACGCCGAAAATGATAACTCCCGTTTACGAGATCTGGTAAAATTCAACATTTTCCTCAAACTTTACTTTTACAATGGCCTGATCAGAGCCAAAAATTGAAGAATCGGTATCCACACATCCTTCAGTATATTGTCCGTATGAAAATATAGTGATAATAGATTGGATTTTAACTTCAAATAAGGAACGAAAGTAAAACATCTGGTGTGATACATTCATATAACATTGTCTATCCTCTATAGTTCATTATTGCGTATACAAACTATTCTCATTAAAGCTTATTTTCCTATCTACTACATTTTAATCCAAATAAACCTCTGCAAAGATAGCTACATTATACATTTTGTTATAGATACAAAGAGAACAGCGATAGTCAAATGTTTAACAACTGGACGCCATATGCTGGCCTTAAACTTCCATACTGTTTCCATGCAATCGCGAGAAACAACTGAGAGTTGAAAGGACCTTAAAGCATGTCCAAGAAATGAACAATTCGAAGTATTAATAAGGATGTCTCAGAAATGGCTTATGCCACATAAAGCTTATTCGAAATAAATTGTGTGTTTTAAAGAGATCTACATTTTTTGTCTAGTAAGTTTTCGTCTATCACTTAATGTTTACCAGTTATGCAAGAATATACAAAATGCCTTCCGAATGAAGAGAAATCCATAGGCTATTCTCAGAAAATTCAAGATATATATTTTATTTTTCATGTAATTTGTATTAATTTTAATCAAACTCCATAGGGCCATTTTTTTAGAAAATCAAAATTTTCGAAAAATGTTCCATGTAAAGTGTAGTTGGGGTAGGGAATAGGTTTTGAAAATCTTTGTATCGTATCCTTGGAAGATACTGAACTTAAATACTAAGCTTGATACTTACCCGACTTCTCGTATTTGACTTATGCTGTTCACATACAGACACACAAACAGATTCACAGACACACACCCATACACTCGGACATTTTATAAAAATGCTTTATTTTGATTCAGGGGGCCTCAAAACATGTATTTCTGAAGAAATCTCAATATCGAATTTTTGGGTGGAATGCAATACTTCCTCTCTACTTACTACATACGTAGTAGAGAAACTAAAATGGGAGGGAAGGGAATATAAACAACTAGCGGACCCGACAGACGTTGTTCTGTTTTGTCATAATTTGTTCCTGTTTCTCGGTGTGAACTATATTGGCATCGTGTGTTAATTTGTTGTTCTGCATTTCCCATGAAGTAGATCTGCAAAAATTTAGGATCGGTATCAGGTATTGAAAACAGAGAACCAATTCGATGATACACTTGGCGCTGAATCTTAAATGTTGAATTAAAATTACGGCCAAACTCATTCTCAACGATTTTTGTTGCTCCAAATGATGTCATTTGGAAGCAAGAATTGAATTTACGAATTTTACGCAAAAACAATTTTGATTGAGAGGTATTTCCAGCCAATAGTGCCCTGCGCGCGTTGCTACGCCACAAACTGAAATAAATTTGAAGGAAAGACATTACACAAATATTCAATTTCTTTTGAGTCATTTTATTGATTTTTTTCATGTCGAAAAAATTGTGACATTGCAGCGTTTCGTTTCAATTCGATATTTATTGAAGTGCTGTGGATACACAATATTTCTTGTTTTTCCATCTGGTGCGTAAACGAATAAATCAGAAGGTTTTCCGACGCGTGAGCAGGCCACATAGAGCTGCCCATGTGAGATGCATGGATTCTCCAAATTTAATCCACACACTTGCAACGATTGTCCTTGTGCTTTGTTGATAGTCATTGCGAAAGCGAGTCGCACCGGGAACTGCAAACGCTTGAACTCAGCGGCATGCACTCGAAGATTTTCCAGCCTTAATGCTCGTTGCTCGTCTGATTCTAAGGCTCGTAATACTCTTTTCTTCCGTGCTTGAGGTGTAGATCGGCCAATTGCTTGTCGCTTTGGAGGCATAATTGAACGGAAATGACGTGGAAAATGCGTTTGAATTTATTAGATGTCAATTAGCAATCCGAAACTCACAATATATCCAATCCAATTGAACCGGATGTTCACACATGGTGATCACTAATTCGCCGAGGAAAATTTGAAGTGAAAAAAATCAGCATTCGAGAATTGTTGAAATCCATTTTAATTCCACTCACGGTTATATCCGAAAAAAACTGCACAACAAATGCGTTCGGAACGTCAATCAGCAGTCAGATCCTTTACATACACATTCGATGATCTTCGTGAAATATTGTCTGTTCAATGTGAGCCGGACATGAATTTCACAATTTACATAAATTATTACGTCACCCACAACTCGAAACGTCATCATTCGTTTGCTGTTTTCCTTTCAATTCAAATCAGCATTAACTGTCACGGCAATATATGAAATTCATTGGAATGATAGTGGCGCCATCTGTCGAAGATTGGGCGTACCAACTCAGAAACCTTCGTGGGCTCATGCACAACACTTTGCTGAGATCATCACATGATCAAATGCATAGTTTATGATTCTATAAAGGGAATACAGACAAACATTATTTTTTATATACATAGAAGATTTAGTAGCAATTTTCGGTGCAATTTAAACGAAATTGTTGAAGGTAAACTTAGATTGAGTTAACTATTCTTCCACACAAGCCGTGTGTTGGATAAGGTTGGAAAGGTAGAATCAGACGACTGAAAAATCCAATGCCATCGCCGGGATTTCGTAAAATGGGAATCAGTTGGGAAATTTTCGTACCGACATGCTACCACGGTACACACCTTAGTGGTTGGAACAACTGGACGGCTACCGGGAGATCCGTGGTTATAATTCCGGCGATGTCTGATTCTACCTTTCCTACACTTAGATAATTAATTGATACATAAATTGTTATACGCTGCTTGCCTGCCATCACGATTAATTGCTTGACTATAAATCCTGCAATGCATTATTGTTACAGCTGATTTATAATAAATTTACCATTGTTATACATGCCTTATACAGTAAAACTATAGGTATACTGTAAGCGGTGTGTCAGTAGTTTTACTGTGATCTTATCTGCACCTCTTGTTGCGTCACTGTCGCGTCTTCAGGTTCAACCTGTTTGGATTCACCTCGAGGAGCTGACTTCTATCTCTACCGCTGTAGTATACGGATATCGGGCAAGTTTCCTGTAACGGCATATGCATTTTTTATCCAAAATTATTCCTTGGGTTTGTGCTGCATTTTGTGGTTAATGAATATAAAGAATGGTTTACGCCAAACCATAGTATTCGGGTCATATTTTTATTTCTGTTGGAACAGTTTAACCTTTATTATTGTGGCGTATGCAGGCATTGTTAGTGCATACGTGTCCGTTGGTCACCTGGATCGGAGATTACGTAAGAGTGGTGGGGGTAGTAGTTTAGATGGCGGTAGTAGTTTAGATGGCGTCCCCCACGCGGTAAGATAGCGTGGCTTGGGTTTCAGCTAGGCAGTCAGTCAGTGAATGTAGGCGCACCGGACAGGTCGTTTTGTTACGCTCTCTCCATACAGGCATGTATGGCGGCCTCGCCCGACAGCCATGTGGCTAAGGAGATAGCTAATGTATCCTCTTTTATCTAATAAACCCCTTACCATCCAGATCTTTCCTGTTTCATTTACGATAGTATAAAGCTCCTTTCTCCCATTATGAACCATGTAGGTATCCTTTTGTCAGATATCCAATAATATTTTGCATTTTCATTTTAGCTGCGTCCCTGGTCGTGGCCTCGCCTTATTTAAATTTGTAAACTTCCTGGTACCTTATTAGCGAGTCGCCTACCTCCCATTGAGCATTTGTTTAGAGGCTACGACAATATTCTGTATTCTGGCTTCCATTTACTGTACCTTGTTTTAATCTTGTTAAATATTCAGAGTCTATGTAAATTGTTAAATATTTACTCCATTTATATTGTTCAATACATGTAGTTTACTTAAATTGTTAGTGTTCACAGTGTATCTCAATTGATATATATATATATATATATATATATATATATATATATATAGAGTTTACTTAAATTTTGTAACGTTCAAAGACTATCAAAATTGTTAATACAAGCAGAGCTCACTTAAAAACTGCGTTTAGAATGTATTTCAGTGAAATTCTATCGGGTACCTAGTGGGTAGAGAAGGTATTGCATTCTACCCAAAAATTCGATGCCGAGATTTCACAGAAAATACGTGTTTTCAGGTCCCCTGAATTCAACAAAAATTTTTAGAAAAAAGTCTCTCTGTGTGTGTGTGTCTTTGTCTGTGAACAGCATAACTCAAAAACAAAAAGTTGGACAACAGCAATCTTGGTATTTAAATTCAGTACTGCGACAAGTTAATGCGACAAGTTAATTTTCAAGAAGGTCCCCCACCCCAACCGCACTTTATATGGAACATTTTTCGAAATTTTTATTTTATAAAAATGGCTGTAAAATTTGAGATTAAAATACCATATAATTACGTGACAAATAAAATGTATATCTTGAATTTTCTGGGAATAGCCTGTAAAACACTCTTCATTCAGAAGGAATTTTGTATAATCTTGTATAACTGGTAGACGGTAAGCGATAAACGAAAACATAAGTACTATACAAGAAAAGTATTCTCTTTAAGACACACAATTTATTTCAAATAACAGTTTTGTTGCATTAGTCATTTCCGAGAAATCCGTTATTAAATGTTTGTTCAATTCCTAGCCATTCTTTTAAACTCCTGCCAACATTAAGGTGTTTCTCGCGATTCCATTGAAACAGTATGGAATTATAAGGCCAGAGTATAGCGCCCATTTCTTAAACATTTGACTATCACAGTTCTCTTTGTATCTATAACGAAATGTGTAATGTACCTATTTCTGCAAAGGTTTATTTGTTTAAAGTGAAGTAGATACAAAAATAAGATTTAGTAAGGCTACTTTGAACACCTATTAATAAACGATATAGGATAGAGAAAGTCATGTGAGTATCACATAATATTTTTATATTCACGCTATTTACGGAATGGCAGGTTTGTCATATGAGGTGGAACAGACTGCTGTCGAGGCATAATTTCTGTACTCCAGGTTTCTCCCAAGCCTTTGCTTCCTGCCCTGAATGTTTATTTTAAGGTTTATTATCAAACACTGAAAATATTTATTTATTCACATTTGTATAATTATGGTGGTCTTAGATGCGTAGCATTTTCAATCAATATGAGCTTTTATTTGGCCTGAACTATTATATGAACGAAACTCAGTGTTCACATACTGAAATTAAAGGACAGTCTACTTGACTTGAGTGTTTTCCTTACACATACTTGGGGGAAATCCTCTACGTTGTAGTGGGTGTTGTCATGATCCGAACGTTTTCATGGCTAGGCTCCTCATTCATAGATTTTAGTAGGCAAAGTTAGTGTAAACTCCTACAGGAAACTGCTCGTAGGAAATGATACTAAAATATAAGAAGCTTTTATTGCAGGGTAACATACACTGATGCACTTAGTGTAGTATTGAACCACCAACTGTCATACAGAAGATCATACGTCGACATTGAGGTACAGAGATGTCGGATGTACTTTTGACTAAGACTCTACTGCAGCTGTGATAATTAACTATTAGAATTTGCTACAGCTGTCACTTGCCGAAGCTGCCGTCTAATCTGCACCCAAATACTCTAGTTAGGAAAGAAACTTATGGGGATCTTGCTGGTATTAATGTTGAAATCTGTCGAGAGACACCCCTAGGTTATGAGGCAGAACACAGTCCTGCGGGAGAACTTGTTATAAAATGCACTTTAATGAATCATTGCTTCAAGAAGCTCCAGACTCTGATTCTGCTATCGCTGCATCCGGATTTGTCATTCAACACTACTCAATGGCGCGAATGTTCCATTGAGCTCGACGATGGTGACTGAGAGATGAATGGTTTACAAAGCAACAGAACTTGCTCTGCGTATGCTTGACGATGGCACTGATGGTCGACTCAAAACTGCCGTTACAGATCTCTTGATGATGTGCAGCGACGATCAAGAAGTGTCGCATTCTGACACCTCAGTGACAGGTGGCTATGACTAAAGCTAGACTAATGTGTGTGTTCCAAATGCTTCTTTGCCGTCATACAAAGTAAATAGAACGGTTCAACTGACGGGCAATGTGACTATGGAATACTATGTGGTAACAATCGCAGTATTCGTTCGTTGAGCACAACTTTCTTTCCTGCTTTCCTGAAGTAGTTCAAAGCTTGAATTTAACTCCCTCCCAAAATCGATTTTGAGATTTCCCTGAAAATACGCGCTACCAGGTCAAACGAATTAAAAACAAAACCCCGCGAGAGGGAGAGTGGGGTAGACATGTATGTGAACAGTAATTAACTCAACGCAAAAGGGCGGACAAATACCAAATTTTATACTACAGTAGCAATCTTTTAAGGAAATATTTCCAAGAAGTGTCGACTAAACGAAGCTTTACACGGAAGGATATTCCTTGTTTTATATTTTCTTGAAAGCCTGTAACAATGTTTTAACAATGAGATAACACAAAAAAGCAGTAAAGTTCTGTATTCTTTTAAACAGCTTGCTGAAGTCTTCGTTTTTGCCGAATTTTCCAAAACAGTGAAGACACAAAGAATTGTAAATAAAGTGTACTGCAGAAGAAGCGTAGATCTTGTAAAATATACAATTTATCTAACAAAGTGTTATGACAATAAAAATTTCCAGAATAATAGATTTTTGTTTATTTTCAATATTCCAAGCAGTACGTTTTGAACTTTTTTCCCTTCTTTTTTGTTTCCATCTGATTCATACAAGAATATATTATATCACAGCTAGCATTTATCAATCTATTTTTATGCAGTTGAATACCATTTCAGCCTTCTCTATACCTGGAACAGAAATACTGAAGGAATTTCAGGCAAACGTTTGTAATGATTAACAAAAGGTTACAAAAGGCTAGACTAAGTACAAATAGATGTTTTAAGACAGGTGCCTGGAGCCCAATGAATTAAGAAAAAGAGGTATAAAAGTTAAAACTCTGAGTTGTATTGTTAAAAATAACAAGAAAATAGTACGATCATACAATCAGAATTGAAGCTAATATTAAAGACTAGAGAGGCTAACTGTGGTCGTAAAAGTACTAATTATTACTGGAATATGAAAAAAAAGAAAAAAGTGGTTTCGAAACAAGTTCTGAGTATAATAAATATCGCTCAAATAAATATTTAATAGAGTTTTAAGAACAGACAGCACGATATGAAGCACATACTCCAGAAATTGCATAAACGTACCAAGACGATGGACATATTGCACGAAGAATAATGAAAAAAGGAAATGCAAGACTTCATAATAAAATTAACGACGGTGAAGGGTGCCAGATTTAATTACGCCATTTACAATACGAGGCAAATTAAAATGCCAAGAAGAATGAGAAACATCATCTAGTTTTGTAGATAGCTGGTAATTTCATTTCGTCGCCCGAATGCAGTGTAAATAAATGAGTTTACAAATAACGAGGTGAAAAGAATCGCTGAGAGACGGGAGTGTGCACACAATGCTGGATCCAATTTCTATTTGCTTATGGCTAAATACTTCTCTTAATGAACAAACATTAACAAGAGATTAAATTGTAGAAGGAAGCGACTGAGAAGGCAAACAGCCAGATTTTATTGTTCCTCAGCTTCACCCAAACCGTAATTAGAAGCACGGAAAAAGTTACTAATCAGGACTAATTAGAAGCATTTAGAGTAAATATTTGTTGAAAGTGACTTGCAAATGTATACGTAGTGTGAAAGAAAGATGCACTCACAAGACTTTCTCTAATCTTTTCTTTTACAAATTATACTTACACAAACGTATTATTCTAGCTACTTGTTAATTCAGATAAACGTTGAATTTACATTTACGCGGCGTTTCGTTTTACGACATCAAACTTTTAAAGAGGTGTCGCTGTGATGGCTTTGAAATTCCATGCTCTTTGCATGGACGCGAGCAAAACGAATAACGACTACCCATTTCAGAAAAGAGATCTAAATGTTTAAAAATTCAAACCACTAACAAGAATATCTCGGAAATAGTTAACCCTTCTTCTTATTATTATTCTTTAACTCATCACACTACTCTTTTAGAACACCTTCAAGGACTCACAAGCCAATGCCTTGTGTCAGTAGCTGTCGAGGAGCAAGTAAACTCTGGATCATAACATATTCAGGATGGGTATTCAGCGTAATGTCTGGTATGGTCGTGAAGAAGAGGAAATGAAATGTAGGGATAATAGAATTGAATAAAAAAAAATCTAATGTGTTACACTCACATGACTTTTCTACTCTTATACAAACTATTTTTACAAACGCTTATTCTTCATATGCTTCACGTTAATCGAGATATCGAGATGTTAATCTTATTGCTCATTTTCTTGAAGATGCAAGTGTAATTGCTAGACTTTAAGCGATAGTCAAATATTTTAAGAGCTGGTTGCTATGTGGAGTATTGGATAACCTAAGGGAATTACAAGCAATATGTGGAAAATGGTTCACTCAAAACAAAAAAAGTATATGACATAAATTCTGTATTTTAACGCGATCTACATTGCTTGTGTAGTAAACTTTTGTCTATCTCTTATGGTTTAACAGTTATGCAAAAGTTGTTCACGATAAAGAATACTTTTGGAGACATTCCCAGAAAATTCCAGATATACATTTTATTTGTCATGAAAATATCTTAAACATATGATATTTTAATCAAAATCGTTATAGCCATTTTTGAGAAAATTAAAATTTTCGAAAAAGGTTTCATGTAAAGGGTAATCTAGGGTGGGGGGATTTTCTTGAAATCTTTCGTGTCGCATCTCTGGAAGATACTGAACCTAAATACCAAGTTTGGTGTTTATCCGACTGTTCGTTTCTGAGTTATGCTGTTCACAGACACACAGACACACACGGACATGTTTCCAAAAATGCTTTTTTTGGATTCAGGGGGCCTTAAAACATATATTTCCGGTGAAATTTCGGTATCGAGGTTTTGGGTGGAATACAATACTTCCCCTACTTACTATACGTAGTAGAGAAAGTAAAAAGGGATATGAAAATTCGCGGATCAAATTACACTAACCAGCATTCGCCTAGAACCAAGGAAAACCGCGAAAAAACCTTCCCTCAACTTGGTGTTGAGGAGTTGCACCAGGGACCTCTCACATGTGTGCCAAGACCTTACCGCCTGAGCCTTCCCGCTCGGTGGAAATAGTCAACACTACAAGAAAAGAAAGTATTTGGCATAAATTATGTGCTTTCTACATTTTTTGTGTAGTAAGATCTATGTCTTATAGTTTACCAATTATACAAAGACATTCAAAATGACACAGGCCACTCCCAGAAAATTCAAGATAAACATTTCATTTGTCATGCAAATATCTTAAATATGTGGTACTTTAATCAAGATTGTTACTGCCACCTTTTAGAAAATCAAATATATGGAAACATTTTCCAGGTAAGGGGTAGTTTGGGGATTATCTTAAAATCTTAATGTCGCATTCTTGGAAGGTGCTGAACTTAAATAGCAAGTTTGGTGTATTACCGACTTTAGGTTTATACTTTCTCTACTACGTATAGTAAGTAGTGGAAGTGTTGCACTCAACCCAAAAATTCGATACCAAGATTTTGTTTTGAGCCCCCCTGAAACCAAAAGAAGCATCTTTAGAGAAATTTCTGTGTGTGTGTCTGGAACGGTGTAATTCAAAAACGAAAAGTCGGATAGATACCATATATATATGGTATATATATATAAAACACTCTTTTAAATTGGTTTTACCCCAAAACTTTAATTTTATGTTATTCTCTCATTGAGGCTTAAACAATACTGTTTCGGCTTTAGTTACGTTTATTAAATATTTTGCTCACAAATACACAAAAGTACAGTCTTTGGCATTAAACACTAGAAGCAAGATTGATATCATTTCCTAAATTATCACAGCTTCGCAACGGCATCGGCAAAAGAGCGCGCATTCCGATTCACCTTACCCTTCAAATTAGGTTTCCTCATCCACTTAAAATAAAAATGGCACTTTTCTCAAATACTTCCGCTTTGCAAAACCTTTTTACATAAATTAAAATATATCTAAAATGTATGTGATTTTAAAGTGCCTTAAATTGTGTGTTCTTATTTGGCTTTTAAATCCGTTTATAAATTATTGAATAGATGCAGATCAGTAATATAGGGATTCCTATTAATGTATGCATCAAAAGGCATGATGGGAATTGTGTTTACTGCTGTTGCTGTATAAGCATGAATGTTACGCTTAGTTTTGTATTCCTTGATGTTTTGTGACAATAGGCTCTGATCACAAAGTACAGGGTGATCCATTTGAGAAGTCAGAAAAAAGTAAACAATATATGTAGGACAGGCTGCATCCGCTTGGCATGGCAGCATTATCATGCATAGAAGACAAAATGGTGGTCACGTCACAACAGTGTGCTCAGTGTGTCGTATGGAATATGAAATGTGTCATATGAGACGTGTGGGTTCTCACTTCTTCAAATAATACATTTATGTTTGTTGACTCGACCACTCAGATGAAATGTGGCTTTGTCCATGAATATCCATCGATTTAGCCACCGATCGTCCGCCTCCTGCTTCTCATACATCATGCCAGCAAACTTGAGACGGGCTTTCGTCATTACGCTGCATCAACGTAATGTTGCTGAATGTGGTATGGAAACATCTTAAAACATCTTGAGGTTATCAATCCTTCGATACATTTTGTATGGCATATTCTGCTGTATTGATAAGCGGTGGAGTGACTTCCATGGGCTCTAGCGCTGCTGTGGCATGACCGCTACTTTGTCTCCTACGCATAATAGCGCTGCCATGCCGCAGGGGTGAAGTTTGAAGCATCAATCACTGTTAACTTCCATCCTTATATACAGCAAAGTGCTCACAGATGTGTGCATTAACCTCAACTATACGAGGTGTGATCAAACACTTTCCGGAATGGTGTCATAAATACTACACAACAGTTTGTTTTGTCTAACCTGCACTGTCACCCTCGAAGTAGTCTCATTGGGAGTTGATACACTTGTCTCAGCGCTTCTGCCACTGCTGGAAGCACCTCTGGAAGTCCTCTTCTTTCAACATGTTCAGAGGCTTCTGCGATTCGCGATAGATGACGCTAATGTTCTCAAAACGGTGTCCTCGGAGCCGCATTTTAAGTCGCGGGAAAAGAAAACAGTCCGCTGGTGCCAAATCTTGAGAATAGGCGGGATGGGGAACAGTATTCATCCTATTTTTATCCAAAAATTGTCAAACAGAAAGGGCTTTGTCCGCGGGCGCATTTTCATGATGCAGGAACCAGTCACCACTCCTCCATCTCTCCGGCCGTTTTCGACGCACATTCTCCCTTAATCTTTGCAGCACTTGTTTGTACAACACTTGATTCACTGTCTGACCCTGTGACACAAATTCCTTATGTACAATGCCTTTAATGTCAAAAAACACAGTCATCATTGACTTCACTTTGGATCGAACTTGTCTGGCCTTTTTCGGGCGTGGAAATGAAGGACTCTTCCATCGTGAAGATTGCTTCTTCGTTTCTGGATCGTATTCATAAATCCATGTTTCATCACCAGTAATCATTTTCTCCATAAACTGTGGGTCATTTTGTAGCTGCTCTTTAATATCTGTGCAGGCAATCACACTGCTTTCCTTTTGGTCATTTGAAACCAGGCGGTGCACGAACTTGGCGGCAATTCTTCTCATGTACAAATTGTCTTTCAAAACGCCTTGAACACTTCCAAAGGAGAGTCCTAAAGAGTCAGAAAGTTCTCTTATTGTAATGCGCCTATCAATTAAGACCATTTCCCTCACCTGATTGATGTTTTCATTAGTTTTGCAGGAACAGGGTCGCCCCGAACGATCTCCATCTTTAACTAATGTCACACCACTTTTAAATTTCGAAAATCACTAAAATGCTTGAGTTTTGCCCATAACTTCTTCCCCTTAAGCTGTTATTATCATTTCATAGGCTTCTGTTGCAGTTTTATCGAGTTTAAAGCAAAATTTTATGTTCGTTCTTTGTTCTTCGTAATCTAACATCTTTACTACGCGCAAAAATCGCAGCACCTGCAAAACGCGTGTTCATATCAGAGCGTCTACCTCGTCACTGCATGCTCACAGGAAGTCACTTGACCTCTCATTTTTATCGGGAAGGAGCGCTGCATGTACAGTCTAGGTAAGAATTAAAGACATCTCAGGTCAGCATTGTTGTGAAGCCATTCCGGAAATCTTTTGATCACACCTCGTACAACGTTTTAATTTTCTGACATCTCAACGAATCGTCCTGTATGATAGAAGTTTGAAGTCTTGTTCCTGCGTATTCATTTTTTATAATTTTCCACTTCAATTTATATGGGTGAAGATACTTATTTAATATTATATGTTTATTTAAACTTTTCTTCAGGTCAGCACTTAGAATTTGTTGCAGTTTTTTCATATAAAGTGTTGTATGATCCGCTTTTTTAAATTACTTCCTACATTTATTTGAATGTTGAAATTCTTTATTATAAATTACAAGAATTTTTGCAAACAAACCGTAATAACCATGTGTAACGTTTTTATAGTAGTGCAACGCCCGTTCTTAAATGACACCACAGACGGTATCAATGCAATAAAATGATACTTGAGTAAGAAAGCTTGAGAAGGAAACGTTCCAGGCCTAAGTTCCGGTTACCACAACGACATTTGCCAGTTGAGGAAAACCTGAAAAAAATCCTCAGTCAGGGAAGACGGTCCTGGTGAGATTTGAACAGCTGACCTATCGTTCGCAAGTTCATATCTCAACCTCGTTAACCCGTGTCGGTCATATGGAGGTGTGAAAATTGCAGGTCTTAGGACGAGATGGGAAAGTTTGGAAAACACTGATTTAGAAACATAGATCTCGATGGAGGATAACGATGCAGGGCATAAAATAGTAGGTGCCTTTGTGGCCCTTTAAAGTTACTGTGCAGTTTAAAAATAAAGTAAACCTTCCTTATAAGATACATTTGAACCCCACTTATACGTTATTCATTTAGTTTTTCGCAGACATACGTTAAATGCTCTAGGCACCGATCTTTGTCAATTAATATTTAGTAGTATAGTAGTAGTAGCAGAAATAGTAGTACAGTAATAGTATAGTAGTAATATAGTAGTAGTATAGTAGCATAGTATGAGTATAGTAGTAGTAGTAGTAGAGTGTTAGTATAGTAATAGTATTATTATAGTAGTAGTAGTAGTATCAGTAATAGTAGTACAGTAATAGTATAGTAGTAATATAGTAGTAGTAGCAGTAATAGTAGTACAGTAATAGTATAGTAGTAATATAGTAGTAGTAGGGTGGTAGTATAGTAAGAGTAGTAATATAGTAGTAGTAGTAGAGTGGTAGTATAGTGAGAGTAGTAATATAGTAGTAGTAGAGTGGTAGTATAGTAATAGTAGTAATATAGTAGTAGTAGAGTGGTAGTATAGTAATAGTAGTATTATAGTAGTAATATTAGTAGTAGCAGTAATAGTAGTACAGTAACAGTATATCAGTAATATAGTAGTATAGTAGCATAGTATTAGTATAGTAGTAGTAGAGTGCTAGTAAGGTAATAGTAGTATTATAGTAGTAGTAGTAGTAGTAGTAGTAGTAGAGTGGTAGTATTGTAATAGTAGTAACATAGTAGTAGTAGAGTGGTAGTATAGTAATAGTAGTAATATAGTAGTAGTAGAGTGGTAGTATAGTAATAAAAGTAATATAGTAGTAGTAGAGTGGTAGTATAGTAATAGTAGTATTATAGTAGTAATAGTAGTAGTAACAGTAATAGTAGTACAGTAATAGTATAGTAGTAATATAGTAGTAGTATAGTAGCATAGTATTAGTATAGTAGTAGAGTGGTAGAATAGTAATAGTAGCAGTTATAGTAGTAGAGTAATAGTATAGTAGTAATATAGTAGTAGTAGCAGTAATAGTAGTACAGTAATAGTATAGTAGTATATAGTAGCATAGTATTAGTATAGTAGTAGTAATAGAGTGGTAGTATAGTAATAGTAGTATTATAGTAGCAGTAGCAGTAATAGTAGTACAGTAATAGTATAGTAGTAATATAGTAGATAGTATAGTAGCATAGTATTAGTATAGTAGTAGAGTAGTAGTATAGTAATAGTAGTATTATAGTAGTAGTAGCAGTAATAGTAGTACAGTAATAGTATATTAGTATAATAGTAGTATAGTAGCATAGTATTAGTATAGTAGTAGTAGTGGTAGTATAGTATTAGTAGTACAGTAATAGTATAGTAGTAATATAGTAGTATAGTAGTATAGTATTAGTATAGTAGTAGTAGTGGTAGTATAGTAATAGTAGTAATATAGTAGTAGTAGAAGTAATAGTATAGTAGTAATATAGTAGTATAGTAGCAGTAATAGTATAGTAGTAATATAGTACTATAGTAGCATAGTATTAGTATAGTAGTAGTAGAGTGGTAGTATAGTAATAGTAGTAACATAGTAGTATTAGTAGTAGCAGTAATAGTATAGTAGTAATATAGTAGTAGTATAGTAGCATAGTATTAGTATAGTAGTAGTAGAGTGGTAGTATAGTAATAGTAGTATTGTAGTAGTAGTAGCAGTAATAGTTGTACAGTAATAGTATACTAGTAATATAGTAGTAGTAGCAGTAATAGTAGTACAGTAATAGTATAGTAGTAATATAGCAGTAGTATAGTAGCATCGTATTACTATAGTAGTGGTATTAGAGTGGTAGTATAGTAATAGTAGTATTATAGTAGTAGTACTAGTAGTAGTAGTAGAGTGGTAGTATAGTAATAGTAGTATTATAGTAGTAGTGGTAATGGTAGTAATATAGTAGCAGCAGCAGCAGTAGTAGTAGTAGTAGTAGTAGTAGTAGTAGTAGTAGTAGTAGTAGTAGTAGTAGTAGTAGTAGTAGTAGTAGTAGTAGTAGTAGTAATTGTAGTAATATAGTAGCGGCAGCAGCAGTAGTAGTAGTAATAGTATAGTAGTAGTAGAGTTGTAGTATAGTAATAGTAGTATTATAGTAGTAGTAGTAGTAATGGTAGTAATATAGTAGTAGTATTAGTAGTAGTATTAGTAGTAGTAATGGTAGTAATATAGTAGCAGCAGTATTAGTAGTAATAGTATAGTAGTAGTAGAGTGGTAGTATAGTAATAGTAGTATTATAGTAGTAATAGTAGTAATATAGTAGTAGTAGTAGTAGGAGTAGCAGTAGCAGTAGCAGTAGCAGTAGCAGTAGTAGTAGCTGTAGTAGTAGTAGTAGTAGTAGTAGTAGTAGTAGTAGTAGTAGTAGTAGTAGTAGTAGTAGTAGTAGTAGTAGTAGTAGTAGTAGTAGTAGTAGTAGTAGTAGTATAGTTTTTTTGATTTTGTTTTTTATAGCAGGGAAAAAATCTTTCAAAGACGCCACCAGGCGAGTTGGATTTCCACCAACAAAACAAACACTGCTGGGAATAATGCACACATCGTGGGCCTATCGTTCTGCGTTACTTCGCGTATGTGGCACTCATATTTTAATCCTTTTTTCATCTGTTTCTTTTCCGTTAAGGATGGCAGTTATAATTTCTTCAATGATTGTCCATTTCTTTTCGTTTTCTAGCATTTGTGTCATAATATTGTCCACCGTTATATCTTGCCCAATTTGTCGTGCGTATTTCTGCCTTAAATTACTCCACTGGTTAAATATTAGTATTGAATGTTCAGGTGTATCTTTTGCTTCACAGTATGTGCAGCCCTCGCTGTTTGCCAGATTCATTTTATATAAATAAGTTTTAAAACGTCCGTGTCCAGATAAGAATTGGGTAAGGTAATACCCCACTTGTCCATGTTTTCTATTCAGCCAAGGTTCTATATTTGGTATCAAAGTCTTGGTCCATTGTGCTGTTTCGCTTTCTAATTATCATCCCGTTTGTCATGTTTTAATAGAAGAAACTCTTGCCTGTTCTCTATGTTATCTTGTTATTTATATTTGCATATGACCGCTCTTTGACTAATAAATGGATAGATATAGTTCATGCTATAACTTGGATTGCCTTGGTGGAAACTGTTCTATATGCACTTGCTATTCTTATGGCAATCTTTCGCTGCACTCTTTCAATTACTCTTCTATATGTTTTCTTTTCTATCCAGGCCTTCCACACTGGAGCACAGTAATGGATTATGGTGTTAATTACGCTCCCAAGTACTTTTCTTTTCCCTTGTTTCGGTCCTCCGATATTTGGCATAAGCCGTCGCAGGGCTGCAACAGTTTTTTCTGCCTTACTAGCCACATATTTTATGTGTGTCCACATGCTCATATTGTGTCCAATTTGGACTCCTAGATATTTCAGGCAGTTCTTAGAACTCAGTTTCCGGTTATTAAAACTTATATGTATTTCTTTTAACGTTCTTCTTCCCTCCAGAATAACAATTTCGGTTTTTTCAGATGCCAAACTTAATCTTTTTGGGTCATCCAGATATCAATCTCATTCATGGACCAGGCAATTTTTTCTCCATTTCCTCTCTTTTATTTCCAAAAAGTAGTAATGGCAGATCATCAGTATATCCAATCGTTTTAGATTCTGCTGGTAATTCCAAATTTAAAACCCCATCATAATAAAGGTTCCATAATGTTGGTCCCAAAACGGAGCCTTGGGGTATCCCGCAGCTCACGGCCCACTTTATACTTGTTCCTATTAATATATATATATATATATATATATATATATATATATAACTGGCGCAAAACTTCTGGAATCGTGACCTTGATTGCCACCCCACCTGCCGAGCCTAGGAATGGTTTATGTTTAGCTTTATCAACGAAAGCGATATAATACCTTTGCTTACTCACAGCGCGTAACACATACGGTCTGCATAGAAGGTGTCCGCATCTTGTAATTTCAAAGAGAGCGGTACGTAAATAATGCTTATTTTATATTTGTGGTATTTCTAACCATGGCTCCTACGTTTTCAAAGTTAAATGGTAAGGTATTACGTATTCAAAGCAGGGAAATAATTGCAAATGTCCTCGACTTCATAAAGCAAGAAGCAGAGATGAAGGAAGAAAATATATGTTTACCCGAGTTCCACAAAAGCCTTAAGAGAGTGAAAGAAAGAGTAGCCAAAGCAACTGGTGTATCACTGAGTTCCGTTTCCAGAGTTCTCAAAGATAATAAAAACCATATGGATGAAAGAGTACCATTGACACACCTGTGGTCCCTAAACGTATTACAAAAATAGACGATTTCGACAAATGCGTCATTCGGTGCACGATTCACAATTTCTATGTGGAAGAAAAAACTGTGCCAACAATAAGCAGATTGCTCATCAATCTGAAAGATTTCATAAATGTTCAAGGTGGTGCTACAACTCTCAAATCCCGGCTATGACACTGAATTTTGCAGTCTGATTCTAACTTTCCAAATGACTATAATTTTATATGTACTTATATCAGCATACATTTTCAAGATGCTGCTACAAATCTCAAAAAAAATTATAAAAGATTTAGGGTTCAAGTGGAAGAAAACGAAACCAAATAGGAGAGTTCTAATAGAAAAGCAGACATACGATATCAGCTGGAAGAGTACCTTACTCAGAGGTACAAATTAGAGGGTCAATCTATAGTGTATGAAGATGTCGTACATACACAGCAGTCATACAACATCTAAAAGTTGAAGTGACGATAGCGAATTAGGTTTTTCAGGCACCTGTTGCCAAAGGGCAAATACTTATTATCCTTCATGCTATTCGTTCCAAATGCCCTTCTTTTACAAGTCGCAACAAAAAACAGAGATTTTCATCAAGAAATGAATACAGAAAATTACATGAAGTGAATCAACACCATGTTGATACATAATATGCCTGCTGAGTCTATTCTGGTTATCGACAATGCTTCACAATGTGGCAACACTCAAATTGACAAACAACCTACCTCAAATTCCTTGAAATAAGAAATGAAAACCTGGTTGCTTAGGCATAATATAGGTTTTGATGAAAGCATGAGTAAAACAAATATAACTTAGTTAAAGCCGACAAATTCCTTCAGAAGTCATAACTTATAATACTTGGCCAGATATTAATACAACATTGCCATAATGTACTTAGACTGTCACCGTATCACCCAATTCTAAACCCAATCGAATTAATCTGGGCTGATGTCAAATACTGGGTGGCCTGCAGAAATATCACTTTTAAACTAAAAGATGTGGAGCAGTTATGTCACCAGCGATTTGCAGAAATTGGATGGCCAGAATGGGAAAATATATGTCGACATGTTGAATAAATTGAGAATCATTATTTCAAAAAATACGGTACTGCAGAAAATCAATTAGAAAAATTTCTCATCCAGGATAATGGTGCAGAAAGTAGTGACAGCAGTGATGGCGGAAATGATATGAGTGATTCCGCAGAAAAGGAAGGGCTGTCAGGTGTGAAAGAACTGGAGGCAGATGGTTGACAGTGTTTTTATATTAAGGGCATTTTACAGCGGTGGATTTAAATACCTATATTGTATATAACTATAAGTTTATCGTGTAGTGCAGTGCATAACCGGTGTGTGGATATTTGACAGTGACTGTCTCACGCACTCCTGCAGCATGCAGACGACCGGTCACCTCCTGATCTGGTATGTAACTCGCTTCATAGCTGTCATTAAGATTTTCACATGTCTAGAACTGTTGCGCCAGTTATACCTATCTTCGGGGTAGGTCCAAGTGAGTCTAGTTAAATATAGGGCTATTTTTCGCCTTTTCAACTGTCTTATAATTCCTTCTCGTGGAGCCGAATTGAAAGCATTTTTGACATCAAAAGTGACCATAACAGCATATTCGTTGTCTTCTTTGATTTCATCCTTTATAGTTCATTGTATAAACTCCACAGCTCCTACCGTCATTAAACCCTTTCTGAAGCCAAATTGTGTAGCAACAGCAACAGCAGTAGTAGTACACTCTTTAGGTTTCAAATTATAAATTTTGTTCAAGTTATTTATCATGCTTCTACTTTACTACATACATGGCTGGTACCGTACTTTGTGTTTTCACAACCAATAGATCCCTGGCATTCAGCACTGCTGCGCAACATTTACTTCTCTTTGCTAAAGCCTCATTACAATGAAATATATCTTACCTTTCCTCCCTCTCCCTCACTTTTCTTCTCTTTGACTTTCCTCATCCATTTCTCTTTCATTTTTATTAAAGAATCCCCTACTTTCCTGTTTATTTCTTCATTTCCTAATTCTTTTTTCCCAGATTTTCTCTCTCTCCAAGTTTTTAAAGCTTTACATTCGTTAGATAATGTTCTACAGTTTCCTTGCCATCACAAAATTTATATACTTCTTTATCATTAGGTTTTAAGCCACTTAAGAATATCACGTCCGTTCTCATCCAAGCTAACCCTTCTTTTTCTCTTTTATTTTACTGCTCTATTTATCTTTCTCTACCCTATTCCTTCTTTATTTTCCTGTAAAATTTCAAAGATTTTTTGTTTTCTAAATGTCTCCATATCTCCTACCTTTTGATATCCTCCACCCTTTCCCTCACTTGATTATAAAAGCCTGGACTGATCCTGTACCCTTGTAATCATCTTCCAACGCTTTCTTTAATCCTGTATCCCAATTGTTCTCATTTTTTATACTCTCTTGTTATACCATACTTCTTAATATACCCCGTCTTTCCTTCTCAAGCACTTACATAAAAATTTTGCCATTCTCTATAGCACTAAGGAAACTCCGGTGGTGGCTAACAAAACGGGGTAGTACTCTCGGAGGTAAAGAGCAGTATCAGGGTGGAAGGCTGTCATCCGGAAGCTAGGGAGGGTCAAATAAAGACCGCGCCAAATTTTATAAAAACTACTAGCCTGACCATTTAATTAATTGTTTAAGAGCTGTGTGCCCTCTAACAGGGCGCGAGGTGCAAGAGCTTAAATAAATATCACCAAGACTTACCTGGATACGGATCTAGCAGGATTTAACTAAGTAAAAATATACTTGTTAGCTAGGAGTTCGAGACCCAAGTGTAGTGTAGACGCGTTGTTTTTCCGCGGCAACACATGATCGGGAGACTGAGTACCGCGATCCTCTTACGTGGACAATAATGTTCTTTGGAAAGACAGGTCATCAAGGTGTCGTCCCAGTTGCTTAGTGTGTCATAATTATGCCACTTTATGAAATCTGGTGCAACTTCACGTTTGTGGACCGAAACCCACGGCGGGTTGTTACATTATTTGGCTCATTTGTACGTTTTCTCTCAATATGTCACACATTTTTCTGGTCCCCCATGTACCAAATATATTAATTTATCTTCTGATTTATACGCTATGTTTATGCTACGTTAAGGTATATTATGTAGGTTTCTGTGCAGTGTATCCTTGCTGTCGCATCACAAAAACAGTAGGCATATTGGACGAGGTATGAATATATTTGCAACGCATTATTGCTCACGTGATCACGGTCTGGCAAGCCTCTAGTTCCCGAGGTCGCGGGTTCAAACCCGGCGGAGGTCGATGGATGTTTTCGGGAGTAAAATCTTCCCTTCGAAGGGAAGTAAAGCCGGTGGTCCCGTATCGTATATTTACGCACGCAAAAGAACCTCTATCCTGACAAAGATACCTCTGAGCAAAAATACCGATCTTTCACGCCCAATGTAGAACGGGACGCTAAGGAACACAGCAGTTAATGAGCGTCCATAAATAACACTCAGTTTCATTTAATGTTTATCCATGTAGCGTGTGATGATACTGATGGTCACGGTGATGAAAATGTATGCCTAAATAATTAAAGTGTTCCTTGTGTGTATGAGGCAAATCTAGCCCTAGAAATTACACAACGATTTTTATTATCACAAGGCCTAAATAATTACAGAATGTTTGGTCGACCACACCTTACATGTGACGTAACTGAACTGTTATGGCATCCACAATACTCCAGCGACTCATTATGAACTTACTTGGAGCTCCCTATCGCCAATAACCTTTAACACGTCTAAAATAGCAGTCCACTGAGATCCATTCCCCAGAAAAACAATGAAATACGTGTATTTAAAAAAAAAATTATTCATTGTAATTTTAATATTCTAATAAATTCAGCTCATTTACTTTGTTTAAATATGTGGACTCAAAAGTACTACGATCCCTTACACTACTCGCAAACAGTTTCAAGGTTCTGCCATCAGTGCTGCTATCCAATCAGCATTTAATTATACACAATTAATAAGGTAAGATCTTTCTGTAAAACCTCAATAATTTTGAAATTATAGTGTGGCTGACCAAAAACAGACATATATAACTTGAATATAATGGTAATTAAGACGCCCTTAATTACTACCATTATAGTCTTCTGCATAATATACTATTATGTGATTATTGTATATAATAATCTACAACTGTATGCCTCTGTAGAAAAACCAAAGAAGCAAGGAAAATTAAGATTATTTTTAAACTGGTGTGAAGCCCCGGTACTCTGAATTTTTCTAGCTTCAATTAGTGCTATAATATGACATTTATTTTCAAACTAACCTTCTGTGAATACAGGTGGTCATTTAAGATAAGCTAATATATTTTTTTCATACATAATTCATCATATTTAATGTAGCATGTTTATGTGTTTAGTAAATCAATGGTGCAGTAAAAAATAGTAAAATTTAGTAATTAATATTTACCCATAATTACATCTATAAATTTCTAAGTGATATTAGGTGCTAATTTGTCTGGCTGCAGTATTAGATTATATATAATATTACATTTTCACAGTATTTTATGGATTATCTTAAGTGTAATTATTACTAAATGAATTATGCTCTTACTTGGAAGTTGGAAGGTTTTCCAGGTGTCCAAAAATGCCGAGGTTCCACTGCCCCCGCAATTAATCCTAAAACATCCATCTCCTGCAGATGCTCTTTGCATTTATAGTAAAGGGTCTTTCAACAAGAGTGTCCGATCTTTAACATGTGATAGCTGCCGTTATTATCGAGTTACAGCAGTTATTTTGTCATGTGGTTACAGTTGTTATTGACAAATAGCCATGGAACATTACAGCATTCAGTAACGCGTAGTTATTGTGAAAATTTATTATCAAAATGGATCATCTGTTCGCCAAACCTTCCGTGTATTGCGTGAAGTTTATGGTGTGCACAATCGCCTCTGCGAGAGAACGATTCGGCATTTGATCGATAAATTTGAATGAAGTGGTTCTGTCAGCGATCAAAGAACGCCTGTACGTAATCGACGTAAGAACTCCAACGAAAACATAGGCGCCGTTCGTGAGAGTGTACGGGAGAACGGAAACAAATCAATTGCTCGTCGAGCGCAAAAATTGGTGTTTTCGCCGACCACAACTTGGCGAATTCTGCATCTGGCTTTGAAGTTTCACGCCTACAAAATGGTGTTAACTCAAGAACTAAAGCCCAACGACCATAGGTTGCGCCGTGTATTCGCTGACTGGGCTATGGAACAATTGGAAGCTGACCCGTATTTTTGTCGAAAAATCATCTTCAGCGACGAAGCCCACTTTTGGATGGATGGTTGTGTTAACAAACAAAATTACCGCTATTGGAGCAATCAAGAACGAACACTTAATCCCCATCAGGTTACTGTGTGGTGTGGATTTTGGTATGGTGGAATCATTAGTCCATATTTTTTCCAAGATGAAGATGGAGAAGCTCTGTCAATGCAGAAATATACCGGGCTCTTATAAGGGACTATTTTGGCCTCAATTGGATGGTATGGATCTCAGAAACATCTGGTTTCAGCAAGATGGTGCCACATGTCATACTGCTCTCTAAGCAATCGATCTTTTGAAGGAGAAGTTCAAAGGTTTCATCACTTCCCTTAGTGGTGATGTTAACTGGCCCCGAGGTCATGTGATTTAGCGTCGTTGGATTACTTCTTGTGGGGTTATGTTAAATCTCGAGTTTATGTCAACAAGCCAGAAACAGTACATGATCTTATGAGTGTTATTCGTGAAGTTGGACCTAATTTACGTTCTTCTGTCATTGAAAATTGGGTCAACTGTATACGCGCAACACAACGAAGTCGCGGTGGTCACTTAACTGATGTTCTCTTCCACATATGACATTATATGACATTAATTATGTTCCAAAATAAAAAAAGAAATAATCCTCTATAATTTATAGAACGTGGTTTATTTAAGTTCAAAGATAGGACACTCTTGTTGAAAGACGCTATACATTAAAGTGAGTTCATAGATTTTCTTTTCCTGATTTATGTGTTTGGGTTTACCAATGTGACGTTCATTGGATCTGTAATATACACTGTAGAGCTGTTGTTTTTTAAGATAATATCTATTCTATAGGAGCTGTCCTAACTTCCAGTCCATGAACCTCTTCTATATGTTCAATTATTATTTCTTTAGTTCTTTTGTAATGTAAAGACCAAATGGCCTGGTGTCGTATATTTCTGAGTTGTTTACCCCATTGAGTACTGGTATACATATAAGGATTCTAAATAGAGTAGGTATTATGTTTATTTGTTGTTTATTTCATTTATTACTTTCTTATATTTAACAATATATAGTTAGTTTAGTAATCTAATAAAATCGTTTGAATTCCATAAGGAAATTTACTTCTACGTTTTTTTCATTTTTGCATTATTTTAGCCGCCTGTCTCTGAAAACGTGTAATTCAGATTATACAGTAGTGTTTCTCAAGCACCATTATCTGTATTAATACTAAAAGTGGATAAATTTTATGTGTGTATGTTTGCAAGCATGTGCACGTGTTTGTATATGTGAAAATTCAACAGATTTTTGTAATACTTTTATCATTGAAAAGCACTGTTCTTCTAAATGGTCATAGGCCAAGAAATATATTTAAAACTTCATGGCTTCTGCAGTTTTTGGGGAGGGGGTTTCCATATCCATTTTATCCTATTTCAATCATGTTGAGTAAGAATAATCAGAGGATGTTTTTGGCACTTTATTTCAAAGATGAGAATTTTCAAAGACAGGGGATAAATGCTAAAATGAAGTCTTTTAAAAGTGAGGTATTGTAAGGGGTAGGTGTTACACATCGCGTTTATGTCATCAAATTTCGGCAAAACATGATAGATTTGGGTTATAGACTCTGCCAAAATTGATAAGTTACCCAACAGCTTTCAAAACCTTTAATTATTGTTACTTTCAATCTCTAAGTTTAAGTTCTACATATAAATAAATGATATTTGGCTTATATGCACAACATGTAAACTCTTATACTAGAGGACCGAACGGATATTGTGACCTAACATTTCTATTTTATAAGATAAAGGATGAAATTGGCTTTAGAAATTCTGGCAAGTTATTTTCTGGATGCTTATGTATGCAGGAGTGTATCGCATGATCTTAGGGGGAACGTCTTCCGAATATTAGCGAATGTAGCGACACGTGGGTGGATTATACAAATAAAGCTGACACCACTTACGTCAGTGCTGAGTGAAGCACTGGTTCAGCATGACCTGCCGATATTTAAACTCAAGAATTTTGTGTGGCTCTTTCTATCACGTGCCTAGCAGGACTCTGTGACCGTAGGCTCTTTAAATTATTTTGTGTTATGTTTCCCCTTTTGATTCGGGCAATTGTACGATGAAGATGGAAGGCAACGTCGTCAACCAGGCAATTACTCAGTCGTCCGAAGCAGCCCTTTCAATCTGTGTTCAGTAGTATAACGAATCGTAGTGCACAAAGAAATTAAAGTAGACATTGGGACCAAAGTTAGATTAAATAATCGGCCACCGCTGTGACAAGTTTAGCTCTCCCATTGGAAAACTGAACTACCTTCCCATCATCGTCCCATCCAGTGAAGGCGCCAATGGTGTTGTTGCATCTAACCGCGAGCGTCGTTGGCGTCGTCACATCTAGCTGCAGGAGTCGATTTGGTCAAGTCATGTTCCGTCACATCTGGTGGCGTCGCCGTGTCAAATAGAAGCGAAGTCACGTTTTGCGGAAGCGCCAGTCCCTACTCCTACCATCTAGGGATGCGGTTTGATCTCGCCTGTCTGCAGGTTGTCTTGTTTTTACCTGTATTGTGTTTTTACAATTTAAGGGGTGCGCTAATACTAAAATTGTGTTTCCACTAATTTTTTGGCATTTCCTGTGTGAATTTTCTTTTAGTGAATAATGCCTCAGTCTATAAATTATAATGGCTATTATAGGCTATTCAAAAAACTTTCTTTATTACATCTTCAACCCCTTGTATGGAAATCTGCACTGTTTAATCCCTCTCGTAAGGAATGTACAACACAACTATAGAACCCGGCAAAAATCATAGCTTGCCTTACTGCTTCTAAAAATTATACAAACCTTATCTTCAGTCATGTAGTTCCCAAATTTTCTAAAAGCTATCCCTACCCTTTATTTGACACCACTTGTAGACAACTATAATGCTTGGCGAATCGGAACACAGTTAAAATAAAGCAGCTGCCTGCATATCAGGGATTTATTCAAAAGGTCTGTTACTTTGGGCAATATAACCAAGGGAGCTATATAGTTTGAAGCACACTGCACACCTCTTATGAGTTAACTAGGGTTTTCGAATACGTAATATATGAAAAACACACGAACACAGCGGGCGAGTAAAATTAGCGCTCAGCAGCAAGTGGAGTGCTGTAGGAGTGAGGTGATGTTCGAGCCTGAAGAAATACGGGGAGCTTATTTACAGAGTGTGAAATAAAAATAAGAAGTTATAAATTAAGGTACTACGGGAATTAAGAAATGTATGGATGTAATGAAATAAAAATAACTATATTTTATTAAAAAGACATGTCAGTAACAAAATTGTGGCTTACTATATTTCTATAAATAATAACCTTCGTCATTTAAGTATTTGTCATCTCTCCACGAGCTTTAGTATTCCTGTATTGTAGTCGACTGCCGCCAGTCCATTAAGCCAAGACGTTCGGACAAAATTTCATCAAACAAAGAGCAAGGAATTTTTGCAAAGATTTGTTTTTCTCTTGATTCTTGAAATCATGAATGATGGATAACGGATGGTTGTCCGGGTCGAGTTTCTCATGTAGATTGGTTTCTCTATTGATGAACATTCACATTTCTTTCTCATATTTCCTTCGTTCTCTAGTTGACGGTAAATTTCTGCATGATTCAACTTATGAGCATTTAAAAATCGAATATCTCTCACCTCACAGTCAGCGGAACTTTGTATCACAGTTTATTTTGAACAACCGCAGAATGCACAATAACAACTAATTCGACTGGCGCTCACACAACACTGAGAAAATATATAGTAGAAATCATTCGGGGAATGCGCAAATAGATCATCCTCGTATTATGAACTCCACCCATTTGCAATATTATTAGAAAAACAACTATATGTGTTGCAGCTTGGAAGAGGAGAAACAGCAAAATGGAGAAAATGTAATCACTTTACACTGAAGGAAACTCAAACAATTAACAGTCTGCAATAACAAACTCTGGGCAGAGCGGTAAATTATATTGCTTTGATTACGAGAATCTGGACCAGTGCGAGAAGGCGGCGTATATCTGGAATATGAATAAAAGTGTGTGCCAGCACAAAATAATGACAATATCGCGGTAACAAGAGAGCAAGAAAAGAAGTAGAACAGAAAGTCCTTGTATCACATCTAAATCACTGCGTTGGAGAATACGGACAAAAAGAGTGGGAATGGAATGAATGAAAGCCACGCCATTAATAACGACACTGTAGGAGGTCGATAAATCAGAGGCATGTTTTATGAAAAGCGCTGCATATCACAGATTCTAAACATCTGGGAACTGGGACGCCAATACGTTTGCTGAGTTATTGTTTCGATATTTCGGTCTTTAATACTTAGCTAAAGGATTTCATTTAAATATGCATTTGTAATAGTTGCAATAGTGGTGCGTATTTCTTTGTGCAGAATACCCATAATATTAGATCGACGTTGTCATATGATAAAAAATACAATGTGACGTATTAATTTTACTTTCTCCACTCACTCTTCTGGGAAACTATCTTACATCGCTTATACTTCTACCTCATTTTCGTTAATAGAGATAAAATTTCATTACACATTTTACATTAATTTGTTGTAGGTGTAAGAATGTTAAAGCGATAGTCACATTTTTAAATCGCTATGTGCTGGCTTCGAAATTCCATGCTCTTTGCTTGACCACGAGAAAAAAGAAAAGAGAGAACAAAAACGAATAATGACTTTCCGCTTGAGAATAGTATAAGCATTTTTAGTTTAATCCAATAACAAAGAACATACATTTATTAGACATAAATTGTACGTTTTAACAAAATCTAAATTTTTATGTGTAGTGCGATTTTGTCTATCACTTACGACTTACCAATTATACAAAGGATGAACAGAATTTTACAGGCTTTCCCAGAAAATTCAATCAAAATCGTTAGAGGCATTTTGAGAAAATAAAAGAATCGAAAAATGTTCTATTTAAAGGGTAGTTTAGGATGGGAGATATTGAAAATCTTCGTGTCCCATTTTGGGAGGATACGGAACATAAACACGAATTTTGGCATTTATCGGACTTTCCGTTTTGATTTATGATGTTTACAGACACCACACACCACACACACACACCCACAAACACAATAACACACTGGCACCCACAACGTTATTCCACAACCGCTGCTTTTTTTATTCAGGAGGTCTCAAAATGTATATTTCTGATGATATCTCTATATCAGTTTTTGGATGGAATAATGCAATATCTTCTCTACATACTAGGTGGAAAAAGTAAAATGCACACAATTTTATGTAAAGTTACAAACATTACATTCAGGGCGTAGTTATAAACAACCACATATTTTGTTTGACACTTTAGAACAAGGTTACCAGACGTCCCCGAATTCATACTTTGACCCCGACTATAGCTTGTGCCCGGAATGTCCCTGTTTTCGAACGCGATTTCATTATTATCAAGCCGAAGATGTTAAACCGTAAATCGTGTATATGCCAGCAGATGCAATTGGCATATCTTAACTAGATGGCGAGATAATCGCGTGCGTAGTATTTCTACACATTTATTTATCACTGCTTCCAGTTTGCCAGGAAGTAATTCGTCTGTGGAGAGGGTGTTTTCAGCCATGAACATGATGTGGGCGTCCCATTGTTTGTGTGTTGAAACAGTTCAGTCTATGTTGGCTGTCATCACAGAATTCCCATGACAGGCCAGCAATTTGCTGCAAAACTGGCCTTCAGAAAGGACATGCTAAAAAGATTCGATCGTCAGGAAAATATGTGTAATTTTTTGTCAGAATTTTGTGATTTTGTTTCCGAATAATTAAGATATTTTGTTTGTGTTTTTAGTTTAAGTTAATTAAACATTTTAATTTAATAACTATACTATAGCAATGACAATAATAATAGAAATTGTTGACAACATGTGGCTTAATATTGTGGAGTAATGGTGCAATCTGAGTTGCAAATGTTTTAAGGTGTGACAACGTCGAATGTGTGTATTTTTTCCTTTTTTATTTTTTTTTAAAGTTCCCTTGTTGTTCCTAGTTTATACTAATGAGTTTTTCTGTTTTATACCGCTTATTTCCGTAACACATATACACACAAACACCCATGCCCGTGGCGGGACTCGAACCCGCGACCCTCAGCTTGGCGGAGCGCCGGAGCAACCACTTCAGCGACCACGGCTACGAGGGCCGGCTTCCTTGCAAGCTCTGGCTGCAAATCCTGTCTGATGACCTCAGTCTGAAGCTGGGATGTCTCCAAAATTCAGGTAAAAATGTGGTAACGTTGATTTGGAAGACTTTTGCGTTTAAACTCTGTATAAGAAGTAAATAAATCGAATAATAATCGCCCCACACTATGAAAAATGCAGGGTATATGAAAACTGTTCCACCTCTCCCAATCTATGCAGTAGGAAAGTCGATAAAGCAGATGTAACAGTCCCCATAGCCAAGATTCCTTAATACAGGTTCAAATCTTTGACAGGTTTGTTTTTACTTTCTTTACTATGCTACCTATAGTAGACAGAGGATTATGAGGATAGAGCATTGTGGTTCTTTTTTGTACTATTTAGCGTCCGTTCTTCCTCCAGGAGTTGCCACAGGCATAACACTGGTGATACATGAAATAAAATGGTAATTTTGGAAGGAAATGCCCCAGATCTAAGTTAATGGTACCGGCTTTGGCCAGTTATGAGGACTGAGGAAGACATAAAAAACAAAAAAACAAAAAAAAAAAAAAGTCTTAGTCAGAGAAAATGGTCCTTGCCGGACTTGAGCAACCGACCTCTTGTTCCGCCCCGTGTCGGTGAAGTACTGTGTTACTACACCCCAAAATATGAAATGCAGATTTCAACGGAAAATTTTTTGAGGCTACTGAACCAAGTAAAGAATGTTTATAAACACGCTTTGTATTTGCTTCCTCTTTCTATCAGTCTGTCTGTCTGCCTGCCTGTGTGTCCTTGAACGGCATAATAAAAAAACTCTGATGTGTTACACTCACATGACTTTCTCTACTCTTGTACAAACTATCTTTACAAACTTTTATTCTCCATCTATTTCATATTAATCGAGATAAACATTTGCAGAAACAATCTTTTCACATGCAAAGAGAATTACATTTTACACATAGCGACCAGTTCTAAAAATATTTGACTATCGCTTAAGATTCCCACTGTTTTGTATTTGAAAGGGCAATTTAGAAATACAGTAGCCTTTAAGCATAGACATATCTCTTAATATCTGGTTGCTATGTGCATCACCATTCTCTTTGCCACAGATTAATATTCTTTGCATATTCAAGACAAAAAAATGAATAACGAATTCCCATTTGAGAAAATAATTATTGAAAAATTCAAGGGAATAACAAGCAATATCTCGAAAATGGTTCACTCAACAAAAAAATGAATATGACATAAATTGTGTATTTTAATGCCATCTACATTTTCTGTGTAGTAAAAATTTGTCTATCTCTTATGGTTTACCAGTTATGCAAAAGTCTTTCACAATGAAGAATACTTTTGGAGACATTCCCAGGAAATTGAAGATATACATTTTATTTGTCATGAAGATATCTTGAACATACGATATTTTAATCAAAACCGTTAGAGCCATTTTTGAGAAAATTAAAATTTTCGAAAACTTTTCCATGTAAAGAGTAATCTAGGGTGGGGGGAATTTCGTGAAAACCTTCGTGTCGCATCTCTGGAAGATACTCTACCCAAATACCAAGTTTGGTATTCATCCGATTGTTCGTTTCTGAGTTATGCTGTTCACAGTCACACACACAGACACACATACACACACAGACAAACATACACACACACACACACACACACACACACACACACAGACGGACAAGTTTCCAAAAATGTTTTTTTTGGATTCAGGGGATCTCAAAACATATATTTCCGGTGAAATCTCGGTATAGAATTTGTGGGTGGAATACAATACTTCCCCTACTTACTATACGTAGTAGAGAAAGTAATAGGTCGGATGAATACAAATTTTGGTATTTAAAATCAACTTCTTCAAAGGAATAGGCACGAAATTTTTAAAGAAAATCTCCACACCTCAGATTATCCTTTACATAGAAAAACAATTTAAATAGGTTTTATTTTTTCAAATACAGCTCCAAAGATTTTATCTAAAATATAAGTTAGACATACTGTGATTAAAAATAAAATGTATATGTTAATTTTTCTATAACGTCCCCTGTATTTGATTCACTTTTAAAAACACCTTGAAAGACAGATAAAAAAACTTACTGGGGAAAATGTAGAGATCCTCAAAATACACATTTAGTGTCCATACTTATGGATGGAGGACATTTCCAACGTCTCTTAGGATAAGATATGTGCTTACTATCATTGTAATTGTAACTGTAGCTATGAGAATGTGAGGTAGTTAAAGGGATATTATAACTGCTGCGGCGGCCTACACACTAACCGCCGTGAGAAGGAAAATTACTATATAACGGGTATGTATGAATTTGACATTGGGAGAAATTCGTGTCAAATAATCGTATCAGATTTTTATTCTTTTTCCATTCTGTTTTTAGTAAATCCTCCTCAGAAATCAGATCAAGATTACCCCGATTGTATACGAGGTAGTTACCAAAGTTGGTCACACCTTACTCCCATAAATCTATGTAGACTAGAGGCGGTAGATTGGAGCGACTGTTCCGAACGACTTGGCTAGACTCGTCTATCTTTGGGGCGCCATAGACTTCATCAAGGAGGTAGCAATAAATAACAATCTGATACAAACACCAGGATACGAAGCCCACATAAGGAAAAGGAAAGAAAAGGATTTTATCATTCGCTAGTCATGAATACAGAAGAATGGCAGGAACGAAATTTACCACTGAGACACTTTTATACAAGAACACGCCTTTGACTTCAGAATGTGCAACCAAGTAGGTTTTCACCATCGGCATTTCAGTTGTCCTGCACCCTGTGTGGACAACAATGTGAACTATGTCATCTACTCCATTCCAAGGCACACATGATAAAAATTCGTATAGTATACTATTTTGATGCACTCAGTGTGTTTAACAAGTCTTATAAATAAGAATAGTTACAAAATCTGAGCATTTGTTTGCTCATTTATTTCCTTGTACTTTATTATTCGTTTTATTATTTACTTTTCCTTATTTTTATACAGTATTATCTTCTAGCAACTAAACATTGAACATGTCACACTAGTAAAATCAAACTGATGCAGAGGTGTTATAGTTGCATTTACTGCGTAAATTCTGTTCATGAGGTGCTTTCTGTCAGGAGGTAATTCTTGCTAAACACGATCTCTCATATAGCCCCAAACAAACTGGTCCTTAGGAGTAAGAGCCGGGGTTTTCGGAGGACCAATTTTGCAACTAGCTAAGCAGCTGAACCAATGGGATATTTGCTATGCAACATCTCCCGTGACCGCACTACCATGAGTGCGGGATGACTATCTTGTTGAAAGAGCAGGTCTCGAGGAATGCCTTGTGGAATATTCTCTAACAAAGTCTCCAAATGTTGTTCAACAAATGCAGAATATCTGGAAGCCTTTGGCGATAAATTGCTCGTGCATGTCTGCCATTACTCGAAAATCTCCAAAAGCTAACAAACACTAACAACATATGACATGATTCTTTCACTCCATATCGCAGCCAATTCATGTGTGAACTAGTTGTGAATTAATCACAACAACGGAACGGAAGTTTTATGGATACTATGACGCAGAGACTAAGGTTAGGTTATCGCGAAGTCGGCATCAGGCATCGGTATCGAATTTTTGGGTGGAATACAATACTTCCCCTACTTACTATACGTAGTAGATAAAGTAAAAAGAACATTTTAAGAAAAAAAGTATGTGTGTTTCTGAGTGTTTGTGTGTGTCTATCTGTCATATGTGAACAGCATGACTAAAGAACGAAAAGTCGATTAAATACAAAATTTGTATTTAAGTTCACATCTTCCGAGGTTACGACATGAAGATTTTCATTCAGAACGAAGACGACTTCTGGGAACATTTCCAGAACATTCAAGATGTACATTTCATTTGCCATAAAAGTATCTTAAGCATACGATATTTAAATAAAACTCGTTGGAGCCATTTTTGAGAAAATACAAATTATCGAAAAATGTTCCATATAAAGGGTAATCTGGGGTGGGGAATCCTCTTGAAAATCTTTTTATCGCATTTTTGAAGGATACTCAACCTAAATACCAGTTTGGTATTTATACGATTCGTTTTTGAGTTATGCTGTTCACAGATACACATCCACAAAGAGAGAGAAAGAGAGAGAGAGAGACAAACACACAGCCGGACCTTTTTCTAAAAAAGCTTTTTTTAATTCAGGAGGCCTCAAAACATGTATTTCCGTTGAAATCTCGGTATCGAATTTTTGGGTGGAATACAGTACTTCCTCTACTTACTATACGTAGTAGAGAAAGTAAAAGACTCCAGGAGAGTGAAATGAAATTCCTAAGGGCAACTGCATGATGTAGTAAACCCTGCTTAAGAGAAATTAATGATAAAGTAAAACAGTATAGAACAAAGTGGATAACCCATGTAAATTACCACATTTCTCTATGAATTATAAGCCAAAAAGAAAAAGAAGGTAGATGTATTAAAGGATGGCATGAGAAAGATATGTAGATTGCAACAGGCAGAAATTTTAAAGCATGGTGTAAGAGGAAGGCTATATCATTTCAAGATTAAATAATGTTAACTCCATACAGCTCTTTGGGATTACCCTTAAGCTTAATTGACATAAACCATGAAGCAGCATGTGGTACAAATATACCATATTCGCAGTCAACAGCCCACAAACAAACACATGCTTGTTCTTTCTGCTTCTAGTTGTGGCTAACGAGAGTGTCTGCTTGAATGATATCAAGTTGCTGCAGCTAGCTATATTCGTACGTTACAATGCCACACTGCCGTCTTTGTCTCTCACTCACAATATAAACCGGTATGCGATCGATATACGCATGCGCAGCATACCCAAACAGGAGAGTTGGGAAAGGCTGGAAACCCTTTTAAAGTTCAGCAGTTGAAAGTGGAGTTTCCAGTAAGATTCATGTGCCATATTAATAATAATAATACCATATCATTACTATAGTAGAAGTAGGTTAGTGCATGAAGTACCTTTTTGTAGTAAAGGGAATAGGGAATTCAAAATAAGAGATGTTGCTGACAGTTGTTTCAGATGCCTTTGCCCAATTAATGGTCACTGAATGGATTTTGCCTCTAAAAGTATACTTCAAATTTGTTTTGTTCCAATTTTGTAGAGCTTTAGGTTTTTAACGCGGTACACTATAAGTATTTAATATTTATTTTGAAATAAGTATTCGCTCACTACCTTATCCAGATATGGAACTGAACTATTCTGATATCTCTACTTTGTTCCCTTAAGTTTGCTAATTTCTTAGTTCAGGAGGTTTGACTCAGGTTCTTGTTATGAAATTGAAATGTTTAAGATATCGACGCTTTATGTGCGATGAATTTACATTTTTTTTATGATTTTACATTTAAGAAATAAACATTTCCAGAAATTGTTATATTACATATTTCCTTGTAGGTTCAAGAATACATATGTTTAAGCACTCAAGTTTTTCAAGCGCGGATCCTACGTGATGGCTTTGAAATTAAGTTCTCTTTGCATGATGTCGACTCAACAGTTAAAAATCTATTAAATATTATAGAATTCAAACTAATAAAAAATAAAACATCGAAAATGGTTGATGCTACAAACTGTTGTAAATAGTGTAATTTAACAACATCTACATGTTTTGTATAGTTAATTTTTGTTTTATCTCCTACGTTTAGTTATACAAAATTAATTCGGAATAAAGAGGACCGGCTATTCGCATAAAATTCAAAATACACATTTCATTTTGTATGCGAAAACATGTAGTATTTTAATCAAAATCATTAGAGTCAAAAATAATGAAAATGGCGGTTTGGAGTTGGGAGTTTCTTAAACATTTTCGTTTTGCGTTCCTGGAATACGGTGAACTTAAATACCAAATTTGGATTTAACAGAATTTTCGGTTTTTGAGTTATACTGTTCACAGGCAGGCACATACATGTACATTTTTGTAAAAATACGTTTTTTATTCAGAAAGCCTCAAAAACGTGTATTTTCGGTGAAATCTCGGTGTCGAATTTTTATGTGGAATGCAATACTTCCCTACTTATTATAGGAAAGCTGGTTGGAAGCCTACATAACTCCAATAAATACATGTTTTCAAAACTCTTAGGTTTTTTTCAGAAGTAGGTCATATTGTAAAATCTGTTATAGTTTCAAAGGAAATGAACCTAGACGTTGAAAGTAATTAGTGCTTACTTTTATCAAAGAACATTTGGGCTCTTTAAAATAAAACAATATTTACTGCACATAAAAATTTTAATTCCTGACGTGATAACCCGAATCCCCCTTATGTACGAGTTTGAGTGCTTTTACATTCCATAAAGTGCTGTATATCGTGAAAGTTAGAAAGCAAGACCCTACAGTGCGTCTACATAATGCAGTAGTTAAGGGATACTTGCACTGAAGCACATGCGAGTTGTGTTATGGGAGAGTTGAGGCAACACGCACCTGGCTGTTCTGCTGGTTGTCTACCCATGTTGAAGCCGGCGTAAACTCCCTCTCAGACAGACACAATGAATGTGGAACAGGTCGGATCGCGTACCATTGGTCAGTTACCCGGGTCAATATAGCACCATCACGCCATCACGTGTTGCTTCAACCAGACCTTGATAAATTTAGTTTCGCGTGCCCCGAAGTTCCTAACCTCAACACTGCGGCATTGGGCACGCCTGCAGCTACTTATGAAGGCGCCTTTGCTACGCAACAGAGTTAAGGAAGGCGGTAACTTATCTTTTCTCCACGTTTCTCTTTTCATATCTATTATTTCTTCTTTGTGTACTTGAATATGTATGAAGATGCCTTCAATTATCATTGTTTGACCTAACAGTGGTGATTATGATCCTTGGACTTCCAGTACCTAATTGGGGAATTTTATCTCAAAATGAGTTTGAGAATTTATTGTGGTTTACCGAAAAAATCTGATGTGATACATTGACATGACTTCCTCTACTCTTCATGTTTATTGGTGGGTGTATATTTATCCTTACTGAAAGCTTAGTTTTCTATCTACTACATCATTCCGTTACACATTCCGTTACAGATACAAAGGGAACAGCGATAGTTAAATTTTTAAGAACTGGACGCTCTATACTGGCCTTAAAATTCCATACAAACTGAAGAAGGATTATTATTACGTTGTTTGCACCACGCTTTGGGAGCCAATTTGAAGATTGTTGTTGTATTGAAGGTGTTGAATTATATTTCGACTGTTGGGGAGCCGAACTTGAAGTAGTAGTTGCAACCGCACGTATGGTAAAAAGTTTTCGGTGGCCTTTGCCTCAAGTTTAAAAATATTAACTTTGTAATTTGACTGTTTCTTTAAATATAATATATTTATGTTTGCCTCGGCTGCGTCAGTATTTACATTTTTTTAGAGACATGAATGTCTTAGCAGAGAATGGTACGACTGAAGAATGTAGGATTACACAGATTATAATTTCACTTCACTCCTTTTATTACTGCTTGACAGAATTTAAATAACACTTCACTGATATAGAGAGCTGTAAGATTTTTTTATTAATTACTTGCACTTTTTAACACGTAAACTATTTTCGTCTCACATTGAATACATATTCAATTTCTCGAGGACGCATCTCGTGTCCGGTTAGGAACACTGTCTACAACCAACTGACTTCTGAATTTGTAAATTTTGCTATATTTGAGTTTCTGATTGGCTAATCCTACTCCAATAGAATGCCTTCATTTAAGTAAAGATTTTTCTGGTTGTTGATAGGCTATTTATAAACTGTCTCAAAATTTACATTATTGTTACTCCAATAAAGACTAGTAGCATTATTGAACTTTCTTACTCATTATTGCGTCAAGGTTACCACATGGTTAGCAACTTTTAACCTATTATTCTTACAGCTCCTACATTATTAAATTCCGTAATACATTCAGATAACATTATTACATGTATACAATAATATAAACATATACAATGACTGTAATATACACTTTTTACATCTTGTTATATACATATGTTGCTTTAAGGCGGGCTGTTATTGTATTTTTTATTATTTAGTTTGACTGAAATCATTTAAGTGTTAAAAATACTGCCTCAAATCGCGAGAAACAACTGGGTGTTGAAAGACCTTAGAATGACCAAGAGATGAGCAATTCGAACCTTTAATAACGGATATCTCAGAAACGGCTTATGCTAAAAAAGCTTGTGTGTTTTAAAGAGATCGAAATGTTTGCGTTGTATCTAAGTTTTTCTAATGTTTAACGTTTACCAGTTATTCAAGATTACACAAAATTCCCTCTGAAAGAAGACTCCATTGGCTATATCCAGAAAATTCAAAATACACATTTCATTTATAATCTTTAATATATGGTATTCTAATCAAAATCATTAGCAGAATTTTTTTATAAAATGAACAATTTCGAAAAATGCTTCATGTAAAAGGTAGTTTACGTTGGGGAGACTTTCTTGAAAATCTTTGTGTCACAACTCTGAAAGGTATTGGACCATCCTAGTTTGGTATGTATCTGACTTTTCGTTTTTGTGTTAAGCTGTTTACATACACACACGCGCGCGCAGACCTTCTTATTCAGGTGGCCTCAAAATATGTATTTGAAGTTAAAATGTCGATATCGAATTTTTTAGTAGAATGCAGTACTTCCCCCACTTACTATACGTAGAAAAAAAAAGCAAAAATATTAGTCAGCTGGGGAATTTAGTGTCGTACTGGCATGTTGCATGACAGGTGAGTTGGTTAAAGCAGCGGCACGGAAAGACAATGATCCATGGTTCAAATTCCAGCCCTGGCATTGAATCTTTCAGTTTGGTTCTAGCTTTCCAACGTTAGTCTAAAAATGGCGTGTGTGAATGAAATAATTGATTGTCAAAAATGAGGATGTTTTGAACCACATCGGTTGTGCTATGCGTTTAGGCATACATGTCCTTAATTGTAAAAATCTAAACTAAAGTACGAAACACAAAATATATATGCAATATTTTAACAAGCGTAGCAAATAAACAATTAATTTATATGAAATTATTAGTTCTTTTACACAAGCCGCGTGTTGGACAAGGTTGGAAAGGTAGAATCAGACGACTGAAAAATTCAATAACATAGCCGGGATTTGAACCACGGATCTCCTGGTTATCGTCCGTTGCTCTAACCACTTAGCTACCATGGTAACATGCCGGCACGATACTAAATTCACCAGCTGATTCCCGATCAACCACAAGGAGATCTCGATTTGTATTGAGTTTACATACCCCAATGGCGACTTACATTGTTGTAAGTACTTTAAGTCTTGGGCCTCATAGTTTCAAACACTAATAGGTCAATTAATGGAATTAGTAGTTCTTCCACACAAGCCGCGTGTTGGACAGGATTGGATAGGTAGAATCAGGCGACTGAGAAATTCAATGCCATTGCCGGGATTTGAACTACGGATCTCATGGTTATCGTCCGGTTGCTCTAACCACTTAGCTACCATGGCAACATGCCGGCACGATACTAAATTCACCAGCTGATTTCTGGTCAACCACAAGGAGATCTCAAATGGTATTGAGTTTACATACCCCAATGGCGACTTACATTTTTGTAAGTACTTTAAGTCCTGGGCCTCATAGTTCAAACACTAATAGGTCAATTAATGGAATTAGTAGTTCTTCCACACTAGCCGCGTGTTGGACAGGATTGGATAGGTAGAATCAGGCTACTGAAAAATTCAATGCCATAGCCGGGATTTGAACCACGGATCTCCCGGTTTCCGTCGGGTTACTATATCCACTGAGCTACCATGGCAACATGCCGGCACGACACCATGAAAAATGCGAATCAGCTGGAGAATTTAGTGCCGTGGCGGCATGTTGCCATGGTAGCTCAGTGGTTAGAGCAACCGGAAGATGACCAGGAAATCCGTGGTTCAAATCCCGGCTATGGCATTGAATTTTTCAGTCGCCTGATTCTACCTTTCCAATTAATTTGTATACCAAAGATCACGCAAACGAGTTGGCTCCGCGGTAATGTGTGAGGCATTCATTTGTGAGGTCCCGGGTTCAATTTCCGTTGACCGCTACTTTGACCTTGGGTTTTTCATGGGTTTTCCTGGTCGGTAGGCGAATGCTGGGATGATTTCTCGTTTACAACTATTTCCGTTTCATTCGTTTACTTTCCATGTTTCAGATGTGCTTTTAAATTTCGTGTGTGAGGCGGTGTCGGAGAGATGCGCGGATGCTTACTCCAAGGAAAGAATATTCCCCGTGGACACCAGGGGCCTGCCTGGTTACACGGGTCGTTCATAGCCCCCTATGAGCAAGTCGGATGGCTCTTGGAGTTAGGAAATGTTAGGGACTTTTGCGTGTCCTGTGGCCTCTCGCCTCAATAGATCTGACGTAGATCGCCGTGCATGAGGTGTGATAATTAAACTTTCTATAAGACAACTAATGGTGTAACATTGAATTGAGGCAAAGAGGCATATGTACTTTGGAAGAAGGGAAAGATAGAAATGGCATGGTTTAGAATGGGAGGCTGGAGCTCATAGAAAATAACTGGCAATTCTGGTAGAAAGATCTAACCGTTCTGTGCTTTGATGAAGACTGGGTACATATTTTGGCGAAATGCTCTCAATGGGAGAACTAACGAAAAATTAAATTCATAGAATTTTTTTTAAATCCTGCTAGATGGAGAATGGCATGTTGGGATCTACTGGCTGACCAACGACTTGGCATAGCATGGGCAATTTCCTGGCTAAATACCGCGAAACGAGATCAAATTTGTGTAAATTACTCACAAGCATTTTATCTTTATTTTTACTTTCTCTACTACGTATAGTATGTAGGGGAAGTATTGTATTCCATCCTGATAATGCAAAGAGAATGGAATACTCCCAATAGCAACCAGCTCTTAAAATATTTGACTATCGCATAAAGCCTAATTCCCCTTGCATCTACAAGAAAATTAGCAATAAGATTAACATCTCGATTAACATGAAGTAGATGGAGAATAAGCGTTTGTAAAAACAGTTTGTACAAGAATAGAGAAAGTCATGTGAGTGTACACATTAGATTTTTTATTTTCTTTCTTTTGTTTATTTAAACACGCCTTTAACTTGTATTTTTAAATCGGTCAATGACCCAAAGTGTTTGTATAATAAATGTAATATTTTGACACTAGATACCCTACCCTACCATAGCAACTTTGCTTTACGGCTTTCTGTACATAAATCGTAAAGTGCTATAAACATTCGTTAAAATTGGCTTGTTACGAGATTTAGAAAATCAATGTGTCTATTGTAGTACTAGAAAAGCCAGGTGTAAATGCAAGCAAAATTGTACAAAAAGTTCAAAAGAATTTAGTCAAGAATTGTGGAACACAGACTACTAGTCCTAGTCGCTGTAGCTATCAGCCTGATTATAGTGTTAATTCGCTTGAAGGTGGAATGTTCACTTGTCACTTAACGTGAGATTCCATCCGCCACTCACTCCAGTCAATGTTCCATCAGCATACAGCGCCAGAGCATTTCAGCCGGAGTAATCCATTAGTCGGAGCAGTAGGGAAACCATCACTTTGTTCACAAAGCATTGCCGTGATTCTATTTCCCATAGAGTCAATACACTCTAATGAAAATGTTATCTCCTGTTTCATAGATCTATCTCAAAAAGCAATCAATACTGCAAGCAGAATGTCACGAGGTTATTTATCAAAATAACAGTTCTATTTATGCAATATAAAATTGACTTCGCATGAAACTCGATAATCTCCATTAGCTGGCAAGAAACGTCCACGGCCTCATCAACTAATGGCAATCCATAAACTGGTGATGGCATAGAAATTCAATGGGCGATAAGGTATTTAGCATACATTACATAAACACTTGCAGCGCCAAACCCGGATTGGTGTTTAGCAAAACATCACAGGTATCAGTGAAAATAGTTTTTCTCTGTAAAACACACAATTTTACATGTAAAATTTAGCATGAATGACAGATATTCTCTGGCGAACAAGTTTGCCAATGAATTTCATTTTAGGATTAATATATTTTTGACAATGTATTTTAAGTTGTTTGTTTTATAATCTATGTGGAATAATTTTAATATTTACCCCTGAGTAAATAATGTTACATGCTGAGTAGATGGCCTAAACGTTCAGTGAAAACTAAATTAATTTCTAATACCCAGCACGCAATTTCAGGGGGCGTATACTTACTCGGTTGCGGAGGACCGAAAAGTGGTGTGGAGGTTAGAGGAAGGCGTGGGTTCTTACTGCACAAAATACATAACATAAATCTACTCACACATTCCTAGATTTATTTCCCAAACGTTTGGGGTTCCTACATTATTAAAAATCTGATGTGTTACGCTCACATGACTTTCCCTACTCTTGTAGAAACTATTTTTACAAACGCTTATTCTCCATCTACTTCATGTTAATCGAGATAAACATTTGCAGAGTCTATCTTATTGCTAATTTTCTTGTAGATGTAAGGGGAATATATGTTTACAAGGGCAACACAGTAGCCTTTAAGCATATACATATCTCTTAATAGCTGGTTGCTATGTGCAGCACCATTCTCTTTGCCACAGATTAATACTCTTTGCATATCCAAGACAAAAAAAAATGAATAACGAATTCCCATTTGAGAAAATAAATATTGAAAAATTTAAGGGAATAACAAGCAATATCTCGAAAATGGTTCACTCAATGAAAAAAATGTATATGACATAAACTGTGTATTTTAATGCGATCTACATTTCTGTGTAGTAAAATTCTGTCTATCTCTTATGGTTTACCAGTTATGCAAAAGTCGTTCACAATGAAGAATACTTTTGGAAACATTCACAGAACATTCAAGATATGCATTTTATTTGTCATGAAAATATCTTAAACATATGATATTTTAATCAAAATCGTTAGAACCATTTTTGAGAAAATTAAAATTTTCGAAAAATGTTCCATGTAAACGGTAATCTGGAGTGGGGGGATTTTCTTGAAAACCTTCGTCGCATCTCTGGAAGATACTGAACCTAAATACCAAGTTTGGTGATTATCCGACTGTTTGTTTCTGAGTTATGCTGTTCACAGACAAACACACAGACAGACGGACACACAGACACAGGGGGTCTCAAAACATGTATTTCCGGTGAAATATCGGTATCGAATTTTTGGGTGGAATACAATACTTCCCCTACTTACTATACGTAGCAGAGAAAGTAAAAATGGAAGGTGGTAGGAGATGTCGACCGATCCAAAGCCCGTCTTACACACGCGGTCCGTTACTCACGGAATCCTAACTGAGAGGGACGCTATCCCCCACTACTCGTGGTTAGCAAAGCTACCAGCGAAGAGTGAGGTAAACAACAATGTGTCTGGTAATGACAATGTAGAACAATAATGTAACCCTCCAAATTATTAATACGCCACAATATTTGCACCTCCTTCCGAAGGCTGACACCAAAGAATTACTAAATCAGTTTCATACTCAAAACATGTAAATGACTATTTAACCAATGTAACTATAAAAAATGGACCAATGAGGTGAATGAAGATGCTTCATTTTGAACAACTCCAGCCGGATATCACAGTGAAATTACGAAATCCCGTTACCGCAGCCACGTGCTTTCATTTACAAATTAGTCGACATTAGTCTGTTGAAGATGGCTTGAAAACGTTAAGTATTCATGATAAAAATATGCAATTATTACTATTTTGTAAGCCAGTTTAGGGAATCATACCAGCGGATGACTCAGGCGGCATTTGGGCCCGCATTCGGGAGGTCTCGGGTTCGATCTCCGGCCTAATCTGGCCCATGGGTTTTTCGTGGTTTACCCGGGTCAACAGAATAATACTGGGGATGGTTCGTCTCTGCAACGACTCTCCTCCCTCTCATTTCCTGTACCCATCATCTTCTTTGTCATATGTTTGAGGGTTGGGGCCAGGCGACTGCGCTCCGGCGGATTATGGCTGCACTTGACTTCCGCACTGAAGAAGTTTCTTCCCTGTCGTCACTGCGGGGTGCGGTATACTCATGGAGGGCGAGCATAACTCGCAGTATGTCCGATAAATTAATATATGATTTAATATATGAACTCTGGTGATACTGATAATTATCTTGTGTTTTAGTTGTTACTCTTAAAGTTAATCTTTATTTCTTGCCACGGCTGCTGTTATTTGGGATTCTGGTAGAGCTTGTATAACTTAGCAGGGTGTGATACGGGAAGGAAGGTAAAAAGTAACAACTCTAACAATAGATTAAGTTATTGAAGAACACTATGCTTTAATGGCACACGCATTGACTGTCTTAGTAATAATCTACACAGTTCTTAAGTTAGTTGGAGCTGTAGAACGGTCGAGCCCTACCCTGTTCGTAAGCCAAACTTGCGGTCGCTGACCAATCAAGTATTTTATACGTGCTCTAGAAATAATTGTAATATTTATCACACGTTCCTATAGACCTTTAAATCGATAACGTTTCACCGTTCCTACTACATTATAAGAGGTAAATAATATCGCCTGCTTCTGAGAGCTTATATGTATCTTATTCACATCGCAGCACTTTATACTCAACCGCCCTGGCTGATGGAGACGCTAGAACTAACATTTCTCCCCTTAAAGATTGAAAACATATTCTTCCTTAAAATTTCATTGTCTGTTCTTCGTTCAGCTTGGAACCTTCCAGAAGACTTACCCGGCTATTCTTCTACGTTTGCAAGCATGTGGCCTCTCTACAAACATATGTTGTGTTCGCTTGTCGCATTTTCTATTTCACGAAGACTCAAGTTCTGGCTTTTATGACCTTCCCGTACAAGTCCTGTTTGCCTGGGTCCTAATTCTAAGACAAAGATATGTTTGTCGGCTTTTAACAAGAATTCCACAGCTCCAGCTACACTTGCACATACATAAAACTTATGCCTTAACTTCTATTTATACAAGTATTTTTCTTATTAATACCGTTTCACATTATACTTCACATTATTATATATATGACATATATAACCATAGTTACTGTCTCAAATATGCCCCCTTTAAACATATTTAAAATTTATGTGTACGTGTAAATTTTTAATATTGCTTAATGTCTCATGAATATATTGGTCATGCCAGAGGTGTCTAGTGTTCTTGGCACACTCCATATACCTCTGTGAGAATTTGCTCACTCTGTTACAGACATTTAGTATGGGTCGCCTACCTGACCATACTATACAATAACAACACACACTTCACTGCACTTTGTATTGTGTTTTCAGCTAAGTCATTACAGTTTCCTTTCTAGGGTTATGTTTACAAACACAGCTGTCAGTTTTTGCGCTATTGTGTAAAACACGTTTTTCACTATCCTTTTAGTATAAACAATTACAATGGACATTGACTGGTATTAACTTAATTGAATAAAACATGTTGAATATATATAATCCAGACACATTCATTTATGTATATCAGGTTGTAATCAGGTATATATATAAACACATAGAAAATGGTTATACATACATAAAACTGAAAAACAATTGACATTTGTTCACTATGTATTTTAGGTTGTTCTGGTGTTTGAACTATGGCATAATTATTATATTAGTTAATTCTTACTTCTATCTATTTACATTAGCACACAGGTTACAGCAACTAAAGCTTTATGAGATATTATTATTTGAGTTTTCTGTTGATTATTACACTTATATATAATTCAAGTACATACAGGTAATCAACTATATGATTTTATATACATACACATGTATACTTTACCTATTTTTACAGGTCTCAAACATACTTATTTCATACTCTTACTCCTTACATTTACAATTATTTACAAGGCTATCCACTCTTACGATCCGTACCTTTTCTTTTTAACTTTATTTCCCAATATTCTTATTATAAGCCTTATTTTTTTATTATCATGTTTTATTTTGCTTTTTCTAGCTTTCTCACGTAGTACTCTGAAAGTTTCGAAATTTAACTCACCGTCGGCCATCATATGTAGCCACTCCAAAGTTTTGTTGTCAAGGCATTTTCTGACCACGATCATCCTAAGTGATTCCGGAACGCTTTTCAATTGAAAGTATTCAGTTATTTCATTAATGAATTGGACCGGACTGGTGATAGCACTGAATTTAGGTAAAGGTAATTCGTTAAGTACCATGTGATATCCTGCTAAGTTATTAGATACATTAGTATTGGATTCCAAATTTGCATGTTGGCTACGAGATAGTGCAGCTGCTATAGGAGAAGCTGAAGCATCTCGTGAACTTGTGAAACCAGAGGATACTGTACCCCTTTCAGTTATATTATTTTCATGCATATTTACATGTTTTACAACATCAGTAATTGTACTATTGTCTACCCTAGTTCTATTATTCATGATTGAATTCAATCTACATTCTAGTTTCTCTAATTTCTTATTGCTATCCTGTACTACAGATTCAAACTTTTCCTGCATTATTTTACCTTCCTTTTGAATTTCTGTAATTTCCCCCCTTATGTCTATTTAATTTTGCACTAAGTCTGCATTTGTATGGTCTATAATTTCTCTTAGTTCAGTTGTCTGACTATCCAACTTAGTACTCATTTCTTGACCATTTATGCTAATCTGACTAGCAATTTTACCTTCAAGCCTTTTACACTGGTTATTAATCTGTTCTTCCATTTTAGCATGCATTGCTCTACTAGTATCGTTTAGTTTCCTTTCTTCTCTTAATTTCAGACCTGTTTTCCTTTAAGTTATTTGCAATCTGTCTACCTATTTCTTGGCTTTGCTTATCTAGTTTTTTATTTAGTGCTATATTACTTTGCCCCAGTATCTCAAATTTTCTCTCAATTTCCTTGTTATTTTGATCTAATTTATTATTCATATCAGTTTTAAGGTCTGATATAGCCCTAAGAATTGTCATCAGATTAAGCTGATTGTTACTACCTAACTCGGGAATTTCCCTTTGAGTTGTGTTGTTATTCTGAGGGACTACATTATCATGTAATCCTGTATTTTCCTTGTTCATTCTCGTTTCTGTTGCCTGACCCTGTTCTGAACGGTATTTCTGCCCTTACACACTGTTGAACTTCCATATTATCTGTTTCTGTTACTCTATTTTGACTGTTATCATTAAAATTAGTTACATCGGATATATCTCTATCCAACGAAATTAAAATGCTTTCATTTGAAATTTCCCCTTCCAACTCTGTAGAGTGTCTATTTAATTGGATATTACTACTTGAGTTTCTCCTACTAATCTTACCACTTCTAAGTATCATTTACACTTCCATTAAATTATAACATGCACAATACACATTTACAAAGAAACTTATTTACTATTACTGTATAAAGTTTTTGTCTGACCTTTTTACTGTGATCTTACGGTGACCAAACGTAGAGCTGAGGTGTAGTCTTGTTGTTCGCAGTTCGTGCCCCTCTCTCATGAATAAAGTTCTTATAGACCTTAGATGCTGTGGATGTGTTGGTTGTTTCTTGACGTTCTGCGTTGTTTGATGTCCTGTTGGCAGTCTGAAGGTTTTCTTGTACCCGTAGTTTTCTTTCTTACTTTGCACCTTGATGATTTCTCTGCTGGGCTCTTCGCTGGGTTTCTCTGCTGGGCTCTGCGATGTGTTTCTCTGCTGGGCTCTTCGCTGGATTTCGCTGCTGGGCTCTGCGATGTGTTTCTCTGCTGGGTTCTTCGATGGATCGTCGTTGTTCCTTCCCTGCGTTCGCGTAGATTTTATTTTTTTACAAGTCATACGATGTTGGCCTCCAAACTTACTACATTAGCCTTCAACATTCGGGCTCCAAACTTGCTAGTCGGGCTCCACGATCGGGCGTCAAACTTGCTACTTTAGCCCCACGTTGGGCGCCAAACTTGCGGTATACTCGTGGAGGGCGAGCATAACTCGCAGTATGTCCGATATATTAATATATGATTTAATATATGAACTCTGGTGATACTGATAATTATCTTGTGTTTTAGTTGTTACTCTTAAAGTTTATCTTTATTTCTTGCCACGGCTGCTGTTATTTGGGTTTCTGGTAGAGCTTGTATAACTTAGCAGGGTGTGATACGGGAAGGAAGGTAATAAGTAACAACTCTAACAATAGATTAAGTTATTGAAGAACACTATGCTTTAATGGCACACGCATTGACTGTCTTAGTAATAATCTACACAGTTCTTAAGCTAGTTGGAGCTGTAGAGCTGTCGAGCCCTACCCTGTTCGTAAGCCAAACTTGCGGTCGCTGACCAATCAAGTATTTTATACGTGCTCTAGAAATAATTGTAATATTTATCACACGTTCCTATAGACCTTTAAATCGATAACGTTTCACCGTTCCTACTACATTATAAGAAGTAAATAATATTGCCTGCTTCTGAGAGCTTACATGTATCTTATTCACATCGCAGCACTTTATACTCAACCGCCCTGGCTGATGGAGACGCTAGAACTAACATTTCTCCCCTTAAAGATTTTAAACATATTCTTCCTTAAAATTTCATTGTCTGTCTTCGTTCAGCTTGGAACCTTCCAGAAGACTTACCTGGCTATTGTTCTACGTTTGCAAGCAGGTGGCCTCTCTACAAACATATGTTGTGTTCGCTTGTCGCATTTTCTATTTCACAAAGACTCAAGGTCTGGCTTTTATGACCTTCCCGTACAAGTCCTTTTTGCCTGGGCCCTAATTCTAAGACAAAGATATGTTTGTCGGCTTTTAACAAGAATTCCACAGCTCCAGCTACACTTGCACACTTGCCCTTCATTTCTCCCTCTCAGGGGTCATGTGTCTTGGCTTTTCAGATCACTAAGTACGTGCTTGCAATAGTGTACAGTCCGTGATACACAAAAATAGACCAAAAAGGTCTTAGAATATTTTTCACTTCAGTTACACAGGCTTTATTTTTGACGGAACATGCTCACGTTATTTCGTTATTTGACCTATCCGTGTCTGTCCACTAATATTTTATTTTTACTTTCTCTACTACGTATAGTAAGTAGGGGAAGTGTTGTATTCCACCCGAAAATTCAATACCGAGATTTCACCATAAATATATATTTTGAGACCACCTGAATAAAATAAAACATTTTTGTAAACATGTCCGTGTGTGTATCTGTGTGTATGTCTGTGAACAGCATAACTCAGAAACGAACAGTCGGATAAACACCAAACTTGGTATTTAGGTTCAGTATCTTCCAGAGATGCGACACAAAGGTTTTCAAGAAAATTCCTTCACCCCAGATCACCCTCTACATGAAACTTTTTCAAAAATGCCTCTAACGATTTTGATTAAAATGACAATGTATATCTCGAATTTTCTGGGAATGTCTCCAAAAGTATTCTTCATTGTGAACGACTTTTGCATAACTGGTAAACCATAAGAGATAGACAACATTTTACTACACAAAAAATGTAGATCGCGTTAAAATACACAATTTATGTCATATACATTTTTGTTGTTGAGTGAACCATTTTCGAGATATTACTTGTTATTCCCTTAAATTTTCCAATACTTATCCTTTTTCTCAAATTCGTTATTCATTTTTTTTTATGTCCTGGTAATGCAAAGAGAATGGAATGCGCCACATAGCAACCAGCGCCTAAAATATTTGACTATCGCTTAAAACCTACCAATTCCCCTTGCATCCACAAGAACATTAGCAATAAGATTAGCATCTCAATATCTCGATTAACATGAAGCATATGGAGAATAAGCGTTTGTAAAAATAGTTTGTACAAGAGTAGAGAAATTCATGTGAGTGTAACACATCAGAATTTTTTTTACTTTCTCTACTACGTACAGTAAGTAGGGGAAGTATTGTATTCCACCCAAAAATTCTATACCGAGATTTCACCGGAAATATATGTTTTGAGACAACCTGAATCCAAAAAAAGCATTTTTGGAAACATGTCCGTATGTGTGTCTCTGTGTCTGTCTGTGAACAGCATAACTCAGAAACGAACAGTCGGATAAACATCAAACTTGGCATTTAGGTTCAGTATCTTCCAGAGATGCGACACGAAGGTTTTCAAGATAATCCCCCCACCCGAGATTACCCTTTACATGGAACATTTTTCGAAAATTTTAATTTCTCAAAAATGGCTCTAAGGATTTTAGTTAAAGTATTATGTATTTAAGATATTTTCATGACAAATAAAATGTATACCTTGAATTTTCTGGAAATGTCTTCAAAAGTATTCTTCATTGCGAACGACTTTTGCATAGCCGGTAAACCATAAGAGATAGACAAAATGTTACTACAAAAAATGTAGATCGCGTTAAAATACACTGTTTATGTCCTATACATTTTTTTTGTTGAGTGAACCATTTTCGATATATGCTTGTTATTCCCTTGAATTTTTCAATACTTATTTTCTCAAATGGTAATTCGTTATTCATTTTTTTCCCTGGTAGTGCAAAGTGAATGGAATACTCCACATAGCAACCAGCTCTTAAGATATTTGACTATCGCTTAAAGCCTACCAATTCCCCTTGCACCTACAAGAAAATTAGCAATAAGATTAACATGAAGTATATGGAGATTAATCGTTTGTAGAAATAGTTTGTACAAGAGTAGAGAAAGTCATGTTAGTGTAACACATGAGATTTTTACTTTAATAATCAGCAGTTTGGTGAATTATAAATCTGCTTTATCAGCTAATATTTTGAAATACAAAGGTATAGGATTTTTGTTCAGAGGATAAAGTCTTTTGATACATTTCTATTCCTGTTCAGACCTATTGCTAACAGCTATTATTTTGTTTTTGGAATTAATGTAATAATCGCAGTGCTAATTTTTGTTCCTAGCTAAAATAAATATTTGTTAATTTGCAAATATCTCTATTGTGAAGTAAATGATTGAGTAATTTAATATTTTTAAGTAAGCTAGAATACTTTTTATTAACGTGATAGAGCTCTTGTCAGCATTTTCAACTAGAAGTGAAATTATATATAGGTAAAAACGCTAACTCACAGATTAAAGCACTCTTGATCATAAGAAAAGAATAGAATATATTTAAATCATATGGATTAGGAGAGTGTAGTTTTTATAATTTGGCAGAGAAAACTGTTTCTCTTATTGGTTTTTCTGATCTTGCTCCTTCTGTGTTAGCCAGATGTTAATGTTTTTAACGGATATATATATATATATATATATATATATACATATATGTGTCAATTTTGAACGCTTTATATTCAATCGGTTTTCTCAGGCTCGTCGTCAATCTAACCTTCCCCGTATGGCCTATGACATTCGGGGATACCTTATTCCAACAAGCGATGACTGAACCCATTACTGAGATGGAGGCAATCCATTGTCTCCGAATGGTAGGGTGACGATGAGGATGCTGTAGAATGAGAGGACCTACGGCTTTTACGTGGACATCGAACCACGTTGGGTCATGGGGATACTTCGGGTGAGCGAGTCAGAGTTGAAGACACGGAAAGGTCCGACTTAAAATTGCTACCACAGAACCTGGAATAGAATCCCGGACCCCAGAATGAGAGTTGGAAACGATACCACTACGCTGTATTTTCTTGTAGTATATGTGCACTTCCGGAAAAATGTCCACAGAGTCAGCTCCTGAGACGAAGGTAGAGTTATTCAAGAATGCTTCATAAACCCTGTGTTTGTGTGTGTCTTGTGTGTGTGTGTATGTGTGTAAAATGTTACTAAAAATTTAAACACAAACAGGATACCTAAATATTTCTTCATCGTCATAAACATTACAGTTCTCTATGCACAGAAAACACATTCCAACGCAGGTAACAAAAACAACCCTGTTTCTGAGTAAATAAGAAACTTGGATAATTTAAGGGGAATGTAAATGTTGAAAATTTCCAGAAATTATACTTCTTTGCTTTTGTGAATGTAATTAATTCGAATTTCCTATTTAATTGTATATATATTTTTTATCATCGGAGGCATATACTTATATCTTAATGTTTTTAAAAATGCTGCTGCTTCTGATATTATGTGCTGTGTATCCTGCACCACCTCACAGGAAAAGAAATCGCAATTCCTACACACTTTGTATAGTTGTGTTCTGGGCGCGTGAGCCCGCGTGATGAGTTGTGGGGGTAAGGGAAAATGCGATCTGAGTTACGCAGCGGGAAACTATGCCGCGAACAATAGGATCCTAGTCAGCAATACACCTGCAGCATTCACATAGCTCACTTTACTCAATGTATCGAAGTAGTTCACTAACGTAAGAATCGTACACGGAATTAGCACGCCAATAATAAGGTAGGCTGCATGTTAATTCTCAACACCGCGTCTGACGGTGCACGAATTTTGATTCATTATGTCGTTATGTCCGTATATTTGTGTGTATGTGTACGCATTCCTTCCTGGGTTCACGAGCTTGGAACATACTGTAGTAGCATGGTAAACTTTAGCCCATTCTTAAGGGAAGGTGTGCTCTACAAATTGGTACTACTGTTAAATATAACATTTTCTACGTCATCAAGACATATACTTCCTTTCTTTGCAAATATATGCGAGTTTCTTTTCTACATTTTTGTTTTAAACAGTTTTTTTTATGTGAATAACATTTATGGTATAAATGACTCATTTTCTCAGAAGCAACTCAAGGCAGCTAAATTAAGGTTTAGGATAATAAAAATGAATAGTAAGTGCTATTGTGGATCTAATTTGGTATGAACAAAATGGATGGTTACTTTTTTAAAAAAATAATTGCTGATAGATTTTAATGAAAAGATGGATAATGAGGAAAACAATCCTATCTTCTTTAATGAATAACTTACTGTATAAAAGAAAGAAAATTAGCAGATTTATAATTGATGGAATAGGTATTATAATCTCCCCTCAACTGGCGTGGGAAAATCTTTCAACTCTTCACCACTGTCGGGCTTGCCGTGAGCAGATCTTGCAAACGGATGTTCACTAGTCCATTCCGACTTTGGCAATTTCTTAAAAGTTTTAATGCTTTACAAAGATGAAAACTACTTTCATTGGCTGGAAGAGCTACCTACCATTCCTTCACATCACTTTTTCATCGTGCCTTATCATATACTAAATGACGACTAAAAGCTTTCTGCGGGACGGTGCTTGTATTCGATGACAATTGTAACCATTAGTTTACTGTGTACAGTACGTGAGGTTTAATTGAAACATGACCATTTTGACGCTATCTGACCGGTCTAAACTGTATTCATCCAGAGGTAAAGTAAGCATAAACAAAACCTCGTGCGTTTTGACTGCAGCGCGCCTTCTTCACGGTTTGCTTGATGCTTCCGCCCTCTAAATAGTTCCTTGAAAAGTGTTACTAAATATTAATGTTTGAAGCTCACTTAATTTCATAAAGCACAAACTATTCAGTACCAAGCATAGTTCAACTCAATATATTAAATGATAAATAAATTAATTTGTAACTAGCGTTACTCAATTTGTAACGGCGCTAATTGGTTGCTGGAACTGGTAGAAGGGGAAGGAGGAAAATGCAAAACACTCAGTATGTATCAACATGGCGGAAATAACCGGTGTTGTTAAACATAAGTGCGGAAAACCTTTACGAAATTGTGAGAAGACAACAGTTTTGAACGTGTATAACAAGTTCTGCGAGAAATATCCAGAACTTGCTATCGATGATGTGGTGAAATTAACATCTGAGTTTACCGGTGCGTCAATTTCAAGTGTTTACAGCACACGCAAAGAAAAGTCCACAGTTGGCGAGGTTAGAACTCCTGCAAGAAGAGGCCACGTGCGAGACGAGTGCTGGATGTTTTTGTGATGAATTTGTGAGGTCAGCAGTTCACCAGTTCTTTGTTAACAATGACCCCACCACCTTAAAGTGCTGTTTGCAGTTAACTCTGATCCGGAGCTCCCAAACTTAAAACGAACCCGCATGTCTCTTAGAGTGAATAAATATGTCCTAGTGGTGAAAAAACTCATACCTATAATAGCTACCGTATGGGTAAGTGTGTTCAATAAACTGAACATAATTAACTACTGATACCTGATGGAGGGTGGGCGTAACCTCATTTGGAACGCACATGGCCGCGGAGTAATACAACCGGTGATTTGTTTATGTCTACTTTATTCTCCTGGTGTACAGAGTTTAGGAGGAAGGGGGTGTGCTAGTGACGGTCCGAGTGCTGAGAGCCCTGCCACAGTCACCTAGTCTCTCAGTATCAGCTCCAGTGTAGTTGCCAGTTGAATTTTTATCAATGAATTATGGAAAATATCCTGATATATTCGGCCGTCCTTGCTCCGCTGGCGGGTGTGTTCGGTTGTTCTCTTCTAAATTTCATGTTTCAACCTAAGCCAGATTTTAAATAGTAAGTTTCAATAGTAAAGATTGTGAGTTTAGGCAGTTAAGGATAACCAACTGCCGTATGGAATATAGCGCTTTTTATTTCTAATTTCTATGTTACGACTTAAGCAAATATACAATAGTCTTCTACCTACTATCCGAAACACATACATCATAAAAGCAAAACCTTCGGAAATTCAGAGACAGATTTACAGATTACGGTGCTATAAGCCATAAAAGAATCCGAACGAAATAAGATTGTAGCACGGGGTTGACTGCCCTGATCTTCGTCCTAGTTCGTAAAGAACTTCGCAAGTGGTAACAACTGGAGGGCTAGCAGAATTAGGCCTCTTATTTTTTCATATATTTCAGAGATTTGGGCCTAGAAAGCAAGTTTTCTTGACATGCGATTAAGCATTTTTAAAGTAGAAAAATGTTCTTTTCGACTAATGTGCTTTTTATCCACTTCCTGCTCATACTATCATGTGTATCAGTAGGAAATTCCTGGACTTCGTAGGTTTTGCATTTTTACAGCAGATATTAATAAAATGAATTTAATTCTCGACATATTTATATTCATATTTATTGCTGTAGACATGTGATATAATAATTTTTGGTTGTTATACTTTACCATTTAAAGTTTACCGTATTTACTTTCCTTTTTGTTAACGAAGAAGGCACAAGAATCTGTCCACGGTGTAGAAAGGAAGAAACTTGCGTTCATATTCTGCAGCACTGTATTTTACTAAGACAGAACAGCTGAGGAGAAAGTATCTACCAGATTCCTTTGTTAACTCAAGGAGATCTTGTTGGACCTTGATGGTTGGGAGGGCGGAAGCGATTGCTACATTTTTACAAAAAGTTATGCAGCTTAAATGGAGTGTAAGGAAGAGGAACAAGGGTGGGAGTGGGAGGGTTAGCGTTTGTTTCGTCAACAAAAGCGTATGCTTGTGAACAAGTCTATTTACCTTTTTCTTCTGTTTTGTGTCCTTTTTGTGGTTAGTTTCTCTGTTTTCCCATTTTTTACAAAGTTAAGTGTGATGAATATAGACCGGAACATATGGAATGCAGTGTATTATATAAACACGAACGGTCTCTCTGATCCGTGCGATGTATAAGTCTGAATATGCAAAATGTTTAGACCAATAAATACACCACTCGCTCTATTCTACTCTAAAAATTTACTTAGGATTTAATTCATGCAGCATTTAAATATAACTCTTTCGGCGCAATCAGCCATCTCGGCTTCAGTTGTTAACTGATTTGGTCAACACCACCAGGCATGACTAATCCATCATCAGTTCGTAGAGGCCAGCGTGTTCAACTTTGACACTGATTTTGAATAGCTAACAATAATTTATTTTCGCATAAACATTTACATTAATCACTATCGTCGAAAAAATAGTATGCAATACACATGTGTAACCTTCTATGCAGAAACTCAAGGGAAAAAACTCGATTTCGTCTCGTATTTTCAAACTCATTCCTCATTTCGTAAAGATGCACTTAACGCATTTCCATTGCAATATAATAACAATCATCCCTTGGTCCTATCGACCATGAAGGGCTTTGACCCGCCAACCCTTCTGACGACCTCACGCCCACGTACACACGTCAGACGTGGGTGATCATATAACCAATATGGGGAGGTGATGTGGCCAACCACGCATCCCCCAGCCAGAACGTTGGTCTCTGTGGTCGGGACCGCTACTTGTCGCAGCTCCTTACTTTCCTCACGAGGCTGCGTGGGCAACGGTCTATCCCGGGCTTAAAATCCGCACCCCCATGGGTAAAATTGAACCCGGGCGCATTATGTGGCAATGCAAGGGGAGCAATACTTCCAGCAGATCCATTGACTCTATGCCCCTGCAGAATTAACTATGGAATTTGGTATTTACCCAACAGACACAGGCACAAACACAAATCTTGTTCCAGAAACACCTTCTCGAGTTCTGGGAACTTAAAACACGTACTTCCGATAAGATTTGGATATCAAGTTTTTGGGCACAATGCTTACTATACCCTTGGCTCCTAAGCAGTAGAGAAAATTAACTGGGAGCCGTATTTGAAAATGTTACATTACCTTTCTTTCCATCAGCGAGAAGGAATGACTTCCGCGGTATTACACTGACAGAGAGAACGAGCAAAAGATACTATCTGGTCGATTGTGTGGGCGAGATAATGTAGTGAGTTGGTCGGCTAGTTGATGGACGTGTTGTTTGGATGAAATGAGAGGTAAGCAGCTGCAATATATAGACCACCATTTCATGGTTGGCGACACCACTCCGTATTCAGTTTAGAGAGGCGACTACGTCACTATGGACATGATGTATATATCGACTCGTCCAGTACCTGCGTGTCAAACCTGCTTGTCTTACAAAACTGCTATATGATATGCATAAAAAAACTTTCCGGTTAATTTACTGGCTTCACATTACTCAGAAGTGTCCCCTAGGGCCTAATCCTATTCTCCTATGTCTCATTTTAATGATTTCTCTTAACAGGCATCTCTTTAAATAACAGGTTTAACAAATGGAAAGTTCAGGGCTACCTTCAAATAAAACCATGGCGGGGAAGATAATTCGGGTATTTAAGAAACCCATAGAAGCAGTTAGAAGCTGAAAATATTCTTTACCTTTACGTACTGTATACGATTGTAAATTTACGACAATGTGATTCACAAATACACGCAGCCTGTTCCGTAGGTATGCTGCCTCTCATCCCAGAAGTCTCAGGTTCAATTCCCAGTCGAGGGATTTTTTCTTTAATTAGGATTACTCTACCGCCGTGGCCGAGGCGGCCCGGGTTCAATCCCAGGGACCTGCATGTGGGATTTGTGGTGGACGAAGCGGCGTCTGGGCGGGTTTTCTCCGGGTTCTCCGGTTTCCCCCGCCATTCATTCCACCAACTGCTCCATCATCACCTTTCCTTTCATCCATTTCACCAACATTTCGATTCATCTACTTCCTTCATCCCATACCAGGCATCGGGCTGATCACCCATCCTGGATGCTCTGTCTGATCCATGAGTGTCTGCTCCTCGACGGGACTCTGACCCCAGGCACCCGCTTGTAAGTCCTGGGGGGTGTAAGTCCTACATAAGAGGAGGGTAAACAGATAATGAATGAATGAATGAAGGATTACTCTATACCTGCAGAGAGTACGGAAAGTTTGAATGCGAGAGCATAGAGTGTATGGTTCGCTGCCTAAGTTAGCAATACCTAATCATTTTTAATCTAACACATTCTTATAATAATAATGCTGCTATAGTTGCTGTCACCTGTTGGCGTGTAGGAACACTCAAGCGGCGGTATCTGAAATGTGAATTTCTACAGAGAGTGATTCTGCCGCTAGGTTCGTATGGGGCAGGTGATTGGTCCCCCGCCCTAATTATACTTCCACGAAAGAGAAGGTGGACGCTCCGTGCGTGAAATGGCCGACAATTTTGGAACTTCTGTTTCAACGTACAAGGCTCTTTTACGTGCAAATAAGCATTACACGGGACCAAAGGCTACTTCCCTTCCGAAGCAAGTCATGCTAAGGACTTTTACCCCCCAAAAAATCCATCGCTCTCCGTAGGATTAGAAACCACGACTTCGGGTAACTAGAGGCTAGAGGCTAGCATAGTAACGATTAGGCGAACGAGGGCGTAAATATGACTGTTATAATATTATTTAAACATAAACATTTCTAAGGCCGTAATTTTCTTTTCTTATTTGGGGAGGCTTTTATATTCATATATTTACGAAAAGATTGTCTAACAACTTGACCTCAGGAAATGCTTATTATTGAGCTGTACCATTCAGTAGAAGTAAGCAGAAGATTCTTATAATCCGTTAAAGTCCAGAATTCTTTAGTACTGTTAACTTGAATAAACAAACAATGACCTTATATTTCTAATAGTTTTAGTATATAACTTTGTCATTGTTACTTCTTTATAACTTTCACTAAATATTTACTACTGTCAATTATTTTTTATTTGTGGCTCAACACAATAAGCTTATTTCGGCGTCTTTGACATTGGAAGCAATTGCTCATTTGCGATTACATTAACTCGTTGTATATGTGGTTTTAATCGTTCTTTTTATTCCTTTTTATGTATCTGTAGCTTACATATGGTACACAGAGGAAGTATTGTATTCCGCCCAGAAGTTCGACATTGAGTTTTCATCGAAAATACACGTTTTGAGATCCTCTAAATTCAAAAAAGACACTTTTAAGTCGCAGGTGTATGCATGCGTCTGAATGAGGAAAGCATTAACTCAAAAACGAAATTATTTAAGCCTATATTTCAGGTGGGGATTTTCAGGAAATAGCTCATACTCTTATACGTTGTGTTTTATCGAAACACGATTATTTGATTACAACCTTATATTCTGAGGTCCGCACACCTCCTTTGTCATTAAACTGTATATAACTGGAAAAGCATGAGATATACTGGAATCTGTTACAAAAAGAAATACTTTTAGCAGTTAGCAAAATCTGCAACTTGTATCCAATAGCTTCTTGTATCATTCGCCATTTCCTAGACACATATTAGTATTAATTTTAATTTTTCAGCACTATAAATAATATGAATGTTGTGCTGTTTAGCATGTCACATCTTGGTGACATTTATTACTTACCCGTTTATTTAACTTTTAATTATGTATTCATTCTTTCTATTATTGTGTATGTACTTAATTATGCATATTCGTTTACTCCAATTTAATGTTAAAGGTTTACTCATTTTATATGATAATCTAAATATACGCCGAAATTCCTATAAATAAATACTCCTAGCAAATGACGCATTACATAAATCAATGCTTTGAAAAACAGTTTATTGAATACTATGCAGTAAATAAATTCTTTTCTATATTTTCTGGAACCCACGACATGTAGAAATGTCTGCTAAAATACCATACAGAGTGGACCATTTAAGTTGAGAACTGTCCAATATCTGCAAAACTAAGGTTGTACAAAGACATACTTTAATAAAGGTTGCCTGATATTATGGAGGAAAGTAAATGCCATTAATCGTGTTTTATTTGGAGGAAGTTGTGATGGTTATTTTAGGGTGAATTTAAACTAATGACATTTACATTCCCCATAATAGCACTCGTTTCACAGTTGGGCGGTATTACATTTAGTTATTTCTTTAAATTCACAACCACACCCACATTCACGCTCTCATTTATACTGCAAGACACTAGGGAGAACGGGGAATAGCTGTCTAAAGAAAAACTCCCACCCTCTAGCCAAGAATCGAACCCGGGATCTCTGAATTTGATCGCTAGGATGCTAACCACCAGAACAGAGGCAGTCTAGTACAGAAATTGTTTTCTAAAATTTTATATGATGTATTGTGTTGTAATGATTTGTTGAATTACACTGTATTAACAATTCTTTCCATTGCTTCCTATATTGCATATCGCAAAAAGAAACCGGTTGTGGTTAAGAGGAAATAAATAAACAAAAGAAATATACTAAGAAAAGCTACCTTCAACACAAAATAAAAGTATAGAAGTTAAGAAAACGGAAAAGCTTTTCTGAAGGATAGGTTCATGTGTACTTACTTAGACCGTGATTCATTGTTACAATAGAGATATTTCTAAATTCAGCTGTCTGCTCATCAGGACTTACCTGAAAAATAAAAACAAAACATAAGAATTAATGCTTGTAATTTCTCCATACAGTTTGCATATTTTATTGCCTATCTATGTAATAATGTAGATTTTCTCGCCTAAATTGGTGTGAATAAAATATAAAGAATTCCAATAAATGGTGTTGTTCATTCATTTAACACTAACTAATGTTCAGCTTTAAATAATTATCTAAAGGTAGAGTAAACCGCCCTATCTAAAACTCAAATGAATTAACCTGCAATAATGACGAAACACAAAGCTAAACTGAAATGCGTTATCAACTACATGTATAAATTTTACTATTCAAGTAATGCACCACAAAAAAGGAAAGAAACTCTCAGGCAGAAGAACATTGGAATGGCACGACCAAAACTATTCAGGAACTATAGATTCCAAACTCGCCTTCATTTCTGATATTACTGGTGTTTATATTAATTAAAATCTGATGTGGTACACTCACATGATTTTCTCTGCTCTTGTAAAAACTATTTTTACAAACGCTTATTCTCCATATGCTTCATGTTAATCGAGGTATCGAGATGTCAATCTTATTGCTAATTTTCTTGCAGATGCAAGGGGAATTGCTAGGCTTTAAGCGATAGTTAAATATTTTAAGAACTGGTTGCTATGTGGAGTATTCCATTCTCTTTGCATTACCAGGACAAAAAAAAAAGAATATCAAATTTGAGAAAACGTATAAGTATTGGAAAATGTAATGGAATAACAAGCTATATCTCGAAAATGGTTCACCCAACAAAAAAATGTATATGACATAAATTGTGTATTTTAACGCGATCTATATTTTTTGTGCAGTAAAATTTTGTCTATCTCTTATGGTTTACCAGTTATGCAGAAGTCGTTCACAATGAAGAATACTTTTGGATAAATTCCCAGAAAATTCGAGATATACATTTCATTTGTCATAAAAATATCTTAAAAATAAGATATTTTTATCAAAATCGTTAGAGCCATTTTTGAGAAAATTAAAATTTTAGAAAAATGTTCCATCTAAAGGGTAATCTGGTGTGGGGGGATTTTCGTGAAAACCTTCGTGTTGCATGTCTGGAAGATACTGAACCTAAATACCAAGTTTGGTGTTCATCCGACTGTTCGTTTCTGAGTTATGCTGTTCACAGACACACAGACACACACACCGACATGTTTCCAAAAACGCTTTTATTGGATTCAGATGGTCTCTAAACATGTATTTCCTGTGAAATCTCGGTATCCAATTTTTAGGTGGAATACAATACTTCCCCTACTTACTATACGTAGTAGAGAAAGTAAATAATATAAAAATCTGAATCGACATATTTTTACTTTTTTATCACGTACATAGAGAGGGTATTGCATCTTGTTAAAAAATCACCGAAAATGAATTCCTGAGTTCTCCCGTGTGTGTAGTACGTGACTGGAAAAGTATAATTCAAAATTAAAATCCTGATAAAAACCAACGTTTGTATTTAAGTTATCTGACAAAGATGCGACACGAAGATTTTCAAGAAAATAACCCAACAACAAACTACTGTTTACATGGAACATTTTACGAAAGTTTTGCTTTTTGAAGGATGGTTCTAACGATTTTGATTAATATACTATATATTAAAGTTATTTACAGCACAACATATAAAACGCAATTCTTGATTTTTCCGGGAATAAACTGTGAAATCCTCTTCAATCGGAAGGACTTTTATATAATCTTCTATAACTGGTAAACCTTATGCAATAGAGGAAACCGTACTACATACATATATAGATCCCTTTGAAACACACAATGTATTTCAAATGACTTTTTGTTTCTCTACTACGTATACTAAGTAGGGGAGGTATTGTTTTTCAACCAAAAATTTGATACCGAGATTTAACCAGAAATATATGTTTTGAGACCCCCTGAATCCAAAAAAAGCATTTTTGGAAACGTGTCGATCTGTGTGTCTGTGTGTGTGTCCGTTAACAGCATAACCCAGAAACCAACAATCGAATAAACACCAAACTTGGTATTTAGGTTCAGTATCTTTCATAGATGCGACACGAAGGCTTTCACAATAATCCCCCACCCTAGATTACTCTTTACATGGAACATTTTTCTAAAATTTTAATTTTCTCAAAAATGGCTCCAACGATTTTGATTAAAATATCATATGTATAAGATATCTTCATGACAAATAAAATCTATATCTTGAATTTTCTGGAAATGGCTTGAAAAGTATTCTTCATTGTGAACGACTTTTGCATAACTGGTAAACCATAAGAGATAGATAAATTTTACCACACAAAAAATGTAGATCGCATTAAAATACACAATTTATGTCATATACTTTTTTGTTGAGTGAACCATTTTCGAGATATTGCTTGTTATTTCCTTAAATATTTTAATACTTATTTTCTCAAATGGGAATTCGTTATTCATTTTTGTCTTGGATATGCAAAGAGTATTAATCTGTGGCAAAGGGATTGGTGCTGCACATAGCAACCAGCTATTAAGAGATATGTATGTGTTTAAACGCTACTGTATTTCTATATTGTCCTTATAAATATATATTCCCCTTACATCTACAAGAAAATTAACAATAAGATAGAGTCTGCAAATGTTTATCTCGATTAAAATGAAGTAGATGGAGAATAAGCATTTGTAAAATTAGTTTGTACAAGGGTAGAGAAAGTCATGTGAGTGTAACACATCAGATTGTTTTAACAACAGCCGTTTCCAAGATATTCAAAGCAATAATATTTGGCACAGTATTTGTTTAGACAGTAAATAAAACTGGTTTTCTAAACTTCTCCTACCTATATTTTACCTAGCTTATTCTGTTTAACTAAATTTAAGAGCAGCAATCAATTATTTTGGGTAATTTCCTCTTATTTAATCTTTTTCTTTCCTAACAAAATATTACGTCTAATTTCTGTTTTACAAAGAGCCACTTTAAAGTAGGCTATGCATCGATTATTAGTTGTTAGAAATACGATTATATACCTGTATCTACTGATACTTTGACCAGTTGCCACTGTAAATACATAGGATGTGCTTAGAGGACTTTGGTGTTCCATCACCTGAAATAACTGGAACGTGAGCAGATAATTCAGAAATAATGATAATGATACTATACCTTAGTTTTATGAAAAGTCGAAGAGCAGAAATCATCTAGTAGTTAAGGCGTGACCTTTGTTTTACACACTGTGAGACTTTGATGTTAATGTATGATTTTTGTTTTGAAGTAATAATACGGGGTTATTACAAAAGAAAGAGACACGTTCATTGTGTTATAAATCCATAACAATTAATGATATAATGAATCTGTTTGCTGTCTTATAGCGGAATTATTAAGTTTAGTTTGTGAACTCAAAAATGTTCAATGTATGATCCCTGCGTCACACATGAAGACGATAATCAAGTTCATCCCAAACGCGATGTAACATATCTGCATCGACGCTTGCCACGGTTCTTAAATCGCGTGGAAGTGGAGGAACGAAAACTCTGTCTTTGAGAAATCCCCAAAGGAAAACGTCACACGCCTTGAGATCGGGATTCTTCGGTGACCAACGTAGCAAAGCGTTATTTTCATCTGCAGCACGGCCAATCCAACGCTGTGGTAGAATTTCATCAAAGTAAAGTCCAATATTCGAGTGTGTCGCAGTAACTGTTCATGTTATCTTATTTGCTGAGCATCTGTTATTGTTTTACTATTTTGAATTTTGGGTTCTTTGTCCTCCGGCTAGCTATTATTACTCAGTCGAGCAAATATCTCTTGAGCAGGGCGTGTAAACGGAAAGGAGTTGTTACTAAAAGATAACAATGATAAAAGAATTGGTTTTTACACTTTTATTGCCGTCACACTTAATTAATTTCACATATTTAATCTTGATACACGCCTGACTGAAACTGTTATATTTTCCAATGTAACTATAATCACTTATTTGCCGCGCATTATTAATTCGCGTATTTCACGTTTTGTAACTAACTTTACGACGCGAGAGATTCTGTAGAATTGGGTAATGTGTACATTATGAATGCTTCCTTAGAACTACCTGACGTGTAACTCGCGAGAGAGATTTCTTAGAACTGCGCGAGTTTACCTTGTGAATGATTCTGTAGAACTGCGCGATACTTGACTCTGGCTCAAGAATTTATACTCCCTCACCCCGATATGCCTAAACATTATAATATAGCTACTATTGGTTAACAAATCGCGCTAACATTAGCGTCTGTTTCGTCAGCCAATCATAATTACTAAAACATATGCTCTAGGAAAGATATTCCCTGTATTTCTAAAGAAAGGCACGCTACCCTGACGTCATTTGTTTGTCTCTTCTAATTGATAAATAACTCACCCCCTCGCTTCATTGTTACCCACTCCTATTGTCAGTGTAAACTTATTTCCTAACAATGCTTATAGCTAACAAACATCTAAAATCATTGTCATACAAAAATGATAATTTACACTACAATCACTCTGGCATTCACAGTGTTGTGATATAAAATACTGCCTCAAGTGCCAGTGATGTGTTACATTCCAAGACTTTCTCTACCTTCTATTGTTTATTAGTGTGTACACAAACTATTCTTACGAAAGTTGGAAGACAAAAGTTTCCATTTCCTCATTCAGTTGGGGATCAACAGAAACTGTAACATATCGAGATATGTAGGTCCTGTTACTATTTTCTCTGCAAAAATAAGGGGTCATACCCCTTGGTGTGGGATACCGCACGAAACACATTATCCATCACAGCCCTTGGTTTTTCAGTTCCCCATATTCGAACATTTCGTTTATTCACTTTTCCACTCAAGTGGAAAGTTGACTCATCACTGAAAACCATTCGTTCACTGAGGCCATCGTCTTCTTCATTACGTTGCAACATTTCTATGCAGAAGCCTTGATGTTTGATTTTGTCTTCATGTAGCTGCTGTATAAACTGCAACCTGTAAGGAGTCAGTTTTAGTCACTTTCGCAAAATTTTCCATACAGAATTTGTAACTCCAAGTTTGCTCTTGTCGATTTCTGTAGAATTCTTACGAAAACACCATGAACACGTTTAACATCCTCTTCTGATACGCGTGTGTCTTCCCCGGCTCTTTCCTTTGCACACACAGCCTGTTGTTTCAAAGTTTTTGTGCCAATCATAGATCAATTGTCCAGTCGATGGTTTCCGGAAACGTGTTCTGAAATGTCTTTGGACAAAAGTTGCAGAATTTGTTTTAGCAAGTTCTAGCACACAATACGCTTTTACCACAGGATTTGCCATTTTTGCATCATCAACAGCAATGACTAATAGTATTACCAGCTACAAAACTACCAATGCAAACTTCCAGAGTTTTCCAACTTAACGCCGCAAAATTTATGTTGTCTACTTCTTTTGTAATAACCCTGTACATAAAATTTAGTTTTGAAAGTCAGTAATCTGTAAAGGAATTCGAAAGGAAAATTAGTGTTTAAGCAAAACAAACTTTGGATTAAATTTTTAAACTAAAATCTTAGTAAATAGTATTTCAGTAATGTATTCCCTTAGAAAGCAATGCAGGTGCGAGATTTTGAAATCACAAAATAACCCAGAAACTTATTTTATTAAGTATACCACAGTGTTTTAATTATACCGCTACGCCACTTTTAGAGAAGAAAACATTCATAGGAGTATATTAAGTAGTTGAATATGCAGGATAAAACCCACTAAGTAAAAATTCACAAAATGTGTGAACTGTATAAGACTCTAGGCATCTATAGCTATACATACAGAGTGAAAAGGGTAAAGATGTCCGATAACATTTAATGCCCCGCAGAGATGAAAATCTTAGGGGTTTAAATCAAGGGAACTAGGAGGTCTTAAAAGGGAAAGTTTACAAAACAAATTCACACACTTCAAAATAACTAGAAATAACATTCATCAAGAAATTGCTACTGTTTCTCAGAGGGAACTGCAGAGTGTAATGGGTAACTTCCTAAACAGGTGCCGAAAATGCTCCAACAACGAAGGGAGTTATTATACAACTTACGAGACAAGCCCTACTATATTGTAATGCAGCGGTCATGGACCAACGTTATCGAGATGTCGGCACCGAGCGGTCAGAGTAAACGTGATAACGGCCGCTCGCCAGTGTAAACACCGGGTGCCACATCGGGAATAACTAGAAGCTTCTGGAAGCTTTATCTCCCCACTTCTCTAGAGAGTGTGTCGAAATTGTTCTAGAACGTTCGAGAAGCTCGGAAGGATTCCACCGACTATATAAGCGAGCGCTCTCGCGGTAATGGAGTCAGTACGAGGTGAGGAGAGTTGTTGAGTCGGTAAGCGAGCGAGTTGGCGATAGCGTCGTGATGCTACATCAAGAGCGATTCTCCGAGCAAGTTGGTGACGACTGTGCTACTGCGGAGCGATGGATTGTGGAAGTATTGTGTTCGACATCCGAATGAAGTGAAGTGGTGGAGAATTGGACTAGTTCACCCTAGTGAAGTGAACTCCCGGTGAAGGTGAACTACATAAAAAACGAAACAGTGGCAGCGAGACCACAGAGAAGTGGCAGTTAAAAGAAAAACTGGACAGCCACAATATTTACTGCTGACTTCCTGTCATCCGCACGGCTGACAGCACGGCTGGCCGCTCGCCGTGAAACCGGTCCCGCCAAGGATTGCTCATCCGATATAAAATCAAGTCGAATCGGACAGGTATTTACCAGCACACAGATACAATAACAAACGCTTCAATTTAGACTACACTTGAATGCACTATTGGAGTAGATACCACCTAGTCTCCTTGCTAATACCTAAACAAACATTCCTTTGGCAGGATGAAAAAAATGTCATGCAGTAAAATGGCTAAGGACGTTTAAGATGGTTATACATAAGTGTACTAAACATTTTCAGAGAGAACTTCAGATTCATTGGGCCTCGTTAAACATTCTTAATTTAAGAGAAATTCTCCATTAAATGTTTCCAGTAATGCAGTCCTGTAAACCTAAGGAACAAAATAAGCACTTGATTGTGTAAGGAAAGCAGGAGTGAGCTGGAGGTAGACGTAAGGAAAGACTATAAGAATGAGACTTAATAAAACTACTAAAAAAACCATCTCGGAGAAAAGAAGGCGTTCAGAAAGCCAGTCGTTCTAAGAAATTCTCAAGGGTGAAAGGAGGTACGGGAATGTTGACAGTTTTATCAATATTTAATAAAAACGTCCAAGCCTTAATAACGTGAAGACAGGAGAGTTCATTCAATTATTTATTCATTCATGCATACAGTTAGGTTTCAAAGAGGATGGAGGAATAACTGATCCTATTAATCAGCTTGCCACTCTTCGTTATCCTGTGACTAATAATTCCTCTCTTAGTCAACCATTTCTGTTCTTGAGCAGTGATATCTTTTATTGAACATGCAATACCTTTGTTAGCACATAGACTGTCAGTTTTTGTATCTTCCTTCAATTTCTTTTGACTAATGAATGAAGTAACTGATTAGTTCATTAACAATGAATAATACCTTCTTATATTAAACAGCTGGTCCTTGTAGTCGAGGTCGCTGCAGCGTATAACTTCGGCGCTGCGCTAAGCTGAGGGTTGCGATTTCGAGTCCCGCATGAGCATGGGTGTCTGTATTCATATGTCTGTGTGTTGTGTATATGTAACAGTAATTGCGGTATAACTCCGTAAAATAAATCAGAGAAAACACAGTAATAATAAACCAGGGAAAAACAGCAAGCATGTATATAAAAAAAAGCTTATTCAAAAAAGGGGGGACTCTAAATACCTTATTTTGCAATGTGCTACTAAATTTATGACCCTTACTTCGAAAGTACTTAAAACAGACTGAAATGTTTAAAGTATGTAGAAACATGCTTTCTAAGTTCACTGTTCTACATGCATCAAATAAGTTTGATTATCAAGTAAGATTTTCTCAATTATATCTTCATTTGTTTAAAAATCTATGGGCATTTATGTTTTAAAAAACAACAAATTAGATTCATAATAGCACTTAAAGATTGTTTTACATTCAGTTATCCTCAACAGTTTCTGAGAAAACAGGTCTTTTACACCAGAAAATGTCATTACACAAGATCTGCTCAAAGCAAAAACGAGATAAAAATGTTGCATATATTTACAAAGAAAGCAGTTACGTGGTTTAAGTACACAGAAGCTGCCATACTTAACAGTAGAACCAATTTGTAGAGAAAAGTGTTCCCTAAAATATATGATACACAGGGTGGACTATTTAACTTGAAACTGTACAATATCTCTAAAACTAAGCGTTGTAGAAAGAAATGTCTTGAACAAAAGTTGCTTGATATTATGAGGAAAAGTAAATGCCATTAGTCGTGTTTTATTTGGAGGACATTGTAATTGTTATTTTAGGGTTATTTTAAATTGCTCCTAATTGTAGATTACGATTTAAACCAACTAAATTGACCCTGAAATGACCATAATACAGTACTAACTTAAATGGTCTGCAGTTTTCACAGCATTGTCGGTAGTCAGGGCTCGTACATTTAGCCCATAAATAGATTTTAATAATACTGAGAAAGTATTTTTTGAGAAAACATACAATTGTTTAAATAGAACAATACCTACTTACATCAACAGAATAAAGGTAGGGTGAATTAGAATGTCAGTGGCGTTTGTTGCACGATTCTAGTGCACGTGGTATACGAGAAATCTTATTTTGAAACGTTTACGCACCGACACTTGTACAACATGTGGTAGCACAAACTAAAGTAAAACAAAATGGAATTACAATATTTCTGTGGATTCTTACCACTAAAGAGAACATAGCCCTTCAAAGGTTGTGTTCAAAATGATCATCCGCAGCTTCAATACACGCTTCCAGTCTGCTATGGAAAGACTGCTGCACACGTTCTGGTATTTCAGCGGAAATTTTAGAGCAGGTAGTAGTAATACGTCGTTTCATATCGTCTGGAGTAGTTGGTACATCCTTGTAGACAGTGTCTTTCAGCTTTCCCCACAGAAAATCCTAAAGGGGTCAGATCCGCTGAACGGTTCGGCAGTGGTACAGGTCCTCTTCGTCCAATCCAACGATTTGGAAACAATCCGTTAAGACAAGCTGTAGTACTTCGTGCACTATGGGTTGTACAGCCATCATGTTGGTACCACAGGTTCCTCCTAGTCTGCAAAGGAATGTCTTCTAACATCTGTGGCAGATGGTCTGTCAGGAGGCTGCGTTACTTGTGCGAGTTCATTGTTCCTTCTATGAACAAAAGGGCCTATGAGCTGATGGTTCACTATCACACACCACACGCTTAAACACCATGGACGCTGACGTTCCACCTGACGAAACCAACGGCGATTGTCAAAAGACCAATAGTGCATGCTTCTGCGGTTTACCGGCCATGATTACTAAATATTGTCTCATTACTAAACAAGATACACGATGAATCATGTCTTAATCCTATGTCCACAAGTTAATACGATTATCAAAATCGTTTCCATGCAGCTCTTTTTAGAGAGAGATGTGATAGGGATGGAACCTATGTCGATGGAGAATGTGCAGTACACTTGCCTGTCTTATGCCACTTCCACCTTTGATTGTGTGGGAACTAATTTGCGGATCTACTGCAACGGCAGCCAAAACATTAATTTCAACTTCTTCTCCAGTCACTTGTTTGTTTCTGTTACATTTTCTAGGTGTTACGTTTGCGTAATTGGTTGAAGAGGTTGATAAATAATTGCCGAGATGGTTGACGTCTATTGAGATATGTTTCCACATACACCGTACAGAAACGAACTGCATTCTCCCTGCACTCTCCATACACCATGACCATGTCGGCATTTTCTGCATTGGCAAACCCCATTTTCCACTCACGACTTACTACTTGAACTGTCACAAACTAACTGACCAGAAAGTTGCAATGCAATCAATGAACAGAAAACACAATGTAAACGATCGTATTAACCTCGTACCTAGCAACTAAGCAGGTTGAATTCGATAAACAATTGTCGGAGTGGAAACCTTTCAAAATACGATTTCTCGTAAACAACTTACTCTAGAATCCTGCAACAAGGACCATTGACATTATAATTTACCTTAACTTTATTCTGTTTATGTAACTAGGCATTGTTCCATTTAAAAAATTGTATGTTTGCTCAAAAAATACAATTTCTCAGTATTATTCAAATCTGTTTATAGGCTAAGTGTACGAGCCCCTGACTGCCAATCAATGCTGTGAAAACTGCACATCAATAGCACTTACCATTTCCGAAACATTTGCGGTGCAAGTTTTAGGTGATCCACCCTTTATATAATATCAAATTAAAGATGAAATTACAATTTATAACACTGTATAAAAAACTAAATTAATCCTGTTTGCAATTTAGTATCCCTTTAATTTACAGGCTGATCCGTTTGAGAAGTCAGAAATGTAAAACGTTATATAAGATGATAATGCACACATCTCTGAGCATGCTGTAATATATGGAAGTTAAAAATAAGTGACTTTTCAAACTTCACCCTTGTGGCAAGGCAGCACTATCATGCATAGTAGACAAAATGGTGGTCATGCCACAACAGCGCGCTCAGTGTGCTATTGTAGGCGAACTTTTCAAACGTAACACGTGCTCAGCAAGCTTTTAGACGTCCTTATGCCCTATCGGAGGATTGACAGATATTTACATACCATATTTAGCAAAGTAAGCTTTGATGCAATGTAATTGCGAAGCTCGTCTCACGTTTGCTAGCATGATGTGTGATAGGCAGGGAGCGGACGATCAGTAGTTAAATCGATGGATGTTAATAGACAAAGCCACATTTCATGTAAGTGGCCGAGTCAACAAGCATAACTGCATTGTTTGGAGAACTGAAAACCCACACGTCTTATAGGACACATTTTACATACGATACGACACACTTAACACGTTGTTGTGGCGGGCGAACCATTTTATCTCCTATGCACGATAGTGCTGCCATGCCACGTGCGTGATGTCTGAAACATCACTCTTTGTTAACTTCCATCCTTTCCGCTTATATTGCAGCAAACTTCTCAGAGATGCGTGCATTAACTTCTTATATATAACGGATCATCCTGTATATTTAAAAATCAACATGTTCTGCTCTACTTAGTGCTGTATAATAAAAGATTATACAATACTTCGAAACCCCTAGCTGTTTATGTTTTGTATCCTGTACAATTTGTAATTAGATATCTATGTTCGCCGATTTAGATTATATATACCTTACCAGAAATGTTTGTAGCCGTCTATCTCCAATTTACTCTATTCTTGCTCGCTTCTATTAATCACACTTAAATCTGTTGTTATGAACAAAGCCATGAGTGTACTTTTTTATTTTGAAGAACAGTTATTCCTTCTTTAAAACCCTTACTCAAACTTTGAGGCAAGCTTATTACGAAAACTATACGTGAAATTTAAAGCATAAGTTAACAGAAGTAGATTAAAATGATGGTATTTTAAAGATAGTTAATAATAATGCTTAATGTTGGTATTAGAGCTGTTGCTTCTTACCAGAAATCTGATGTGTTACATTCATATGACTTTCTCCATCAATTATAATTCATTCTTATTCATTTCACGAACCATTCTTACATGGTGTATTACTTTCTCTACCCCATATAGAAAGTAGGGGAGGTATTGCATTTCATCCAAAAGTTCTCTACTGAGATTTCACCGAAAATACATGATTTGAGGCCCCCGTAATGCAAAAGAGCACTTTTAGAAAAAGGTCCCTATATGTGTGTGTTTGAACAGCATAATTAATAAACAAAAGTCGAATAAATACCGAACTCGGTATTTAGCTTCAGTGCTTTACAGAGATGCGATACAAAGATTTTCAAGAAAATCACCTCACCCAGACTGCACTTTACATGGAACATTTTTAAAAATTTCTTATTTTCTAATAAATGGCTCCAACGATTTTGATTAAAACACCATATATCGTATTAAAGATATTTACACGACAAATATAGTGTATATCTTGAACTTTCTGGGAATAGCCTATCAAGTCCACTTCATTTGGAAGAAATTTTGTATTATTATCCTGCATAACTGGTAAATGTTAAGCGATAGACGAATACTTACTGTTTATATTTTTAAAATATACAATTTATTTTGAATAAGTTTTTTTTGGCATAAGCCATTTCTGAGATATTCGAAATTAAAAATTCGAATTGTTCATTTCTGGGTCATTCTCTTAACATACAATTGTTTCTCACAATTGCATAGAAATCTTAAAGTATTTTAAGGCCAGCATATAGTGTCCAGTTATTAAACATTTGACTATATATAACAAAATGTGTAATGTGTAATGTAGCTATTTCTGCAGAGATTTATTTGGATTAAAATGTAGTAGACAGAAAAATAAACTTTAGTAATAATAGCTTGTATATCCACTAATAAATGATAGAGCGTAGAGAAAGTAATGTGAATTTTTCATATGTACTTCATATTAAAGTAGATAAGCATTTGCAGAAATGGTTACATTACTCGTTTCATTGTAGGTTCATTTTAAAGAGGTGGATTGCTATATGTTGCCTTTGAAATTTCACCCTTTGCACAGCATCAGGAGAAATAAACAGATGATTTAGCTACTCAAAGCATAAGCATTTAAAACCTCTAACTTATAACCACGAATATCTCGGAAAAGGACAATACTATAAAAGTGCATTTTACCTAAATCAAACGCCTTAATGAGATCTATATTTTTTATGCAATAAGCTTTCGTCCGTCTTTTTGATATAAGTTGTTCTAAAATGTTATTGTACCCTGAAAATCCTGAACTAAAATATAAACATGGTAGTTATCTTAAATTTGGTGAGTTATGCTATCGACACATATACACATAAACACAAATATACATAATTAATAGCGCAAACGGAAACGGTTGAAAGCATACGATAATACCTAGAAGCATAAAAGCTTCAGTAAACTTGGGTCCACAAACAAGCCGTGCGAGATATATTATTGTGAGTGTGTGGTTATAAGCTGCCACTGACATGTATTTCTTGAGGATTTTCCCCTTAAGCAACTTTGGAGTATGCAGCACATGCACGATGCAGCACTGGCACATTTTGCTGCTACTATAACAAGACATCCAATGTGGAAATATGGTCCAAGATGGATAGGTCGAGGAGGCCCTGTACCTTGGCCTTCACATTCACCTGATAGTAGTCCTTTGGATTTTTCTGAATGGGGTCATCTCAGAAGTGTAGTGTAGAGAACTTCTATTGATCCGTAGTAGTACTGGTGGAGAGAATTGTATGTGCTTGTCAAGAATTTCGAGATGATCCGGGGGTGTTTGAAAGATTTCGAAACTCACTGCAGATACGAGTGCAGTATTGCATCCTTTAACACGGAAGAGTGTACAGTATTAATAACATGTAACATACTAAAGTAGAATTGTATTCCTTTTTAAGTTAAGCTACGAGTGAATTTTGGGGCAAATTAGAATGGAAGTTATTAAACGAAAAGTTTCTCCTCAAAATCATTTGTTCTAATTAGGACGATGTTGTTTAATTGCGTCAGTGGCGGCTTGTAATCACACATATGCAATTATCTTGCGAACCCGTGTTTACTGGAACGTTTTGCCTCTACTGTCGTGTAATTTCAACCATTTAGGTTTGCTCTATTAATTATGACACATCCCGTATACATACCTTAAATCTTTTTCTTTATATTTATGTAGGTAATATTAAAACAGTATTTTCGGCGAAACATCGGTATATCTAATTTTTAGCGAAATTCCAACAATTCCTCTACCCACTATAGAAAAGTAAGAAAGTAAGAGGTAAGAGGAATTAATGTATTTAGGTGGATGTTTCCAAGGTTTGATATTTTATGTGGTTTTGGAGTTTACGCAGATTGATGATTTAAATGAAAAGTTGGCTATTTGCTTAATGTCCTTCATCGAAAAGTAGAAGAATTCACAGAAGAAAAAGAAATATGTAATACTTCCCCTTCATCCTGCGTATAATAAGTAGGAGAATTTGATACCAGATCTCACCGGAAATACATATTTTGAGGCCCCTGAATCCAAGAATAAGCATTTTTAGAAAACGGTCCGTGTGTGTGTCTGTGGGTCTTTGAACAGCATAAATCATAAACGAATATTCGGATAAATACCAAACTTGTTATTTAGGTTTAGCATCTTTAAGGATGTGACACGACGATTTTCAAGAAAATCCCCAACCACAGACTACGTTTACATGGATAATATTTCCAAAATTTTGATTTTCTTAAAAATAGCTCTAATGATATTGATTAAAATATAATATATTTAAAATATTTTCGTGACATATGAAATGTATATCATGAATTTTATAGGAATGACCCCAAAAGTCCTCTTCATTCTGAATGGCTTTTGTACACCAGGTAAACCGTAAGAGGTAAACAAATATTACTCAACAAAATTATTAAAACACGCAATTTAAGTCATATTCTTTGTTTTGTTTTCCAAGATATTCCTTGTTATTTGTTCGAATTTTCCAATACTTATACTTTTTCTCAAATGGGAATGCGTTATTGGTTTTTTCCCCTGGACGAGCAAAGAACGGAATGCTCCACATAGCAACCAGCTCTTAAAACATTTGACTATCACTTAAAGCCTACCACATTCCCCTTGCACCTGGAAATGTTAGCTCGATTAATATGAAGCCGATGGAGATAAGAGTTTGTAAAAATAATTTATACAAGAGTAGAGAAAGTCATGTGAGTGTAACACATCAGATTTTTTATACCAGGCGTGATCGATTAGTAGACGGATTTTTTATCTGTGCGGACATCCCGTTGACGTCGATAGAACTGTCGGTTCTGCTGAATAGCCTTTCTTGTCACAGCTGTGAAGTCTGTGATGTCAATATAACGACGTTGCTATTTTCTTCTACATCATGAACCTCGAAAGTTTTGTGCCCATCTATCACCACGTTGACAAGATCACAAAATACTTGCAGTTTCAGTCTCCTTGTCACATCACTTGCAATGGTTACTTTGCATTATAGGTATAGGATACACAACGGAGGGATCACCTTGCACACAGTGACCTACATACACTATGTGATCAAAACACACAAACATACGTTTTTCAACTTAGGTGCATTGTGCTGCCACCTACTGCCGCGACCTCAGTAGTCATTAGACATCATGAAACAGCAGAATGAAACTCTCCGTGGAACTCACGGACGTGGTCAGGTGATTGGGTGTCACTTGTGTCAGAAGTCTGTTCGCGAGATTTCCACACCGCTAAACATCCCTAGGTCCACTGTTTCTGATGTGATAGTGAAGTGGAAACGTGAAGGGAGATGTACAGCACAAAAGCGTAAAGGCCTACCTCGTCTGTTGACTGACAGAGACCGCCGACATTTGAAGAGGGTCGTAAAGAGTAATAGGCAGACATCTATCACACAAGAATTCCAAACTGCATCAGGATCCACTCCAAGTACTATGACAGGCGTGAGGTGAGAAACCTTGGATTCCATGGTCCAGCGGCTGCTCATAAGCTACACATCACGCAGGAAAAAGCCAAACGACGCCTCGCTTGGTGTAAGGAGCGTCAAAATTAGACGATTGAACAGTGGCAAAACGTTGTGGAGTGACGAATCACAGAACACAATGTGGCGATCCGATGGCAGGGTATGGGTATGGCGAATACCCGGTGAAAGTCATCTGCCAACAGTATATGTAGTGCCAACAGTGAAATACGGAGATCTCGTGTTTTTTCTGGAGGAGTCTTGCACCCCTTGTTGCTTTGCAGGACACGATCACAGCGCAGACCTACATTGATATTTTAAGCACCTTCTTGCTTCCCACTGTTAAAGAGCAATTCGGGGATGGCGATTGCATCTTACAACACGATCGAGCACCTGTTCATACTGCACGGGCTGTGGCGGAGTGGTTACACGACAATAACATCCCCGTAATGGACTGGCCTGCTCAGAGTCCTGACTTGAATCCTATAGAACACCTTTGGGATGTTTTAGAACGCCGACTTCGTGCCAGGTCTCACAGACCTACATCGATACCTCCCCTCAGTTCCGTACTCCGTGAAGAATGGGCTGCCATTCCCCAAGAAACCTTCCAGCACCTGATTGAAAGTATGCCTGCGAGAGTGAACGCTGTCATCAAGGCTATGGTTGGGCCAACACCGTATTGACTTCCAGCATTACCGATGGAGGGCGCCACGAACTTGTACGTCATTTTTCAGCCAGGTGTCCGTATACATTTTATCACGTATTGAGACCAATATCTCCAGGAGGAAGAGATAGGAGGCTACAGGCCACAGAGACGAGTGGAAGACTCTTACAGTTTCAAGACCCGTCCTACTACTGGAGCTGCTCAGAGATGGGAATGAATATCGTCGATTAAGCAACCCAATTAGCGTCCAGAGGAGTACTCTTTCCTTTGAGCATGATTGGCGCCATCAGTCTGGCACCGCCATACGTCACGAAACCTAGAAGCTTACCTGTAAGAGAGAAAGAAACGGAATGTAAGGGAAATGACGGAAAGGCAAGAAACCACCACCGTATTCGTCTACTTATTAGGGAAAACCACGAAAAACCGATGGTCATAGTGGGCTATTGTTGAGAATCGAACCTAGGACCTCCAGAATGCGAGCCTCGCAGATTGTGTTCAGTTTCTGTACATTAGAAATGCTTGATTCTACAATAGTGTCCAGAATACAGGAAACAATTAAATTTGGATGGCTTACTAGACAAATGAGCTGTTGGGACAAATCATCAACCGATTTTATTTGCTAGATTCACCTTAAATTATAGCACCGGTTTAGTTTCCGTTACAATACCACGTGGTACACTGTGAACGAGTGGTTATACCGCTTGACTCCTGTCAAGGCGGCACGGATTCCATCCCAGAATCCCGCAGGTGGGATTTTTGGTTGACAAAGAGGCGTCTGGGTGGGTTTTCTCCGGGTTCTCCGGTTTTCCCCGTCATTCATTCCATCAGTTGCTGCATCATCACTTTTCCTTTCATCCATTTCGCCTTCATTTCATGTAATCTTCTTCCCTGTCTCATTCCTGGCTACGGGACTTTTTTTTTTAGTTTTCTTATTTATGGACGTTTTTTATCTGCTGCGTCTCTTGGCGTTCCATTCTATATTGTGCGTGAAAGACCGGTAATTTTGCTCAGAGGCCCCTTTTATCAGGCTTAAGGTTCTTTTACGTGCCGTAAATCTACGACACGAGACCACCAGGTTTACTTCCCTTTCTTAAGGAAGCCATGCTAAGAAATTTTACACCCTAAAGAAATCCATCGCCCTCCGCTGGGATTGAACCGTGACCTCGGGAACTAGAGGCTATCATGGAAGCCGATTTTCCGTTTCGGGTTCTCCATTCTCTGATTCAATGTTTTTCTGCAGGTGACTGAACCTGGGCACGATTGTAAGTACTAGGGGACGTAAGCCATAAACGTAGGGTTGGTAAAATACCCGACCTTCTGTAAAATTTATCTGTTTATTAAGGAGAAACAAATTATGGGTTTGTGTTGTCTCTACCGCTATCTGGAGATATGTGGCACAAGTACTGTACAACACCATCAAATTTCACCGGAAATCACGTTTTGAGGTTTTCTGAATCCCAAAAGAGCATTTTTAGAAACAAGTACAAATATGTGGGTGTATATGTTAAAAGGCACTTTCAAAAACGAAAAAGTTAAAAAGCACATCATCGTTATCTTTTAAGAGTGCAAAGCGAATATTTTCAAAACATTCCCCTACCAAACAAGCTTTTGCATGGAAAATGCATCATTATTAAGAAAAGGAATTTGAGGAGAATCCTTTTCTTTTGAGTGTCGGAACACAAGGCTCAACATAATATACGTTTACTGTAGAACCTAATGTGTTTTATATTTGAGCTTTTTGCCCCTTTTCTGTGTATTTTTAAATTATTGGGCGTTTTAAAGTTTTTTTTAGGTCTTACTGACAGTTTTTGTAACATAAACGTCTTTCGATTACTGTTTTACTGCTCTTTCTCAACTCGAACAAACAACAATGATTTATACAGAGTAACATAACTATCTAAAGTATATGACAGAAAGAAGCATTTTAATCATACATTTTTCATACCACCAGCATTTTTATTTAAGTAAAAATGTTTAACTCTGTTTAAAAGAATAGAGTTTGGGTGTATATTATAAGTTAAGTGCACCAATCTCTCAGTGTAATATGCATAATATGTTGTTATATACCGGGGAGTGGCCAAAAGGTTTTGCAGATAAAATTAAATTTAGTTACCCCTGCATAAACATTGGGGTGCGTAACTGCAGAGGCATACGAAAGGACTAGGAACCTCGCTGCACAAATCTAAAGCAGGCGTGGAATATTCATAACATAATACACATAAATTCACATTTAACTCCAGTTTACTACAAAATTACTTGGTGCCGCTAGATCATTCACAAAAGGTTACAACCAAACATTGCAGGGAGATGCTCCACCACACGCACACCACGTCCACGTCCGCTTACACACCACTCACTCTGAAGATACACACTAGACTCGCGCTACCAACACCATTAGACTGACCCACGCTATCAGACAAAGAGGCTAGTCCCTCTACTTGCCTTCACCCCCCTGACTAGAAAGTGGAGAGGCAAACGTCGCGTCGGACGAGAATTCAAAGGTCCCACAATCGAAAGAATTAGTTCAACAATGTCATTCTACACAGCAATAATGTGTCCGACGCGACAATAAACACGCATAGGCTACAATATTAACAATGTACAGACGCTGCGTTAACAATACACAATTTAATTCCACCCTTCGTTAATTTCAAACCTATGCGTTAAGTAGGAAGATGCTTTTTAGGTTAGTTATATGCATGGTAGTCGCGGTGAAACGTATGTGTTTCTATTTGGTACAACGTGGATTTGAATCCTTGGCGTAATTAATTATTTAAATTTTAATTTGTTAAACATTTAGCAATGCCGTATATTTTCGATGCACAAGATATCTATTAACTATAAGACATTGATGTATAGAAATACAACGAAAATAAGTGCCCTACTAGTTAGAATTCTAAAGTACATCCCATACTGTTTCTATGGAATTGCAAATATACCTATTTCTGCAAAGGTTTATTTGGATTAAAATGTAATAGATAGAAAAATACGCTTTATTAAGAATAATTTCTATACCCACTAATAAAGGGTAGAGAAAGTTATGCGAATGTATCACATCAGATTTTTCATTTAGGAGTGTAATGTTTACTTATTTCTTATTTAGTTTTGAAAACGATAAGGAGAATAATTCAGGTTTTATGCTTGAGCATAAAATCAAATAAGACTTAGCAATCGGAAAAATATAGAACGCGTAATAATAATTTCATTTTCTTGCAAAAAAAAATAAAATTATGTTTGGGACTGATTACCGTACTACGGCATATAACCGCTCGGTTGTCAGCGCAAATTTATTGGCTGGTACTCAATTTTAAAGGCAACAATAGAACGCAGCTAAAAGCACACGTTCTGAGACACCACTGTGTTATACCTAAAGTGAAGCATTATATGAGTAAAGATGTAATTAAAACCAGTATTGTAAAAACTATTTATTAATCTGCATTACATTTTCACGTCATTTTTCCACTTGTTATGTCCTTTTTAGGACATTTGTGCGCTCTTTTACAGGTCTTTTCGGAAATTTACAGATATTATACTTCCGAGTCCCCCAATTTTGTGTTCTCAAAAACAGTTCAAATGATTTTTATGAGTAGTTCAATTACATTTCAACCAAACAGATTTATACCAAAGGAGCAACTAAATTTTTTGTCTCTATTGTGGAAGTTCTCTACTACAAATTAAACCCATTTAATTTTGCAGCTGCGTTCCTAATAGCTTTCCTGATATAATTTGCCTAATACATGCGAAAGCACGTTCAGTCCATCTATTTAGAGAGGAGTCGGCGCTTCCGTACTACATGCCATACGGGTTGCCTGCTAAAACGGCGATTACTCATATCGGTATTGCAGGTAGCCTGAGTTTACGGCGTTCCTGGCGAGAGTAGTCTGTGCTCCGTTAATGATTTTCATTGGATTTTGCTTTAGAAATAATACTTTTAAAGTGTTGCTTCTCCTTCCTTGTGTTTTTACGGTAACATTTCCAATACACATGGAAATACACAGCTTTTGAGCTATATATATATTCATCTATTTAAGGGTCTCCGTAGCTGACATTTGGCGAAAATATTTTTAGAATTAAAAAAATTTGCTTTTATGTCCAAAAACTACCTTGAACCTTTATCTTCAACTAAATACTATGGCTTTTGCTCTCAGAGCCTCATAAACTTCCGCGCGTCACCAATTAATTGCGCGAGATCACGCGGCTTAATGACCTGTATTTACTTCTAATGCCCCTTACACGGCTTTCATTTTTCTTATCCTTTTGAGCATTAAAAACGTTGCACACGATGTAGTTTGTAAACAATATGGTTAAAAATTTCAGCAGAAACTCAGAGAGAATTAAATTAAGTTTAATAAACTGCCATTTGCTATTCCTTCAAGATATGGCATAATTAATTTGAACACATAGGGTACTTACACAATTTTTTTTCTGGAGCAAGCATAAGATGGTAACAATTTTGTATGAAAGTTTTGTGTATTAGTATTTAACTAATATGATAGTACTTCATTTTGTCAAAAATACGATTTCTGCGTTGTGTGGAACACCTGATTAATTAGCATAACAAAATTAAAATATATTCTTTCAATAAATATTAAGGATATTTGCATGGAATTATATATCTAAATATTTATAATTTTATAAAAGCAACATGTGGCAAAAAACACGTAAATAAAAACTGTAAGATTTAGAAACTATAACTGTAGGTATCCTTAAGCTATACTGTAACCCTGGAATTTAAACTTCATTGATTCCATTACTATACTATCTCTTTTCTTTTCTTTCTTTCATTTGTATAACCGCTCTCACATCTATAGTCATATAGGGCCTTGTGAAACAACTGCTTGACTAAGATCTTCAACGTAATAAATTCTACTAATGAAACAAACATTCACTCCCACATATAGCGTTTGCGGGCAGCATGAAAAAGCTGTAATTAAACTACAATTTTCCTCTAACCGAGAATCGAAACCAACACCTCTGCTTTGAGAAGCTGACCACTCGATCACAGAGGTAATCCATTCCGTTTCTTATTGATAAACCGTAACATGATTTTTACTAGAAGAGTATTCTTTTTATAAGTATTATACTGCATGAAACCTTATTAACATAAAAATCTATTCTTTGGAACTAGTATTCGTCCTCTTGGATTAACAAAGGGTCACTAAGTATTAAGATAACGTTCTTATCTTAATGTTTTTCTTAATCGCAAGATGACCGAGCGAGGTGACCTCGCATTCAGGAGGTCCTGGGTTCGATCTCCGGCGACCACCAGCTATGATCCATGATTTTTCGTAGTTTCCCTGATCGGCAGCTGAATGATAAGGCGGTTTATCTTCTATCACGGCTTTCCTGTTCCCACATTTCCTAGAAATTTCCCATAATCTTCCTAGAAATCTATTTCAAGTTTGCAGGACCAGGGACGGTGTTCGGCAGGTTGCAACTGGACGGTGGCCATACTACGCTCTGTGGAGGTTTCTTTCCGTCGTCGTTCCAGGGACAGCTCAATTAGGACCCACCTCTGGGTGCTTTCGGGGAACCCCGGAGAATAGGGGCTTGTGGGTGTGCCCGACTGTATCGGATGAGTTTTATCTGGAACAATTAGGGACCCCGACCATGCTCACACACGTCGTTATCCGGATCTGGTCGCTCTTCGGGTCTGTACCCTCATCTCTATCTCCCAGGGTCACGGTAGAAGCACGAGGCGTCCCCAGGGCTCAGCTCCGTTTTTGGGGCCCCTCCGTCCTTCAGTACCTTTACCTTTTACCGCATGATGTGCTAACTTATATTCAGTCTATGGTAAGCACAATGAATAGGGATACAGACTTTATACATCCCTGGAGTTACCAGCAGGAAACAATTATTGATTTATGTATTCAGATTTGCATGTGAATAGCAGATATAAATTATTTAATTTGAATGTGCATATGAATGCTTTTATTACAATTGCAATTAATTTCTCTAAGTAAATTGCTGTAATTAATTACTTATTGTCATTATATGATGCATTGCTTTATTGCATTTATTTACCCGCATTTTCAGCCACAGTAAGGAAAGTACTGCACACAGTTTATTTAAATGTTATCTGTATCGATAAACCGTAAAACTCTCGACTTACTGTAAACCTTTACGTCACATGTCACTTACCATGATTTTTCTAAAAGCAAATGGGCGATGACCTAAACAAAAGTTTTAAGTAGAATCGTATACAACATTAAAAATGGGCGCAATATAACATTTTTTTATCTTCTATCTGACACAGCGACCAATCACAAAGAAGATACGAAACAAAGTAGCAACCCGGAAGACGACCCGATAGGAAAATACATAACATTAGACAGAAAAAGCCTTACGACAAGGGTATTCGAGGTCTTTAAGGCAAACAGGAGGTCCACGGATCAAACCCCGCCAGCACCTCCTCGCTGGCTGGGATTTTTTATAGGTCTGCCTCAGACCTCATAACTGAAAATTTCGTTTCATTGCATATATTATCAATATCCAGTGGTACCAATAGTAATTAGAAAGGGTGATAAACACTATTAATAAAAATCTGATGTGATACATCCACATGACTTTCTCTAGCTCTATATCGCTTATTAAAGAGTGTACAAACTAATCGTACTAAAGCTTATTTTTGTTCTACTACATTTTAATCCAAATGGACCTTTGCAGAAATAACTATTCATTCATTCATTATCTGTTTACCCTCCTCTTATGTAGGACTTATACCCCCCAGGACTTACATGCGGGTGCCTGGGGTCAGAGGCCCGTCGAGGAGCAGACACTCATAGATCAGAAAGAGCATCCAGGATGGGTGATCAGCCCGATGCCTGGTATGGGATGAAGGAAATAGGTGAAACGAAATGTTGGTGAAATGGATGAAAGAAAAGGTGATGATGGAGCAGTTGGTGGAATGAATGGCGGGGGAAACCGGAGAACCCGGAGAAAACCCACCCAGACGCCGCTTCGTCCACCAAAAATCCCACATGCAGGTCCCTGGGATTGAACCCAGGCCGCCTCGGGTTAATTTTGTTTTAGATACAAAGATAACAGCGATAGTTAAATGTTTAAGAATTGGAAGCTATATACTGGCCTTAAAATTCCATACTGTTTGCATGCAATCGCGAGAAACAACTGAATGTTGAAACGACTGTAATAATGGATATCTCAGAAACGATTTATGCCACAAAAAACTTATTTCATATAAATTGTGTGGTTTAAAGAGATCTACATTTTCTAATCAGTACGTTTTCGTCTATCGCTTAATGTTTACCCTTTATACAAGATATAACAAAATTCCTTCTGAATGAAGAGGACTTCACAGGCTATTCCCAGAAAATTCAACATATAATTTATATTTGTCAGTAAATATCTTTAATATGTGGTATTTCAATCAAAATTGTTACAGCCATTTTTTAGAAAATCAAAATTTTCGAAATATGTTTCATGTAAAGGGTAGTTAGGGATGGGTGATTTTCTTGGAAGATACTGAACTTAAATACCCAGTTTGATGTTTATCTGCCTTTTCATTTTTGACGTACACACAGACAAGACACACACACATATTTCAAAAAAATCTGATGTGTTAAACTCACATGACTTTCTATATTCTTCAAACTGTTTTTATAAACGCTTATTCTCCATCTACTTCATATTAATCGAGATAAAGATTTGCAGACTCTATCTTATTGCTAATTTTCTTGTAGGTGCAAGGGGAATATGCTAGGCTTTAAGCGATAGTCAAATCTTTTAAGCGTTGGTTGCTATGTGGAACATTCCATTCTCTTTGCATGTCCAGGGCATAAAAGACGAATAACGAATTACCATGAGAGGAGTATAAGTATTGGTAAATTTAAACAAATAACAAGGAATGTCTCGGAAATGATTCACTCAACAAAACAAACGTATATCACACAAACTGTGTGTTTTAAAAAGCTCTACATTTTTGTGTAGTAAAACTTTCTCTATCTCTTACGGTTTACCATTTATACAAAATTCATTCAGAATGAACAGAACTTTTGTGGACATTTCCAGAAAATTAATAATATACATTTCATTTACCATGAAAGTATTTTAAACATAATTATGATACTTTAATCAATATCGTTAGAGCATTTTTGAGACAATAACAATTTTCCAAAAATGTTCTATGTAAAGCGTAATTTGGGGTGGGGGGATTTTCTTGAAAATCTACGTGTCGCATCTTTGAATGATACTGAACCTAAATACTAAGTTTTGTATTTATCCGACTTTACATTTTCGAGTTATGCTGTTCAAAGTCACACCACAGGGCCTTTTTGAATTTTCTTTTTTTTTTAATTCTGGGGCCTCAAAACATGTATTTCCTGTGAAATCTCGATATCGAATTTTTGGGTGGAATTAAATACTTCCCCTACTTACTACACGTAAGAGAAGTACTAGAAGTAAAAGCTACATTAAAATGATTTTCTCTACTTGTCTTATACAAACTAATCTTACAAAAGCTTATTTTTCTATCTAGTTCGTATTAATCCAGATAAACTTTTATTTAACGTTTCCTTGCACGATACAGAACGTAAAGCATATCGCTATGAGATGGCTTTCAAATTCCATGCTCTTTACTTGAGCACAAAAAGAAAGAATAAGGAATGGCTTCCGTTTGGGAACAACATAGGTATTTGAAAATTCAAATCAACAACAAACAATAACTCTACAAAAAATATCATTTGACATAAATTATACGATTTAACAAGATCTGCATTTTTGTATAGTAAACTTTTCTAGCTCTTACCAATCATGCAAAACTCATTCAGAGTAAAGAGGACTTTAGGCTATTCCCAGAGAACTCAAGATAGGCTTAAAACATTGGGAATGAGAGAGCCAGGCTTTGTTTATGTAATAAAATCCGCATTAATTCGCAAAGTAAAGAGTTTTATTGAAAACAAAATGACGGTAGAGAAATTATTATTAATAATAAACTACGTGAGCATCACCATATTACGATAGAAGTAATATGGTGATAGTGGTTCAGAATTCAAAATGTATCGACGTTAAAAATAAAATGGTAATTTATGCCAATAAAAGTATAAAAGCAGAACCTTCCATTCACCGCGAGCTGAGATGAAGCAAGTTTGACTCAATCTCCGTGCTCCTTCGATAAATAATAACGAATATTCTATCACAAATTTCCTTTATTCTGGAAAGAGATGTATGTATTTTAAAACATTTCCTGTTCTGTTGGTTGCAAAAGCTACAGTGCACGCCATTTACTATTCCAGCGTAGCGTAAATGTCTCTAATTTTATTTCATGTTCAGTACGAGCATTAAATAAAACGAAGATAAACTGTGTTCTCAAAAGTAGATAGTGCGTCTGTTTTATGTTATTATTATTTAAATTTTTAGTAAATCCTATATTAAACGTCGAGGGATTTCATTCTCTGCATTATTACCGCATTATTATTGGTATTTATCCAACTTTTCCTTCTTGAGTGATGATGCTGTTCATAGACACACACACGCGGGCCTTTTTCCAAAAATAATATGTGTTACACTCACATGACTTTCTCTACTTTTGTACAGACTGTTTTAACAAACGCTTATTCTCCGTATCCTTCATGTTGATTTATAAACGTTTGCAGAAACTATCTTATTGCTAATTTTCTTGTAACTACAAGGGGAATATGGTTGGCTTTAAGCGATAGTCAAATCTTTTAAGAGCTGGTTGCTATGTGGAGCATTCCATTCTCTTTGCATGTCCAGGACATAAAAAACGAATAACGAATTCCCATTTAAGAAAAATTAAGTATTGGAAAATTCAAATAATAATAAGAAGGAATATCTCGGAAATGGTTCACTCTACAAAAAAAATTGGATGTGACATAAATTGTGTGTTTCAAAGAGATCTATACTGTTTGTGTATAAAATTTTGCATATCCCCTACAGTTTACGAGTTATGCAAAAGTTATTCAGAAGGAAGAGGACTTTTGGAGACATTCTGGAAAAACTCAAGATATACGTTTAATTTTTCATAAAAATATCTTAAATATATGACACTTTCATCAAAATCTTTAGTCATTTTTTAAAAAAATCGAAGTTTTCGAAAAATGTTTCATGTAAAATGTAGTCTGGAGTGGGCAAATTTTCTTGAAAATCTTCGTGTCCCATCTTTGAAAGATACTGAACCTAAATACCAGGTTTGGTATTTATCCGACTTTTCGTCTTTGAGTTATGTGTTCACAAGCACACAGGCACACACACACGGACGTTTTAAAATGCTTTTTGTTTTATTAAAGAGGCCTCAAAACACTTATTTTCAGTGAAATCCCGGTATAAAATTTTTAGGTGGAGTGTAACACTTCCCCTATTTATTATACGTAGGTACGTGTTGGAGAAATTAATAAAAGACTACGCTTAGAGAATGCCATGTGAATGTAACGCATCGGATTTCTTTTCTATTTTTTCCTTAGCAGCAAATAGAAAGTCATCAGCCATAAACCAGTGCAGCTGAAACACTTAACCTCTGTGTTATTCCCCATTGTAACTCCGTGAAACAGTTTCATGTACGTCGAGGAGGTCGCAGTGGATTTACATTGCTCCCCTAGAAACAACAGTAATCAAGTTTGGGAAGGAAATACCATAAAGCAAACAAAGTAAGTGTGCAGATATTGCTCACATTGTCAGCGGCAGGTGTGCAAACTCTCACAGCATTAACTTGCTTTCAGTGCAGAAACCACGTTATTCACATTTCCTACAAATCTTAAGGCAACAGCCATTCCAATACCGTCATACTTATTATATGTCATGCAATGATATGTACAGGGCTATTCAAAAAGAAGAAACAGACTTTCAATGTTTATTTTTATTGAATGACAATAGATGGCGACAATGCGATACATCACTGAATAGAGCTAGGTTCAAAATTTTATTTTATATGTTCAAAATGTGTAGCATTTGTTATGCGAGGACAACCAGTGCTTTTCCGTTAGCATCCACAACCACCTTCCACGAATTTATTGTACCAATTGTAAAATTTTTATGACGAAGTGGCTCTTTGTTGAACTTAAACGAAATGCACGCTGCAATGAAACAATGCATTCACTCTTTGCATACTGCAGCACACAAAAGACTTCCTGTGTTGTTGCCATTTTCTCGTAAACAAACCCAGCGCCGCTGTAGGCACTGAATGGAACTAATAGGTAGGAGCCTAAAACTTTGAACTTTCCTCTATTCAATGATGTGTCATATGTGTTGCTATCTATTGTCGTTCATTAGCAATAAATATTTAAAGTTTGTTCTTCTTTTTGAATAACTCTATATATCTATTTATATATCTGTTTCCGGTTTTATAATGTACAAACATTTTTTCCAGCATCCAACACTACAGTGTTCTTGCTTGTTGGATGATAAATCTTCCTCAATTTCCCAATCCACCATTGCCCTTTATTTCCTTGAATGCACATCGTATGCGGTCTTCCTTTTTTTCTCCTTCCTGGTGGCGACTACTCCATTATTCGTTTGGGGAACATTCCATCTTCCATTCTTTTAGCATTCTCGTACCATTCTGTTGTTGTTGAATAAAATAGAAAATTTATCTTTAAGCATTCATATTTTCTTTTATAATCTCATTTGTAATTATTTCTCTTTTAGATATCCTAGCAGATCTCATCCAATAATCCATTTATGTTACCAATAACTGATAGTTCAGAGTACATACTTCGGAGCATTACATTATAATATTTATAACTATTGTTCTAAAAATTTTAGTTTCAGTTTGTTTTTAAACCTGTTTATCCCATAGTCCACCATTAAAAGTAGATATAGCATACCTTCCTTACTTTATCTTCGATCTTATTTCTTTTTGTTGTTTCCCATCTTGTGTAACCTTTACTCCCAGGTATTTATACTACCCTGTGTGTTTAATTATCCCCATTTCGTCTTCCAATACCAAATCTTGATGAATATCTCCAATGGCCATATATTTGGATTTATCCATATTTACATTTAGGCCTCATTTGTTGTATTCTTGAATCAATTTCCTTGTAAGGTATTCTACGTCTTCATATTTTTAACTGATCATTCACAAATTCCAGGGAATATATTGTTGAGTCACCATTTATTGGAATTCCCATATTTTACACTTTTTTTAACCTTCTATAGCTTCTTTGTGTAAATTCTGTGTAACAATATGTCACATTTATATAATCTTTACCTTCCCTACAACATCCTTACAGTAAGAAGAGGAAGTATTGTAATCCACGGACAAACTCGGCGTCGAGGTTACAACGAAATGCATGTTTTGAGACCCCCTGAACCTCCAAAAAGTCATTTTTAGAAAAAAGGTCCGTGTATGTGCTGTGAATGGCATAACTCAAAAACGAAATGTCAGATAAATACCAGAGTTGGCATTTAGGTGCAGCATCTTCCAGATTTCAAAAGAGAATTCTCACCACAAAATATCCTTTACACGTACAATATTACGCAAATTTTGATTTTTACAAAATTCGCTAAAGATTTTGATTAAAATCCCATATATTTAAGAGTTTCAATAATAAATAAAATATATATCTTGAATATACTATGAAGTATCTTTCATTTTGAAGGACTTTTCTATAAATGGCAAAACGTAAGAAATAAACAACGTGTTCCTATATAAAAAATGTAATACTCATTAAAGTACACAAGTTATGCCAAATAAAATATTTTGTTGCAGAAACCACTTCCGATATGCTCTTTGGTATTGGCTTGAATTTTCAAATACTTACACTTTACACCAGTGGAAAATTTATTATTAATTTTTTATTTTCTGACAACGCACATGGTAAAGGTATCACGGTGGGGGCCCCGGAACTGGGTCGCGGCATCACACTCAGGCCAGACGGTCCTTTATGCTTCCAAAGTGACTCCTGGAAGGAAGAGATGAGGGGAGAGACACGCAGGCGACTACATCCGGATGCGAAGTGCACAAACATGAACGGCGTCCCTAACGTTTCCAGATAGAACGAATCTGAAGCCGCCCGGCTCCTGTCCAAAGCCACCAACCTTCAGGGTACCCCGGAGCGGAGCTCCACACAGAGGAGAGACCTAACTGAAGGGTACCGCAGCGACGCCAGAGAAGAAGCCTTTACAGAGCGCAAGCCACCCCTCAGCCGTAACCCGCCGAACACCGTCACCTGGTCCTACAACATTGAAACACATAAAGGAAGGTATTGGTACAGGAAATGAGAGGAAGGAGAGTTGTGGTAGAAGATGAAGCACCCCGGCATTCGGCTTGCGAAAAACCACGAAAAACTCATGGACCAGAGTGGATGGTCACCTGGGATCAATCCCGGGACCTCCTGAATGCAGTTCACAGAAGTTTCCGCTTGAGCCATCCCACTCGGTCCATGTACATCGTAGATAGATAAGGTATTGAATTCTATCAAAAAATTCGATACAGAGATTTCACCAGAAATACATCTTTTGAGGCACCTTGAATAAAAAGATTAGAAAAAGTCCTTGGGTGTGTGAGTGTGAACGCATAACTCAAAAAGAAATGTCGGATAAGTACCAAATTATACGTCACACATCAGCTGTTTCTGGAAATGCCGATTTTCTCAAAATTGACTAACGATTATGTTAAAAATTTTATATATTTAAGATACATGACCAGTAAAATGATATCCTGAATTTTCTGGGAACAATCTCTGAAGTCCCCTTTATTTTGTACTTTAATATAAGCGGTAAAACATTAGAGATAGACAACATCTTACTACACAAAAATGTAGGTCTCGTTAAAGCACACAATTTATGCCAAATAAAATTTCCAATATCTTCTTTGTCATTGGTTTGAGTTTTCAGATGTTTATACTTTGCTCAAAATGAAAAATCGTTATTACTACTTTCTCTACTACGTATAGTAAGTAGGGCAAGTATTGTATTCCACCCAAAAATTCGATACCGAGATTTCATCGGAAATACATGTTTTGAGATCCCTGAATCCAAAAAAAGCATATTTGGAAACATGTCCGTGTGTGTGTCTGTGTGTGTGCCTGTGAATAGCGTAACTCAGAAACTGACAATCGGATAAACACCAAACTTGGTATTTAGGTTCAGTATCTTCCAGAGATATGACACGAAAGTTTTCAAGAAAATTCCCCACTCCAGATTACCCTTTACATGGAACATTTTTCGAAAATTTTAATTTTCTCAAAAATGGCTCTAACGATTTTGATTAAAATACCATATGTTTAAGATATTTTCATGAGAAATGAAATGTATATCTCGAATTTTCTGGGGATGTCTCCAAAAGTATTCTTCATTGTGAACCACTTTTGCATAACTGGTAAACCATAAGAGATAGACAAAATTTTACTACACAAGAAATATAGATCGCGTTAAAATACACAATTTATGTCATATACATTTTTTTGTTGAGTGAACCATTTTCGAGATATTGCTTGTTATTCCCTTAAATTTTTCAATACTTATTTTCTCGAATGGGAATTCGTTATTCATTTTTTTTTTGTCTTGGATATGCAAGGAGTATTAATTTGTGGCAAAGAGAATGGTGCTGCACCTAGCAACCAACTATTAAGAGATATGTCTATGTTTAAAGGCTAACTGTATTTCTATATTGCCATTGCAAATGCAATACAAGGGGAACCTTAAGCGATAGTCAAATATTTTTAGAACTGGTCGCTATGTGTAGAATGTAATTCTCTTTGCATATCAAAAGACCGTTTCTGCAAATGTTTATCTCGATTAATATGAAATAGATGAGGAATAAGAGTTTGTAAAAATAGTCTGTACAAGAGTAGAGAAAGTCATGTGAGAGTAACACATAGATTTTTTTCCTCCTGGTCATGCAAAGAGAACGGAATTCCAAAGCCATCACATAGCGACTCGCTCCTAAAAGATTTGACCCTAACTTACACCTACTGTATTCTCCTCTTTGTCCCGATTAACGTGAAATAGATAGATGAACATGCTTGTGTAACAATAATTGGTTGACGAATGTGTAGAAAAAGTAATGTAGAGTTTTTAAATGAACAAATGCTTATATTATCACCCGGTACCATGCTGATAGTATAACAGCAAATTAGAGGTTTCAAAATTATAGTTACTTGGGTATTTAAGAGAAATACCAAAACCAAATGGAAACAAAGACTTGGAGCACATAAAAAGATTGAAAGAAAAAGCAATGAATTGTGCAAACAGTGAAAGGTTCGGTACGAAGTTGCATTCATATTTAAAGAGAAGGTGGATAAAAGTATAAATAAGAACAGGTCGGAAGAAAGAAAGAGAAAGAAGATGAATGTGGAGCACTAAACACAATTACAGAGAGGGAGAGGGAATAATAAAAATGGGGTTGCGTTGAGATTTGAGGCGCCCGGGAGTCGGTCCTGGCTGCAAGGGTGCGGCCTTATCGATTGATGCAGCTCTACTGCTCTACTTTCACCAAATGCTGGCCAAACTTAAAACCAATTTGATTCCCACGAAACTAACTTCCACAAACTGGGACTTCTATTGAAATGTACTTGACACACCCTCATTATTCGTCGATCGCAACTTCAACTCAGTGACTTCTGATTGTATCATCTGCTTCTCTGCTATGTACTCTGCTAAATGCTTTGTTCTCCAAAGCATGTTACTAACATCGCAACTTCAATAGTAGTATAAAATAGTTTTTGGTCGACCACACTATAATACGCTGATTACATGTGACTATAATGATATCCATTATACTTCAGCAAATCATTATGATCTTACTCGGAAGCGTGCGCAGCTCCATTACCGCACATATATTTTAACATCCTCATTCCCAAGATAAACAATGAAATATGGTCATTTAAAATGAAATAAATTCTGTTCATTGTAATTTTAATATTCTAATAAATTGAATTCATTTCCTTTGTTTCAATGTTGTTCAAAAATTAAGTTTTATTTATGGATGCTCTTTAACTGCTGTGCTCCCATTTTATATTTGGCATGAAATTTTTATCAGAGGCCTCTTTAACAGGCTTGAGGTCCTTTTACGTGCCCTAAAACTAGGAGGGGCCACCAAGTTTACTTCCTTTCCGAAGGATGCCATGCTAAGTATTTTTACGCTTGAAAAACTATCACGCTCCGCCGGGCTTGAACCCGCGACCTCAGTAACTAGAGGCCAGCATGGTAACCACTGCATCACGGAGGATGATTCAATATTGTTCAATACATGAAAACAGTTCATTGGACTCAACAGTATTACCATCTGTTGCAGTACACACTCTCAAAGTCCTGCCATCATGCTGCCATCCTTCATCATTTAATTACACACAATTAACAAATTAGGATGTTTTTGTAAAAGCTCAAAGTTTTTGAACCATAGTCTCGTCAACCAAAAACAGTTGTTATCAACTTTACTAATGGTAATCAGAACGCTCGTATGAAAATTATGAAACTCGCTGCCAATCGCTTCATAAACATACTCGCGTCTTAAACACTACCATTACTGTCAAGTAGGTTTTTTTATTAGCTCCACGTATGGAAGCCAATTTGAAGTAGATAGTTTTTTATATTTCAACTGTTGGGGAACCGAACTTGAAATTCGTTGCAACCACACGTATAGTACCCGCTTTCCGGAGCCTTCGCCCCGAATGTACCTTCAGGTGGCCTTTGCCCCAAGTTTAAAATATATTAACTTTGTAATTTGACTGTTTCTTTAAATACTATATTTTTATGTTTGCCTCGGCTGCGTCAGTCTTTGTTAGAGACACGTTTCTCTTAGCAGGGTTGTGGTGCGACAAGAATGTAGGCTTACACAGATTATAATTTTACTTCACTCCTTTTTATTAATGCTTGACACGATTTAAATAACACTTCACTGATATAGAGCTGTGAGATTCTTTTATTAATTACTTGTACTTTTTAACACGTAAACTTATTTTTTTCGTCTCACACGAATACGTATTAAATCTCTCGAGGATTTGTCTCGCGTCCGGTTAGGAACACTGTTTGCAGGCAACTGAACTCTAGATTTGTAAAATTTTCTCCTTTTCAGTTTCTGATTGGTTAATCCTACTTTAATAGAATACCTTCATTTAACTAAAGCTTTTTCTGGTTGTTGATTGGCCATTTTTATAAACTGTCACTAAAATTACATTATTGCTTCCAAGAATCACAAGTAGTATTTTTAAACTTTCAAATTCATTATTGCCTCAAGGTTACCTCATTGTTACCTCATTGTAAGCAACTTTTAAACCATTATACTCACACCTCCTACATTATTAAGTTACGTAATACCTTCACGTAACGTTATTGAACATGTATACAATAATATAAACATATACATTGACTGTAATATACACTTTTTATATCTTCTTGCATACACATACTGCTTTAAGGCGGGCTGTTATTGAATTTATATTTATATAATTAGGCTGAAATCATTTAAGTGTTAAAAATACTGCCTCAAATGTCTTGTTGCATAGCGCTCTAAGTCGGTTAATTTATACTTTCTCTACAGCGTATTTCGTAGGTGTCGTCCTCCATGGTCCAGGGGTACATGTTAGTATCCAGTTCCCAGGGTCTCGGGTTCACACCCGGCGGAATGCGATGAATTTTTTTCGGGCATAAAACTCCCTAGCATGACCTCTTCGGAATAGCAGTAAATTTGGTGGTCCCATGTTGTAGATTTACGGCACGTAAAAGAACTTCAAGCCTAATAAGGAGGCCTCTGAGCAAAATTTCCGATCTTTCACGCCAATATAGTATGGGACGCTAAGGACCATAGCAATTAAAGAATACCCATAAATACAAGATAATTTATATTGTACACCTCGTAGGTAGAGAACCTATTACATTCCACCCAAAAACTCGATATCGAGGTTTCACAGAAATAAACGCCTTCAGATTCCCTGAATAAATTAACAATTTTAGAAAAAGGTCCATTCTTGTGCCTGTCTGTGAACAGCATAACTCAAAAACCCAAAGTTGGTTAAATCCCAAACTAGAATTTTAAGTTCAGCACCTTCTAAAGATGCAACACATAGGTTTTCGATAAAATCTCCTCCAACCTAAACCTTCCTTTAGATGGAAAAATGTGTTATTTTTTATTTTTCAAAAGTGGCTCTAACTCTAATATTTTTTCATCGAGATATTATGCAAAAGAGGGTTTTATTTAGTTATACATTTAAACATGGTTATTGTAAGTGATGATGAGTAGAGCTATTGCTCAAAGTTATATATTATATGTGAATAATCTAGAAATGTGCACATAAAACAGGACGCCACTGCATGCGCGAAAAGGTAAACAGATACTCGTACACACATCTCCTCTTTACTATATACGCTCCACTTGTGAAGACCAGGAGAATGGCTCCCGAAGCTGCGGTGATGGCATAGATGGAAGCGAGTGTACATTCAGCAGTTTAGATGCCAGCACACTTATAAGTTTTTGTGTCATACGATCCTTTTCATCAGGTAGAAGATGTGACATGTTGAGCAGCAGCTTACAGTATCTGGAGAAGAATTTCCATCGCTGGTTTTAAATTCTGCTAAGTTAGCTACGATTACTGTCATGCCCTTGCATGGTGCTTAAAGATGATTACAAATCGCCTGGTGATTATGAACAACGCGATTGCTGTAGGGAAGGTTGCATGTAGTATATGTATTGTACATTGCGTTTTGGTATTGTATGTATTATACGTATTTGTACAACTCCACTCAAAACGATCTATGCCAAATAATTGTTACACTTTCAGACTTCTATACTTTATTTGCATTCCCTGAATATTTAATAATCATTACCTGGCTCAATAATCATTAAACGAATAAATATGTTACAAGAATGTATTTATCACGCAAAAAGAACTATGTTTCCCAGAACCACTATAATCTTACGAAAACGTAAGTATGGCAGGTTCACCTGATATTTATACGCAAAAATACCATAACAAACATGTACCTATTCATGCACAAGTTCTTTTTTTCTGGTGATAGGAGGGGACTCTGCACTGCTCCAGTGAGAATATTGTGCCTATGCCACCACCAGAGCTAGGAAAAATATTCTTTGGCTTACAATGTGTACACTGTGCGATTTTGTATCGATAGTGTGGAGAGAAGATGGGGTGCCAGGTAACCTGGAACTATAAACAGCAGCGTCAGGGTAGAACAGAACATAACCACAGAGCTCACAGGGAGCAACTCTACCATACCAGTAACACAAGCGAACTCTGGCTTTCGACTGTGCAGCTTGGGTCCGTGTATTCAGTACTACGTCACGTGTACTAGGCAGGGTGGTAGTTTTGTTGATTTCTCGCTCAATGGATATTTTTTCTAGCTCTAGCCCCACAAGGGGCCCCCCGGGAGGGAGGAGAAAGTGAGAGCAGGCACCGAGCAGCTGGATCAAGAAGTGACAGCACAGCAATGACAGGGTCTCAACAGTTTTCAGATTCAGATGCTCCGTGAGTCGGACAGGCAGACAGGGGACCCTGCTCCACAAAGAGAGTTCAATAGCTCCGAAGGGGCGGTCCGTTTTACCCGAAAATCAGCTGAAAGCTGAGAAACGAAGAAAGTTCCACAGAGAGCATCCTTTTCTCCAGCCACGCCACACCAAAACACCATCGCCGACACTTCCTACCTTGAAACAGATTAAATGGTGTGAAGGATGAATGAAATGGACGGAGAGGAAATTCGGGGGCTGAAAGAAACCATTCCTAGCATTCGTCTGGCGAACAGAGAAATCCTTTAAAGAATCCCCTAGTTCACAGTAGGCGAAAGCCGTGAATAGAACACGTGACCTCCCGAACGCCAATCACACGCGTTACCACAGCTCCACTTCTCGTTTGCTTCACATAGTGCTGCATACAGGAAGTAAACAAACACACACATACAGGCGCTAGTATAAAACTGTTTGAACTTCCATGGGTTTAGAGTAGCCCATGTATGACATGTATGTTAACGTCAATCATATATCGAAAAAAATAAAAACATTGTGATGTGTTACACTCACATGACTTTCTCTACTTGTACAAACTGTTTTTACAAACGCTTTTCTCCATATGCTTCATGTTAATCGAGATATCGAGATGTTAATCTTAGTGCTAATTTTCTTGTAGATGCAAGGGGAATTGGTAGGCTTTAAGCGATAGTCAAATATTTTAAGAGATGGTTGCTATGTGGAGTATTCCATTCTCTTTGCATTACCAGGACATAACAAAATGAATAAAGAATTCCCATTTGAGAAAAAGTATAAGTATTGGAAAATTTAAGGGGATAACAAGCAACATCTCGAAAATGGCGCATCAACAAAAAAAATGTATATGACATAAATTGTGTATTTTAACGCAATCTACATTTTTTGTGTAGTAAAATTTTGTCTATCTCTTATGGTTTACCAGTTATGCAAAAGTCATTCACAATGAAGAATACTTATGGATACATTCCCAGAAAATTCGAGATATACTATTCATTTGTCATGAAAAATCTTAAACATATGATATTTTAATCAAAATCGTTAGAAACATTTTTGAGAAAATTAAAATTTTCGAAAAATTTTCCTTGTAAAGGGTAATCTGGGGTGGGGGATTTCCATCAAAACCTTCGTGTCGCATCTCTGGAAGATACTGAGACTAAATACAAGTTTGGTGTTTATCCGACTGTTTGTTTCTGAGTTGTGCTGTTCACAGACACACACACACACAGACACACACACTGACATGTTTCCAAAAATGTTTTTTTTTGATTCAGGGGGTTGCATAACATATATTTCTGGTGAAATCTCGGTATCGAATTTTTGGGTGGAATACAATACTTCCCCTACTTACTGTACGTAGTAGAGAAAGTAAACTCTTAGTTATGGTTTTATTGTAGCACAGATATATAGCTAAAAGGCTCATTTAAAATGCCTACCAACGTTTGCTTTCCGTTGGCAAGCTGGAATACACCGTCCAACATCGATTTTAGAATATATGGCGCAGTGAAAACACCAGCTTTAATTTTCAGATATAATTGATTGAGCTTTAGCCAGCAGGTGCTTACATCGCGCTCTGGGATTGAAGCCAACACTGAGCTGCATTCACTCAGATGATAGGAACGCTTCTTTGTTTGCTTTTATGAGCTTCCTTCTTTTTTAAAAAAACAGCACCTTCTCTCCATTTTAGCTGTAAGTTTCAAGACATTGCTTTCTTAAGGAGATAATAAACCTTTCTTTGCGGAACAAATAGAATAGTAATTCGTGAACCTAACGTTCAGAAGGAGCCGCTTTTCTTTGGCCAATAATCCCTCTCCATTCACATATATGGTAAATATATTCTTATTTGCGTGTGTACTGCAACCTGCTAAATGCACATTCAAAGGTTGCAACAAAGCATTTATAACATCCATAAGACAAAACATTACGAGCTCAGCTTGATAATTCACTCTTGGGGATGTATTAATAGTGGATTATAATACAAGAGGTAAAAGTAGGATTTCATATTGTAAAAAAGGCATGTTTGCGAAACAAATGCCGTAAGCCGAGTTTCGCAATCCTACGAGGAAAATAAAACCACTTTTAACACGTGAGGCCTAAGCTACATGTTAGACGGCGATCAAATTTGTAAAATATCAGTTATATTATATTGGTTCCTGAAAGTAACAGAAATCACGTTAAAAATCTGATGTCTTGCACTCATACGACTTTCTCTACTCTTGTACAAACTATTTTTACAAACGATTTTCTCCATATGCTTCATGTTAATCAAGATGTTAATCTTATTGCCAATTTTCTTGTAGGTGCAAGGGGAATATGGTAGCTCAAAGCGATAGTCAAATCTTTTATGAATTCATTGCTATGTGGAGCATTTCATTTTCTTTGCGTGTCCAGGACATAAAAGAAAAAACAAACGAATAACAAAGTATTGGAAAGTTGAAACACATAACAAGGAATATCTCGGAAATATTTCACTCGCCCCCCCAAAAAAGGATATGACATAAATTGTATATTTTAACGAGATCTACATTTTTGTGCAGTAAACGTTTGTCTATCTCTTACGGTTTTCTAGTTATGCAAAAGTTATTCAGAATAAAGAGACCTTTTAGGGACATTCAGAAAATTCATTATATACATTTCATTTGTCATGATGAATATCTTAAACATATGATACTTTAATCAAAATCATTAGAGCCATTTTTGGAAAATAAAAAATTTCAAAACGTTTTCCGTGTAAAAAGTAATCTAGGGTGCGGAATTTTCTTAAAAATGTTCGTGTCGCATTTTTGAATGATACTGAAGCTAAATACCAAGTTTGGTATTTATCTGACTTTTTGTTTTTGAGTTACTGTTCACAGACACACAGACACATACCTTTTTTAAAAAATGATTTTTTGTTTGCATTCAGGGGGCCACAAAACTTGTATTTCCGGTGAAATCTCGGTATCGAATTTTTGGGTGGAATGCAATACTTCCCCTACTTATTATACGTAATAGAGAAAGCCAAAAGCGAGATATCAGATGCTTTGAAGTTTTCTTTATTCGCTAGCAGTCATTTTGAGTGAAATTATTTTCAGCGTGTTTTGCCTTACACCAGCCAATGTAGCGATTAAATGCTATCTCATAATGCTTTCTGGATCTTTTTGGGTAAATACTTATAGTATTATTTTTTCTACCGTTTCTCTAATTTTACTTCCATTTCAGTTTCTTCTGAATTCATAATTTCTGCCATTTAATCTTTCTGTAGGTGAGATAAAACACTAACGGTTTTAGATCAGCAGAACGCTGCCAATATAGCCTATATATTAACTCACAACGAATTGCGATAAATTGAACTATGACTATTTATATTATGAACAGATAATCCGAGGGCATGATAAATTAATGATTTAAAAAGGCAAAATGAAAAGCAAAATCTAACCAAACCAAGTGGAGTTACAAAGGGTAATTGTCATGTGATAGAACTTGAAAGCCAAGTTGTGAAGAAGTTATTTCGTTGTTGCAGCTATATTGCAGTTCAACTTCTTGGGGAACCGAACTTGAAGTAGTTGCAACCGCAAGTATGGTACCCGGTAGCCTTCGAGTCAAATTTTAAAAATATTAACTTTGTAATTTGACTGTTTCGTAAATGTATATTTATTTATGTTTTACTCTGCTGCGTCAGTATTTTTGTTAGAGACATATTTCTCTTTGCAGGGTTGTGGTGCGACTGAAGAATGTAGGCTTACTCTTGCTGTAATTTTACTTCACTCCTTTTATTAATGCTTGACACGATTTAAATAACACTTCACTGATATAGAGAGAGCTGTGAGATTCTTTTATTAAATGCTTGCACTTTTTAAACGTAAAACTATTTTTGTCTCACACGAATACGTATTAAATTTCTCGAGGACACATCTCGCATCCGGTTAAAAACACTGTCTGCTACCAACGCGTCCAGTTATGAGCACTGACTACAAGCAACTGACTTCTAGATATGTAAATTTTGCTATATTTCAGTTTCTGATTGGCTAATCCTACTCCAATAGAATACCTTCATTTAACTAAAGCTTTTTCTGGTTGTTGATTGGCTATTTTTTATAAACTGCCACGAAAATTTTACATTATTGCTTCCTAGAATTACAAGTAGTATTGTTAAACTTTAAAATTCATTATTGCCTCAAGATTACCTCATTGTTAGCAACTTTTAACCTATATTCTCACAGCTCCTACATTATTAAATTACGTGATACATAACATAAAATATTACACATGTATACAATAATATAAACATATATAATGACTGTAATATACACTTTTTATATATTGTTACCTACACATATTGCTTTAAGGCGGGATGTTATTGAATTTATATTATATAATTTGTCTTAAATTATTTAAGTGTTAAAAATACTGCCTCAGTTGATCACAATGAAGCTAAAGCTTTTAGTTCGTTTGCACTGTGTTAGAAGTTCTTCTTTTAGGCCATGGTATCTAAAATATACTTTAAATTACATTTTTGGCTCCCTGGAGTACATTTGTGTGTACTATTATTAGGTCAAACTTTATCTAAGTTACCATCTGGTCACATTATTATTACCTTCTCTACCGTGTACATTGTAAGTAGAGAAACTATTGCATTCCATCCAAAAGTCGATACCAACATTTCACGGAAATACACGTTTTCAAGCCCTTTGAATCCAAAATATGAATTTTTAGGAAAAGTCCGTATGTATATCAAACGCATCCAGTATCTTTCAAAGATGCCAGAAATTTTCAAGATAGTCACCTCACCCCAGTTATCCTTTACCTCGAACACTTTTCGAATTTTGATTCTCTCCAAAATAAAACGATTTGTCTGTAACGATTTTTATTATAAGTCCAAATGTTTTGCATGTCAAATGGAATGTATGTATTGAATTTTCTGGAAATATCCACTGAGTCTTCTTCATTCTGAATGACTTTAAAACTGGTAAACCTTAAGAGATAAGACGAAATTTTACTACACAAAAAATGTAGTTCTCGTTAAGCCACACAATTTATTTCAAATAATTTGTTGTGGAGTTAACCATTTCCTAAGTGTTCCTTGTTATTGGTTTAAACTTTAAAATTCTTATAGTACTTTTCTCAAGTGGAAAATCGTTATTCTTTCTTTCTCTCTCTCTCTCTCTCTCTCTCTCTCTCTCTCTCCTTCTCGTGTCCATGCAAAGAGAACGGAATTCCAAAGCCATCACAAAGCGAACCGCTCTTGAAAGATTTTACTATCACTTAAAACTACTTGTTTCCTTTAATCCCCTTGTTCATCTCGATTTATATACAATAGATAAAACAAACAGATTTTTAAGAAGAATTGGAAGTCATTTGAATGTAACACATTAGATGACTTAAAGGTTTTTACTTATTTAGAAGTACACAGTTCTCTGGTGGCCACAAATGAACGAAATCTCTTTTACCAGCTGAAAGCTAATTCCATTATTAGATCGTTTTCACAAACCTGTTTAGTTCTTCACCAATGGTAATAAATTTCACTATAAAGCTGCACTTAATTTATACTTCCTTAATTCTATACATTATTAAACAGTTGCTAGTAATGGTCCAGTATCCAAACTAATTATACAACAATTTTTACTTTCTCTGCCACGTACATAGTAAGTAGAGGAGGTATTTCATTCAACCCAAAAATTCGATTCGATATTTCATCGGAAATACGTGTTTAGAGGACCCTGAATGTTCCCTTTATATCCGTAAGGAAATGTGTAATTCAGCTGTTTCTGCAAAAGTTTATTTGGATTAAAATGAAGTGGTTAGAAAAATAAGCTTTAGTAAGAATATTTTGTATACAAACTAATAAACAATAGAGGGTAGAGAAAGTCATGTGAATGTATCACAGAAGATATTTTGTTTTATTTTCACGAACCATGCTACTTAAGTCTGCTGTGCGTAGCTCTCCGAAATGAACCCTGGTCCTCCAAGTTGGCGGTTGCGGCATGCTGATTCCCTCCTACGTTAAAATATCTTAAATCGTATTACTTAGAGGAGCAGATATTATAATAAACATTAGTTTAATTACGAACTGGGTAGTTGTCAAATACTTAAAACATGTGTGTAGTAATGTGTCCTGCTTTGTAATGATCGTAGAGTGCAGATTACACTGGTACAATTTAAAAGCCTTTTAATTAAATTATTCTTTACGTATCTTGTATCTTAGTGCATAAAACGTGAAAAATTCTCTCTTTTGAGTTGTATGTACAAGCTTAAAGGATAACAGTTAAATTTTCTCATCACTATATTATAAGACATCTTAGCTTCAAAAATACTCAAAGTGACGTACACTATAAGACGTTACCTTGCTTGGATAAATCGTTTATGAGAAAAAAGTGTCTCTTCCTGCGGTTTTGAAGTGGGGATGAAGACTGCATTGATGGAATCACAAGGGAAATTAATTTAATGTAATGCACACTGAAGGTAAATGCTGCTTTAGATGTGCAAGTTGTGATGCAGCTTTGCAACAGTCTCCTTGCGGTTTAGACACTCTTGATGGGATCTGCCTCTAGCACATAATGTTTCTGTTTCAAGCTTCCTGCAAAGAGGTCGCCTGAGGTATCTGCTACGCGCAAAACATGACGGTAATCATGGTTGCAGCTCTTTCTAACAAATCTGCAAGCAAGAATACCGTAGTCTACTATCTAGGCTTTGTAGTGCAAATGTAGAACAAGCTTATATCTCGCTTAACAGCTCGTAACAGATGAACAAAGCGTTTCCGCGGTGATGAGTATATGAGTCATCTATACCTAGGTATAATAAAACTATAAGCCACATTCTTCAGGTAATTTTCAATTTTTGAATAAATGGCTTGTCAGCGTTTATGATCGTATAATCCAATTGAAAAAAATAATGTTTTTAAACCCCTTTTGCTTATATATTTGTATGTGCGCATATGTTACCTTCCATAAGGGTCGAATCATTGCTATAACATACTTCGCTATATGGATAGCGAAAAGGCTACACCATTTTATGAGTTCAGCTATCCTAAACACAGAAACGTGTTGCTGATTAAGCTTAAGTTTGTAAGCAAAGCACCCAACACTGGAATCATTTCACTTCTGGTCCAATACTCAATCGAAACACAATAACAACGTATTTTCTACAGATGTACTGAAGTGAATTGGCAATATTTGCCTGTAAGTTTACAATGATTGCTGAAAAATTTGTTTTTCGAAACCGCGAGATGAGCCGATAACTGCCATGCCCTTTGAACAACAAGGGAAGCACATGAAAAATTTCATTCTCAAACCATCTCTAAAAAAACGCCTGAGAATTAGGTGAACTTTCGTGTAGATCTCACTAAAGTTGACGATTTACTTTTGTTAAAAGTAGTATCTTTACCTTTTTATATATCACATAATACGCAAACACACATACATACACATGCATAGATGAAAGAATTGTAGAGGATAGGAGAGAGAGTGGCATGGAGAGAGAGAGAGAGAAAGAGGGAGAGACAAGCACTGGGATAATACTCGTAGGTAAGGGAGAGAGGGGGAGAAGAATCTATGCAGTTAACCCACTAACAAGAGCAAATTCGGTTTAAAACTGATTTTTCCCCCTTAAGTGAGTTATATACAGAAAATGTTTCCATTTAGACAAATGTACCTATCTTTACTAAAACAACCTCAACAATTTTAAGGTTAGAATATTTGACAAAATGAAGTGGACAAAGTCAAACTTATATTACATGATGGTAGGTTAAGATATTTTTATTTACTTTATTTATTTATCGCTGTATGAGTTAAGGCATTAGGCCTTCAGTGGAGGATGATAAAGCCTGTAAAAGTTCGACTAGCGTATGCGGTTAAGGGGATAAGTAAACAATATTAATTAAATTACTCCAAGGCTACATAGAACGAATATTCAGACCCTGAAGAAGTTGTATTACGAGTTCGTAAGTTGTCATGTTTCCTTCATAATCAGAATTAAGAGAATTAACATTCAGGGAATCTCTAATTACTAGAATATAAACATACTGGAAGTATATCTGCAAGTGGAGAATTGAAAATTGTAAATGACTTCAATTCTTAGTCAGAATATACATGTATGGTTTCTCATAACTCATTTTTTAAAAAAATGTTGGGACACGTCAAATTAAATATATTACAAGAAAATGTTTTAAAAAAACATTTCAGACATTATTGTACAATTGTAACGCCGTCGACAACATTTTAAATGACAACTATCTATGTTATTTAGCTGAATGAACGATTTTATTTGTTTCATGCTAAAGGTTTGGTTACTAAGGAAACAGTTTAATAGTTGGATTCTTTCAAAATTTCCTCCACAATTTACACAACTATTGTAACAAATGAAATTCTAATTATTCAATAAGGTGTTCAAAATACTCCGCATTTACAATCTGATAGTAGCTAATTCGGAGCGTGAATTCTTGTTGAAGATATTTAATCACTGCTTGTGGTACATCTCTGCATTTTTGTTTTTCCCTTACTTTTATTTTACATCGCTTTAACTACGTGGCCATATCACGATGGATCAGGTAGGAGGTACCTCTTTGATTGGTGTCTAGCAAACAGTTAGCCTTCTAGGTCTCATTCCTGTACCATACCATCTTACTTAGTCACGTATCCACAGATGCCTTAGTGCTAGGCAACTGTACCTCTGCTTCTATAGGTGACGGGAAGATTGAAGCTTCGACAAGTGTCCACAGAGACAAGTATCCCTGCTTCTACACGTGCCTAGCAGATGGCATTAGGGAGCGGTCATGTCTACTTCCTTTCTTTAACTATGAATAGGTGTCAAAGTACGCTGTTTTTATGTTTAATATTGTTTTAGGCTTAAGGTAGAACTCTGTGTTGCGGTATTAAATATACAATCCGTATTTACCTTGGCGACTGAGGGAAACCACGAGAAAACCCCAGTCAAATTGGTTTCCATTCTTTCCTGATCCTCTTTAAATCTTCCATAATAGCAGGCCTCGTAACAAAGCCTCTACATTTCAAATATCCCCCCAAAAGTAGTCAAGTGGAGGGAGATGTGTACCCATAGCAACCAAACCTTTGGCACGAGACAAATAAAATTTCTTAGAAAACCTTTCTAGATGACGTCACATCTATTTTCTGACATTTGTCTTTCAAAATATTAAATTTGATATGCCCAAACATTTTTTTTTAAAAATGAGTTAATTTTAGTGTTATTTCAATTATTCCATACTTATGCAAGGTGCTGTATAATCAGGCACATGACCTGGTGACTGAAGGGTCGCTTTAAGCACACGTCGTATCATTTAGTCTGCATCACGTAATGATGATGTTAAGAAACATTTAGTTTAAAGTTGGACAAATCTTCTTTCGTTTGGCAGTGCTGCTTTTTGTGCATTCATCATTCAATCACAATTAGATCGGTGATCATTCTTCCAATGATGTATGAAGCAAGTAGATTTCCCTTCGGTATCACAACCAATCATTAAGGGCCGGATTCTGATGATATCATCTTATAATTGTTGTAACATAGGCATTGATAACTTGTAATAAATTCATAAAATAGCCCCAGTTTGTGAAAATGCATATTTTTACTTTCTCTATTACGTATAGTAAGCAGGGGAGGTATTGTATTCCACCCAAAAATTCGATACCGAGATTTCACCGGAAATATATGTTTTGAGAGCCCCTGAATTCAAAAAAAGCATTTTTGAAAACATGTTCGTGTGTGTGTCTGTGAACAGCATAACTCCGAAACGAACAGTCGGATAAATACTAAACTTGTTCAGTATCGTCTAGAGATGCTAGACGAAGGTTTTCAAGAAAATCCCCCCACCCCAGACTACGCTTTACATGGAACATTTTTCGAAAATTTAATTTTCTCAAAAATGGATCTAACGATTATAATTAAAATATCATATGTTTAAGATATTTTTATGACATGAAATGTATATCTCGAATTTCCTGGGAAGGTTTCCAAAAGTATTCTTCATTGTGAAGAACTTTTGCATAACTGGTAAACCATAAGAGGTAGACAAAACTTTACTATAGAAAAAATGTAAATTGCGTTAAAATACACAATTTATGTCATGTTGAGTGAACCATTTTCGAGATATTGCTTGTTATTCCCTTAAATTTTCCAATACTTATAGTTTTTTCCAAATGGGAATTCATTATTCATTTTTATGTCCTGGACATGCAAAGAGAGTAGAATACTGCACATAGCAACCAGCTCTTAAAAGATTTGACTATCGCTTAATGCCTACCACGTTCCCCTTGCATCTACAAGAAGATTAGCAATAAGATTAATATCTCGATATATCGATTAACATGAAGCATATGGAGAATAAGCGTTTGTAAAAATAGTTTGCACAGGAGTAGAGAAAGTCACGTAAGTTTAACACATCAGATTTTTACTTTACTCGTTATTTTATCATTTCGTTGTATTTATGAGTGGATATATAAATAATTATGTATTATTGACATTTTGCGTAAGGAAAACTATTCAAACATCAGAAATGTCACTATTCAACTGAGAAACAAATAACTTTGTACATCCTGTAATAAAATTCTTGGGAAAGCGGTCACATTCCTATTTACTGGCTTTACTGGAAAAGGTTACCTGTGGGTGGAGGGGCGACTATTGTCAGGGGAGCAGATATTATTAAGGTTGTGAAATAGCATTCCAAACCAGAGTTGAGACAGGTCACTTTTCCCTTATTTACGACAATGAATGAGCACAGTCAGGTTGCTATTGTCCTTAACCTTGTTTCGTGTCATAGACTAAACTCCCCTTAATTCGCTGTTAATTTTGTATAATCCGAGAACTAAAAAGAGTTAAAATGCTACATTGTTGGGCATACCTCAAAAATTATTTTCTTAATATAGTTTCAAATTCTTCTAAAATAACATGAAACAAATATGATTTTTAATTAATTTACAAATTATCTCATTATTATTCTTATACGTACTACTTCTTCTGCTTGTTAAACGCTAAAATGGCATTTGCTGCGGTCACAGGATCACCATTGATTCTACAAAAAGCACCTTTAAAACCAGAAGTTCTCGTTCTCTCCCTTTCTCTCTGTCTTTCTTGCTTTTATATTATACTTATATTATTTAAATTTATTTTCTTTTATAAACCTGTTCTAAATAATTTGATGTAAATTTAAACAATTTGCAGGTACCTAATTTAAGCACTTGTTCATCATGCCTAGTCTGTAATGATAACTCCTGAATTGGAAGCTGAAAGATGAATAAATCTTTCGATTATCGAGGTTTAAATTAACTTATACCTTTCTAATTTTAATAATTTTAATCAATTAAATAAATCCCAGTTTTAGATTATCTCTTTTTTTTAAATTTTAGAATCATTTTATGTATCATTTTTACTTTCTCTACTACGTATAGTAAGTAGGGGAAGTATTGTATTCCACCCAGAAATTCGATACCGAGATTTCACCGGAAATACATGTTTTGAGACCCCCTAAATTCAAACAAAGCATTTTTGAAAACATGTCCGTGTGTGTCTGTGTGTCTGTGTGGGTGTGTGTGTGTGTTCCTGTGAACAGCATAACTCAGAAACGAACAGTCGGATAAACCCAAACTTGGTATTTAGGTTCAGTATCTTCCACAGATGCGACACCAAGGTTTTGAAGAAAATCCCCCCACCCCAGATGGAACATTTTTCGAAAATTTTTATTTTCTCAAAAATAGCTCTAACGATTTTAATTAAAATACCATATGTTTAAGATATTTTCATGACAAATGAAATGTATATCTCGAAATTTCTGGGAATGTCTCCAAAAGTATTCTTCATTGTGAACGACTTTTGCATAACTGGTAAACCATAAGAGATAGACAAAATTTTACTACACAAAAAACGTAGATGACGTTAAAATACACAATTTATGCCATATACATTTTTTTGGTTGAGTGAACCGTTTTCTAGATATTGCTTGTTATTCCCTTAAATTTTCCAATACTTATACTTTTTCTCAAATGAAAATTCGTTATTCACTTTTTTTGTCCTGGTAATGCAAAGAGAATGGAATAATTCACATAGCAACCAGCTCTTAAAATATTTGTATATCGCTTAAAGCCTAGCAGTTCCCCTTGCAGCTATAAGAAAATTAGGAATAAGATTAACATCTCGATTAACATGAAGCATATGGAGAATAAGCGTTTGTAAAAAACGTTTATACAAGAGTAGAGAAAGTCATGTGAGTGTAACACATCGGATTTTTTAAGTACCTTTAGATCATCAAAATTCGGGCCCTGCTGTCCGACTTCAAACAGATAATATACGAGTTACTTCTAAGCTAGTGGTGTGCCAGCATGTATGTATGTTTGTGCGCACACGTGCACGTATTCATTGTGCTGAAATCATTACCTTTATTTCTATGGATTAACACCACTGTAGTGCATTCTTTGTTGTGCATAGCTGTAGCGAAGTTATGAATAAGTTAATAATGCAATTGTGCAAATTCTATAGGTAACTTTGATGTAGTTAGTGAAGCCTCCAATGGCGTAAACGGCTTCTGTATCAATTTAGGTTAATATGTTTTGTAACAGAGGCCATCTCTATTATCCTCGCTATCGTCACCCGCAGGACACTCTCCATACAAAAACGACATGTGACCATTAGCAACACGTTTTATTTTATTGGATCGTGTGCCACGTTGGATAAAGGCACCCTTTGTTGCAGCTTAATTAGTCCTATTCTCAGCAGTAACAAAGTAGTTGTCAGGGGCTGATTGGGTCTAAATTCGTTTTCGGACACTACAGAGGCCGTGGTTGCGTGAAGTGTATTCCTTAAACATAAGCTAAGAAATAAAGCACCTTTCTTAATTGTTGTACAAGTAGTAGGGGCTACCTTCTTAGTTGTTTAAATACTTATGTAAATAAATAACCTGAAAGGTATTATAGAGACATAATTTAAAGATTTCAACAGCCAAGACAAAATCTATAGCATTCAAAGGGAAAAATCAGTAATATGTAATGGTAATTAATGAAGAAATAATAGAACAAGTCCCTAGTTTTAACTACCTAATTTTTAATTTATCATATAGTAAAAACGAAGACCTGAATATACAACTAAATAAATTAAGGCAAACGAATGGAACAACAAGGAGAACATTATAAACCAAGACGTCAAAAGCAACACAAATGAAATTTTATAAAGTAATGACACTGCTAATGGCAACATATAGAAGTGAAAACTGGACTAGAAAAGTCAGACAGAAAAAGATTAGAAACGGCAGATATCAAATTCCTCAGAGCAGTGCTGTACCCTTCTAGATAAACAAAGAAATGAAGTCCGAAAACATTTAAATACATATAATCTAAATGAAAACATTGATGAGAATAAAAATTATTGTTACCAATACATATTACGGATGAAGGAGGATGGAATACCAAATTTTTTATTAAATTATAAACCTAGAGGATATAGCTAAGTGAGAAGACCGATAATAAGATGGAGTGATGTAATTGAGGACGGAATAGCTCGATAGGCCTATAGTTTGTGGAGGAAGAATATGTAAATATGTAAAATCCTAATATAATAGGATTTAGTTATTACTACCTATCATTTATAAAACACGGAAATATTATGGACCTCCAACGAGCAGAATGGCTCACACTGTAGCCTATGGGGTTCACATTCAGGAGGTCTCGTGATCAAAACTCGAAGAGACTGAACATCCTAAATGAATGAGCTTTTGTGGTCGCAAGGTGAATGCTGGAATGGATTCTTACGCACCACGATTTTCCTGTACCTATTTTCCTCTATGTTCGTTTCACCTATTCATCATTCGGGGTGCAGGGTCAGGCATTGCGGACAGCGGTGTGCGGCATATGCAGTGGATCTGCTTTGCGATGAGAATTGTTTCTACCTTGATATCGACAATGCAATTTCTGGAAGCGCATTCTAGGGTTGGGGAGGGGTAGTTCAAACTACGGAGTTCTTCTTGAGGTAGGATGCTGGGAAGATGCTGTATTTGCTAAACAAAACGTAGTTAGGTACTGGCTGCGAATAATTAAAGGTGATCAAACAACTCTGAGAGCAATATGTTAACGTCATCAAATGAACAACATAGAGCATCCAAAATGATGGGCGGCGGGGTTGCAACGCGAATTATCAAAACTTGGCTTAAATGATATCTCGCAAAGGTGTATTGAAAATACACATAGTGCCGTGAGAAAAGTCAAAAGACGACTATGCGATATAAACAGGCAGAAAATAGAATCTGAATGTATACAAAGATCAACATTGGAGCTACAAAATGAAATAAAAACTAGGTGGGGTAAGGAAAAATATATTTTGAATTGAGTATAAAACAGAGGACTGGAATAGCAAGGCTTAGGTTGGGAGGGTGGAAAGCTCGCAAGATTGTTGATGATGATGGCAGGAGGATTTGCCCATTATGCGGGGAACAAGAAGACTGGACGCATATTTTGGCAGCATGCGTGCAGACGGAGGGTATTAGGAAAAAACTATTACCGGAAGTATTTTTGGCTTCCAACAGACGGAGGGCAGCATGCTGGGACATGATTCTAAACAGCCAAAATTGGCCAAGCTTGGGCACATACTTAATGGAAGTACGTGTACTAAGAGATAACGTGTTTATGTAATTTTTCTGTAAACATATGTGGTGCTTGAGTACTTGTGCGCGACTGTGTGTGAGTGTGTGTGTGTGTGTGTGAGTGTGAGTGTGTGTGTGTGTGTGTGTGAGTGTGTGTGTGAGAGAGTGTGTGTGTGTGAGTGTGTGTGTGAGTGTGTGTGTGTGTGAGTGTGTGGTTCAGAGTGTTTTTTTTCAATTTTATATGTATGTATATAGTGTGGTGATTATAAAAAATAGTTGTTTTCTGGTCGATACTGCAAGTCACGTACACAGTCCAGGTATTTTTCTAGACAGCATGTACGGTCTTATGACCCATGTGACTGTGTTATGCAATTAATGTAATACTAAATACTTAATAAATACCACCACTCCACTACCTTGATATCGATACATCTCACCGGTAATTGTCCTTGGGATGTAGGGAAATTAGATACTCGATTTCGATGTAGCTTCCGCCATCAGATCTAGCTGTACTTCCTGACTCTGTCTATTCCTTCCAGAGGTTAAATAGGCGCAATAGGCTTAGACTTGTCCGCAGTGCTGAAAATCTCCGTCAAATTACTCCGTACCCTATTAAGGACGTTTGAGTTATTCTAACCACGGGATTATTTTACCATTGGTACCAAATTTTATTTGTCTCCTGAATCCAAGGTTTAACTACGTATTACATTAAACTCACGTTTTCAAAATGTTTTCTCTCATGTAGGGGCTATTAAAATTACAAAAAGAGATTTGCAACTGTGACTTCAGTTGATATGTGTTAACTGTAAACATGAAAGAGAAATTAACTATTTGGATGAAAAGTATTACAGCCACCTGAACTCTCTGGAATCACCGCTATAAAACATGATTTTTCTTCAGATGAACAGAGGGGACTCGGCATTACTCCAGTGAGGCTATTGTTTGTATGCCCCCACAACGGAGAGCCCCGGGAGGTGGGAGGAAGGTGAGAGGAGACACTGAATGGCCGAAAGCAAAAGTGACGACACAGCAATGATAAGGTCCATACTGTTTCCATTTTGAGACAACCCGACAGTCAGACAGACCGAGGATCACCGCATAGAGGGTCCAAATACTGCTCCGCAGGTCCGAAGGGCGGTCCATTTACCCCAACAACCAGCCGAAAAACGAGGGACGGAGAAAGTTAATGGATGAAATGAAGGACAGGAAATTCGGGGACTGAAAGTAACCACTTCAGCATTCGCCCGTCGACCCGAGAAAACCCAGAAAAAATGTATGGGTCGCAGAAATTCGATCCCGGGACCTCCCGAATACGAGTTGTATGCGTTGCCACGGCGTCACCTCGCTTGGGATGCAACATCTTGCGCCAATGAATGCGGAAATAATACGACAGTAATTTTTGCACCTTATTTATTAACAACCTGGTTCACCAAACCCGGTATCTCTCAATGCACATTCAAACACCATATTGCGCCGTTGCTTTAAAATCTTTCAAAACAACTTCGATAGTGGCGCAATGGAACCACTCCTTAAGGGTGTTGTTCCAGCAACCAAGAACATGTGCTCGCGCTTCTCGCTTTTCTCTCCTATTCTTTTCTTATCTTAACGGCAAGGTATCATGTTGCCGAACATAACGAGTCAGAGATGCAGGTTCCAGCAACGGCAAAACCAGTGACTCTTCCAGACTCCGGGGAGGATAGGGAATAATTTTGGCTACAGAAAAATTCCCACCCCCAGTCGGCAATCGAACCCGTGACCTCTCATACAGCAGGTAGGTGCTTTACCGACGGAGGTACAGTGCCAGCCGAGCTTCGTTCTACTCTTGCTTATCAGCAAAAACAATTAAGGGATCGCGCTCTTGAGAGGCACTTCCCACTTGCAATAGTGTGTGCAGTCCGTAATGATAGACAAAAACAGATTGATTACTATTTTTTTTAACATTGTGTTTACTTTATTCTTATCTAACGATGGGGACTACAAGCAACAAACATGAGAGAACGAAGTGTTTGACTACCAACTTTTGCAATATTATAATGTTATTGTTGTTATTATTACTATTCTTATCATCATCGTCTAATCGCACTGTTATGCTCGCTTCGCTCATTGAATATGTGTTCCAAATTTTGCCCTTGTTGATATCATGTTGCAATCGTCTGAGCATCCATACGGATGTTTCTGGAAACAGCTGGTGTAGTAGTAGTGGTGGTAGCAGTGGATATTTTAGGGCGGTAATGCGCCAGTTCTCCACAGATTTGTGTTTACTTGCCCGGTTGAGTTATTTTAACGCACGAAGGGCTATATGCATGTCAAATACGCCGTGGTTGAGCCACCTAACATGTAGCGCCTAACTAGGAATTAGGAAACTTACAAAATAGGTTGCTCATTGGATTAACACTAATGATATCTTAAATATTCTTCCGTTCATATTTACTTGCTACATGTTTGTGATGCGAGAAGAGGTTAATACCTATACTGAAGCCTCACCAGCCACAGTAACAAAATGCCTAAGTAACAAACCTTTACTAAGGCATTTAAAAAAAATCTGATGTGTTACACTCACATGACTTTCTCTAATCTTGTACAAACTATTATTACAAACCCTTATTCTCCATATGCTTCATGTTAATCGAGATATCGAGATGTTAACCTTATTGCTAATTTTCTTGTAGATGCATGGGGAATTGGTAGGCTTTAAGCGAAAGTCAAATATTTTAAGAGCTGGTTGCTATGTGGCGCATTCCATTCTCTTTACATTACCTAGACAAAAAAAAGAAAAAAGAAAAAGGACTTCCCATTTGAGAAAAAGTATAAGTATTGGAAAATTTAAGGGAATAACAAGCTGTATCTCGAAAATGGTTCACTCAAAAAAAATGTATATAACATAAATTGTGTATTTTAACGCGATCTACATTTTTGTGTAGTAAAATTTTGTCTATCTCTTATGGTTTACCAGTTATGCAAAAGTCGTTCGCAATGAAGCATATTTTGGAGACATTCACAGAAAATTCGGATATTCTTTTCATTTTTCATGAAAATATCTTAAACATATAATATTTTAATCAAAATCGTTAGAGCCATTTTAGAGAAAATTAAAATTTTCGACAAAATGTTCCATGTAAAGAGTAATCTGGGGTGGGAAGAGTTTCTTGAAAACCTTTGTGTACCATCTCTGGAAGATACTAAATCTAAATACCAAGTGTGGTGTTTATCCGACTGTTCGTTTCTGAGCTATGCTGTTCATAGGCAGGCAGACAGATAGACACACCGCAACACACACAGACATGTTTCCAAAAAAAATGCTGCTTTTTTGGGATTCAGGGAGCCTCAAAACATATATTTCCGGTGAAATCTCGGTATCGAATTTTTGGGTGGAATACAATACTTCCCCTACTTACTATACGTAGTAGAGAAAGTAGTTATTCATTACTTTCTCTACTAGGTAGTTACAGTCCAGAGAAAGTATTTTATTTCATCAAAAACTCGATACCGGAAATACATGTACTGGGACTCCTGAACACAAAAATGCATTTGTGTTTGTGTATGTATGGTCTGTGAACGGCACAAGCAAAAACAAAAAAATCATTTCAAAACAAATTTGGTATTTAAATTCAGCATCTTCCAAGGATGAAACAAAAAAGGTTTCAAAGGAATTAGCTCACCCCAAATAGTCTTTACATGCAAATGGTTCGTTATTTTTTATCTTCTCAAAAATAGCTCTAACAATTTTGATTTAAATATCATATATTAGATATTTTCATGACAAATAGAAGGCATATTTTGAATTTTCTGGGTTTGAAGCCGTGAAGACCGCCACATTCTGAATTACATTTGTATAGTTGGTAGCTTCTCAGAAATTAAAAAAAAACTGCGTTACACTCACATGACTTTTTCTACTCTTGTACAAACTATTTTTACAAACGCTTATTCTCCATATTCTTCATGTTAATGGAGATATCGAGATGTTAATCTTATTGCTAATTTTCTTGTAGATGCAAAGGGAATTGGTAGGCTTTAAGCGATAGTGAAATATTTTAACAGTTGTTTGCTATGTGGAGTATTCCATTCTCTTAGCATTACCAGGAAAAAAATGAATATCAAATTTGAGAAAAAGTATAAGTGTTGGAAAATTTAAGGGAATAACAAAAATATCTCGAAATGGTTCACTCAACAAAAAGATTAGCGCGATCTACATTTTTTGTGCAGTAAACTGTTGTCTATCTCTTATGGTTTACCAGTTATGCAAAAGTTGTTCACAATGAAGTATACTTTCCGAGACATTCCCAGAAAATTCGAGATATACATTTCATTTGTCATGAAAATATCTTAAACATATGATATTTTAATCAAAATCGTTGGAGCCGTTTTTGAGAAAATTTTTGAAAAATGTTCCATGTAAAGGGTAATCTGGGTTGGGGGAATTTTCTTGAAAACCTTCGTTTCGCATATCTGGAAGATAGTGAACCTAAATACCAAGTTTGGTGTTTATCCGACTGTTCGTTCTGAGTTATGCCGTTCAGAGACACACACACACACACACACATAGACACACACACACAGACATACACGCGGACAGGTTTCAAAAAATGCTTTTTTTGGATTCAGGGGGCCTCAAGACATGTATATCTGGTGAAATCTCTGTAATGAATTTTTGGTTGGAATAAAATACTTCCTCTACTTACTATACGTACTACAAAAAGTGCACATTTTATTACAAAGAACACGCGTTAAAACACATCATTTATGCCAAATAATTTTTTGTGGCGTTAACCATCTCCGAGTCTTTCTTTGAATTTAATTTATATTTTCAAACACTAAGCCTTCTCCAAAGGAAATTGGATATTCTTTTTTTTTTTGGAGGCTATACAAATAGAACGTAATTTCAAAGTAATCATACAGCGACCAGTTCTTCAAACTGCATTCCCCTAATCCCTTTGCTCCTACAAGGAAATATGCGACACATTATTTCTACTGTTTATTTCGATTAAAATGAAGTGGGTAGGTGAATAAGTTTTTGCAATAATAGTTTATGAATATCAGATAAGTTTAGTTATACAAACTATTTGGTTTTGTCTTAGATTTACATCTGGATTTGCATACTCTGATTTCAATGACAATATATCGCAGCTTATATACGAGGGCCCAGAAGCACCCGACCTGAGGTTAATACAGCTGTTGTTTAAAACAAATGACTATGGTAGAAATTACCAACCTTATAAATCTTAAGTTTGAAGTTTGACGAAGCTACGTTGTTATTAAGTGTTTGGCAGCCATTAATAGTGAACTCTCTTAGCGAATTTGTAAACATGGATAAAACTGGCCATCGTTATGTGATACCATACTTTCATCTGAAAGGTCTTAGTCCAACTAATATTATAGCTGAGCTAGATTTTGCTCTGGAGGAGTCTGCTCCTTCGTTTACAACAGTAAAATATTGGGTGGCAGAGTTTAAGCGCGGTCGTACGAGCTGCCAAGACAAACATAGGTGTGGTCGACCAAATAAGGGGACCATGCCAGAAATTGTGAAAAAAATCCACAAAATGGTATTGGATGACCATCGACTGAAGGTGCGCGAGCTAGCAGACATCGCAAGCATTTCAAAAAGTGCTGTACATTGCACACTAACTTGAAATTTAAACATGAGAAAGCTGTGCGCAAGATGGGTGCCGCGTTTACTCACATTGGAACAAAAGCAGCGTCATGAGGATGTTTCAGTCCAGTGTTTGGCGATGTTTCGCTGCAATAAAGCCGCGTTTTTGCATCGTTTCATAATATGGATGAAACATGGGTCCATTACTTCACACTTGAGACGAAGGAACAGTCAAAATAGTGGATTGAAGGGAGAGAATCGGCTCCAAAGAAGGTGGAGATAGTTCCATCTGCATGGCAAGGTCATGGTGTCAGTTTTTTTGGGATGCACATGGGATAATTTTCATTGATTATCTTCAAAAAGGAAAAGCAATCAATGGCGATATTATGCAAACTTATTGCAGCATTAGAATGATGAAATCAAGAAAAACCAGCCGTATTTAGCGATAAAGGAAGTTGCGTTTTATCAAGACAATGCACCAGTTCACATATTCATTATCGCCATGACCAAAATCAATGAGTTAAACTTCAAATTGTGTCCTCATGCAACCTTCCTAGACTTAGCTCCCTCTGTTTATTTTCTGTTTCCAAAGTTGAATAAATGGCTTGGTGGTAAAGGATTTGCCAACAATGAAAAGATGGAGTTTGCAGAACTTGGCGAGTCTCTGTATAAACAAGGTGTCGAAGCTATCGAACATCGCTGGGAAACGCGTATCGAGCTGAAAGGAGACTATGTAGAGAAATGAAAATGTTTTTTTTTCTCAAAAGTTTTGTGTTTTCTATTTTAGGTCAGGTACTTCTGGGACAGTCCTTGTATACGTGTAAAACGTCCGAATTTTATAATGGAGAGCGGGCTGAAAATTTAGGCAGTTACAATACAAGAGCATCTCACCACGGATTGGAATGCAACACAGTTGCACGGCATTAGTGAAAAACCACAATGCGGCTTGCGTGAGGTGTGCAATTCCACAGTCTTAGGTAATAAAGAGGTGAATTTAGACTGTGATTTAATTATTTAGAAGAATAACGGAATGAACAATACCTGAAAAAATCTGATGTCTTACACTCACATGACATTCTCTACTCTTGAACAAGCTATTTTTACAAACGTTTGTTCTCCATATGCTTCATGTTAATCGAGATATCGGGATGTTAATCTAATTGCTAATTTTCTTGGAGATGCAAGGGAAATTGCTAGGCTTTAATCGATAGTCACATATTTTAAGAGCTGGTTGCTATGTTAAGTATACCATTCTCTTTGCATTACCAGGACAAACAAAAAAAATTAATAACGAATTCCCATTTGAGAAAAATTATAAGTATTGGAAAATTTAAGGGAATAACAGGCAATATCTCGAAAATGGTTCACTCAACAAACAAAAATGTATATGACATAAATTGTGTATTTTAACGCGATCTACATTTTTTGTGTAATAAAATTTTGTGTATCTTTTATGATTTACCAGTTATGCAAAAGTCGTTTGCAATGAAGAATACTTTTGGAGACATTCCCAGAAAATTCAAGATATACATTTTATTTGTCATAAAAGTATCTTAAATATATGATATTTTAATCAAAATCATTACAGCCATTTTTGATAAAATTAGAATTTTCGAAAAATGTTCAATGTAAGAGGTAATTTGGGGTGGGGGGTTTTCTTGGGACCTTCGTGTCTCATCTCTGGAAGATACTGAACCTAAATACCAAGTTTGGTGTTTATCCGACTGTTCGTTTCTGAATTATGCTGTTCACAGACACACACACACACGCACGTACACGTTTCCAAAAATACTGTTTTTGGATTCAGGAGGCCTCAAAACATGTATTTCCGGTATATCTCGGTATCGAATTTCTGAGAGGTATGCAATACTTCCCCTACTTACTATACGTAGTAGAGAAAGTAAAAAGACAAGGTGTAAGTTATGAATTTTCAGATTCACTAGTAGAAGAAACGAAATTCCTTTTATAGTGTGCTGATATTTTTTTGAAACCAGCGCACATTGTCTCTTGTCACCTCAGCTGGCGCTTCCTTTCGTAATGTGTTGTGTAGTTGTTTGGTATTGGAGTGTTCAACAGAGGTTAGCTCGTGATGTTTACTGCTCTCCTGGTTCTGTCTGCATACGAATCACATTTAGCTTCAGAGAGTTTTGCATTGTGATTCCTAGGGTTGTAAAAATAGCGTATAATACCAAAACACGTTGTCTCGTATAAAACTGCACCTATCACTACAGCAACGATCTACGTTGTGCACAATCACTGGTCGAATTCTCTTTATCTTTAAGTGACGTGCAAGGGTATAATCAACGACTACTTAGCGGAATTTAATCCTAGTAATGCTAATTTTCTCGAGACACTTTATGAGCTGTTGCTCAACATGTTGCACCTTCTATCTCGCGAAGAGAATTGTGTGGCAAACAGCCGATAAGTGCACTGGCATCTATACTGCTGAATGTACCACCATCTAGCCATAAATGAGTACAGTTGATCTACCCATTGACAATCCACATAAAAACCAGAACAGACTTTTTATGAAAAAAACGAAAAATAAATCGTAAGGCTGAATGCGGTACATTGAAATCTCCCATATAAAGGTAACCATGTACACCAAAAACAGTTGAGAAACACCAAACACGATAATTGCCGTCTGATGGCAGTTTTCGTGAAATCTATTAGGAAAGAGCATTTAGTATTATTTTGATTTGTTTTGCAACAATGAGTGATCCCTTTTTATTGGAGTATAAGTCAAGTCAATGTCAGCAAAATATTGCAATAGTCGTTTTATTTTGATTTATGTTTTATTAATATTGCTACTTGTTTATTTAATTTAGTAAGAAGTAATAATTAATTTATTTGTGTTTCCTTGGAGTGTGTGGATGATTACCTTGAAGAAATTAACATCATGCTTCAAAACAAAACAAAACAAAAAGTTCATCTTTCTTACACATATTCATCTCACTGATCCAATTAATGGTATCATTGATTATATGTATATACATATCCCGGGTGCTTAAAAAGGTATTCAATATTTTGAAAGGTTGTAGTATGGACTAAAACGTCGTCCTCGTGGACTAGGGTTACCATGCTAGCCTCCAGTTCCTGAAGTGGCGGGTTCAAATGCGCGGAGGGTGATGTGTTTTTTCGGGCGTAAAAGTCCTTAGCATGACTTCCTTCGGAAGGGAAGTAAACCCGGTGGTCCCATGTCGTAGATTTACAGCACGTAAAAGAACCTCAAGTCTGATAGAGAGGCCTCTGAGAAAATTTTCCGGTCTTTCACGCCCAGTATAGAATGGGATGCTAAGGACCATAACAGTTAAATAGTGTCCATAAATAAAACTCAGTTTAATTTTTTGGATCAAAACAAGAAAGGAATGTCCAGTAAACTTGGGCTCTAAAATCTGTACCTTAAGAGCTATAAGCATTTGTTCATTTTCGCTACTGTGAAACCACAAACATCTGTTCTACTGCAAGCTGTTTACTATTATGTATGATCGACAGAATGCAGTAAACTACGGAGGACACACTATTCTGTTACTGTGCACGTCGTATGTAATCTGCTTGCAATTACATACGACGTGCACTTGTGAACCATCGCTAAAGAAGGTGCCCAATGTGATGCCCATTCATAGTAAGGAGTTAGCTGCCCATAAGAACAATATAGTTAAAGGGAGGTATACGAGGGGCACTATTTATATTTTGAGCCTAATAATTAAAAAAAAGTAATTTATGATTGAAAACTGCTTTATTGTTTTCAAAATATTCTCCTTTATGATCAATACACTTTTGCATCCGTTTGAACCATTTGTCAAAGCAGTCATTCCAGTCTTCTTGAGACACCTCCAAAACATGGTTTTTGAAGGCATCAACGGCTTCTTCTGCCAACGAAAATCGTTGTTCACGTAATTTATTCCTGATGTTCGGGAACAAAAAGAAGTCATTGGGTGCCAAATCAGGACTGTATGGCGGATGACATTTGATTTTTTGAGCCTTCAAATACTCTGTTGTTAGACGGGATGTGTGTACGCTCGCATTGTCTTGTTGAAGAATGATCCTACAATTCTTGTTGGTTTTCCTTACTTCACCGAAGATTTCGGGCGAACAAATGGTTGTATACCATTCGGCATTGACCGTTTTAGGTTCCTCTAAAGGCACTGTTGCCACGTGGCCAGTTTTGCTGAAAAAGCAGGCGACCATTTGCTTCGAAGTGTTTCGAGTGCGAACAACTTTTGTTGGATTTGCTTCATCTTGAATCACCCATACAGTCGACTGCTGTTTACGTTCCGGCTCATACGCATAGATCCATGATTCGTCACCAGTTACAATCTTATATACGTCTTTTGTGGCATCGTATTTATATTTCATATAAGCTGATGAGACTAATGTCTAGGGCTGCCTCAATCTCACAATATGTCGCGTGACGATCTTTCATTTTTAGTTTTTGCACAGCATTAATGTTTTCTGGCACAACAACTGATTTTGGACGAACTTCATTATTGAGCGAACGGCGGTCACGATTAAATTCCTTATACCAGCGTTTCACATTGGCAAAAGATGGAGCTTCGTCGCCAAATGTGGAAGTTAGTTGATCGATGCACTCCTGTCTTGATAACCCACGTCGAAAGTCGTAATAAATCATTGCACGAACTTTTCACGAGTTAATCCCATGTTTTTATTGACACACAATTTTCAAGATAGTGTAAAGAAAACAAATGACGCTCTATTGACAAAATGTTTGAAGTAGATTATAGTAAAAGATTCAGACTTTCCACTGGAAGCATCAGATGGCACCTACAACATTCAAGGTTGCCAAGGCTCAAAATATAAGTAGTGCCCCTCCTAAATAGAACTAAAAATAGGTATGCTTCTGCCCAAAGTTTTAGGGAATCACGCACTCTCTGAAAGACTCTAAGCTAGTCACGGATGCTCTGGCAAACATTGATGACGCATTACTAGTGTGGGGTACACCAAAGATTTCAAGATAAAGCTACAATGTTGAAGCACTTCACAAACAAAACACAAACTGATTCCATTAGAACAAATAAGAATATACGTTACACTATCCAGAACTGTGAATGCAGTTTACGGTAACACCTCTAACTGATGTTTTCTGCAGGCTGTATGTACGGACAATAACAGGTAATGTGTCCTCATTTGTTTACTGCCTGCTGTAGGTCGTATATAATATAAAAGATCTTCCCCTGGAAGAGATGTTGTTTCACAGTAGCGAAAATGAACAAGTGCTCATAGCTCTTAACGTATGCATTTTAGAACCCACATTTACTCGACATTTGTTTCTTGTTTTAGTCCACACTACCATCTCTCAACATATGGAATGCCTTTAACAGCTGGTATATACCAGGTGAGTCAGCTGCGCCTATTTATTGTTGAATTTATGCAACGTGCTAAGCGACATATGTGACTTACGCCTTTCTTGAATGCCTTCTAATTGTCGATTTGCGTAACTCTTTATATAGGAGGGAAACATAACTCAGTGTATAAGTGTTTTACCGGACAGAATGCAATCGCTATGTATGTCGATGCAAAAAACATTCCACCCTGACACTGAGAGCTAGAGTAGCACTTTTAGCCAATTTTACAAACCTTTATTCTTTCGCATACATCCATGCACCCTTTGAAAACGCCCCTGAAGGAACAAACTATCACATGCATCGGTTGACAAAACCATTTGAAAACAAAATGGCAGATCTACGCAGTGCGACCAATTGGATTTAAGCTGTTAGTCAGTGTACAGCCTTGTCAAAAGATGCTAAGTATTAGGTAGATAATTCTTATATAATTATGTCACAAACTATGGTGTATTTCAGATCATACAGTAATTGTAACGCCTGATGCAGTTTATTTGTTTGAATTAAAACTACCAAACCGAGCTCAAAACACTGTATGACGCTGCAAAAAGCGTATGAAAATTCGAGGTGGGGTCTAGTTCTGCGATTACTAATTCGTATAGGAACCTTAGCTCGCAAGGTACCATTGGCCGAATGGTATTATCATGTTTGCGGTATTATCATCGTTACTTCAAGAGTGTGCTACTTTAATTGGGTTCAAAACCTTTGGGTCAATTTCAAACATTTTATTATCTTTTGTTTTATCTCTTTGGGCCTATAATTTGATATGATGATATAAATAACATTTTGATAACATTAGAAGCGTGTACAAAATACAACAATCATCATGTTTTCCACCAAAAAGCCCAAATCATATACGTGTACACTCATACGTGAAGAATGCAGGCAGATTACACCGCGCATGTTACAACATGCAAGATGGTCTCTCCGGCAACGTACACAAATGTGCATTGATGAAGGGGGTCGTCATTTTGAACATTTACTTCGTTGATGAAATCCACGCTCTTTAACGATTTATTATTCGGTTTACCCGTGAACTTAGCACATTTACAACTCCTTTGTTCAATAGAGGAGGTGAAACATAAGGTTATACACATGAAAATGCACCGATATGTGCCCAAGAGAATGAAAGCTAACTACTGTTGGACAACGAGAAGAAGGCGAGCGGGGCCTGAGGGGGGAACGGGGTTCTGTAACTGTTTATCTGCTCACGTACTGTCGATTGTTTACTACGTTTACTACGAAATGTGTTTATGTGTGCAAATGAACTACCCATGCTGCCAGATCTGATACTAGTAGAACAGCAACCGCCGTAATAGGTGTTAACGCATTGGCTCTTGCCATGGGTGAGTACTTGACAACACTGTGTCACTGTGTAGTAGTTTATAGCCTCCTAACATGCTTATCGTATCCACACGGCGAGCGTAAATATGATACGGACGCAGGAAAGTGTTGATGTTACGCATTCCTCTCGCTTGCCTTCTTCTCGTGTTCTATCAGTACGTACCACGGTTTACAACACCAGATTATTAGGGAAAACGTGATGCACAATTATCTGACTGTAATTCTTATGTCTTTGGCTCACAGGAGAGCCAGTAACAAAAATAAATAAATTAGTACACTAAAATATATAAAATAAGCACAAAGAGAGGAGAAAAAAGAACCAAAGCAATTTTATATTTGTATCAGATTCGCACCTCCGAAACTAACCTCCGCTTCCCCACATTCCAGCAGGTAACCCATTCAACCAGAAACCACGTAGATTATACCGCTCTTCGGAAAAACGTTCCTCATCTCCTTGCAAGCATTATATGCATGAAACACCGTCTTTTTTTAAGGCTTTCGTAGCTCTTTGGCTCTCATTCAGGCGTTTAATCATTAATGCTAGTTGCGTATAGTACCAAATAGAAGGGCAGAGCTACAATAACAGTTTTTTGCTAAAAGGGTCAAAGTTTTCGCATTACCCTATAAACTACGGGTTGCATAGATACGAATACCTAGGGGCAGCTGACTCACCTGGTATATTACGTAATATCTCGATTTTGTATTATATAAAACATACCAATCCAATCTTAAAGGATGACATAACCCTAGTCATACCTCTGTAATTTATACTTTAATTTGCGTACTGGTCTCTCTGGCCGTCTCTTACTTCACTCCGCCTTATTAATATTACAGGGTAAACTGAGGAAAAACGAATGGGTAGTGTGTCCGCGAATTGGATGGGGAATCTTATGGTTTGCCTTTATAAGTTGTATTCTTGTTTGGTAAGCAATTTTAAGAGTTAAATGTGATTATTGAAGTTAGGCGGGATATTCCTGTATAGAATTACCACACACTGTCTTTATGACATAGGGTATTACTTGATTATTAATAAAATGCTGGGTGTGTATTTACTCTAATGACTTTTGGAGTTAGTATTTTGTCTTAGTATTTCCTGCATGCTTCACTCAGCATTTCTGTCGGTTACAATAAGGTTATTTTATTAGAAAGAAAATACTATATATGTTCTTCGCTGAAATTGATAAATAATAAGTGATATATTATTATTATTGTTATTTTGTAGGATTCGCGGTTACTGTAATTTTGTGAATTTAGATAAATTTTATAAGGGTAACGTTGAGGCAAGTGGATGTCAGAATATGTTATTCGCTCTTACCCGTTGGTCTCTGCTTGTTTCTGGTAATACAGTTTTATGGGCTGTAAATAATGAAATGGTGGTTCAGAATAGTGTCACAGGATATTTTTTTTTTTTTTGCCCAGCCATAAACGTCCGAATGTTTCGTACAGTCTAGAATGCGCAGTAAAATCTCTCACTGCGACTCCAGCATCAACACGTAGCCCTTTTCCAGTACTCCTTAAAAAATGCTGCTGCTGGTTCAGTCCTGTTAGTTTCTTATCGTACCCGAAACGGCCATTTCCCCAAATTCAAAAGATTTATTGCTCCGTTTATAAAAAATGGCTGCATTTAATGAAAAAATTACACTCCACGTAGTAATCACTTTGGATACCCGGTTACGGTGCTACGTCCATTCAAGATCCTGTCATTCTTCTGCTCTCAGCATAACTCAGAGAACCCTCAATTTTGCTTTGAAGACAATTAAAGGCTATTTGAAATATTTCAATATCCTTCAGCACTTCAGCAGAAGGAGGTAATGCTACTCATTGAGAAACTCTTGCACTACATATATGCATAAGTCACTTGTATAATAATCATAGCTTTAATCATAGGATCATATATTTATATGGGGAATGTGTTCCTTACATCAAATCAGTAAAAAAAGGTTCATATGAACATGGGTCTGAAAATCATTTACAACACAAAATCGAATGCAGTAAGCTTGCGTTCCATGCTCTGGAGTACTCTGTTGAAAATTCCTGGTGTATTACGTATTTGGTTAAATCCAGTTTGGATATGTCCTCTCAAAATGTCAACATCAGGTACAGGAGTCGCATAAACCAAGGACTTCAAATGTTCCCAGACAAAGAAATCCATTGAATTAAAATCAGGCGATCGAGCAGGCTATGCAATGGGTCCCCCTCGACCAATCCATCTTTGCGGAAATCGAACATTCAAAAACTTACGAACTATCATACTGAAATGAGCTGGAGCACCATCGTGTAAAAACCAGACTCGTTGGATGATGTCCAGAGGTACATTATTAGTTAAGTGATGCAGCTCATTTCTAAGAAACTGGAGATAGGTTTGTCCATTCAGACGCCGAGGAAAGAAGTAGGGACCAATAAGGTGATCATGAATGATTCCACCCCAAACATTGAGATAGAACTTCTGTTGATGGTTGTCCTATCTTACTTCATTAGGATTTTCAAATGCCCAGTTATGTGTTATAAAAAATGAAGATGCCGTCGCGATTAAAATCAGCCTCATCCTGAATAAGATATAGTCTAGGAAATCGATGAACACTGCTGTAACATGCGTTGGTAGAAACGTCTTTTTGGCTCAAAGTCCGCCTCATTTAATCCTTGCCCACGTTGAAGGTGACACGGGTACTGAGGATTTTCGTGTAGAATTCTCCAGATAGTCATATGACTAACTCTTTCCCTTACAGCCATACGTCTTGTGCTTTGGGATGGGTCTGCATCCAGCAGCACGAAGAACTCGTCTTCAAGCTCAATGCCTCGTACCTCTTGGTTTCGAACATCTCTAGTACTCCTCTCAAATGCGCCATTCTCTCTCAAGCGTTGGTGAATTCGTGCGAATATTCTTGCACACGGTAACGGCCTGTCAGGGTACCTTTCTGCATAAAGTCCACGTGCTCGTGCTGCATTGCCGTCTTCAAGGCCATACGTGTAGTGCATATCCGTCTGTTCACTCATGGAATACATCTTCTTTGACCTATAACAACGAAATTGTTGACTTTCAGACCCATGTGCACATAAACTTGTTTTACTGTTTTGAGTCAGGAACACGTACCCCAAATATATGACACCAATTAGGATACACCCTATATGACAGTCGAGTGCACGAAAACGTCCAATGCTTGTGGTTTCCTGCAGTGTTTTTCGTTACTTAATGTTGTATGAATCTCATCATCAGCAGCCCTATGAACAAAGATCAAGCCTAGGTGATCGGTGAAATGGGAGGTGTATGGAGACTTTTCACCTGAGTGGCTTGAATGCATGTTTTGTAACGACGGTCCATATCAGCCCCTGGATGAGTCTATCTCGTATTGGTTTGATGTCAAAGGTCTGGCCCTAATCATTGATCTATAAACACAGGTCTATTTCAGACTCAGGAGCGAAGGAGAAGGGGGAAGTAAGACAAACATTAAATAGATCAGATTCAGGTAAGGGCTGGGGACTGGGAATGGCGGGGGAGGTTTGATATTTCCATAAATTACTGTGAATCATATCGACACGGTTCCAAGCATTCAGCAGGTAATACACGATAATCCTTATTACTTAACCGATCTAAGGGTTCTATTAAAGAGCAGAGTCTTCATTGCAGACTGCTTCTCGCCATTCTTTCCTCTTTTCTGCTTTTATCTTTATCTGCGCACATGAAAATTGTATTTGAATGTTGTCTACGTTTTGGAATCTCTTCCGGCTCGAACCCTTTTCTTATTCATTTTTAGTGCGTGTTTATTCTCAAGCAATATTCCACACAATTTCTTTTACTCCTACTGGAGAATTTCAGCAGTGTTCTTCCTTAAATGGCTCCTAAATAGTGCCATTCTTAGTTTTCTTCACATCGCCACAATATTGAAGCTTCATGCGTCTAATGCTGCATTTCATAGAGGTACTTCATTCATGCCTTTTCCAGATCTTTTTTGAGGCAATATGCCTTATTTTTAAATTCTATTACCTTTGTTATCCTTTGCTTGGCTTCCTTACATTCGTTTATGTTGCTGGTAATGGTACATCCACGGGATCTCATCTCGTACGACAAATGTATCTTCATTTCAGTTCCATTGTCTCTTTGCATTTATCTTAATTCTGCTCTCTCATATTTGCCGTTTAGCTCCATTATCATGCCTCTGAAAATATTTTCCTCTTCACATAACAGTATCGTTCCATTTCCACATCATACACACACTATTCTTCTTCTTCTTCTTAGTAATAGAACCCCCGCATACGAAAGCATTTCTCCAAATGGGTGTTGAACAAGGAATTTGATAAAGGTGATCCTTGTAGTAGGTCTTTCCCTATTAGTTGTGATACTTTTTTGATTCTCTGACTAGATGTTATTTCAGCTCTTTCTGGCGGTGGAACTGGAAGGATCCCATCATCGAAGCCGTATTTTGCGACATATGGGGTACATAAACAATTTAAAATGTTACAAAGCTCTGCAACCAAAACTGCTCTTTGGATAGGTGCCACGCCTTTACATTTTGATTCCAGCTTTTGCACTTATATTCAACGAGAGGTGCCCGAGAGTCTTCTATAATGGGTGCATCTACATTGCATTCATTACAAAGGTTGAAGATTAATGTTTTTCATTAAACAACATCTGTTCAACACTTCGCTGAGGACTTCTCATAACAAATGCCTACCGCTGGCATGAGAACCTCTCAGCACCTCACGTTGGAAGACATAATGGTTTGTAACCTCAATCTGAGCCCAAGAACTTCCTTCTTCTAGCTTGAAAAATGAAACTTAGGTAAGCAGTAAATAAAGTCGTAAATGTTGACTTCTCCTTGTAATTTACACCCACATACACCCTAGCGGTTATTAGGGAATATGTTGAAGGTACAGATAAGTTACAAAAGCATATTAGTGCGGTATCCTTTAAGAGGGTCAAGGAGAATACAGAATAACAATATGAATAAAAAAATCTGATGTGTTACACTCACATGACTTTCTCTACTCTTGTACAAAATATTTTTATAAACGCTAATTCTCCATGTGCTTCATGTTAATCAAGATATCGAGATGTTAATCTTATTGCTAATTTTCTTGTAGATGCAAGGGGAATTGGTAGGCTTTAAGCGAGTCAAATATTTTAAGAGGTAGTAGCTATGTGGAGTATTCCATTCTCTTTGCATTACCGGGACAAAAAAATGAATAACGAACTTGGAAAGTTAAGGGAATAAATGCAATATCTCGAAAATGGTTCACTCAACAAAAAAATTTATATAGCATAAATTGTGTAGTTTAACACGATCTACATTTTTTGTGTAGTAACATTTTGTCTATCTCTTATGGTTTACCAGTTACGCAGTCGTTCACAATGAAGAACACTTTTTGGAGGCATTCCCAGAAAATTCGAGATATACATTTCATTTGTCATGAAAATATCTTAAAATATGATATTTTAATCAAAATCGTTAGAGCCATTTTTGAGAAAATTAAAATTCTTGAAAAATGTTCCATGTAAAGGGTAATCTGGGGTGGCGGGATTTTCTTGAAAACCTTCGTGTCGCATCTCTGGAGGATACTGAACCTAAATACCAATTTTGGTGTTTATCCGACTGTTCGTTTATGCGTTATGCTGTTCACAGACACACAGACACACACACGGACGTTTCCAAAAATGATTTTTTTTGGATTCAGGGGTTCTCAAAACATGTATTTCCGGTGAAATCTAGGTATCGAATTTTTGGGTGGAATACAATACTTCCCCTACTTACTATACGTAGTAGAGAAAGTAACAAAGTCAATTCGCAACAATGTTTAAAAACAATTTCAATATTGAACATTAAGCACAAAACTCGAAGATCAAGGGATTCTTATTACCTTATACATTTATGGTGTATCGTTCTAAGTTAATTTTGTATCTCTGGGTATAACAAATCAATAATATGTTACGCAGTACATTCCCCTTTGTCTAGCAGCTGCTCTGGAGTATTGCAAATAAGGGGTGCAAAGAAAGGATAATTGCATCCTGGGATTATAATCACATAGATATGTACAAAGTATCAATAAATTTACAGTTCCCCTGACCTCCCTCCTTCACTTCCCAGGAAGCTCCTCTCTTTATACCAAGATCCAGAGAGAGGTGTTTTCTGAGTCAAACAACATTTATTTGACTAATATTTGTGTATCCTGTTGAACTACTTTATACATAGAAGGGATACAGTGTTCAATATAATCCAATTTATATATGTAAAATTGCTATATATTTTATATAACATAAGCCCATTCAGTTCATATTAAAACACAAGTATTAATTTCTAGTCTGAACATACCGGTAAGTATATAAGGTGTACCATTTAAATTGAAACTGTACAATATCTCCAAAACTAAGCGTTGTAGAAAGAAATGCCTTCCATAAAAGTTGCCTGATATTATGGGGGAAATTAAGTACCATTAATCATGTTTTGTTTGGAAGAGGTTATGATGGTCTTTTGGGGTCAATAGAACAGTTTTAAATGGGAGCCTACAATTAGGGTCAATTTAAATTGAGCCTAGAATGACTATCGCAACGTCCTTCAAATAAAACACGACTAATCAGTAACTATCCGAGTCACCTAGTATTCAACTACAATATGTATACTAATATTGTGAAGATAGAAAAATGTTGGGAGTCTATGTGCGCGCAGAGTATTCTCGAAAGCCACTTAAGGATCTTGACATTTCTTTCATTACTGGAAAACCTTATTCTTTCCACAGATATTCTAAAAATGATGTTACCCAGTTGCAATCCCGTTTTTTGGATATGCAAATTAGAGGACATTTTTGGCCTTTTATTGCCCGCAAATCCAATATTTAATTACGTCTATGCTCTTATATATATGTGTGTGTGTGTGTGACTAACATATACAGACTAAGGTTATAGGGGAAAGTATTTGCATTTTGTTCGTGTGGGAATGTATTTTTGTAAGATTTTGAGAAAACTCAGAAGAGTTGAGTTTTACAATGTGAAAAAAGCTAATAAGCTATCCTGTAACTTTAAAAACTCCACTGCCCTTATTTCAAGCTCTTACATAACTTTTGACCTATATAAACAAACCTTGTAAGACCCTATAAAAATATAGAACTCTAAAAACCAACATATATTTGCAACAGTTTATAGTAATACTATACATATGATGAACATCATAGTTCGCTTTACAATTTAAAAAAATATTTAAGTCATTTTCAATTATAAAGTGCATTGAAGGTTTTAAAAAGTACCCTTGCCTTTTTTTCCAGCCCCTGATACATGTACGGGTTGGCTTTTCTGGAGACATTTGTGCACTTATGGGGAGATTCTTACAATGATGTTTTCCAATTGAAATCCCGTTTCCTTGAATATACAAATTAGAGAACATATTTGACCTTTTATTGCCCAAAAATTGGATATTTAATTACTTCTGGGGTATAGGACTTTGTGCGAAAATTATGAAAGGATTATGGGTTGCCTTATAACTTAAAAAATCTACCCCTATTGATATTTTCAATCCCTTACTCGCAATCCCCATCACTTGATCCATCTGGACCAAACGTTGTACAATACAGCGAAAACTATTGTAGGCTACTCCTTATTTCAAACTCCTTACTAGAGAATGCATCGTGCAACGCCGGGCAAGCCTGCTAGCTTGTAAATATTTTTCTGAAAAATATAAGTTAGGGCATGTGTTTTTCATTCGTTTTTAATTTTATCCCCGCAGAATAGTTGATGTGCAAAGTGCTTGTATATGACCAGTCTCGTTATGAAATGGAGGGAAAGTCAACATTTTTATTCGTGTTTAAATACACCTATAGTTTAGGTACTTCGCATATCAACCGGATGTTGAAGTTTATTAGCTAATACAGCACTCCAAACATATTTGACGAACTGTAATTCATTACTCTCTGTTGGTTTGAATCAAGCATAGCCAATACTGGACGCTAAAGAGGTTTCCATGTTCAAACAGAATAGCACTTGATTCCAATAGAGTGCAATTTACTTCCGGCAAACTTTGACAGCTGCTATTTCGTGCAGTCCTACATACACAGTAATATTATTCATAAACAAATGCGTGTAAATATCTATGCATTCTTTACGGCTAAGATACCAAATACATCCATCAGTTAGGTTTGACAGTTTTATAAGATAACTAATCTTGTGGGTGTAGGATTAACGCTGTTCAAAAATAGACACGTATGGTAGGGGGCACTACAAGGTAGTAATAGGATTGTGACGTCACAGTATTGTCATCAATTCATATACGGATTCATTTATCACCTAATATGCATTCTCTGTCTGGCATCAGTCGCGACCGATCATAGACAGTGTCAGTTCCATTTACTACATATTAGTTTCGACACTCTGACTAGATTAAATGTTGTTAGAACGCGGTTGAGGCGAAATTTGCTGGCGTAAAATGCTAGTCAGTGAGTCAGATAATCTTAGAGTGAGAAACACTGTTGTTGAGATAAATCTTATATTTCATTAACCATAATGGGGATACTGAAAAGCATCTGCAGAGTACATTTGGGTGCATTGGCGACAATGGAACCAAAGACTTCATTTATAAATAAGTTTTATGTTATTTCTGCATAATAAGTACGGAAATTAATCGCCGAGTTTTACCCAATAGCCGCTGAAAATGATCATCATCCATACCTCAAGGCACACTTGGCTTTCTCAGATGGTGGCAATGGCAAGCAACGAAGTCTCCGCTGGCCTACGGGACCAGCCTGTACATCAGTTTTAGAGACAAGTCAAACGTGTAATTCCAAAGGATTCAAGGGCTGTGACCTCTGGGAGTCGTAGATGTTGCCTAATGAATTCGTTGGGGGGCAAGCACCAGGAGTGTTTCTTTGGGTTGCCCCAACCAGGGTGCCAGAAGCAAAGTAGGGTGAGCAATCATTGACAATTACGCTATTTTCATAACGATTGGTATACTTAACTACGCTGCAAAAGTGAATTGTTAATGAGATTATGTTATTAGATAAAACATTTAATTCTGTTGTCAACAAAGGAAATATATTTGTAGTTTTTTTTTAAATATTCTACGCATATGTGGTTTATAACCAACATATGTAAAGAAACCACACCCCTTTCTTACAAATAAGCCTATACTAACAAATAAACACGATGGTAGCAGCACGTAAAGAAACAGCACATTAGTATAGATTGTTACGTCATTGTGGTATCAATCCAGGTTCCTCGCTTTCAGCTCTCCACTGTGATTACTGAGGTGATCGTCATTCAAGCAGGATTTCACCCTATAGGTGCACGAAAATGTCCTTTCACATGCGGTGCACTTGTGAGTGCCACAACGTTTTTAAAGCTAGCTTAAACTGCTCAAAAATTGTTATTGTTTTTGGAATAAAATTTCATTCACTCAGACTATGAGCATTTCAGCACTCAAAAAAAAGCCTCCTCCTGTAGGCTTGAAGGTGCTGATTCCCTTCCAAGAGTAAGCTGTTTTCGGTGAACCGTATTTTAACCTTCGTCGTTGTTCTATCAGGTGGACCAAGCAAGCGTCCTTTGCAGTTTTGTGTGTCCCGCATGCATAGGTGCAAATGAAGTTGCCGCATCACTCGTGTTAAAGGGGCAGTGCAGTTACAAAGCGAAAGGTTGTTGAGGTAGTGCTGCTGTCTGTAGGTGTTTACGTGGTAGTTTCATACTGATGTGTCGCTTGGTCGCCTACATGCAGTTTGAGCCAGATCATTCAGACAATAGGGTAACATTCACCAATAATGAAGACACAGACATGGTGACGATCTATGTAGAGACGCACCAAAATATTACTGAAGCTTGAAGGCTCTGTTCTGAATATTTTCAAATGCGGCATCTGTTGTCTGCGCACTTTTTTATGTAAAGAAAAAATATTAAGAAATGATGGATCATTCCAGGTAGAACATGTACCTGAAATATCCTTACATCAATTCTTAAACAAAGGCGGACATGTTTTTCACAAGCTTATTATGAATAGTGCACTAATAGAAAATAATTTAACTTTAACGCACCTTTAAGGGTATATAAATATAATAAAAATAGAATATTGTTTAATCTTGTTAACTATCCGGGATCAATTTGTGCCGTGCAGTTGTACTGATTGTTGATTAACTGTCTGGTACTAAATGACTTAGCATGTGTATTCAGGTTTGCGTCAAGGGACAATCCTGAATTTTTATTAATGAGCAAATTGCTTATTAAATAACAGATAATCCCCTCACACACATAAATTTTCCCAAATTCAAACACCAAACTCTGGGCATACCTCGAATTGCTTTTGTTTAAAGACAACTTTCTGGAGCCTAACCGATAATCGAACCCGGATAGCAGGCAGTTTCCCAACCGAATGAGCTTTGCAACTAGTATTAGCAATTAAAGTGTTGGTATTCAAGTATTGGACTTTTATTTAGCGGTCTTCTCTCTGTCGATATGGAGTCTCCCTTGCAATTCTGCTTAGGCATAGCTTTAGCCATCCGCGCTATCCGGTATAAATCAACTTCCCATAACGACGCCTTGTGTGGGACACCTGATATCTAAGACAGCAAGAACAGAGAATTTTGCTTTACACTGCTTAACTTTTCCCACATTATTAATGAAGATATGATGGGCTAGATGTGGCGCAAATCGTTTAGTCTACCCGAATAGCTTATTTCAGTGATTACAACGTTATGTTGAACTATCTTGGTAGTCTCTTCTCAGAGGTTTTGGAACTGCACGCCGAATTCCACATTTCAGCAATTAGTTGGAAATATCCATCATTCAATACGCTTGTGCAATAACACAATACCTGATTTGAAGATAGTTCGAAACAGTGTTACGACAATCAGGCAATTGACCAAAAAACTTCTGTCTTGTGAGGCAGTATTTTTAACACATAAATAATTTCAGTCTAATTAAATAATATGTAAATTCAATAACAGCCCGCCTTGAAGCAATATGTGTATGTAGTAATTTGCAAAATGTATGTAACAGTTATTGCATATGTTTATCTTATTGTATTTATGTGTAATAATGTTATGTGAATATATTACGTAATTTAATAATGTACGCGCTGTGAGAATAATAAGTTAAAAGTTGCTAACAATGAGGTAACCTTGAGTCAATAATGAGTAAGAAAGTTTAACAGTACTACTTGTGATTCATGGAGTAACAATAATGTAATTTTAGTGACAGTTTATAAAATAGCCAATCAACAACCAGAAAAAGCTTTAGTTAAATGAAGGTATTCTACTTGAGTAGGAGTAGCCAATCAGAAACTGAAGTATAGCACAACTTACAAATCTAGAAATCAGCTGCCTGCAAATAGAGTTACTAACCAGACGCAAAAAGTGTCTTCAAGAAATATAATATGTATTCGTGTGAGATGAAAAATAAGTTTACGTGTTAAAAATTGTAATTAATTAATAAAAAGAATCTCACAGCTCTCTATCAGTGAAGTGTTATTTAAATCGTATCAAGCATTAATAAAAGGACTGAAGTAAAATTATAATCTGTGTAAGCCTACATTTTTAGTCACACCACAACCCTGCTAAGAGAAACGTGTTTCTAAAATAAATACTGACGCAGCCGAGGCAAACATAAATATAATGTTTAAAGAACAGTCAAACTTATAAAGTTAATATTTTTTTAAACTTGGGGCAAAGGCCACCTGAAAATACATTTGGGGCGAAGGCTACCGGAAACGGTTTACTATACGTGCGGTTGCAACTACTACAAGTTCGGCTCCCCAACAGTTGAAATACAATACAACTCCTACATACGCGAAACAAATTTTTCTCACTCGCTAACAGTAGCTCTTGCTTCGATTTCCCATTCACTGTTATTTCCTTCAGGAGTGTGCCATAATCAATATTGCAGAAAATGCTTGTTTCACAGGCAAACACCCGAAGCCTGACAGGACCACCATGTGTCACTGAAGCGTGTTAATGCAATTTGAGATAAGTCTCCTTTTTTCCCACTGTTACTCTAATAGAGGTAACCAAGGAAGTAAAGACCGTTTACGCATTCCCACTGAGAGAACTTCTAAACATGGCCGAATGGTTTCCTCGACATCTTTTCACAATGTTGTGTGAGTGTCAGTCGAAACAAATTATGATTGTGCATTCTGTGATTGTTCAAAATTAACTGTGTGATACAAAGTCCTATCGAGATAAGAGATGGTATTCGAATTTTGAGTTAAACCTGCTGAAATTTACGTCAACTAAAGGAAGTGTATGTTGATATAGTAATGAACGAATTATGGACGAAGAAATTTGCATTACGAAACTCGAGCAGGAAGTTGGTCACCCATCACAGACGCTTTTAAGAATCAAGTGAACAACAAAGTCGTACAGGACAGAAGCCAAACCCTAGACGAATTACTGAATATTTCCCAAACATTTCTTATTACTAGCTTGGTAAGATTCCGTCTGAAGACTTGCCTTAATGGGCTGGCCGCAGTCGACTACAACACTGGAGTCCTAAAGCTCGTGGGCAAATGTGAAAAATGCTGATATAACAGAGGTAATTATGTAGAGAAAGAAAGTAAGCTGGATTTTGAAAGTGATCTTTTTTAATAATTGTTTTTAATTGATAAAAAACAAACGGTCGTTACCTCCTGAATTACCCTCGTAGCAGTAGTTACTGATTCTGATAGAAAGCTTACATATTTTCTATCAGGATGAAAAGGTCTCGTAAATCCTCAAACCTTTGATCTTGCAGACATTCTCATTATCAGGTTAATCGTTGATTCACTCAGTGAACACAGTTTATGGGACCTCCTTTCTAATGAACGTGTAAACACAGTTGCTGTTTCCACTCTCACACTGGCTCCATCGAATCCTGAGCAAAGCAGTATTGGATGCTGATTCCACTCTCACACTGGCTCCATCGAAGCCTGAGCAAAGCAGTACTGGATGCTGATTCCACTCTCACACTGGCTCCATCGAAGCCTGAGCAAAGCAGTACTGGATGCTGATTCCACTCTCACACTGCCTCCATCGAAGCCTGAGCAAAGCAGTACTGGATGCTGATTCCACTAGCAGATAACTATACTTCTAAGTTCGATAGCAAGATTTGGCATCAAAATTACCTGCCTTTTTTAATCCAAAAAAGTCCACATACTATACCATTCAAATAACACCTAATTACTATTTAAAGTTGATCTGACTTTCTGAAGTGTTTGAATTCATCAATTACAAGTGCGAAATACCTAGCCTGAGGAATATCTTCTTCAAACTCACTATGATATGTTCAGGATCACATTTAAGATCTCCATTTTGAATACAATGGCGTAAACACTTTGAAATGTTGGTTTCCATCTACTGACCTCCTTCTTATTAGTGAACCTAGCTTACACACGAGTTCTAGAAGTTCTAGAAAATTACCTTTAATTTTTTGCCGATATTTGATTCATGATGTCCTCTTCATGTTTTTCCTAGCATAGCAAAAGCATAAAGCATAGCATAAAGCAAACCGTTCATAATTTGTAAGACATAGTTCATCTATAACATTTGATAAAAAATGAGAGAATTTTTTGTTTTTTATTATTTTTATTATAGGTAAAACACGTGCTTTCATATTACATAGTTGTTTGTTTTAATATTAACCCTTTGCAATATTTTCGGTTAATTACCATTTACGTAAAGCACCGCGTTGAACTTTAAATTTAATTCCTTTTCTTCCAGCATTTTTCACTATTAAAATTTTTCGTTGCACCACAACGAAATTCTTGGAGAGGTTCAGAAATTACGGATTCAGAAATTGTTGTGCAGTAGTTAAAACATATTAAATAGTTTCGGTAATATTATTTTCCATAACTCGCGTTGAAGGGGTTGAAAAATCCTTCTCTTAAAGCAACTAAAAGTACGAAATACCTGCACAACTATTTCCTTAAGTTTGTATACCAAGCTAAAATTAAAAAGTTATGAGCGACACAATTAATCGTGGGGTACAAGGAGCATTATACATAATCCTATCAAAAAGTGACATAACATCTCAATCTGTAGACCCTATAGTGAGCTAGACCAGCTTAAAGAAAGCTAGTCTACTCTAGGATGTAGATTACGTCATAAATACATAATTACATTGTGTACTTGTATGTAAATAGATTGTAGTTCTTATGTAGAGTACGTTAGAGCTAAAATTGTTTAACACAATATTATTTATACTTAATGTATTTAAAAAATTGCTAACATTTTATAGTCAGTTATTTTTTGAATGAAAGAAATCCTTCTCCGTATAGAAGGTGTGAGTGATGAGATACGTTTTTTATGCTAACTTGAATTTATTACTTTCTCTAATACGTATAGTAAGTAGGGGAGTATTGTATTGCACCCAAAAATTCGATACCGAGATTTAACTGGAAATACATGTTTTGAGACCCCCTGAATAAAAAAAATGCATTTTGGGAAACATGTCCGAAGTGTGTGTCTGTCTGTGTGTCTGTCCGTGAACAGCGGATAAACACCAAACTTGGTATTTAGGTTCAGTATCTTCCAGAGATGCGACACGAAGGTTTTCAAGAAAATCCCCCCACCACAGATTACTCTTTACATGGAACATTTTTCGAAAATTTTAATTTTCTAAAAAATGGCTCTAACCATTTTGATTAAAATATCATATGTTTAAGATATTTTCATGACAAATAAAATGTATATCTTGAATTTCCTGGGAATGTCTCCAAAAGTATTCTTCATTGTGAACGACTTTTGCATAACTGGTAAACCATAAGAGACAGACAAAATTTTACTACACAAAAAATGTAGATCGCGTTAAAATACACAATTTATGACATACAAATTTTTTGGTGTGTGAACCATTTTCGAGATATTGCTTGTTATTCCATAAAATTTTTCGATACTTATTTTCTCAAATGGAAATTCGTTATTCATTTTTTTGTCTTGGATATGCAAAGAGTATTAATCTGTGGCAAAGGAAATGGTGCTGCACCTAGCAACCAGCTATTAAGAGATATGTATGTGCTTAAAGGCTACTGTATTTCTATATTGCCCTTGTAAATATATATTTCCCTTACATCTACAAGAAAATTAGCAATAAGATAGTCTGCAAACTTTTATCTCGATTAACATGAAGTAGATGGAGAATAAGCGTTTGTAAAAATATTTTGTACAAGAGTTGAGAAAATCCTGTGAGTGTAACACATGAGATTTTTTATTAGTTTTCAGCTCCTTAATATATGATGGAAGTGAATTAAATAATACTATACCATTGTAGTAAGCCCCCTTTTGGAATGCTTGTAGGTTATTGCTTGGCCTGTGTAAGTCCTGCCCATTTCTGGTTTGTTTGCAGTGTATGTCTGAATTTTTTATGAACACTTCTGGGTGGTCAACCACGGTTAAAAGTACAGCTAAAATATACTCACAGGCTAATGGTCGAATTTAAAATGTTTTGAATACTGGTTTACAATGAGTTGATTACTTTACACCTGCCATTATTCTTATTACCTTTTTTGCAAAAGAAATATTTTTTTTTGCGTCTACTGAATTTCCCCCAAATGTTATTTCATAAGTCATAATTGAATGAAAATAAGCATAATATACTGTTTTAGGATACTTTTATTTGTAAAATGAATTAATGATATAATTGCAAAACATGCAGAGCTTAGTTTTGGTAGGATGTACTCAATATGGTCTTTCCAATTCTTATTATGATCTATAATAAGACCAAGAAATTTTATGCTACAAGTTTCAGTAATTTCATTGCCTTCATGTTCAATTCTTATGTCTGCATGTTTATGTGATTAATTCAGAAACAAAAATTAAGTTAATAAAAGTTAACATACTACCTTAAATGTTTTATGAAGTATATGCTTTATGTTGTGATTATATGATCAAATAGTCAAGTTGAACCGAACAAAACTAATTATTTTGCATTTTCACAGATACATTTGCTTACTTGAACAGCATAAGCTTCACTAATGGAAGTGGACAACGAAACTTCACCACCTGATTCTTTACCTGTTTGAAGGTATCCCAGGAGGTATGCGCAGTTTTGAAAGTTTGGCTGCTGCCATGTTTCCGAAAGGCGGAGACCTTATTAAGCGCCTTTTTCCGGTTGTCGTATCCCAACCTCAGTAAATGTGGAAGCAAGTTTGCTGTCAAGTAATAAAATACACAAACGGGAAACAAAATCCCGAGTTCTTGTATACGCTACATTCTAAACTTTGACACGAGTTGTATCATTCTGGTTGAAAACATCGTTTCACATGCCAAACGTTGTTTGTGGGAACAGGAATATTATGGACTACCTTGGAGCATCACATGGATTAGTTTTTTTTTAACACACATGCTTACGTATGATGCTTGCTCAGGTGTTTTTTCTCCTGTTCTTCAGAATCGGAAATCACTTGATGATGCATACGTCTTCACGAATCCTTAGGAATCAGAGGTATTCTGTTCAAAACCATACACCCGCGCGAGGACATTTTTCTAAAAATTTTTTAAATTAGGGAATTTGAAAGTGCGTATTTCCGGAGAAATCTCGATATCGATACTTTCTCTACTTAATGTAGGTAACAGTAGGGAAAGTAAACATTTTTATTCAATTTTTATAACACTATACCAGCTAATCACAACAGGTATATTTTATATGATTTTCATCAATTTACCCAAGACATACTCTTTCAAAACTAATATGTTTCTTGCTATCCATATTAATTTTTGGAATAGGTGAAACTTCGGCTCTCTTTTAGGTTTATGTTTTGAGGCAGTATTTTATATCACAACACTGTGAATGCCAGAGTGATTGTAGTGTAAATTAGCATTATTGTATGACAATGATTTCAGATGTTTGTTAACTATAAGCATTGTTAGGAAATAAGTTTAAACGGCCTCACTGAAACTGACAATAGGAGTGGGTAACAATGAAGCGATGGGGTGAGTTGTTTATCAATTAGAAGAGACAAACATATGACGTCAGCGTAGCGCGCCTTTCTTTAGAAATGGACGGAATATCTTCCCTAAAGCATATGTGTTTGTAATTATGATTGGCTTATAAAATAGACGCTAATGTTGGCGCGATTTAGTAACCAATAGCAGCTCTATTATAATGTTTAGGCATATCGGGGTGAGGGAGTACCTATAAATTCTTAAGCCAAAGGCAAGTATTGCGCAGTTCTACACAATCATTCACAAATAAACGTTGCGCAGTTCTAAGAAATCTCTCTCGCGAGTTATACGTCAGGCAGTTCTAAGGAAGCATTCATGAGGTACACATTACGAAATTCTACAGAATCTGTCGCGTCGTAAAGTTAGTTACAAAATGTGAAATACGCGAATTAATAGTGCGCGGCAAATAAGTGATTGTAGTTACATTCGAAAATATAACAGTTTCAGGAAGGCGTGCATCAAGATTAAATATGTGAAATTAATTAAGTGTGACGGCAATAAAAGTGTAGAAACAAATTCTTTTATCAGTGTTATCTTTTAGTAACAACTCTTTTCCGTTTACACGCCCTGTTCAATAGATATTTGCTCGACTGAGTAATAATAGCTAGCCGGAAGACAAAGAACCAAAAATTCAAAATAGTAAAACAATAACAGGCGCTCAGCAAATAAGATAACACGATCAGATTACTGCGACAGTTTAATAATTCAAATCATATCATTAAACCTAGCCGAAGAACCGTAAGGGCCCATTCATAATGAAATGTAAGCGCAGACGTCTCGTAGCATTAACGCAAGACTTTGCATTCATAATATTTAATGGAAGCATTCACATAGAGTCACGCAACGCAAGAGTTTGCAAACTCCAAACTTTATGCTTGCGTTGCGTGCATAGAGGAAGAATTCTGCATTTCTTTCACTTTGCATTATCTGCTGTTCAATAGCAGACGATCGCGATGCGAGACTTTAGCCGTCTAATGTACATGCGTGCACTCTTCCATTAGGCCGTGCCACACAAATTGTGGATCACATCTCTCAAGAGATTATGGTAGTCTCCTTACTAAATCCTCTTTTATTTAGTGGATGAATCCGGCATCTGTAACTAGATTTCTTGGCTCAGGTCCAAAGAGATAATGAACATTGCATTAGTATGATTTGTGCAGCTGTAACATCACATGCTGCAGTTTTTGGACATTATTCCGTACGCGGGAAGGAGGTATGAAATTTTAAAAAACTTGCGGAATCGGGTTTTTTTTTAAGACGCAAAGTTGATTGTGTAGTATCCTGGGTTCTTATTGTGTAGGAGTTGTTGCTTTATCGAAAAAATTGGTCCCTTCTTGGCGACCACTTAGCTTTTGCGGAAATCTTATCAGAAGATATTGCGAATATGATGAAAAAAAAGTATGGCCAATGGAATGTCGCGAAGCAAGGAAAATGTAGCTAAAGTGGATTATTCGAGTTTAGACGTCAGACCCTACGGCTACGCCCAGTCGTCGCTCCGTAGCCGCGGCCCTTGCGGCTTAGGGTCCATGATGTTACAATTTTGGCAGCAGAATGCCGACAGCAATGCTAAGGTGATGGAAGTGCGTGTGTTACATATTGAAAGCGAAAGTGCTCACTACCCACATACCGAATAATGGCCCTACTTCCATAGTACTTGCACAATTATTTTCAATGTTTTGAGCAAACAGTCGCGGCTGTTGGACGTATTTTTTTGTGTATGTGTGACCTACTTATTTATAAAATATTGAGTGAACTTTCTTATTTGGTTATTGGTTATATTATTCAATTTGAAACTCACGGTGCACTCGGAACATTTCCGCAGTTAGTTTAAGGATCTAGAAGCCCGTGCTAACTTCTTGCGTTACACCTATGGCTGCATTGTAAATGATGTTCCCTCACGCTTGCGTTTGTGCTGCATTACGTTAGTGCTTACATTTCATTGTGAATGAAGCCTAAGTCACGTAACGTGATAAGCGGATTTGTTTATGTTGGAAGGAGGTAAACGCAAATCAACGCTAAGGTCATCTCTGACTGTTGGACGCCAAAAATCGCCCTGCCATTTAATTATATATAGTGACATGTTTAAATTTTTCAAGGTCACTTCTTAAGTTCTCAGTGTCACTTTAATCTACATAGTTCAACTTCACTGGAACTTCACTAATGAGAACTAATTCAATTTCCCCATCACTTCACTTTTCTTCTTGTCTGATTGACAACTGTTTTAGGTTTGCTTACTTTTTTAAACTTATTACAATTCCAATATGGCAGCTGTGTTTCTTTTAAGTAGTAAAGTTTTTTCTTTAAGGTATAGGTTTTATTTTGCATATAATACTGTAATTGAGAATAACATCTGTCTTCAAAGTTTTTCCACATCTGGTGTCCCAAAGCTTTAGTTAACAATAAATGCAATTCATAAAGTATCCAATTACAACTTTACTACTTAAAAGAAACACAGCTGCCATATTGGAATTGTAATAAGTTTAAAAAAGTAAGCAAACCTGAAACAGTTGTCAATCAGTCTGATTAACCTTTAGCTTTGGAGGAATTGCAACTGTTAGAAAAAGGATTTAAGACTTGTACTTCTTTCTCCAACAATGTTCAAAATTACATAGCAGATACAGAAATATCTGTACTTTGTAGTTTAAAACTACAAAGTACAGATATTATTAAAAATATAGATTTCACTATGAATAATAACTTCAACAAAAAACTATTAAGAAACTTAATAAGAAACCTGTTGTATATCTAAAAGCAGACAAAGGCAATCAAATTGTAATTTTAAATACTGACGATTACTGTAATACAGTTAAAGAATTTTTAGAAAAAGATGATTATGTGACAATTAGTAAAGATCCTTTAAATTTATGCATAAAACAGGTCAACCAAGTGATATCAATTTCAACTATACTATCGACTGATAAAATACGACAGTTTAAAGGCAGCAATCCAACATTATCTAACATATATTGCTTACCAAAAACTCATAAAACAGATAACAGTATGCAACCTATCATTAACAATATAGGTTCGCCCAGCTATGGTTTAGGTAAATGGCTGACAAAAAATTCACATCTTTGGAAAAACTCCCATCATTAAGTATTAAGAACACTGCAGAATTAATTAATAATATTCAGAATTATATCATTAATACAGAAGATATACTAGAATCCTTTGATGTTACATCGTTATTCACAAATGTACCTACAGAGAACATTCCAGATCTTTTAAGAATTTGGTTAGAATCACTTAAACTACAAGAGAATTACATTCAAGATATGATCACACTTACAACTTACTGTATCAACCAAAATTATTTTTCTTTCAATAAGAATTTCTATAAGCAGATACATGGTTTGGCTATGGGTGATCCATTATCTCCTCTCCTGGCAGACCTTTATATGAGCTCCTTGGAAAAAACTGTTACTACTTTATGTCCACATATTTTCAAGATTTGGCATAGATATGTGGATGACATTTTTGCTATTATTCCTCAAGATATTTTGAATGAACAAGACACACATATAAAATTTACTATGGAAATAGAAACTAATAATTCATTACCCTTCTTGCATATACTGGTAAAAAGAAAAGATAATATAAAGTTTGGCATTTACAGAAAACCTACACATGTGGATAACTATATTAAAATAATTTCTATAACCCTACTTCACACCAACCTGCTGTTTTAGAACTTTGGTCTACAGATTGATTAATGTACCATTGGAAAAAGAAGACTATGTCACTGAACTAAATTATATTAAGAATGTTGCTATTAAAAATGGTTTCAAACCTCAACTTATCAATAAATTAATTACCATATATGAAAAGAAACATAGCTTACATACGATTAGAACCCTACAAAATCCGAATAAAAAGGATTTAATATAAAAGAAGTTTACATAACACCCAGTGATGTTCAAAGTTTTTGAAAAATTATTCAGAAAATATCAGATCCAATTGGCACCTTAGAATACCTACAATTTAAGAAATATGCTGAATACACCTTTGACTAATACAACTGATAATCTAAAAAAATCAGGAATTTAACCAGATCTCATGTCATGATTGCCAAGGTTCATATATAGGTAGAACTAAAACGAATTTAAAAATAAGATTAACTGAACACCAATAAATATAAAATTGAAACAAATAGATAAATCAGCGGTGGCCAACCATTTTTGGAACAGTAATCGTGAAATACGACAAGAGATAAAACTATTAAAATCTATACATATTCCTTCGCACTTGGAAATTTGGGAAAAGATTTTTATTCATCTCAATATTGAGAATGCTTTGAATTTTGAAATACCACCTACTGACTACTTAATGCAGCTGATCCAATCAGATTACAAAAGAGAAAAAAGAGGACATGAGTTCCCAACAAATCCAACACCACCAGTTTCCAATTCTTAACAACAGAGGGCAGAAGAATCGTCTAATGAAATACTTCTGGGGGTTAGGGGTGAGAACGGTCCGGTAGTTGGCCGTAGCTGATAATGGGAGAAACATATCTCCCGAAAGTGCTCCTTAGTTAACATCTAGCGCTAATGTTATGGGAATTAATAAGTAACGACTCAGTTTAAATTATCTCAAGAGGTAATTATTACATTTATTTTAAAAAGAGAACAAACTATTGTAGCGCAGCGGTTATGCCACGAGTTTATCGGCGCCAAACGGCACTCGCCAGCGTAAGCACCGGGCTCGCTATCGGCAGATAACTAGAACCTTCTGGAAGCTATTCTTCATCCCTCCACCAAAAAGTATGTCGAAATATGTCTAAAGCGTTCGAGAACCTTGGAAAGGTTCCACTGACTATATAAGCGAGCGTTCTCGCAAAAGTCAGTCAGTGTGGATTGGGTTCCCGTGCGACATCAAGAGCGATTCTGCGAGTGAGTTCGTGATGAATAAGTGACGTGTAGCGAGCACTACTGCGGAGCGACGGGTTATGGAGGTGCTGTGTTCGACTTCCGAGTGAACTGAACCATCCGGGGTGCAGAGGCTACGTCATGAAGGAAGTAAAGTGACGGAGAATTGAACTAGTTCACCTTAGTGAAGTGATAGTGGGAACGAAGTGAACTGCTAATGAAGATGAACTGCATAAAAACGAAACTGATAGTGAGATCTGTGAAAAGTGACAATTGAAAATCATAAAGATATTACAGCTATAAATGACGGTGAATACTACTAAATTTAATACTTTATAACAAACTATTGAGCTTTTATTGCCAGTGATACCAAGAGTAAATTGAACAGTTTTCTACAGCATATACCAGAGATATTTCCCTCCTAACAAATACATAGTCTAAAATCAAAGTAAGCAATTATTTAAAAATTAACATTTATATCCGCATGTTTTGGAAAATTCATCCCCTTATAGCAATACAGGTGGGACTGGATGTAATTTTTGCCGCTCCTCTGTGTAGGTACTAACAAAATTAGAAAACTTTTAGTTATCCCGTTTTCCTATGGCACTGTATAAGCTAAGCTAAACACATCAGCTATGGGAGTACATAAAACATTAACCTCTTCCCTACCGACCACGAATATATTCATTTTAACGCTCTTTATTTTAATGATCATCAACTTCGACTCGCTTCGGTTTCTTTTACCCCGTGACAACTGCAGACTTTGGAATGTACTTGTGTGCTCTGGCAGATCAGTTTTTATGATTTTAGGGCCCCCCTTTGGCTTTTATTACCTTCTCTCCTACGTACTTACAATAAGTTGCTGAAGTAATGTATTCCTCCCAACAATTCAGTGTGGGATTTCACCGTAAATACATGTTTTGAGGCCCCTGAACCCCCAAAAAGAATTTTAGAAAAGAGTCTGTGTATATGAATACCAACTTGGTATTTAAGTTCAGCATCTTACAAAGATATAACAGAAAGTCTTTCTAGAAAACCACCCCACTCTAAGGTACCCTTTATAGAAACATTTTCGAAATCGTTTATTTTCTCAAAAATAACTATTTTGATTAAAATATCATATGTTTAAACTATTTACATGGCAAATAAAATGTACAGCTTGAATATTCTGGAACTGGTCTCTGAATTCTGAGTGACTTTTGCATAACTGGTAAACCGTGAGAGATAGAGAAAATCTTACTGCATCCAAAATGTAGATCTCACTAAAGCACGCAGTTTATATGAAACAAAAAGTTTTGTGGCGTTAAGTATTTCCGAGATCTTCCTTCTTATTGTATACTTATCTCAACTGCAAAACTTTATTCGTTTTTTTTCCTTTCCTTCCTTTTCTTGCTTATACAAAGAGAATGGAATTTCAAACCATTATATAGGACTTAAAAAGATTTTCCTACCCCTTTAGTTTAGTGTATTCTTCCTATACGTATAATGTAATGTGTAAATGAGTAGGTGATGTAGGTTTATCTGTATTAACAAGCAGCAGATAGAAGACTAAGCTTTTGAAAGAACATGCTGTGGAAGGGTGAGTTGAGAAAGTTATGTGAATGCAGCACTTTAGGGCTTTTTTTTTGGATACAACTTTGGATTTTGTTATCCTCACAGTAAACTATTTTTATATGTGTTTGGCACAAAATTTTAATGGAAAGTGTTATTTATCAATGAAATTCAGACAAGAATCTTCGATAGTCGGAGAGTAATGTCTCTGAGTCTATGATGCAATTATTGTACTATGGCGTTATGTTAAGAAAGAACTAACGGCTCAGTGGTTGGCTCCGAGCGGGATGGTTCAGGCGGTAACATCTGTGACCCGCATTCGGGAAGTCCCGGGTTCAAATCCCGTGGGCCGATCAATCTACAGTTAGTTTTTCGTAGTTTTCTCAGTCGCCAAGGTAAATACCGGATTGGATATTTAATACTACGATCCAAAGTTTCGCCTTAAATCTAAAGTAATAATAAAAATGAAAATAAATGATAATGGTAAATGCTCTGCCATCTAAGCACAGATAATGAAAGCAGGTAGACTGGACGGCACCCTGCCATCTGTCCGGCACATGAAGAAGCAGAGGTACAGTTGCCTCGCTCTAAGACCTCTGTGGACCAATGTCAAAGTTGACATCTGCCCCTCAGTAGAGAAGCCGAGATGCAGTTACAATAGCGAGATGACCACGTAATTAAAGCAACGTAAAATAATTAGAGGGAAACGTTTTTTTCAGATTTTCATTTTTTAAAAAAAAAAAGTATTTTCATCAGCCTTTTAACAATCACTTAATCTTGCAGGAAATTGATGTTATTTTCCCGATAGGTAGGTAGATATATTAGATGACAGGCAGGCAGACAGACATCTAGATGGATGGATGGATGGATGGATGGATGGATGCTGTTGTTGGAAAAGAATCTGCATATATAAGTGGCACTTTTATTAAAAAAAGGCTCAGCTATATACAAACACGTTGTTCTATTATTTCTCTGAATCACCTAACTCAACAGTTGCTAAAACATAATTAAGGTTAATAAACCGATAAAATATTGGTTACCTCTTTATTATTACTTTCTCTACTACGTAAAGTAGGGGAAGTATTGAATTCCACCCAAAAATTCGATACCGAGATTTCACTGGAAATATAGGTTTTGAGACCCCCTGAATACAAAAAAAGCATTTTTAGAAACTTGTCCGTGTGTGTGTGTGTGTCTGTGAGCAGCATAACTCAGAAACGAACAGTCGGATAAACACCAAACTTGGTATTTAGGTTCAGTATCTTCCAGAGATGCAACACGAAGATTTTCAAGAAAATCTCTCCACCCCAGATTACCCTTTACATGGAACATTTTTCGGAAATTTTAATTTTCTCAAAAATGGCTCTAACGATTTTGATTAAAATATCATATGTTTAAGATAATTTCATGAAAAATAAAATGTATAACTTGAATTTTCTGGGAATGTCTCCAAAAGTATTCTTCATTGTCAGCGACTTTTCAATAACTGGTAAACCATAAGAGATAGACAAAATTTTACTGCACAAAAATGTAGATCGCGTTAAAATACACAATTTCTGTCATATACATTTTTTTGTTGAGTGAACTATTTTCGAGATATTGCTTGTTATTCTCTTAAATTTTTCAATACTTATTTTCGCATTCGTTAATTCGTTATTCACTTTTTTGTCTAGGATATGCAAAGAGCATTAATCTGTGACAAAGAGAATGGTGCTGCACATAGCAACCAGCTATTAAGATATATGTCTATGCTTAAAGACTACTGCATTTCTATATCGCCTTACAAATACAAAACAAGGGGAACATAGTACGCCTTAAGCGATAGTCAAATATTTTTAGAACTGGTCGCTCTGTGTAAAATGTAATTCACTTTGCATGTCAAAAGATCGTTTCTGCAAACGTTTATCTGGATTAATGTGAAATAGATGGAGAATAAGAGTTTGTAAAAATAGTTGTACAAGAGTAGAGAAAGTCATGTGAGTGTAACACATCAGATTTTTTTTACTATAAAAAGAGCGCAGTATAAGCCAGCAGTAATACCAATCAATTGTCCCTTCTTGCAGATATCAGTTCCACTGAATGCACAACAGAGATCCTGAGAGGATTTAATCTCGTGCCCTCTGTGATATATTACTTACCTTCGGTGGTGGACAGGGTTTGTATATTCTGATGTGCGGGATGCCAAACCAATCCATCATGGCAACCTGTTGACTCCTGTTTGTTTGCCGCTAACTGTAAACTTCAACAGACACAAGCTGAAACGGATATGGATATTGAAGAACACACCGTTTCAACATTGGTATCAAATTGCGCTTTTATGCGCACGTTTAAAATGCCAACAGGACTGTTTAATACAAACAAGCACTGCTCCGCATTGCCTCTCGACCATAATATTTTAGTTAACATTATTTGGTTAGGGATTCGTTTCATAAAATTCTAGACAGATAACTGTTTTATAAACTTATTTCTCAGATACAGGGATGAAGAAAAATACGTAAGAAAGAAAACAGTTACACACTTTTTGTAGGTGGATGGGTAAACGTATGACAAGGACTTTTCCTTCACCGTTTCTTTGTTTTCGGCACGTCATATAAGGCTTTCAAGCATGTGTCACAAGGTACAATGGGTTATCCATTACCAGTTGATAGAAAGTGGCGTCTTGTTCATTGATCCATTTCACCGCCTCGTCGTTCCATAGCAGGTTGTCTGCACAATCTCCTTGTTTTAGAGCTGCCTCCACTATTTAGCGGTTGCTTTTAACTCCTGGTCGTCAACTGTCTGTATCCTTCCAATCAAAAGTCATATGACTCAAATCATGCATTTGCATTACTTTGATTTTGTCATAAATCCAAGTTAAACCCGTAAAGACACCCACCTTATGCTTCTATGTCTTTCACATTATTGTACATTCGAATGCCTTTCACATTTTGTTTTAAATACGTATTTACGATGGATACCAAATACATATATTGTTGTTCGAGTTTCCAAAACGATGACTTCGTACATCCTTCTATTACCATATATTCTGATTGGCATTGAGTGTCCAATTTGTTCAAACAACTGGTCTAATCTAATGGTTATACACTCTATACCGTATTTGCCTTGTGCATTTATCATTTGATGAATTAGAAACCAACAGAGAATTTATGGGTTCTTTTACAATTTTAATGCTCTTCCCTCTAAAGATCCATTTCGGATTGATAGGATAGTTTCTAAATATATTTTAAATACATCACAGACAACCCACAACCTTTCAAGCTTTAAGAATCCTAATTTTTTGTGATAACCATTGCCCGTTTTACGGAGTCTCTAAAAAATTGATAGACCATTTGTATCATATAAGATTTCAGGAAAGGAAACGTAACACCTCCTGAAAAGGTTAGAAACATCCGATGTATCATCCGGGGCTTCCAGCGGACAGAACGATGGGCGACATCCAAGTGGAGATCAACTCACAGGGTATCAAGCTCTGCCTGATAGAGAAGCTCATCAGAACCGCTCCACGTATGCAAGCATCGATAACCTTGTTTCCTCTTTTCGAAGTAGTTTGGGAGCGGTCGGATGACCTGGAGACCTTTTTAATTGAAATAACACCCATGTGTTACAACCAGGTATCTATAGAATCTTCGAGGGTTCTGTTGGTGTCCTCAATCTCGCTGCCATTTGGATTTAACCACTCCAGTTAGTTCTCTCACCACCAATCCTCTTGCGTTGCTCAAGTACGGTGACCTACAGCCCAAAGACACTGTGCACGTACCACGGTCCAAGTGCGCAAACTACAACGGCGATCACATGACCTCCTAAGTAGGGTGACCGGTGAGAAAGGTGCGAAAGCTGCCGGAAGAACTAGCTGGCACGGATAGAACAAGGAAACCTTCACACCAGCTCTACAAAACTTCCGTCCGAACCTTATGTGACGGCTTATCATGCAATCAGCAGCTACGGCCAACAAAAGCTATCCGTTTTAATACATTTGACTACCGCTTAAGCCTACTGTACTTCCCTTGTACCTATGAAGAAATATGTACTAAAGCTAGATAGAAGAATAGGTCTTCGTAAGAACAGTTTGTAGAAGAATGGTTAGAGGAAGTAATGTGATTGTGACGAATCAGAGTTTTAATCCATGTAAGTTTGTGTGGGTGTGTGTGAGTAGTATAACTCAAAAAACGAAAGGTGGTATGAATACCAAACTTAATATTTATGCTCGTTATTTTCCAAAGACGCGACGCGAAGATGTTCAAGAACGTCCACCTGCCCCAAACTACTCTTTACATACAAAGTGTTTCCTAACGATTTCAATTAAAATAACGTACCTTTAAGGTGTTTAATGACAAATAAAACTCATATCTTGAATTTTCTGGAAACAGTCTGTGAAGTCTACCTCTTTCGGTAGGAATTTTGTAGAATTTCGTATAACTCGTATGAAATAGATAAAAACGTAATACACAAAAAAGGCAGATCTGTGTAAAACGTACAATTCATTTCAGATATGCTTTTATTTCTTGTGATTCAATTGCATCGTGTCATCTGGGAACAAAGTTTAGTGTTGTTAAATGATAGTGAAAATAATGTGATTATTTTCGAGTGTGAAATCGCATTATGTATGGAGCACAAACAATTTATCTGGATGGAATTTTCAAATGCTGTACCAAATACTTTTTTGCAATTGTTTACGATACATTTTCTTCAGAACGGACATTACCAGCGGTGTTTTGTTTATACCAAGTAAAAGTAATGATATGTATTCCGTGATGTTTCGTTTCTGAAAACAAAAACGCGATAATTTGGGTTTAAGATCTGAACCAATGAATATAGTAGCAAACTTTGAAGTTGCTATTCATCAAGCAATTGTTCAACATAGGGAGAGACCACTCAGCTCTTAGGATATCTATTTCATTCATCTTGTGTCATCCTGAAGGTTTTAAGTTCAAAGTATTGCCCTAAACATGTGACTAGAAAACTCTTCACCAGCCGGTAAGCGACTACCTCGTTGTTTTGGTTTATCCTCTACCTTCAGAAGAAGTAAGTGATTGTTTTGTATTTAAAATGATTGAGGATAAGCTATGTTACCCAAAAATCACTCTTATTCTGTGACTATCTTGTCGATTATTTCATATCTTACGAGGCCATAATTCCATTAACAATTAGGGCCGAACATTCACCTGAACTTATTCACATTACAATGCCTACGAAGCCTTTCATAGAAAATTCAATAGCTTGTTTTACAGCTCACATCCCGATATTTATAAAACCATAACAGTATTGAATGAAATTCAATCAGAAACCTACCTTAAAATTAATGGAATCCATTTACTGAGTAAGAAGAAAAGGAAAACTGAAAGCAGGCAATTACAGATAGAAAATTATATGAAAAAGTATAGCGTAAATGCAGTAAGTCGCCTTGATTTATTAAACATGCATTTTGTTTAAATATACTTTCACAATGACTAATTAAAATAAACAACGTTTTCACGCTTGTAAAATAGATATATTGTTACATGCTGGGGTGAGAGGCAAAAGGTTTTGAAACACGTGTTTCTCTCCCAATAGGAAGTGGATTAAAGTAGGAATGATGGCAGATTACTACTTGACAATATATTACATAAATTAATTAATAAGCCGAATTTCCTTCAGTTTATAAACTTACACTTCGATAAAGTACATAATTGCAATTTCAGAAACCCTTATTCCTCCACATTCTTTACGTCTTGAATCCATTGAATTAAATCACAATCATTACATACTTGCTTCCTGCTCTCACATTTACCGATATATTTCAAATTTAGAACACCAATTAGTCCACATTTCGCACGATCGATCTTTCCCGGTGAATAATTACTCAAGATAATTTTGAATAAGTTAAACCAAAAGGAATTTAGAAATAACGTTCGCAATGCCTTCTGTCTAAATGTTGCCCTGCTGTTTTCCTCGTGACATTCCTCACCGTCGAAGAAAGACTCAGTTCAGCTTCGTCCACTGCACGGTGAGGAGAGCTGGAACTGAACCGGCGCCTGCGCAGTCGACGACCACATTCGCCGAAGTACTATATGTATCAAATTCACTGCGCGCTTTCTTCTTGTTCTTGACGTCTCCTTGACAAACCACTACCATACTCATTTCACTACTGTTCCCGTAGACGTCAACCTTCCTTTAGTGCAGCCCGTAGTCACCTAGAGTAGATTTCTCCGGGAAGGGTCAATTTGGCACAGTTTCCAGCAAAATGTTAAACTTTAATCACCCCAACATGCACATGGGGAAACGTAGCTACAGATACGGCGAGAAGACCAGGACCTTGATGTTCACATTTCGCTGAAGGCGTGGGATTTTTATAACAAAACACGCAAATTTCACATTAATCACATTACCTGTGATTTATTAATAATACATTTAATACCCTACATTACACATACAAAGGGAAATCAAGGATTGAGGGGAGATGCCTTACACACTCAGACTGACGCTCAACGCACACAAAGAATAGTAATGCTAAACCACCCCCCTCTCTCTCTCACCACCTCTGGCTAGGATCGCCCGCCAGCGGTGGGGAGCGTCATGCCAGACGAAATTCAAACACAAGGCCGAAAGGAATACTAAAATTACCCCAACAATGCTGTCGCCAATGCGACGCAATAATGTGTCTGGTATGACAATAAACACACAATACGCCTCAATATTTATCACGGCACAATTTTAATCACACGAGATGAGAATTTCGTTTTTCATCTATCACTCTGCAGTCTGAAAAAGTGGGACGGAAAATTGTGCCAAAACGTTTTCACATGGTGCCAACCTAAATAGAAATTTCTGAGTGGTGCAATCACGCTGCGGTGCTAAAGTAAATACTGCTTTCAGTGGCGTAATAACATTGTCCCAATGGGACAACTGACGCAAACATGGTGCTCCGGTCTTTGAGTGGTCTAAAGAAATGCCTACCTGATGTTAATGGGACATATTCAGGTTTGCAACAACTGAGGAAACACATGGGCATCTGCTTAGTTTCTCCCATGCTGTTATCTCCAGTCAAACACAAAATACCACACACATGACGCCATATGGAAATATCACTGATCCAGAAATGTTAAACAGTCACTGACAATACTATTTAGCAAGTAAACAATACAGGATAAGGCAAATTTTACAGTATAAAATCGTATTCACAAGCAACGGCACAGAATAGGAACATCGGTAAGGGTGTCCGAGGTCGTTAAAGCATGTACTCATGAACGGGAGGTCCACGTTTCAAATCCCGCTATGACCGTCTTCCCTTACTGGGGTTTCCCCCAGGTTTTCCTCAGTCCTATATCTATTCTTAAAGGTTCGAATTTTTCATTACCTTGTCATTCTCTTGAAGTTCTTTCAACATTCAGCGATTGCAGGAAACAGTATGGAATTTTAAGGCCAGCATATAACGTTCAGTTCTTAAACATTTGACTATTGCTGTTCCCTTTGTATCTATAACGAAATGTGTAAAGCGGCTGTTTTTGCAAGGGTTATTTTGAATTTAAATTTAGTAGGCAGAAAGATAAGCTTTACTAAGAATAGGTTGTATACCCACTAATAAGCGACAGAGGGTAGAGAAAGCCATGTAAATGTATTACATCTGATTTTTTTTAAGGTAGTCTTCCGTTTTGTAAAACAAAGCTGTAAACCAACACCAACAGAAATAATGCTTATCAAACTGCGGCGAGATATAACTTCTCTCAACCGTTGGGAGAAGAAAGTCTGGGAAACATTACTGATATAAATTAATCTTTGTAATTACTGCACTTCATATTTTACACTGCATATGTGGTAGTATTTTTTTATTCAACATTTCCTTTGGAACGCAATTATTTTCCTCCTTTCCTTGGTGCCAGCAATCTGAGATAAATAAAGATGTCAAGCTCTCGCCCTGTGTAAACACCGGAAGCCTATCTTCTAGAAGTTTCCTTCCCCCACCTCCAGAACGTGTGTACAGATAGCTCTAGAATATTCTGTGGGGAATTCTATTGGCTATTGAAACGGCAAATCTAGGCCAAGCCCGAGCTATGTAATTATTAACAATTTTATTAATTAATTTTTAGTGAGGTTAAATTATGCTATGTACAAATCTTTTTCTTTTACTGTCGGTGTAGCTTAAGAAGAGTGATTTAACGATATGTCTGTATTTTGGTTACTAATATTAGAGGAGTTATAAATTGTTTAATGTAAATAATTTAAGCGCTATGTTAAAATACTGTCCACGACGAGATATGTTAGCTGCAGGAATAGTGTCTCCGAAGGAAACAAGTTTAGTTTTACGATGTCTCTCTGGTAGCAGGGGAATTGTTCATACAGCGAGGGTGTCTAGCTATTGTGCCTTTGTTCGATAATTCGCTGTGACCGGAGTGAGGGAGACAACAAGCTTAACGGTAAAATTAGGAAAGACGCGATTTAGCTTAAAATTGGACCAATGAGATCCCTGTGAATTTATATGAAATAGTGAGACGCGTTGAGTGCCGCTAAAAATGCACCAATAGGAAATTAAGAGAACAAGAAGCCTGCGACTATAAATAGATCTGCTAAGACCAAAATCAGGGGTCATTTCTAAACTACATGCAGGGGAAGATGCTGCAGGATATTTGAGAGATGTCGCGCCAAAAATGAAATAAGACAGGTTTCTTAACACACATAAGAATTGCTACGTGTAAAGAGATCTACTAAGTATATAAACTTCGCGTCATATCAGCGCCGTGTTTCAACATCAGTGGACAGTGTTTTAACGGCGACAATATCAGTGTTGAGAACTACCAGAAGTAACTAAATAAAAGAAACCGTGGTATTCGTCTTTTTGTAACTAAAGCACGTCTATTTTTCTCTCCTTTACCACACCCGAGATCTACGTTTCCTTTACCAAGGAAAATTCCATGCTCTGATCTATTTCAGCAATAACTTCAGCTAGCCGAGGATAAAAAAATGAAGAGAATCAGCATTCTTCGAACATCCAGAGTCTTCGCGGAGGCTGCAGAAAGGTAAGCCGCGAGCTACGGGCATTACAAATAACCAAAACAACTACGGACCAGGGATTTACCGCCCCCAATATACGTGGGTACCTATAAACGAGTGTTCTCGCGAAGGAGTCTGTTGAGTCGGTAGTAAGTGAGTCGCGAGTTGGTCAACCTATTTCTGCTGTGACATCAAGCACTGTTCTCCAATCGAGTTGGTGACGACTGCTGTGAGGGACAGCAAATGCTACTGCAGAGCGAGAGATGGTAGAAGTCTTGTGTTCGACTCCCAGCGAGTGAACGTCTGGAAGAAGAGGCTACATCACAAAGAAAATTAAGTGACGACGAAATTAAATTAGTCCACATTAGTGAAGTCTTGGTGAAAGTTGAACCAAATTAAAACAGTGACATTGAGAGCTGAGAGTACTGACAGTTGAAAGGCTGGACAAACTCACACTATGGTGCATCATGGAATAAGTACATCAGCAGATTGATCGCTGGCCTTCTATGACCAAGGTTTTGGGTTTGATGTGATAACCTCAAACCAGTAATTTGCTGAATTTATGCCTGCCAAAAAAGATTTGCCCATTGGCGACACTGATGTAAGCCTTGGAGTTTCTGGAGTCGTTAAATAAGATTAACAATTAATTATTAACTTTGCAGCACAGTTAACACATGTTTTGAGAATCGCTGACTGAAGCTGGTTGTCACCTATTTTTAAACGAATCGAAACTCGTTTTGTACACATTGATGACAAGCGTAAGCCGGATTACCAAGGAAAGAGAGGAGCGGCGAAAAGAGCTAGGACGAGAACGAGAGGAAAATCCATCAGTGTTGTTGACGTCACTGATAACATCGTCTGCTGTTGGTTTCAGGAGCCCTTCTTCTGCTGCTACCGGTGAACGACAAAATTCACATGCCATACAGGGATGTGGGGAGCAGTATCAAATCCGTAAGCTACTTAGCACTTGTAATTGCTAGTATTATTAAACAATATACTGGCATTTTGGAGCCAATTCAGTTTTTCGTGATCACATCTACCAGTAGAGTCTTGTTTTTCAGGAAATTACAATAATTCTCACTGTTAAACTATGCACACAGTAAGCTTCTCAAAGTAACCCATACCAAGTGAAAGAACTGTTAACAAAATAAATTAAATCTTATTGCCCAGAAAGTACTTGCAGCAACATGAATTGTGTGCAAGGTGCTACATCTTGCAGTAACTGAGTGTGTGTACCAAGATATATGGATCAGATAAGATAAACTTAGAAGTATAGGTTTTTACACAACGCAGGAGGATACCTCGTACGCTGTGACTTACATAGATATATTATGGCTACCACCCCCAGTAGAAAGGGATAAAGTGAAGGAACCACAGGAGGCTACAGGCCGTAGGTATACAGGTCACAGAGACGCGTGGAAGTTACTAACAGTTCCTGGCTCGAAGACCCCACATCGCTAGAGCTGCCTAGAGAGGGCGATGAACGGCTCGTCGACCAAGCAGCCCTCAAGTGTCCACACGGAGTATTCTTTTCTTTGAACCAGCATCCGCACCATTGTCCGGCACTGCCATACGCCACGAAACCTAGAAGCACATCCGAAAGATGAGAAAGAAACGGAATGAAAGGGAAATGATGGAAAGGAATCGTGGTGGATGAGAAACCAGTCCAGCATTCGCCTACCGATCATGAAAAACCATGAAAAGCCGAAGGTCAGACTGGACGGTCGACGGCAATCGAACCCGATACTTCCCAAATGCGAGCCCAACATCAAGATAAGCTTAACGCACATTCGGGCATTAAGTACAACACACTGGTGGACGATATAATGCGCCGGCACAGAATCTCGAACACACGTGGCTCGAGATCTAGTCGTGGGATGAATTCTTCTAATGTGATTCAACCTTCAATAACACCCATCTGTACCACAACGGTAGGATGGATTTATTTCGGGCGTAAAAAAACCTTAGCATGGCTTCCTTCGGAAGTGAAGTATACCTGGTTGTCCAGTGTCGTAGATTTACGGCACGTAAAAGAACCTCAAGCCTGATAAAAGAGCCTGCGAGTAAAGTTTTAGTTCTTTCAGGTCTAGTATAAAACGGGATGCTAAGAAAAAGAAATGGAATTGAGTTCTTTTTTATGGACGCTCTTAAACTAATATGGTTCTTAGCGTCCCATTCTAAATTGGGCGTGAAAGACGGCCTCTATCAAGCTTGAGGTTCTTTTACGTGCCATAAATCTATAACATGGAAAAATTAAATTAAATCGAGCTTTATTTATGGACGTTCTTAAACTGCTATGGTGCTTAGCGTGGTACCCTCAGACCAGAGGATACAGGGACGCTAAGAACCATAGCAGTTAAAGAACGTCCATAAAAAAAATAAATTTACGGTAGGAGAGATTGTAAAAGGTCATGTTTACGTAAAATCGCAATTTTCAGCTTTGTTTATTTACCAAGCATTCTTCCCTTTAGTTTGGAATATCTTGATATGGAGAATAAAAATTTTGATAATACAATACCTCCCAGTTATTACCTGATGTGTAGATACATATCATTTTTCACCCCATTATTTTACGCAGCAACCCGTCCTGGCATTTGGATAAAAATGTTTGTGTATTAGGCTGTGTAATCAGAAAATAACCGGAATGTTGAGCGACGAACCAATTTCACGTCTCAGTTACTTTTCGGCCTTTTAAGGGCAATATATGTTGCTTCTGGAATCCATTGCCATTTTAAAATGGATAGGTTGAATAAACATTCGTTCAGTGCCTCATATAGGATGTACGGTATGACAAAGGCAAATATCACCTGCTAGCACCAGTGAGCACTCCATTTACACACTCGCCAGTGTGTATAGAACGGAATATTAACTAAACATCAGTGGCGAATCCTCATATCAGCCTCACTGGCGTGGTAAAACGAATATCTACACTTCAGTTATTTAAAAACTTAATAGTCATACACGGAAAGTATGTTGCATTATTTTCTCTACTACATATAGTAAACAGGGGAAGGATTGCATTTCAACGGAAAATTCGATGTCGAGATTTCACCAAAAATGTATGTTTTGAGGCCTTCTGAAGCTTCAAAAAGTATTTTTGGGAACAGGTTCGTGTGTTTGCGAAAGCATGACTCAAAAACGAAGTCGGTAAAGTACCAAACTTGGTATTTAAGTTCAGAATCCTCCAAGGATACGACACGCAGATTTTGAAGAAAATCCTCCCAACTCAAACTAACCTATACCGGAACATTTTTTTAAAAAGTTATTTTCTCAAAAATACCTCTAGCGATTTTGAATAAAATGCCATATGTTTAAGATATTTCCATAACAAATGGGAATAGCATTTTAACTTCTGTTCATTCTAAATAACTGGTAAACTGTAAGAGATAAGACAATATCTTACTACACAGACAATATACATCTCGTTAAAGCACAGAATTTATGTCAAATACATTTTATTTTAGAGTTAACCGTTTCTGAGATATTCCTTGTTATTGGTCTGAATTTTCAAATAGTTATACTTTTCTCAAATGGGCAGTCGTTATTCTCTCTCTCTCTCTCTCTCTCTTTCTCTTCTCTTGGGCATCCAAGGGGAATGGAATTTCAAAGCCATCACATAACGACACGAACTTAAAGGATTGACTATCTCTTAAGCCTATTGTACCCAAATCCCGTTACCTACAAGCAAATATGTAATAAGAGAATTTCTGCGAATGTTTATCTCGATTAACATTAAGTAGACAGAATAATATGCGTTTGTGAGAATAGTGTGTACAAGAGGAGTAGAGAAAGACATATGAGTGCATCACAGAATTTTTTTTAATTGTCATCTACTTGCTGATAGAACGGCGGGCAAAAATTACAATAACGTTCAAATGCATGAGAGCTCGGTTTGTTTCTTTTCCCTTCTCTCCCTCTACGGTAGAACTGCCCTGTTTCTAGCAGAACTGCAGTCAACACAATAACTACAACAGCAACTGTCCTCAATGCTCACCTATATTACTGAACCAGACACTTTCTGGAAGACCTACTCAAAGTTTCTAGCCTATTCTTAACGGGGGATTCGAAATTATTTGAAATCGAGAAAGAATAGAGAATTTAACTCAATCGTTGTTTAGCCGACACAAGTAGAACACATGTGTTGGAAGGAATGACAGAAACTTCATAAATTCTCTTGAAATGAGGGATTTGCTTCTAACACTAACCTATGATAGGCAGAGGAAATATTGATTATTCGGTATAGCTATTTAAACGAAAAAACATGTTTTAGGTCACCTTGATTCTACAGCTTCTTAAAACAGCTATAAACTTTGTATCAATCCTATGACGTTCCGTGCTTTGTTCTCGAAAATCGAGAAGAAACCGAGAAGTAGAAACAAATAATCTGATGTGTTACACCCACATGACTTTCTCTAATCTTGTACAAACTATTTTTACAAACGTTTATTCTCCATATGCTTCATGTTAATCGAGATATCGAGATGTTAATCGAGATGTTAATCTTATTGCTAATTTTCTTGTAGATGCAAGGGGAATTGGTAGGCTTTAAGCGATAGTCAAATCTTTTAAGAGCTGGTTGCTATGTGGAGTATTCCATTCTCTTTGCATTACAAGGACAAAAAAAATGAATAACGAATTCCCATTTGAGAAAAAGTTCAAGTATTGAAAAATTTAACGGAATAACAAGCAACATCTCAAAAATGGTTCACTCAATAAAAAAAAATGTATATGACATAAATTGTGTATTTTAATACGATCTACATTTTTGTGTGGTAAACCTTTGTCTATCTCCTATGGTTTACCAGTTATACAAAAGTCGTTCACAGTGAAGGATACTTTTGGAGATATTCCTAGAAAATTCAAGATATACATTTTATTTGTCATGAGAGTATCTTCAATATATGATATTTTAATCAAAATCGTTAAAGCCATTTTTGAGAAAATTATAATTTTCAAAAAAATTTCCATGTAAAGGGTAATCTGAAGTGGGGGGATTTTCTTGAAAACCTTCGTGTCGTATTTTTGGAAGATACTGAACCTAAATACCAAGTTTGGTGTTTATCCGACTGTTTGTTTCTGAGTAATGCTGTTCACAGACACGCGCACACACACATATATGTCTCCAAACATTCTTTTTTTGCATTCAGGGAGCCTCAAAACATATATTTCCGGTGAAATCTCTGTATCGAATTTTTGGGTGGAATACAATACTTCCCCTACTTACTATAGGTACGTAGTAGAGAAAGTAAAAAGGAGTTGAAAAGAACAAGTGGGAAAGGTACGGAGGAACGAACGGGCCCCCGCAACCGGAGCAGAGCACTGCAAGTAGGCGCAACGGTCCTCTTTCCTTCTGCTGTGACTCCTGGAAGGGAGGGAGGGAGGGAGAAGGGAGAGACCCGAAGGATGACCAGAAGCGATGGTGCAAGCATCGACAGGGTCCCCAACGTTTCCATTTGAACGCATCCGCCGCCTGGGACCACCCACAACCCTACAGGGCCTGGTGAGGCTCACTCGGAGATGGTCGTAACTGAGTAGTCCCACAATGAACACCAGGAAAGAAACTACAAAGCACACAGCCACCGCCCAGGCGCAACCTGCCGAACACCGAGACGTGGTCCTACAACTCTGAAACGGATGAAAAAGAAGAAGACGATGGGTGCAGGAAAGTAGAAGAGTGGCAGAAGAGTAATCACCCCAGCATTCGCTTGCCAACCTGGGGAAACTACGCAAAACCCGGAGCGGAAAAGCCGTCGCCGGGGATCAAACCCGGGACCTCCCGAATGCGAGTCAAGCACGTTACCGTGGCGCCACATCGCTCGGTTAGAACTGAGAAGTACGATACTTCCTTGATGATGTCTGCCATTGGGTATGGCGAAAACGAAACGTTAGATTTCATGAATTACACAAATAGACCATGAAAAGCACCCCATCAGCCCATCATCCCATCATCATCATCATCATCATCATTGTTTTAGGAGATACTAGAATTACAAATATAATCAATAACCCTCAACTCGAGATGGGTAATGATTATATGTTAGTAAAATTATGTTTTGACAAGCCATTCAACCAATGTTAGAATGGAGTCAGAACAAGATGCATTGCCTGAGGGTAATTTTGTTCTGGCTTACGATGGCTCTAAAACAGACACTGGATCTGGAGCTGGAATACATGGGGAGGCAAAATTTGAATTCTGTCTGACAGCCAGGCTGCTTTAAAAGCAATTGCAAGCTATCAAATAACATGGAAGTTAGTCTGGGACTGCCTAATAAACCCTACACAACTGGCAAAACCCAAGGCTACTCTTGAGTGAATATTTTAGGCAATGAAAACGCAGATATCCCAGCAAGCAAAGGGTCTACTGAAACTTTTCACGGGCCTGAACCTCTTAATTCCGTTCGAAGAATTATTGCTGAATGGATTGGTTGCCCGTACAATGTGTGATGGGCTTAAACAAAGGGATGCAAGCACAGTAAGCGAATGATGAGTAAAATATCCCCCACACTCTCTCAATAGATCCCAAATAAACATGATAACCGAACTCTTGGCGGGACACTGCAGATTATGTAAACACTTACACACAATCTTCAAAGAAGGATCAGTATGTAGGTTAGGTAATGAAGGAGAAACTGTCTATCATATAATCTTCAAATGCAAAACATCGTATAGGAAAAGATATTGGGACTATTTAACTAAAACGATAGAGATAGGAGATAATAAAATTAACCTTACAGGTTTCAGTGTTAAGGGTAGCCGTAACCCAGGTCCATCCTTTATAAGTTAAGTCAAGACCATGCCCATAAAGCCGGGAACTTTATAAAATGAAGATTATAGACTCTTGTCTTGAAAGCCTTCGCATTTATTTTATATTTTGGGACCATACGTTTTTTTCTTGGCATTAGCCATTTTCAAGATATTTGTTATTGTTATTTTGAATAATCCAGTATTTCAAGCAATACACTTTCAAGTCCATTGTTTTATTTTCTCCTGAGTTTATATAAAGAGTACATAGTAACGAGGCAGGCATTCCTAAACCCGCTGTGTCCTGTAATCTGTTACAAGATATCTTATCTAGCATTTCTACCAACCTTAATGATTAACATCAAGCAAACAAGAAACGGGGTTTTTCTATCAATTCTTTGCTATATAGATATATAGATAGATAGATAGATAGATAGATAGATAGGCAGGCAGGCAGATAGATAGATAGAAGATAGATAGATAAATAGATAGATAGATAGATAGATAGACAGACAGACAGACAGACTTACAGATAGATAGATAGATGGATAGATAGATAGATAGATAGATAGATAGATAGATAGATAGATAGACAGAGAGACGGATGGATGGATGGATGGATGGGGATGGATGGATATACATATATGTGTGTGTGAAACTAATATCTCATAGTGAGAGAAGAAAGTAGTGATTGCATCACATGATTTTTTTTATATTATGGTTACAATAAATGTTACAATCCAATGAAATAAAAATATAAAATTCTGAACATTTCGGAAAGAAATTGCGAATGAACAAATATTCTTTGTGGTATCTTTAAATGAGGAAGCCTATTTAACTTTATTATTATTATTATTATTATTATTATTATTATTATTATTATTATTATTATTATTATTATTATTATAATTATTATTATTATTATTATTATTATTATTATTATTATTGTTTAACACTGACTTAGAAATGTGTTTATTAAGGGAGACTGCGACTGAGCTTTTATGTGAAAGTGACAAAATGTTGGACTTTTTAATTATATTGTGAATATTCAATAGATACCTGTGAATCATTTTGGCCAAAATTTTCACAATCCGCCATTTTTAAAAGGCTAGCTACATGATTAAATAAATCATCCTTTTAACCCCACTTAACCCTTTCTGTATGTGTTATTTCTCAGTTTTAATATCTGTGCATGAAATTTACTCCTTTCTTGTCAGTTTTGTTAATATTTGTATGCAAATTGGCCTTTTTTAATCTAAAATATACTTCCTAAAGTTTCAAACATGAATTTTAAGATTGTCTTATTCCTTGGCTCACAAAAAAGTAATTTATGCTGAAAAACAAGGTAAATTTTAACGCCAATAACTTCATAAACTCAATAATTTATTTCTCTGTAACTAATAATATCAACTCAAATCATATCCTCACATTTACTAAACTCCACTATCATACGTATATGACAAATGTGAATGCGCAAGTCAGTTTTAGAAAATTTGGATTCTTTTTCGCTAGTTAAAACATTTAATTCTATTACATGTGAAGCTATTTGAGCTAGAGCTTTTAGATGTTGCACAGTCATTTCTTTATTTATTAATTCTGCCTATTTTTCAAGTCAATAGCTTTAAAATTAAAAAAAATAAAAAAAGTTATAAATATCAGTCTCATTGTCCCTTATGGAAACCTCAACATAGATTATAAGCTACATTCATTTTTAAGAGTTCTTTTTGTAACTGATTTAACATTCTGCTTTGTATAGAAATACTGCACTTGGCTGTATACTACAATGCTAATCTCTAAATTTTCCAAAATGTGCCTATAAGTAGCGCACGACACGGTATAGAACTGTTCTTCACGTTACAAGAGCTCGTATGTTCGACCAGCAAGCTGAAAAGCAACTATTACATATTTGTGGAGGGCTTGGAGTTCGCATTTCCTGCTTAAGCCTTTCAGTTACGTACGGTTAATTGAAAATCGGTCTGTGGACCGACTTGGAGTGAGCTCATTTCAGTTTGGAGCAATAATAATCGCCTTATTTGAGTACTTCTAATGCCAATGTCTAACCTAGCAGAGACCGACTTTGATTTCTAGACATATCTTATCCGGCAGGCATTTAAACTGGTCCAATACCTGCCAGATCTGCGAGGGATCCTGGCTTCGATTCTCGGAATTATTCGTTAAAAAGAAAAATCTGATGTGTTACACTCACATGACTTTCTCTACTCTTGTAAAACTATTTTTACAAACTCTTATTCTCCATATAATTCATATTAATCGAGATAAACATTTGCAGAAACGATCTCTTGACATGCAAAGAGAATTAAATTTCACACATAGCGACCAGTTCTAAAAATATTTGAATATCGCTTAAGGACTACTATGTTCCCCTTGTTTTGTATTTGCAAGGGCAATATAGAAATACAACAGCCTTTAAGAATTGACATATCTCTTAATAGCTGGTTGCTATATGCAGCACCATTCTCTTTGCCACAGATTAATACTCTTTGCATATCCAAGACGAAAAAATGAATAACGAATTCCCATTTGAGAAAATAAGTATTGAAAACTTCAAGGGAATAATGAGCAATATCTCGAAAATGGTTCACTCAACAAAAAAAATGACATAATTGTGTATTTCAACGCGCTCTACATTTATTGTGTAGTAAAATTTTGTCTATCCCTTATGGTTTACCAATTATGCAAAACCCGTTCACAATGAAGAATACTTTTGGAGAGATTCCCAGAAAATTCAAGATACACATTTTATTTGTCATGAAAATGTCTTAAACGTATGATATTTTAATCAAAATGTTTAGAGCCATTTTTGAGAAAATTAAAATTTTCGAAAAATGTTCCATGTAAAGGGTAATCTGGGGTGTGGGGATTTTCTTGAAAACCTTCGTTTTGCATCTCTGGAAGATACTGATCCTAAATACCAAGTTTGGTGTTTATCCGACTGTTCGTTTCTGAGTTATGCTGTTCACAGACACACACACACACACATGGACATGTTTCCAAAAATGCTTTTTTGGATTCAGGGGGTCTCAAAACATACATTTCCGGTGAAATCTCGGTTTGGAATTTTTGAGTGGAATGCAATACTTCCCCTACTTACTATACGTAGTAGAGAAAGTATAAAGTTTCTCGGTATGCCAAAACCTGGTGTGTGAATGTGGGTATGCTTGTGTGTATGCCATTAAATAAAGAATTCTCAATATTAATACTTCAGGACTTACACTGGGCACACGTGTCATCAGACAGATAGGTTACACAACGGATGTGGACACCGTGCGCAAGGCGATCTGCATAGATCGATTGCGGCTAGCATCCCTCAGGAGGAAGGGATGAACTGAAGGAACCACAGGAAGTTACAGAGATACGCGGAAGTCGCTAACGTTTCCAAGCTCGAAGACCCATCCCATTGCTCGAGCAGCCTAGAGAGGGCGATGAGCAGCTCTTAGATCGCACACGTTACCGCAGCGCCACCTCGTTTAGTGCCAAAGTCATATGGATATGTAACAATTAGCGCAAACATATGGCATCAATATGTGGCTTAAATCAACAAGATGAAATATTGTTACATTCACATGACTTATTCCACTCATTCATCTAAAAACTATTCTTATAAAAGCTTATTTATTTATTCTTAATAAAGCTTATTTGTGAAAGAACAATTATTTCCATTAATTGACCTAATAGTGGTTGAAATTAAAAGCCCTGTATTTAAGTACTTACAAAGAATGTAAGTCACCATTGGGGTATGCCATCTCAATACATTTGAGATCTCCCTGTGGTTTACCGGGAAAAATCGAGACAGCTGGAGAATTTAATGGGTGCCGGCATGTTGCCATGGTAGCTCAGTGGTTAGAGCAACCGGACGGAGACCGGGAGATCCGTGATTCAAATCCCGGCTATGGCATTGAATTTTTCAGTCGTCTGATTCTACTTTTCCAACGTAAATTAGGTCCAACTTCACGAATAACACGCGTGATGTCATTCATAAGATCATTTACTGTTTCTTGCTTGTTGACATAAATTCGAGATTTAACATAACCCCACAGAAGTAATCCAATGACGTTAAATCACATGACCTCGGGGGCCAGTTAACATCACCACCACGGGAAGTGATGAAATCGCTGAACTTCTCCTTCAAAAGATCGATTGTTTCGAGATCAGTATGACATGTGGCACCATCTTGCTGGAACCAAATGTTTCTGAGATCCATACCATCCAATTGAGGCCAAAAATATAAGATCCTGGTATCTTTCTCCATTGACAGTTAGAGCTTCTCCATCTTCATCTTGAAAAAAATATGGACCAATGATTCCACCATACCAAAATCCACACCACACGGTAACCTTCTGGGGATGAAGTGGTCGTTCTTGAATCTGAATTGGATTGTGATTGCTCCAATAGCGGCAATTTTGTTTGTTAACACAACCATCCATCCAAATTGGGCTTCGTCGCTGAAGATGATTTTTCGACAAAAATCCCGGTCAGCTTCCAATTGCTTCATAGCCCAGTCAGCGAATACATGGCGCAACCTATGGTCGTTGGGCTTTAGTTCTTGAGTTAACACCATTTTGTAATCCTGAAACTTCAAGTCCAGATGCTGAATTTGCCAAGTTGCGGTCGGCGAAAGCCCCAATTCTTGCGCTCGACGAGCATTTGATTTGTTTCCGTTCTCGCGTACACTCTCACGAACGGCGCCTATGTTTTCGTTGGAGCGCTTACGTCGATTACGTACAGGCGTTCTTTGATCGCTGACAGAACCACTTCTTTCAAATTTATCGATCAAACAGTTCTCTCGCAGGGGCGATTATGCACACCGTAAAATTCACGCAATACGCGGAAGGTTTGGCAAACGGATGATCCATTTTGATAATAAATTTTCACAATTTCTACGCGTTGCTGAATGCTGTAACGTTCCATGGCTATTTGTCAATAACAACTGTAACCACATGAAAAAAGTGACTGCTGTAACTTAATAACAACGGCAGCTATCACGTATCAAAGATAGGACACTCTTGATGAAAGACACTTTATAAAAGTGGTTGACGATGAAGGGTACTTCAGAGGCTATTTCCAAAAAGTTCAAGCTATACATTTTATTAGTCATGAAAACAGCTTAGTCAAAATCGCTGGAGTCATTTTCGAGAAAATCAATAATAACGAAAAATGTTCAATATATAGGGCTGTTTGGAGTGATGGAATTTTCTTCTCAATCTTCGTGTCACTTCCTTGAGAGCTCCTGACTTAAATACCAAGTTTTTGAGGTATGCTGTTCGGACACAGACAGAAATACGTATACAGGTACCTTTTTCTAAAAGTGCTTTTGTGGTTTAGGGGGCATTAGAACATGTATTTCTGGTGAAATCACAACATCGAATTTTTGGATGGAATACAATACTTCTTACTGTAGGTAGATAGTAGTAAAAGTAAAAAGAATAGCGATTTGCAGTTGGGAAAAGTATAAAGCATTTGAAAATTCAGAGAAATAACAAAGAATATTTCAGAAATGCTTAACCCCACAAAACGTTTTGACATAATTTGTGTGCTTTAACGGGATCCACATTTTTGTGCTGTAATATTTTGTCAATCTCTTACGGTTTGCCAATTATGCAAAAGTTATTCTGAATGAAGAGAACTTCACAGCCTATTCCCAGAAAATTCAAGACCCAGATTTTCTTTGCCATGCAGACAGCTGAAACATGTGCTATGTTTGAGGCAGTATTTTTGAACACCTAAATGATTTCAGTCCACTTGTATAATATAAAACATAATAACACCCCGCCTTAAAGCAATATATGTATACTATAATACATTAAAAGTGTATATTACAGTCATAGTATATGTTTATATTACTGAGTACATGTATAATGTTATGTGAATGTATTAATAATTTAACAATGTTGGAGCTGTGAGAATAGATGCCGAAAGTTGCTAACCTTGAGGCAATAATGAACTGGAAAGTTTAATAATGCTACTAGTAATTCTTGCAATAATCATGTAATATTTAAAAGCAGTTTATAAATAGTCAATCAACAACCAGAAAGGCTAAAAGTTAAATAAAAGTATTCTATTGGAGTGGCATTAGATAATCAGAGACTTGAAATAGACGAAATTTGCAAATTCAGGCGTTAGAAGTCAGTTGTTAGTAGACAGCTTTCTTAACTGGATGTGTCCTCGAGAAGTTTAATACGTATTCAGTGTGAGACTACAATTCATTACGGCGAGAATATTATAAAGTTTACGTGTTTAAAAGTGCAATTAATAAATAATCTTACAGCTCTCTATATCAGTGAAGTGTTATTTAATCGTGTGAAGGATTAATAAATGGAGTGAAGTAAGAATTATAATTTGTGTAAGCCTACATTCTTTAACTGTATCACCCCCTGCAAAGAGACACATGTTTTACAAATTAATACTGACGCAGCCGAGGCAAACCTAAATATAAATAATATTTAAAGAAACATACAATACAAAGTTGATTCCTAATCGTTGGGGCGAAGATCGCCGGAAAGTAAACTTGGGGCGAAGACCACCGGAAATTGAACATTGGGGCGAAGGCCACCGGAAACTTTGTACAATACGTGGTTGCAACTACTTCAAGTTCGGCTCCCCAACATTCGAACTACAATACAACTCCTACTTCAAATTGGCTTTCTAAACGTGAAGCAACAACCATTTTTCTCATGTTGATCAAAAGCGTTAAGAGCAATTTTTGATAAAATAAAAGAATCTAAGCTTTTCTCCATATATTGAGAAGTTTGGCATGGGATATTTCCTTGAAAATCTTCCTATCACATACTTTAAACATACTGAACTTAAATACCAAGTTAGGTATATATCGGACTTTTTGTTTTTGAGTTATGCTGTTCACAGACACTCATGCACACGGAACGTTTTTCTAAAAATCTGATGTGTTACATTCATATGACTTTTCTACCATCTGTGTCTTATTAGTGAATAGATCAATTATTTTTACAAAAGTCTATCTTCCTATCTACTTCATTTTAATCCAGATAAATGTTCCTGGAAATAGCTGCACTACACATTTCGTCATGGATACAAAGGGAACAGTGATAGTCAAATGTTTTAGAACTGGACGCAACACGCTGGCCTTAAAGCTTTTTTCCATAATATCGCAAGAAACAACTGAAAATCAACAGGAGCTGAAAAGAATAGCTAAGCAAAAGAATAGTATTGAACAATTCGAACCATTAACAAGGGATATCTCGGAAATGGCTAATGCCATAAAAACGTTATTGGAAATAAATTGTGCGTCTTAAAGAGATCTGTATGTCTTGTGTAGTATGTTTGCGTCTAACGCTTAACTTTTACCAGTTATACAAGGTTATAGAAAATTCCTTCCAAATGAAGAGGATTGAATGGCTATTCCCGGAAAATTCAAGATATATATTCTATTTGTCATGCAAATATCTTTAATTTGTGGTATTTTAATCAAAATCCTTAAAGCCATTTTTTAGAAAATCAAAGATATCGTAGTCTTCCATGTAAAGGTAGCTTAGAGTAGCGGGATTTTCTTGAAAATATTCGTGTCGCATCTTTGGAAGCTATTGAACTTAAATACCAAGTTTGGTGTTTATACGACTTTTCGGTTTTATGTTGTTCAGAGACCTTTTCCTGAAAATGTATATTCTTTTGGACTCAGAGGCCTCAAAGCATGTATTTACGGTGAAATCTCGTATCGAATTTTTGAGTAGAATACAAAACTTCCTCTACGTACAATAAGTACGAGGTAGAGAAAGTAAAAAACATGCATATAGACAAATCAGATACTTTGCTTTTATACAAGAACTTGTAAACAAGACGTGCTAACAAGACACCGAAGAATTCTCACTTGTAACCATTTCAAATTCTGACACTAGAGTAAAAGGAAATGATTCGTTAGCTTTTATGACCACGCTATCCTTACAACAGTGCTCCGTTTTTGGAGGAACAGAATTTATTATACCCTGTTCTTCGCAACGGTACTTGTATTCTCCACCCGTGGCGTTCTAAGTGTTGATTTTAGGAGTACCTCTCAGTTAAATCAATAGAAAGACCATGAAGTGCTTCAGAAACATTGAGCGCTAACGTGGTTTGAATTGAATAGGGAATGTTTACAGTACGTGTAGTGTTTGATTGAGGAGTTTCCTCTCTCGCTGTGGTTTCGCTTAGCCGAGAAATTAACGCAGCAGCGACGTTGCAGACTTAAAAATTAAATATTTTTCTGCTCATTCAGTGCCGGGTGTGTAATAAGACCTCCAATAGTGACAATCTACAGAATTTATTGTTGGATGACAATACGGCAGCAACCGTTAGGGTAACGAACAAGTGTGCTCAATATGAAATTTTGTGTTGACGAAGAAGAGATACTAGGGATTTCTTTGCAGAAGGCATTTTTACTTTATTTACAATATATATAATAAGCAGAGAAGGTATTGCATTCCACCCAAAAACCAATACATACACTACGTGATCAAAAGCATCCGGACACCTGGCTGAAAATGGCATACAAGTTCGTGGCGCCGTCCATCGGTAATGCTGGAAGTCAATATAGTATTAGCCTACCCTTAGCCTTGATGACAGCATTCACTCTCGCAGGCATACTTTCAATCAGGTGCTGGAAGGTTTCTTGGGGATGGCAGCACATTCTTTACGGAGTGTGGAACTGAGGAGAGGTATCCATGTAGGTCAGTGAGGCCTGGCACGAAGTCGGCGTCCCAAAACATCTCAAAAGTATTCTATAGGATTTAAGTCAGGACTCTGTGCAGGCCAGTCTATTACAGGGATGTTATTGTCGTGTAACCACTCCGCCACAGCCCGCACAATATGAACAGGTGCTCGATCGTGTTGAAAGATGCAATCGACATCACCGAATTGCTCTTCAACAGTGGGAAGCAAGAAGGTGCTTCAAATATCAATGTAGGTCTGCGCTGTGATCGTGCCACGCAAAACAACAAGGGGTTCAAGCCCCCTCCAGGAAAAACACGACCACACCATAACACCACCACCTCCGAATTTCACTGTTGGCACTACACACGCTGGCAGATGACGTTCACCGGGCATTCACCATACCCACACCCTGACATCGGATCGCCACATTGTGTACCGTGATTCGTCACTCACACAACGTTTTGCCACTGTTCAGTCGTGTAATGTTGACGCTTCTTGCACCAAGCGAGGCGACGTTTGGCTTTTTCCTGCGTGATGTGTGGCTTATGAGCAGCCGCTCGACCATGGAATCCAAGGTTTCTCTCGCCACGCCCAACTGTCATAGTACTTGGAGTGGATCCTGATGCAGTTTGGAATTCCTGTGTGATGGTCTGGATAGATGTCTGCCTATTACTCTTTACGACCTTCTTCAAATGTCGGCGGTTTTTGTCAGTCAACGAACGGGGTTTTGTGCTGTACATGTTCCTTCACGTTTCCACTTCACTATCATATCAGAAACAGTGGACCTAGGGATGTTTAGGAGTGTGGAAATCTCGCGTACAGACTTCTGATACAAGTGACACCCAATCACCTGACCACGTCCGAAGTCCGTGAGTTCCACGGAGCGTCCCATTCTGCTGTTCTGCTCTAATGACTACTGAGGTACCAGACAGTAGGTAGCAGCACAATGCACCTAAGATGAAAAACTATGTTTGTGGGGTGTCCGGATACTTTTGATCACATAGCATATATTTCAACGTAGTGACATGTATTGCGTCTTCCTGAATAAAGGTTAAATTAAATTCCTTGTGTGTATGTGTATTTGAATAGTATACTTAAGAAACGAAAAGTCGGATTAATACCAAACTTAGTATTTAGGTTCAGTGCTTTCCAAAGATTCGACAGGAAGATTTTCAAGAAAATTTTCCCACTCCAAACTACCCTTTACATGGAACACGTTTCGAAGTTTGTGATTTTAAAAAAAAATAGCTCTCAGTATTTTTAAAATACCACATTTTGAAAATATTTATATTCCAAATAAAATGTATATCTTAAATTTCCTGGGAATAGCCGTTGAAGTTCTCTTCTTTCGGAAGGAATTTTGTATAATCTTGTATAACGGGAAAACGTTACGCGTTAGATGAAAACATAGAACACAAGAAATACTGATGTGTTTAAGATGCACAAATTATTTAAAATAACTTTTTCTATGGCATCAGCAATTTCCGAGATATCGGATATTAATGGTTCGAATTGTTCAATACTTTGTCATCCGTTTCAATTACTGTCAATTTTCAGTTGTTTATAGTGATTGTATGTATACAGTATTGAATTTTAAAGCCAGCACATAGCGTCCAGTGGTTAACACCTGACTATCGCTGTTGCCTGTGTATCTACAACGAAATATAAAGTAGGGGAAAGCCATAGTCAGGTTTTGAAACAGCTTTGAAGGTCTATGCTCTTTGCATGACCAAGAAAAAACAAATAGCAACTTCCCGTTTAATAAAGTATATTTGAAACTCTAAACCAATAACAAAGAATATCTTGGGAATGGTGAACGCCACAACATTTATTTCACATAAATTATATGATTTAACCAGAACATTCTTTTGTAAGTAATATTTTGTCTCTCTTAGGGTTTACCAATTATAAAAAAATTATTAAGAAGCAGACTTCACAGGCTATTTGCAGAAAATTCAAGATATGCATTTTATTTTTCATGCAGATGTCTTAAAGATGTGCTACTTTAATAAAAAATAGTTTGAGCAATTTTTGAGAAAATAAAAAATAAGGAAGCTTTTCCATGAAGAAGGTAGTTTGTAAGGGGGTTTTCTGAGTATCTTTGTGTTGCTTTCTTGAAAGATGCTGTAGGCTTGAAAGTTAGTTAGTTAGCCGACTTTTCGTTTTTGAGTTATAATCTTCACAGACATAAACACACACAGCTGAACTTATTATAAAAATGCTTTTCTTTTATTATTATCCAGGGGTCCCAAAGCAAGTAATTCCGGTGAAATATCGGTATAGAATTTTTTCTATTCGCTATAGGTATAGTCCATTATGGTTAGACTGAAATTGCCCCTAAGGTGTTCACAGCAGTAAAGCAGAACCAAATTCTACCCCGTGATTTACTCTATGTGGTAAAGGTATTCTAATGCTTTGGTTCTCTAAAGTTAGATATGAATGGATTCATACTGGATGGAGTGGAGTAGCAACAAATTTTGCTTCAGCAACGTGACATCCATCATTGCTTAGAGCAGAGTTCGCTGCCTCCCCGACTACAACCAGTAGCAATCCATTCATATCTAACTTTAGCCAATCAAAGTCATGAGAATATCTTCCCCACGTGAAGTAAATCACGTTGTAGCACTTGGTCCAACTTTACTGCTGTAATCACCTTAGGTGGGATGTCAGTATAATTATAAAATGGACTGTAAGTTATAGAGCAGGAAAAAAATCTGTGTTACACTCACATGACTTTCTCAACTCTTGTAAAACTATTTTTTGCAAACGCTTATTCTCCATCTACTTCATGTTAATCGAGATAAACGTTTGAAGACTCTATCTTACTGCTAATTTTCTTGTAGATGTAAGGGGAAAATATATTTACAAGGGCAATACAGAAATACAGTAGCCTTTAAGCACATACATATCTCTTAATAGCTGGTTGCTAGGTGCAGCACCATTCCCTTTCACACAGATTAATACTCTTTGCATCCAAGACAAAAAAATGAATAACGAATTCCCATTTGAGAAAATAAGTATTGAGAAATTTAAGGGAATAACAAGTAATATCTCGAAAATGGTTCACTCAACAAAAAAATGTATATGACATAAATTGTGCATTTTAACGCGATCTACATTTTTTGTATAGTACAACTTTGTCTATCTTTATGGTTTACCAGTTATGCAAAAGTCGTTCACAATGAAGAATACTTTTGTAGACATTCCCAGGAAATTCAAGATATACATTTTATTTGTCATAAAAATATCTTAAACATATGATATTTTAATCAATCGTTAAATCTATTTTTGAGAAAATTAAAATTTTCGAAAAATCTTCCATGTAAAGGGTAATCTGGGGTAGGGGTGTCGCATCGTTGGAAGATACTGAACCTAAATACCAAGTTTGGTTTTTATCCGACTGTTCGTTTCTGAGTTATGCTGTTCACAGACACACACACACGCACACACACACACACACACACACTCACGGACATGTTTCCAAAAATGCCTTTTTTGGATTCAGGGGGTCTCAAAACATGTATTCCTGGTGAAATCTCGGTATCGAATTTTTGGGTGGAATACAATACTTCCCCTACTTACTATACGTAGTAGAGAAAGTAAAAAGAAAAACCGCTCTGCTCCCTTCCATGCCGACGTTTGCCTCCTCCAGTAGAGCAAGTCAGCTCCCTCCTGTATTACCGAGCATCCATTCGAACCAGCCCTAATAAAAGCGGTAATACTGAATAAGCAATTGAATTATTATTGTCATTAACATCACCAGTTGAATGCAGCCTAGACTCCGAAACCGTCATTCGCTGTTGTGATATAGTGATGCTAAAATCGAAACATGTATTTTTGAAATGAATATATTCAATTGTGTATACAGAGACAGAATATAACTACGGCTCAGTTAACACAAGAGGATGCTGAGAGTCCATGGTCGTTAACAGTGCCTATTATATTAACTGACTACTCTCAGTTAAGTGGCAGGAAAATTCGTGCACGGGCGCCTCTGTACGAGCCCCTTGTTGGACAATACAGTTCGGTATTGAAGGGCTTGGAACAGAAAGGCAATGAATATGGAAATGATACGATGCAGATCCGTAACGCGATGTAAGATGGCAATATCAATACGGATTTATAGCTGCCAAGAAACAAAGCAATCTATCTCTAGTGCTCTGTGCCTGCTTGGTCTTAGAAAAGGAGGAGTACTTCAAATAAGACAGATCGTTGGAATCTGTTACTCTGAAATAAAATGATTGAAGAAATGCTCACAATAAATAAATAAATAAATAAAAGATGCTCAAGTAATTTGGCTGTCCATTAAAAGAGATTAGAAATTTATATCCCAGCAACATTAAATCTGCTAAATTCACAACCCATTATGCCAGAAACTGTTTAAAATATCAGATTGAAACTTTACAGAATGTAGATGCATGCCTTTTTTATGCAACATGTTCATTTATTAAGTAATTATATCATTTTTTGTTAAAAATGGATAAGTAATTATTTGTTTAAAAATAACCAACCATAATGACTAACAACAAAGTAGATCCACAACAGTTCTTAGAGTTGTTTATATCATGTTAAAAGTTAATTTAGCTATCTTCAATAGTATCTAAGAAAGCGGATAATTTATGCCAGAAAATGCATTCAGAGAAAACCCTATTCAAGGCAAAAATGGAGAAAACAAATGCGATAACTGCAAAGACAGAAATAAAATGGCTTGAGCACTAAGATGCTGCCAATTTGTACAGCAAAGCTTCCCCTAAAAGATGGGCTATTTTTTACCTCTTTACTCCACAGTGTACAGAAGTTATGACTTTTTTTCTGTAAAGTGGCACAGAATCCACAGTGGAAAAGGGAAATGCTGTACCATTTAAAAACGTAATTATAATGCAGTGTGAACAATCCTTGGCGGGACCGCTTTCGCAGCATATATCCGGCCGGCGAGACTGGTTGCTGTGTCTCGATGCGGATGCCAGGAGGTCGCATAAATATAGAAAGGTTTATTGCGTAAGTTGTTTCTAACACAAACTACATAAAAACTTAAACTAAAACACAATTACTCACATATATCAAGCAAGGAGAAGTTGGAACTACTCCTTCGTTGTTCAAGCTTCCCACCACACCTGCAGTTCCCCTTGAGAAATAGCAGTAATAATTTCTTGACGAATGTTATTTTTTAAGTTCATCTAAAGTCTGTAGACTCTTTTGTAAACTTTCTCCTTTAATACCCCCTCGTTCTCCAGATTTAACCCCCAGCAATTTTTATATCTGCGGGGCATTAAAGGAGAAGGGCTATAAACAAAACACACACTTTAGATGAATTTGAAAATAAAAAATGGCAGCAACTTCTAGACGAATGGTATTTTTAAGTTCACCTAAAGTCTGTGATTTGTTTATAAGCTTTCCCTTTTAATACCCCCTCTTTCTCCTAATTTAATCGCTTGCAATTTTTATCCCCGAGGGCACTAAAATAGAAAATTTACAGAACAAATCCACGCATTTTAGATGAATTTAAAAACAGAATTCTTGAATAAATTGCTGCAGACTTCCTGTCACTTGAACCGCCGACAGAGCATCCTGCTGTCCGCCCGCACGCCGCGAAACCGGTCCCATCGATGATTGCCCACCCCATACAATATAAGTATTGTGCCTACAACTATAAAATATACATAAATTAAAGAGAAAATTCAAATTAATAAGCCTACAAAAAATATAAAGAATCTAAATTTTTATAACTTTTTTTATTTAGTCTCCCCTTGACTGAGAAAACCAATAGAGGTGCTAGGTAGGATTAGAATTCTAACAGGAGGGGGACTTAACACCTCGACCTAAGCAGATCTTTTATGCCTCTGCCCCGGGCGGGGCGCCCCCTGGAAAGTGGGATAAGGTGAGAGGAGACGAGGGCGGCCGGACCAGAAGGCACGACAGCAGAGGGCAGGGTTCCTACCATTTCCAGATTAAAGCTCCCCGGCACTGAAGCAGCCGGGTCCTCTCCACCACCCTGGGCTTACACATACCTTGGGGGCCCGGGAACCAGAGTCCATCCCCAATCTGGGGAATGAAGGTTTCCACAGAGCATCCTTTTCTTCTGCCATGCCCACGCCGAGCCTCCCGCCGACACTTGTAAAAGCAGATGAAAGGTGAAGTGAAATGGGAATGGAGGTGAAATGGAGAGACAGGAAATTCAGTGGACGTAATGATCCTTTTCAGCATTCATCTATCGAACCGGGGAAACCCCCGAGAAAACCCATGAACCACAGACTTTGCCGACGGAGCCATTTCGTTCGGTAGGCGATGGTTAGAATACGCGAAAGAGCGAGAAGAAGAAGGAGGAGATTTGGAAGGAGGGTAAAAGACAATGAACACTGAGCATTCGGAAAGCAACAACATGAGATGGCGGAGACTCGTGTACACCACCCTATGTAAAAGCAGTAGCTGCAGGACATAATTCAAGAAAGTGGAAATTTAATTTTCTACAATGTTTGTTTAGCGAAAGGCTGTTATAATTAAACCGACAAAAGGAATGGCCCACAAAAATATTTATTTTAAGCTTCTTTAATAGCGACAGTCTGATGTCCCTGAGGTTACCAATCTACTGTATTAGTCTGAGAGTTGTCTGAAGAACCAGCACTGCAATGAATTAAATAATTCTTTCTGAAATTTCATTATATTCTCATCATTGCATGGTTTAATTATTGGGTATATTAACAAATGATCGAGACTGTTAGTTCATTAACGATATCTTTTAAAAGGAGATTATAAGCTCTATCTCGCCGGGGTTTAATTTTCTAATCTCATGACTCATTTATATCAGAAAATACGAGGGGTATATTGCAATAAAGCACGAACTACTAAATATGTTCCTATAGTTTATATTTTACTCATGCCTTCAAATCTTACACTACTTTTCTACCAGTTATCAATGTATTTCGAACATAATTTTTATTTATTTATTTATTTATTTTTCTGCATAGCCTAAGTTTTTTTAGAACATCATCATAGACTTCCTCACCAGCACATCTAGGAAGCGTGTAGCTGTTTATATTTATATTTTTACTTTCTCTACTACGTATACCAAGTAGGGGAAGTATTGCATTCCAGCCAAAAATTCGATACCGAGATTTCACTGGAAATACATCTTTTGAGGTGCCCGAATCCAAAAAAAATTTTTAGAAAAAGGTCCGGGTGTGTATCTGTGTGTCTGTGAAGAGCATAACTCAAAAACGAAAAGTCTATAAATACCAAACTTGTTATTTAGGTACAGTAACTTTCAAAGATGCGACACGAAGATTTTCAAGAACATCCCCCACCCCAGACTGCTTTGATATGGTACATTTGTCAAAAATTTTGATTTTCTAAAATTTGGCTCTAACAATTTTAATTAAAATATCATATGTTTAAGATACCTTTATGACAAATGAAATATATATGATAACTTTTCTGGGAATGTCCACAAAATTCCATTTTATTCTTAATGACTTTTGCATGGCTGGTAAACCGTCAGAAATAGACAAAGTTTTACTATACAAAAAATGTAGATCTCGTTAAAATACACAACTTATGTCATGTATATAATTTTTTTTTGAGGAGTGAACTGTTTCCGAGATATTCCTTGTTATTTGTTTGAATTTTTCAGTATTTTCGCTTTTTTATGTCCTGGACATGCAAAGAGAATGGAATGCTCCACATAGCAACCAGTTCTTTGACTATCGCTTAAAGCCTACCATATTCCCCTTGCATCTACAAGAAAATTAGCAATAAGGTTAACATCTCGATTAACCTGAAGTAGATGAAGAATAAGCGTTTGTAAAACTAGTTTGTACAATTGTAGAGAAAGTCATGTGAGTGTAACACATCAGACTTTTTGTATTGAAAACGAGCTGTGATAATCTCTTAGGGGACATTTGCGTTAAATGTACAAAACTTCTTCAAGAACATAAATAATGAGTCGTTTGTTTATTTCTCTATCACATACACATTAGGCAGACAAGCTATAGTATTCCACTCAAAAAATTCGATACCGAGATCTCACCGGAAATGCATGTTTTGAAACCCACTGAATCCAAAAAAATTATAAAAAGATCCGATTGTGTGTGTCTGTAATAGCATAACTCAAAAACTAAAAGTTGGATAATTATCGTACTTGGTATTTAGGTTCAGTACCTTCCAAAGATGTGACATGGAGATTTTCAAGAAATTGTTTATTAGCTAAAAGTTTAAAAAGTAAACTAACTTTAAAGTAACTTTTGACGATTTTGATTAAATAGATACATTTAAGATATTTTTATGGAAAACAAATGCATATCTTGAATTTTCTGGGAACCTCCCCAAAAGCTCTCTTCCAAACACACAATTTATGTCATATAATTTTTTTTTGTCAAGTGAACCATTTACGAGATATTTATTGTTATTTGTTTGAATTTTCCAATACTTTTTCTGAAATGGGAATTCGATATTCGTTTTTTCATGTTCTTGACATGCAAAGAGAATGGAATGCTCCACATTGAAATCAGCTCTTAAAAGTTTTGTCTATCGCTTAAAGCCTACCATATTCCCCTTGCACCCACAATAAAATTAGCAATAAGTTTCTACAAAAGTTTATATCGATTAACATGAAGTAGTTGGAGATTAAGCGTACGTATAAATAGTTTGTACAAGAGTAGGAGAACCCAGTGAGTGTAACACATTTTTACTTTCTCTACTACGTATAGTAAATAGGGGAAGTATTGTATTCCACCCAAAAATTCGATACAGAGATTTCACTGGAAATATATGTTTTGATACCCCCTGAATCCAAATAAAAGCATTTTTGGAAACATGTCCCGATGTGTGTCTGTGTGTGTGCTGTGAACAGAATAACTCAGAAACGAACAGTCGTCGGATAAACACCAAACTTGGTATTTACATTCAGTAACTTCCAGAGATGCGACACGAAGGTTTTCAAGAAAATCCCCCCACCCCAGATTACTCTTTACATGAAAAATTTTTCGAAAATTTTAATTTTCTCAAAAATGGCTCTAATGACATTGATTAAAATATCATATGTTTAAGATATTTTCATGACAAATAAAATGTATATCTCGAATTTTCTGGGAATGTCTCCAAAAGTATTCTTCATTGTGAACGACTTTTGCATAACTGGTAAACCATAAGAGATAGACAAAATTTTACTAAACAAAAAATGTTGATCGCTTTAAAATATACAATTTATGTCATATACATTTTTTTAAAGAATGAACCATTTCCGAGATATTGCTTGTTATTCCGTTAAGTTTTTCAATACTTATTTTCTCAAATGGGAATTCGTTATTCATTTTTTTGTCTTGGATATGCAAAGAATATTAATCTTGGCAAAGCGAATGGTGCTGCACCTAGCAACCAGCTATTAAGGTATATGTCGATGCTTAATGGCTACTGTATTTCTATATTGCCCTTGCAAATACAAAACAAGGGGAACATAGTATGCCTTAAGCGATAGTCAAATATGTTTAGAACTGGTCGCTATGTGTAAAATGAAATTCTCTTTGCATGTCAAAAGATCGTTTCTGCAAATGTTTATCTCGATTAATATGAAATAGATGGTGAATAAGAGTTTGTAAAAATAGTTTGTACAAGAGTAGAGAAAGTCATGTGAGTGTAACACATCAGATTTTTTTCTTCGGTTCGCCCTCTTGGTCAACTTAGTTTTCTAATGTCACTGTGAATGTCTGTGTATACATTTATTTCATTTTTACTTCTGAATCTTTATTGTTCAACTATGACTTGTGGGCCTAAAATTTGACTTGTAACTTATAGACATTATTGCTAATATTATTCGTAAGATGTGTCTAACCCCGATTTTCTCAGATATTTTGTTATATATTTAGTATATCCTTATGCAGCAAGTATTACCTTAAATACATTAACGTTTTACACATCCATTTTCCGCAAACGTAAACTCAGAAACTAATAAACATCATATACCGTCTGATCGGTGGTTATATCTGAAAAATAAATCTCTTATCCTTAATGTACGTAGAGTTTTAATACTGTGCTAATTAGGACTGCACAATATGTTTATCGTCAAATTTCAACTAACAGATATTATGTGTGTGGAAAGTATTTATTTTTGATTATTGGCTTCCGAGTAAAAGGTGCATGTATTATGGAATATTCTATGATCTACAAACAGAAGCATTCTATGATGTACATTTTAATATTTTAACAGCTAATAAGGTCGTTTTTATAATATTTAAATAGTATTATAAGTATAAAACTTGATTCCTTAGGTCTAGTATTTACAGAGATAGTTTTTTTTTATTGGGTGGTGACAAAACAGCGAGTTTAGTCTTATTAACCCCATAATCTATGACCAGGGAACGAGGGCACACTTCGCACCTCGACCCAACGCTGATCCTTTGGGCTTGGCACCCCCAGGAGGAACGGATGAGGTGAAGGAACCGCAGGAGGCTATAGGCCGCAGCCAGGCGGCCGACAGAGACGCGCGGAGGTCCCTAAAGATTGCGAGGATTGATGGCCGGTCACATCGTCAGACTGCTCAGAGAGCTTCGCTCAGGCGGAACCAGAGATTACTCGAGCTATCGGAGGTGGACCAGAACAGGCTGCCATCTGGCAGGGCCGAGAACAGTATTACATAGAGGAAGCATCTGTGCCTGTAACATGAAAGGGGAAGTGAAATGATATGAAGTGGGGGAAAGGCAATTAGTGGTAGAAGAGAAATCACCCAGAATTCGGCTTAGCAACCAGGGAAAGCCACAAAAAAATCCATGGTTAGAGCGGCCGGCCGCGGTAATTGTATTCAGGACCTCCCGAATGCGAGCCTCACAAGTTACCACACAGTCAGCTCGCTCAATCTCATTAACCCTATTTGAAAAACCTCTTTAAAGTTTAGTTGAAACAATGTTTTCCCTCCAGTGTGTTGCTCTTTTCGAATCTTATCTCCCTAATGTGTCAATTAGTTTGCTTCTCTTCTTCTAATCCATAAACCAGCTTATACGAGGGCAAATCAAAAAGTCTTTACCCTGGATATTATTCCTTGTACATTTCACTATTTTTCCACAAGTCCACGTGCCGGTTCAGACATTTGTCCCATCGCAGCACTAATTTTGCGATGCCAATACGGTAGAAGTCGGCCGTCTGACTACGGAAATATTGTCGCATTGTACTCTTGACTTCGTCGTCGCAAGTGAAGCGCTGTCCTGCCAGGAACTTCTTTATCGGACTGAAAAGATGGAAATCACTAGGGGTAAGATCCGGGCTGTATGGTGGATGCTCTAGAAACTCCCAGTGAAGGTTCCTTAGCTTGCCGATGGTCTTGTTTGCTACATGTGGTCTCGCATTGTCGTGGAGGATGATCACCGTTGTCAACATCGAGAATCCCGCGGCGCTTCTTTCGGATCGCAGCCCGCAGAAGTGTGGAACAATATCTGTCGGCATTGACGGTAGTACCTCGCGGCATGAAATCCAGCACGAGCGGTCTACGGCAATCCCAGAATGCCGTTAACATCACTTTGTTAACAGATGGGCGGCGCCGTGGCCGAGTGGTTAGACCGCTCGCCTCCCACCGAGGCGGCCCGGGTTCAATCCCAGGGACCTGCATGTGGGATTTGTGGTGGACGAAATGGCGTCTGGGCGGGCTTCCTCGGGTTCTCCGGTTTCCCCCGCCATTCATTCCACCAACTGCTCCATCATCACCTTTCCTTTCATCCATTTCACCTACATTTCGCTTCATCTACTTCCTTCATCCCATACCAGGCATCGGGCTGATCACCCATCCTGGCTGCTCTGTCTCATCCATGAGTGACTGCTCCTCAACGGGCCTCTGACCCCAGGCACCCGCTTGTAAGTCCTGGGGGGTGTAAGTCCTACATAAGAGGAGGGTAAACAGATAATGAATGAATGAATGAATGAATGAATGTTAACAGATGGCGCAGTACGGAATTTCTTTTTCACAGGAGACTGCGTATGTTTCCACACCATACTCTGCTGTTTTGATTCCGGCGTGTAATGCAGTAACCACGTTTCATCGCCAGTAACAATGAGATCCAGGAAATTGCCACCCTCCTCGGCATATCGTTACAGATGATTCAAAGAAGCAATCATTCGTTTGCCTTCATCACGTCATCCAACTGCTTAGGAACCCATCGACATGAAAACTTCCTGTACCCTAAGCACTCGTGAATGATGTCGAAAGCACTCTCAAAAGAAATGTCGGGCTCCTGAGCAATGTCTTTGATGCGCATGCGCCGCTCTGCTTTCACCATCGCATCCACGCAATATTGTCATCAGTCACCGATACATGCGGATCCCCGCACGCTCATTGTCATGCAGATTTACACGGCATTTTCGAACTCAGAACACCACCATCTCACACTTCTCAAAACAAGACACCTTTCCCCATATGATGGATTTCCCTGTGTATCTCTATGGGCGTTCGTCCCTTACTCCATAGAAAACGGATCACACTTCGTTGCTCGTAAGCAGTGGACGTGTTAAGCACACCTGCCATTTTGAATGCACTGATAGCAGCACTTCCACCGGCAGCAGCTGGAAACTCTATGAGGACAGGCCCATGAAATGTCCACTACTTCGAATGTATATGTTGGTTTTTGTTTTACATTCGTAATTTGGCCAAAAAAATAGGGCAAACACTTTTTGATTTGCCCTCGTATATCCCTGCCACAGGCGATTCGAATAGTCATTATCGTTACACGACACGAAATGGACTGGCCATACATTTAAAACCGAACGTCACAAGGTGAATCCCAGCATCTGCAGTCAAATGTGCCTATGGCAAATAATGGGGAGGGCTCACGTAAAATAACCGGTGTGATGGCATGTGTGGATGATAGCGGGGACACATTTGAATTCAGACGCATCAAGTTTGCTTTTTGTCCTAAAACAACACTATCGTGGTACTTAAATACATTAATATATTTGGTGTGAAATACTACAAATACCTGTATTTATTTTAAAGGCCAGTACAACACGAAAAAAGAACAAAAAAAAAACAGTATTAAAATATTCCAAAACTTTGATACACGTGAAGATGCTCAAGCTTAACATAATAATAATAATAATAATAATAATAATAATAATAATAATAATAATAATAATAATAATAGTTCTGAATTGGGTTTTTTAACACACACTCAGGTAGATGGAGCAAATGGAATGTTTAATGATCCACATTTGAGAATAAAATCGTTCCGTAACGCACATTGTGGAAATTTCACTAAAGGCATAATCTAATGATGGCAAACAACAATCAAAGCGAAGATTCAGACTTAAGTATGACATTTGGTACTTTCAATATTATTATTACTTTCTCTACTGCTTACCTCCACCCAAATGTTCGATATCGTTCACTGGTAATATACGTTTTAAGGTGCTCTGAATAAAAATACACTCCTCTGTGTACAGCATAACCAAAAACGAAAAGATGATTAAATATGAATTTTGGTATTTAATTTCAGCGATTTCTAGTGATGTGACACAAAGATTTTCAAGAAAACCCCCACCCCAAATTACCCTTTACTGGAAAAGTTGGGAATCTTTTTTAGTTTCTTCACAATGGCTATAAAGATATTGATTAAAATACTGTATGTTTAAGATACTTTCATGAAGAATACAATGTATATGTTAAACTCTTTTAGAATAGCTTTTAAGGTCCTCTTCATTCCGAATGACTTTTTTTTAATTTTAAACCGTAGGAGATAGTCAAACTCTTCCTACATAAAAAGTTTATGTCTATTGAAGCATATAATTTATGTCAAACCAAATGTTTGTAGCGTTAACCATACTCGAGATATTCTTTGTTATTGGTTTTGTGCCTTCGTTTAATGCCAACGACACAACCGCCTTATATGCGTAACGGTCGAAACGGTAGTGACCTCAATAATATGCCGCTGCGCAGTGGCGGCGTAGGCATTGTCAAGGGTACGTTTATCAGTTGCGAGTTGCCTCAGTCGTTGCTTTGTCTTCGAGTGGTGAAGTGTTCCGGCAATACGTGTGATTTCCTAAGGAATGTTATTCTCCTGTTAGTCCACGGAAATGCCTACCAACAAATTCACGCTTGAACAGTGTATTTTTATGTATGATACATACGTGAAAACTGAACCATGTAGACAGGTGTGTAGATAATTTCAGCAACAATTTTCTGATTATCCAGTCCCGAGTAGGGAAACTGTGAGATGTTTGGTCAGTATATTACGAACAACGGGATCATTAAACGTCAAAAAAGTAAAACTTATAAGAACAATCCCCACGCCATAGAAGAACTTAAGTACAATATAAAAGATGAAATTATGAACATTACGCAAGAAGAACTTATAGGTGTGAATGGTAATTTCATTCGGCGATGTCAAGAATGCCTTCACGCAGAAGGAATCCACTTTCAACAACACTTATAACAAAGCCAGTACTCATTGCATATATGTTACTAACATTCGTAAATTATGCGGGAATTACAGAACGGAAAATCCCGCGGTGTGGTAGACTGTGTGCGGAGCACGTATTCGAGCGACCCGCGGTCTTGACATAAAATGAAGGCATTGTATTTTTAAAAACTTCAAGTAGTAAGTCCCATTGATTGTTTCTCGTGGTCACGCAAGGAAATGGCATTTCAAAAGCTATATGCTTTTTAAAAATTTGACGGTTTATTGGCTACTGTATCCTTATATCTACAGCTAAATCTGCAAATTTTCAATGGAAGTATATGTGGATTAACGTGAAGTAGATAGAAGATTAAGCTTTTGTAAGAATAATTTGTAGATGAGTGAGTAAAGACAGTAATGTGAATACAACACATAAGATTTTCTCCCCGGAGTTTCATCGTTCCTAAAAATGTGAATTTTCGATGAAATAGCTATATCAAAATTTTGATTCGAATACAACACTCCCTGAGTTTGGATGCAGAGATGTTAAAAAAGTAGATTTTAAAAACTTCTCCAACCGTGGCTACCTTCCCCAAATACCGGTAACAGCTCTTGAGTCTACAGTTTTGGTGTTCACAGCATTTTAGTCAGCCCAGAAGATACTGCATAATAGTTATGATTATAAACAAATTTATATAACTGCACCCGCTCCCAACAATAATAGTGATTATGATATGTAATATTAATGATAATAGTAATAATGCATAAGTTATCTGAAGAAGGGGTTGCCTTTGTACATGTTTGTCGTTGTGTACCTAGTTAAGTACAACATTTTAGGGTAAGAAAGAAGCAATGTGTGAATTAAATTGTAGTCGAGATTATAAATGAGAAGTTTCCGCGCTTTTGCACGTTATCTGCTTCTGACCTAGTACTACCATCTACTGACATTAAAGTAAAATTGTAGCGATAGTATGGAAAACAACCCAGGGGAAGTTTCATGCACATCTTTAAGTGTGCACGACCCGTATGTATTCTACCCATAAGGTAATTACGTCATACCATTTGCGCATGCCCAAAAGTTACTTAAAACGTAAGAAGTAAGATGTGCTACCGACCCTGTTACCACATTTTTTGTGTAAATAGAGTAGCGTGTTAGATTTGAACGCCGTAGATTCTTAATTACCGCATATACGTTACGTTTAATAGCATTGAAAGTAGTCCAATATATCCGAAAGGTGTCAAAAGTTGGTGAAGAAAAAAAAAGGTATCAAAACGTGCCCCTGTGCTCTTATATAGCAGTCGCCACTGCCAAATGCAGTGCATACAAAACCCGGATGAGAAAGGTGTGCACGCTATCTGAACATTTGGATCTAAATATGAACTGTGTTCTGAAAAATATAAAATGTTCCCAAATGTAACAGTTCCTACATGTCAGTAATAAAGAATACCTCCAGGGAGCGCCTGTTAATGCACGCTCTGTTCAACATTTGCCACCATAACAAGCAGCAGTTATATCTACTCGCTTCGTAACTAGAACAGTTACAAAAATAGAAATTTCACACCTAACTCAGACCCTCCAAGTATTCCATGCTAAATTGTGAAAACAGCATTTACATTTGAAAAGAAAAACAATGCTGGTTATCGAAATATAGTTTTTGGACAGCATGGCCTAAAAGTAAAACTTTAACATAGTGTATACGAGCTAAAAAAAATTTAGATTATCGCACTTTGGTTTCAATCAAATCACATACCCTTCGTATTTACACAAGTTTAATAATTCCACTTGGTTTAATTAGGTTTTACTTTTCATTATTCGAAGAAGTAATTTTGGTGCATTGTTGATACTTCACACATGATAAGCTAATTTGAAGAAGGTTTGTATTATATTTTGACTGTTGGGGAGCCAAACTTGAAGTAGCTGCAACCGCACGTATGGTAAAAATTTTCCGGTAGCCCTAGCCCTAAATGTACTTTCCGGCGGCCTTTGCCCCCAAAAAATGTTTAAAAATATTAACTTTGTAATTTTGATTGTTGCTTTAAATATTATATATTTATGTTTGCCTGGGCTGCGTCAGTATTTATATGTTTTAGAGACATGAATGTCTTAGCAGGGAGTGGTGCGACTGAAGAATGTAGGTTTACACAGATTATAAGTTTTTTCTTCACTCCATTTATTAATGCTTAACATGATTTAAATAATACTTCACTGATATAGAGAGAGCTGTGAGATTTGTTTTTTTATTAAATACTTGCACTTTTTTAACACGTAAACTATTTTTTTGTCTCACACAAAATACGTATTAAATTCCTCGAGAACGCATCTCGCGTCCGGTTAGAAACGCTGTCTACAAGCAACTGACTTCTGAATTTGTAAATTTTGCTCCATTTTAGTTTATGATTGGCTAACCCTAGTCCAATAGAATATCTTCATTTAACTAAAGTTTTTTCTGGTTGTTGATTGGCTATTTTATAAACTGTCACAAAAATTACATTATTGTTTCCAAGAATGACTAGTAGCATTATTAAACCTTCTAATTCATTATTGCCTCAAGGATACCTCATTGTTAGCAACTTTTTACTTATTTTTCACAGCTCCTAAATTATTAAATTACATAATACATTCACATAACATTATTAAACATGGATACAATAATATAAACGTATACAATGACTGTAGTATACACTTTTTATATACTGTTACATACAAATATTGCTTTAAGGCGGCTGTTAGTGAATATATATATATATATACATATATTATATAATTAGACTGAAATTATTTAAGTGTAAAAAATATTGCCTCATAAGTTATTTTACATGATTAATTTCTCATGGCGCTCGCATTACGGTTCGCAAAACAAATCATTATACTTCAGTTTATCACAGGTCGTTATAGATTTAACCTATACGTTATATAGGCAGCTCTATTTAATGTAAACCGTTACTAATTTATCTAACCTACATAAAGATTAAATGACAGAAATTATGAATTCAGAAGAAATTGAAATGGAAGTAAAATTACACAAGCAGCAGAAACAATAACACTATAAGTCTTACCCAAAAAATACAGAAAGCAATGTGATATAATATTTAATTATTTTGTTTCATGGTGTAAGGAAAAATATACTGAAAATTATTTCACTGAAAATGACTGCTAGTGAATTAACAAAACATCAAAACATCTGACATCCGCTTTTTTAACGTCATTCCTCGTTTCGAGAACGCGTTTTAAACGCCATCTCTGTTAGTTTCAGGAATCAATATGATATTATTGATATTTTATAAATTCGAGCGCTGTCTAAAACATAGTATATGCCACACGTGTTACAACGGTTTTATTCTTCGTAAGATCGCAAACATTACTACTCGCGAAATAAAACCGTACCTTTACAGTTGTATATAATCCACTGTTTTACATCTACTTCCCTCATTCTACATGAGTGTTATGTTAGGCACTTGAGACATGCTATCGTTCTCCTTTCCATGCCCATAATTTTGGTTATTTATTTAGCAAACAGAATTAAAGCTTAATGAAAGAACGCAAAGCTTACAAAGGGTAGCACATAACACACTGGTGAGAATAGTTAACTTTGCACTTGATACTGTACCCCTTCTCTTAGCAAACACACCTTTCTTTGGCAATTAGAGTCTATACTGGAGTCTAAAACTAGTATATTTTGCGAAATAATTGCATTAAATTTTTGGATGGCATTAATTTTCTCCACCTTGCGAAAAGGGTAGAAAAAGCTACAAAAGAGAATTCTCCATTTCTCTCCAAGTATCAAAAGCATATAGGGTATACGATACACAAAGGAAGGGGACACCTCGCACACTGTCACCTATGGAGATCTATTGAGGTTACCACCCCCAAGAGGAAGGAATGAAGTGAAGAAACCACAGAATGCTACAGGCCACAGAAACGCGCGGAAGTCTCTAACACTTCCTGACTCAAAGACCTATCACATTATTGGAGCTTACGCGAGAGGCCGAAGAACGTCCCATCGAACCAGCAGCCTTCTAGTATCCACTCTTTACTTGTAGCAAGCTCCGTGCCATCTGTCCGGCACCGCCTTACGCCTAGAAACCTAAAAGCACTTCTGAAACCTTGAGAAGGAAACGAATGAAAGGGAAATGAGGGAAAGGAAACCGTGGTAGATTAGAAACCATCCAGCATTCGCCTATCGATAAGGAAAACCCACTAAAAACCCAAGGTCAGAGTGGACGGTCAACCGAAAAAGTAAAGGTAAAAGTACGGACGAACTGCAGTTGGGGGCAGAGTCCCGGCCCTTCTTGCTTCTACCGTGAAACCTGGGAGGGCGGGATGAGGGGAGAGACCCGAGGGACGACAAGAAATGGATGAGGACGGGCGCAAGCATGGACGGAGTCTCTAACATTTCCAAATGAACGCTTCCGACGCCGCCCGGGCCCACCCACAAGCCTCTGTACCCCCGCCGGTCCACCCCTGGCGGACCCACTCAAAGACCCAATAACTGAGGAGTCTCGTAGCGATGCCAGAGAGAAAGCCTCTACGAATTCATATCCACCGCCCAGCCGCAACCCACGAACACCGTCGCCTGTTCCTACAACCCTGAAACATATGACAAGGAAGTTGATGGGTACAGGAAATGAAAGACAAGTAAGTCATGGTAGAAGATAAAACCCTTCAGCATTCGCCTGCCGAACCGGGTAAACCACGAAAAACCCATGAGTAGGCGATTGCCGGGGATCGAACCGGGACTCCCCGAATGCGAGGCGCACACGTCACCGCGGTGCCACCTCACTGGTAGCCATTCTTATAATATACATACTTTGACAATCACGCTAGTAATATTTCAAATTACAAGCCGCTGCCTTCATAATATGTAACTAAGCAAAACTTTCAACTTTCTGAACACCGAAGGAATCCTTTTATATCTAAGAAACGCGCTGCAGACTGATTTCGAGTTCACCGGAAGTTTGGGAATTACATGTAAATAAGCTGAGGTTGCATATGGTCACGAAGGCACGTACTTCCAGTTTACGTTATCTCATCCCTCAGGCTTTCAGTTTTGATCAATGCCTTATTAGGAAACACACTTTCCTAGTCGCCTTAGTTTTGGCGTTGGCAGAGAGTTGTGTAGGCAAGTAAAGGGTAAAAAGGCGTATTCAATAACATTTTAATATCGATGTATTCAGATTACATTTATATAAATTCCCAGTTCACTTTTTACACCAAACACGAATAAATGGTTAAAACAATGACGAAAAATCTGATGTGTTACACTCTCATGACTTTCTCTACTCTTGTACAAACTATTTTTAGAAACGCTTATTCTCCACAAGCTTCATGTTAATCGAGATATCAAGATGTTAATCTAATTGCTAAATTTCTTGTAGATGCAAGGAGAATTGGTAGGTTTTAAGCGATAGTCAAATATTTTAAGAGCTGGTTGCTATGTGGAGTAATCCATTCTCTTTGCATTACCAGGACCAACAAGAATGAATAACAAATTCCCATTTGAGAAAAAGCATAAGTATTGGAAAATTTAAGGGAAAAACAAGCAATATCTCAAAAATGGTTCACTCCTCAATCTATATGGCATAAATTGTGTATTTTAACGCGATCTACATTTTTTGTGTAGTAAAATTTTGTCTATCTCTAATGGTTTACCAGTTATGCAAAAGTCGTTCACAATGAAGAATACTTTTGAAGACATTCCGAGAAAATTCAAGATGTATATTTTATTTGTCATAAAAGTATCTTAAATATATGATATTTTAATCAAAATCGTTAGGGCCCTTTTTGAGAAAATTAAAATTTTCAAAAAATGTTCCATGTAAAGGCTAATCTGGGGTGGGGGGATTTTATTGAAAACCTTCGTGTCGCATCTCTTGAAGATACTGAAGCTAAATACCAAGTTTGGTGTTTGTCCGACTGTTCGTTTCTGAGTTATGCTGTTCACAGACAGATACACACATGGACATGTTTCCAAAAATGCTTTATATTCATTAAGTGCACCTCAAAACATATATTTTCGGTGAAATCTCGGTATCGAATTTTTGGGTGGAATACAATACTCTATACGTAGTAGAGAAAGTAAAAATGCGACTTCTTTCAAACGTTTAAAAGAGCACTTGATTTGGAAAACACGCTTAAGGTTCCGAATGTGGATCTTGTTACAAAACACTTACAGGTTACTGTGTCAAAGGATATGGGAAAGTGGATACGTTTACTTTCTCTACCACGTACATTGTAGGTAGAAAAGGTATTGCATTCCACTCAAAAATTCGAAACCGATATTTCGCCGGAAATGCACATTTTGAGGTTCCCGAGTTCAAAAAATGCATTCTAGAAAAACGACAGTGTGTGTGTGTGTGTGTGTGTGTGTGTGTGTGTGTGTGTGTGTGTGTTTGCCTTTGAACAGCATATTTCAAAAAAGAAAGGTCGGATAAATAGCAAACATGGTATTTAGGTTCGCTATCTTTCAAAGTTGTGACACGAAATTTTTCAAGAAAATGTCCTATCCGAAACGATGTCTTACGTGGAGCATTTTTCCAATTTTTTATTTTCTATGAAATGCCTGTAATGATTTTGATAAAAATTCCATACATTAAAGATACTTAGATGAAAAATAAAACGTACATCTTTTATTTTCTGGAAATAACCTGTGAAGTCCTTTTCACTTGGATCGAATTTTGTATAACCTTATATAATAGATAAACGTTAAGCGATAGATAAAAACTTTGAGGCAGTATTTTTAACACTGAAATGATTTCAGTCAAATTATATAATAAAAAATATAATAACAGTCCGCCTTAAAGCAATATGTGTATGTAACAATAATTTGTAAAATTATGTAACAGTCATTGTATATGTTAATATTATTGTATACAGGTTCAATAATTTTATGAATGTATTACGTAATTTAATAATGTAGGAGCTGTGAAAATAATAGGTAAAAGTTGCTAAAATGGTAACAATTAGGTAACCTTGAGGCAATAATGAGTAAGAAAGTTTAATAATGCTACTAGACATTATTGGAGCAACAATAATGTAAATTTTGAGACAGTTTATAAATAGCCAATCAACAACCAGAAAAAGCTTTAGTTAAATGAAGGTATTCTATTGGAGTAGGATTAGCCAATCAGAGACTTGAAATACAGAAATTTACAAATTTAGGCGGTAGAAATCAAGTCAGTTTGTTGTAGACAGTGTTCCTAACCGGACGCGAGATGCGTCCTCGAGAAAATTAATATGTATTTTGTATGAGACAGTTGCGTGTTAAGGAGTGCAAGTAGTTAAAAAAAAGCTCACAGCTGGCTCTCTATATCAGTGAAGTGGTATGTACATTGTGTCAAGGATTAATAAAGGTAGTGAAGTAAAAGTTATAATCTGTGTAAGCCTACATTCCTAGCCGCACTACTCCTACAAAGAAATCCATGTCTCTAACAATAATACTGATACAGTCGAGGCAAACTTAAATATATAATATTTAAAGAAACAGTCAAATTACAAAGTTAATATTTTTTAAACATTTGGGTCAAAGGCCACCGGAAAGTACATTTGGGGCGAAGCCTACCGGAAACTTTTTACCATACCTGCGGTTGCAACTACTTCAAGTTCGGCTCCCCAACAGTTGAACTACAATACAACTCCTACTTCACATTGGCTCCCAAAGCGTGGGGCAAATAATAATAAAGAAAAATCTTCAACTTACTGCACCAAAAATGTAGATCTCTTTAAAACACGCAACTTATTTCAAATATCTTCTTTATAGAATCAGCCACTTCCGAGATCTCCGTTATTAGTTGTTCGAATTGTGCGATAACTTATCATTCTTTTAAAATCCTGTCAATTTCCAGTTGGTTCTCGATATTGCATGGAAAGAGTGTCTAATTCTTAAACATTCGACTATCGCTGTTCCCTTTGTATCTATAACCAAATGTATAACGTAGTTATTTCTGCAAAGGTTTATTTAGATTAAGATGAAGTAGATAGAAAAATAGGTTTTGTAAGAATATGTTGTATACCGACTAATGAATGATAGAGGGTAGAGAAAGTCATGTAAATGTAACACATGAGACTTTTTGGGATAAAACGGTTTAAAGTGCATTTATAGATATACAATAAAAATTACAAGCTGACTCAATTTACCCTTATCTGCATCCATATACAATGTAAATTAAATTAATCGGACGGAAGTGAACATAAAAAATACGGTGTCTCATAAAGCATACGGATGCACGTACAATTTAGAATTAAAAACAGAAGCTACGTCTCACATTAAAACAGAAATAGCTGGGAAAAAAGTAAATGGAAGACTCCCATCACTCGACGCAACGCTAATATCTCGTACTGAATGAAAAATCTGATGTGTTACACTCACATGACTTTCTCTACTCTTGTACAAACTATTTTTCAAACTCTTATTCTCCATCTACTTCATGTTAATCGAGACAAACATTTGCAGACTCTATCTTAATGCTAATTTTCTTGTACATGTAAGGGGAATATATATTTACAAGGGTAATATAGAAATATAGTAGCCTTTAAGCACATACATATCTCTTAATAGCTGGTTACTAGGTGCAGCACCATTCCCTTTGCCACAGATTATTACTCCTTGTATATCCAAGACAAAAAAATTAATAACGAATTCCCATTTGAGAAAATAAGTATTGAAAAATTTAAGGAAATAGCAAGCAATATCTCGAAAATGTTTCACTTAACAAAAAAAAATGTATATGACATAAATTGTGTATTTTAACGCGATCTACATTCTTTGTGTAGTAACATTTTGTCTATCTATTATGGTTTACCAGTTATGCAAAAGTCGTTCACAAGAAGAATACTTTTGGAGACATTTCCAGAAAATTCAAGATATAAATTTTATTTGTTATGAAAATATCGTAAACATATGATATTTTAATCAAAGTCGTTAGAGCCATTTTTGAGAAAATTAAAATTTTCGTAACATCTACCATGTAAAGGGTAATCTGGTGCGGGGGCATTTTCTTGAAAACCATCTTGTCGAACCTCCGGAAGATACTGAACCTAAATACCACGTTTGGTGTTTATCCGACTGTTCGTTTCTGAGTTATGCTGTTCACAGTCAGACACACACACACACACACACACACACACACACACACACATACACACACAGGCACACAGACACACAGACAGACACACAGACACACACGGACATGTTTCCAAAATGCTTTTTTTGAATTCAGGAGGTCTCAAAACATATATTTCCGGTGAAATCTCGGTTTCGAATTATTGGGTGGAATACAATACTTACCCTACTTACTATACGTAGTAGAGAAAGTAAAAAGTACTACCCGCAATATTGTCGGCGAACGAGACCTATACCGAAAATTATAAACTGAGTAAAATTTATATTTTATAGAACTGAACGAATAACTCGCACAAGCTGGATATACCATAATTCCCGTATGCTTAAATAGTGGACTAGCCTTGTAGAGTGCCAACGTGTGTAATAGTGTGCTTCTAGTTCCCAAGGTCTCGGGTTCAAACACGGGGAGAGCGATGAATTTCTTTGAGGACGTAAAAATTTTAGCAGGACTTCTTTCGGAAGGGAAGTAAAGCCGGTGGTCCTGTGTCGTAGATTTACAGCACGTAAAGGAACCTCAAGTCTGAGGCCTCTGAGCATAAGGCCTCTTTCACGCCCAAAATAGAATAGGACGCCAAGGACCACAACAGTTAAAGAGTGTCCATAAATAAAACTCCATTTAATTTAATACATTTTTTTTGCTTTGTTTATTATGGACATACCTGTTGAAGTTTGCTATGATATGAAGCATTTGGCAGGATAAAGTCCATGATGTGTGTACTGTGTTCTTATTTTATGGTGTCCAAGTTAAATCATTAGTGACTTATTTTGTTTTTACAGCGAATATTTACTTCAGCGGACTTTCTAAATAAAACATTCAAACCTGACGCCATTCAGACACGACATATTTTCACACGAATGCACGTTTCCACACAACCAAAAAGACCGTCAACCGAAAATCGAATCTGGATCCTTTTTGAAGATAGGTTAATTTTTTAGGAATTGTATCGTAGTTCAACTGTTGGGGAGCCGAACTTGATGAAGTTGCAACCACGTATTGTACAAAGTTTCCGGTGGCCTTCGCCCCAAGTTTACTTTCCGGGGGCCTTCGCCCCAATGTTTAAGAGTCAACTTTGTATTTTTATGTTTCTTTAAATATTACATGTATTTATGTTTGCCTCGGCTGCGTCAGTATTAGTTTGTAGAAACATGTTTCTCTTTGCAGGGGGTGATGCGGCTAAAGAATGTAGGCTTACACAGATTATAATTTTTACTTCACTCCATTTATTAATCCTTCACACGATTAAATAACACTTCACTGATATAGAGAGCTGTGAGATTATTTATTAATTACTTGCATTTTTTAACACCTACACTTTATAATATTCTCGTCTCACACTGAATACGTATTAAACTTCTCGAGGACGCCTCTCGCGTCCAGCTAGGAACGCTGTATACAAGCAACTGACTTCTAAATTTCTACAATTTGCTCTATTTCAGTTTCTGATTGGCTAATCCTACTCGAATAGAATACGTTTACTTAACTTAAGCTTTTTCTGGTTGTTGATTGGCTATTTATAAACTGTTTAAAAAAATTACATTATGGTTTTCCAAGACCTACTAGTAGCATTATTAAACTTTCCAATTCATTATTGCCTCAAAGTTACCTCATTGTTAGCAACTTTTGACCTATATTCTGAAACGGCAACTCTAGGCCGAGCCCGAGAACTGTAATTCTAGATAATTTATTAATTAACTTATATTGATGTTAAATAGTACTATGTAAATATCTTTTTCTCATACTGCTTGTATATTTTAAGAAGGGTGATTTAACATTATGTATCTATCTAGGTTACTAATATTAGTAGAGTTATAAATGGTTTAATGTAAATAATTTAAGCGCTATGTTAAAATACTGTCCACGATGGAATGTTTTAGCTACAGGAATAGTGCTTTCGAAGGCAGAAAACCTAGTTTTATTACCTCTCTTCGGTCGCAGTGCTATTATTCCTACAGCGAGGGTGTAGAGCCTTTGTCCCATTATTTGATAATTCGCCGTGACCAAGTGAGCGAGAAAGACAACCTAACGGTAAATGTAGGAAAAGCCGCGATTTATATTAAATTTGGACCAATGAGATCCCTGGAAGTTTATTCGAAATAGTTAGACGCGTCGAGTCGCGCTAAAAATGGACCAATAGGAAAGGAAGCAGCCTCAGAAGCCTGAGACTATAAATGGATCTGTTTGGGGAAAATTCGAGGCAGTTTTGGTAATGTGTAGTCAGGGAGAGATGCTGCAGGATGTGTGTGACATCGCGCCAAAAAGGGAATAAAGACAGTTTCATCATGGATTTTTAGCGGGACAGTTTATGTCATGTGTGGTCAGGGAGAGATGCTGCAGGATGTGTGAGATATCGCGCCAAAACAGGGAATCAAAATAGTTTTAGCAACACACCTAAGATCCGCTACTCTTAAAGCGACAATAAAAATATTTAAACTTCATGTCATATCCGCGCCATAGTTTAACAGCGGTGGACAGTATTTTACAGCGGCAATACTAATTTTGTATACTACGAGTGTTAATTAAATAAAAAGAAACGGCAGTGTCATCTTTTCATAAACAAAGCAAGTCTATGTCTTCCTATATCACCACCCGAGATCTACGTTTTCCTTTACCGAGGATAAGTCCATGCTCCCATATAGTTTAAGAAAAATTACTGCAGCTAGCCGAGGATAAATTGAAGAGAACCAACCCACTGAGAACTTCTGGAACCAACGGGATAAGCATCAAGGTAAGCCTAACAGCAACGGATGAGGAAAAGATCGCTGCAAACTGGCTCCCAAACGTGGGGCTAACAAACGTTAAGATCGCCGCAATTCTCACAACTCTACATTATTAAATTATGTAATCCATTCACATAACGTTATTAAACATGTACATAATAATATAAACATTAATACAATGACCGTTACATACATTTTATATGTTATTTACACACATATTGCTTTAAGGCGGGCTGTTACTGAATTTTATATTATTTAATTAGATTGAAACCATTTAAGCGTTAAAAATACTGCCTCATTTGCCAGTACAACCCAAATGTAAAAGGTATCGATGAACCCATGTGTCTTAAGTGTATTTTATATTTTGTAGGGAATGTTTTATAAATCTATGAGATTCCACACTATTTTATTTATCTGAGGTGATGTTGAGAATACATTATTATTTAAGAATTAATAAACAGGCGAAAAAAATCACTATCTATGTTAAGCACAACCACTACACTACGTAAAGCGTATGTAGTTTTCTGTGCTATAAAACATAAACCATGTGGCGTTTGGAAATGTATTTTAATTCGGTTTTATTATTACATGGAGATAAAAAATGTTGAATTCATACGTTTGTAGCCGCCCTGTCTCCTAACGCTCCTAATGAATGCTCATATATGTCATTCTGTTATGTATACTCGGTCAAACTGAAGATGGCGGGTCTCTTGAGGAGTTAATTTTTTTCAAAGTCCCTTCAAGTGGGCGCGCGGTTCACAACCGTCAATTTCTGTGCACCGCTTTGGCTAACTCTATAATACAGGCACGGATTTAGAAATCCTCCATACCGTGCATGGTGTGAAGCGGTGGTTAAGCTTCTAAGCAAGCGGTTCGATTTCGATTCTCCGTAGTGGATTGTTATGTTTTATCTTTACAATTTCTTTTACTGTAATATAGTTAAGTAATTTGGCTTGTGTTACTTCTTTTTACTTACAAATATAATTACACATTAATGACAAAAATTAGTGGTTATAAAACTAAACTGACATCACGACCCCAAATTTGTGTCATGGTTGTCATCTACCGGTATGACGTACTAAATAAACGTTACAAAAATGATGAACACCTGTTATATTTTTATTCGTGTATTTAAAATGAAAGGGGGGGAAAGTTTAGCAGTTCCACGGAGTTTGAACTTGACCTCAGGAACAGCAAGCTAACTCTGTATCACCGAGCTAAGAATGCTGCAGTAAAGAGCTTTAGTCATGCTTAAGAACAATAAACTAATAAAGTATGTTTTTCTTACAAATATTCAGTGTTGAAACATTCTGAAAAATTTTCGTCTGAAATCTCGTATACAAACTATTTTCTCGTACGACTTGTGTGTTCCCCATTATAACTACTACAAGAATATATAAAGCCTGGCTATCCCGAGCATTCACGAAAATACCCGATTCGATCTTCGTCTCTCAGACGTCGTCCTCCGGTGTAGTGGTTACCATGCTAGCCTCTAGTTCCCCAGGTTGAGGGTTCAAACCCATCGGAAAGTGATGAATTTTTTGGACCTAAATTTTGGACGTAAATTTACGGCACGTAAAAGAACCTCAAACCTGATAAAGAGGCCTCTGAGAAAAATTTCCAGTTTTTCATGCCCAGTATAGACGCTAAGGACCACAGCAGATAAAGAACGTCCATAAATAAAACTGAATTTAATTTTTAATTTTGTCTCTCAGACGCCGGTCAGTTTTAAACTGACCGAGTGTGCATTCCTTAATATTTGTTTCAAACGTTTGCAATCCTTATTTAAATAGGAGATAATGCAGTAAGCTCTGTTATTAGACTCAGAGCGTCTTTATGTCTTTGTTCCTGGACAATGTGGGCCCTTTTTCCGACTTAAATGTATATCATCACAGTTACCATCATGATCATATCGCCTGAGTATTGTTACAGACTTTTTAAGAACACTGGCGGTATGGGAACAATGCAGACAATAAATTATTGTAGTTTCAGCCATGTTAGTTTTCCCGTCTGCTGGAATTTAAATCAGCTCTCCCTCTCGGCTGTCTGGAGACGGCTTATCAGCATGCAGGATAAGTTACGAGCTACTTGGTACATGAAGCAGAGTAAATTCAGTAAGAGACATGCTCCAGGCTTTGCCGCGTGGGATTCATTGAACAAAGGCAACCTGGGATAAAAGAAATAAAATCTGTGGCCCTAGTATACAGAAGAGCAAAATAAAACCTGAAGGACGTGCATGTAGCGTCGCAGTTAGCTTTCTTTTTCTTCCCGTTATTCCACCTTTTCCTTTACTTGCTCTTCGTCTTCCTACTTACTTCCTTCCGCTGGTGCCGTCCCCTCCTGACATTGCCGACACCTTTCTTCTGATTTTTTCATTATATAATGGTTGCTCCCTACGTCCTTTCGTATTTTTCTCGTTACCTACTTTTCCTTATTCTTTTTCGTGTGTATCAGGAAGATACCTTTCTCGCCTGCAGTAAACTGCAGCCTCTGAATGTTTCACCATCTTGCACATGTGTTCCAAGAGCTTAAAAGGAAAACGAAAAAGTACAGCCCTATTTGTAGTAAGATAGCTGGTAAAGTTAACAAAGTGAATCAATGGCTGGTGTAGGCTTGTATAGTTCTGATAAAAGTGTATCTGTATAAACATAAATTTTATAAGCAATACTATAATAAGTATACGATAAAGGAGTAATAAATTTATCTCACCGTGTTGTTCCACTGCTTAAGTGCGATAAATACTCTTCGAATTGAACGCTGTGCTTGCTAGGCAACTTCTCCACGTGTGCTACATTACTCCTTATCCTTAGAGTTCAAACTCGTTTCAAATAATTGTCTCAAAACAATGACTTCACGTCACTTTTAAATGAACACTCCATACACTTTACCTGGAAATAGTATTCTGCGAGATAGTTGCAGGTAAGTGCATCATCGGAGAACCAGGAAGAGTTTGAAAATACAAGACAATGTCCAGTGATTTTTTCTTTCGAGGTTCTCCAATGCACTTAACGCTTATGTATTTCATAGTATTTTTTGGCTATAGTGAATACTGCAAATATTACTTACACGAAAACAAAGTTAATGATTTACTAACAGCACATGGTCGTTACAATAGCAAGGTACCAACATTAACTTTGATGGTAAAGTGACGCTAGATTATTATCTATGCCTAGTTGTTGGCCTTAGAAAACTCAGTAACTGAAGCTCATGCTTAGCTGTTAAATAAATTAAATCGTAAGTAAACATTAACGAATAGGAAGGAAGTAAAGCTCTGGGTAAGATTTAGTTTGCTAATTCAAATAACAAATATGATTTATTGCCTGTCTGGAATGTATTTATGTATTATGTATGTATTGTTATATACCGGGTGAGGCCAAAAGGTTTGAGCCTAGATATTAAATTTTAGTTACACCAGCGTATACATTAGGAGGCTTAGCTGCAGAGGTAGCAAGAGGACCAAAATATTGAACTAGGAATTCAGAGCAGGCGTGGGATAGTTATAACAACATACACAGAATTTCACATTAATCACATTACCTGTGATTTATTTAGTATAAGCATGGTGCACAAAAAAGATAAAAAGAAGAAATTGAAGGGGGATACTCCACACACAAGGCTACATTCACACAACTTTACATACAACCTTTCAGACCCAACACTCAGACCAAAAGTGACGCTGAAACACAACACACAAAGAAATAACGCTCACTTCCCCACTCTCCAACGCTAGCCAGAATCGCCAGCTAGAAGGTGGCAAGTCGCCAAGCCAGACGAAACTTCAAAACCCCAGCCAAAAGAATTACCCCAACAATGTGTCGCCAACGAAGCAATAATGTGTCTAGCGCGACAATACACACACACATACACGCCGCAGTATGTATGTACACTATGTGATCAAAGGTATCCGGACACCTGGCTGAAAATACGTACAAGCTCGTGGCGTCCTCCATCGGTAATGCTGGAAGTCAATATGGTATTGGCCCACCCTTAGCCTTGAAGACAGCGTTCACTCTCGCAGGCATACTTTCAATCAGATGCTGGAAGGTTTCTTCGGGAATGGCAGCCCATTCTTCACGGAGTGCGCAACTGAGGAGAGGTATCGATGTAGGTCGGTGAGGTAGGCTGGCACGAAGTTGGCGTTCCAAAACATCCCAAAGGTGTTCTATAGGATTCAAGTCAGGACTCTGTGCAGGCCAGTCCATTACAGGGATGGTATTGTCGTGTAGCCGCACCGCCACAGACCGTGTAGTAAGAACAGGTGCTCGATCGTGTTGAAAAATGCAATCGCATCCCCGAATTGCTCTTCAACAGTGGGAAGATCTGCACTGTGATCGCATCACACGCAAAACAACAAGGCAGCAAGCCTCCTCCAGGAAAAAATCCAGCACACCATAACACCACCACCTCCGAATTTCACTGTTGGCACTACACACGTGGCAGATGACGTTCACCGGGCATTCGCCATACCCACACCCTACCATCAGATCGCCACATTGTGTACCGTGATTCGTCACTCCGCACAACGTTTTTGTTCAATGTGTAATGTTGACGCTCCTTGCACCAAGCGAGGCGTCGTTTGGCATTTTCCTGCGTGATGTGTGGCTTTTGAGCAGCCGCTCGACCATGGATCCAAGGTTTCTCACCTCACGCCTAACTGTCATAGTACTTGGAGTGGATCTTGATGCAGTTTGGAATTCCTGTGTGATGGTCTGCCTATTACTCTTTACGACCCTCTTCAAATGTCGGCGGTCTCTGTCAGTCAACAGCCGAGGTCGGCCTGTACGCTTTTGTGCTGTACATGTCCCTTCTCATTTCCACTTCACTCTCACATCAGAAACAGTGGACCTAGGGATGTTTAGGAGTGTGGAAATCTCGCGTACAGACTTCTGACACAAGTGACACCCAATCACCTGACCACGTTCGAGGTCCGTGAGTTCCACGGAGCGTCCCATTCTGCTGTTTCACGATGTCTAATGACTAGTGAGGTCGCGGATAATGAGTACCAGGCAGTAGGTGGCAGCACAATGCACATAAGATAAAAAACGTATGTTTGTGGGGGTGTCCGGATACTTTTAATCACATAGTGTACGTGCGTACATGCGTATGTATATATGTATGTTCACTTAAATGGTATTATCCGCTAGCAGAGTTAAATATACAAAATAATATTACAAAGAATGAGTGCACAAACAATAATAATACAATGAACAATAAACAACAATGTAAATAACTTCATATCAAGAATCATTATTGTAGCTACCAATGTAACATAACAGCTAAAAGTTTTGAAATATTTAGTTTACTATTTACATTCACTAATTACCTATTCAGTCAGTATATCCAATAGGTTTACCATTAGTATACAGAGCAAGTATCTAAAATTTCAAATATACATCTAAGCAACGTTTATAATTAATTATCCAACATTTACCATTCACATGTTTCCTAAATTTCCTCACGGACAGGGGACAGACCTGAAAGGTTGCTACAGGAAATCCATTCCATTCTTCAATGGTTCTACTAACAAAGTAGGGTTTTCCTAGGTCAGTTCTGTGCCTTCTTCCCCATAATTTAAAATAAATGATCGTTCCTTCGTAATATGTCGGGTTCTCGAATTCTTCACTAACGCCCACCAATTCACAGCATAAGCTTTAAATAATGTGTATAACCGACGCCTTTTACGCCGAACTTTTAAAGGCTCCCATTGAATATATTCTCCCTTTTTAGGCTCAAAATATTTACCTCTCTTTATAAATTTTATAGTCCTTCCTTGTATCTTTTATAAAGAATTAATTTGATTAATTTTACACGAGTCCCAACATGCTGCACCATATTCCATATCCAAACGCACTGAAGACCTATCAACAGCTTCCCTGGACTTTGCGCTCCCCTTTTTCAGCATTTTTATTACAAAATTTAATGTGTTCCACGCCTTTTCTAAATGCAGAATTTACCTGGTCGTCCCATCCAGCGTTACTCGTCAAGCACACACCGAAATACTTGCAGTTGTCCACTGCGGAAGTTTTTCCCCTGCCCATGTGATAGTTATGTAGGATTTGCCCTTAGACCTACTAAATGCAGTGGACTTACTTGTCTGAACATTGCATTTTATTTCTATAATATTCCGAATTTTATTGTAAATAATACAATCATCCGCAAACAGTCTTACTTGGTATTTAATATTTATTTATCAAAAGTTAGGGAATTTAGTACAGTTCACGTACATACGTGCAGTAAAGTAGGCAAAACATGCTGGAAATTCAAGTATTCACCAATGACAGCTTCATCGGAAAGTGAGTGGAAAAGCACTATTCCGAAGAAAGTATTTTTTCAGCAATGCTGAACGCAACTTAACACAATATATATGCATGTTAGATTTTAATCACAGCAGTGTAGTAAATGGCAAACACAGATTTATATGCAGCTTTTTGTTGAAGTTAACAGGTATTGTAGATATGAAATGAAACTTGGAATGTAATACCGGGTATGTAAAACACCACCACCAGTGAATCAGGAAAAGCAAACCGGAAGTGTCACATGGGTCATCCAGATAGGCAGGTGTTATTAACACTAGTCTGCATTTTCAAACTTTTTGTCAAATGATTTCTTAAAAGTAGGTATTCTTGAATCAAGTTTTTATGCTGATTCCAAAAATAACTTCCGTTTTTTTCTATTACGTCAGGTTTTTGCTCAAAATAAGGAATGTTTTGACAATTTTACTAATGAGCGTAAAAATGTATTCAAATACCATTTCACACAAGGTAAGTTTTTATTCAAGAAACATTTTAAGTATACTCTCAAGAACTCCCCTAATTTATTTAATTACTTCATTTTAACAAAACAAGAAGCCAAAGTATTTCACTTAATTTTTTTTAAATATTCTCTTCTTTGACGTCCTTGCAGATCCTTGAAGATGACTGTCCCTCCTCAACATCCAACAGTAGTCGGCCATCATAGTTTCATTCCATCTCCCCTGGTACCTCCTCTCCATTTCCTTAATATCTCGGTGAAAACATTCACCCTGCTCTTCACTATAATGTCGCAGATTTTCTGGAAAGTAGTCAATATGTGAATACAGAAAATGCACTTTTACACTCATGTTACAACCTATCTTCTTGAAATTTTCCAACATTGTTTCGACAGTGGGCTTGTAATTAGGATCTTTGTTATTGCCTAAGAAGTTTTCAGTAACTGATCGGAAGGTGGTCCGCGCTTCTATTTCTCTCTCATTCATTGTCTTCCCCAAAACTTCATCCTTCATCAATTTCTTTATTTGAGGACCAACAAAAATTCCAACCTTTAATTTGTGTTGTATAATAAAGGGAAATTTCTTGGAAAGGCACTTGAAGCAGGACCCATCCTGTGGTAGAGCCCTTACAAATTGCTTCATCAAGCCCAATTTTATGTGTAATGGCGGAAGCAATATCTTTATAACTCTATATTTTGAAGTGAAATTGTGAAAAAACTGTACGTGGTATAAAAACACTAAAAGCAGTTCTGAAATCATCATAAAAAGTGAGTCAGAATCATGCATTAGTTTTCAGTCATTCAATATCATGCAGACTAGTGTACTCAACGGTTTGTCGGAAACAAAAAGGCTTACCGTATAATAATTTATGAAGACACAAAACGCACCAACTACAATTTACAGTCAAGAATAAACCAAATACTGTTCCTTTTTGGATGGGGGCAGGGCAGCGAACTTTCCAAAAACCTGGAGATGCCAGAGCAATAACATTTACGTATCAGACCAATTATAAATTCCTCGTCTAAGCACTTATACGCTGTGAAAACGCTGCAGTAGCATGAACTACATGCTCTCTGTTCTGTGCGATTTTAACCACTGGGTGGGGTGGCTTATCTCTTAGGTAAGCTTTAGCTGGTAGGAGGGGTACACAGTGTGCTGAACTCCTACCGCGCGTCGCGCGTATATTGGAAAACAACCAAGTCTTGTGACTGGATTGTGCTCCCGGTGACTTCTTCCTTCTTTGGTTGGCTAACATTGAGCAATATTGACTCTGTAAGGTCTACAGGGGCGAGTAAATTTCCTTTGGCTCTAATGAAACATTGACCGAAGTTATTGCTACACATTCTGGAACGCGCGCCACCACTCCATTAGTCATTCGAGATAAGCAACTCAATCGTCACAATTTGTAAAACTGTGAATTTACTCGCGGTTAACATAACGGTGATCTGAGACAACGAATTTTAAGTCCTCTAAAATTTTCGTAGAGCGGTCTTTCGTTGCGCGCATAGCTGCGACACCTCCTTACGCAAGTAGAGTTCATAGAAGACAAGTTAGTTGCGATTTTGTCAATCTCGCCATGTTCAATTACATCCCTACTCCCCTTACGTCACGTGATTAATTTGCTCACTTTTTAATCGTTGACTAATTCCTGTTTTTCTATTCGGCGGTTCATACTCCTTACTTTGAACTTATTGGCTAATATTTCGGGTTTACATTGAATTCCTTTCGCATTGCCCTAGTTAAAATTGAGTTGAATCTAAGTTATCTCACACACGTACTTTTATGACTAGTACTAGTTGTAGCTGGCGAGCCCTTCTAGCTCTTTGAAACGAATCGCAAAATTCCGAGAGCTTTGTCCATAAACCTGGGGTATCGCTTTTTAGCCTTTGTATTTCAATGCCACCTGTCCAAGGAGGAGTGAGTTGGCCAATACAGGTCTTTCTCCTAAACAAGTTACAGTATTACAATATATGATGTTTACTATACGAGTTACTATACTAAGTAAAACATTTTGTATCTTTATTAGTGTCACTGCGTGGTTAAAAATCACTTCATTATATTCCATAATTTATATTACTTTATATCCGGTTAAATTATTTTAAATAATTATAGAACCGTGTTGGGCCGTACAACATACAACCGTATATGGTATCTTGACCGTATCAACTAACAACGCAATTTTTAATTTTGAAGCTCGTTATTGTTAACAATAATAATTAAACTTCATTACAAAAGTAAATTATTATTCCTATTATACGTTTCGGTAGAAATTTGAGTATGGATCTGAAATTAAGACTATATGGAACAGTATCTAAGCTCACATTATAAAATGTATGTGCTACGTGGGTAATAAAAAACAAGGAAAAATCAAGATTGGAGGAATCTCAAATGAGCTTTCTTAGGTCTTTATTGGATATAACCAGAAAACATCACTCCGGAATGAAGACATAAGAGAAGAATTAGAGGAAGAAAACGTTGTAGAATAAATCAAAAGGTATCAGCAAAAGCTCAAAGAGCATATTCAAAAGATAGAATCTCCGAGATTACTACAAGTATTGTCTTATAAACCTTTGAGACAAAGAGACATTGGAAGACCCGTATGAGGTGGAGAGAGCAGTTTGATTACCTCGGAACAGGTGTAGAGGCCTAATCCATATTAAGGAAGAAAACCATTGTCATCATAATTCTAAAACGACCTTTTTCTTATCACTTTTCGTTTACCTGAATGGCAAATACCAATTAATCTCAGGTACAAAGGTTCATTCGCCGTCGGCTTTTACCGAAACAACGCTAATTTTTCCTAAACGACGAAAAACGCATTATCTACTGAGAAAAGGTTAGTTTCTTCGTTTTGTTATTTGCCCACGTTTTGGGAGCCAATTTGAGAAAGGAGTATTTTAGAAGGAGTTGTATCGTATTTCAACTGTTGGTGAGCCGAACTTGAAGTAGTTGCAACTGCACGTATGGTACCCGGAAGCCTTCGTCCCAAATGTAATTTTGACTGTTTCTTTAAATATTATATATTTATGTTTGCCTCGGCTGCGTCCGTATTATTGTTAGAGACATGTTTCTCTTTGCAGGGTTGTGGTGCGACTGAAGAATGTAGGCTTACACAGATTATAATTTTTAATTCACTCCTTTTTATTAATTCTTGACACAATTTAAATAACACTTCAGTGATATAAAGAGCCTTGGGATTCTATTATTTTAATTACTTGCCTTTTTAACAACTAAACTATTTTAAACTCTCACGAATGCTTATTTAACTTCTCGAGGACACATCTCGCGTCAGGAACACTGTCTACAACCAACACGTCCAGTTATGAGCACTGTCTACAAGCAACTGACTTGATTTCTAGCGCCTAAAATTTGTAAATTTCTGTATTTCAAGCCTATTCCTAATGCAATAGAATACTTTTATTTAACTTAAGCTTTTCCTGGTTGTTGATTGGCTATTTTATAAACTGTCTCAAAATTTACACTATTGTTGCTCCAATAATGACTAGTAGCGTTATTAAACATTCTTACTCATTATTGCTTCAAGGCTACCTCATTGTTACCTCATTGTTAGCAACTCCAACCTATCATTCTCACAGCTCCTACATTAATAAATGACGTAATACATTCACATAATATTACTGAACATGTATACAATAATATAAACATATACAACAACCGTAATATACACTTTTTATATATTGTTACATACACATATTGCTTTAAGGTAGGCTGTTATTGAATTTGCATATTAGGTATATAATTTGACTAAAATCATTTGTGTTAAAAATACTGCCTCACTACAACTATAGGTTGCAGTATTTACAGACTATGTAGTCTTCCGTGGTATAGTGGTTACCATTCTAGTCTCTAGTTCCTCAGGTCGCGGGTTCAAACCTGGCGGAGGGTGGTGGATTTTTTTCGAGCGTAAAATCCTTAGCTTGGCCTCCTTCGGAAGGGGGAAAAGAGCTGGTGGTCCCGTATCGTAGATTTACGGCACGTAAAAGAACCTCGAGCCTAACAAAGAGCCCTCTGAGCAAAATTAGCGGTCTCTCACGCCCAATATAGAATGGGAAGCTAAGGACCATAGCAGTTAAAGAGCGTCGATGTACCGTAAAGAATGGAACACGCTGAGTTTCCATAGTACAGCTAACTAAGGAATATATCACTTGTTTTACCAATAATTTATATACAAAACTGGTTCGCTTCCCATAACCTTCTCTAGTACTTAATTTTGTTACAGAGTGAAGACATTTTAGAGCGAAACAATAAGTACATCGTGAAAATTTGAACAACTTAAGGACAGAGATCGACCTTAACCGAGCAGAGCCGTTTTATTGCCCTTCTGAAAAGGAGGTTTACTGCCATGGTGAGAAAGAAGCTTAGAGAACATGGATAGACTCTCTTCTTTGTTAAACCAAACAATAGAACCTCTTTCTCTGCTCAATTGGAACTACATTGTCAACGTGCAGCCTGAAATAGCGTTGTTGCAAAGCAACATGCCCTAAATCAGTACTGTGTACAAGCTACACGACCTAGCAAAGAACTCAATTGACCCAGTGTTGCCAACACTGTTCTTTCTATACTTTTTTGCTTGTTTTCTGCTGGCTTTTTCATTGGAAAGGAACCAAATTTAACGAAAATTTAAATATGTATTCTTAACAGAACCTCACTCAATCATTGCTCCTTTATGTGCCATACTTCTTATTGAACATTTGACCTAATGTTATAGAAAACATGCGATAACTCAAAGACGCATAATATACACACTCGTATTTCTGACAAAATATTTATGATCAGGCATAGGAATTCTTAAACAGTTGGCTTCAAGTTATCTACAAACAAACCACCATCTCAATACAAAGAACGTAGAACAACAGAGGTCATAGTCACTAACAGACAGGTAAGGGGCTGGTGAGTGCTGTCTGCAAACGCCAACAGATTTTATGTAGGAGGGAGGGGGTGGTTTGTTACCTGCGACGTCAGTGTGTAAAGTCCAGCAACAGTTTGTGCTCAAACTTTTATTTTTCTTTGTGTTTAGTTATTTTTCGATGCACGATCACCCCTTATCTGGATGCTCTTATAAATTTGATGATATTTAGTTTAATAAATCAGCCAAATAATACTTAACAATATTTTAGCTTTTTAATAGGTAATAGGCATAATATCTTAATTTTGGTTTATTTTGAATGGAGTGTGAAGACATACCACACCACTAACTTGAATGTGTTACTTAATGTTGGGTGTTCAACGTGCATTTGCATTTAAGCAGTAGAAAAATAAAACCAATAACTGCATTTCCTGGCACTGTGTATAGCTATTAACAGATGTGCTAGCCTCTAGTTCCCGAGGTAGCGGGTTCAAACCCGGCGGAGGGCGTTGAATTTTGTCGGGCGTAAAAATCTTTAGCATGGCTTCCTTCGGAAGGGAAGTAAAGCCAGTGGTCCCATGTCGTAGAGCCTCAATCCTAATAGAGAGGCTTCTGAGCAACATTTCCGATCTTTCACGCTCAATATAGAATAGGACGCTAAGTACCATATTAGTTATAGAACGTCCATAAATAAAAACTCAATTTTTTCCGACAAGGAAAGGGAATACATGGGATTTGGTCAGCCAGGCGTAAATGTTCTAAGGACGGTACTATTCTCGGCAGATAAGCGCAACATTTAGTTATCCAACAGTTTGCACACTTATCTGGAAGGATTAAAAACGCGTACTATGACTTCCGTATGTTTACAATCTGTAAGAATACTTCCAATTTAGCTAATCAAAAATTCAACGAGCATATCTGGCATATAGTGATCAATGAAAAACAAATAAGACTGTATGTCTTATTGGGTTTCTAACTTATAAGCTTTAGCAGAAAGATATTTACTACAATGTATTGAACACCAAGAGAATAGCTTAATGAATGATGGATGGGTGAGTAATTTACGAAACATTTTGGAGAAAAAAGGGTTAGGAGATAGGTGGAGAAGGAGAGAAAATAACGTGAACAATTTTTGGAAAAAGGCGAGGAAAAGAGTGGAAGATATACAAATACGAATCATGTTTAGTGAGATTGCAGAAAAGAACTCATTAGTTTGTTACAGGCCAATGAAAAATACATGGGGTAGGGGAAAATATATAGACATAGTAAATAAAGAAGAGAGATAATCTATTGCATGGGTAAGAACCGGAGCATGGAGGCTAAGAGGGTTAAGACAGGGTATCCCTCAGAACCAATGTCCGATATGTGGTGGTAATGAAGACATTGAACACATAGTATTTAAGTGTCAAGGAACAGAAAATTGGAGAAAAAATTTTTAATAAGAAGTGGTTGAAGGGGGATAGAAATACCCTTATGATCAAAATGATGTGCAAGGACGCTAGAAGCATTGGACATTTTTTGTGTAAAGTAAAAAATAAATGGTTTTGGACAGTCGATAGAGAAAAGTAAGAGGTAGCGTATCTTACTTTGAATGGAAAACTATAGTGAATGTGTGATGGTTAAGTAATCAATAAGTGAAAAGTGAAAAACAAGTGGAAATGGGACATGAAAAAACTGAAAAAACAAGATAATCTATTGACAAGAAATTGTAAAATGTAAATAAACTGTAGTGATTGTCTACTGAATGAGCGGCCAGGGTCAAAGTACAGTAGACAATAAAATTGTAAAACTCTTAGCACAATAAAATACTAACAATACACTAACCTTTCAAGAAAGTAGGGTACATTTGCATTGAATATACAAATATTTTGCATACTGAGACTCTACATTGCACAGGTCAGATAGACCGTACGTGCTTTTATAGTACACACGTAAATGCACACCTTTTGTGGATCATCATACAGGCATCTGCTAGAGCGCATGCAATTTAAATCAATCGAGGTGAAGCCAATAGTAGATTCACCTCTTCGGAAATGTCCGTGCCTTTGTTTCCCCTATTGTGTCCAAGTATGCACGAAATGTGGCGAATATATTTAAGGTCGATCTGTAGCGACTAAAGACTATTTAATTTAGGGGAATATGTGGTGGAGTTTTAACTTAGTGGAACAAATTTCTTACCGTAAAGCAAGCAAACCTTGAGCTGTGGGTTAGCTCAAAGGTGGATGAATGGATCAATTGCTTTACATAAAGCAATAAAAGTGGCATACATTAATTATTATGACCGCTAGGAGTTGTTTAAGATTAAGATCTTATAATCTAACACCCCTGGTTGTTTGTGTGTTAGCTGAATATTAAAATAACCGGTGTTAGTGCACTGGAGCACAGAAGCATGAAGTTTGAATTTGTTTATCAAGGTACATATTTTCATTTTACTTCGTTTGATATTGTTTTATATTTCGTGCACGTCTATACGTCATTGTTCCCATCATTTCCTTTGACTGTCGTTCAAAATTATGCTCGCAACTATGTGGAAACTAATAGCACTTGGCAGTGTGAAATAGTTGTACCTTATTGAAACTATTCATTATGCAGAAAAGAGATTTTTCTTTCAGTTTTGTATCCTATGCTGCTTGATATTTTACAACACAATAAATTACACACCTATAAATTAAAATTATAAAATGTAGCGAATTTATTGCTTACGTAATATGTTTTTACGTAAATTATTAGAACTTGAAGATCTTATGTTGTGCTGCTTTTGTTTTGTTTGGTTTCATAACTTTAACTGCCCCACGTATAGGAGCCAATTTATAATAACATTATTGTAGCCCCACGTTATGGTAGCCAATTTGCGACGGTATTACTTATAATGTTTGTTTACATCACGTGTGTTGAAGCCATCTTGCGACGTCATTCATTTGTTCGGTTTGTAGCTCCATCTTGTGTTAGCAATTTGCATCAGTGTTAGCTTTTGTTTGATTTCATTTCAAATGTCCTCCGGCTAGCTATTATCTTATCTTGGGTCGAACATGTGTCTTGATCAGGGTTGTGTAAACGGAAAGGAATCTTTTATCCAAAAAGAACACTGATGAAGAAATTTGTTTTATAATTTTTATTGTCGAACACGTTCACTATCACTCTTACATATTGATCTAGATACTCGCCAAACTGAAACTGTTATAATAACTTCTTACTGATCACTTTTAATCAACGTACTTCAACCTTTTATATAATTAACTTTACCATATTTTAGATCTTTCATAATTCTGCTGCGCGTAACTTATGAATCTATATCCGATGTATGACGAACTAATACTTTCGACGAACTGACTGACTGAAGACGACGTGTAGTGTATGAATGCTTTCGGCGAACTGAAGGACTGACTGACTTGTAATGTATGAATGCTTTCGGCGAACTGAAGGACTGACTGACTTTACCTCTAACTTGGCTTCTATTTATAATCCTGCATCCAGATACGCCTAAAGATTATAAATGAACTGCTATTGGCTAATAAAACGCGCCAACATTAGCGTCTATTTTAATATCCAATTAAAATTATGAATACATATGCTCTAGGGAGAACACATTCCAGAAGTTTCTACCGAAAACGCGCCAACATTACGTAACTTCCTCGTTTCCAATAATGATAAACAGCTCACCCCCTTCTCTGCATTATTGCGCTATTATTGACAGTTTCAGTAAAGCCTTATAAATTTACTTTCCAACAATATTGTGGCATGTGCACAGATTATATTAATGGTAATACGCTCTCTGGACGCCGAAGCGTGGCAGTTTATCTGTGAGTAGGGGCGATTCAGGGGAAGCAGTGTGTCATTGGGGGGGATATGGCGTTGACGCTAAGACTTGGCGTGGCTTCATTCTGTGACTAGTCTTCGAGTGAGTTAGACGGACAACTGCCTAAGATATGGCGTCCTCGCCCGGCAGACACATGGGGTAAGAAAACTGTTATAATAAATCTACCAGCTATCCATTCTCTTGCAGTTTTAACGATGATAGTGTAGAGTTCCTTTCCTCTTCCTTCAGCCAGATAATATGTTGGTGTAAGATTATTTTTGTAAAGTTAACTTAACTGCGTCCCTTCGTCGTTGCCCCGTAATGTAAAGTTCTTTGTTAATTTAACGATCCCTCTCATAAGCGAGTTGCTCCCATCTGAATTTCTAAGTTAATATAAGTGAGGCATATGACAAATTGGCGGTGGCGCCGAGTAATTGGTTTGATTTGTTTTGAGATTTTAAGTGCAAAATTTTTTTCCCTCCAAATTTAACGGTTTGTGTTTCTCCACGTGGTGGTGAAAAGATGTAAAATTTGTTTCTGGCTAAAGGGTAAGGATTTTTATACTTTAATTTGTGATTCTATTCTTCTAAATTTTGTTTCTATCATATCTGAAAGTCTGGTTTCGAAATTTTAATTTTGAGCTCATTTTTGTATTTTTCCATTGTCTGCCGGCGTGACGCTAAAACTTCTGACTCCATTTTCCCCTTGTTTTGGCTTCATTTCTTTTTAAATTGTATTGCTGTGCTAAGTGGTTCGTGCTGGTTGTTTTCAAAAAAATGTTTTTGTGAAAGTTGAGTTGTGAAACGAGCGAGATAGTTGTAGTTTGAAATGTGCTCGTCACGTGTTGGCTATCTGTTTGCAAATCTTGTTTTGTGTGCTTATTAGCAGTGGTTTGGAAACGTATAACTATATTCCAGTGATTGTAATTTCTACCTACTTACTGCACTTTTCTGGGACATTTTTTCGTGTAACTTTTATGTACGCACGTGTGTTATGTAATTCCCGCGTGGTCGTGCATTTCAGCAATAATTTTAGCTTGTGAAACCAGTCTTCCTCAGCACGTGTTTTGGCGCGTTTATTTGCGTGTGTATATCAGGTCAGATACATTTGTTTTAAGACAAAAAAAAAGTCAAAAGAGAAGTTTGGTGTGCTAGTATAAATTACAAGTCTGTATTCTGCTCCTTTTGAGAATCTTAGCGGTGGTCACAGTAGGTGTGACGTGGTTTTTTTTTAACTTCCAGTTCGAGGTTTCTCACTAAAGCTATCATTTTGTTTTCTTCCATGTGTTTATTCTGATTAAAAATCTTGGTATTGTGTCCAAGTGGCTTGTGTAGACGCGTGATGGTATAATTTTCTGATATTTTGCCGCGGGCGCTTAATTGTATTCTTTCTGCAACTGTTTTATTTGGCTATGTTCTGATCTTGCTACTTACATTCATGTGATGCTATAAGTGTTTAGTTTGGTGTAATCTGTATTGCTTGGTCCTACTGTTTGTTTATTGGTTGCGTTATCTTTTGTGCTGCAATCATGCCTAAGCGACGTACTGCACAGAAATCTGATATAGCAATTGCTCCAGTTAGCGAGCACAGTGAAGTAGAATCTATGTCCAGTGTTAGTACGCCTGTTGTTACTCAGTTACTAGCGATGTCTAATCCGCCTCTCGTGGCCAATGCACCGCAATCAGCTGTCTGCCGCCCGGTCATTGACCCCTCGTACTTTGAGAATTCCAGTAGGATGTCGGCGCATGAACTTCTGCAGAACTTTGAAATGGTCGCTGCTGCTAATGGCTGGTCAGAAGAAATGAAATTGAAATGCTTTCCATGCTATTTACGAGATACTGCTGCATTATGGTTTCAAACTTTTCGCCATCGGCACCCTCACCATGATTGGATTTTCTTGTCTACACTATTTTTAAATGCATTTCAGATAACAAACCAGAGTGATATTCTGGAAATGAAACTCAGACAGCGGGTACAGTTGGATGATGAACCTGTTATTAGTTACATCTATGACGTGCTATCTTTATGTGACCAAGTCAACGCAGCTATGTTGCAGTTGGAACAAATTAAACACTTGCTTAAAGGTCTTAGACCTCTGTATGTACAAGCTTTATTGCCATTAAATCCTCAAACTGTTGATGAGGTAATAAAAATCATTCGACGAGTGGACAAAGCACAGTTTTACATGCAGAACCGTGAACAACTAGTGTCTGCTCAATCTCAGGCTGCAGTGGTTACGCCACCCTCTGTTATATTTAATAATGCATCTGTTCCTGCTGTTACTTTACCAGCCTCTCCTCAGCCTTCTCAGGCTTCTTCTCTTGTGGGCGTACCTATCGATCCTATGCATCAGCTGATTGATCGTGTAGAACAGTTATGTAACAGAGTTAACCAGTTTCAGTTACCATCTTCGGAGAGAACTTCCCAGCATTCACAGCTTCCACGGTCAGCTGACTTCAACCGGAGGGATCCACCCGTCACCTGCTATAGATGCAACAGGCAGGGCCACCTGGCTCGCTTTTGCTGGAGCCGCCTCCCGCAGTCAAAAAAACGACTGGCGCCGAGCCTCGCGCGACGAGACGTAGCAGCACCACCACCGCCCACCAGCATGGCTGCACCTCAACGGGACATAGCTACACCTCAACGGGATGTGTCTGCATTATCAGGTCAGATATTGCAAGTTCCTGGTCGTATTGCCCAGACAGAGCTCTCCATCTTGCTCGATACAGGAAGCGCAGTGAGTATTGTGAATGCTGCACATGTTCTTGATCATTCTACATTAAAACCTATTGAGATGATGCTCCGCACTGCAGGAAACAAGTTACTTGATGCGCCTTACCACACTGTGTTAGATTTCCATATTAATGATGTTCTTTTTCAGGAGGATGTGCTAGTTGTGAAAGAGTTGTCCCATGATTTGATTTTAGGCAATGACTTTTTGCAGACCCATGATGTTATAATTGACTATGCACATAATCTGATAACCTTGAAATCTTCTAAGAATGATGCGTTCAGTATACCAATAACTCTAACACAAGGACCTTTTGTTGATATGGCAGTAAACCCTCTCCTAGATGATGATTGTGCAGATTCTGGTGTTAAAATGGCAGTTATGCATGATGTTAAAATTCCACCTCTGTCTACATGCTATATATCAGTTAAGCCTTTGTCAGCCATTAGTAATGAGGTTATGTTTGAACCTGCTCTTAACATAATGCAAAAGAAGAATCTTTCCATTCCACCGTTATTGTGTCATTCTACCTCTGAACTTACGATTCCAGTGCATAATAATACTTCAGTTCCACAAACATTGTTTGCAAATACAGTCTTAGCTACAGCTTATGATGTTGCACTTGTTCAGAGTAATTCTGTTTTGTCATCCGATGTTACTCCTCTGCCAGCTCCAAATTGTAATTTTAATGTTAATGGTAAACTCTTGGAAACCCAAAAGGCTGACTTACATGCTTTGTTATTGAAATATAGTGATCTTTTTGCCACAACATTACAAGAACTTGGTACTACGGATGTTGCAGAATTTGATATCAAAGTAAATGACCCTAAGCCAATTAAGCAAAGACCATATAGAGTTCCTCATAAACAAAAGGAAATTATTGCTGAGCAAGTTAAAGAGATGCTGGCATTATCAAGGAATCACAGTCCTCCTGGGCTTCTCCTGTAGTACTTGTCAAAAAGAAAGATGGCTCCATGAGATTTTGTGTCGGCTATAGAAAATTGAATGCTGTTACAGAGACCACCTCTTTCCCTTTACCATTGATAGATGATTTGTTAAGTTATTTGGGGGAGGCTAAATGGTTTGTCTCATTAGATTTACTGTCAGCATACTTTCAGGTACCTATTGCAGAGGATAGCCAGAAGTACACCTCTTTTGTCACTTTTCAGGGTCAATATCAATTTACACGCTTGAGTTTTGGGTTGGCAAATGCCCCTAGGTTTTTCAGTTACATCGCAGACAAGTTGTTAGGCGATTTGAATTTTAAAAAGGCTATTGCATATCTGGATGACATTGTTGTTTTTGCTAAAACCTTTGAGGAGTTGTTGCAAAATCTTGAGGCTGTTTTTCAACGTCTGGATCACCACAAGTTTAAACTTAAACCAGAAAAATGTTTCTTCGCCATGCAAAAGATTAAACTCTTAGGCTTTGAAGTTTCTAAAGATGGCATTTCACCTGATTCTGACAAAGTTGTTTCCATTCAAAATTTGCCTCGTCCTAAAAATGTTCGAGATGTGAGAAAAGTTTTGGGATTCTTTAATTTTTACAGGAAATTCATCAAGGACTATGCTAATATTACTCAACCTCTAATTCAGTTGACTAGGAAGAATCAAAGTTTTATTTGGGGATCTGATCAGCAAACTGCATTTCAAAATTTGAAAGACTTATTGGTTTCGGCCCCTGTCTTAGCTCACTATACTCCTGGTGCTTATACCGAACTACACTCTGATGCCAGTGGATTAGGGGTTGCCTCAGTGTTGTATCAGAAGATTGATAATGTGTTGAAACCAGTGGGCTATGCTTCAAGGACACTATCTAAATGTGAACGTAATTACAGTGTTCCTGAGTTGGAATTGTTGGCCATCCTGTTTGGACTTACCCACTTCCGCAGTTTTGTTTATGGCTACAAGGTTCATATTGTATCTGATCATCACTCCCTTTGTTATTTAAATAATTTGAAAGATTTGACTGGGCGTTTGGCACGATGGAGTTTGAAATTGCAAGAGTTTGATTATACCATTTCTTATAAATCTGGCAAGAAACATCATGATGCTGATACTCTATCGAGATTTCCTGTGTTACAACATACAGAAAGTGATCTTGAACAGCTTGATGAACTCCCCACATGTTTGCTGTCATCAGTTGAAGTTGCTGACCATCAGAAGAAAGATACTGGGTTACTTGAGCTTATTAATGCTCTCCATGATCCTCCGTCGACCCCTGCTAAGCTTCAGAGACAAGTTTCCAACTACACACTCAAATCAGGTGTTCTTTATCGTAAAAATGCTGGCTCCACTGGCCCTCTCCATCTGCTAGTTATTCCAGAAGCTCTAAAACATGAAATTCTTTCTTCATGTCATGATGATCCTCTTTCAGGCCACTTAGGATTCTCGAGAACATTTGCCAAAATTCACTCCAGGTATTACTGGGTTGGTATGAAGAAAGATATTGAACATTTTGTCCGAACCTGTCCCAGCTGTCAAACAAGAAAGGGACCGAAGAATCAGAAACCAGCAGGCTTATTACAACCAATTCCGGTTACATCTGTAGGCGAGCGGTGGGGTATTGATTTGCTTGGCCTCTCCCACGCTCCAATTCTGGACACAAGTATGTTGTCGTTGCGACCGAGTATGCTTCTCGCTGGGTCGAGTCTGCGTCGCTTTCTTCAGCAACAATCCCTCAAGTTGCTAAATTTATTTTGCATAACATCATCTGTAAGCATGGAGCCCCTGCTGCCTTGTTATCTGATCGTGGCTGAGTTTTCTTAAGTGAGGTGACACAAGAATTGTTGAGATCTTTATCAGTGTCTTCCAATTTCACCAGTGCTTATCATCCAGCTTGCAACGACTTACTGAAAGATTTAACTAAACCCTCTTAAATATGCTCAGCCATTTTGTGGATAATAATCAGAAGAATTGGGACTCAATATTGCCCTATGTCATCTTTTCATATAACTCGAGTGTTCAAGATTCTACTAAATTTTCACCCTTTTTCTTGATATATGGTCGAGAACCTTCTTTACCTAACCAGGTTCAGCTACAAGCTACGTCTAATGACCTTTTTGTGAGACAGACATTGCAAGAGATTCAGAAGGCACGAGAGGTTGCTGTTGCTAACATTACAAAGCAGCAGGTGAAGCAAAAAGAAGCATTTGATGCTAAACATAGAGATGTGGTTTATAATGTAGGTCAATTAGTTAAAGTTTTCACTCCCATTAGGAAGAAAGGTAAATGTACAAAGTTGTTACATAGATATTTTGGCCCTTTTGAAATTATCCGACAGATCACTCCGTTACCTACCTTGTTGGTCGACCTCATGCTCCCCGTACCAAACATCAGAGTGTTCATGTGTCACGCCTTTACCCTTACTATGATCCTGTGGGTCCTTATAGACTGTAAAGTCTGAGTTTCTGATGCTTAATTAAGCTTTACTTTTCAGGAATATGTGATATGAATGTCTCTGCTAAATTAAAAGTGTATTATTATTGTGGGTGTAACTTAAATTTTGAATTATGTTTTGGGATCTGCAAATCATTTGTTTGTTGTATTATGCAGCAGGAATGTGTTTCAGGTGTACTATGTGCTTAATTGAGCTTTCATTTTCAGGAATGTTATGTGACAATATTGTTTTGAGTAATGATGTGATGTTGTTTTGTTGCATTCGATTTGATTTGATATGATATGATTTGATTTGACTCGATTTGACTTTGGGTTTCATAATGATGCTGTGATTTTTATTTGCAGAAAATTGTTGCATGAATAGTGTGTATGTGAGGTTATGTGAGAAATAAGAGTTGAGAGTTGAGATTTGCCTCAGTGGGAGTGCCAAAGAGTAACCCCGACGGTGTTAATGAGATGAGGAGGGATGAGAAGAGATGAGATGATGTCAGCTTCGGTGGAAGTGCCACAGTGTAACCCCGACAGTTGTATCATTTCAGAGATTTTGCTTATTGGTGTTGCTGTAACGTGCCCAGTATAGCGTGTGTGATGAATTCACACGAGAGATTAAATGGATGGAAGTGATTGTAATGAAAATAATTTTTTTTTCTGTTTATGCAACAAGTTTATTACCATCTTAGATAGCAAATGTTAATACCACCTGTTTTCCAGCTTAATTTTCATTTGGAGGATGTGGATGCAACAGTATAGTGTCATGTTATTTGTGTCATTCCTGAATTGTTAATGTGATTTCTTGAAGGTTATGCCTATGTTAGATGTTTTGAATTTGCAGCATGCTAAATGAGACACGTAAGTGCAGATGTTTTGTTTTGAAGAGAAAATTGAAAGATGATGATGATTGAAGTAATGATCGAGATTGCACTATTACTGATGATGATTATGAAAGATGTTGATCATAATGAGATGAGAAAGATAGTGATGTGGACGAGCAGTTGCATTGGTGACAAGAGTAGGACAATGGTAGTTGAAAGCATGTCACGTGGCGTAGTTTAGAGATGTATTGTGGATGTAGTTTGCAGTGATGCATACACTAGTTTGAGTAGATAGTTAAGTGAGTGTTGTGTGTAATTTGGGCCATGGTCAGTGTGAATGAGCTCATTTCATTGTCATGTGTGATTGTCTTGTAAGTGCACTTACTTTCTTTTGTTAGTGATACCAGCTGGTTATTAAGATGTAATATTGGGATCCCAAAATAAGGTTGTTTCATTTCTGTCATGTTCATGTATTCCTAGTCTGTTGTACTGTTTTATTTGGTTTGTGAAGCAGTGTAAGTTAAATTTTGGATGACAACTCTGTAAAATTTCGTTCTTATGCCAATTTGTACTAATTTTTTTTTCTCTTTCTTTGCCCCATGTCAAAAGAATTTTTAGTGTAAACTTTTTAACCTTTAAAATCTTTAATTGTACATGACATACCGTTCTTTTATGTGTGATTGTTTGTGGGAGCACCCTGTTTAATGTGTGGTGGTTTTGTTTTAGTATTTCGCTGTGGCGGAGAGCGAGAAAATTCAAGAGCATCCTCGGGGCACACCACAGGGAAGCTGTCGGGCAGCCACTACACTGCCGTGGCATAAGGAGCCACCATGTCGGGGGGCAGTCCAAGCCAGCGACTGCCCACCCTGTTGTCATCACCAGAGACCTGCGGTGATAATTCTACACCAGGACAAATCGTCGTTGTGGGCACTGTCTAAACTCACCCACAAACAGTTACGGCAGACCAGCGATATTTTGCGCAGTGTAGTGTGCCTGTGAACTGAGGCAGCGTGGTGTGTGCGTGTGCGGGATGCTAAAGATAAGTGCATTAACAATACTAGTCGACAGCACTTACGTCTCTCGTATCTCGTTATCGCCCAGCAATATTGTGTCGTCGGCTGGGTGCTTACCACACATGTATATTGTTGTTATATTTTGGTTCATCACACATGTGTATGTCATATTGTTTTGTTCTTTTCATGTTTATTATATTTATTTTCCTTATGTCGACGAGGACGTCGACTTCGGTGGCCAGGGGGAGATGTGGCATGTGCACAGATTATATTAATGGTAATACGCTCTCTGGACGCCGAAGCGTGGCAGTTTATCTGTGAGTAGGGGCGATTCAGGGGAAGCAGTGTGTCATTGGGGGGATATGGCGTTACTGACGCTAAGACTTGGCGTGGCTTCATTCTGTGACTAGTCTTCGAGTGAGTTAGACGGACAACTGCCTAAGATATGGCGTCCTCGCCCGGCAGACACATGGGGTAAGAAAACTGTTATAATAAATCTACCAGCTATCCATTCTCTTGCAGTTTTAACTATGATAGTGTAGAGTTCCTTTCCTCTCCCTTCAGCCAGATAATATGTTGGTGTAAGATTATTTTTGTAAAGTTAACTTAGCTGCGTCCCTTTGTCGTTGCCTCGTAATGTAAAGTTCTTTGTTAATTTAACGATCCCTCTCATAAGCGAGTTGCTCCCATCTGAATTTATAAGTTAATATAAGTGAGGCATACGACAATATTTACAATCAATAAACATCTGAAATCAATGTCACATAAAAATGCATATTCATATTACAATCATTATTTACATTTAAGTAATTTGTGATACAAATTACTGCATCATATGCCCCACTAGAAACATAATTATAAATATTTACAACTTGTTTGGAAATTTTATAATTGTGTTTTTAGTCTCCTAAATCTTGGAACACACGCTATCACTTTCACTTAACACTTCACAGGTATTTAACACACGACATGATTTTTTTTTATCTCGCCACTACATACTGGCTCTGGTTTAATTTGTTTTGACATTAATCTGAAATTACAATTTTTATAGCAAATACTGTACCCTGAATTATTTAATTAATGTTACAAAGTTGTTTACTTTTTTAAGTTGTTGACAAAAATTTATACATTTAAGAATTTTTTGTAATTACTATACATATTTACTAAAATATTCACCTTCTACACAAATATATTTACGTCTCTTAAATCTAGACACTGTTTCACTTTTTCTGTTTGCTACATATATATTTGTTTTAATTATTTTTACCCCATTTTTGTTGTTTTGTACTTTATATTCACAATACTTTTGGAATTGTATTTACGTACTTTACTTTAATATCATATTAAGTTTCAATCTTTACATTCTTAATTTTCAAATACTGTTATAGTTACAAAAAATGTTATTTTTTTCTTTTTAATATTTATTTCTTTTTATTTTTCTATTTTTTTTCAATTTATTTCTGTTTTCTCATGACACACACACACACATATATATATATATATATATATATATATATATAGTTAACCCTCTTACGTTCCAATACATTTCTCTGCAAGTCATCTTTACCTATCCAGCATTTACTTTACATCTCATTGTTATTTACCCTCCTGGATCAAATCGTCGGTGGCTAAATATTACTCGTTGCCGTATCCTAACCTTCAAATTTTTGTTCATGAATAACCTCTTGTATTCATATGAAATTTCATCACATGATAACATTTTAAAACAATCTAAAGTTTCCTGAACAACACATCTTTTAACAACTTTCATTTTCAATTCATCTGCTATCTTTTTATTTTGAGAATACTCTGACAAATCTGTACTAAACTGTACTGGACTGGAGTTTTCATTTTGAACATCTTGGTACAATTTATTTCTTTGCATTACTGTCTCATTCTGTATTTCTGATATCTCCCCTCTGAAATTAACTTGCGCCTGATTCACATCTACATTCATAACCTCTTTTATCTCTCTTAGCTCACTTGTAATACTACTCACTTGATTTCCTAACTCTGTGAATTCTACATCAACATGTTCATTTTTAGTATTAACCTCACTTTCTTTGTTATCTCTTTCCCTGCTCATGTCTAACATTTTCTTTGAAACTTCTCCTATCTCACTTACTATTACTTCCTCATTTTCATCTCTCATTTCTGGCATACTACTATCTAGCTTTATAACTTTCTTTTCAATTTCTTCACTGCTTTGATCTACTGTTTGCTCTAATATCTCATTACTCCTACCAATATCTTCAATTAATTTCCTGTGATCTTTTTTTATAGCTTCTCTCAATTCCATAAAACTCTGATCTATTTTCTTACTAATATCTTCCCTCGTTTCCCTATAATTCTTTTCCATATTCTCATTAATCTTTTTCAGCATTTCCATAATCATACTAGTATCAGAATTAATATTTCCTGCTATTATATTCTCACTTCCTGCACTAACATTTCCTCCCTCCAATACTACATCGTTTGAGCTTTTTTCTGTAACCTGTATTGAATTACAGCTAACTGTTACACTATCCCCTTCCATCATTGTTTCTTCAATATTATTAGTAGCCATTGTTTTTGTTTTCTAAAAAAATTACTATACTCTGACCTTTTGTGATGCTGTCTGTTGCTGTTACTTTGATGTCCAGCTTCCTGCCCCTCTCTCCTAGGTTATATGTCGCTTCTGCGTTGTGTTATGATGAATCTACGTTGTCTCGATGTTTTTGTGTCCACTCATCCGCGTAGTCTGTCGTTCCTATAGTTGTTTCTGGAATCTGCGTCTTCTCGATGTTTTTGTAGTTGAATTCACCTGTTGCCTTGTAATCTCGGAATTACGATGTCCAATCATCCGCGTAGTCTGTCGTTCCTTTTGTTGTTTCTGGAATCTGCGTCTTATAGTTCAGTTCACTTCTCCATTCGCCCCTTCCTGGTCATCTCACTTCTTCCTGGTTAATTCTGCCCCTTCCTGGTTATTCTGATCCTTTCCTGGTCATCGTGTTCCTTTCCTGGTTACTCTGCCCCACGTTCTGGGTGCCAATTTTGTAGCGAATTTATTGCTTACGTAATATGTTTTTACGTAAATTATTAGAACTTGAAGATCTTATGTTGTGCTGCTTTTGTTTTGTTTGGTTTCATAACTTTAACTGCCCCACGTATAGGAGCCAATTTATAATAACATTATTGTAGCCCCACGTTATGGTAGCCAATTTGCGACGGTATTACTTATAATGTTTGTTTACATCACGTGTGTTGAAGCCATCTTGCGACGTCATTCATTTGTTCGGTTTGTAGCTCCATCTTGTGTTAGCAATTTGCATCAGTGTTAGCTTTTGTTTGATTTCATTTCAAATGTCCTCCGGCTAGCTATTATCTTATCTTGGGTCGAAATGTGTCTTGATCAGGGTTGTGTAAACGGAAAGGAATCTTTTATCCAAAAAGAACACTGATGAAGAAATTTGTTTTATAATTTTTATTGTCGAACACGTTCACTATCACTTTTACATATTGATCTAGATACTCGCCAAACTGAAACTGTTATAATAACTTCTTACTGATCACTTTTAATCAACGTACTTCAACCTTTTATATAATTAACTTTACCATATTTTAGATCTTTCATAATTCTGCTGCGCGTAACTTGTGAATCTATATCCGATGTATGACGAACTAATACTTTCGACGAACTGACTGACTGAAGACGACGTGTAGTGTATGAATGCTTTCGGCGAACTGAAGGACTGACTGACTTGTAATGTATGAATGCTTTCGGCGAACTGAAGGACTGACTGACTTTACCTCTAACTTGGCTTCTATTTATAATCCTGCATCCAGATACGCCTAAAGATTATAAATGAACTGCTATTGGCTAATAAAACGCGCCAACATTAGCGTCTATTTTAATATCCAATTAAAATTATGAATACATATGCTCTAGGGAGAACACATTCCAGAAGTTTGAACCGAAAACGCGCCAACATTACGTAACTTCCTCTTTCCAATAATGATAAACAGCTCACCCCCTTCTCTGCATTATTGCGCTATTATTGACAGTTTCAGTAAAGCCTTATAAATTTACTTTCCAACAATATTTACAATCAATAAACATCTGAAATCAATGTCACATAAAAATGCATATTCATATTACAATCATTATTTACATTTAAGTAATTTGTGATACAAATTACTGCATCAAAAATTGTTTCAGTGACTGGCATTTGTAGATTAAAGAAGACACTTGTGTTCCTTTGTTGTTTTAATGACTGAAGTTCTGAATTTAAGCTCCTAACGTATTGACAAGAATGCTTTAATGAATACTCTTTGGCCATTTTCTTAGAATGTGAGCCGTTTCTACCCAACTCCCCTGCCAGTGGACATATCGCCAGCTCATCAATACAAGGAAGTTCTTTAAACATGTCGTCATTTCTGACGTAGCAGCTGGTAGAACGTCATTATGATCGTTCAGTGCTACAGTTGGCTAGTTTTTCCACGTCACTCATCACAGCGCCCTCCTAGACGTGAGTGAAAGATGGAGCTCCCGGGCGGGACGAGAAGACACTTACCAACGAGAGATCTGAGCGAGGTGCCAGGGCTTTTAGGTCTGCTGGACATCGGCGAGATTTTGGTTTAGGATTGCTAAAGGTAATATTTCGTATATTTCTAAATTTAATCACATTGTTTTGGTAAGCATTCAAAATTTAACCTTCTAATCTTTGTTTTCAAAATTTAAACTCGTGGGAGAAGGATTTATTATTCGTAGTTCGTATTTATATAGCTTTTGCAATGGCAGGAAATTAAATACCTATAATACTGTAAACCAATTAAATGTCGTAACATATGGTGAAAATAGCACCAATACACCATCATTGTGCTTGAAAGATATTAACCTAGATTTTCCTTAAATTTTTAATATATTGCAAAATCTCTTGAATTCTATTGGATTGTTAAAAATATAAATATGTTTATAATAAACTGTTATCACATTTTGTGGGAAATATTTTGAACCCTAGCTCTTATCATAATTCACACGATTTCCACGTTATGTAACAAATCCAATTATGGCCTAAATGGTCATCACATTAACAATAATAGGAATGATGGAATGCTTCCGTACCTACTAACTTATTCATAAGGTTGCTGGTGTAATATTTACACATACGAAACAAATATAAAGAAACAAGCTATTGGTGTCGTACCTAAGCGCAAACCCAAAATTACTATATTTGGTGTGAATTATAGCCAACGTAATACAAGTAATGCCAGATCTTGCAGGTACTAATGCGTTAGTTAAATTCCGGTGCTAATACAGGAGAAAGCATATATCATTCATTTAGATAAACTGCAGTGAAGAACCTAATAGTTCATGTACATTCTGCAGTATTAGATGGGATATAGTTTATCGCATTAAACCACATTAGTAATGATACTAAAACAGAAAATCAAATTAAATGTTACTATATATACATTTTAAATACAAATTAGTACAAAGCGCCTTTGTAGACGAATAATTGATGTAAGGGCCTCTCAGGTTTACGTTCTCCTATAACGATCCTTCATTTCTTAATATTATTTCTGCACGTCCAAAAAATAAGGTGCGCAGAAGACAGATACGCGTATTCAGCTGAATTTTGGTGCGCAACCTGTGTGTTCGTTATTGGTGAACGTTACCTATCTGCCTGATTACCTGTCTCGAACTGCATGCAGGCGACCACACGACGCTTATCAGTACGAAACTACCACGTAAACACCTGCAGACAGCAACACTACCCCAGCACACACCTTCCGTTTTTGCACCTGCACTGCCCCTTTGAGCATCAGTGATGTGGCAGCTTCTTTTGCACCTATATATGTGGGAAACATAAAACTGTAAAGGACGGCTTAACATTAAATTGAGCTTTATTTATGGACGCTCTGTAACTACTGTGGTCTCTTGCGTCCCATTATACATATTGGGCGTGAAAGACTGAAAATTTTGCTCAGATATCTCTTTATCAGACTTGAGGTTCTTTTACGTGCCGTAAATCTACGACACGAGACAACCGGCTTTACCTCTCTTACAAAGGAAGGCATGCTAAAGATATTTAACGCCCGAAAAAACCCATCGCCCTCTGCCGGATTTGAACCGCCGACTAGTCCTAATATATCAAATCATAAATTCTCATCTTATACTGTCATTTATTTTAAAGAAGATATGCCAAAACCTACAGCCATTTTATTGGCATAGTATTTCAATTTAGATTATTCAGATAATAAGCAATTTTAACAAGGGTGTATTATTGAGATATCTGCAAAATACGAGTAACGATTCATTTCGGCCGATCAGGGAGTGATTGACAAGATCACAAAATAATTTACTTCAGCTTACATAGAATATCAATCGGGTTTATTTAATCGGTGAAGTATCGCTCTGCACAAACGAACGTTTTGCGTGTACCTAAGCACACGGCGTTCAGTAACATTTCGAGATTTGAGGTTTCTCAGTCAGCGTGGGTTTTCAGTAGTGGTAAAAAGGTATTCTAGTGGTACAAAAGTATTCTATAGTGCTGATATGCACACGCTACTTAAATACACATTCATCAGACTTAATCTCATTAGAACTGCAATACTGAGGTTCCATTTGGAAACTTTGAGTTGCCAGTATTCACACGTAGCTTTTCAGAATTCAGTTTGTGTTCAAAGGGGTAGCTCCTCAGGCATCCTTTCCCTATTTATATTCGAAGCAATTGCCAAATCGTTCTCCAAAAGAAAACGATACATGGCAGTGAATGAAACCGCTAGAGTTTGACTCTAGCATACTTGACAAAATGCAGAAGTGATATCAGTATTCACAAAGGGTGATCGCAATTATTCCATAAACTACAGAGGAATTAGCATTTTTAATACTGATTTTAAATTACATACGAGATACTAACAGTAGAACCCACTACAGAAACAGTCCTGCTGGAGGAACACAATGGTTTCAGAATAGGACTTTCATGTATGAACAACACATTTATAAGGTGGACCATTTAAGTTGAGATTGTATAACATCTCCAAAACTAAGCGTTGCAGAAAGAAATATGTTGAATAAAAGTAGCTTGATATTATGGGAGAAAATAAATACCATTAGTCTGGTTTTATTCAGAGGACAATGATACTGGTTTTAGGGTCAATTAATTTTTTTTAAATGAGAATCCACAATTAGGGTCAAATTAAAAGTATCCTAAAATTACCATCACAACGTCTTCCACAACGTCCTCCAAATAAAACACAACTAATGGCATTTACTTTCCCACATAATTCAAAACAATTTTTATTCAAGACATTTCTTTGTACAACGTTTAGTTTTGGAGATATTGTACAGTCTCAACCTAAATGTTCCACCCTGTATTATTAAACATGATTGAATAGAGGAAAGAATGTAACTTTTCATCGTATATTGCATTTATTGATGTTGTAAAGCTTTCGATCAGGTTAAAAAGAAAAATTATGGAATATAATGGAGAATAAACGATATATGAGAATCCGAAACATTCAATTAACAACATTTTAATGCTATATCATGACACAACAATAATGAAGGAAATAGCATGTTTTAAGTGGCTGCAGAGGAATGGTACACATAGTAACACTTTAGTATAGGACATCTGTGGTCTGCAAAGAAAACACTTTAAATTGCATAATGATTTGAATATGAAACAATAAGAATGCAGTACTGATTTCAACTCTAAAATAGTTAATTTCTCTTCCACAAGCGCGAAAATAGTTACCATTAGGACATTTTTAAGGTTATGACGTTTAGTTTTTCCGGAAAAATGCTCCGTCAGTAAGGTCCAGTGCGCCACTGATACCTCCAATTTTACATGGAGAATCATTAGACGTCAAAGAGACTAGTAGTAGCTAGCTGTAATAATAGAACAATCATTAGCGTGCTCAGCTGTCTATCTGGTAATGCTGGGTTCAAACCACGTACAAGCGGTTAAGCTTCTTGTTTTCCAAATAGATAAATGGTGCAGGTTTGGAGTGAACGGGTTTTAATTTATCGCATTTCTATCAAGGATTACCTGAAGGTAGCAGCAACTCAGGAACGCTTTACAGTGGCATACTGGCTGTTTATAAGTTTTGGTCTATTGCAAACAACCATGAACTCAAAGATTATAAGTGTCCTACATCAAACCGAGCGGAATGGCTCAGGCGGTAATGTTTGTGAAGGTCGTGGGGTTCAATTCTAGTGTTCAACCTCCTGACAAACTGGGTTTTTCGGGGTTTTTTCTGGTCGCCAGACGAATGCTGAAAAGGATCATTACATCCCCCGAATTTCTTGTCCCTCCAGTGGAACTTCATTCTCATTTTACTTCACCTTTCATCTGTTTGGTTTCCTTCAGGGTTGCAAGTGTCGGCGTGAGGTCTCGGCGTGTTCATTGCAGGGGGAAACCTTCGTCCCCGGGGCTACGAGAGATCTCTGGGTCCCGGCTCCCCAGAGGATGTGTAAACCTAAAGAGGGAGGGGGACCGGCAGCAACAGCCGCCACCGGGGTGTTCAAATCTGAAAATGGTAGGCACCCTGCCCTTTGTCTATTGTGCCCCCTGGTCCGGCCCTCTCTGTCTACTCGCACCTCATCCCTCCCTCCTGGGGGCGCCTCGACAGAGGCCTAGGTACAAAAGATCTGTGTAGGATGAGGTGCTAAGTCTCCCTCCACATCTAATTCTTTCCCTATCCTATCCTATATCGCAGTACTTGTCAAAACACTCTGTAAGCCGGTTGAATACTTTAACGTCCTTTATAATTAATAATCTATTTTTACTTTCTCTGCTACGTATAAGTAGCGAAGGTATTGCATTCCACTCAAAAATTCGATACCGAGATTTCACCGGAAATATATGTTTTGAGGTCTCCTGAATCCAAAAAAAAGAATTTTTGGAAACATATCCGTGTGTGTGTTTGTCTGTGAATAGCATAACTCAGAAACGAACAGTCGGATAAACACCAAACTTGGTATTTAGGTTCAGTATCTTCCAGAGATGCGACACGAAGGTTTTCCAGAAAATCGCCCACCCCAGATTACCCTTTAAATGGAAAATATTTCGAAAATTTTAATTTTCTCAAAAAACGGCGCTAACGATTTTGATTAAAATATCATAGGTTTAAGATAATTTCATGACAAATAAAATGTATATCTTGAATTTTCTGGGAATGTCTCCAAAAGTATTCTTCATTGTGAACGACTTTTGCATAGATAACTGGTAAACCATAAGAGATAGACAAAATTTTACTACACAAAAAATGTAGATCGCGTTGAAATACACAATTATGTCATTTTTTGTTGTTGTTGAGTGAACCATTTTCGAGATATTGCTTGTTATTTCCTTAAATTTTCCAATACTTATACTTTTTCTCAAATGGGAATTCATTATTAATTTTTTTTTGTCCTGGTAATGCATAGAAAATGGGTACTCTACATAGCAACCAGCTCTTAAAATATTTCACTATCGCTTAATGCCTACCAGTTCCCCTTGCATCTACAAGAAAATTAGCAATAAGATTAACAATTCGATATCTCGATTAACACGAAGCGTATGGAGAGTAAACGTTTGTAAAAATAGTTTGTACAAGAGTAGAGAAAGTCATGTGAGTGTAACACACCAGATTTTTTTTAATATTCGGATCTCTTAGATAATGCTACTCATTCCGTTCAACATAAAGCACAATTTTCAGATATATGTTGGTAAACATCATACAAATTTTATCAAGCCATGACAACGAAACGACGTTGTAAACAAATAAAATAGTTAAGTTAAAAAATCAACAAGACGTCGTCAAAGAAATACATTTGGCTGTAAGGTAAGAACATTTCACACATTTGTTTATTCTACTTGTTTACTTGTTAATATGGTAACCGTTCTTGTTTGATACGTTGTTGTTACATTTGAACAAATGCCAGCAAAAACAAACTGGCATCTGAAATGCCAGTCCAGAATCGTAAGATAAACATTCTTCAGTCGTGCAGATAACATGATTGAAGCTTCATCTACAAACTTTCTTCTGCTTTGACGTCGCGCAATTAAAATATCTATATTTTCTTCTGAAACAGATGTTTGTAATTGTATATAAATAAGAATTAAATCTGGAATTAATCAATTTAAACAATTAGTGTGCTTGATAAAGCTAATATCGCTACAATATTCCTTGGAATTTAAATGAGAAAAAAGTATAGTTATATTTAGTAGTCGTTGCAGGTATAAAGATGGAAAGTTAATTATTAATTCGTGTTTTCTCTTACTTTATTGTGGAAACAAACAGTCGTAACGAGTTTACATACTAGAACAAGTAAAAAACAATTTCTATGCCTCACCGCAAATCTGTTTTTTGACATATATCATGGCCCAATGGCGCCATATTTCACGTGTGCAGATATCCTTGCATGCTTTAAAAATTTGCAGATCTCAAGGGGGCAATTCCAAGAAAACACGGGTCAATGGGAACAGGCGGATTAGCGCAAGCTACCATCGTTCTACTCCTCTTATCAGCGAAGTCGATGAGCGGATGGCGCTCATTGGGAAGCAGTCCCCAGGCTTGCACTAGAGTGTACAGTCCGTGATGATAGACAAGAACAGTATAAACAGACCGGAGAGGTCCTAGAACGTTTTTCCCTTCAGTTATTTTCACTCCAGTCACAGAGACTTACATCCAGCCTTTTAGATCGACAGTTAAAGTATCTTTATTTGGCCAATCAGTATCCGCCGATAGCTATTTTTACTATCTCTACACGTATAGTAAAGTAGAGGAAGTATTGAATTCCACCCAAAAATTCCATACCAAGATTTCACCGAAAATATATTTGGGTTGCTCTGAATCCAAATATAGCATTTTTGGAAACATATCCGTGTGTTTGTGTCTGTGAACAGCATAATTCAAAAACAAAAAGTCGAATAAACACCTAACTTTATATTTGAGTTTAGTATCTTCCAAGAATGCGACACAAAGATTTTAAAGAAAATCCCTCCACCCCAGACTACCGCTTACATGGAACATTTTTCGAAACGTTTGATTTTCTCAAAAATGGCTCTAACAATTTTTATTAAAATATCATATGTTTAAAATATTTTCATGGCAAATGGAATGTATATCTTGAATTTTCTGTAAATTCCACTTTATTCTCAATGACCTTCTATAAATGGTAAACCGTAAGAGATTGTACTACAAAGTTTTATTACACAAAAGAAAATGTAGATCTCGTTAATACACACAATTTATATCATATCGAGTGAACCATTTGCGAGATACTCCTTGTTATTTGTTGGAATTTTCTAATACTTATATTTTCTCTCAAATGGGAAATGGTTATTCGGTTTTTTATGTCCTGGACATGCAAAGAGAATGGAATGCTCAACATAGCAACCAGGTATTAAAATATTTGACCATCGCTTAAAGCCTACCATATTCCCCTTGAATCTACAAGAAAATTAGCAATAAGAAACATTTCTCAAAATGTTTATCTCGATTAATATGAAGTGGATGGAGAATAAACGTTTGTAGAAGTGTAGAGAAAATCATGTGAGTGCAACACGTCAGGTTTTTAAGTATATTATACTAAGACCTTTCCTGTCTGTTTTATACTGTTTTTGTCTATCATCACGTACACTCTAGTGCAAGCCTGGGAACTGCCTATCAATCAGCGATATCCCCTCATCGACTTCACTGTCGCTCATGCTAACACGTCAGTTCCTGCTCCGCTGAGTTCAACTCTGTTAGCTTGAACTCTATTTATCGTTTCAATACTTTGTAGAGAGTTTTATATAATGAAGTATCGTATTTCAACATATGCTACGCGATAGTTTATTTTAAACTGTTACAATGTATTCATTTATTCACCTTCCCTAAGCGCTACCAATTGAAACACCAAGAACTCATGGCTCCCAGTTGAATAGCCAATAACGATGTATCTAAAATTGTTACAGGTATACCGCTGAAGGATTTACCGCTTGTCGCTAAACGTTCTCTGCTACGTTCTGTTAGGTTCTTGTACGACTGAATCTCTGGTTTCAAAGATAATTATCATTTTTTAGTTATATTCCATGTACAATGAGGGCTTAGAGAGGCTTTAAGCCACCCAGTATTGTCAATACCAAGCGTATGGTGTCGTTTTATTTCTATCTTACATAATAGGTACATCACATAGACATTCAATAGCACGCAACGCCATACCTTTGCCCATATCTCTTCTCTGCCACGTGTACTAGCTACGTTTCGCTGGCGGTGTCGTGGAATAGGTTATTGTGCGATTCAGGCTAGTTCTTTATTTAAATGATAATTTATCATATGAAGAGAACTGACAAATTTATATTTTTATAATAATATGAATCAAATATACTTCGTAACAGAGTTAATCCATCTGAAATGCATAAAAATTCTTATTACAAAACTGGTAAGAAGATCCTTCGGTTTAAACCTGCCTCTCAGGATGACGAAAGTTGAAACATGTTTTTCTAACCCAAGAGGAAGTGGATTGAATGTAGAAATAATGGCATATTTCTGCTTAAGAATATATTACATAATTAATTAATAAGCCGAATTTCCTTCATTTATTAAACTTGCACTTCAACAACATACATAACTGCCTTTTTTAAATAAACTCCTATTTTTTCACAATTCTTTACATTCTTTACAGTTTCAAAACATTAAATTAAATTACAATAATTACGTACTTGCTTCCTGCTCTCACATTAACCGATATATTTGAAATCTAAAGCCCCAATAAGTCTATGGTTCGGACGATCAACCTTTTACCGGTGAATAATTGCTAAAGAGAATTTTGAATAGGTCAAGCTAAAAAGGAATTTAGAAATACCGTCCGGAATGCCTTCAGTCTAAACGTTGTCCTGCTGTTTTCGTCGTGACCTCTCTCGCCGTCGAAGAAAGACTGATCGCCCTTGTGGACTGCACGTTGTGGAGAGCTGCAACTGATCCGGCGCCTGCGCAGTGACGATCACCATCACCTGACATACTACACGACTCAAATTAACTGCGCGCTTTCTTCTTGTTGTTGTCGTCTCCTTGAGAAACCACTACCATGGTCGTTTCGCTTCTGTTCCCGTATATGTTAACCTTCCTTTAGTGGAGCCCGTAGACGCCTAGAGTAGATTTCTCCGGGGATGGTCAATTTGGCCCGAAGTATAGGTATCCTGGATTTTCTGTGAACAGCCCATGAAGTCCTCTTCAATCTGAATGAATTTATATCATTTTGTATAGCTAATAAGACACAAGCGATAAACAAAAGCTATGTACACGAAAAATATAGGAATCGTTGAACACACACAAATTCGGTGAATATATTTCTTGTGTCATTAACATTTCCGAGATATTCAATGCCATTCACTTGAAGTTTTCAAAACTTTATCACAAATGTTTTGAAAGTTAATTCGCCATTCATTTATTTCTCGCGACGTCATTGCAACAGTACGGAATTTCAAAGACAGAATAGAAAGTACCATTTTTCATGGCTTCAGGCTATTGTATTCCTTTACACCTATAACTAAATGTATGTAATGAAATAATTTCTGCCAACGTTTATCTCGATTAACGACAAACTTTTGAAATAATAATTTCTAACCGATATATGCAAAGAACGATAGTTTTTAGAGAAAGTCATATGAATGTAACGCATTAGTTTTCTTTTTCTGAACTTATTTAGTGGAGCTTTGTTGTATATTATGTAAATAATAATACATTTTAAAAGGCATTTGCCGTTTTCTTTCATTTCTCTATGCACATATATTACTGACGTTAGGGTAGTAAGTTAATAAAAATGGATAAGAAATGTTCTCATTATTGACTACGCTGTTTTCTGGTATCGTGTGTTTAAAAAAAAGTAGCCCTTCCCTCAGAAAATTCAAGATTAGTCACCATTATCAGAAAAATCCTTATCTATCGTCTACCATAAAATGGCTGCTCGTGTAATGCACTTCAAGAGATTGAATTACGTTATCTGGGAAGCAGTACTCAAGCGCGAATGTAGCAAGGGAGAACTGCCATCATTTCTTTGGATCTCCATTGTCTCCACTCATTCTATTACGTCTCTGTCTGTTTCGCACCCTCTTACTTTCTTTGAGGGATATATTTTTTATCTCCTCTTGCATTAAACTTTTGGGGTACACAGTAATGGCGCTTGAAACATTATGAAAATTACTCGAATGCCAAGCGTACAAATATCTGCCCGTTCCAGCATGTACTCTCATCCGCGGCTGTGTCAAATTTGTAACTATTGGCATTTATATAAATCCTTGTTTAGTGCATTCAGGCGTGAGGGAACCTGATAAGATTTTATGTGAAGAAAGGAATGTTGCAAAGCGTATCTATATTCACTTTGAGCCTTTGAGGGTGGCCCAAGGGACTCAGGAATACAATAAAAGTTGCAAAAGCTAGAAGATATTGCTGCAGCTCCTTTTGGGAGACGACATTTCACAAAACATGTAAGTGAAGAATTTCTGCATGGGATTAAAGAAACAAAAAGAAAGAAAGTGAAATATTTAAACCCAAGGGATGGTATAAAATACATCATTCTAAGCAAACATAAGAGAAAGTAAATACTTTGAATTATCCGACATTTAGGTTCCAGTTTGAGAATAAGCATTTCTATTTTATAAACACTATTCGATCATGAAGATATACTGCTAATCACAATCTAGTTTAATTCCACTAACTATACCTGGGCAAACAAATTGTAGCATAACTATCTGGTTTAAGATAAGACGATAGGCTGAAATTTCGGTAAGAATTGATTTTTATGAGTGAATAATAACATTTTGCTTTCTATGTGTAGGTGTAGTACCAGCTTACACTGAAAAACCTAAAACTAGTGTTGGGGGAGGGGTACAGAACTATCAGAAATTCTGTTTTTTAATGGAGACTTATTACAGAGAGGAGCTCGTTGATAGATTAGTGTTTTTCATGAACTAGTTTACATTTCAAGGTCAGTTACAAATTCATAAAAATGGAAACATTTTTATTTAACATAGCGATATACACTATGTGATCAAAAGTATCCGGACACCCCACAAACATACGTTTTTCATCTTAGGTGCATTGTGCTGCCACCTACTGCCTGGTACTCATTATGCGCGACCTCAATAGTCATTAGACATCGTGAAACAGCAGGATGGGACAACGTGGTCAGCTGATTGGCTGTCACTTGTGTCAGAAGTTTGTGCGCGAGATTTCCACACTCCTAAACATCCCTAGGTCCACTGTTTCTGATGTGATAGTAAAGTGGAACCGTGAAGGGACACGTACAGCATACAGGCCGACCTTGTCTGTTCACTGACAGAGACCGCCGACATTTGAAGAGGGTCGTAAATAGTAATAGGCAGACATCTATCCAGACCATCACACAGGAATTCCAAACTGCATCAGAATCCACAACATGTACTATGACAGTTGGGCGTGAGGTGAGAAATCTTGGATTCCATGGTCGAGCGGCTGCTCATAATCCACACATCACGCAGGAAAATGCCAAACGACGTCTAGCTTGGTGTAAAGGAGTGTCAACATTACACGATTAAACAGTGGCAAAACGTTGTGTGGAGTGACGAATCACGGTACACAATGTGGTGATCCGATGGCAGGGTGTGGGTATGGCGAATGCTCGGTGAACGTTATATGCCAGTGTGTGTAGTGCCAACAGTGAAATTTGGAGGTGGTGTTATAGTGTGGTCGTGTTTTTCTGGAGGGGCTTGCACCCTTTGTTGTTTTGCGTGGCACGATCACAGCGCAGACCTACATTAATATTTTAAGCACCTTCTTGCTTCCCAGTGTTGAAGAGCAAATTGGGGATGACGATTGCATCTTTCAACATGATCGAGCACCTTTTCATACTGCACGGGCTGTGGCGGAGTGGTTACACGACAATAATATCCCTGTAATGGACTGGCCTGCACATAGTTCTGACTTGAATCCTATAGAACACCTTTGGGATGTTTTGAAACGCCGACTTCGTGCCAGGCCTCTCCGATCTACATCGATACCTCTCCTCAGTTCCGCACTCCGTGAAGAGGGCTACCATTCCCCAAGAAACCTCCAGCACCTGATTGAAAGTATGCCTGCGAGAGTGAACGCTGTCATCAAGGCTAAGGGTGGGACAACACCATATTGACCTCCAGCATTACCGATTGAGGGCGCCACGAAGTTGTACGTCATTTTAGCCAGGTGTCTGGATACTTTTGATTACGTAGTGTATGTAATAATACATGCATATAAAACCTTTAATAACTATGTTTATCTTTTCCTTCCAACTGCTACCATCAGCCTTCTTAGTTTCGACAATATGCCAAAATTCCATTCTCCATTCTCTTTAGTCGCAAATTTCTAATTTTATAACTCATAGATTATCAAAATCGTGATTCTAAGCGGTCAGAAATATTTGTATCTTGCGTTCTGGTATTTAGTGGACTATAAATAAGCATAAAAACCTGTAATTAACACCTTGTTTTCTCGTCATTTAAAAAAATCCAACTGAAGTAACGCTGTTGCATTCGTGTATCTGTCTGCGTATTGCAAACCCAGCTAAATGTGTTAGGTTGTGTTTTTAAAGCTTCCCCAAAGTTTTATTTGGTTTAATGGCAACTTTCGTTTCAGGTTGTGAGCATATCTTGAGGTGCTCAGGAAAATCTATGTAGTTTGAGTTACATGCTAATGGACCCGAGACGTTTGAGAACTTTTGAGAAGTATTAATTCCATTACAGTATTATGCCTTTCTGTCCGAGTTGCACATAATTAAAATATTATTAATTTACGGATTAAAAAAGAATATTTAAGCCTTAATATTCAAGTAACTCCGATTTCTCGTATGACAAACACAAGCACAGAGCATTACACTACGTGGGAACTGTTTCAATGTTTTTGAAAGCTCTGTTTAACTCTGGCGTAAAATATTTATAAGCTGGTTTGAGTCGGTAGGATGTACTTTCTGTAAGTTTAGCCAGGAAAGACCACTGTGACTATAAAATACTTTGAACTTCTTAATTTTACCATATTTTATCTTTGCACTGAAATAGAAGTCATAGCGTTTAGTAACTGAAACATTAGCTAGATGTTTAAAAGCGTTTATTCCCAAGAATGTGATGGGTATTTCAAGGTTTCGAAACCTTATATCACAGAAAATTCTGCTTCAACAGTTCCATTTGTTTACGAAGAGCACCAAAATTTTCAAGCCGATTGGAGTAGTTCCTTCTAAAAGCATAAATAATATATAGAAATGCAGTTTCGTGATATGTGCAATCAGCTGCTGATTTACTGACAACACTAAAAATTAAGTTCACAAAGCAATGATTTTAATTCATAATAGCCACAGAAATTCTGGAATAACCAGATACAAAACAAACAGTTCTTCTACCTACAGAGAAAAATAAAACAGATTTCTTGTCCATGTGCTCAAGATGTAAAGAATTTTGAAGCATATTATTTAAAATTGGAGTTATCACAATGCATTTTTAAATATTAAAAATATTCATAACTACTAATTAAAACCTCATGTTAGCTATTCCTAGCACAACTTGGAGTTAGTAAAAGTATAAGTATGCCCTTATCTATTCACATTTTTGACAGCTGCTAATGATTTTGACTTAAGGAAAAATAACGATCCTATAAGTTCTGACAATTCTGCAAAAACCCGAGCGTAATGGCTCAGGCGGTAAAGTCCGTGGCCCGCATTCGGGAGGTCCCAGGTTCAAATCCCGTGGGCCGACCAATCTGTCTGAGGTTTTTTAGTGGTTTTCCTCAGTTGTATCGCAGTTCTGTGGTTCGTGTTATGATATTTGTTGAGCGTCTATTGTTTAATTATCTTCTAATTTGGGTTCTTTGTCCTCCGGTACTATTATAACTCAGTCGAGCAAGTATCTCTAAGCAGGGCGTGTAAACGGAAAGGAGTTGTTGCTAAAAGATAACACTGATAAAATAATTTGTTTCTACATTTTTATTGCCGTCACGCTTAATTAATAATTTACATGTTTAATCTTTATACACGCCTGACTCAAACTGTGATATTTATGAATGTAACTACAGTCGTTTTAGTTGCCGCGCACTAATTACTTCGCGTACTTTACATTTTTGTAACTATGCGACGTGTACCTCGCGAGAGATTCTTCCGAACTATGTGACGTGCACCTCATGAGAGATTCCTTAGAACTGTGATATTTACGAATGTAACTAAAGTCGTTTCAGTTGCCGCGCACCAACTATTTCGCGTATTTCACAACTTTGTAACTATCTCTGTGACGTGTACCTCGCGAGAGATTCTTCAGGACTGCGTGACGTGCACCTCGTGAAAGACTCTTGAAGACTGCGCGACACTTGCTTATAGCTCGAGAATATACACTCCTTCACCTCGAATTACCGAAACATTATAATAGAGCTACTATTGGTTACCAAATCGCGCCCACTTTAGCGTCTATTTTGGTCAGCCAATCACTACTACTAAGATATATGCGCTAGGGAAGAGATTCTCTCCATTTATAAAAAAAAGCACGCTACCCTGACGTCATACTTTTTTATCTCTTCTAAGCGATAAACAACTCACCCCCTCGGTTTATTGTTACCCACTTCTATTATCAGTTTCAGATAGGCCGTGTAAACTTATTTCCTAACAATACTTATGGCTAACAACATCTAAAATCCTGTACATACTATAATATTAATTTACACTACAATCACTTTGGCATTCACAGCATGTTATGATATAAAATATTGCCTCAGTTGCCAAGGTAAATATCGCATTTGGATATTTAATACTACGACCCAAAGTAACACCTTAAATCTAAAATACAATAGTAAAACGAAAAATAAGTGGTAATAGTGAATGCTGTGCCATTTATCTACAGAGAATGTAAGCAGTTAGACTGAACGGAGCCCTAACGCCATCTGCACGGCACGAAGCAGAAGATCCGGCTGCAATGTGCCGGGAGTCTCTGTGGGCACGTGACGAAGCAAGATGGCATTTTCGGGGATGAGACCTAGAAGGCTAACTGTCCGCCTTTCTGTGTGAGGGCGGCGTTTAGAGTGGACGGCACCCTAATGCCGCCTGCGCAGCACGAAAGCAGATGATTGGGTAGCTATGCGCTGGGGTCTCTGTGACACGTGACGGAGCGAATGGTTACAGTAATGAGTCCTAGAAGGCTAACTGTCCATCACATATCGTTCTAACAGTTATCCACATCAGATGCGTCGTGATGTGATCAGGGAGTTAAAGCGACGTAAAATAAAATAGAAAAAAATTTCTGCAAAATTATGACATCAAAAAAAAAACTCTTTATATCGGAATTAAATTTTTGTAATTAATGAGCTTAAATGAAAAGCAAATTGATTTCAAATTCTCAAGATTTTCTACAGATGCAAAATCACAGTTCATCCCGGACAAATTTCAACGAAGAGAGGTTTAGCTCCTTGTGACAGCTAATTGTATGAAAATCTTATTTGAAACAAATTGGAAATTTCAATGACCACTGTAGTTTTTGAAGTATTGCTTCCAACCTATATAAAATTCAATGAGCTAGAAGAATGTTTCCAGGACATTTGCAGAACGTTCAACATATACACTTTATTTTTCATGCATTTATATTTCTCAAACATTTATGTCTCAATCAAAATCGTTAGGACCATTTATATAATAGCCCATCATATTAAAGCCGCAATTGATTTTTCACGTAAATTTGTAATTCAGTGATTGCAAATCTTCGCCTGGCATCCTTGAATTAAGTGCAACATTTGTGTGTATTTCTTTTAATTTCTTCTATTATTTATCTATTTTAAGAAGTTGCATTCCAGCCATAAATTTTATACGAGATTTCACCAGAAAAAAAGTTCTGTGTGTATGCGTTTCTATGAAGCAGCATTACTCAAACGGAAGCCGGTTAAATTCCAAAGCTCGTATTTAAGTTCAGTGCCTTCCAATGACGAGTCACGAAATAAAATCCTTCCACAGTAAACTACCTTTACTAAAACATTTTAGTTATGCTTCATTTTCTCAAAAATGGCACTAATGACTTTTATTGAAATCCCCTACGTTTAACAAAGTGACGTAAGGGTGACACCGACGTCATCATCGCCTCCATCAGACGTCACGTAAAGGATGGGGGACGTAGCACAGGAGGCCCTCGAGAGGGTTACAGATTGCGGTAGTAGCTGTAAGAGTGGTGAAAAGGCGACATTGTAAGACATGTAATTTCTGTTCCAAATCTTTTTAACATAAACTAGACTACATTTCAGAGAGAAAGAATTAAACAGCTTGTGGGCTTATCTGTGTAGTTCGGTGGTCCATCTTCGTCACGTCCAGCACCTGCGTCGAGGAAGGATATTAACACTAAATAAATTTAAGGAACCGACCAGCAGAGAAAGAGAGCCATAAAAAACTCTTAAGCTTAAATGCCCGACAAGATGCTGATTAGTGCCTAGCTAATAACTGACGTAAGCGTATGTCAGCAAAAATTACGTAACTCACACACGTGTCGGATATGAAGTGATATTGACTCCAATCCGCGTGTTACTAAATCTCTGCTTCTTCGACATCCGGGAAATGACTTTCAAGAAACCTAAAGCCAATTTCCTGTAGTTACTTAATCTAAGTTTTTCCTGAACATCTGGAACTTTAATCATATTTATCACAATCTATTAAAATAAAATTATAACCGTTACAGTATATTTGCTTGAAGTTTCTGTGAATAGCCCGGGAAGTCCTCTTCATTCCAAATGATTCTTGTATAATTGTTAAACCGTAAGGGTATATAAAATCTTACTATACAAAAGTTGTAGATCTCGTTAATGCGCATGCAATGTATGTCCATTAAAAATTTTTGTGACATTAATGATTCTCGAGATATTCTTTGTTATTAGTTTGAGTTTTCAAATTGATATACTTTTACCTAGTGGAAACTCGTTTTTCTCATGATCATGTAGGGTGCATGAAATTTCAAAGCAATCACATGTAGTTAAAAAGAATAGTTTGAAGAAGAGCGAGTAGAGACTCATGCGAATGCAAAATAATGTTTTTGTTTTTGAGTTACGCTGTTTACACAAACACAGGCACTGGCACACACAGATACACACACGGTACTGTAGCTACCTTACATAAACAAAAGAGAAAGTTATCTATTTTGACTACTTTAAGAATTGAACTTGAATTGCTGGCTTCCGAATATAGGGTTTTGGTCTCCAAGACCATTAGATAAATTTCTCAAACCGCTGCATACAACCACTCCCAATATGAGCACTCTGATTTATTACTATATCATTAAAAAGGTGTAGCATTACCTAAGCGCGACCCTGGACAAGCTGTTAAAACGTTACGCAGCGACTATGGCCTAAGGTATCTAGTCGGCGCCGCCAAGTCGGAGGCAAACAGAGATAAGCAAACCTCTCACTCGGTGTAAACATCGGAAGCGCTATTGGCACATAACCAGAATTTTCTGGAAGCTCCTTCCCACCGTTTCCAGAATGTGTATCCAGATAGTTCTGGAATGTTCTGTGGATACCAGCGAAACGAGTCCCGTTGTATGGAAATAGCCTAAAAAGAGAGTACTGCAATCAATCTGAAAGCAAAACGGACCGACTGTCACCAAGGAATGCGCTTGGGTAATACGCATATCGAAAACTGCTGTTTTAAAGATACTAATATAATAGTGTAGGCTTCTGTTTCATTTATAAATGATATAGGACACTTTCAGTGTTCATTTCTTCGAAAAAATCTTTTCAATTTTGAGAGCTGCCACCCACCTGAGAAGCCCTGCTCTTAACTGCTTTAGCTAGCGACAGATTTAAGAGACAAAATCTAACGCAGAAGTTGCAATCAGAGAACTGGTTTTATAGTGTGAGTGCTTAAAGTGATGTCTTCAACAAATAGTAGCTTTTCTGAACTTCTGCAATAAACGTATAATGAATTGTCTGCTGAAATGCACAAAGAGATCCACTTTTCGTGACTGCTCAGAAGTGAAAACAAATGTCTTTCCAAATGGCGCGGTACACATCTTTTTGAGAGAGAGATTATAAGCTAGGAAAATGTTCCCACTGGGAGGGAAGAGGCAGATAACCTCGTCGAGATGCGCCGTGTTATCAAGGGAGCCATAACTAACATACGGGGAACAGAATTCTGCTGCTTCTATTATCGCCAGCTTTTTCACATGAAAACTGAGAACAAACTCGCAGAAAGTTATTGTTTTTATCTTAACTCATTGAAAGTGGAATGCTGCATTATAATGTGATACAATCATGCAGAAAATGAAATAATTTGTATTAATTAAGTCGATGGTTTTATTTGCTTTTAAGAAGCACACGAGAAAACTCCAGAATATTTTGTAACGAAATATACACAAGCTACGGTAGTTAGAAGTAGTCAGACGAAGGGTCCTCCAGTAACTGGAGCACAGCCCGCATGTGGACCATAAAGGGTCCTTTCTACTGCCAATGAGACTTCTGGGAGGAAGGGGTGAAGGTGAGAACCGAAGGGCAACCAGATCCAGACGACGATGTGTAGTAGCAAGGTCGGGGTTTTCAACGATTTCAACATGACACCAACCCTGAAGTTGGTTAGCCCTGCTTTAGCTACCTGCAACCTCACAGGTCATTGCCTTGCCGCAAAATACCAACCGCCGTCGCCTGGTTATAAAATTCTAGAATATATGACGTGAAACAGACAGGAAATTGGAGACAGAAAATGGACAGGAAATTCGTGGTAGAAGGAAAACCATCCCAGCATTCACCTACCAACCCAGGGAAACCACGAAGAAACCGATAGAGTGGCCGCCACGACGGGAATCGAATCCAGGACCTACAGATGTTGATCTCGCTTGGCTCAGATGCTAGCGTCTATGGTTCACATTCTGGAGGTCACGCAATGAAATACTGTGTATCGGACAATCTTATGAGATGTTTCGTGGTTTCCCTCAGTCGCAAGCCACATATCGTATTATACGTTTAATATCACAATGCACATTCCGAGAACACATTAACACAAATGGAATAAATGATACACGAAGACCATTAAGCAACCAATGCCCTCCGTCCGGCGTTGCAGTGGTTACATTTATGCATCCACAAATGGAAATCAGAAGAGCACAAAAGACCATATGCCGATCTAATCAATTGCAACAAATATAAAAAGGCATTGCAAATCGATTACACAACTAAAGCAATCTAGCAACTTTGATTGTACAAAAAAGCGACTAAGCAAGCAAGGCTTTCGTCTAACACGAATGAATCATGTTCATCAAAGAGCTTACATTAACCACCATGTTATGATCTAGATGTTAAGAGACGTTTGTGTTTAATTGTGGCAGTGGGCCATAAAAAACCGGCCAAAAATCTAGCTATACCAAGCATATGTAAATTTCATCCGAAGATGGGTCAACGATTTCTCTTCCTTTCATTAGCATATCCGGAGTATTCCTTTAGACTTGCCAATGCACAAACTGGCAAATTAAGCGTAGCTCTATAATTACAGTGCGTTATTTATATTGCTGGGTCGGCAATCATGCGTATGGTGCTCCGCGCACTGACCATTACGCTGAGGGCTTTTCTTTCTATAGGGTCTTTCAACAAGAGTGTCCTATCTTTAACATGTGATAGCTGCCGTTATGATTAAGTTACAGCAGTCATTTTTTCATGTGGTTACAGTTGTTATTGACACATAGTCATGGAACGTTATAGCATTCAGCAACGCGTATAAATTGTGAAAATTTATTACCAAAATGGATCATCTCTTCGCCATTGCGTGAAGTTTACGGTTTGCATAATCGTCCCTGCGAGAGAACTATTCGGCGTTTGATTGATAAATTTGAAAGAAATGATTCTGTCAGCGATCATAGAACGCCTATACGTAATCGACGTAAGCGCTCCAACGAAAACATAGGCGTTGTTCGTGAGAGTGTACGCGAGAACGGAAACAAATCAATTGCTCGTCCAGCGCAAGAATTGGGATCTTCGCCGACCACAACTTGGCGAATTCTGCATCATAACTTGAAGTTTCACGCTTACAAAATGGTGATAACTCAATAACTAAAGCCCAATGACCATAGATTGCGCCGTGTATTCGCTGACTGGGCTATGGAGCAATTGGAACCTTACCCGGATTTTTGGCGAAAAATCATCTTCTGCGATGAAGCCCACTTTTGGATGGATGGTTGTGTTAACAAACAAAATTGCCGCTTTTGGAGCAATCACAATCCAATGCAGATTCAAGAACGACCACTTCATCCCCAAAAGATTACTGTGTGGTGTGGATTTAGGTATGGTGGAATCATTGGTCCATATTTTTTCCAAGATGAAGATGGAGAAGCTCTAACTGTCAATGAAGAAAGATACTGGGTTCTTATAAGGGACACTTTTTGGCCTCAATTGTATGGTATGGATCTCAGAAACATCTGGTTCCAGCAAGATGTTGCCACATGTCATACTGCTCTCAAAAGAATCGATCTTTTTACGGAGAATTTCAGAGGTTTCATCATTTCCCATGGTAATGATGTTAACTGGCCTCCGAGGTTATGTGATTTAACGCCGTGGGGTTATGTTAAATCTCGAGTTTATGTCAGCAAGCCAGAAACAGTAAATGATCTTATGAATAACATCACGCGTGTTATTCGTGAAGTTGGACCTAGTTTACGTTCTTCTGTCATTGAAAATTGGGGCAACCATATATGCGCAACCCAACGAAGTCGCGGCGGTCATTTAACTGATGTTCTCTTCCACATGTAATGACATTATTTATGTTCCAAGCTAAAACAAGACATAAACCTCTATCATTTATGGAACATGTTTTATTTAAGTTCAAAGATAGGACACTCTTGTTGAAAGACCCTGTACAACTCCCGCGTTACTTACTCATGAGTGGTAGTAGCATGCAGTACTATCCTTGTTATACGTTGTTTTGAATGTGGTACTCATCTGTACTGAAACATTGCTCGTTATCACGAGGTTGTAATTCATGAACTATAGTCACTATGCAGGTCTTCTATTTTTAAATTCTAGCAACTCTAAGAACACAGGTTTTTTTAAACATCCACTTGCTGTGCAACACTGTGCACTTCTTTGGAGAGCGTTCGAATGATACACCAATTTCATAAATGTTTTTCTCTGTTAGAACATATTTCCTTTTCCGTTTCTTAGGTTTAGCATTTAGCGATCTCAATGTTCTGAAGTTATTAACCATACACCTAACAGTTTCTTTACCTGAAAAATTCTACACACCTATTTAAATGATTCGGTGTATACTTTGCATCATGTAAAAAATTCTTGGTTCAAGCTTGAATTGTTCAGTAGAAATTTCAGTGGCATAATAAGAATAGTATAATGCAGTTCACACATAACACAGCTTTCTTGAATAAGCTTTCACTTTGGGGATAAACAATGAACAAATTAGTCTCGAGTATCTAGTCGAACAGAAGGCAAAACAGACAGTATAACACAGTTGATAAACGTGGCCTTGAGCGGGAGATGGACCGCTAGTGGAGCAGACCGAGGTCACTGTAGTGGTTGTGAGCTACGCATATATATATATATATATATATATATATATATATATATATATATGATCTGTGGTGCGGCTATAAATTGAAAGCATGAACGATTATAAATAGACTACACAGAACTATAGGTCATTCAACGAGGGTGTCCTATTTTTGAACTTAAATAAAACACGTTCTATAAATGATAGAGGATTATTTGTTTTTTTATTTTGGAACATAATTAATGTCATTACGTGTGGAAGAGAACATCAGTTAAGTGACCGCCGCGACTTCATTGGGTTGCGCGTATATGGTTGACCCAATTTTCAATGACAGAAAAACGTAAATTAGGTAAAACTTCACGAATAACACGCGTGATCTTATTCATAAGATCATTTGCTGTTTCTGGCTTGTTGACATAAACTCGAGATTTAACATAACCCCACAAGCAGTAATCCAACGGCGTTAAATCACATGACCTCGGAGGCCAGTTAACATCACTACCACGGGAAATGTTGAAACCTCTCAACTTCTCCTTCAAAAGACCGATTGTTTCGATAGCAGTGTGACATGTGGCAACATCTTGCTGGAACCAGATGTTTCGGAGGTCTATACCATCCAATTGCGGCCAAAATAGTCTCTTATAAGATCCCGGTATCCTTCTCCATTGACAGAGCTTCTCCATCTTCCTCTTGGAAAAAATATGGACAAATTATTCCACCATATCAAAATCCACACCACAGAGTAATCTTTTGGGGATTAAGTGGTCGTTCTTGAATCTGCATTTGATTGTGATTTTCCAATAGAGGCAATTTTGTTTGTTAACACAACCATACATCCAAAAGTGGGCTTCGTCGCTGAAGATGATTTTTCGACAAAAACCCGGGTCAGCTTCCAATTGCTCCATAGTCCAGTCAGCGAATACACGGCGCAACCTATGGTCATTGGGCTTTAGTTATTGAGTTATCACCATTTTGTAAGCGTGAACTTCAAGTTCAGATGCAGAATTCGCCAAGTTGTGGTCGGGGAAAGCCCCAATTCTTGGGCTCGAACGAGCAATTGGTTTGTTTCCGTTCTTGCGCACATTCTCACGAACGGCGCCTATGTCTTCGTTGGAGCGCTTACGTCGATTACGTACAGGCGTTCTATGATCGCTGACAGAACCACTTCTTTCAAATTTATCGATCAAATGCCGAATCGCTCTCTCAGGGACGATTATGCACATTGTAAACTTTTCGCAATGTACGGAAGGTTTGGCGAAAAGATGATCCACTTTGATAAGAAATTTTCACAATTTCTACGCGTTGCTGAATGCTGTAACGTTCCATGACTATTTTTCAATAACAGCTGTAACCACATGAAAAAAATGACTGCTGTAACTCAATAACAACGGCAGCTATCACATGTTAAAGATAGGATACTCTTGTTGAAAGACCCTTTATAAACTAATTCTATAACAAAAATGAACTGTGCATTTTCAAATGTTACCACGTTCTCTAAGGAACACTTTGGTTGAGGTAGAAGAAACACACAAAATGCCCAGAAGTATAAAATGTAGTTTAATGATTGTGAAAGTATATTCTCTCTGCCATACGGACAGTTTCATCGTTGTCAAGATAGTATGCCCACGTCATCAGTTACGTGTTCCAACTCCCTCTTTTCTTTCCTTAGTCAAGCTGCTTGCAGAAATTTCGAAACAGAGACACCTACCTCTTTGTTTCGAAGGGCGCCACGCCTGAACCAATACGACCAGCAGACAGTGAAACCAGGACATGTACATGATCTTTCTGCTACGATTCTGTGATGTATTCGATTTTTAATTTAGCCCAGAAGCAAAGCTCGAAATATTCACACTCCTGTTGTGGAAGTATTTCCAAATCGCAACGTACTCGTAAATGGTGTTACTGTAACACCGGTAAAACTTTCACCGAGTTGTTTGCAGGAATATAAATGGTTGAATGGGCTAAAGTTTAGGTTGACGTATCAGCGTTGAGCTGTTGTAATTTAAATGTAATTTCACCCCTTAAATTGTTTGTTTAAACAGGAAATGCTCATTATGAGCAGAGTTAATGAATATAAAGTCAACAATTATAGACTATATATTGTACCCATCCGAACTTATATGTTTGGTTTTTCTGGCGTTGTTGAATAACTTAATTTGACTTAAATAACTTATTTTTAATGTCTGCTAAACTCAAGCAAGTAAGCAAATCAAGCTTCTCCATTGTTGGAAGAGCAGCTAACCTGGATTGGGAGGGATAATGAGTGACTTTATGTTTGTTAGATACATGAAGGCAGGAGTTTGCTATTTTGTTATTAATAGGAGAGGGAGTTTGGAGTCTATGTAGAATTAGAGGTGGACTTGGTATTGGAACAAAATGGAGAATGTGAGTGAAATGAAATGATGTGGGGCAAAGTGAACGGATATGTGGTAATAAGAAGAAATAATGAAGAAGATTAAGTATTTGGTTAAATGAGAGATTATATTTAGTGTATAGTGTCATTTAAACCTGATATACAGAAGATAATAATAAAATAATTAATATGGAGATTAAAAAAAATTGCAAGATAAATAAGTCAACACATAAATATATGAATAAATAAATTAAATAAAATATTAAATTATTATAAATTAAATAATTATTTTCAAAACAATGAAATACTTTAAACAAAAAGCTTTAACGTTGTAATATTTTGTTAAGGAAATTTTTAAACGAAATAGAAATAGAAATAAACATATTAAAATGATTAGTCGCTTAGTGGAGGGTTTTGTGCAGCACATTTTCGCCGATTTCCATAATAATGTTAAATAGGAGCAAATAGTATTTGGTTACCAGTTGCTAAGTTTTGCTGGTTTCCAGCAAGTCTAGATAAATATAGAATTCAAAATTGTAATTAGGTTTCGTTTATGGCTTAACGAATCTAATAAATTCTATTATTGTTCTATATTTTCTTCATGTTTTTATTTAGTATTTTGTAGACTCTGTGTAGTTTATAGTTATTTTATCTGTAAAAATTTGATGTAATATAAAATGTAAATGTGTTGTGCGAATAAATTAAAGGTTTAATGATTGTCCCGCTGTAGCAACCAAGGTGCCGGAATAATATATTCAGATTTTATTTATTTATTTATTTTTTTGCCTCTAGGTTTCACAGCAATTAGCGGTGCCGGACGGATGACGCGGATGCAGCTCAACGGAAAGAGTATTCCCCGTGGACAGCAGAGAGCTGCTAAATTGGTGGGCTGTTCATTACCCTCTCCTGGCGGCTTCAGCAGTGGAACGGGTCTGCGAGCTTAGAAATGTTACGGACTTCCGCGCGTCTCGGTGGCCTGTCTGTCTATGGCCTGTAGCCTTCTGTAGTTCCTTGGTAGCTTAAATAGATCTCTGCAGGTCGCAGCGCGAGGTGTTTCCCCCCGCTGAATTACCTATACCAAATACTTGGTAAATGTGTATAAATGCTTGTACGTCACTTGTTACACTTTGTTCTATAATTACATCTCATTTTATCGCCTGTATATTGTATGGTATAGTTTTGTTATATTTTCACATTTTTTTCAATAACAGAAAAGGAACAATTCAATACTATGCCGGCGTTTGAGCCACGGATCTTCCACTTTCCGTGCAATTGTTCAAACCAACTCCTTGCTATGGCATGAATTTTTCAGTCTGATTCTGTTTTCAACCTTGTCTTACACAAGGTTTGTGTGGAAGTATTCAGTTTTCAATAGCTATTTACGTAATCCAGAGTACTGGCTCCTCTATGTCTTCACCTCACTTCGATCCAATCTTGGGAACCTTATCCAGCAGTTCCAGTTTTAGGAAACTATCTACACTAACACTACTAGTTGGGATGAAAACAATTATGCAATCAAGGCATGTTACTTCAACTAACTTCTAACAACAGAAAAACATATTCGTTTGAGAAAGGTGGCCATATATTTTATCTAAATTGCAATCAAAATACAAAAATATCATTTACGTTTTTTGTGCTGGATGTCGCTACCCTTATTCTGAGCGAGGTGACGCTGCGGTAACGTGTGCGACTTGCATTCAGGTCTGTGGTTCATCTCCAGCGACTGCCCAGTCTAACCCATGGGTTTTTCTGGATTCCTCTGGTCGGCAGAGAATGCTTGGGTGGTTCATCTTCTGTCACGACTCTCCTGCCCTCATTTCCAGTACCCATCATCTTCTTTGTCATGTGTTTCAAGTTGTAAGTGTTCGGCTTGTTGCGGCTGGGCGGTGGATGTGAGCTGTATAGAGGTTTGTTCCTTGGCGTTGTTGCGGGACTGATCAGTTAGGTCTCTCCTCCGAGTGAGCACCGCCGGGGATTCGGTGATTTGTGGATGAGCTGGGCGAAGTCGGATGCGTTCGATCTGAAAACGTTAGGGACCTCGTCCATGCTTTAACCGTCGTCACCGGATCTGGTCGCCCGTCGGGTCACTACCCTGATCCCTCCCTACCAGGGTTTACGGTAGAAGCAAAAATGGCTGTTGTGGCTCACTTGTGGAATCTGCCCTGGTTGCGAGGCACGTCCGTTCGTCCATTCCTTTATCTCTACACTATCCTTATTCTAACACCAGTTTTGCTAATTCTGATTACGTATATTTCCAATTTGAATGAGAGCGTTATCGCTATAGAGAGAAACATTTCAACTTTTCAGATGGTTACTGTTCCATGGTATCTCAATTCATTAAAATTATGAATCCCTCCATTTATTGCCTATTTTCACTATAGCGATGAAGCGGATATCCATTAAGTGACCCCTTTGATACTAAAAAGCGACACATTTATGAATAGAAACCTGTCGTTTATTATCAGTAATAGGCGTTCGCTTCACTGGAAAAGTGGTCGCATTCAGTTGTTAGCAATAACGGGTGAAAAAAGGTTACCAACTGCTTATTTTCTCGGGAAAGAACACTTAGTACAACCACTCTCAGATTCATTTTTCCGAAATTAAGCTTCACAGAAACTAGAGGCATTAGTGTACATATCTAAATAGGATGGCAAATTTTAAAATAACTATTGAGATAAGTTATGGGATCTGATAAAACAGTTTTAGTTATTTGGTCTCCAACGTGAACGAGAATGTTTCAAACTTTGCTTCAACTCTTTACTATCATATCGACAATCGCAACATTTGACAGAGAATGGATTTTCATTTGGTGAACTTGATCGGCAGAGGTCAAGATTAAACATAAATTTTGCTGTGCCTAATCCCGCTTGAGGGTCCGTGGTTCGAATCCATGCTCTGGGTGGCGATATTACGTTAATCCTTTTCACGCCTTCGCCTTTGACTTAAGTGATGTGGACTTCCCCAAGGCCCAACCTGGTTCAGAGTAAAAGCTGTAGGTCCTCTCATTTCACCGCCAATATCATCACCGGAGGTAACGGACTCCTCCCGCTGGGTGTCTCCACCCTAGAAATGGGTCCAGTCATCGCTTGGCGGAATGAGTTAACTGCGAAGATCATAGACCATACGGGGAGCGTCAGAGACGATGACGACGAGATTTATTGCAAATTGTGGATACACCTCTTCACAGACAAAATATAAAAAATATGATATGTTGCACTCACAAGACTTTCTCTACTCTTGTACAAACTATTTTTATAAAACGCTTATTCTCCATATGCTTCATGTTAATTGAGATATCGAGATATTAATCTTATTGCTAATTTCTTGTAGATGCAAGGAGAATTGCTAGGCTTTAAGCGATAGTCAAATATTTTAACAGCTGGTTGCTATGTGGAGTATTCCATTCTCTTTGCATTACCAGGACAAAAAAATGAATAAGGAATTCCCATTTGAGAAAAAGTATGAGTATTGGAAAATTTAAGGGAATAGCAAGCAATATCTCGAAAATGCTTCACTCAACAACAAAAATGTATATGACAGAAATTATGTATTTTAATACGATCTACATTTTTTGTGTAGTAAAATTTTGTTTATCTCTTATGGTTTAACAGTTATGCAAAAGTCGTTCACAATGAAGAATACATTTGGAGACATTCTCAGAAAATTCAAGATATACATTTTATTTGTCATAAAAGTATCTTAAATATACGATATTTTAATCAAAATCGTTAGAGCCATTTTTGAGAAAACTAAAATTTTCGAGAAATGTTTCATCTAAAGGGTGGTCAGGGGTGGAGGGATTTTCTTGAAAATCTTTGTGTCGCATTTCTGGAAGCTACTGAACCTAAATAAAAAGTTTGGTGTTTATTCGACTGTTCGTTTCTGATTTATTCTGTTCACAGACTGACACACAGACACACACACACGGACATGTTTCCAAAAATATGTTTTTTGGATTCAGGAGGCCTCAAAAGATGTATTTCTGGTGAAATCTCGGTATCAAATTTTTGGGTGGGATGCAATACTTCTCCTACTTACTATACGTAGTAGAGAAAGTAAAAATACACAAACAAAAAGGAAAGAAATAATGAACCGTATAATACATTAGGAATACATCGATAAGGAACCTCGAGACTTTAAGCACATCCCTCTACCATTAAGCTGCATCACAAAAACGCACGGAAAAAACTATTGCTCTGCACGTGTTGTAAATCATTTTGCAATATGTTCGTGCTTATAGGGCTTTCCTTATTGTACAGCTGTTCGCAGCAAAAGAGGCCAGATTTGTCTGCATTATTCTTTTCTTTTTTACAAGTTGGTAATGGCTTCCCGCGTAGCACGATAAGGAGCGGCTTCCATTAAACGTGCAGAGCGGCAGGATATTGCTTTGAGCAACCTCGTTACTGCTTCACCCTATGGGCGGAAAGAAGCTTGACAAACTTAATCCATGTTACCGGAGATGATGGCACAGCCATAAGCATTAATTGTCTTCAGTGAGGCAAATGACTGGTAAACTAAAATCAAAACCTTAGGCAGTAGTAAAGTATTTTTAGTTTAGAAATTGATATCAATAAGAATGGTAATTGAAGTTTGTAATCTGCTAATTTATTGTGTTTTTTTTCAATTCTTTTGCACCTTGCATTTGCGTATCTCACTTAACCTCACGAGTGGCATAGCGTCAGAGGTAACGGAGAGGACATTGCAGTACCCTATATTGTAAGAAAACACTGTTTTAGGCTTTTTATTCTGGTTTTCATAAACTAAAATATAATTCAATCTTTCTGTTATACACTTATCATAATACACCGAAAATAAATAGACGTTTTTCCCTGCTGAAAGATATAATCTCTCTATACACATAGCGACCAGTTGTAAAAATATTTGACTATCTTTTAAGGCGTACTATGTTTCCCTTGTTTTATATTTGCAAGGGCAATATAGAAATACAGTAGCCCTTAAACATAGACTTAATAGCTGGTTGCTAGGTGCAGGACCATTCTCTTTGCCACAGATTAATACTCTTTGCATATCCAAGACAAAAAAAATGAATAACGAATTCCCATTTGAGAAAAATTATAAGTATTGGAAAATTTAAGGGAATAACAAGCAATATCTCGAAAATGGTTCATTCAACAACAAAAATGTATATGACATAAATTGTTTATTATAATGCGATCTACATTTTTTGTCTTCTTAAGTTTTATCTATCTCTTATGGTTTACCAGTTATGCAAAAAACGTTTACAATGAAAAATACTTTTGAAGACGTTTCCAGAAAATCAAGATATACATTTTATTTGTCATGAAAGTATCTTAAATATATGATATTTTAATCAAAATCGTTACAGGCATTTTTGCGAAAATAGGAATTTTCGAAAAATGTTTCATATAAAGGGTAATCTGGGTTAGGGGGATTTTCTTGAAAACCTTCGTGTTGCATCTCTGGAAGATACTGAACCTAAATACCAAGTTTGGTGTTTATCCGACTGTTCGTTTCTGAGTTATGCTGTTCAGAGACAGACACACAGACACACACACGGACATGTTTCCAAAAATACTTTTTTTGGATTCAGAAGGCCACAAAACATGATTTCCGGTGAAATCTCGATATCGAATTTTTGGGTGGAATGCAATACTTCCCCTACTTACTCTTTGTAGTAGAGAAAGTAAAAATTGTGGTAGCGAAAGGTATGGGAGGAAAATCGAATTTTTTGGACATAAAGATAAAATGTTAATAAATGTGTTTTGAGTTTTATAGATCGTTCGTCAATTCTAAAATTGCAATTTTTTGTTTGTTGATTTCAGAATTATCTTTCATGCACCGGTTAGAGCTTTTTTGTGTATACAAACAAACACTTTCATCGACTTTGACTTAAACTGGCGCAGAAATAAATTCGTGAAGTCCTAAAAAGTGAGCGTAAATGTCGTAAAATTTCCTCGAAAATGAGGAATGAAGGCAAAAACGTTGAAAATTCCCAACTTTGATATGTTATTCCTCCGTAAAATAAAATCCTATTTTCATCGCAAAATCAAGTAACACACCAAAAAAAATTGCTGTACTGCATGTAGGGAGATTTTGAAAAGATCACGTACAAAAAGGTTCCCATATTAGCATATTTTTCAAAAAATGACAAAACTGATAAACTTAACCGTCTGAAAAAACCCACAAAACATGTAAACTGTTTTACAATTTGATATTTGTGTTAAAAATAGAATTTTTGGCCTCTAGAATATTTTAAAGTATATATGAATACTTTCTTGTAGGGGCGAACAGTTCTGCTTTGTTTTCCGTATTGCGCATCCAATCGATCCCATACTGCTTCATTCATTTGAAATTACTTCTAGTTAAAAATCGATCCTAACATATCGATGTAATGGTCAGAGAAAGTCGTGTGAATATGACATTAATTTGTTTAAATTTAAAATTATTTACGTAGATAAATCTGAAAACCCTCTATACATGAAAGAGCAGTACTTTGAGAAGACTATTTTGATGCAAAGTAAGGAGGGAAGGAGGAAAAGAGAGAGAACTGGGAGAGAGAATGCTCATTTCGAAGAAGACAGATGTTGATGGGGGGTCAACATCTCACGTAACTGTTCTAGAAACCTCCCATTAACATTCCTTTTCTCAAACATTGTGAAAGCTGCAACCTAACTTTAGAAAGCGTATATGAATATAACATTATAAATGCACCGACGACTCTCAACCTTAATGAAAAGATCATGCAGCTTCTGACAGTGACATGCAACTGCAATCTTTTGTCCTCATTTGGCCATTCAGTCAGGTTGTGTCCTCACGATCTTCATTAACTTCCATGCTTTATAATCCCTGTAACTTCAGCTTGCTCGTAAAACAGAGCAAAATGAAGAAAGCAAACACAGCCAAACTAAACCTAGAATTTTCAGAGCATTTTCACTCTCTCTGGACATACTATGCAACATAGTGATATGCAGTTGAATGAGTCTTCATATTACTGTAACAGAACCTAAAGACATAATCTTCAAATGGCAAAATTTACGTAGCAAATTTCTTCCGCTAGAATCCACTACATTGACCATATTTGGCACCCTATGACCCCCTTGTATAACTGAAGCCACAACAGGACAGAATGAAGAAATGAGAAGGGCTGATTGGAAGCTAAGGGAGACATAAGTTTATTTTCCATAGTCTAGGATCCTTTAGTGCTAAAGGGACGAGCGGCGAATTGCAAACCCTAATGGCATATAACCACCGAGTCATTCAGTAAGAGAGAAGTCACGTTGGCTGCATTTCTACTTTCTCTACCGCCTAGGTACCTAGTAGGTGGACAAGGCTTGTATTCCACACAAAACCTCAACATCGATATTTCACGCAAGTGCATGATTTGAAGCCTCTGAATCCAAAGGGAATTTTTAGAAAAAGGTCCGTGTATGTGCGCATGCCACAAGAAGTAACGTACTTCCGATTTCTGATCATCTGTAAGGGCGTTAATATGGCTTGATTTAAGGGGACAAGGTACTCTGAAACGGTTAAAAATCACATTTTATGTTTCAGGCACTAATAAAATCTCTATTATTTCCAGTTTCAGAAACTATATCCTTTTTGGGGGTTAAGAGGCTTTGAACGCATTTAAATACCATTTAAATGTTAGTCTGCATTAATTTAAAGCTGTCATGAAACGCCCCTTTTAGAACATTTATGTATCTTTCAACATCAAACGACTATATCATGCTCAGCGAGCAGTTCAGCAATTAACAAAAGAGGCCAGAACCAAGAGAAGGCAATCAGAAAATCTGCAGTAATCCAGGAATGAAATTGCAAATGATTATGACCCTGGAATGTACTCAAGTGCGTCAGAATTTTAATGTTCAAACTTTAAATTTAGTTTTTTCAAAAGAACATTTTTGGATGCTTATGTACCTTTTTCTCAGATCGTATGAAAGGTAGAGATGAAATGTTCAGTACATGTATACAACACATTTAAACTTTCTGAACCACAATCATAATTTTATAATCTATATTAGTGATATTAAGAAAGCAATATCATTGCACATTTTCCACATTTTTGCTTTTTTGACTTTGCGAATAATTGTTTTTCAATTTCTAGTGAACTGATATACATAACTAAATAATTGATGTTCAGAAGATAGCTGATTATACTAAGAACAAGATGCAAAAGTGAGATTCTGTAGTGCAAGTATTGTCAAAGAAAAAGGTACATGAATTCACATGTTTCAAGAGTAAATATTATTTTTCTGTTGAACGAAATAATTTTTACGGAGACTCAACTGCATAAGCTATCAATGCAAAGAAAACCTTGAAATAATTTTCATGATTTATAGAATAATTCATAAAAATTTCAGGAAAAACCATTGAGAACTTTAAGAGCAGTAGTAATTTAATACACTTAAGGCGTAATTTACGTGTTCAGGCTACCTCGTCCCCTTAAGATATCCGCTGGCGCCTCCTTCACCCTTAGTGCGTTGAAGGAGGAAAGGTCCATAGCCTGTTTAAGAAATGTAAATAGCTAGTAAACGCTAATTTTATTGAGGACATGTAACTGATGCTTCAGGATTAAAATGCTAACATCTAGGGAACTGACTCATATTCATGAACATTTCTAAACAGACATTTGCTGTATATTCACAATTAATGTCGGGAAATATCGACAAAATCGGTTACCATTTCTCACCTATATCTATCCCAATTTGACAATGATCCAACAGAGCTAGCATAGGTACGCTTATCGGTTCGATACACAGCACAAGCCGTGATAGCACCTACAAGGTGACACCACCATCTAATAAAAGGAATCAATGACGTCATGTAGTACCCTAGAAACGGTAACAAATGCAGTTTGTCCGGAGAAGTCGTGCTGATTTCTTCCTGTCGTTTCTGTGCCTGTGTGTGTATGTGTGTGTGCATATGCATCTATGAACAGCATATCTCGTAATGGAAACGTTCGATAAATACCAAATTTGATATTTAATGTTTAGTATCTTCTAAAGTTGTGACATAAAGATTTTAAAAAATCCCCGCAATCCAAAATGCCTTTTACATGCAATATTCTTCGAAATTTTTTATTTTAGAAAAATGGTTCTAATGCTATTTACTAAACGTACTTACATGACAAATAAAACCTATATCCCGGGTTAAGATCCCGTGGGTCAACTCATCCGACTGGGATTTTCTAGTGGTTTCCCTCAGTAGCCAAAGTAAATACGTGATTGAATATTTAATACCACGACCCAAAGTTCCTCTTTAAGTCCAAAAATGTAGTAAAAAAGTCAATATATAGTAATATAGAATGTACTGCCATCTATACCCGGATACAGAAAGCAGGTAGATGAACGGCACCTTAATGCTATCTATCCGGCACGTGTAGAAACAGAGATACAGTTGTCTGCACTAAGGTTTCTCTAGACACGTGTCGAAGTTGCTGCCCGTCACAGAAACAGAGGTACATTTGCCTAGCACTAAGGCCTCTGTGGACACGTGACGGAGCAAGATGGTATGGTACAGGGACGAGACTAGACGGCTAACTGTCCATCATACACCGATACACAAGGCATCTTCTAACAGATGTGTGGCGGTATACTACGTAATTAAAGTGACGTAAAATAAATCGACAGGAGGGGGAAAGTATATATGTTGAATTTTCTGGGAGTAGGATATATTTCTCTTCAAGCGAAAGAAATGTTGTATCGTTTGTATAACTGGTAAACTTTAAGAGAGAGACAGAAATGTACAGCAGAATAAATGTTAATCTCTTTGGAGCATAGAGTTTATTCAAAATAATTTTTGTGGCATTTTTATTCATTTCCAAGAAATCTTTATTACTGGTTTGAATTTTTCAATACTTTCCTCATTTCTAATGTATTGTTGCTATTAAGTTGTTTCTCGCGATATCATAGTAAGAGTATGGAATTTAAAGACCGGCATATAGCCGATTATTTTTAAATATCTGACTATCCATTCGGTTTCCTCTCTCCCCCTTTTACTTACAATAAAAATCTGATGTGTTACACTCACATGACCTTGACTACTCTTGTACAAACTATTTTTACAAACACTTATTTTCCAAATGCTTCATGTTAATCGAGATGTTAACTTTATTGCTAATTTTCTTGTAGATGCAAGGGGAATTGCTAGGCTTTAAGCGATAGTCAAATATTTTAAGAGCTGTTTGCTATGTGCATTGCATTCTCTTTGTATGTTCAGGACATAAAAAAGCGAATAACAAATTCCCATTTGAGAAAAAGTATTGGAAAATTTAAGGGAATAACAAGCAATATCTGGAAAATGATTCACTCAACAAAAAAAATGTATATGACATAAATTGTGTATTTTAACACGATCTATATTTTTTGTGTAGTAAAATTTTGTCTATCTCTTACGGCTTACCAGTTATGCAAAAATCGTTCAATTTTGGAGACATTCCCAGAAAATTCGAGATATACATTTCATTTGTCATGAAAATATCTTAAACATATGATATTTTAATCAAAATCGTAGAGCAATTTTTGAGAAAATTAAAATTTTCGAAAAATGTTCCATGTAAAGTGTAATCTGGGGTGGGGGATTTTCTTGAAAACCTTCGTGTCGCATCTCTGGAAGATACTGAAAATAAATACCAAGTTTGGTGTTTATCCGACTGTTCGTTTCTGAGTTATGCTGTTCACAGACACACACACACACACATACACACACGCGGACATGTTTCCAAAAATCATTTTTTGGATTCAGAGGGTCTCAAAACATATATTTTCGGTGAAAACTCGGTATCGAATTTTTATATGGAATACAATACTTGCCCTACATACTATACGTAATAGAGAAAGTAAAAATGCAGATCTCTATATGGACACAATTTATTTCACATAAGTATTTTTACATTTTTGTCATTACTTGTTCATTTTTAAAGCCTTGTTCAACATTCGGTTGTTTCGCGCGATTGCATGGAAACAGTATGGAATTTTGAGGTCAGCATATAGCGTTCAGTTCTTAAACACTTGACTCGTATGTATAACGAAATGTGTGACTTAGCTATTTCTGCAAAAGTTTGTTTGGCTTAAAATATAGTAGAAGGAAAAATAGGTTTAGTAAGAATAGTTTGTACACCCACGAATAAAAATAGACGGTAGAGAATATCATGTAAATGTACGGCATCAGATCTTTTTTGTTTCAAAAATACTTTTTGAATCAAGGAGGCTCAAAAACGTGTATTTCGTGTGAAAATTCGGTGTCGAATTTTTGGGTGGAATGCAAAACTTTCTCTAATAGGTAATTAGCAGGGAGGGTAAAAAGCAATTAGTCCCCGCAAATTTTATTATCGACCTGTGTGCGAGAACGCAGCTTCTGCTCCATCTGGGCTTTTCTTGATTTGAGTAGCCTCTCTGCCCCTCTTCGTTGGACCTTACCGCACATTAGTATTCCAAGTCCTCTTGAACTTCATTTGTAACCATGAATTCGAGCTGGCCACCAGGGCACGTTTAATGTGGTTTTGCTAATGCCGAATGGCCTTAACACTCCAAATTCTGCTCCCTTTGCGCACACATACACATTTTGCATTCAAGGATCCTCAGAAGGTATAATAATTTATAACTTCGCACATTCTCATAAATTTTGCAGCCAATGCACTGAAATGGACTGCACAGAATAGATATGTGCGGGATAGAATGGGGATGTAATATAAAACCAAGAGCTCAGCGGCATTTATAGATGCATGAAATGGTTCGTTTGGATTGTAGTGATTTTTCTGAATTTTAAAGTTAAGTGTTTCTGAATTCAAATTAATACAGGTAACCAAGCTAAGAAATTGTTCTACTATGAAGAAATTTAGTGTGTTAAAAAGATGAAAATGCTAAAAAGATATCCAGAATGTTCACGATTTCTGATTAATGTGAATATAGTTTCATTATGTAAGGAATTTCATGTTTTTTCGGATCCAAACCAGTGCTTCAAATTAAACTATTCGGTTCCGTCACTTTCCATACTCCGACACCAACATATGAATACTTAACGATACAACTATTGTGAGAATACCTCTTCAAAAGCATTTTGCCTCCCTATTGCATTATTTCAAGTTTCTATATAAATTTTAAAATATTACTTAACACCTACATTAATTGATTTACTTACAGAGATATTTCTTTTCATCATGCTACTAAACCTCTGTAGTACCATACTAAAAAATCTGATGTATTACACTCACATGAGTATCTCTACTCTTGTACAAACTATTTTTACAAACGCTTATTCTCCATGTGCTTCATGTTAATCGAGATATCGAGATGTTAATCTTATTGCTAATTTTCTTTTAGATGCAAGGGGAACATGGTAGGCTTTAAGCGATAGTCAAATATTTTAAGAGCTGGTTGCTATGTGAAGTATTCCATTCTCTTGGCATTACCAGGACAAAAAAAAGAATAGAATTTCCATTTGAGAAAAACTATAAATATTGGAAAATTTAAGGGAATAACAAGCAATATCTCGAAAATAGTTCACTCAACAACAAAAAAATGAATATGACATAAATGTATATTTTAACGCGATTTACATTTTTGTGTAGTAAAACTTTGTCTATCTCTTATGGTTTACCAGTTATGCAAAAGTTGTTCACAATGAAGAATACTTTTAGAGACATTCCCAGAAAATTCGAGATATAGATTTTATTTGTCATGTATCTTAAATATATGATATTTTAATCCAAATCGTTAGTGCCATTTTTGAGAAAATTAAAATTTTCGAAATATGTTCCATGTAAAGGGTAATCTGGGGTGGAAGGATTTTCTTGAAAACCCTTGTGTCGCATCTCTGGAAGATACTAAACCTAAATACCAAGTTTGGTGTTTATCAGACTGTTTGTTTCTGAGTTATGCTGTTCACAATAAGGCACACACACACAGACACACACGGACATGTTTAAAAACAACACTTTTTTTGGATTCAGGAGGCCTCAAAGATGTACTTCCAGTGAAATCTCGGTATCGAATTTTTGAGTGGAATGCAATACTTCCCCTACTTGCTATACGTAGTAGAGAATGTAGAAATACGTTGAAACAGTTGACACTTACTCCAACAATGGCGCCACTGCGCGACAAGCTCCAAATTTAGCAACGTGTATTACATCAAGTTATTGAGCATGTAAAATATGACTGCGTCAGTGTCTAACATAATATAGAGTACAATAATTAAGCAATATATAAGGTATTTCGGCGTATTACGAAACAAAATGTTGTACGTAAATTCAGGTAAGTGTTTTTTTCAGGACTCGTTTCGATATTAATATCTTACTCGTCCAGAATTCAAGCGGTGTTGGTTCAGGTATCAACGTCGGTGGCCCGCATTTGGGAGGTCGTGGGTTCGATTTCCGCGGCCGATGTTTCTGACCTATAGGTTTTTCGGGGTTTCCCCGGGTTGCTAGGCGAATGCTGGGAAGGTTCATTACATCCACGAGTTTCCTGTACCTCCATTTCACCTACATTCTCATTTGACTTCACCTTTCATCTGCTTGGCTGTTTCAGGGTTGCAAGTGTCGGCGGGAGTCTCGGGTTGCATGGCAGGGGAAAAGGATGCTATATGTAACACTTCGTCCCACGGAATGGGGGCGTTCTCCGAGGGATGGCCAAGCCTGCACGGGAGAGAGGAGCCGGTTGTACCAGTTGCCATCCGGGAGTTTCCATCTGGAAAAGTAGGAATCCTGCCCTCTGCCCTGTCGTGCCTTTTGGTCCGTCCGCCCGTCTTCCCTCCCTTCCGGGATGAGTCACCAGGGCCTAAGGCACAAAAGATCTTCGTAGGTCGAGGTGTTAAGTCCACCTCGCTCTAGTTTTAGTCCTACTCGCCCAAAAAAGAATTCACTTTCCAACATATTTACGTAAATAACTATTTTTGAGTGATATAACAGCTGTAATTTAACTAAGCTAAAATATATAGGTTTGGTTACTTTCATGGAGGGTTCTAATACTTGCCAGTATCTACAATCTATCACTCATGACTACAGTTTTCTTTATACAATTTACTTTCTCTACTACGTACAGTAAGTAGGGGAAGTATGGCATTCCACTCAAAATTTCGATACCGAGATTTCACCGGAAATACATGTTTTGAGGCCTCCTAAATTTAAAAAAGTATTTTTGGAAACGTGTCCCTGTGTGTGTCTGTGTGTATGGCTGTGAACAGCATAACACAGAAACGAACAGTCGGATAAACACCAAACGTGGTATTTAGGTTCAGTATCTTCCAGAGTTGCGACAGCAAGGTTTTCAAGAAAATCCCCCCACCCCAGATTACTTTTTACATGGAACATTTTTAGTAATTGTTTATTTTCTCAAAAACGGCTCTAAGATTTTTATTAAAGTGTCGTATGTTTAACACATTTTTGTGGCAAATAAAATGTATATCTTGTATTTTCTGGGAATGTCTCCCAAAGTATTCTTCACTGTGAACGACTTTTGCATAACTGGTAAACCATAAGAGATAGACAAAATGTAACTACACAAAAAATGTGGATCGCGTTAAAATAAGCAATTTATGTCATATACATTTGTTTTGTTGAGTGAACCATTTTCGAGATATTGCTTGTTATTCCCTTTAATTTTCCAATACTTATACTTTTTCTCAAATGGGAATTCGTTATTCATTTTTGGTCCTTAATATGCAAAGAGTATTAATCTATGGCAGAGAAAATGGTGCTGCGTATAGCAACCAGCTATTAAGAGAGATGTCTATGCTTAAAGGCTACTGTATTTCTATATTGTCCTTCCAAATACAAAACAAGGGGAACATAGTACGCCTTAAGCGATAGTCAAATACTTTTAGAACTGGTCGCTATGTGTAAAATGTAGATCTCTTTGCATGTCAAGAACATAAAAAAGCACAACGAATTCTCAGCTGAGAAAAAGTGTAAGTCTTATAAAATTCAAAGAAATAACAAGGAATTTCTTGAAAATAGTTCACTTTACAAAAAAGGTGTTTATGACATATATTGTGTGTTTTAACGAGATCTAATTTTTTTGTAAAAAATTTTGACTATCTCTTGCGGTTTACCAGTTATGCAAAAGTCGTTCAGAATGAAGGGCAATTTTTGGAGACATCCCCAGAAAATTGGATTTATACATTTTATTTGTCATGAAAGTATCTTAAATATATGATAAATTATTGAGAAAATAAACATTTTCGAACAATGTTCCATGTAATGGGTAATATAAGGTGGTGGATTTTCTTGAAAACCTTCGTGTCGCATCTCTGGAAGATATTGAACCTAAATACCAAGTTTGGTGTTTATCCGACTGTTCGTTTCTGAGTTATGCTGTTCACAGACATACAGACACACAAGACATACACTGGAACATGTTTCCAAAAATGCTTTATTTTTTTTTGTCCTAGACATAAAAAGAGAATGGAATACTCCAAATATCAACCAGCTCTTAAAATATTTGTCTACCGCTTAAAGCCTACCATATTCCCCTTACACCTACAAGAAAATTAGCAATATGCTTAACATCTCGATTAACTTGAAGCATATGGAGAATATGTGTTTGTAAAAATAGTTTTACAAGAGTAGAGAAAGTCATGTGAGCGTGACACATCAGATTTTTCTCTTTTGGCCGTTTGACCGTGCAGTCACTGTTAGCCCCGGTAGTAAACTTGATCTTTTAGCTTTGTGGCACTCCCTGAACTATGCTGCAACCGAAGGATATCGACGTTAGTTGGAGTCCTAACTTGTTCTCGATAATTGCTCCTTATTTCAAGACCCTTTTTCCGATTTTTGTATGCTTCAGTTTGGGGCCAAGCCGCTTGTTTCTATTTGTATACGTTAGCTTAATTATCAATCAGTGAACGGTTTCCTGCTTGGGGAAACGGTAGTCTGCTTTCTTCCTACGCTAAGCGTATAAAGTTTTCTTTTCCTTTAATGTGGCTTACTTGCCTTGGGATGGGAACTGCCTCGAATTTCCAATTCCTCTAACCTAACTGTAGAAGCAAATAAGATTACATCTGAAAGATCCTTATATTTCTATTGTTATGCATTTTACTCTCTTTACCCGCACATATTAGGTATATCAGGTGTTGTATTCCACCCAAAAATATCGATATCTAGATTTCATCGGAAACACGTGTTTTGAGGCCTCCTGAATAAAAGTAAAACATTTTAAATAGGCCCTTGTGTGTGTTTGTGAACAGCATAACTTAAAAACGAAATGGGATAAATACAAAACTTGGTATTTAAGTTGAGTATCTTCATGCAACACATAGATTTTCAAGAAAATCCCTCACCTCAAACTACCATTTACAGGAAAACTTTTTGTGAAATTTTTCATTTTCTAAGAAATTGCTGCAACGGTTTTGATTAAAATACCGAAAATTAAAGGTATTTGCATGATAAATAAAATGTATATCTTGAATTTTCTGGGAACAGCCTGTGAAATTCATTGAGAAAGTATTTGGTACAATCTTGTATAACTCGTAAACGTTAAGCAACATGCGTAAAAACGTACTAAACAAAAAATGTTCATATTTTCAAACACATGCTTTATTTAAGGTGTTATTGTTTATATGTGCAGGAATAATAATTATTCCAAAATTTCCAAAAGCTTCTTTTTTTCCTCTTTCATGGGACACTTCAAATAACTTTTCTGTGGCATTAGCCATTTCCGAGATATCCGTTGTTTATAGTTTGAATTTGCAATACGTAGTCATTCTTTTTAAGGCTTGTCGATTTTCAGTTGTTTGTCATGGAAATGGTATGGAGCTTATAGTGGCCAGTTCTAAAACATTTGACTATAGCTATTCTCTTTATATCTAGAACGACATGTATAATGCAGCTATTTTGCGGAAAGGTTTATCTCAATTAAAATGAAATAGATAGGAACACAAACTATTTTAAGAATAATTTGTATAATCACTAATAAGTGATAGAGAATAAAGAAGCATAAGTGAATCTAACACTTCGGTTTTTAATAATCGATTGCATTATATCAAAAGCTTTTGTGCTTTACCTTACCATTCCTAGCTGGCGTAATTTTCATTTGTGAGGCTCATGCATTCCAAAATTGTAACCACTCTAGCTCATTAACTGGGAAATCGTAACACAGCGAAAAAAAAGAGGTGCTGTACTACGGAAATTCACTATTCAAGTATAAGGAGTTTTCCGATCTAAGACACTGCGGTTTATAATGGAATGTTAAAACGCCTCTAGCCAGCAATTCTAGCAATTCCCTTGTGTTTTTGGCAACCCAATTCAACTTTTGTTCACGGTAGGAAGATATAAATACATATAAACTAATGAGGTAAAGTTTTAAACTCCGTTATACAATGAAATACTAAACCGTATTCCAAAGTAATCTTATACATTTGTTGCTTTGAATGAACGAATAAATGAATGTGACCTTTCAGTGTAATACAACTGCTTGTTTTTGTGTTACCTATTAGGATGAAAGCAATAAATATTGTAATACAAAATTAAACATAACCATAAGAGCCAGGGATCTGGCAGTATGGGAATTTCTCTTTCTGAGGTATTATTGTATTTTTATTTCTTTGAGCTGTTTTGGATTTTAAATAAACATCGGAATAAACATACAAAGATGTGTTAAATTCTTTGAGCCACAATACACGGAAGCATGAAAGCACTATTATTATTATTATTATTATTATTATTATTATTATTAATTTACAATAGACTATACTTCTTTTTAACCAAAATTAGACTCAAAATTTGTGTATTGTCTCGTTCAATACAAAATGTTTTCTATGAAATATATTATAGGTTATTCAATATTGGAGAAAGTTTATTTTAGGAGGAATTGTATTGTAGTTCGACTGTTGGGGAGCCAAAAACTTGAGCTAGTTTCTTGGAGTGTTCGACCCATGTACCATACAAAGTTTCCAGTGGCCTTCGCCCTAACGTTTAGGAATCAACTTTGTATTATAATGTTTCTTTAAATGTTATATACCGGGTATTTCAGAAATACTTTTACAAATTTCGGGTATGGGTTCCTCACACCAAAAGAAGGAAAAAAGCTCATATAAACATATGTCCCATAATCCTTGGTTTTCGCGTTATTCCTGTCACAATGAAAGTGCGAGTTCAACGGCCTTCGGGGTCCAACCTCAAAACTTCATTTCTCTGTGCATTCATAGAAGGCGTTGACCCATTGTACTATACCGTAGATGGCGAAGTGTTGCCATGGAGACTTGTTTACGTTTGTCATTTGTCATTAGTCTGTCCTCAACATTTCAATTGTGTACATGTAGTGAGCTAACTGCACGTGTTTCGTTTCACCATGGCTGGATATTCATTTCGTGAACAGGCAGACATAATTTTTATGTATGGTCGCGCGAATGGTAATGGACGCGAGGCTGCACGGCAGTAGTATTAGTCCCGGATGAGCCAATTGATTTAACGATAATCCTGCCGCTAGGGGCGCTGGTGTCGCTAGTGTCGGTGCGTGCCACGGCGGCGGCGGTGTGTTTGAAAAGCGCCCTGAGCGGTAGGATTATCGTTATTGCAATTGGCTCATCCGGGACTGTTTTCTTTATTTATAATTTGAATACAGTACATTGGATAAAGATATGTATACATAGTTTTTTGATTAACATGATGTATTATTTGCTTAACATATGAATACATAGTTTGAGAATAACATAATGGATTATTTAATTACAGGAGATTAACATATGAATAGAATAAATGGACAATATAAGAAATATTAGGAGAAAAAAAAGCACATTAAAATTCATAGTTTTTGTTTTGAGGCACTAGGACACACAGATTTCGCGCACAACAATGATTTTAAAGTACGTGGTGCACTTTGAGTCCTCGTCATCGCTGCTGCTGCTATCGGCGGTAAATTGGTGGATAGGTTTGGTGATGCAGGTGACGAGCAGGTGAGAGAAACTTTCGTTGACGAACTCGGTGAAGGTTGGTATATAGATGGGGATGGTAAATTCGTTGTAATGGCTGGTTGAGAAGCATCCTGTGGATGTGACTTTGTTGGTTAGAGCAGGAATGTTGCTGTTGCCGAGGTATATGACGCATAGTGCGTCTTGTTTATGCTGGTGTACTTTGGTAGGTACGCATTTGACGTGGACGGCGTGAGCCCCTTGGACGTCGAGTGTGATGGTGACAACTCTGCTGTTGCGGAAATAGGAGTTGGAGATGCAGAGGATACGGATAGGTGAAGCTGCGTTGAGAATGAGTTGTAGGTTAAGATTGTTCCCCACGGGGACGGGGTAGGTTTCGTCGGACATTATTTAGGGTTATATGGGGAGAACGTGACGATGTGACGTTTGAAACCGCTGCGTAGTTTTTCCTCGCCTGCGTATATGATGCAGAATGAGTTAGAGTTGAGTTTGTTGACGAGTTCTGGAGAGGCTTTTGCAAATCTTGTTGGTAGGAAAACTTCTGTGTCGTTGTCGAGTTTGGCGACGAGCTTTGTACCGTGAACGGTGTCGATTGTTTTGACGCCGACGACGCGATATGGTACGTGCTGTTGAAGCGTAGATACGCTGAGAGTGTGGGCGCTGCTGGAAAGTTCTTCTAGCTCTTTAAGGACGTCCTGTGACATTCTGACGGCACAGATGGCAGTTTTTGATAAACGGGGGAGGACCGTCTATATGAGTGGTTTGATGAGGAAGGTTGTAGTGTTGTTTACACCTGCGATAAGGTGCGCAAACTACCTGTGCGTCTGCGGGAAGTTGGTTCCACACAAGGTCGACGTCGCTTGGGGGATAACGTTCGAAGATGTATATGCCGTTCTGCAGCAGCACTTGGCGTTCCCTGGGCAGTAGCAGGTGGATTCTTCGTCCGTTATCGAGATACCGATAGAGCACGATGAAGCAGTTCATGTGGTGTTTCTAGCGGAGTACCTTCGAAGGAATTGCTGAATTTGCTTGTTGAGATGATCGAGGTCTTCGTAGAAACCGTGTTGACACTGCGTGCACAGGAGGGTGAGACGGTGCTTAAGTTCGCAGCTGCACGTTTGGTGAAAGCAAAACGAGCAGTGGAAGTCTTTACACGACGGTCCTGGCATTCCCCACGGCTGGCTAGCACCGAATGAAGGGGTAAAGAATGCGCGTGCATAAATATAACCCAACTGCCGGAAGCAGGAAATCACTGGTGGGGGAAAAGTTCGCTGGAGATTTACCACATCAGGGGAAGCACTGGTGGGGGAAAAGTTCGTTGGAGAAACACCACATCAGGGGAAGCAGTGGTGGGGGAAACGTTCGTTGGAGGTTGGCTACATACGCCGGAAGCGCTTAGCGATTATTGCACAACATCCGCAGGAAAAACACTGTGTCCGTTGATTTAACGGTTTTCGCCTTGGAGGAGAACTCTGTTTTGAACGGTGCTGAACATGCAAACGACCACATGAGGGGGAAGCACTGGTGGGGAAAAGTTGGTTGGAGAATTACCACATCAGGGGAAGCACTGGTGGGGGAACGTTCGTTGGAGGTTCACTACATCCGCAGGAAAAACACTGTGTCCGTTGATTTAACGGTTTTCGCCTTGGAGGAGAACTCTGTTTTGAACGGTGCTGAACATGCAAACGACCACATGAGGGGGAAGCACTGGTGGGGAAAAGTTGGTTGGAGAATTACCACATCAGGGGAAGCACTGGTGGGGGAACGTTCGTTGGAGGTTCACTACATCCGCAGGAAAAACACTGTGTCCGTTATTTAACGGTTTTCGACTTGGAGGAGAACTCTTTTTTTGAACGGTGCTGAACATGCAAACGACCACATCAGGGGGAAGCACTGGTGGGGAAAAGTTGGTTGGAGAATTACCACATCAGGGGAAGCACTGGTGGGGGAACGTTAGTTGGAGGTTCACTACATCCGCCGGAAGCGCTTAGTGATTATTGCGCAACATCCGCAGGAAAAACACTGTGTCCGTTGATTTAACGGTTTTCGACTTGGAGGAGAACTCTGTTTTGAACGGTGCTGAACATGCAAACGCCGTGAATGTGATCGGGTATGATATAGGATGCTTCGCGACCCGAATGCGGGAGCGAAGGGCGCGAGATGTTTGGGTGAGGTGCGGTTGGAACGCTGGTAGAAAAACATGCGCACTAAGAACTATTTTGTGAGATGCGCAGTGCGAAATGGGTGTTGAGGAAATGATGAACCTCGAGGAATGTTCTAAAATTGGCGCACCGTATGTACTTGGTGAACTGCGTGAAATTCATGTCATGTAAGGGAACGTTGGAGGCATGGTTGTGAAGCATGTACTTGTGGTATGCCATGATTTGATTTTGCACGTCCGTCTCTTCCTTCTTTTTGTGATAGATGATGTCGGTAATGATGCGCTGCAGGGTATGCAACACGTGCCATTCTTGTTGGTTGAGCGTAACGGATGCGCCTTGCGGTTCTTTGAAAACGAGCTTTAGCTTTCCGAACACAAACTTAAACACGATGGTGACGCTGTCGCTGAACTGAAATTGCTGTAGACGTCCCTGCGGGTCATTCAAGCGTTTGTGAATGATGGGGATGGCTTCGACGAGTTTGTGCCACTGCGAGGAACTCATGACGACTGCGTTGTGCTGTCCACATTTGGCAATGGTGACGACGAGATGGTGCGGCGGCCGGGGGGAGAATCCCACACTGACGAATTTAGTTTGTTGCGGGTTGAGGAAGTAGATATCCGCCAGAGGACCCACAACTGCACTGTGTTGGAACTGTGCTGGCGGAGCAGGGCTGTCGGGATGCTGTTGGAGGTCGAAGATGGGTAGTTTCCTTTTTTCCCCGGGTTTTGAGGTGGTCGGGGTTCGACATCCGGTTATACTGGAACACACAAAACAATAATAATAATGTGAGGGATAGAGAGAGATAAACAGGATAGAAAAAAAAGCAAGCTAATACATAGGTGCGGACCTACCTGGTCGGCGTGCTGCATGGCAGCAGGACTGTATCCGCGCGCTGCATGGTACACTCTGAATGAGGCGAGCGGCACCGTGACGTTGCTTTTTATATGAGCAGGAGCGTCTTCTGAAAGCACGTGCAAGACGATAGATTAGCTTAGATGTGCTGAATAGTGACACACACACACACACGTACTCACCTTCAAGGGTTGACAAGTTTGCCGAGCGTCAGAGCACTTTGCGCGGCATGCGTTTTTGAACGTTTTGCGAATGACGACATCATTATGCGCGTGATTGCTGACGTGAAATTTTGAGAAGAATGTATGCTTAGGCAAGCCGGAGCAGCGGTGGGTGAGGTAGGCGATGACGTAATGACCGCACGTGGTGCTGTCGAAACCTTGCAGCCTTCTAGCGTTGGTGGACCAATGCGTCCCGCAGACCGAATTTAAGAACCGGAGAAAATGGGGTGAAAGCGGTCCTATGCCGTAACTGTCAAAATATTCTGCATGCGAGTTTTTGTCCACAAAGATGCAAACCCAGTGTTGCCCTGATTTGGTGCTGGGGTCGGTGTTAGCCACTAGCGCCAAGGGAGGCGTTCGAATGCCGTGAAGTACGGGTAGTTTATCGCAGGGGTAGACGCCTAAAAAGTGAGAGCGCGTAGAGGGACATGTCGATAGAAACCGTTGAATTTGAAAGGTGTTCATGATACCAAAATGGATCGGTTGGCGTCGATTTCGACCGTGCGATGTATTTCCGCTAGCAGCAGAAGTATGACCGGTTCTGTCAATTTATCGGCAAAACCGATGCTTATAGAGACGGTTCCGTGGCGCTGACCCGAGATGTGAGACTCGTTAGCGCTCATGTCTGCAGTGAGATCGAAAACCATTATCGTATACCCTTGCGGGTAGGTTTCTCTGGAGATGGAGTGTCCCTCGTCCTTGAAATGAATGCCTAGGCCGTCCTGCAGGGTTTGAAAGCATTGCAAATAGTGTCCTTTTGTAAAGTCGGGTTGCAGAGGTTGGGAGGGAACGGGTTGCCCATTCACGTAGAGCTGAAAGAAGTTCATTTTAAAATGTTTCAAGTTGTACGGATTTGAGTTAAAATGGCCGGAATAGGCCTTGTCGGTGACCATGGCTACTACCACTCTCCTTGGAACTTGCCCTACGCACACGTCGCTAAACGTCATTGCCCTGGACTCCTTGGGGATGCTGAGAGCGTGAAAGCTGACGTCTTTGAGATGGTACTTTGCGTTGCCCTTTGCGAGCACGGCCTGGTGCGCGAGCTTTATGGTCGGCGAGGGCCGCACCGATTTTAAGCGCAGCGTAGCAGACACGATGTCGGCGTACCCCTTAAAGGTATCTACGTCGGAAAACAGATAAAACTGGGGAGAGGCGGGAGTGAGCTTGACGGTCATGCTAACGTTGTTCAAAAGCAGCTTCTCCTGTCTAAAAAGAGCGTTGGACAGAGGACCGATGAGCTGCACGACGTTGCTCCCTTTGGTAAACCCCTGACGCCACTGAAAACCCGCATTGGCGATAAAAGTGTCCATGATGCCTGCCGTGTCCTTTCTCCAGAGGGTAGATTCTAGTTTGGTGTTCATGGCATCTTCGGAGTAATTGAGAAGCGTCTCGAGGTAGGTTCTATAGGGGTAACCGGCTTGCGGCATGGAGACGATGACGTTATTGAGGGTTACCTCCATCTGTTGAAACAGGGAATTTAAGGCGTTGTTGACCAGAGTGGCGTTAGCGTCAGCGTTTAAGGCCTCTCCTTTGTCATCTACAATGCGCACCATGAGTTCGAGTACGACGTAGGTCAGGTCTAGGTAATCGTCCGCATTTCCGGAATAATGAAAGGTGATGGGGGCATTTTTCATTAAAGTGTTTTGAGGGTTTAGGTATAGGAACCGTGACTCCTCGATGCTCATCTGAACCGGCACCTCTGTAAAGAGATCCAGTTCGGAACTCATGTGGACGGTCGCGTCTGCCATTACGAAAATACGTCTTGCACCTTGCGCCTACCGCGTTTCAGCTTGGACTGCTTGCTCTTTCTGGATTTGCTCGGTTTTATTCTCTTGAGACGACTGGCGCCGGAACCGAGCATGGCATCGAGCTTTTTGTCGGCTTTTCGCTTTAAATTGTATCCGGACTCCTTGAGCCTCCGCTGGAGCGCTTGCTTCGGCGCTGCTCCCGCCACAGTCACATCGGACAGAACGTGAGCGCCCGCCTTTAAGGCCTCCTTTCCGACTGCTTTTGCTCCGCTCTTTAAAAACGGTAGCAACCTTCTGAAGAGTCCTCCGAGGGCTGAAAAGAGACCGCTGCCTCTTTGGTAGCGCTTGCCCCTGTAGAGAGCGAAATCGCGATGGTGGAACGCTCCGCCGGTCTGATTCAGGTAGTACCGCGTTACGGCGTGCACGTCCATTACGCCTGTTTCGGACGAAAAGCGAGAACTACAGTAGAGGAAAATCCGTCGGCGAATGGCAAGAGATCGCCGTAACCGTTCCTTAAATCTATGCTGACCGTCTTGAAGTCTTGCTGAATCAAGGGTACCCAATTTTGGGGAAAAAACGTCTTTTCGTCGCTCATGTAAGTTTTGTTGCTTCTTTCGTATTCCACGGCAGCGCTCTCTATGACTTGGGCGAAGGTGTCGCCCACGACTTGCGGGGACACTAGATTACAATAGACGAACATTTCGTAAGGAAACCCCATATAAGGATCTACGGGGTGTTTAGCAGCTTTTTCGAGAACGACGTTGACGTAGGGTTCGAAACCCAACATTTTTGCCATAGCGGGCGTTAAGAGCAAACTGTGGATGCGGTGTAGAGGTCCCGGAGGGTCCTCCGATTTTGAAACGTCTCGTTTGGGTCCGACGGAACGAGCCGCCGCGGGTTTCTGCTGCCCCGAAGCCCGGGGCTTCGGTTTCGGTTTCGGCTTTGGTCTCTGGTGGGGCGCATCGTTGAGAGCTTCGTATTCGCCGACCGCGTACGGTACGACCGTGCGCGCGACATTTTCCACAAACCCGTCGAACGGAATGTCGGGTAGTGGTTCGGGATGGGCGACGGCGGCATTCACGCCCACCGTCTGCTTGCGCTCGTCGAAGAGGAAGAAGTTTTCCACGTGCAAGTGTTCGAGTAGAACGGCGTTGACGAGGTTCACCAAGTCTTTGGGATTGTGCACGATGCCTTGCGGCATTTGCAAACTGAATTTGGAATGCGTTGGGAGGAGCGTCATGGTGTACTTGGCGCCCGCGAGACGGGCATGGTCTGGCGAAAGGTTATAAAATTTCACCGGATACCTGACCTTTTGCAGGGCGACCTCCCATTCTCCCTGCAGAACGATTCTCTCGGGCAAGATGTTAGAAAATCTAGCCGTGGTGTTGTCGGTAAAGTGTTCCATGGAAGCGTTGCTCACGAGAGTGATGGAGAAGGGCTTGGTCTTAATCATGTCGAATCGACGGTCGAAGCCAGAACCCACGAGTTAAACTTTGCCGGATACCCCTTCCACTTTACCAAGACCTGCTTGTGGCGCCCTCGGCCCTTGGTCTGTAAAACGCGCTCGATCTTAAACGTCCGAGGTAGCGCGACCTTTTGTAGCTCCTGGGTGTAAAATGTGCCGTCTGTGGTTTCTCCGGCCAGATCCTTCAACTTATATACCACCGGCCGACCGCGCACCACCTCGGCTATCCGAAATATTTCGTCCGTCCAATTCTGCTCGTAGCCCTTGTCGAATTTCATTTTTTCTTTAGAGATGCGCACGTGATCGCCGACGGAAAATGTGGGTTTCCCTGCGCGAGGTAGGGTCCTATTTGCATAGAGATTGCGGTACACTCGTAAAATGTTAGATTCGTTCACGTCCTTCGGAGCCATTTTTATGGACCTGTGATGCGAGCTATTGTACGACTCGAGTAAGGCCGGAAGGACATCCAGGTATCTGTAACTGTTTTTGTGCGTGAAATACCTCCACATCTTGGTTTTTAAGGTGCGGTTGAAGCGCTCCACGACGCTGGCTTTAACGTTATTTTTGGTTGAGTAATGTTTCACGTCGTGTTTCTTCAGAAAGTCGCGAAAAGTCTTGTTGGTAAACTCTGTTCCCTTGTCCGTCTGGAGGACCCTGGGGACGCGTTGGGAGAATATGGAGCGAAACGCTTGCGCGACCTCGGTACCCAGCTTCGATTTCAGGGGTACGGCCCAAGCATATTTGGAAAATACGTCGATAACGGTCAGAATGTACACGTAAGGTTTGTTATGTTCCCTCACGCTGTTCATGACGTTTAGATCGGCCTCCCAAAGATCGTCCATATTCGTCACGTGATAACATCTGGTGGGGAACCGCTTTCTGACCGGTTTGTGCAGAGTGTAACTGTCCCGGGTTCGAAGGAAGGACTCGATGTTCGCCTTAGACGCGCCCGTGGCCTTTCGAAGGGGCTTGACCGTGCCCAAACCGGCATAGTGTTCCGGTCTGGCATAGTATCGCCTTAGCGCCTTCCATTCCTTCATGCTTTACTTGTACAGGGGCTGCCAGACGCGCTTGCGAAAATGGTACGACGCGGAAGGCGATTTCGATTTCTTTTTCGGAGTGGCAGGGTTCGCCCTCTTCTTTTTGCGAGGCGAGAGGAGGTTGACCTTTATGGTTCGGGGTTCGACCTCCTGCTTCACCGGCACGCGCTCGTGCACGTCTTCGTAATCGTCGTCGTCGTCGTCGTCGCCGAGGAAGGGCTTTCTGACTTGTGCCACGAGATCGAGGTAGTTGTCCAATTTATGTTTTACGAGCCGCCACTTTTCGTCGGCAGAGAGCTTTGCGCTCTGCAGGTTCCGAATTTCTTTAGCCAATCTGGATATGGTGCGGTCTACAGCGTGAAGCTTGTCGACGGTCTTCGGTTGCGGTGCAACCAGGATCTGCCTGCCGTACTTCATCCTGTTAATTTCGACACTAGCGCGCCGCCGAGCGAAGCCAGGACGGGTAGGAGGAATGCCGGCAAAAAACCTCCTTTTTGAACCAAGATGCTCTTCTTCTTCTTCAGAGGAACCCGTTTATCCGTCAACTTCCTCCAAGAAGCCTTGTGCTTCTTTAGGCGAGCCAAGCACTTTGCGGGAAGTTGCACGTGACCTCTGCACACGTTGAGCATGCATTCGCTAATGGCCTTGATCAGATCGCCGTCGGCATTTTTTAACAACTTTTTGCGCAGAGGGGCCTTCGCCTTAGCCAGAGCCGCCAAATTACCGTGCTGTCTCGCTATGCGAGGACTGGTCAGCGTCGCGAGCCTTGACCTACCTCTAGCCATGCTTGCGCGATAATGACGTTCGCTCCAAAAGCGATACTTTTTATTTAGACTCGACGGCCTCAGTCGGGCAAGGCCCTGCCGGGATGATATGGAACGATACGAACCCGAGTCCTCTCGGCGGTCTCAGTTGGGTACGAAATAAGAGAGGTTTTCCCCCGGCAGCACGCCGGTTCGATACCTGTATCGGGCGGGCGTGTACTGGGTGCAGTCCAACACGAGATACCCGTGAGGGCGTTCGGCGGCCTTCTCGAAGGCCTCCAAGAGAAACCTAGAGTTCCTGGGTTCGATCTGCTGGCACAGTCTCTCGATCTGCATCTTGTCCCGGTTGTTCTTGAAGACCACGACGTAGTTCGCATTCAGAGAGATGTTGCGATATTTCTGACCCTGCGGAAACACGTTCTGCAGGATGTAGACGATGCCGAAGCGCTTATGATGGGAGTCTCTGGTGAAAAAATTGGACACGTCCTTCCCGCCACCCTCCAGCATCAGATCGTCGAGGACGACGAGGTCGTTCTCGCCCACCGAAGCAAGTTCGGGTATGCCCGCGTGGGTCTCGCAACGCAGAGCCGAGGGTTCGAGTCTCGGCGAATACTCCGGAGGGTGGCACCACAGCACCCTCCTGGGGCGCACGTCGAACATCCGGTGCGCGTGGCGCAACAGGTTTTTCACGAAGGTCGACTTGCCGCAGCGCGACGGCCCCGCCACGAGCATCGTGCTGGGAAACTCGAATCGCCGCAGGTCTCGGGGACCGGGCATCGTCTCCTCAGGGCGCCCGGTTCGAAATGACTTTGGCGCGGCTGCGGACGTCTCATTTATGCGTTCCTCTTGAACCCGTAGGGATAGGAATCGTGATCGCCGGCGAGCACGCGCTTGTTGACCACCATCCTAAACGTCTTCGAGCTGGGTTCGGTGACGACCGTCCAAGACGGTTTCCGCGAGATCTGCGTGCCCGCCAGCTTCACCGCGCGGTCGTTGTCCCTCAGCACCGTGTCGCGAATCACCTCCGCGTTCACCAGCTCCAGGTTGCCCGAATTGAGCGTGATCCCCTTCACCTTGCACACCGAGAAGGTCTTGCCCGTTTCGGGGCAAACGATCTCCATGCAGTAGCTCTTGGGCCCCGTGGAGGCGAACCGGGCGATGTAAGAGCCCCGCCCGTACTTCTCCAGCTCGTCCGTCATGTCCCCCAGGAGGCGTCCGACGGACGGCGTCCAGTCGCCCGGAGCGGCGGCGACGACGACGGAATCGGTGTCGAAGTAGCAGACGCGTTCTCCCAGCCTCTTCAGGTAGGAGTAGAGCACCAGGCGCGCGTGAGCCGTGGTGTAGGCCGCCAGGACGGCGTTGGCGGCGGGGTTGACCTTGCGGCACTCCTCGCGGTACCTCCACACCACGTACATGATCCGGTCGGTGACGGGCACGTAGGTCTGCACTTCCACGCCCGGGTCGTTGAGCAGCTCCAGGAGTCGGTCGTACCGGTCCACCAGCTCGCACGTGGGGAGGTTTTCCCTCTGCCCGAGTTTGCCCCAGAAGCTGTTGAGCATCAGCTTGGCCAGCTCCCTCCTGCCGGGGTTGGTGGCGACGGCCTGGGGATCCAGGGCGACGCCTTCGTGCTCGAAGAATTGCTCCACGTACTGCTGCTTTGCGGCAGGGTCGTCGCAATCCGAGGGCCAGCCGGAGGCTTCGGTCTTGATCTTCAAGAACTGATTCACGTAGTCCTCGAAGAGACCCTTGGCTCCGGTGGTCGGTTCGTGCCGCACCACGTCGTACTCCCAGATCTCGTGGACCCGCAGCAGGCGGTACCCCTCCTCCAGGGCGACCTTCATCTCGTCGATCACCCAGGTACCCGACAACGCCCTCTCGCGCTCTCCGTGGTGGCACTCGTCTTGGTTCTCCGCCTCCGCACAAGCGCGGCATAGCGGGAACATGAGCTTGCCGCCGATGCGCGCCGGTAACACCGGGTGGTACAGGTGTTGCGGCGGTAGAACCTCGCACTTCACCAACCCGCCCCCCACGTCTTCCAAGCGCGGGAATCGATCCACGTGGATCTTGGGGTGGCCCACGGGGTAGGGCTTCGTCTTGTTCACGTACGGGTACAGGCTGCATACGTCGTAGTAGTAGATCTTGCTATCCCCCTTCGCCTCGCAGTACGTCTTGGTGCAGTTGGTGCGACCTCCGTAGAAGGCGTCTCTGGGGTTCAGGGGTTCGGGTACCGGAAAGTCCCTTGCGTGGCGCGCCAGGTCCTGGTTGGCCTTCATCGCGGCGTTAAACTCGCACTCCCACATTTCCACCACGGCGTAGCCGGCGGCCTTGATCTTGGCCGTGACCTTCTCGGTGCTCTCTAACCTGGAGGTCATGGTTTCGTGTCCCGAGTTGTATATCGCCGCATGGCGATTGTGAAAGCACCGCCTGCAGCCGTGGTAAAAGCACCCGTGGAAAAAGTACGCGGTTTTTTCGGCCTCTCTGTACCCGTCCACCTTGTGCCCCACGATTTTAACTTCGCGTCCTCGCATGGCGTGCTGGATGACGATGCGGTTTTGCATCTCTAGCCAAGTTAGCCATATGCATGCGGCGCGAGACTGCCGGTCCGCTAGTCGATACCCGCCCGCTGGCAAGAGGGCAATTTTTTTAAGCGGCATGAAGCGCTTTCTATACACGCACATGCACGCCTGCGCAATGGTGACGCATTCTCTGAACGGGTCTATTCCGTTCTCGTCCAAGAATTCCCTTCTGAATTTGGAAACTCCCTGACTGAGTAGAAATACGTCCATCTTGCAATACGCCACCATTTCCGCCCTCATGTCGAAGACGTACCCGGAGGACGCCTTTTCTTCGTGCCACTGCTCGAAGGCTTTCCGACCCTCCGCCGACATGCCCTCCGGGCAGTAATGCCTTTTGTCGGGAATCGAACCCACGTACCGCTCGTTTTCCTTCGTGTTAAACAGGTACGGGAAATAACCTTTGCATTCCTTCAATCCGAAGGTCTTGGAAAAGCGGGAGAGTGGCATGGGTATGAAGTTGAGCGAGTCTAGAAATGTGACGTCACCGTACCTCATCCTGTAGATCTTGCTGCCGTTCATGATGAGCTCCGGCACCCAGTCTAAGTGCGCCACCATGTACTTTAATAGAAACTGCCCGTCGTAAGCTCTGAGGTTATGCGCCACGACGTAGACGTCCCAGGCTTCGAACCTCGCCTGCGCGATGTGCTCGAAAAGCTGCTTCACGGGCTCGTCCATAAACACCCATTCTTTGCAACCGCATTCGGTACAGTATGCCGTCTTGTGGCGTTGGTCGATGCACAGCGAACAGGCTTGGTACAACACGCACAAGTTAGGTACATGCTGGTATGTGTCCTTTTTGCCGGTATATGGAATGTTTTGCGTGCATTCAAAGTCGATAAACATAAACACGTACCGGTTTCTTTTGTTCTTTGTAGCATACGGCTGCATATAGCACATGTGGCTAGAATTCACGTGTGCCTTGCAATGATTGCAGTACTTTTCCCCGCACTGGTGCGCGGTTTTTCTGTGCCTCGCATTCACGAGCTTATTGCAAGACGTGCACACCTTTTCTACATCGCACACCGACAGCGCCTTTGGGTAAAAAACGCCTTTCTTTGCGTGGTTTGCAAAGCATGTCGGTCCCTTAAAATCTCTGTTGCACTCGGCGCAGCGTATGTAGGCGTCAAATCGCGCATCGCACTGCTGATGGCATTTAGCACACCTGGCGTCGCACCTATGAAATTCTTTTTTGTGTGCCGAGGGATGATGACACCGGCGGCAATACCATTTGCATTTAAAGCACTTGTGAAGGTTCACGATAGCATTAAAGTGCCCGGCGTGGAGCATGACGTCGATGTATTTATCGCATTTCTTATCCGACGCGTACAGCACGTGCTTCCCCGTATGATCGCCAAACACCGTCACAGCGTAGCCCTTTAACGCTGCGTCGAAGCGTCTCACGTCGTCTATCGTGCACCTGTCGTGACCTTGACCGATGCTCGCGCACAAGGCTACGGCCTTCGATTTTTGTAGATACTCGGAACGCGTCATCGTTCTATAATTGACGTCGCGATCCACTTTGGCTTTAACTACAACAATGGCTCTTGCTAAACACAAGTTGTCTTTGTTGGCTATTTCGACAATGCCTTTATTGTCCCTACAGGCATCGCAAGGTTGGTGGCACGAACCCGAGACCTCCTTGGTCCACACAAACGTGACGTGAAGAGGCCCGCTTAGCAAGAATTGTTGGTTACTTTGCATTACTTTTTCGATGCTTCCAACAATGACATCCGCATTCAATTGCTCTATGCGCCTCACGCTCATGTTGAAGGCTTTGGACGTCTCCTTTTCGTCTGTTATGGATATGCCTAAATATCCGGGTTCGTTTTCTAACAGGTTCTCTTTCGCAAAGTTTAGAATATCGTTAAACAAATGCGATACCCATTGCTCCGGGTTAACATCTCTGGGGACCGGGTTTAACGTAATTTGAGACTCTGTAAAGCCGGAAAAAAGCTTTGGCAACCTCCTCTGCTTGTGTCCTATAATTTCGAACGTAGGCTGCAAGGTGTCATCGCGACTTCCTCCGGGTTGTTGGTCCATCTTATCGTCCGAATGCACCGATCGCTCTTTCCCTGCAAAGTACTGCGGCTATTTTGTTTTTATTTTAAAATTATTTTTCGTCAAATAGAACGATTTTGTAGAAAAACACACTATCGCTTTCGTTTCTAACTACGGGCTTTTGCTGTTCGCACAGGGTTTTTATAAGCTCGCTTATTGCAACCGTTGTTTCATCATTTGTGTCGAGTTAAATGCCTCGTTTCGCTAAAAAATTGTCTAGTTTTAAAAACTTAGAGTCATGCTGACACCAACCGCCACTGTACAATTCTCACCGCCGACATAAAGGTTGCATTTATTGTATTGCTGACGAATTTCCGCATCTCTCACCTTTCACTGTCATCAGCACACGGCTCTTTTGCGTGTAGCGCTGAATGCGAACGAGCTGACCTCAGTTATTCCTGATGTTATTAGTGCAATATTAAAACTATGAGTATCGTGTGTAGTGTTTTATGTTGTGCCAGTGCATACGTGTTATGTAAAATGTATGAATTAAATACAATCAGCAGATACTTCCTTTCTAAGGAGTAACACCAACTGTTGAATATAAATTCTCAAAGTGCTTCGTTCGTACGTCCTCTACCCTCTATTTCTTATAGGTGAGTACGAAAGTTTATTTTCATATCCACTTAATTTTAATCCGGATAAACTTTTCGGGAAATGGTTGCATTGCACAACCGTTAGACATCCAAAGGGACGCTATACACTGGTCTTAAAATTCTAAATTCTTTCCATCAACATGGCGTCATGCCTTTTAAAAAAGAATGGCTAAGCACTGTACAATTCCAACCATTTATAACACATATCTCCAAAATGGCTGACGTCACAAAAAAGTTATTTCAAATAAATTGTGTGTGTTTCCTCAAACCTTTTCACTCACTAGGGGCTAGAAAATCGAATTTCTTGACTTTTTGAATACTCAGCATTTTTCGTATATAGAGGCTTATTATGAGGTGATACATTCATTTATATGATTTTTAAGCAGTTTGAAAGAAGTGAAGTAGAATTGCTAAGCATTGTACAATTCGAACCATTTATAACAAATATTTCGGAAATGGCTGACGTCACAAAAAAGTTATTTCAAATAAATTGTGCGTGTTTTTAAAAAGATCTAAATTTTTTGTGTTCTATGTTTTTCTCAAACCTTAGCAGTTATACAAGATCATAGAAAATTTCTTCCGAATCAAGAGGACTTCACAGGCTATTTCCACAAAATTCAAGATATACATTTTATTTTCATATAAATGTCTTTAATATATGGTGTTGTAATTAAAATCGTCAGAGACAGTTTTAGAAAATAAAACATTCCGGAAAATAGTTCATGTAAAGGGTAGAAGCAGTTTGAAAGAAGCGAAGTAAACGCGATTTTTCACTCACTAGGGGCTAGAAAATCGAATTTCTTGACTTTTTGAATACTCAGCATTTTTCGTATAGAGGCTTATTATGAGGTGATACATTCATTTATATGATTTTTAAGCAGTTTGAAAGAAGTGAAGTAGAATGGCTAAGCATTGTACAATTCGAACCATTTATAACAAATATTTCGGAAATGGCTCACGTCACAAAAAAGTTATTTCAAATAAATTGTGCGTGTTTTTAAAAAGATCTAAATTTTTTGTGTTCTATGTTTTTCTCAAACCTTAGCAGTTATACAAGATCATAGAAAATTTCTTCCGAATCAAGAGGACTTCACAGGCTATTTCCACAAAATTCAAGATATACATTTTATTTTCATATAAATGTCTTTAATATATGGTGTTGTAATTAAAATCGTCAGAGACAGTTTTAGAAAATAAAACATTCCGGAAAATAGTTCATGTAAAGGGTAGAAGCAGTTTGAAAGAAGCGAAGTAAACGCGATTTTTCACTCACTAGGGGCTAGAAAATCGAATTTCTTGACTTTTTGAATACTCAGCATTTTTCGTATATAGAGGCTTATTATGAGGTGATACATTCATTTATATGATTTTTAAGCAGTTTGAAAGAAGTGAAGTAGAATGGCTAAGCATTGTACAATTCGAACCATTTATAACAAATATTTCGGAAATGGCTGACGTCACAAAAAAGTTATTTCAAATAAATTGTGCGTGTTTTTAAAAAGATCTAAATTTTTTGTGTTCTATGTTTTTCTCAAACCTTAGCAGTTATACAAGATCATAGAAAATTTCTTCCGAATCAAGAGGACTTCACAGGCTATTTCCACAAAATTCAAGATATACATTTTATTTTCATATAAATGTCTTTAATATATGGTGTTGTAATTAAAATCGTCAGAGACAGTTTTAGAAAATAAAACATTCCGGAAAATAGTTCATGTAAAGGGTAGAAGCAGTTTGAAAGAAGCGAAGTAAACGCGATTTTTCACTCACTAGGGGCTAGAAAATCGAATTTCTTGACTTTTTGAATACTCAGCATTTTTCGTATAGAGGCTTATTATGAGGTGATACATTCATTTATATGATTTTTAAGCAGTTTGAAAGAAGTGAAGTAGAATGGCTAAGCATTGTACAATTCGAACCATTTATAACAAATATTTCGGAAATGGCTATCGTCACAAAAAAGTTATTTCAAATAAATTGTGCGTGTTTTTAAAAAGATCTAAATTTTTTGTGTTCTATGTTTTTCTCAAACCTTAGCAGTTATACAAGATCATAGAAAATTTCTTCCGAATCAAGAGGACTTCACAGGCTATTTCCACAAAATTCAAGATATACATTTTATTTTTCATATAAATGTCTTTAATATATGGTGTTGTAATTAAAATCGTCAGAATCAATTTTAGAAAATAAAACATTTCGGAAAATAGTTCATGTAAAGGGTAGTTTGGGGGTGGAGGGGTTTTCTTGAAACTCTCTGTGTCGTATCTTTGGAAGGTACTCAACCTAAATACCAAGTTTAGTATTTATCCAACTTTTCATTTTTGAGTTATGCTGCTCTGACACATACACACACAGAATTTTCTAAAAATGTTTTTATTCAGTGGACCTCAAAACAAGTATTTAGTTTTCCAGTGCTGTTTCACTTGTGAAATTCCGTTCTCTTTGTATGAAAATGAAAAAAGAAAAGTTAAACGAATGTCGAGTTTTAGTGAGAAAGGTCTAAAGCTTTTAAACATTAAAATCAACATGCAAACTTTGTAAATACACAACGCCACAAAGTAATAATAATAATAATAATAATAATAATAATAATAATAATACACATAAATTGTGTGCTTTAACGTCCTTGTACAGTAAGGCTTCGTTTCCTACGGTTTAACAGTTGTACAAAAGACATTCACAATGAGACTACTTCACAGCAATTCCCAGAAAATTGAAGTTATACATTTTATTTGTCATGCAGATATCTTAAACATACCGTACCGTAATCAAAAGGGGTTAGAGCCATTTTTAAAACAATAAAAATAATGAACTTTCTCCCGCTAAACGGGTAGTTTGCGGTGTGGGAATTTTCTTGAAAATCTACGGTTTGTTAAATTTTTTTATACGCTACTATTTTAGTGTGTGTGTGTGTGTGTGTGTTTGTGTGTGTGTGTGTGTTTGTGTGTGTGTGTGTGTGTGTGTGAGTATGTGCCTAGTGTCTGTGCGCCACAAGCCAAAACGATGACATTATAGAAAAACTTTATCATCTGCCTACCTGCCAGGTAAAACGCGAAAAAACCTGAAAAAAGCTCTAAGAGTATTCTAACGCTTACCGATCTGGAAAACCCGTGAAAACAAGATAGTACACTTTTGAGGTATTGCTTGTTATTTCCTTAAATTTTTCAATACTTTTTTACTTTCTCTACTACGTATAGTAAGTAGGGGAAGTATTGCATTCCGCCCAAAAATTCGATACCGAGATTTCACCGGAAATACACGTTTTGAGACCTCCTGAATCAAAAAAAAAAAAAAAAAAAAAAAAAAAGCATTTTTCGAAACATGTCCGTGTGTGTGTGCCTGTCTGTGTGTCTGTCTGTCTCTCTGTGTGTGTGTGTGTGTGTGTGTGTGTGTGCGCGCCAGTACGTGCCTAATATCCGTGCGCCGACAAGGTAAAACTTCATCATTTGCCTACCGGGCAGGGACAACCGCTAAAAACCTGAGAAAACCTCCAAAATTAGAAACGCCTTCGTCAACCAGTACAGAAAACGCCTACCAACCAGGGAAAACCTATGAAAAAGCAGAAAGAGCTTGCATTTGTTTACCATCCGCAGAAAACTCCCAAAAAAAAAAAAAAAACTAGTCATTTTAAAAAAAAAAGGAAAAAGACGAATAATATAAGTATGGTAGAAACAGCTTGCATTCGTCTACCAACCAGAGAAAACCCCCGAAACACTAGTTATTTAAAATTGCTGATGAGTTCTGGATAGGCTTTTGCAAATGTTGTTGGTAGCAAAACTTGCCTTTTCCATCACCTCCAACATACCCCACTCCCACACCTTTTTTTTCTTTCCACCAATCATAATCTCTCTTATTCTCGCCAATCAGCAACTTTCATTTGTTCCTTTCCACCAATAACATCACTTCTTATTCCCACCAATGACAACTTCACACGTCACTTTCTGTTATACTTTTTATCCCTCGTTCGCCATCTTTCCCCCTCTTTCAGACCCCAACCGCCGCACAGTCAACACCTCGCCGCTCCTTAACCTCAACTTCGTGCCTCCGCCATCTTGTTTAGTTCACATTTTTACCACCGCGCCTCTCATCTCTCAACCAGATTGCCTGCAAGAACAGATCTCGTTCATTCGCACCTCGACGGTTGCCTCGGCAGCAGCTACTGCCAACACCTACGTCGTACACGTTTTTGACCGCTTTCGACCGGCTATGAGAACCCTGCTCCTACGTACGCTAGCGACCATCACGATGGTCCAGTACCAGGTTTTTGGTATAGTTAAATTACGCCTCTGCAAAGGGTGTCTGTACCGCTTTAAAAACCTAGGTATATCAGTGCGTAGTGATGTTGGTTGATCTTAAAGCTGGTTAAGCATTTTCAAAAACAGTTTGCTTTTATTTTTCCGTCTCGCGTGCCGCGCTTTTGGTGACGCATCCACACCGGTAACAGGTAAGTAACACACGCATAATTATTTTTCGGACCTGCTTGGCGTAGGAATATATCCTTTCGTGTTTTGGTACTGTAACCTCAAACCTCCTTTCCCACCTCTTGCGTCCGCCATCTTGTTTAGTTCTCACCGCATCTCCTTGTCGCAGACCCTCCGCCATTTTTAGTTCCCGCTATTTTAACCTCAAAATCTACTCTTCTAACCTCTTGCTACCGCCATCTTCTTTTAGTTCCCATTCTCACCACCGCGTCTCCTTACCCCCACCTCTTGCGACCGCCGTGTTCACCACTAACCTCCAAATTTCCTCGTCCTTAAACCTCTTGTCTCAACAACCTTGTCTAGTTCCCATTTTCGCCACCGCATCTCATATCGCCCCCATCTCTCTATCCACTCAAGAAAACTACCATCCGACGTTCAAAAATTGCTGATCAGTTCAAGACAGGCTTTTGCAAATCTTGCTGCTAGCAAAACTTACCTTTCCCACCACCTCCAACATACCCCACTCCCACAACTTTTTCTTTTCCACCAATCATAATCCCTCTTATTCCTACCAATCAACAACTCTCATTTGTTCCTTTCCACCAATAAAATCACTTCTTACTCCCACCAATCACAACTTCACACGTCACTTTCTGTTACACTTTTTATCCCTCGCCCCCCATCTTTACCCCTCTTTCAGTACCGACCTCCGCACAGACAACACCTCGCCACCCAGCTCCTCTCCATCACGCGACCTCCATACTCCTCCATCTCCCTTCCTCCATCTCCCACCCCAAATTAACGAACCAATCAAAACACTCCACGTCACTTCCTCAATTCTTTCAACTCGTCCCGGATGAGCCAACCGATTTAACGATAATCCTACCGCTCAGGGCGCTTTTCAAACACACCGCCGCCGCCGTCGCACGCACCGACACTAGCGACACCAGCGCCCCTAGCGGCAGGATTATCGTTAAATCAATTGGCTCATCCGGGACTAATACTACTCACGGCTCTATCAGATGGAGTTTCCAGACCGAAGACAACCGAGTCATCCAACCTTTGTCGCTGTTTATCGTCGCCTTGCTGAGACAGGAACCGTTGCACCACGGACTATTGATCGAGGAAGACCAAGAGTTGTTCGTACGCCGGAACGCGAAGAACAGATGTTAAAGTTTGTCGAAGACGATCCAGGTATCAGTACAAGACAATTGGCTGTGGCATCTGGTACATCACACGTGACAGCATGGAGGGTACTTCACGAGCAGCTCCTGTATCCATATCATATTCAACGTGTGCAGCGCCTTTCGCCTGCCGATTATCCACCACGGGATAACTTTTTCCGATGGTTTGTAGCACAAACAGCCAATTCATTGTATGTCGTCAGTTTTGTTTACAGACGAGGCAACGTTTGGGAGAGATTGAGTTACTAATTTCCACAACGTATACGAATGGGCAGATCGTAATCCTCATGCTGTACTTCTGGCTAGACATCAGCAACTGTTTAGTCTGAATGTGTGGGCTGGCATTGTAGGTGAATGTCTGGTAGATCCATACGTTTTACCAGCAGGTCTTACTGGTGCTGTCTACAGGGACTTTATCAGCACACTCTTCCCGACTTACTTCACGAAGATGTGCCCCTGAAAATAAGAAAAAACATGTGGTGTATGCATGTGGGGCTCCAGAACATTTTAGTCGCATTGTTCAAGATGCACTGACTGGTATCTACCATGACCGATGGATAGGCAGAGGAGGACCAGTTCCATGGCCTGCACGTTCTCCCGACCTCAATCCTGTGGATGTTTACCTCTGGGGACATCTTAAATCATTGGTTTATGGAGCAGGCATTCCGGATGCAGAGACGCTTCATCGACGTGTCATGGAAGTCTGCAAAACCATTCGACACCATCCCGGAGTTTTTGACAGAGTGCGACATTCCATGACTCGACGAGTGCAAGCATGCATAGAAGCAAGAGGAAGACATTTCGAGCATGTATTATGAGTTTTGTGTATTATAAGTGTACCATTGTGTTGAACACCTCCTAACGAGAAAACAAAGGATTATGGGAGATATGTTCATATGAACTTTTTCTTTCTTGTGGTGTAAGGAACCCATAACGAATTTTGTAAAAGTATTTCTGAAACATCCTTTATATATCTACGTTTGCCTCGGCTACGTCAGTATTAATCTGTAGAAACAGTATCTCTAAGCAGGGGGTGATGCGGCAAAAGAATGTAGGCTTACACAAATCATAATTTTTACTTCATTCCTTTTATAAACCTTTCACACAATTAAATAACACCATTAATATACAGAGCTGCGAGATTATTTATTAACTACTTGCACTTTTTAACCGTAAACATTAATATATTCTCGCCGTAATGAATTTTATGTCTTACACTGAATACGTACCGAGCGAATGAACTGCTCAGCTACGTTGCCTTCTAGCAACCGGCGTTTACCGCTTAAATTTGTAAACCTTTCTATTTCACTTCTCTGATTGGCTAATTTTAATCCAATGGAATACTTTTATTTAACTTTCAGATTTTCTGGTTGTTGATTGGCTATTTATAAATTGTTTTAAATATTAAATTATTGTTTCCAAGAATTACTAGTAGCAGTATTAAACTTTCCAATTCATTACTGCCTCAAGGTTACGTCATTGTTACCTCATTGTTAGCAACTTTCGATCTCTATTCTCACATCTCATACATTATTAAATTACGTAATACATTCACATAACATTATTAAACATGTACACAATAATATAAACATAATACAATGACAGCTACATACATTTTATATGTTATTTTTATTCATACTGCATTAAGGCGGGCTGTTATTAAATTTTATATTATAAAATTAGACTGAAATCACTTAAGTGTTAAAATACAGCCTCAATATGAGTGTAAGAAGTTCAGACTGCGAGATACGCCATAGTGCTCAATAGCCGTTTAAGTGCGATAACCTTATCCAGTAAGTGCAATAGCTTTTGTTTTGCTAACATTATTACTCAGCCTTTACAAGGCAGTGACTTCCAACTACCTGCTACTCCTTTCCTCTCACTTCTCATCAATAACTTTAAACCAATGAGGCTGATAACAAGGTTCTGTCAAGAGAAGATCATGGAAATTACTTTAGGAAACAAGATATATCGGCACGTTTTGGCGCACTTTAGGTTGCATACACTATGTGATCAAAAGTATACGGACACCCCACAAAAATACGTTTTTCATCTTAGGTGCATTGTGCTGCCACCTACTGCCTGGTACTCATTATCCGCGACCTCAGTAGTCATTAGACATCGTGAAAGAGAAGAATGGGACGCTCTGTGGCACTCACGGACTGATCCACTGTATCTGATCTGATAGTGAAGTGGAAACGTGAAGGGACATGTACAACACTAAAGCGTACAGGCCGACCTCGTCTGTTAACTGACAGAGACCACCGACATTTGAAGAGGGTCGTAAAGAGTAATAGGAAGACATCTATCCAGATCATCACACAGTGCATCAGGATCCACTCCAAGTATTATGACAGTCGTGAAGTGAGAAACCTTGGATTCCATGGTCGAGCGGCTGCTCATAAGCCACACATCACGCAGGAAAATACAAACGACGCCTCGCAAGGTGTAAGGAGCGTCAACATTACACGATTGAACAGTGGCAGAACGTTATGTGGAGTGACGAATCACGGTATATAAAAATAAAAATCAAATATTCATCTGATAATAAAAAAATCCATTAATGAATAACTTCTGATTAAAAAAGCAACAATGTGGCGATCCGGGCGGCAGGGTGTGGGTATGGCGAACACCGGAAAACGTCATCGCCGGCGTGTGTAGTGCCAACAGTGAAAATCGGAGGTGGTGGTGTTATAGTGTAGTCATATTCTTCCTGGAGGGGGCTTGCACTCCTTGTTGTTTTGCGCGGCACGATCACAGCGCAGACCTACATTGATATTTTAGCACCTTCTTGCTTCCCACTGTTGAAGAGCAATTCGGTGATGGCGATTGCATCTTTTAACACGATCGAGCACCTGTTCATACTGCACGGACCGTGGCGGAGTGGTTACACGACAATAACATCCCTGTAATGGACTGGCCTGCACAGAGTCCTGACTTGAATCCTATAAACACCTTTGGGATGTTTTGGAACACCAACTTCGTGTCAGGCCTTACTGACCTACATCGATACCTCTCCTCAGTTCCGCACTCCGTGAAGAATGGGCTGGCATTCCCCAAGAAACCTTCCAGCACGTGATTGAAAGTATGCCTACGAGAGTGAACGCTGTCATCAAGGCTAAGGGTGGGTCAACATCACATTGACCTCCAGCATTACCGATGGAGGGCACCAAGAACTTGTACGTCATTTTCAGCCAGGTGTTCGGATACTTTTGATCACGTGGTGTATATCAGGGATATTAAATGCAATTGCAAGATCTAGGTAGGTATAAGTGATTCAACGCACGGAACACCTCGCACGCTGTGACGTGCTACCCCATACCGGGAGAACAGATGAGGTGAAGGAAACACAGGAGGCTACAAGTCCTAGGTAGGCAGGGTACAGAGACGCATATCAATTTTGCAGAACCGCCCCACTGCTGGGGCCGTTGAGAGAAAACACACCAATCCTGCAGCCCTCCGGTGTCCACGGAAATGCTCTTTCCATTTAGCATGCATCCGCGCCATCTCTCCGGCACCTCCATACGCCACGAAACCTAGAAGCACACCCGAAAGAAACGGAAATTATAGTAAGGAAATCGTAGTTGGGAAGAAATCACCTCAGCATTCGCCTTCCGACTCCGGAGAAACCACGTAAAACCCATAGATTAGAGTGGGCGGTCACCGGAGATCGAGTCGCACAGGTTACCGCGGCGCCACGTCGCTCGGTATTCACAAAACAGCCTACGTAAGGTCAAATGTCGTAGTTTGCGCTATAGAACTGTGAATCATGCTGAGAATACTTTCCTACTTGCGACAATTCATTATATATTAATTACAGACTATATGTTTGCGTTATCAATAACAATCTAATTTCTCCCTAGCAGCTTTGTTATCCCTTCCTTTTTTACTTCCTCTGCTACGTATAGTCAGTAGGGGAAGTACTGCATTCCACCGAAAAGTTCGATACCGAGATTTCACAGAAAATGCATGCTTTGAGGTGCACTGAATGCATATAAAGCATTTTTGGAAACATGTACGTGTGTGTCTGTGTGTGTGTCTGTCTGTGAACAACATAACTCAAATACGAACAGTCGGATAAACACCAAACTTGGATGTTTAGGTTTAGTATCTTCCAGATTGCGACATGAAGGTTTTCAAGAAATTCCCCCCACCCCAGACTACCCTTACATGAAACATTTTTCGAAAATTTTAATTTTCTCGAAAATGGCTCTGACGATTTTTGAATAAAATACCATAAGTTTAATACATTTTTATAGCAAATAAATTTTATATCTCGAATTTTCTGGTAATGTCTCTAAAAATATTCTTCAGTGTGAACGACTTTTGCATAACTGGTAAACCATAAGAGATATACAAAGTTTTACCACAAAAACGCGTTAAAATACACAATTTATATCATATACATTTTTGTTGTTGAGAGAACCATTTTCGAGATATTGCTTGTTATTCCCTGAAATTTTCCAGTACTTTTTCTCAAATGGGAATTTGTTATTCATTTTTTTGTCTTGGTAATGCAAACAGAATGGAATACTCCACATAGCAACCAGCTCTTAAAATATTTGACTATCGCTTAAAGCCTACCAATTCCCTTTGCATCTACAAGAAAATCAGCAATAAGATTAACATCTCGATATCTCGATTAACATGAAGCATATGGAGAATAAGTGTTTGTACAAATAGTTTGTACAAGAGTAGAGAATGTTATGTGAGTGTAACACATCAGAGTTTTTAGTTTCTGTGGATTTATATTCTTGATACAGAATTGTTTTAATTATTTTGAAGATCAAAGTTGTTACTGAAATCGGATTGAATTATACACGTTTCCAATATAGCACAAGAAAGAGACATCTTCATGCTAAACATTGTTTAAAAACTGTTTGTGGTGGCACATAAATGATAACCTGAGGTTTGAAAAAAGACGGTATGTTGGCGACGGCGGCGATGGTGGTGAACGCAAAACAAAATCCTTATTGACATAGATTGCTTTTATGTATTGATGATTCGCAATAACCGGAAATTAATTTGAAATATCTGTCGCAAACGGGATTTTCTACCCTCTCATGCATTATTTGCGCAGAATCCCGTCGTATTTTGTGAGGATAGCGGAAATGTAAATTTAATAACTGCGGATGTCATACTGTGTTGTGAATTCGTGCGAAAATATTGAACACACAATAAAGCTTCCAAACTTAAAATTCATTTATCCTTTAAGTTTTAAACAAGTAAACTCTAGTTACTGCAAACTTCTTAAAAGGTTGAGGGCCCATCGCTCCGTTATACATTTTGACAATAAAATGGACAATAAGGCGAGTAATGAATTGCTCTTCTACGCAAGCCGTGTGTAGGATAAGGTTGGAAAGGTAGAATCAGACGACTGATAGGTTTATGCCACCCCCGGGATTTGAACCATGGATCTTCTGGCTTCCGTACTGTTGCTCCAATCATCTGAGTTACCATGCCGGCATAGCATTAAATTCCCCAAATAACTCATATTTTTTCGGTAAATCACAAGGGGATCTCAAACTTTTTTGAGATGACATACCCCAATTTTGACTTAAAATGTCGTACGTAGGGGAGAGGGGGGCAATTTGGCTCAAATTTTGTTTTATTACTTTCTCTACTACGTACAGTAAGTAGGGGAAGTATTGAATACCACTAAAAAATTTGATTTCACCGGAAATACATGTTTTGAGGCCTCCTGAACCCAAAAAAATGTATTTTTGGAAACATGTCCATGTGTGTGTGTCTGTCTGTGAACGGCATAACTCAGAAACGAACAGTCGGATAAACACCAAACTTGGTATTTAGGTTCAGTATCTTCCAGAGATGCGACTCGAAGGTTTTCAAGAAAATCACCCCACCCCAGATTATCCTTTACTCGGAACCTTTTTCGAAAATTTTAATTTCCTCAAAGATGGCTCTAACCATTTTGATAAATATATCATATATTTAAGATACTTTCATGACAAATAAAATTTATATCTCGAATTTTCTGGGAATATCTCCAAAAGTATTCTTCATTGTGAACGACTTTTGCATAACTGGTAAACCATAAGAGAGAGAGAAAACTTCACTACACAAAAAATGTAGATCGCGTTATGTTATATATATTTTTTTTTGTTGAGTGATCCATTTTCGAGATATTGCTTGTTATTCCCTTAAATTTTGCAATACTCCACATAGCACCAGCTCTTAAAATATTTGACTATCGCTTAAAGCCTACCAATTCCCCTTGCGTCTACAAGAAAATTAGCAATAAGATTAACATCTCGATATCTCGATTAACATGAAGCATATGGAGAATAAGAGTTTGTAAAAATAGTTTGTACAAGAGTAGAGAAAGTCATGTGTGTAAGACATCAGATTTTTTTAATTTTTATAGTAGCAAGATTTCAGCTAATCTTGATGTGATACTGTTCTGTAAATTTCTCTAACAATATCTATTAATAATTGCGTCATTATTTTACAGTCACTTAAAGTTAATTTTTTTAACCTTTGATACCATTGTGTAGCGAGTCAGCTTACCCCACCTAGGAGGCAGTTTGGTACAAGGATGTGGGTTAAGTTGGCTACATGTTATTTAAATGAAAAGTGTACGTTTTAAATAATTTATTAAGACAAATATTATTATCAATTATTAAGAACACTTCAGATATATAATTACAGTTTCATCATGGCAAAAGCACGTAACACAGGGCCACCTTTTTAAACATTTCAACAGGTTCTTAAACCAAGATATAACGTCCGAAGTTAATTAAACACTTAAAGGGCTATAATAAATCGAAACACTGTACATGAATTAATCAGAAATGACCAAAAAACAATTAAAACACACACTGTTGTTTTTCGTTCTGCCAACCTGCTCCCGTTCTGTTGTGCCAACTTGTCCCTGGTCCACTTGTTTTAATGGAAGCTCGATATAGAACACGAATAAGGAATTAAATACTTAAAATACCAAGGAATACAGTCACTTAAAAGCACTTTCAAACATGAGGCACTATTTCTAACACTTAAATGATTTTAGTTTAATTATATAATATAAAATTCAATAACAGCTCGCCTTAAAGCAATATGTGTATAAATAACATATAAAATGCATATAACAGTTATTGTACTAATGTTTATATTATTATGTACATGTTCAATAATGTTATGCGAATATATTACGTAATTTAATAATGTAGGAGCTGTGAGAATAATAGGTTAAAGGTTGCTAACAATGAGGAAACAATGAGGTAACCTTGAGGCAATAATGAGTAAGAAAGTTTAATAATGCTACTAGTCATTATCGGAGCAACAATATTGTAAATTTTGAGACAGTTTATAAATAGCCAATCAACAACCAGAAAAATGCTTAAGTTAAATAAAAGTAGTCTATTGGAGTAGGATTAGCCAATCAGAAACTGAAATAGGGCAAATTGTACAAATTCAGAAGTCAGTTGCTTGTAAACAACGTTCCTAACTGGACGCGAGACACGTCCTCGAGAAGTATAATACGTATTCAGTGTGAGACAAAAAATAGTTTACGCGTTAAAAAGTGCAAGTAATTGATAAAAGAATCTCACAGCTCTCTATATCGGCGAAGTGTTATTTAAATTGTGCCAAGGATTAATAAATGTAGTGAAATAAAAATTATAATCTGTGTAAGCCTACATTCTTAGCCGCACTACTCCCTGCAAAGAAATCCATTTCTCTAACAATAATATTGACGCAACCGAGGCAAAGATAAATATATAATATTTAAAAAAACAATCAAATTACAAAGTTAATATTTTTAAATTTTGGGACGAAGGCTACCGGGTACCATAAGTACGGTTGCAACTACTTCAAGTTCGGCTCCCCAACTGTCGAAATACAATACAACTCCTAAAATAAGAACCATTTCAAATTAGCAGAAACAAAACCTACTTCAAATTGGTGCCCAAAACGTGGTCCAAACAACGTAAAGACAGTACACCTACTTCAAACAAAATATTTAGAAGCCATTTCATATTGAATATGTACCCAGGGACAAAATTTGCATGAAGTGAATATTTACTAACCTCGCGGGAAAAACAGCTTCAAGACTTCCTTCCCCTCAACTTCTCATGGTCGCTTCAGTGGGACGTATATTTGGAGACAAGGAATAGTTTGTCTGTATTCTACTGAAATGGGGTAATTAATTTTTCTTGTTATACACCTTATCACACGCTTGTGTGAAAGAACAATTAATTACCATTGATTGGCCTAATAGCTGGTTAAACTATGAAGCTGGGACCTAAACTACTTACGACATTATAAGTCGCCATTGGGGTATTCATCTCAAAATAGTTTGAGATCTCTTTGTGCTTTACCGGAAGAATGCGAGTCAGTCGGGGAATTTTACCGGCATGTTGCCATTGAAAGCTCAATTGCTTGGAGCAACCGGACGGGTACCGGAAGATCGGTGGTTAAAATTTCGGCTTGCATTGAATTTTTCAGTTGTCTGATTGTAATAAAGTGAGTCCTTCAGTATTTGATCAACGAATGTTCCTTGATGGCTCCGTGGTAGTTTGTGAAGCTAAGGTTTGATTCTCGTTGGGTCGGTCACTCTGACCTTGGGTTTTTCGCGGTCTTTCCTGGTTGGTAGACGAACTCTGGGGTGAATTATATAATGTTGTGTATTTTTCTGTTCCCCATTCCCTGTCATTTCATTTCCTTATCATGTTAGGGTCAAAGGATCAGGTTAGTGGACTACAGGGGCGGCATATGACGGTTTGTTTTATGGAACTGTTTGCCCTGGCGTTGGATATAGGACGGACTCTCGGAGGGACCTCACCGTGGGGAGAGGTAGGCGTCAGGATGCAATATTTAGGGACGTTAAGGATCCCTCCTGTGTCCTAGCCTACCGCCCCGGAACTGGTAGCCCTTTCCTCTATCCTTTGCTTCATCCCATTTCCAGAAGTACATTAGGCGACTGTGCGCTTAAGTGCTAAAGTCATATCCATTTCTTAATGGCCATAGCCTTCTGTTTAAAAAATTCTTTCTTTTTCCTTTTCTGAAGAAATTCCCCTTGAGTCTATCAAACGTCGATTGAAGGTTTCAGTATCCTCTACGGAGTTTTATTTTGATACGATTACTTTAATTAGAGCGCAACTTTGTTTATTATTTTGGATCAAAAATATATGAAACTATTTGTAAAACACAGTGTATCAGAAATCCAGCGTAGAAAAAGCTGTAGATGGCATTTAGTATCCCTGGACGGTCACCAATCATTCAGCGGAGCTAAATTGTAGGTGGGTTAAAAAAAATATTAGCCAATTTTATGAAAGCATTTACCTGTTGTTTGGATTATGGAGCACAAACTTTGAGTTAAAATCAACACTTAGATGATACATAGTCATTCTCGTACATCTTTTAGGTTATGAGATCATATCTGTGCCAAGAAAATGAACTCACGTTTTCGGTTACACCAACTATAAGTGTGTGGCATTAAAGTACCTAGTAAGGTAAATTATTGACAAATACTGGTACCTCCATTTCAGAAGTGTATTTATTACAAACAATTAAAAATTCCAATACATCATTCGCAGTAGAATTCTACTGAGCTATTGAAATGGTTTGTTTGTCAATTCCTTTTATTCATTCATTTATTTTTCTCTCGTCTTGTTTACATTCTCATAGAGGTATTTATCCATTCCTTTGATTTTCGTTCAACTGTCGTTATCTCTTTGATGTCTGCATGCTTTTCCCTTTGCTAATATTTGTTTTTGTCGTTCCTATGCCTTAATTCTTTCTCTTTTGCATGTCCTTGATTTCTTCTCCATTTCCTCTTTTGAAATCAAACTTTGCTTGCATATCTCTGTTTATTTGCCTGTTTGTATAAAATTCTTACTTCCAACAAACATTGAATTAACTTGTTCTCTAACTCTCTTCTGTTACTTCTTTCCACTTCTGTTTGTTCTTAACTCTCATAGATGCAGATGTGCTCTGCTTTACCAGTCTAAGAGCCAGCGCAGTCGTTTCCACTAACATTAATATTTAACATGTTTTGTACGTACTATGTTCCCCATGTTACACATCTGTAGCGTCTTTCAGCACTGAAAAGAAAGTAATTATTCTTGCATGTCTTTCCACCCTGATTAGCATTACTGTTCGAAGAAAATGAAGTTCATGGACAATCTATTTCAAATGTAATCGTATAACAAATGATGTTAAAAAAGCTGCATAAAACAATTGTTGCAGGATCAGCAGAGTTCGTTTCCTCGTATTTTCTAATGTAAGTTGGAAATATACGTTGAAGAACTATGCCAGAACCCTAGGTTTCTGTGCCATATGACGCGCATTAAATTTTTCAAACATTAGCTTCTATTTCCTGCTGAACATATGTATATGTTAATATTACTTTCTCTATCACGTATATAGTAGAGTATTGCATTCCACCCAGAAATTAGATAGCTAGATTTCACCAGAAATACATGTTTTCAGGCCCCCTGAATCAAAAAAGAAAGAAATTTTAGAAAAAGGTCCACGTGTGAACAGCATAACTCAAAAATGAAAAGTTGGATAACACCAAACTTGATATTTAGGCTCAGTACCTTCTGAGAATGCCACACTAAGATTTTTCAAGAAAATCCCCCTACCACAAACTACTCTTTACATGGAACATTTTTTTAAACTTTTTATTTTTGTAAAAACGTTTCTAAAGATATTGATTAAAATATCATATAGTAAAGGTATCTACATGATAAATGAAATGTGTATCTTGAATTTTCTAGGAATAGACTTTGAAGTCTTCTTCATTCGGAAGGAATTTTGTATAATGTTATATAACTAATAAATGTTAAGATGAAACTGTACTTCACAATAAACGTAGATCTCTTCAAAACACACAATTTACTCCAAATAACTTTTAATGTGGCATACGCATTTCTGAGATATCCGTTATTAATGGTCGGAATTGTTCACTACTTGGTCATTCTTTAAAGTTCTTTCAGCATTCAGTTGTTTCTCGGGATTACATGGAAACAGTAATGAGCTTTATGACAGTGTATATCGTCCAGTTCTTAACGTTGACTACCGCTGTTCCCTTTGCATCTATAACGAAATGTTTAATGTTACTATTTCTGGAAAGTTTATTTGGATTAAAATGAAGTATATAGAAAAGTAAGTTTAGTAATGGGGTTTGTATACTCACTAATAAGCAATAGTGGATGCAGGCCATGTGAATGTATCACATCAGACTTTTTTTTATTAAGTTTGGAGATTAGTTTTCTTACTCTATTCTGTGTTATTATTACGTTGGAATGTAGGAATACCTGCATAGTTGAATAGCTGCACATTGTATTTGTTTTTTGACTTAAACCCTTTAGCACTTGGCGTTTATAGCGTTATTTAATGTATAAATAATTTAAGTACGTAAGTCACTCAGTAAAAACCCCAGATTTCTGCAAAAATTTGCATTTAATAATAATAATCATAATCCTGTGGCACAACAGCCCGTTGACGGCCTCGTACTAAAGTCGACTGCCGGCCTCATGCCCACGTACGCACGGCAGAGGTGAACGATTATCCAACCGATACGAAGAGGGAATGTTGGCTTCCGTGACCGGGATCGCTGCCTATCGCGGTTCCTCACTTTCCTCTCGATGCTGAATGGGCACCAATCCTATTTACGGAATAATGATCCGCACCAATGGGTGGTATAGAACCCGGGCGCATTCCGTGGATGGGAACCTGAGCTCCACGCTCCGGCCGGCGGCGCCACGCCTCAGGACATAATTCACATTTTTCAGGTGATAAAATGCCAACTAGTGCTTTGTAAAGTGAAATGGCAGGGCTCTACCGCACACGGCTTGTGGATTGAAACGAGAGGGCGGGCTCTCTGACCAAGTTTTTTTTTTCATGTTTATGATTTTTTTTCTGATCGCTAGGTACTAGTCGGCCACGATATGAATACGAGTTGTGGGGAAAGCAGATAAACAGTTACAAACAATGGGCGGGGGACCAAAAGGTAAGGAAAACAACCCAGTTCCGAGTTTATTTATTACCCTGGCGACTGGCCGAAGGTGTCCAAGTGGACATATGTGGCGGACCTTTGAGTGGGATCCTCTACACTATGTGATCAAAAGTATCCGGACATCCCCACAAACATAAGTTTTTCATCTTAGGTGCATTTTGCTGCCGACTACTGCCTGGTACTCATTATCCGCCACCTCATTAGTCACCGTGAAACAGCAGAATGGGACGCTCCGTGGAACTCACGGACTTCGAAAGTGGTCAGGTGATTGGGTGTCACTTGTGTCAGAAGTCTGTACGCGAGATTTCCACACTCCTAAACATCCCTAGGTCTACTGTTTCTGATGTGATTGTGAAGTGGAAACGTGAAGGGACATGTACAGCACAAAATCGTACAGGCCGACCTCGTCTGTTGACTGACAGAGACCGCCGGCATTTGAAGAGGGTCGTAAAGAGCAATAGCAGACATCTATCCGGACCATCACACAGGAATTCCAAACTGCATCAGAATCCACTCCAAGTACTATGACAGACGTGAGGTGAGAAACCTTGGATTCCATGGTCGAGCGGCTGCTCATAAGCCACACATCACGCAGAAAAGTGCCAAACGACGCCTCGCTTGGTGTAAGGAGCGTCAACATTACACGATTGAACAGTGGCAAAACGTTGTGTGGAGTGTCGAATCACGGTACACAATGTGGCGATCCGATGGCAGGGTGTGAGTATGGCGAATGCCCGGTGAACGTCATCTGCCAGCGTGTGTAGTGCCAACAGTGAAATTCGGAGGTGGTGATGTTGTTGTGTTCTTCGTGTTTTTCCTGGAGGGGGCTTGCACCCCCTGTTGTTTTGCGCGGCACGATCACAGCACAGACCTACATTGATATTTGAAGCACCTTCTTGCTTCCCACTTTTGAAGAGCAATTCGGGGATGTCGTTTGCATCTTTCAACACGATCGAGCACCTGTTCATACTGCACGGAGTGGTTACACGACAGTAACATTCCTGTAATGGACTGGCCTGCACAGGGTCCTGACTTGAATCCTATAGAACACCTTTGGGATGTTTTGGAACGCCGACTTCATGCCAGGCCTCACCGACCTACATCGATATCTCTCCTCAGTTTCTCATTCCGCGAAGAATGGGCTGCCATTCCCCAAGAAACCTTCCAGCACCGTTATATGATGAAGATAACGAGGGATTAACGGAGTAAGAGGATAGTATATTATAATTTAAAATAAAGGATTAATTTTCTTATTATATTGCTCCTTCATTGAATGCTCTATCAGTGTTCATTCAGTGATAGCGTTTATCTGGCGAGTCTGATTGAAAGTAGCGAGAGTGAACGCTGCGATCAAGGCTAAGTGTGGGAGAACAGCATATTTACTTCCAGCATTACCGATGGAGGGCGTGCACGTCATTTTCAGCCAGGTGTCCGGATACTTTTCATCACGTAGTATACCTGAACCTGTTCTTTAGGATAGGTGCTTTGAGAAGAAGCCTCTGTCCTAAAAGGTGTATAGATAGGGGCGAATTGAATGTTGCAGCGTTGGGATCATATATCTGGAAATGTTAGGGATTCCGCTTCTTCGGGCTTAAGGTCATTGTACCCAACCGCCCTCTGTGCTCCCTCGTCTGATTCCTCCCTCCCAAAGGTCGCATTGACACAACAGACCAACTACTTGCTGCAGTGCTGAAATGCTCCTTTATTCCTAACTTACACCCTGCTTAGCTAAATTAACCTTTAGCTTAATGCTAATATATGATGTTCAAAAATCTTTTGTGGCACACTCACATGACTTTCTCTAGTCTATCGTTTATTAGTGGTATACAGACTAATCTTACTAAAGTCTATTTTTCTATCAACTTCATTTTAATCCAAATAAATCTTTGTGGAAATAGGACTGTAAAGAATTACCAAGTAATGAAACATTCGAACCATTAATAACGGATATCTCAAAAGTAGCTTATGCCACAAAAAGGTTATTTGAAATAATTGTGTGTTTTAAAGAGATATGCAATTTTGGTGCAGTATGTTTTCGTCTATCACTTGACGTTATATCGATTATACAAGATCATACAAAATTTATTCCGAATGAAGGGGACTTCATAAGCTATTCCGAGAATATTCAAGATATACATTTTATTTGGTATGTAAATATCTTTAATATGTGGTATTTTAATAAAAATCGTTAGAGCAATTTTAGAGAATACAAATATCCATTAAATGTTCCATATGAGGAGTAGTTTGGGGTTGAACCAATTTCTCGTTTTTGAGTTATGCTGTTCAAAGATACACACGAAAACACACACACGGACCTCTTTCCAGACACGGTTTTTTTCTTTTTTTTGGATTTAGGGGTCCCAAAACATGGGATTTTTTGGGTGGAATGCAATACCTTCTCCACCTATTAAATACACGGTAAGGAAAGCAAAAATGTGTTTGTAACGTTCATGCGACTTTCTCTACTTACTATCACGTCATAGTTTTTGTACTAGGTATTCGTTACAAAATCTTATTTTGCTATAGTTTCCGCTAATCACCACAAAAATTCGGATAAAATGGTTCTATCGGGACGAAGAAATTGTCTTTTGCTTAAAATTCTGAGGTGATACATTCACATGACTTTCTCTACGCTATGAAAGCTATTCCTACTAAAGTTTACTTTTCGATCTACTAGATTTTAGTCCAAATAAACTTTTGCAGAAGTAGCTACTGAGGCAGTATTTTAATGCCTAAATAATATTAATTGTATTTTTATTATAATTAAATACAATAACAGCCCATTTCAAAACAATATGTCTATAATTATTATTTAAATTGTATGTAAATCATTGCAAATACTTTATTGTAAACGTATTTATTAATGTTATGTAAATGTTTATATACTCTAACAGTGCAAAAACTGTGAGAATAATATGTTTTAGGTTGTTAATAATGAGGTAATAATGTAAATTTTGTGACAATAATGTATCTGGAATTTTGATGGTCATGAAAAATCGGTAGTGACATAAGTTTCGCTTACAGTTTGGAATTAGCCAATCAACAGTAAAGAAAAGTTTTAGTTTGAATACTTAAATTCTATTGGACTAAAATTAGCCAATGGGAGACTGGCATTACCGAAGCTTTAAGATTTTTACCGTTGAGATTAGTCAGTCGCGGGCATGATGTTATAGAGTGCAGATGTAAAAGTCGCGGACATGATGTGTTAGTGTGCAGATGGCAAAAATTGTGTTTTCCGCTAGTAAATACATTAAGAATGTACAAAGTTTTTCTCACAGTTTTTCTTTTACAGAGTGTTGTGTTTTATAAATGTGCAAGTATAAATAAAATAAAAAGAAGTGAAATTTAATAGTAAATTCTGTGACGTCTTTAGCTTTTGTCATATCACGACCTGAACAAGAACCTAATGTTTCCATAATTCGACTAAAGCAGCCGAGGTAGATTTAAATAATCTTACGTAAAGCAAACATCATCTTCACTACTACAAAGTTTTGCGTCCCAAGCATCAACCAACTTCAAAGTGTAACTTCATTACGTGGGGCTAAATACTTTCTCAAAGTGACGCACATACTGGGGGATTTTCTTATCCAGCATCCAGCTAAATAACGTCTTCAAATTGGCGTACAACTGTGGGGCAAACTCCTCCAAACAACTACCATCATCATAACTACCGCAAATGGCGTCCCAAACGTGGAGCCTAATAATTACATAACAGCAGACTTTTTCAAATATACGCAATAATATTACGTAACCTAACATAACTATCGCACTACATTACACGTTTCGTTATAGATACAAAGGGAACAGCAATAGTCAAATGTTTAAGAACAGGGGACTATACGTTGACCTCAAAATTCCATACTGTTACCATGCAATCTAGAGCAACAACTGAAAATCTATGAGAGAATAAAGGAACAAATATTGAACAATTAGAATCTTTAATAACGGATACCTCAGAAACGACTTATACCACAGAAAAGCTTATGCTAAGCAAAGTGTATGTTTTGAAGAGATCTAGTTTTTGTACAGTACATTTTGGTCATTCGTTAACATTTATCAGTTATAGAAGATTATACAAAAGTCCTTCCGAATGAAGACGACCCCACAGGCTATTCCCAGAAAATTCAAGATATACATTGTATTTGTTATGTAAATATGTTTAATATATGATATTTTAATAAAAATCGTTGGAACAATATTTTAAATAATCAAAGTTTTCAAAAAATGTTCTATATAAACGGTAGTCTGGGTTTGAGAGATTTTCTTGAAAATCTTCGTGTCACATCTTCGGAAGGCCCTGAACCAAAATACCAAGTGTGGTATTTTTCAGACTTTTCATTTTTGAGTTATGCTGTTCACAGACACACACACACGCGAGCGCGCATAAACCTTATTTCTAAAAATGCGTTTTTTGGTTTTTTTTGGATTCAGGAGGTTTCAAAGTATGTATTTACGGTGAAATTGGGTATCAAATTCTTGGGTGGAATGCAATACCTTCTCTACCACTAGATACATGGAAGAGAAAGTATAAATCACGACAACATACCCTAGAAATATCGAATAAGAACGACCACTCACATTTCGAAGTGCATTATCTAAAAACTGGTAATATACAGATGTATACGAGTGGATAATTTGGCAACGGTTAGTGCCGTATTCTTAGCATAAACTGCATATTTTTAACGAGCCCTACATATCTTACAGTAAAATGTGACACTTTTGTGTGGTTTTTCACCTATGTTTTATTCTAAAGAATAATGACTTAACCGCCTATTTACAGCTAATTCAACATATTAAACATTTCATATACAAGCTTTGGATATTTTAATAAAACACCAAGACAATTGTTTAACGTAGACAATAATGAAATTTTCTCCATGTAGAGGATTGTTTGTGTAGCTCCGGCTTTTTGAAACATATTCGTCTTGCGTTTTAAAACATTTGTTACCTTTCTGAGTTAACCTTTTCATTTTTGGAACATGTACATACATGTGTATAAATAAACAAGAGCTCGGAAATAAAAGTACTTGCAGCATTGCAAATCACCTATGATCCACTAGAGTAACAGAGATTGCCTTGTTTCGAGATAATTGAATCAAATAAGAGGATTTTATGATTCCTTCCGATATCTAGTTACAGCAGCTCAATGGAAAAATGATGGCAGGAATGTCGAAGATCGCATCTACGAAATGAATTTATCATAACTGGTTCAATTTCGGGCGGCGCCGTGGCCGAGTGGTTAGACCGCTCGCCTCCCACCGAGACGGCCCGGGTTAAATCCCAGACCTGCATGTGGGATTTGTGGTGGACGAAGCGGCGTCTGGGCGGGTTTTCTCCGGGTTCTGCGTTTTCCCCCGCCATTCATTCCACCAACTGCTCCATCATCACCTTTCCTTCCATCCATTTCACCAAATTTCGTTTCATCTACTTCCTTCATCTCATACCAGGCATCGGGCTGATCACCCATCCTGGATGCTCTGTCTGATCCATGAGTGTCTGCTCCTCGACGGGCCTCTGACCCCAGGCACCCGCTTTTAAGTCCTGGGGGGTGTAAGTCCTACATAAGAGGAGGGTAAACATATAATGAATGAATGGTTCAATTTCATGGCACTAATCCAGAAACAGCCAGTGGATATAATTAATTGTTTCTTCATCCTATGAAAAACCTCTAAGTTTTTTAAAAAGATTTATAAAACGTTTAATATTGATTTCTTGATAATGCTGAGAAAAATTAAGGAGACGAAAAGACCTGCTTTAGAAGAAATCTTGTCACTTTGAGTCTATGCACCAGATGATTATTGCGGTATTCATATATGCAATCCAAAGGCGTAGTTTTACTTCGATTTTGAATCCATTGATGGATACAGAAATGAACGAGACTAAAGATTGTATCTGGATTCTACGGTCCAATTTGAGTTGCAAAGCAGGCAACCAGAAGAAACTGGGAGAAAGTAAACTTGTATTCTCATTGTTAAGTTTTGGAATACGTCAAAGTGACAGGACTCTAGTGACCAGAAGACTGTCCCTAATTTCACAACAAACGACCTCAAAATCTTGGCTTAGATCACTTTCTAAGATTTTGCTATCATGGCAATAAACTGCTCAATTTATATTCTTGGGAATGACGAGGAAAGAATAATGTACTGGGTGGTTCGGATAGATAATGAGCAGTAGGTTAGGTAACCTACTTTTCGATGGCTGTAGTGGGTTCAATTGCGATGCACTGGAAACTCAAAGATTATGTACAAAAATAAGACCCGCCCTGCTCTGAAGAGCCTGCGAGCCTCTTCATTAGCCCTTTGCAACATTAGAGGTGTTATAGTTGGATTTGTTGGGCCAATTCAGGAAGTAATTCATTGTAAACACGATCTCTCATTCAGTCACAAAGAAAGTAGATAGATATATATAGATAGAGACATAGATATAGATAGAAAGATAGATAGAGATAGACAGAGATGGGTAGATAGAGATAGATAAGGTATCTTTGTTGGTTTCAAATCTTTGAAGTTATTACACAAGTATTTAGTGCATGGGTCATTGAACGTACATGCATATTTATGTTGGGTGACAAAATAAACAACAGAAAAAGAAAACAAAACAAAAGGAACAAGAAAAAGTAAAATAGAGATAAATTACCTTTGTCTAGCTTTGACCTAGCTTTGCGCACTTTAGCCAAAATTTTTCCCATATTTTGCCAGTTCCTGTGGTCAGCCAGTAGCTCCCAACATGCCAATCTCCTTCTTGAGAGGCTTCAGAATTTTTCTTTAAGTTTAATTGTTCGCTGGTTCTCCCGCTGTGCACATTCCGCCAAAATATGTACCCAGTCCTCATCCAAATCGCAGAATGGGCAGATTCTCTTGCCAGAATCGTCAGTCATTCAAAGAAAGTAATGCTTGGGAGTAAGATCCGGGTATTTTGAGAACCACTCCTGTGTGGTCCAATCCATCGACCGGCATATTTTCTATGCATTATCCCTCCTGACCGTATTGTCGTGTATGCGGCATGGCTATCTTGTTAAAAGAGCATTTCTCGTAGAATGTTTAATGGCACTCTCTAACATGAGTGGAGTGCGAGACACGCATTTACCTAGCTCCATACTCGTATGTCCGCCAGGAAACTAGATAATGTAGTTGCCCAGTAATACCTACTCCGAGGACATACAGCCCCTTCACTACTAGGCCACCCAACCTATTGCTCAGTATCTGTACATTGAGAAACAATTTATCCTTCCTATACGTAAATGAATTATGCAATAAAACTGTGTATTGGAGATCAAGATAAATGTTCACAATGTTTATTTTTTCCATTAAGCAATTTAAACGTGTGTATATACAATTATTTTATTTATTATTGTTTATCCTTAACACAAATATAAACACCAGAAAAGTTTAAAGAAGCAAAATAATATTTTTTCTTAGAAATATTAATTGATGGCGATGAATTTCACGGTTTATGCGTTTATTTAAATATTATGTTGGCATATTTTCCATTAAAGTACCGCTTTTCATAGATAGAGAGAAACCGGGGAATACTATTTTCAAATTTTATTCTGTGTTAATGTTATCTAAACCTCTTATTTGTGGCAAGCAGAGCGTGTTTAGTCATCCTTATGCTGCAGAACACCGGGTTGGAAAATGGACGGTACAATGGGTCACTGCTTTGTGAAATTTACATGCTAAGCTACAAGATTTGTTGGATACCGGCTTTGCGAGAAGTGCTGATAGGAGATTGAGAGGAATAGCGCTTAGCCCTTGTTTCTGCAGTACTGCCAACCAGAATAAATAAATAAAATGGAAAAGTTAGCAAAAACAGTAAGTATGGACAATATTTTACTTTATACCTACATATCAACGAATAAATCAAAAAGAAGAAAAAAGGCTATCAAAACTGTAAGGAAATGTGATGCCTTATCCAACCTATTCTGTAAAATCTGTTTAAAGTTTACCAACTTGTTAAGGACACTGAGTAGTTATAAATTTATGTTTTGTGTTTATGCTTAAAATGCTAGGAACTCTCAGGTTTGAAAATATAAATGTGATTTTGGGATTTTCTATTTATAATGGTCTTTAATTTGAATATATAAATATGATGAGTCACTGCTATTATGTCCACATTTATATTTAACCGCAGTTTCCCGTAATTTGTACTTTTCATATTTTAGGTGTACTTTTCTCTGCAACCCATTAAGCTACATAAATGAACGTTTTACCAGTCATTTCTCAGTACAAGAGCTATGAATTGCAGCTAAAATTATTCCTCATATTACTAATCATAATTTATTAAATATATATACCTATATACACTTGAAAAATTTAACATGAATTCTGTGTTCATAGTATAAACAATTTTGGTGGTAGATGTCTTCAGATTTAGGAAGCAAATTTAGATAGAGATTGTCAAGTATTGCAAGTATTAAAACAAAAAAAAGTCTTCAAAATAATGTACAGTTTTAGAGGAAAGTGTACCTGAATACTCCCATAACAGTCATAATTTTGAAAATTTTAATTCTGTTTACGATATGTGTATAGCATTAATTTTTAGTATACATGGTCATTTTGTATGGATTATTATTACAAAAAATTGCTGTATTCAATGTCAAAGTTTCATTTCATTATATTAAACAGTAGAGATCAATGTCGGCACTCAAAACAGCAGTCAGAAAGTACCTTACGAATACCCAGTGCCCTTAAAGCCGCTAACCAATAGCTACGCGCTGTTTGGTATTCTGTAACATCGTAACAACAAGAAGATGTTATTGCGAGGTTAACGATACCAAGAGCTAAGGCAGCTCCTAGCTCCAGCACTCTACTACTGGCTGAACGTGGATGCACATTTAGTGCTTTTTGATCTTATAGAGAAACGATAACAATCATCTTAACAAAAAGTTACAGAATAGCTCTGATTGGCTCCTCTACATGTCCCAAAAACATTAATAGAAACGAGTTTAATTACATGAAAACAAAATTATACACAAAAATAGTAAGCAATCAGTATATAACACATAATAAAGGCGAAGTGCATTATAAGAAAACCACTATGAATTATGTTCTATGTTCTAACATGACAGCCTCATCTCTCTCTGCTCTAAACCTTCCGAAATTTAACGCTCGTGGTCTGTACTTCTTATTAACAGCTAATAAAATGCTGAAGAGAATAAAATGCATAAATTTCATAAATAAGTATTATGGCTCTACCAAGGGAACATCATTTTTTAGAAAATGTTGGTGGTGCCTCCATCGAAAAAGTCGCAAATGCTGCTTCACTGCTCCACATTTTCAAACAGTTGTGTTCATTGTTGTTGCTTCATCGAAGTTGGCCGAAACCTATCAAAGCATGACTAAGGTGGTTAATGCGCGCCTAAATGGAACACCCGGTATAGTTTCACAAGAGAACTAAAGGCATGAATAACACGTCAGGTAGTGGTGAAAAAAATCAGATGTCTGAGGCTCAAGTGAATCGAATAAAGAGTGGAATGAGGGCGGTAAGCCTGGAACAGTAGGTGGAGTTTCTCCAGGATAAACTTAAAAGAATGAAGCGAAGGCGCCAGCAGGTTCGATGTGTGGAAGGACGTGGATAGAAGAGACGAGCAAGAGAGAAGATATTTCACTAAGGAAATCTGAGTGGTGCAGAAAAGGGGGCAGCTTGTTTCCTCATGGGCAATTAATCATGGACCTGTTTACGGAACAGACAGTGAAGAAGCTTTGGGAAAACACTTGATGTTTTTGGGAGGTGTTGAAGGTCTTCTGACCAATTCCGTAGTGGTTTTTCAAAGGCAAAACTATTCAGTGTAAAGCATCTTAAGTCTCACAAAAGTTGTATATACGCCGATTATTTAATCATGAAAGCCTAAAACATTAAAGTTATAAAGCGAATTTGGAGCGTTTCAGTTATCATTTCTCTGAGCCAGGTTTCTTTTAGTAAGAATCAGTTAAATTAACGTTTTAAATAAATTAATACTATATAAAAATTATTCTGTTGAAAAACGGTGCTAAAGATCCTACGCGCTAATGCACGCTGTAACTTGAAGATGCTACAATGCCAAAAGTATCCGGACACCTAGCTGAAAATGACTTACAAGTTTGTGGTTTCCTCCCTCGGTAATTCTGGAAGTCAATATGCTGTTTGCCCACCCTTAGCCTTGAAGACAGCGTTCACTCTCGCAGGAATACTTTCAATCAGGGTCTGGAAAGTTTCTTGGAAAATGGTCGCCCATTCTTCACGGAGTCCGGAACTGAGGAGAGGAATCGATGTAGGTCGGTTAGGCACGAAGTCGGCGTTCCAAAACATCCCAAAGGTGTTCTATAGGATTAAGTCAGGACTCTGTGCAGGCCAGTTCATTACAGGGATGTTATTGTTATGTAACCACTCCGCCACAGCCCGTGCAGTATGAACAGGTGCTCGATCTTGTTGAAAGATGCAGTCGCCATCCCCGAATAGCTCTTCAACAGTGGGAATCAAGAAGGTGCTTAAAATATCAATGTAGGTCTGCGCAGTGATCGTGACACGCAAAACAACAAGGGATGAAAGCCCTTCCAGGAAAACCACAGCCACACCATAACACTACCACCTCCGAATTTCACTTTTGGCACTACACACGCTGGCAGATGACGTTCACCGGGCATTCGCCATACTCACACCCTGCCATCGGATCGCCACATTGTGTAACGTGATTCGTCACTCCACACAACGTTTTGCCACTGTTCAATCCTGTAATGTTGACACTCCTTACACCAAGCGAGGCGTCGTTTGGCATTTTCCTGCGTGATGTGTGGCTTATGAGCAGCCGCTAGACCATGGAATCCAAGGTTTCTCACCTCGCGCCTGTCATAGTACTTGGAGTGGATTCTGATGCAGTTTGGAATTCCTGTGTGATGGTCTGGAATGGATGCCTGCCTATTACTCTTTACGACCCTCTTCAAATGTCAGCGGTCTCTGTCAGTCAACAGACAAGGTCGGCCTTTATGCTGGACATGTTCCTTCACGGTTCTACTTTACTATCACATCAGAAACAGTGGACCTAGGGATGTTTAGGAGTGTGGAAATCTCGCGTACAGACTTCTGACACAAGTGACAGCCAATCAGCTGACCACGTGCGAAGTCCGTGAGTTCCACGGAGCGTCCCATTCTGCTATTTCACGATTTTTAATGACTACTGAGGTCGTGGATAATGAGTACCAGGCAGTAGATGGCAGCACAATGCACCTATGATGAAAAGCGTATATCTGTGGGGGTATCCGGATACTTTGATCACATAGTGTATGTATCATTTTTCCTACAGATTGAAGACAGTTTCTTAGGCTTCAGGACTATAATATTATTTTTGGCAAATCGTAAAATATAACCTTCTTTACCCATGACAAATGTATATATTGTATCCGCTATATATAATTGTATTTATATAAAATAGGTGATTATTTTACCCAACTTAGGTTTATTCACGACATATTTTATTCTTAGGAAATATCTTAAATTAAGCAATAGTTGCTTAAAACATACAGAAGCATTATTCCAATTTGTATTCGTGTTAGCGGGATGGGTTTTACGTTAAGAACAGTGATGCCTAGCCTTACGCGAAACAGGGGAGAGGGATTTATCCCCACGCATTGCTCGCGGAGGTATGATGTATTTATGTGGTCATGGTTGTCCAAAAGCCAATTTTTTGTTATCTTGTAAAATGCCATTGCGACCAGCCATCAGTGTGATACCTTATTATTGACGGGAACATATAAATACTTAAATAAAGAAGTGGTAGAAAGATAAGGAAATGATTGAAATAAATAATTTAAGCATATTAAGTCAATGTATAATGTAACAAGCTTGAGTTGGAAGATTTTGTCCGAGAAACACGTCATTAGCCAGTCATGTTAACCAAAGTTATTAGCGAAAGCCGAAGTAGTGAACTCATTAGCTTAAATATTCTGGGAATTAGGTTATAAGCTCAGTATTTTTGCAGGGTCACGTAGGCAGAATTCTAGAAAAAAGAAAGGCACTTAGATTCTGAGATTTCAGCCAAGCCCCTGGTAACTAAGTTAAGAAGCACATGTAGGGCTTAAGTATTGGCTGCGCGTGAAAAATAACGTTGGTGTGGATTAATGAAGTAGGTGGAGCTAAAAGTAATATAGGCGTGCAATTTCAGATCACAGAGTTGCTCTCACTCTGCTCGTGTGATATTTTAAGCGTCTAGTGATGCGCCTGTGTGATTTCGCGGCTATTGTGAGAGGTCTTGCCGATAAGCATTTTAGCGACTCACAGCAAGTTATGCTACTAGTTTCTTTCATTGCGGAAACAGTTATTTCAAACCGTGAATTTGATACTGCAGAAGTTAGCAGGCATAATTCAATTGTTATAGTTCCAAATACTACAATTCAGAGCCAGTCTATTTCTTCATCTCAAACGTTCGCAACGCAGTTCAATAACTCAAATATTAGTTCACAATACATTTTTCAGTCAATTTAAACTGGTGTTGTCCTTCACAATACATCCAGGCATACCCTGGGGAAAAGTACTCGTAGTTCTACCAATGGAGCAGCTGGTGCACGAGCTACGAGGTCACGGCAGCAGAATCAACAACGATGCAGGAAAAGTATACAGCATCAAAAGTAACGATCGTCGCTACTGCTTCAATTTGGCACCTCATCACGGCAAAATTGTTCTGTATCAGAAGAGTAAGTGAAGGGGAAATGTTTCATAACACAAAACGACAGAGGTGGGGTAAGGCGGCAATGTGACGCCATTGTTTATAAGAGACAAGGCTGGGCTTCACTGATTAAGAAGAAACAGAAATTTGGAAACTTTCAAGCATGTGCAATAGATGACGTACAATTGTATAAAAAGTGGCCCATTCCCCTAGATCGTAATAGTGTGTTTTCCTCTGTAAGGTTTTAACTTTAGTAAGCAATCTTTCACTCTACCCTGCCGGTATCAGTTTTATTTGCAACTGGCCTGAAAAACAATTGAGGGATACAAAAACAAACGAACGAACGATGTTATGATCGATGTGAAATGAAGGGGTGGTTCGGATACCTTCTCTATAAAAACATTAGCTACGATTGATACACAGGAAAAGGTTAAACCAATTACAAGGATGAAGAATTAGTTTTAGGCGTCTTTACATCGGACGACAAGCTACAACATTTAAATGAAGGCTTTAATCAGGGACATAGAGACGAAAGTTAAAGTTATTGCCGTTATCGAACGAGTTTAACCGAACCCGTATTAACAAAACTGTACAGAGCATGAAAATACAAGGTTTAAGTCGTAATGTTACCCTTTCGCAATTCGGTCATAATTTGGTGAAGATAAAGTACCCTTCCAATTCATTGGTTAGAATTATGATCAAAAAACAGAGCTAATCACGCTCGCAGAGTGAGGAGCTAGGTTGTAAGTACCAACATAAACAGCTGGGTACAATTATAGGCCGCATTTTATGTACGTCTTTATACTAGTCGGCCACGATATGAATGCGTGCGATGGGAAGCGCAACTAAACGGTTACGAAACAAGTGGGCGGGGCATCGGAAGGAAATACAGATAATGAAAATATCCACAGTTCCGTCAAGCATTACTAGCTAGGCTGATGTCTGCATATGTAGTTGTGCGACTATACATTTCCCTATCGCCTTGTCCCTCACTCCTCTCTGAATCTTGATTGTAGGCAAAACGCAGTGATGCCCTCCACCAAGCGCATTCATATGGTGGCCGACTAGTACATGGGAAAGTGTAAACATGCAAAATGGAACATTTTTAAAATGGCTAAGACTGCAGAAAAGATTTATTTTACACAAACTGTGTAGCTTAATTAGTACTGCACATTTTCTGTGGTATACCTTTGTCTCTTATAATTTCCCAGTTACACAAAAGTTAAATAAATAAAAATTCAGTCAAGATAAAGATGCTATTCACACAGGAGCGTTAATATATACATGTTATTGGTCATCCAAATGTGTTTAAAATTTGACATTTTAATAAAAAGGCAATTGTTAGCAAAATAAAGGGAACGAAAATATTTCCATAGTTTGCGGTGAGGAAAGGGGAATTTTCTTGAAAAGCTCCTAAGTGTATCCTTAAGAGTGCTAAATGAATACAAAGTTGAGTTTCTGAGTTATGCTATTCATAGACAGACACGCAAATACTTTTTCTTGGTTTATTGGTCCACAAACCCTGTATTTTAATTTATGTATCCAATTAGGTGATGGAGAAAGTAAGAACTTAAATAAAAAATCTGATGTGTGACACTCACATGACTTTCTCTACTCTTGTACAAACTATTTTTACAAACGCTTATTCTCCATATGCTTCATGTTAATCGAGATGTTAATGTTATTGCTAATTTTCTTGTAGATGCAAGGGGAATTGGTAGGCTTTAAGTATAGTCATATATTTTAAGAGCTGGTTGCTATGTGGCGCATTCCATTCTCTTTGCATATCCAGCACCTAAAAATGAATAACGAATTCCGATTTGAGAAAAAGTATTGGAAAATTTAGGAGAATAACAAGCAATATCTCGAAAATGGTTCACTCAAAAAAAAATGTATATGGCATAAATTGTGTATTTTAATGCGATCTACATTTTTTGTGTAGTAAACTTTTGTCTATCTCTTATGGTTTACCAGTTATGCAAAAGTCGTTCACAATGAAGAATACTTTTGGAGACATTCCTAGAAAATTCAAGATATACATTTTATTTGTGATTAAAGTATCTTAAACATATGATATTTTAGTCAAAATCGTTAGAGCCATATCTGAGAAAATTAAAATTTTCGAAAAATGTTCCATGTAAAGTGTAATCTGGGGTGGGGTAATTTTCTTGAAAACCTTTGTGTAGCATCTCTGGAAGATACTGAACCCAAATACTAAGTCTGGTGTTTATCTGACTGTTCGTTTCTGAGTATTGCTGTTCACAGTCAGACACACACACGGACATTTTTCCAAAAATGCTTTTTTTGGATTCAGGGGTCCTCAAAACATACATTTCCGGTGAAATCGTGGTATCGAATTTTTGGGTGGAATGCAATACTTCCCGTAATTACTATACGTAGTAGAGAAAGTAAAACATTGTATAATTGGTTATGTCTTATTAAATTAAGTTTTTAATGTATGTAATTAAATAATTAAAACGAGCAATTTTAAACATCGCCATGTTATTTGCTGTACTATTTGATAAACCCACTGCTCTGAAAAAGATGCATTAAATCGCAAAAATTACTCTTCAGTAATGGAAGCAAAAGCCAGCAGCATTTAATGTCTTAATCTACACTGATTTATTACTTTCTCTACTATGACACAGTCGGCAGAGAAGGCAACCATTCGACACCGAGATTTCACCACCGAAAATACATACTAAACAGCGTACTCAAAAACGAAAAATCTAATAAACTTCACACTTGGTATTTAGGTTCACTACCTTCCAAAGATGCGACACTAAGATCTTCAAGAAAATTCCCTCACCTCAAATTTACCTTCAAATGTAACATTTTTCGAAACTTTGGATTGTATATAAATCGCTCTAACAAGTTATATTAATATATACATATATATCTCACAAATACATACGTATATACCTATCTTGAATTTTTTGGGAACAGCCTGTGAAGTCCACTTCATTCGAGAGAACTTTTATATAATCCTGTATATATGGTAAACGTTAAGCGATAAACGAAATCCTATCACACAAAAAATATAGATCTCTTGAAAGCTTAAAATTTATTTCAAATCCTTTTTTACTTTCTCTACCACGTATAGTAAGTAGGAGAAGTATTGCATTCCACTCAAAAATTCGATAACGAGATTTCACCGGAAATACATGTTTTGAAGCCTCTTGAATCCAAAAAAAGTATTTTTGGAAATATATCCGTGTGTGTCTGTGTGTCTGTTTGTAAACAGCATAGCTCAGAAACGAACAGTCGGATAAACACAAAACTTGGTATTTAGTTTCAATATCTTCCAGAGATATCACACAAAGGTTTTCAAGAAAATCCCTCCACCACAGATTACCTTTTATATGGAACATTTTACGCAAATTTTAATTTTCTCAAAAATGACTCTAAGGTTTTTGATTAAAGTATCATATATTTAAGATACTTTCATGACAAATAAAATGTATATCTCGAATTTTCTGAGAATTTCTCCAAAAGTATTCTTCATTGTGAACGACTTTTGCATAACTGGTAAACCATAAGAGAGAGACAAAATTTTACTACATAAAAATGTAGATCACGTTAAAATACACAATTTATGTCGTATACATTTTTTTGTTGAGTGAAGCATTTTCGAGATATTGCTTGTTATTCCATTAAATTTTCCAATACTTATACTTTTTCTCAAATGGGAATTCGTTATTGATTTTTTTTTGTCCTGGTAATGGAAAGAGAATGGAATACTCCACATAGCAACCAGCTCTTAAAATATTTGACTATAGCTTAAAGCCTACCAATTCCTCTTGCATCTACTAGAAAATTAGCAATAAGATTAACATCTCGAGATCTCGATTAACATGAAGCATATGGAGAATAAGCCTTTGTAAAAATAGTCTTTACAAAAGTAGGGAAAGTCATGTGATTGTAACACATCACATTTTTTTGAGGCTCCAGCCGCTTCCGAATTATGCGCTATGAATGATTCGAATTGTTTAATACTTAGTCATTCTTAAAGACCTGTGGATTTCCAGGCGTTTCTTGCGACGTCATGGAAACGGTATAGCGTCCAGTTCTTAAACATTTAAGTGTCGCTGTTTTTTAAAGTTATATTTTAATTACCCAGTTGGTACTGGTATGGGATAAATGCTACACAGAATTGTGTATAAAATAATGTAGCTTATTTTAAGCTAAATGACAAAATAACATTAATGTTCTATAATTTATCGCTGCCTCTTTCCATTAGAAAGCACAAGTTTTTGTAGGATAGTTGGTTTCGATGTTATAAGATAGGAATACAGTCCACCGAGTAAAGCTCTCTGGAGGTGCATTCATTCGGAAGCAAGGGCTATTTTTCTCCGCCTTTCATAATGTGTAACAACAAACTCTGCCGGCTGGCTCAGTCGATCAGAGCTCCTGGATCCTGTGGGTTGCCATAGCAACGCTGGATGCATATATAGGCCAAAGGTCAAGAGGTGAGACATTTCCCTAATACGTTCTGGTCTGATACACCTGTGTTTACTGCTGCCCCAAAAGTGATTTGAAAAATTGATCCAGCAACTGTGTTTAATACTACATTTTATTTCGAGGGAAACTTCGGGTCGTGTTAATCTTTTAGGGCAGCGTAAAGATGCCCCTAGTGACGTTGAAGTCAACATGGAATTAGGCCTTTAGGTCTAGTAATTTTAAATTTGGGATGAATGCGATTAATTCTGTGTTCATGAACCCTCGCTTATATGTATGTGTGTGTGTGTGTGTGTGTTTATCTTTTTACTCAAACGAAACTTGGCATCTAATATATAGGTATTAGGTCCCACTAAGTGACCGTTACCGAGGGAGGTCGCGCCGCGTGCGACTCGTATTCTGGAAGCCCCGGGTTCGATTCCCGGCGACCGTCTACTCTGACCTTCGGAGTTTTTCGAGGGTGTCATGCGAATGCTGGAGTGGCTTATTTCATCCCCCTAATTTCTTTTCCCTCCATTTCGTTCTACTCATCCTTCACCCCGTTAGGTCTGTTTCAGGGTTGGAAGAGTCGACGATGCTGTTTTGTTGCAGCATGGTAGAGTAAAAGCATGCTCTCTGTGGACTTTCTCCGTCTCTCGGCTTTCGGCTTGTTACCAGGTACAAGGACCGCTCCTTGAGTGGTCGTTGGACCCTTTGTGGGGCGGGGTCTCGGTTCTTTCTGTCCGACTGCCGGGGCCCCTCAATCTGGAAAGTGTACGGACGATGTCACTGCTGTGCCGTCACTCCTGGTTCCGGCCGCTCGATGTCTCCTTTCACCTCATCCCTCCCCCAGGGACGCCCCCTCGTAGGCCATCGGTACAATATCCTCATTCCTGGATCGGTGCCGAACCCCCTCCGCTTCCCAATCCAAACCAAGTAAATGGTATATACGACACCTTAGTATGTAATATAAAAATCTTATGTGTTAAAATCACATAACCCTTTCTAACCAGTTTATACAAACTATTGCTGCAAAAGCTTATTCTTCTACCTGTTTCATGTTAATCGAGATAAGCATTTACTTAAGCCACAGTGAAACCTTTTAAAAGCGGTCGCTATGTGATATACAGGCTGATCCGTTTGAGATATCAGATATAAGAGGTTAAAGCACACATCTCTGAGCAATTTCCTGTAATATAAGCAAAAATGATAGAAGTTAAGAATGAGGATGTTTCAGGCGTCATCCGCGCTGCATGGCAGCACTATCGTGCATTAGAGACAAACGGTGGTCGCGCTACAACAGCGCAACAGTGTGTCGTATGATATGTCCAAATAATGCAGCTATGCTTGTTGACTCGGCCACTTAGTGGCTTTGTCCATGATCATCCATGATTTAGTCACTGATCCTCCACTTTATTCCTGTTTCTATTACACAACCTGTGCGAGGCGGTTTGAGACCATTCGCAAAGAAATTGTACCAGTTAACTGTGTCAATATGATGGGACATACTGACAGTTGTATTGTAGTCTGAAAGTTCGCTAGGCCCGTGTTACTCTTAAAAAGTTCGCATACTATATGACACACTGAGCGCCATTTTGTGGCATGACCGCTATTTTATCTCCCATATGAATCGCTATTTGCTGAACGGACGGAAGTCCAAAAATGCAAATTTTACAGCAGAAGCAAAAAACTGTTTTTCAGCAATACTATGTAGGTTGGACCTTTATTTTTGGACTCAGCAACCTTTTTTGGCATAAGACTTTATATTGTGGGTGTTTTTAAAGTGTAACATTAATTTAGGTAACAAATATGGTCTTAATTTACTTTGGGACTTCCTGTGTTTTAACGACAATTATATTTGTTTTGTGTATATAATAAGATTTTGCTATTTCTTATTGTTTGCATGTTATACACAAGCCATTCAGAATGAAGAGACCTTCACAGGCCACTCCCAGAAAATTCAACTCATACATTTTAATTTTAATGAAAATATCTTAAACATATAGTATTTTAATCAACATCCTTAAAGCCATTTTAGAGGAAATCTAAAATAACGAAAAACTTTCCTTGTCAAAGTTGGTTTGGGATGAGATAAATTTCTTTAAAATCTTCGTGTCCATTTCTGGAAAATACCAAGTGTGGTATTTAACCGACTTGACGTTTTTTTAGAGCTAATTTTTTCACTGATACACAGACACACACACCTTTACTAAAAACTATTTATTATTGTTATTATTCTGGGAACCTCAAAACATGTATTTGCAATGAAATCTCCATATTGATTATTTGGATGGTATGCAATGCTTCCTCTACTTATAATCGCTAATCAGTAGAACAAGAAAAAGGGACTGAAATCAACAAATAATAATATCTCGTTTAGTGTGCACGTTTTTGAAACACTATAGGTAACAAAAGCGTACAAGCGTAATTTTTCTGACTAGATCCTAAAATTTACAATATTTTGATAGGTTGAACATTTCAGAAATTACTTTTGTTCATATAGGTAAACCACTTCCCTGGTCAGCAGTACTGCTTCGAGCATACGGAACAGTCAACTGTTTATATACTATGATCTTTTCCTGTTTTAATTTTTACTTTCTCTACTACGTATAGTAAGTACGGGAAGTATTGTATTCCACCCAAAAATTCGATACCGAGATCTCACCGGAAATACATGTTTTGAGACCCCCTGAATCCAAAAAAAACATTTCTGGAAACATATCCGTGTGTGTGTCTATGTGTCTGTCCGTCTGTGTGTCTGTGAACAGCATAACTCAGAAACGAACAGTCGGATAAACACCAAACTTGGTATTTCGGTTTAATATCTTCCATAGATGCGACTCGAAGGTTTTCAAGAAATTCCCCCACCCCAGATTACCCTTTATGGAACATTTTTCGAAAATTTTAATTTTCTCAAAAATCGCTACAACGATTTTGATTAAAATATCATATATTTAAAATATGTTCATGACAAATAAAATGTATATCTTGAATTTTCTGGGAATGTCTCCAAAAGTATTCTTCATTGTGGACGACTTTTGCATAACTGGTAAACCATAAGAGATAGACAATATTTTACTCCACAAAAAATGTAGATCGTGCTAAAATACACAATTTATGTCATACATTTTTTTTTGTTGAGTGAACCATTTTCGAGATATTGCTTGTTATTCCCTTAAATTTTTCAATACTTATTTTCTCAAATGGGAATTCCTTATTCATTTTTTTGTCTTGGATATGCAAAGAGTATTAATCTGTGGCAAAGGGAATGGTGCTGCACCTAGCAACCAGCTATTAAGAGATATGTATCTGCTTAAAGGCTACTGTATTTCTATATTGCCCTTGCAAATATATATTCCCCTTACATCTACAAGAAACTTAGCAATAAGATAGAGTCTGCAAATGTTTATCTCGATTAACATGAAGTTGATGGAGAATAAGCGTTTGTAAAAATAGTTTGTACAAGAGTAGAGAAAGTCATGTGAGTGTAACACATCAGATTTTTTTGACACCCTCCATTAATCAGTTGTTTGGAGGTTTTCAAAACAGCACATGATGCTTATATTTCACAGAGAGAGAGAGAGAGAGAGAGAGAGAGAGTGACAAGAAGTGAATGCAACAGAGAAGCAATCAATAGCAGAACGAGTTGGAAAGGAGACAAGGGAGCCAGATAAATTTAGTGAGTGAAAGTTGGTGAGCAAGAGAGAGAGGAAGGGGCGGGAGAAGGAGATAAATATCTCTACATTTAACGTAATAACGAAGCGACGAGAAAGATTCTGATAATTTTGAAATCAAAAGCATACAGAATCTTAATTCCAGAGAAATTTCACACACTTTCAGATTCTGAAGCCACCATGTCAGCCAACCATATCAATATTCATTTTAAAACCTTCCTCAAATTGTGGTAGATCTCTAACCTTAATACATTGAGGGACGTGGTTCCAAGTTTCTCTTCACACTGATTAACAATAATATTAACAATTAGCCCAAAACATCCCTTTGAGTCAAGGCCATTTTCAAGTAAACGGGAGTTGGATTTTCCAGTCCGGATTAGCTATTCCGAGAAAGTTCAACCTTGTTTATTGTCCTACTGGCTATGTTCACTAGTTTTTACTAAGTCTCTCTCTCTCTCTTTGGCTATCATGGTCTACCCACTGCCAAGTTTCTCCTCAGCTCGTCAGCGGGCTCTCTACCTGCCGACATTCCTCTGACCAATTTTGGGTTCCCAAGAAGTCACCCTGTGTGTCCATCTATTAGGGTGCTGTCTCATAACGCGTCCTGCGTTATCTCCATTTCAGACAGCCCCCTGTGGCCGTGGCGTCCTTTAATAGTGCCCTCTTCCTTTTCTTGGCTCTGCATTCTATCTCTCATTGTTATACCCAGGATTTTCCTTTCCATTTTCCTTTGGGGGATATCTATCGTTTGCTTCGGTGTTTTCTTAAACTCATCGTTTGTGAGCCATATGACAGCTGATAAAACACACATGTTCATTATTTGACCTTTCAAATTTATATTGTACGATATTTCCAGGAGTATACATTTTAGGGACCATGCTGCTGTTTTGCGTCGTGATATTATTTTGCCCATCGTGTTCTTAAAAGTTTGACCCAAATATTCAGAGTTATTCCAGAGGTTCGTTGCCTGATAACGAGATATCTGCCTCTTTGCTTTGTCATCAACTTATTCTTTGTATGCCTCGCACTACCCGCTATTAAGCATACTTATGATACGCAGGTATAATATTGGCAGTGGACGTACAGGTAAATCTCGTTATACGCAATAGTTGTTCGATGGAAACTCCGCGCATAGCGAATTCGCATAAATCGAGTTATTTTATATGTAAAATATCGGATTAGGTTCTCGTTTACTCACATATTAAGTTTAAAATAGCAGAGCTTCTTAGTATATTTAACAAAAATAACCATTGTCATCTTTCTGAAGCGCATGTTAATACATTTATACACTCACTGACACGTACAATAATATCCTAAAATCGTTTTCATATGCCCATCCACATTATAAATAGCGTTTGTATCAATTCCGTTTCCGTGACGGATTTCCTTACATGCAAATCCCTTGTAGCTGAAGTATTCTCTCTGGCGCTTGAAATGCCACACTGTTTTGCAAAGAAATGTTCAATTGTCGGCTGTGTAATCTTCTCTCTTTGTAACATTTAAGAAAATGTCCAACTTCTCTCTCCCTATTGCACTCCTTACTTCTTCAGGATTATGTTATTCAAAAATTGTTATTGCAGCGTTGGACATTCTGAAGGCTTCGGCCATTTTCTTCGTTGTGAGCTTTCTAACAGACTGAACTACCTCGACTTCTGTTTCTTATTTACTAATTTTCTCTCCGAAGACTATCAAATCTTCGTTGCTCAGATCCTCGGAATGAGAATTTAAGAGGTCACACACATTCTTTTCATCGGCATTAGTGCATCCAATCTTCCGTGCCACGTCTGCAATTTCTCTCGTTGCAACGGTGATCTTACTGTCTCTTCATCTTCTAGCACTGATATATATCGGGCACAGTTTCCTCCGTACACCATTCAATACACTGCAAAATAAGAGCAGTGAAGTACTGGCTAAGGCTGATGCTTGGGGATAACTCCACACTACGATCCAAATGTTATAAATACCAGCGAGAAAACCTATCTCCTAAGTTTTGGGCAGCGATTTGGAAAGGGTTTGAGGAGAATAGGAATGGGGTCAGTATGGCTAAGAGCTGAAACAAATGACAAAAGCATATGGAAAGGTGTTAAAAGAAGACTAAGAGACATCAACCAACAGGAAATAGAATCGGATTGTAAAATTAAACCTTCTCTAAGTCTAGCAAATGAAATAAAATTGAACTGGGGTAAAGAGGCATGTATACTTAATTTAGGAAGAGAGAAAAGATCAGGAATGGCATGGTTTAGACTGGGGGCTGGAGGGCACAGAAAATGACTGACGATTCTGGCAGGAGAATCTGGCCATTCTGTGATTTGGATGAGGACTGGGTACATATTTTGGCGGAATGTGCACAGTGGGGGAACCAGCGAACGATTAAACTAAAAGAAAAATTCTTAAGTCCTTCTAGAAACAGATAGGCATGTTGGGATCTATTGGCTGACCAGAGGAACTGGCAAAACATGGGCAATTTTTTGTCTAAAGTGCGCGAAGCTAGGTCAAATTTGTTCAGTTAGATAAGGTAATTTATCTCTATTTCCCTTTTTCTTGTTCCTTTTTGTTGTGTTTTCTTTCTCTGATGTTTATTTTGTGACACTATTGTATCTTAAATATGCATGTACGGTCAATGATCCATGCACTAAATACTTGTGAAATAACCTCAATAATTTGAAACCAATAAAGATAACTTATCTATCTATTACGTTTTGGAGTGATGTCAGTCCATGAGTGTCTAATAACATCAAACGCCAGCTTAATATTAAACTATCGACAGAAAATTTTGATGATAAGTTCGTCATTTGATACAGATTCTTCTATGAGACTGGAGAAAGTTTTATGCAGATAGTATGCCTTAAATGTAGAAATAACTTCCTGGTCCACGGGTTGCAGGATAGATGTAGTGTTCAGTGTCAGAAACAGGACTTCAATGCTAGTATTTTAATCAATAATGGAAAGCCAGTGGCTGGGAACATTATCAAGGAGGAAGAAGAGTTTTGAACGGGATGTTTTTCTTTCTCACATTAGGCCTTCAATTCCCTATTCAGTTCATTAACAAAATAGTCACTGAAAATAACTGAAATCATACAACCTTTTCTATTTCATTTCCAAGGAACACCCAGCCAGCTCTTGTCACAACCATGTCCTAGGATTTTCAAAGTGGTAGATCATAGGGGTTTTAATTTGCAATCCCCTACAGCATTTCCTCCGAAAAGAAGGGTACATCAGACTGTTCCTTGGTAGCCTTAAATCCAGGTGCTGTTTTTTTCAATAAAAATAAACGTGCGGCTAGGCGTTCGTTCCCAGAATAAGCCCGTTTCATCAAGGGCGAAAACCTGCTTCGCAGTATAGCCCTTTTTCACTATTTCTTTAAACCCCTTTTTAAATTCTTCTGCTCCAACTTTATTTACCACAGCTGCCTCTCTTGCGATTTTAATGTTGTGAAAGCCAAAACGATGCTTGAAGCGATCAAATCAACCTGAGATGGACGAGAAAGGCGCTGGATCGTCCTTTATTTCGTCAAATCTGCATACAAGCTCTTGGCTTTAGCTTGAATAGCAGCTCCAGAGAGAGGCATTGCTGTTGGTTGTGGTGCTTAATCCAATGTTGACATTTTTTCCACTCCTTCCATCCCCCCGAGCGAAATTTGGTCACACTAGTCACACTTAGCTTAGTTAAAGATTGAGTAATTTTTCGAATATATTCTCGCGAAGAGCTCTTACAGCGGATTCACTAAGTTCCAAAGCAAGCTGAATATCAACAATTCCCTCACCTTTCTCATAGCGATCCAAAACTTTTAATTTTGCTTCCAATTACGACCTTTGTACACGCTTCTTTCGCTAGATAGGCACACTTTCCTTTCTTTTACTATAAATTTTAAATATACAGACCCTGTGAAGTGCAACTTCATATCTCTACTGACCTGAACTGACGATTCACGTCTCGACAAACACGACAGAAGATGCACGTTGAGTTGCGCTAACGCATTACTGCTTCCGAGTATTGTTAACAAATGGCACCACTGGACTTAAAACCAAAATCGTGTATATGCGAAGGCGTGGATAACGAACCCCTGTAAAACGAGGTATTATAAGCAACAGATACGTTGTTTACAGAGATGCAAAAGGAATTTAATATAAGACAGGGATGCAATCTGCATTTTTAGTTGGTGCAATAAACATATTCACTGTGCAAAGTGAACATAACCTTGCCTTTACAGCGGCAAAGGGCTGCGCTCTCTTTAATGTCATACACACCAGGGGAAAATAAAGAAAACTTTTTAGAATTGTTTTCTGGTTAGCAGAAGCTACTTCAGTAGACGAAGAGAGAAAGAAGGTCTACACAAATAAACTTTTAAGCTGGAACCTTGCTTTTAAAACTGGCGGATGAGAGAAAGAGAAAAGGATGCTAGACGTTCATGGGTTATTTTTGTCTGCATTTTCCATTAACGTTGTTTCCGTCCTTCCGCCTCAGGTTCTAGTATTAATATATTTTGCATCTATGAATCGTCTTGAAGTAATTTAAATTCAATGGTTTCTCCAAGAGTTGTATTTGACTCCATACATCCTTGAATTTTTCTAAAACTTTCGGTCTTCAATAAATTGGATTTCCAGCCAAACTAACAACAAAATCCATTTGAGAGACTTTAGTCAACTTTAGCAGAATGGATGCTATTCAAAACGTAAGTAACGAAGATCAGGGGAGAGCTTGCAGATACGGAATGAACAATCTCTAGAGACATTCTAGAAATTGGCTCAGCGATTGTAAAATAGATCGGCCATCAGGTTTCGAACAGCACCTTACCATGCTGAAAGACTAGTTTGATATCTGTTCATATGTATTGTTGCGTATATGTGTATGTGTATGTGTGGGGAAAATTTTTTTCTCAGAAGGGGCTCTACATAAAATACCTAAAAGCATGCAAACTCTATGTTTTAAGAAATAATTTCGATACAGTCTTTTAAAAACGTTTTGCACCTGGTTAGTTTAATAATAAATTTAATATGCACATAAACTAGTGAGAAATACGTTGAGTGTCAATAATAAATTGATAATTCTAAATACGGTAGATCCAAAACTAAGCAAAATATCAACTCTATAACAGCGTTTAAATCACACATAAGAATACTACTTTTGTAGGAACGATATGCCCACAGTTTAGAAATGTTTGTTTATCTTAATCTCAGAATCGCGGAGCCATCACAGTCTAACCAACTTCCAAAAAACGCTGCTCAAAGATATTAGGGATTCAGTAGTATGCGTCCGTTATTTAAGCACAACCTTCTCACAATTACATACAATTTCGATGTATGATTTTATCATCCGAACTGTAGAAATAATGATAAGCATTCCCTTTTAACGTTAAAAATCTGATGTGTTACACTCACATGACTTTCTCTACTCTTGTACAAACTATTTTTACAAACGCTTATTCTCCATCTACTTCATGTTAATCGAGATAAACATTTGCAGAGTCTATCCTATTGCTAAGTTTCTTGTAGATGTAAGGGGAATATATATTTACAAGGGCAATATAGAAATACAGTAGCCTTTAAGCACATACATATCTCTTAATAGCTGGTTGCTAGGTGCAGCACCATTCCCTTTGCCACAGATTAATACTCTTTGCATATCCAAGACAAAAAAAAATGTATAACGAATACCCATTTGAGAAAATAAGTAGTGAAAAATTTAAGGGAATAACAAGCAATATCTCGAAAATGGTTCACTCAACAAAAAAATGTATATGACATAAATGGTGTATTTTAACGCGATATACAGTTTTTGTGTAGTAACATTTTGTCTATCTCTTATGGTTTACCAGTTATGCAAAAGTTTTTCACAATGAAGAATGCTTTTGGAGACATTCCCAGAAAATTCAAGATATACATTTTATTTGTCATGAAAATATCGTAAACATATAATATTTTAATCAAAATCGTTAGAGCCATTTTTGAGAAAATTAAAATTTTCGAAAAATCTTCCATGTAAAGGGTAATCTGGGGTGGTTGGATTTTCTTGAAAACCTTCGTGTCGCTTCTCTGGAAGATACTGAAACCTAAATAGCAAGTTTGGTGTTTATCCGACTGTTTGTTTCTGAGTTATGCTGTTCACAGGCAGACACACACACGGACATGTTTCCAAAAATGCTTTTATGGGTTCAGGGGCTCTCAAAACATATATTTCCGGTGAAATCTCGGTATCGAATTTTTGGGTGGAATACAACACTTCCCCTACTTACTATACGTAGTAGAGAAAGTGAAAATTCTGAAGCCTTTAGTAATCGTGCTGTTGTAGTATATTGTCAACACGGCAGCGATAAGGGCCTAAAGTAATTATTGAAAAACCTTTAGAATACGGATAAGCGTAACTCGAACATTTATTCGATGCCATTTTAATTTTAAATGAACCCGCAAAATTTCAGAGCCTTTATTAATGCTTTTTTGGTAGACCACACTATAATAATCTGATTACATGTTATGGCATCCGTAATATTTCAGTGACATTATGATCTTACTCTGCGGCGCGCGCAGCTCACCTATCACCCTTCCTTTCAACACCTTCAAAGCAGCAATCCACTGGGACGCATTCCCAAGATAAACAATGAAATACGTGTGTTTAAAATGTAATAAATACTGTTCATAGTAATTTCAATATTCTAATAAACTGAGTTCATCTCCTTTGCTTCAATGTGTGTGTTGTTTTCACGTTACCTCCAAAAGATCTTTTTGTAAAAACTTAAAGTTTTGAAATTTTGGGATGGTCGACCAAGAACAAGCTACCGCTGGTTTCATAAACATACTCACGTCTTAATTACTACCATTATAACTAATCTTGTTGCATAGAATACTATTTTTATTGCCTCTGTGCTTGTAATAAAATGCATCCAGCTTTTGTTTTTCGTGCACTCTCTCTGAGAGAACAGCGATGATAAAAAGTATCGTAATAAGTATCTTCTAAATGGCTCCAACATTTTCGTATTCTAAGATCCAAGCGCTGTAAATAATTTTATTCTTTAGCCATTTAGGATTCAATAGTTTACATGTTTTATCATTTTTGGACCATCTATTAAATAAACGCGTGCAAAATTGTGTTCTGTTACATTAGAACAGGACAACTAAGAATCTTTAAAATACTTAAACCCCATTCACAATGAAAATCAGGTACAAATGCAGCATAAAGCAAGACTCTACACCCTGTTGAGTTTGAGCATGGATGTCAAACCTTACAGAGAAAGGGGATGAAGGGAGTTTCCCTTCCCACTCATTTCCTCTTGTGCTGCCAGAAACTGAAACTTGGTGGATTTAGCTTGTCAATCTCTTCTCTGGGGTGAACTATGGACTGTGAACCTTTACTCTTAAGAGAACGTGTTGGGCTTCACCGAGTATCAGTGTGATAGGGGTCAACACTGCCCTGCACCGCGACCGTTGCACAGTTATTGCGCATCCCCAGTGTTAGTATCAACAATGAGCTGAATCAAGCTCTGGAACGTGATGGTTGAAAATTCATCCAGTTTTTGTGACTGACTCCCAAAATGAGGGATTTTTGTTGAGGAAGTGCTGGGCACTTGCAGAATAGATGGGCAGCTGTCTGTCTGTCTGCTGACTTCGTCTACAGGCAGGGTTCAGTTGCTGTCCTATTCTCTGCAGGTGAACTCTGAGGGATCAGTGTTCTGTAAAACGCCCGTTGCCCTTAAGAGCTTTCTCTGCTTAATATTAGCAGTTCTCGCGTCCTGCTTCTGTCCAATGAGAGCTTTGGAGTACCTGAACACTATAGATGATACCAGTACTGCTCGTGTTCAATGAGCAAGCAGTCCCTGATAGTCCTGATTAATAGCTGCTTCATCTCCTTCTTATCAGCTTCATCTGCTCTTTTGTTGTCCACCATTCCCTTATGCCCACCATTCACTTCAGCAGAAATGAATGACTCACGGCCAAATTGGACTTAACCAAAGGGTTATTGAGGGCCTTCAGGCCTCCTGACCGTCTGAGAAGGTGAGATCCGTCTATTACTGCAGCGTCTTCTTGCCCCATCCCAAGTACTAGCCAAAACAGCAGATATCTCTGACTGAAAGACCGTGGCATATTCTCCCAAGCTATTGCAGTATTCCTACCGAACGTGCGTCTATATGACTTCCACAGACCACTAGCTCTGCCTATCCAGAGAAGAGAAATTACTAAACTAAATACTAAACATCCCATCCACTCACCACCTTCAAAGTATATGTAAAAGAATCTGAGTTGTTACACTCACATGACTTTCTCTACTCTTGTACAAACTATTTTTATAAACGCTTTTTCTCCATATGCTTCTTGCTAAGCGAGATATCGGGATGTTAATCTTATTGCTAATTTTCTTGTAGATGCAAGCGGAATTGCTAGGCTGGTTGCTATGTGGAGTATTCTATTCTCTTTGCATTACCAGGACAAAAAATGAATAATGAATTCCCATTTGAGAAAAAGTATTGGAAAATTTATGGGAATAACAAGCAATATCTCGAAAATGGTTCACTCAACAGAACAAATGTATGTGACATAAATTGTGTATTTTAACGCGATCTACATTTTTTGTGTAGTAAAATTTTGTGTATCTCTTATGGTTTACAAGTTCTGCAAAAGTCGTTCAAAAAGAAGAATGCTTTTGGAGACATTCCCAGAAAATTCAAGATATATATTTTATTTGTTATAAAAGTATCTTAAATATATGATATTTTAATCAAAATCCTTATAGCCATTTTTGAGAAAATTAAAATTTTCGAAAAATGCTCCATGTAAAGGGTAATCTGGGGTGGGAGGACTTTCTTGTAAACCTTTGTGTCGCATTTCTGGAAGATCTGAACCTAAATACTAAGTTTGGTGTTTACCTGACTGTTTGTTTCTGAGTTATGCTGTTCACAGTCAGACACCCACGGACATGTTTCCAAAAATGCTTTATATGCATTCAGTGCACCTCAAAACATATATTTGCGGTGAAATCTCGATATCGAATTTTTTGATGGAATGCAATGCATCCCCTACTTACTTTACGTAGCAGAGAAAGTAAAAATAGGGTGTGTTGCATTAACATTGACTGCCTCTCCAACTATTGATACCATTGTGATACCTTCACCCATGTAATTTAAGGAAAGCATTCTACAGCATAGAATAGAACACGTTTTACTTTCTCTGCTAGTTACCAATAGCAACCGAGCGAGATGGCTGGGCATTCGGGAGGTTCTGGGTTCAATCTCTGGGGTCCGCCACTATGACCAAGGTATTTTTCGTACCAAGATTTCTCTTTTATCACGAACTTCATTTCCATCAGTTCCTATTATTTTGCTTGCCTTTCATATTTTAGGCAGGCTTGGGGACTGTAATGACAGCCCGTGTTGGACAGATGCTTCTTTGTTAAAAAGTTCCTCTCGGTCCTATCAGATGGCAGCCTTTGCTGGTCACCCCAGGTGGGTCGAGTTCTGTCGGCTCCCTCAGAAGGAAGCCTTCTCCGACCAGACGGTGTGACCGGGTCCTCAAGCTTGGAATCTTTAGGGACCTCTGCCCATCTCTGACGACCTATAGCCTCCTGTGATTCCTCCACCTCATCCGTTCCTCCTCTGGGACTGGTAAGCACAAACTATCCGCGTTGGGTCGAGGTGCGAGGAGCCCCTCGGTTTCCTGCTCATACCATATCTATAGCAAGTAGACAAAGGTAAAAGTACATATCAAGTAGGGGTCCCGCAATCGGGGCAGAGCTTCTAGTGACCCCTGGGGGGGAGGAATGAGGGGAGGGACCCAAGGGCGACCAGACCCGGATGCCGACAGGCACAAGCATGGACAGGGTCCCTAACGTTTCCCAATTGAACACATCCGGCGCCGCCCGGTCCTACCATAAGCAACCAATTCCAGGCAGTCCACTATCGGGTGGAGCCCACTCGGGGAGAGACCTAATTGAGAGTCCCAGCAGTCAGGCAAGAAACCTCCACAGAGTGAGGCACTATTTTTAACAGTTAAATGATTTTGTCTAATTATATAATATATAAATTCAATAACAGCCCACCTTAAAGCAATATGTGCATGTAATAATATATAAAATGTATGTAACAGTCATTGTATTATGTTTATATTATTCTGTACATGTATAATAGTGTTATGTGAATGTATTACGTAATTTAATAATGTAGGAGCTGTGAGAGTAGAGACCGAAAGTTGCTAATGAGGTAACCTTGAGGCAATAATGTATTGCAAAGTTTAATAATGCTACTAGTAATTCTTGGAACAATAATGTAATTTTTAAAACAGTTTATAAACAGCCAAACAACAACTAGAAAGGCTTTAAGTTAAATAAAAGTATTCTATTGGAGTAGGATTAGCCAATCAGAAACTGAAATAGAGCAAATTGTACAAATTCAAGCGCCAGTCGCTAGTAGGCAGCGTTCACAAGTAGTTAAATACGTATTCAATGTGAGACATATAAAATTCTTTACGGCGAGAATATTATAAAGTTTATGTGTTAAAAGGTGCAAGTAATTAATAAAATAATCTCAAAACTCTCTATATCAGTGAAGTGTTAATTGTGTGAAGGATTAATAAAAGGAGTGAAGTAAAAGTTATAATTTGTGTAAGTCTACATTCTTTAGCAGTATCACCCTCTGCTAAGAGATACATGTTTCTACAAATTAATACTGACGCAGCCGAAGCAAACATAAATATATATAATATTTAAAGAAAACATTAAATTACAAAGTTGATTCCTGAAACTTGGGGCGAAGGCCACCAGAAAGTAAAGTTGGGGCGAAGGCCACCAGAAAGTAAAGTTGGGGCGAAGGCCACCGGAAGCTTTGTATCGCAAGTGGTTGCAACTACATCAAGTTCGGCGCCCCAATAGTATAACTACAATACAACTCCTAAAATAAACCTTCCTCAAGAAACTCCTGCAGCTGCAACCCGTTGAACACCATCACTTGGTTCTACAACCCTGAAATAGATGATAAGGAAATGAGGGGCAGAATAAGAACCATCCCAGCATTCGCGTGCCGACGCGGGGAAAACCGAAAAACTCATGGGCCAGAGCGGGCGGTCCCCGGAGATTGCACCCGGGACCTCCCGAATGCGGGCCACAACGTTACCACCTGAGCCAACCCGCTCGGTAGGCAGTAGAGAAAATATTGTACTCAACCAAAAAATTCGATATCGAGATTTCGGTGCAAATTTCGGGTTACGTGAAACTAATTAATACATTTTTTTTAAAAGTCTTATGCGAGTGTAAGTCTGTGTCTGTGACTAATGTAACAAGGAAGTGTCGCTTAAATACCAAAGTTGGTTAAATTCAGCATCTTTCAGAATGCAACACGAAGGTTTCAAAGAAAATCTCCCCACCCTAAACTACCCTTTAGATAAAAAATGCTTACCCAATTTTTATTTTTTCAAAAATTACTAACGAATTGGATTAAAATACCAATAATTTAAGTAATTTGCATGACTAAGGAAACATATATCTTGAATTTTCTGCGAGTAGCCTGTGAAATCCTCTTCATTCTGAGGGAATTATGTTAAGAGATAGAAAAAAAATCTTATGTGTTACACTCACATGACTTTCTCTACTCTTGTACAAACTATTTTTACAAATGCTTATTCTCCATATGCTTCATGTTAATCGAGATGTTAATCTTATTGCTAATTTTCTTGTAGGTGCAAGGGGAATTGGTAGGCTTTAAGTGATAGTCAAATATTTTAAGAGCTGGTTGCTATGTGAAGTATTCCATTCTCTTTGCATGTCCAGTACATAAAAAAATGAATACCGAATTCTCATTTGAGAAAAAGTATAAGTATTGGAAAATTTAAGGGAATAACAAACAATATCTCGAAAATGGTTTACTGTACAAAAAAATGTATCACATAAATTGTGTATTTTAACGCGATCTACATTTTTTGTGTAGTAAAAGTTTGTCTATCACCAGTTATGCAAAAGTTTTTCACAATGAAGAACACTTTTGGAGACATTCCCAGAAAATTCCAGATATAAATTTTATTTGTCATGAAAGTATCTTAAATATATGATATTTTAATCAAAATTGTTAGAGCCATTTTTGAGAAAATTAAAATTTTCGAAAAATGTTCAATGTAAAGGATAAACTGGGGTAGGGGGACTTTCTTGAAAACCTTCGTGTCGCTTTTCTGGAAGATACTGATCCTAAATACCAAGTTTGGTGTTTATCCGACTGCTCGTTTCTGAGCTATGCTGTTCACAGACACACAGGCACACACATACACAGACGAACACGGACATGTTTCCAAAAATGCTTTATATGCATTCAGTCTCAAAACATGTATTTCCGGTGAAATCTCGGTATAGAATTTTTGGGTGGAATGCAAAACTTCCCCTACTTTCTATACGTAGTAGAGAAAGTAAAAATGTTGCTTTCTTAAAAGTTTATGAGGGCTGAATATTTTTGGGAACTTAATCATTTCCAAGATATGTTTTGCTGTTAGTTTGAATTTTCTCCCGTGGCCATGCAAGAAACAAGGAGTTTCAAAGCTATCACATTAAAATATTTGATTATCGCTTCAGCCTACTCCATCCCTTTGTACCTGTAACGAAATGCATATTAAAAGCATTTTCACTTTCTCTACTACGTATAGTAAGTAGGGGAAGTATTGTATTCCACCCAAAAATTCGATACCGAAATTTCACCGGAAATACATGTTTTGAGACCTCTTAAATACAAAAAAAAGCATTTTTGGAAACATGTCCGTGTGTGTCCGTGTGTCTGTCTGTCTGTCTGTGTGTGTCTGTGTGTCTGTCTGTCTGTCTGTGTGTCTGTCTGTGTGTCTGTCTGTGTTTCTGTCTGTCTGTGTGTCTGTCTGTCTGTGTATGTGTCTGTCTGTGTGTCTGTCTGTCTGTCTGTGTGTCTGTCTGTCTGTGTATGTGTCTGTCTGTGTGTCTGTGTGTCTGTCTGTGTGTCTGTCTGTCTGTGTGTGTCTGTCTGTCTGTCTGTGTGTCTGTCTGACTGTGTGTGTCTGTCTGTGTGTGTGTCTGTGTTTCTGTCTGTCTGTGTGTGTGTGTCTGTCTGTGTGTGTGTGTCTGTTTTTCTGTGTCTGTGAACAGCATAAGCCAGAAACGAACAGTCGGATAAACACCAAACTTGGTATTTAGGCTCAGTATCTTCCAGAGATGCGACACGATGGTTTTCAAGAAAATCCACCCACCCCAGACTACCCTTTACATGGAACATTTTTCGAAAATTTTAATATTCTCAAAAATGGCTCTAACGATTTTGATTAAAATGTCATATGTTTAAGATATTTTCATGACAAATAAAATGTACATCTTGAATTTTCTGGGAATGTCTCCAAAAGTATTCTTGATTGTAAACAACTTTTGCATAACTGGTGAACCATAAGAGATACACAAAAATTTTACTACACAAAAAATGTAGATCACGTTAAAATACACAATTTATGTCATATACTTTTTTTGAGTGAACCATTTTCGAGATATTGCTTATTATGCCCTTAAAAGTTTCAATACTTATTTTCTCAAATAGGAATTCGTTATTCATTTTTTTGTCTTGGATATGCAAAGAGTATTAATCTGTGGCAAAGGGAATGGTGCTGCACCTAGCAACCAGCTATTAAGAGATACGTATGTGCTTAAAGGCTACTGTTTTTCTATATTGCCCTTGTAAATATTTATTCCCCTTACATCTACAAGAAACTTAGCAATAAGAATAAGCGTTTGTAAAAATAGTTTGTATAAGAGTAGAGAAAGTCATGTGAGTGTAACACATCAGATTTTTAAACCCTAGCATTACATACAGTTTGATATTGTATTCAATAATAATTGGCTCATTATGACATTATTAATAACATCGCTAGGTTTTTCTGGACAGTAATATGTGCCTACATATATAGTTTACTTTTCCACATAATAGCCGTTCACATCTATACACTTGCTGTAACGCTGCACCAGCTTCTTTAACCCCTCGGCATAGAACTCCAGATGGTAACGCTCGTCTTGTGTTCATCGTCGGTTTGAATATTTGTCACGCAGCCACTGTTTGAAAATAGTCGCTTGGTGCCAAGTGGGGACTGTATGGAGGGTGGAGAAATAATTTTCAAAGAAACTTCCCTTCTCTTTGGTTGTGGCAGCAGCGTGCGGGCGTGCGTTGTCATGCAGGAGGATGATGCTAGACGACAGTTTCCCGCGGCGTCGATTTTGGATCGCACGTCTCAGTTTGGTAAGCGTTGCACAGTACACGTCAGCTATAATTGTTGACCCACGGTCCATGAAATGAATTAATCAATCAAAAGGACGCCCTATTCGTCCCAAAACACGGTAGCCATCATTTTGCGGTTCGTGAACGGCGATTGCTTACACCTTTTTGTTTTGGGTGAACCGGAACGGCGCCACTGCATTGACTGTTGTTTCGATTCTGCGTTGGTGTACGCTATCCATGTCTCGTTTCTCGTAACAACGTGGAAAACCAAACGATCTCAAGCTTGTCTATAGCGCTCCAAAATTGTCGTGCACTACGCATTCGTTGCTCTTTGTGCTGGCCGGTGAGCAGTTTTGACACCCACCTCGCACAAAGTTTCCGATATCCAAGCTTTTAAGTGATAATCCTGTGAAATGAGGTTCGAGCAACATTTGAGAATTCATCAACCAGACTACTAATCGTCAGACGCTGGTCACTTCGAAGTTTTTGGTTCACTTGCCCAACGATGTCGTCGGTCCGAATATTCGGCCTACCACTCCGCTGTTCATCGTGCATATTTGTGCGGCCATTTCGAAGCTCTCGACACCAGTGTTGAACCTGTTTGTCACTGATTATGTCCAGTCCATACACGATGCATAACTCATGATGGATGTCCACAGCTGACGATCTTTTTGCCAGCATAAATCTAATCACACCGCGTACTTTGGGACTGGCGGGATCTACGATTGTCGCGGCTATCGCGATCTGCTCTTACCGACTGGCAAACGTCATACCAACATTGCGGTAGGTTCCTCAGGAGTCAGCAGACAGCCCTGAAGGCGTGAAACGGCATTCAGGCCTACCATCCATAGATATTGTTCACAGGGCCTTAGTTTTATATACGCCTCGTATGTTGCAGTGTTTTATAGACAGAAGATAGTGATTTTGCAATATTCTTTTCTCTAGCTAATGCAGATGCTAAATCCTCTCTCTATGTAATAATCGAAATGTGTATGTTATAGTTACTTACCGTACTGTGCGGCTACATCACAGTCCGTAACACCTGCTCACGTCTCTCCCAGGAAGGGAATGCAAGCAAGTGACTGTCTTGCTTTTATCGGTTTAACAAAACAGGCAACAACAAATGAAATTGAGGTAGAGAAGCTAACGTCTCGTTTACGAACATATGAAGACGCTCTAACTTTGCAATAATCTTAATATGACACTCGTGAAAATTTTTGCACGTACGACACTGAGTTCAACAAACATTCCCTCGTCTAATAATCATCAAGTTTATAAATTTCTTGTATGAATAACTATTCCACAACATTTTATCATGAAGGAAGTAGAAGAATATGCTGTTGTAAGCATAGTTTGTAGAAGAGTGGGTAGAAAATGTTATGAAGGTCTACGAGCGGATGGAGGCTTAGCACCTAGACCTAAGATGTGCCTTGGTCCCTAACGGGAGGGAGGGTGAGGTGAGAGAAGAGAGAGTCAGAGGGTGGCCGGATCAGGAGGCATGACAGGCAGAGGGCAGGTTCCCTACATTTTCCATGTTAAAACTCCCGGGTGGCAACTGGTACAAACGACTCCCCTCCCCTGCAGGCTTGCACAACCCACTGGGAGGCCCGGGACTTGGAGACCGCCCCCCGTCGCCATTTCGGGGACGAGGTGTTACAAAGAGTATCCTTTTCCCCTGCCATGCAACTCCGAGACTCCCGCTGACGCTTGCAAACCAAGCAGATGAAAGGCGACGTGAAATAATTAAGGAGGTGAAATGGAGGGGCAGAAAATTTGGGAATGTAATTAACCTTCTCAACATTCAGATAACAACCCTGGCAAACCTTGAAAAAACCATGGGTCAGGAAGAGTAGCGTGGGAATCGAACCCATCACCTCCGGAATGCGAGTCTCACATGCTACCGACAGCGCCACCTCTCGGTTAAAAGTTATAACACATAATATTTTTAATATCCGCAAACGCTAAAACCATATTTCCATAAACCTAAAAGATTCCTTTTTTTCTCCTACAATAACATGGACAAATGGCTAATACCTTCTCAGAGTAATAAAATAAATTAACTTTTATTACCTTCCCTACCACGTACATACATAGTAATTAGACAAGGTATTGCATTCCACTCAAGAATACAATACCGAGATTTCACCGAAAATACATGCTTTGAGGACCCACGAATCCAAAAAGAGCATTTATAAAAAGGTCCGTGTATGTCTGTGAACAGCATAACTCAAAAATCGTAAATATCAAACGAGTATCTAAATACCAAAATAATATCTTCCAAAGACGCGATACAAATATTTTCAGGAACATTTTTCTAACTCTTTTATTTTCTAAAATGGGATCCAACGATTTGGATTAAAATACCATATATTAAAGACATTTAGATTACAAAGAAAATGGACATCTTTAATGTTCTGGGAATACCCTGTGTAGTTCTTTTCATTTGAAGGAATTATTTTGTATAATTTTGTACAACAGATCAACGTTAAACTATAAACAAAAACGCACTACACAACATATGTGAATTTCTTTAAAACACAAATGTATTTCAAATAACATTTTTTGTAATCAATCACTTCTGATATACGTTATTTAAGGTTCGAATTGTTCAATACTTAGTCATTACTTTGACAATCATTCTTTTAAAAACCTGTCAATTTTCAGGTATTTCTCGCGATGTCATAGAAAGATAATTGAATTTTAAGGCCAGCTTATGACGTATAGCTCTAAATATTTGACTATCGCTTTTCCCTATGTATCTATAACGAAATGCGTAAATAAGGTATTTCCGAAACGTTCCATATCAATTAAAAGTGGTTTGGGATATGAACTTTTGTAAGAATAATTTGTATAACCATTAATAAAGGATAGAAGGTAGCGAATGTAAATGCAACACATCCTACATTCTATACGTTTTAAAATGCTCACAGAACGTGGTTCTTACATTTCATAATATGTAGACGTTTTTATGTTAAGCTGCATAGGTAAATAGAATAAACAATGAATAGTTCGCCACCTCTAGCTGTTAAAATATCAAGTATAATTAAAAGTACAGGCATTTTCAGGAAAACGTGTTACTATACTAGCATGATAAAAGATAATTATATCATTCTTACAAATATCTTAAGCGTATTTCACCAAACATGATGGCATGTTTTATCCTGGGAATCCCTGGTGCTTTATAAAGTTGTGTTAGAAATTGTGTGCTATTTATCTGTGATTTTCACTTGTTCCTAATTGCTCCGCTCTGGGTTTCCTGTGCAAAGTAGTTATCATTTTACTAGTAAAATAACATCAATTTATGTATAGCATTCGGCAAACTCGTGTTATAAGGAATGATAGTCATATATAACATAACGCGTGCATTGCCAACGTGATTTATATTATCAAAGCAACTAGGTCAGGCTTTCGAGGGAAATGCGATATTTTATGCAGTACTCATTAACAGGATGAAATACGAAGAGAAATGGCACGGAAATCATTTTAAAGTTCCGACAGGCGTATTTTCGATATCGCTGTGACGGCATGGACACATTGTAATTTAGAAGGATGAAGTCATTACAGTAAATTCTCAGTCGAAAGAAATGAACAGATGTTCTTTATACGCACGGTTAAAATACAGTGCGTATGTTATATAGAAACAGTTTTCTGCCCTAGCTGTAAGTAGTGGCAAATACTGGAGATAACGAGTAGATTTGAAAAAGTCACATCGCGGCTGCGATTCAAGCCATAGCTTCCAGACGTGCTCTCTTACCCCTTGAGCTACCGTGACCGCCTTCGAAATCTCAATCACAAATCCTTCTCAAATTATTTTTATACATCCTAGAGCTACTAAGTTTATCTAAATATTAGAGATTTATTCCTCTACGGTATGTTTCTTCATTTCAGGGGAAAAACAATGATATTAGATATATTTTACTTACTGAATATTTTTAAAGTCATTTCATGGTCAGTTCAAATTTTTTACTTTCTATACCACGAACATAGTAGTTAGAACATAGTATGCATTCCATTCAACATTCTATGTCGAGATTTCACCGGAAATATATGTTTTGAGGCATGCTGAATACAAGAGATCATTTTTAGAAAAAAGGTGTGTGTGGGTGTGCGTATCTATGAATACCATAAATCAAAACGAAATGTCTAACAATGGTATTTAGGTTCAGTATCTTCCAAAGATGCGACACGAAGATTTTCAAGAAAATTCCCCACCCCAAACTCCGCTTTGCATTTAAGACTTTTCAAAATTTTGTATTTTTTAAAAATTGGCTCTAACCGTCTTGTTTAAAATATCATAGCTTTAAATATTTACTTGACACATAAAATGCATTTTTGGATTTAATGGGAATAGCCTGTGAAGTCTTCAGTGGGAAATACTTCCGTATAATTTCCTTCCTCTTCTTTGGAATTTTTATTGTTATTTATAATTTCTGTTTGTTTCTTCTGTATAAGTTATATTTATAAATGATTGTGTTGTGGCGTGTATGTGTGTATTGTCACGCCAGACACATTATTGTTTTGTTAGCGACAGTATTGTTGGGGTAATGCTTTCGGCTTGGGTTTTGAATTTCGTCTGGCGTGGCGAAGAGTTAGGGTGGGGGAAGTAAGCGTTACTTTCTTTGTGTGGTGTTGTGTGGAGAGCATCACTTCAAGTTGAGTGTCTGGCCTGGAAGGGTGTGTGTGAATCTTGTGAGTGTGACCTCGTGTGTGTAACCCCTCCAATGACTTTCTTTTAATCTTTTTTGTATGATGTAGGAGCACCGTGTAATTTCCAATAAACCACAGGTAATGCGATTAATGTGAAATTCTGTGTATTTTGTGATAACAATCCCACGCCTGCTCTGATACACAAAAACTTGGAAAAAATGTAGTTCTCTTTAAAACGAAGAATTTATTTCAAATAACTGTTTCTTTGTCATTATGCATTTTTCAGATATCCGTTTTTATTTGTGTGACTTTTCAATATTTTGTAAGTTATTTAAAGTACAGTCGACGTTCACTTGTTTGTTGTGATATCACGGAAAGAACATGCAATTTCTAGGTCAGCATATAGTGACCCGATTTTTAAAACATGTTTATCGTTTCCGCTAGTCGCCTTGTAGCTTCAGCTAAACGTGTAACGAAATTATTTCCGCAAAGATTTATCTCTAATAGCATGAAGTAGATAGAAAAATAAGCTTTCGTAAGAATAGCTTGCGGAAGCTTTATAAAATGTGATAGTTGGTAGAGATATTTATGCAACATCCCTATAATGGGAGTTATTAAGATGCGAGTGAAGAGTAACTTTCGACACGAGCGAGCATAGAAAACTTCACGAGCGTCTTAATAATCATTATATGAGAGTTGCATACAAGAGTTTTTCTACATTTAGATATATTTAATATTTAGATGAATACGAAAGAAATTAAAAATGTGATAAATCAATTTCTCGATACGTATTTTAGATGAGCTTCGATAACAAGTGAATATCTATTCAAGGTTGCAAGTACTATTTTACAAGATGGAGACAGAAATGTTTACTAGTTACTATCCCCAACACAGAAACGAATACATCACAGGGTTCACTGTAACAGGAAAGTATTACGAAATCTGTAAAGGGTACATGAATCTGCGCCTAAAGTCTGTAAATCTCAATCCTTTTACTTTCTCTACTACGTATAGTAATAAGGGGAAGTATTGTATTTTACTAAAAAATTCGATACCGAGATTTCACCGGAAATACATGTTTTGAGGACCCTGAATCCAAAAAAGTATTTTTGGAAACATGTCCGTGTGTGTCTCTCTGTGTCTGCCTGTGAACAGCATAACTCAGAAACGAACAGTCGGATAAACACCAAACTTGGTATTTAGGTTCAGTATCTTCCAGAGATGCGACACGAAGGTTTTCAAGAAAATCCCTCCACCCCAGATTACCCTTAACATGGAACACTATTCGAAAATTTTAATTTTATCAAAAATTACTGTAAAGATATTGATTAAAACATCATGTATTTAAGATACTTTCATGACAAATAAAATGTATATCTGAAATTTTCTGGGAATGTCTCCAAAAGTGTTCTTGATTGTGAACGACGTTTGCATAACTGGTGAACCATAAGAAATAGACAAAGTTTTATTACACAAAAAATGTAGATCGCGTTAAAATACAAAATTTATGTCGTATATATTTGTTTTGTTCAGTGAACCATTTTCGAGATATTGCTTGTTATTCCCTTAAATTTTCAATGGTTATACGTTTAGTCAAATGGGAATTCGTTATTCACTTTTTTTGTCCTGGTAATGCAAAGAGAATGGAATGTGAGTGTAACGCATCAGATTGTGTTGTTAATTAGTAAAGTGGAAAATACACGGTGCAAAACGTTGGCATTAATAAATTTGGAAATATGGGCAAACAAATAGCCACCTATCTTAACCTCCCTGGCTCACAGTCCTACACTGCCCACAGCTTCCGTAAGAGTTCTGCAACTATGTTGCCATGGTGGTTGCTGAAGGTTATATAGATGAATCTCTTAAAAATAAACTAAATATCTCAAATACGAGGGCTGATCAATAAAGACTGAGATTGATTTTTTCCTGTAGCTTTCTTGAGAGTTTCCTGCCTCTACCATGAATATTTGAAAAGAGCGAGGTTTCATGTATAATGTCCATAGGCGGCAGCACTCTCGTATCGGTAGTTTGGTAGTAATGCTGTATATTGTTGACCCTACTTGTCGTCCTCCGTGGACTAGTGGTACCGTGCTAGCCTCTGGTTCCCAAGGTCGCGGGTTCAAACCCGGCGGAGGGCGATGGATTTTTTCGGGCGTAAAAATCGTTAGCACGGCTTCCTTCGGAAGGGAAGTAAAGCCGGTGGTCCCGTGTCGTAGATTTACGGCACGTAAAAGAACCTCAAGCCTGATAAAGAGGCCTCTGAGCAAAATTACAGGTGTTTCACGCCCAATATAGAATGGGACGCTAAGAACCATAGCAGTTAAAGAGCGTCCATAAATAAAACTCAATTTTTTATTTGACCCTACTTGAATTTTGCATACCACAAAACGAAGGTGATACAAGAGGAGCAATAACATTTTGTTTTCGTTTAAACCATACAGCCTCTAAAACTTTGGAAAAGCTGAAGCAAGCATACGGTGAAGATGCACTACCTCGTGCAACAGTGTTTAGGTGGTTCAAAGACTTCAAAGTAGAGCGAGTCCTCCCTGATAAACAAGGTGGGCCTGGTGCTTCGGCTTCTGCTATGACTGAAGTCAACATCAACACAGCTGCTGTGATTGTTGTTCCCACTCATACCACTGTTACAGCAGCGTACTACACGTCAGTATTGGCTACACCGAGGAAGCACATTGCAAGGAAACATTCAGAACTTATCACAACAACGTGCGGCCTCACGTTGCAAATCAAGTCCAGGAATGTTTGGCTAAATTCAACATTACCTGTGTGCCTCATCTGCCTTATAGCACCAATCTTGTCCCCTGTGATTTCTTTTTATTCCCATCACTAAAGGCAAAGCTCCGGGGCATTCGATTTGAGAGCACTGAAGCTGTGCTGAAGAAAAGTGAGGCGATTCTCAAAGACCTGACAAAGAATAGCCTGCACCATGTGTTCGAGGACTGGCAGAGACGCTATAAAAAGTGCATTCAAGTAGGAGAGGACTACTTTGAAAAATACCATGTCAATATTGAAATGGAGTAATAAATATCTGTGAAAAATAATTAGTCTCAGTCGTTATTGATCAGCCCTCGTACAATACTAAAATCCACAAAAAATAAAAACGCTCAAATAAATTTAAATTTACCATCTACTTAAAATAAGTTTCATAAGTGATAATTACCAGAAATAATCTTTGCAAATTGCATCACGCAAAATGCGTATATTAACAAGAAAGATAACAGAGTATGTGTTTTTAAAATCTTTGTTACTAAACATTTGTAAAATGCGAACGGATATTTATTAGAATTTCATTATAAATAATGAAAACAATGAAATAAACTGAATATAAATTCATATCAACGAATAAACTGTTTTTCAGTGGCTCTGAATAGGTCAGCGTACATTTCGATACAGATTTCTAACAGAAAATGAAAACGTTAAAGTACAGGAGTCAAAAAAACAGCATAACTCAGAAACGAACAGTCGGATAAACACCAAACTTGGTATTTAGATTCAGTATCTTCCAGAGCTGCGACACAAAGGTTTTCATGAAAATCTCCCCACCCCAGATTACCCTTTACATGGAACAATTTTCGAAAATTTTAATTTTCTCAAAAATGGCTCTAACGATTTTGATTAAAATATCATATGTTTAAGATATTTCTATGACAAATAAAATGTATATCTTGAATTTTCTGGGAATCTCTCCAAAAGTATTCTTCATTGTGAACGACTTTTGCATAACTGGTAAACCATAAGAAATAGACAAAATTTTGCTACACAAAATATGTAGATCGCGTTAATGTACACAATTTATGTCATATACATTTTTTTTGTTGAGTGAACCATTTTCGAGATATTGCTTGTTATTCCCTTACATTTTTCAATGCTTATTTTCTCAAATGGGAATTCGTTATTGATTTTTGATCTTTGATATGCAAAGAGTATTAATCTGTGGCAAAGGGAATGGTGCTGCACGTAGCAACCAGCTATTAAGAGATATGTATGTGCTTAAAGGCTACTGTATTTCTATATTGCCCTTGTAAATATATATTCCCCTTACATCTACAAGAAACTTAACAATAAAATGGAGTCTGCAAATGTTTATCTCGAATAACATGAAGTAGATGGAGAATAAGCGTTTGTAAAAATAGTTTGTACAAGAGTAGAGAAAGTCATGTGAGTGTAACACATCAGATTTTTTAAGTGGGAACCCCAATTTTTAAAGGATTTTATTTTACGCGTAAAAGCAAATAACATTTGTGTGCAATATTTGTATTTTGTAATGTTTCCACTATTATCTTTATTAACTAATATGTAATTTCCATCATATCTACCGTAAATAGTATTCATTAGGCAGTATCAATTGTTGTTCAGTGTATTTATTGCAACTCTGTAAGAATCTGTAATATTTCTGTTGAAATATAAGCCGTTTGTAAACAGATTGTGACCATTTATCAGTATTTCCGGACACCAGGGCCTATTTATTCAACCATTCAGAAATAATACCTGAGCATTTTATTCACAAGGCAGTTTCAGTTAAAAGCTATTTAAATTTAAAACAGATACATGAATTGTAAATATTATATAATCTAAGGGGTTTCTGGAGCGTGAAACAGCCGATTCCGTTTCAAATAAAATGTATATGCTTTTTAATGTAAACCCAGCAAATGAGAATGTTAAGGATTCCATTTAAAGGAAAACAGCAATAAAATTGCATGAAAATATTTGGAAATTGGAAAGAATACCTAAATGCACTCAAAATTATGTAAGTTCAAGATTCTGTTTTATATCGTTCGTATAAGTTAAATAAAGTAAGAGCGTACGGTTAAATGCATTTCTCACTTTAAAATACCCTACTAGTAGTACTACGTATAGTGAGTAGGGGAAGTATTGCATTCCACCCAAAAACTCGATGTTGGGATTCCATAGAAATACATATTTTGAGGCGCCCTGAATCCAAAAAAATAAAAAAAAGCATTTCTAGAAAAAGGTCAGTGAGTGTGTCTATATATCTGTGAACAACATACGTGCAAAAAGAAAAGTTGGGTAAATACCGACCTTGGTATTTAGGTCCAGTATCTTTCAAAGATGAGACACGACGATTTTCAAGAAAATCCCTCCAACTCAGACTACCCTTTAGATGGAACATTTTGCGATAATTTTCTCAAAAATGGCTCTAACTATTTTGATTAAAATAGCATATGTTTAAGATACTTTCATGGCAAATGAAATGTATATCTTGAGTTTTCTGGAATGTCCCCAAAAGTCCTCTTCATTTTGAATGAATTTTGTATAACTGGTAAACCGTAAGAGATAGGCAAAGTATTACTGCACAAAAATGTAGATCTTGTTAACACACATAATTTATATCATATACATTTTTTGTCGAGTAAACCATTTTCGAGATATGCCTTGTTATTTGTTTGAATTTTCCAATACTTTTATTTTTTCTCAGATGGGAATTCATTCGTTTTTTACTTTCTCTACTACGTATACTAAGTAGGGGAAGCATTGCATTCCACCCAAAAATTCGATACCGAGATTTCACTGGAAATATATGTTTTGAGGCCTCCTGAATACAAAAAAAATATTTTTGGAAGCATGTTCCGTGTGTTTGCCTGTGTGTCTGTGTGTGTCTCTGTGTCTGGCTGTCTGTGAACAGCATAACTCAGAAACGAACAGTCGCATAAACACCAAACTTGGTATTTAAGTTCAGTATCTTCCAGAGATGCAACCCGAAGGTTTTCAAGAAAATTCCCCGACCCCAGATTACTCTTTACATGGAACATTTTTCGAAAATTTTAATTTTCTCAAAAATGGCTGTAACGATTTTGATTAAAATATTATATATTTAAGATACCTTCATGACAAATAAAATTTATATCTTGAATTTTCTGGGAATGTCTCCAAAAGTGTTCTTGATTGTGAACGACGTTTGCATAACTGGTGAACCATAAGATATAGACACAATTTTACTACACAAAAAATGTAGATCGCATTAAAATACACAATTTATGTTATATACATTTTTGTTGGTGAGTGAACCATTTTCAAGATATTGCTTGTTATTCCCTTAAATTTTGCAGTATTTACACTTTTTCTCAAATGGGAATTCGTTATTCCTGGTGCTGCAAAGATAATGGAATACTCCATATAGCAATCAGCTCTTAAAATATTTGACTATAGCTTAAAGCCTTGCATGCACAAGAAAATTAGCGATCAGATTAACATCTCGATATCTCGATTAACATAGCAACCAGCTTTTAAAAGATTTGGCTACCGCATAAAGCCTACCATTTCCCCTCGCACCTATAAGAAGTTTAGCAATACCGTAGTTTCTGAAAACTTTATATCGATTAACATGAAGTAGATGGAGAATAAACGTTTGTAAAAATAGTTTTTACAATAGTAGAGAAAGTCATCTGAATGTAACACATAGGATTTTTTAAATTTCTTTAACCTTATACTATGCAGTTTTCTTTCTCATAGGTTTCTCAGGTAAATTTTGAAAGTTTAAACAGTTTAGTTTCTTCTTTTTTAAAACAATAAGTTTACAGAAAACCAGAAGCATGCAACGATAGGCTTTTAAAAGTATTTTCTGCATAGTCTATTAGGCAATTTTATGGAATATGGCCTGTGTATTGGAAAGGAAAATTATTTTTAAAGTTGTATCATGTCGAACATTTAGTATAGAAGGATAAAATAAATTCTAATAGTAAGTAAGAGCTTCAAAAGCAAAGAACGTACCAAAATTTGATTTGAAGGCATTGAATCTTTACGTAGGATGAGTAATTAATTACCTTTTAAGCTAAGCTGCCCACAAAGGGGTCCAGCCACTTAAAATACAGCACAAGGTGTTCTGTACCATACGATTGCTTTACAAATTGAAATAAACCGAGAATGTTTGTTGTCATTTTAAACATCACTGCTGTAGAATTTGAACAATGAAGACACTTGAGAAAAACCTGGATCTGAAAATAGCCAGAAGGAGATATTGCAGTGCAGCTTTTATGGGCACTAGTAATGAATTCCTCTAGCTGTAGCTGAGGCTTGTCAACATTCAAGTGTTTATTTACTCACTGAAGGAGTGCAGGCGCAGTACAATGCTGGCACACAAATAGTACAACTCTTGCGGAGATAAGTATGGGGGAGACTATATTGAGCGAAAAATCGCAGCTCTGCTACAGCTTCACACACAAATTGAACGTACAAAACAACGTGCGAGCCAATGAAAACGGGACATAAATACTTTCCTGTTTTGTATACGTGTTCATTGCGTAGAGAGCGATTCTTATCAGGCAGCTCTTATATTATCTCTAGGAGCGCCAAGCTACACTTTTATGATCACCTTTCTGGCTTGGAGATTACCTTTCTATTCAGTTTCTCATATTAATTGAACAATAAAGACAGATAGGTTTAAGTTGAAGAAATGGATTGTTTGTAGTAGGGATGCAGATTTATTTAGATACACCAGGAAAATAAACAATAGAAATATTAAATGCTGCATTATCAATCATTAAAACCCAACAAACCTATTAACACCATTCTGGTACCTTAAAATCGGCATAATTGTATCTGCATGGTCTATAAAAACGCTAAAAGATTCAACCTGAAGCATATCTAACATCTGTCAGAGAGGAGATATAAGAGCACATGACTCAATAATTAGCAACATCGGTTTCCATCATTACGTAATAGTAATAACAATAGCAATAATAGCAATATTACTTACCCCAAGTAAATTCAAATAAAAAGATGACTGATTTTAATTTCTCTAGCGCTTAGGTACCAAAATTAGATATCGATGTTTTACCACCAGAAATACACGTCCAAAAATGCATTTCACAATCCACAAAATGACTGCGAGTCTGTGAACAGCGTAATTCACAAAAAAAGTCAGTTAACTATAAAATGTTACAATTAGGCCTTTAAGTCTTTAATGTCGTAGCAGAAGACTTCTAGAAAACCTCCCCAGTCAAATTAACCCTTTAAGTGGAAGTATTTTCCTTCATTTTATTATCTCAAGAATTGCTGCATCTGTTTTGATTAAAATATCGTGTTTTAGATGTTTGTCGGAGAGGAAAGTGAATTAATCCTTAGCTTCATATTATGTCACATATCACTTAAGTTTCATTTAAGTCCATTAAAAACAATTACGCAAACATTTCTACTAGACTTTATTCTTTATTTTCTGCATCACAATAATGACGTCACTCGGCTTATACCTGTTATGTGATATATTCTTGAGGATATAACAACGAATATGACCCTAGCTGACTTCTTTTTGTGCAGAAAGCAAGGTTACGCTTCAACCGTGTTTACCATATAGTGCCATCATGCATAAGGACTCCCTTCATACAAGGTTGACATTACCATATGGTGATATTTTGTTAATTTGGTTCCCAAACGTTTCTGCTGTAAAACAGTAAACAGAGCAATTTTATGCTCCAAAACAGGCGGTTTTTGGCTATCATTTGTGCACGTATTTGTGTTGTAGCGTAAAAGCCAGAAAAGGAACCTCAGATCGTCGGCTAAAAGCTTCCAACCTTCAACAAACGCTACTGGCCTTATTCATAAAAACCGGCTCATCGATGTAGGAGAACAGTTTGGATCAAGGTTTACAGTGCACAAGATATATGTAATATAAGAACTAACTTAAATACGTACAGATACACGCTAGGAGATATTGTACACTTGGGAGAACATTGTCACTCATGGAAACTGAATTTATAGTTTTTAGCCCTGAGTCTAAGTAATTTTCGAAGGAATTGGTCTCATAGCAGCTCTTCTAGACTAGGAAAACGAGGATTACATCCTCTCTTTTGAAGGTGATTTCAACATTCTGCTGGAATTGGAAGGGATTTTCTTAGGGAAGCCAGGACGGTTAACGCAAACTACTATTCTCTAATGCTATCAATAGAAGTGAAGCAATAGAAGTGAAACAAACTATCTGATTCAAGAGGAAAACTAAAGGATATAAAAACTGTTCTCTTCACATCAATGTGAAGCCCCATACAGTCAGGAAATCAACGGAAATGATTGGAAACTTAAGATGGGGCCTTCTACCTTCCAATCAACGGTCTGCACGTGATTCCATGTTTGAAACACAAAACGTTAACATGGACAGAGTGGATAATCATCCAAAAATATTACTTTTTAAAAAGGAGTAAAACACTGTTAGGACGATGGCAAACATGTGCAGTTGTGAGGAAGGTATTCCCAAGGATTAGACAGAATGTAGGTTCTTAAGATCTTGAGATATTATTAAGTATTGTTTTCTGTATTCCTAATATCTGCTAATGAAACGTTGAAAGTTTTTTCTGATAATTTACTTATATATACCTAAATGAGTCTACAACCTGAACTTGGCCAAAATCCTCAGAATGAGAACGTTGGGATACGTTTACCAGAATGGAAAGATAGCTGGAGAAAGGATTGACCATTTGCCTCTTTCTTCCTGTCTGCGCGCTTCTGTGGTCCAGATTATTATGAAGGAAACGATTTCCTGTGTATGGAAGCAGGCGGCTATTAATCGGCACATGGCAGAGAGAAAGGAGTGCTTTCCCTCTATATTTCCCGCTTGCGCAGAAAAACTTTATTTACAGAGTAGCATACCTATGAATGTGTGAACAATTTTCTAGCATACTTGCGATGTTGATACACCCATGCGATTGAGCTAATATCCGTTTCTGTGAAACAAACTGAATTGCCCTACAATGGCTGTATGATATTATTTATTTGATTACCATTGAGTTATAATAAATGAATGACAGAACAATTTGAAATACAATACACGTTTTATAAAAGAACTCGGATATTAATAGCCTAGAATGAGCTGGAGTTATTAGGGCACCAGCACAGAATACTGAAAGCTTTATACAATACTGTGAGGTTAGGCAAAGACATTTGGTAATATGCCATTCTGATGAAGTTTATATTTTTAATTGTCAGTTTTGACGTAATTGTCTCTTAAGTCGAATATAGCCCCTTTAATGCCTTTTCTGGCAAGTTTAAAATTTAAACTGTTCTTTTTAGGAATAAATGCTTAAAATTATTTGTTGCATTACTGCATCGATGTCAACTGTTCACCCATTTATTCCATTGCAGTAATTATGGAATTGTGGTTCTTACCTCGTAGTGACATAGTTTTAGAATTATTTTATCAGAACAATGACAGTCCAAACCCAAGAAGATGAAAGTGGATATACTATACGATACATATAAGAATTGTACATATGAAAGGGGATATAACATACATATATAAGAATTGTACAGTAATAATATAATTCACTAACATGTTAAAATATTCAACATCTAACATTTGTACAGCGCTGATTATAAGAAACGGGCGAGCTAGCAAAATTCCAGGTAAAGCATAATCCTAAGTAGAGCATACCTTTCACCAAGCCAACAAGCAGGGAACCGGTATTTCCTCGGGGCGATTCATTATGTCCCCCGAATTTCCTGTCACTCCAGTTCACCTCCATTCTCTTTTCACTTCACCTTTCATCTGCTTGGTTGTTTCAGGGTTTCAAGTGTCGGCGGGAGTCTCGGCGTTGCATGGCAGGGGAAAAGTATACTTTCTGTAATATTTCGATCTCCGGAATGGGGCGATCTCGAGTTCCGGTCCCCCAAGTGGGATGTGCAAGCCTGCAGGGGGATGGGACCGGTTGTACAAGTTGTCATCCGGAGAGTTTCAATCTGGAAAAAGGTAAGGACACTGCCCTCTTCCCTGTCATGCCTCCTGGTCCGACCGCCATCTGTCTCCTCTCACCTCACCCCTCTCTCCCGGGGCTTAGGCAAAAAAGGTCTTCATAGGTCAGGTGCTAAGTTCCTCCCCGTTCCTACTCCTATTCTAACTCATTCATGGGTACGCACAATTTCAACAGGATGGTGCCACATCACACAGAACTAGAATTTGTATTTCGGCCATGTGACCTGTGACCTAAGCCCGGTGACTACGTCATCAGCATCTTCACCAGATGTCACGTAGGGATGGGGGAACATAGCACAGGATGGCATCAAGAGGATTACAGGTTACACTAGCTGGGAGCGTGGTAAAAGAATGACATAAGACATGCAATTTATGTTCTCAATCTTTCTAATTTTTAATTTGTCTAGTATAAGCTAAACTACATTTTAAAAAGAAAGAATTAGACAACTGGTGGATTTGCCTGCGTGGCAGAGGTCCAGTGGTCCATCGTCGCATATAGTTTGTCGAGAGCGAGCTGGCAAAAGTTCCTAAAAGAAAGTGCCGATTAGTGCTTAGGTAGTCACTGACGTAAGCGTATGTTACGTAACCTACCTACGTGTCGGAAATGAAGTTATCTTTTACCCTAAACTGCGTGACCCCCAATCTCTGCTTACTTCAACATCCGAGAAATGGCGCGCAAGAAATCTAAAACCAATTTCTTTTGAAGTTACTTAAACGATGTTCGTCCTGAATATCTTGACTATATAAAATCATATTTATCAATATCTGTTAAATTATAACCGTCACAATAGTACAGTATACAGCACAATGTGTAGCGAGTAGATACATGTCTACCTTCGGCAGTCATTTAGGGTTATTTGATGGAACTGGAAAACATGAAAACTGCCTCAGATTACTCTATTGAAAATGTAACTGTGCAAATATGTTCAATTTGAAATTGACGAGCTTGAAAGGTAACTTCATATGAATAGCGGTAGTGAGAATTCGCTCTTTTACCATATATGGAGCTGTAATAGTGAGCAGAATCTGCAAATCTTAACCAGCAGATACTACAAATTTCAGTGTTTCGATCTTGAAGAAACGGCGGTTTGCTGTCATTTTGGCATTGATTCATTATAATTTCATGAATCCTAACATTGAGTGATTGTTTTTATAGGTAATTTGCGAAAGCAAACCATACTGTGCTGGGTATGTGTTTTGCTGCTCTTATATAGATTCTAGGCGTGACATAGCGTGTTGAAACATAGATTCTCGGTTCCTAGACATGGAGGTGCGAAGTTTTTGGCCCATGAATAGAACCGCTGCCCACTCAGCATCGTGAGGAATTTGAGCAGCTACTATAGTAGCGATCTGTAGGTCACGGAAACCAACATCCCGGCTGGTAAAACCATCCTCTCCTCCTATCGGTTGCACGATCGTTCATCCCTGCCATGTACATGTTGGCGTGAGAGCGGTAGTCGGGTTGGTTGGCCCAGGGCTGTCGTTCTAGAGATTAGATCAATTTTAGTCCTAGTTGGAAGTAAAATATATTACTTCTACCCCCCCCCCCCGAATGTTAGCTTTTTAAATGTGTTTTTTTCCCTGCCTGATTTTTAATTACATGTATCTGTTTTAGGCATATAAAATAAACATTTTCAGATCATATGGGTTTTGGCCTTGCATTCACGTACGCTCACGTTGGAGGTGTTACATTTCCATAGCACATCTGCTGTTGCCAGGTAGATAACGATGCTGTAGCTTTACTCATCATTTCGTGTATTGAGTTATAGACGTAAATACCTGCCTTCTTTATATTCTATAGGGCATTACTCCAGTCAGTTGAATTAATCATATAATCAAATTAGATCAGCATCGCTCTTTTTAAAACCATTTCGCTGTTCCCATGAAATTAGGTTTATTTTATATTTTAAACCATACAACCACAAAAAGTTGTCGTTTATTATGTTGTATGATAAACGTTTGTAAATTGTTTTATATAATCTCTGCAATAAAAACATGGCTTCACTCGTATTTTGAAACATTTTATCCGATCTATACACATAAAGCCGTTCAGTGACATCGTTTTCTTTATTGCATTTTTTATTGAATATATAACGCACACATTGTGCTATAAAGTATCAAAGAAATTCCAAATAAAATGTACAGAATAGCGATTATCTTGGAGATATACGTTTATGCTAAATTTATTGTAAAAGGGATCCCGGAACTCAAGCTTACGAATTTGCTGACCGAGATGTCATTAATCCTGGGTTCGTTTGAGGTCGTTACTGGCCACGTGCGAGGATTTGGCTGACATTGCTAAGCGGGCGTTCGTCTTTAGCGTGACGTGACGTAGAGACGAAATGATTTATAAACCCCTGGTTACATGTCACGTCTTTTACCTGGATGTTGTTGGACGAATCTGCGTCACTCTGCAGTGCAAAAGGATACTTTAAAATTTCGCGAGTGTAAACTTTCTTCAGGATGTGCTCAGCTAGATCTTCTTTGGCTAAGGTAAGCCCGAATAACAAGGTATAATTAAGTGTTGTAAATCTGGAAGGTATGGGGAAATTCTCAGAAATACATTAAAATTATTTTAACCAGTCTTTAAATGGAACCGCTTAACGCCCCCTTTAATTCCCCGCTTTTGAGAACCTCTCTCTTAGGCGAGATTTGGAGGTCAGTTAGGAATGTCATGATTCGGGGTCGTACCAAGTAATATCGGGACGCTCTCCCCACTACCATCACAAAATATTTATACAACTGAAACATTTTAAGGGCATTTAAGATATGGACAGATGAACGATGGGTCCGTTGTTCGAGTCCCGCTAGGACCGTCCTTCCTGGGTTGGACTAGTGAACGGAGGCACTGCCACTATGACCCTCAAGAGATCTATTGTGCGTAACCCCCCGGGAGGAACCGATGAAGTGAAGGACCCACAGGAGACATACGGGTTACACAGCGAAGCCGGCGAAAATGGACAGAGACGCCAGAGTTCTATAACAGTTTCAGACCTGACCACCCGGCCACGGGAGGGCCACAGTGAGATGTCCCTCCAGTGGGACGGTACCTGAGCCAATTGCCGACACCACAGCCCGGGAGTTAATCTAAAATATGAAAGGGAAATTAAATGAGAGGAAATGGGGGGGGGAGGAATGCACCACTCCAACATTCGTTTTTTGTCAACCACGAGAAACCCATGGTCAGAGTGGGCGACCACCGGGAACCGAACCCGGGATCTCCCAAATGACAGCCACTCCGCGGAGTCATCTCGCTAGGTACCGTCCTCCCTGATTGAGGATTTTCACATTGTTCTCATGCGTCATTAATTGCAAATGTCGGGGAGGTACCCTAAAACTAGCCTAGAAGGTTTCTTTCCCAAATTTTATATCAAAATCATCATTTAATTTCACGTATCACCGTTTTCACTGCCGGTGGTGCCGTAGGCTTTAAAAGAAACAACTTTGTTTCTATTCTCACATTATAGTCACTATTTTTTGTCTAAGCATCCATCTAGTTATTAGGGATTAGCTAGAACACTGCTGCCCCAGATGTCATCGAGGCAATTTCACTACATCAACTATTTTGTATTTTGAAGAATGTCACGGGGTCCAATTAACACCACAACATGGATGCAGATTCCCTCATGGAGTCTCTGGAGAGTAGTAGCAGCTAGTTTCCTCCTAATCAGATCCCGACAGGATTAAAGCTGCTGCAACGGATTATTTGGGGGTGGGCGGCTAAAGCCTGCCTTTTTAACAACCGATCGATCAACGCGCTTGTTCGTTCTGTGTGCGTCTCCTGTAAAGCGGAGCAGATTTCTCTGAGCACCAATTTTCCTCAGCATCGCGTACAAACGGAACAAAAACTCTATCGCCAATGTTTAAAATGCAGAGGTTCATAGAGAGGTATACAGAATTATTATCAGTTCACAGTTATTTTGTATTAGAATAGCTAGTATATAACAGTACTGAAGAACAAATTTATAGAAGAATATAATTATTATTGGGTTGATGCATAAGTTGGTAGCTCTTTGAGCCTTTCCCGCAGAATGCCAGGTCAATGGCCAAAAGTAGTCACTGCCAATTCTGGGATTGATTTATGTGGATCGTCGTGTATTAAGACCTTCAAAGGTTTCATGAAAGTCGAGATCACTCACGCTAAACTCAACCTTTCTGAAACAATAAAATTATTTTAAAGAGTAAGATTGCTCAGGCAGTAAAGCCTTGGCTCAAATTCGTGAGATCAAAGGTTCTAATCTCCTGTACCGGCCAATTTAACACGGTATTTTTCATGTTTTCCCTCAGTTTCCAGGAAATACCAGATCGTATGTTCATCTCCAAAATTCTACTTACAGAACAAAAGAAACAGAAATAAAAATAGATACTATAGAAAGACTAATATGCAGCTAAGTTCATCTATCAAAAAGCTGGAAAATCGTATGGTACAGGAAGGTGACTATCCAACTAAACTCATCTGTTCAGTACCACAATAACCATAATACTCAAAGAACTTTCAGAAGCTCCACAATTCCAAAATCCACATTCCGCCAAAAACCAATAGTAATACAACATATGGTACGGGAAGGTAGCTATGCAACTGAGGCCATATAGCTGCAATTTTCTCATACAGATGACACAGGAAGGCGATTATACAACTGAAGCTATCTATCTGGCACACACTGAATCAGGTAAATCAATGAATCTTTAAAGCCGTCGCGATATGAACCAGAAATTAATAGCAAATTTTAAAAAAAATCCTTCAGTTTTTTTGCATTCGTTCTGAACAGCACAAATTTTCGAGCCCTTTTAGTTTTCTTTACCCCTTTGTTAAACCCAAAGATAAGGATGAATAGGACGTTTTATATTTACCCCAATTGATACTCTCATTTCCTTTAGCCCCAAGTTGCAATAAACTGTAGAATATCAGCTGCAAACAGAAGCAAAACATTCTCATTCCAAATAACAAAGCTAAATAAAACTTCTAATTTCTCTCTGTTGCATGATTTAAAAAGTGTTGCACTGAAAACCTATTATCGTGTGACACGTGGTGGTAGATGATGATGGTGGTGATTAGGACTAGGTTTTTTATCACCTAAAATCATCATAACATACAAAAAATATGTTGTTATGACCTAACATTTACGAAACTATGGACTGTAACATAATAAATATGCCATGGATATATTCTGGGGTAAAATTGTAATTGTAAAATAAATTATTGTCATTTAATATAGAGTCAACTGAAAAATTCAACGCCACAGCCGGGATATGAACACGGTTCTCCCGCTCTCCATGCGGTTGCTCTAACCATTGAGCTACTGTGAAAACATACCAGTGGGGCATTAAATTCCCCAATTGACTCAAGTTGTTTCCCAGACATACCTACTAAGGCATCCCCCTCGACTGTTCGTTTCTGAGTTATGCTGTTCACAGACACACACACACACACACACACACACACACACACACACACACACACACACACACACCACACACGGACATGTTTCCAAAAATGCTTTTTTTGGATTCAGGATGTCTCAAAATATATACTTCCGGTGAAATCTCTGTATCGAATTTTTGGGTGGAATACAATACTTCCCCTACTTACTATACGTAGTAGAGAGAGTAATAAGAACAGAAGGGTATACGTACAATTGGAGAGCCCATCTAACCCGAATAAATACTGAAATAATCTCGGCCTGGGTGAATAGGCTTTCGGACTCAAGATAGAAGAGATATTGGACGTCCAAGGAAGAGCGGGCCATAGCACTGTGAATTCGGAACAGGAAGTGCCGAAGTTCCGAAGTGCCTAATCCTTTCAAGGATGATGATGATGATAAGTCTACATGATTTTACTCTCACCGATTTTAAGAGGTAAAATACAGCACTGCATTAGAAAGTTCATGTCAATGTTGTAACCGATTTATAACATTTTTCCTGGACTTACTAAGCTTGTACCGGACAGCTCTCGAGCAAAATGAGGGAGGGTGCACGTAGCGCGAAATGCTTTCTTGAAGTAAATCGCTCTAACCTTCGCTTCTAGGTCATGAGTGCCGAACTCTGACCCAAAGCACCAAAGCGAGAGTTCGAATTTGCTGGATAAAATGCATTATGAAGCAAATGGTTTATTGACCTCAACTTATATTGCGATAGTAATAAATCTTCTTGGCGATTAAGCTCTAAGCATGCACAGAAATGAGTGGCAGCCTTCCAACTACGCTATGTGATCAAAAGTATCCAGACATCCTCACAAACATACGTTTTTCATCTTAGGTACATTATGCTGCCACCTACTGCTTGGTACTCATTATCCGCGACCTCAGTAGTCATTAGACACCGTAAAACAGCAGAATGGGATGCTCCGTGGAACTCACGGACTTCAAATGTGGTCTGGTGATTGGGTGTCACTTGTGTCAGAAGTCTGTATGCGAGATTTCCACACTCCTAAACATCCCTAGATCAACTGTTTCTGATGTGATAGCGAAGTGGAAACGTGAAGGGACATAAACAGCACATAAGCGTACAGGCCGACCTCGTCTGTTGACTGACAGAGACCGCCTACATTTGAAAGGGCCGTAAAGAGAAATAGGCAGACATCTATCCAGACCATCACACAGAAATTCCAAACTGCATCAGGATCCACTCACAGTACTATGGCAGTTAGGCGTGAGGTGAGAAACCTTGGATTCCATGGTCGTTTGGCTGCTCATAAGCCACACATGACGCAGGAAAATGACAAACGACGCCTCGCTTGGTGTAAGGAGCGTCAACATTACACGATTGAACAGCGACAAAACGTGTTGAGTGACGAATCACGCCACACAATGTGGCGATCCGATAGCAGGGTGTGGATATGGCGAATGCCCGGTGAACGTCATCTGCCAGCGTGTGTAGTGCCAACAGTGAAATTCGGAGGTGCTGGTGTTATGGTGTGATCGTGTTTATCCTGGAGGGGGCTTGCACCCCTTGTTGTTTTGCGTGGCGCGATCACAGCGCAGACCTACATTGATATTTTAAGCACCTTCTTGCTACCCACTGTTGAAGAGCAATTCGGGGATGGCCATTGCATCTTTCAACACGATCGAGTACCTATTTATGCTCACGGGCTGTGGCGGAATGACTACACAAAAATAACATCCCTGTAATGGAGTGGTTTGCACAGAGTCCAGACTTGAATCCTATAGAACACCTTTGAGATGTTTTGGAACGCGGACTTCGTGCTAGGCCTCACCGACCTACATCGCTACCTCTCCTCAGTTCCGCACTCCGTGAAGAATGGGCTGCATTCCCCAAGAAACCTTCCAGCACCTGACTGAAAGTATGCCTGCGAGAGTGAACACTGACATCAAGGCTAAGGGTGGGCCAAAACCATATTGACTTCCAGCATTACCGATGTAGGGCGCCACGAACTTGTACGTCATTTTCAGCCAGGTGTCCGGATACTTTTGGTCACGTAGTGTATGTGTATCTGTGTGTCTGTGAACAGCATAACTCAAAATGAAAAGCAAAATTGGTATGTAAGTTCAGTATCTTCCAAGAATGCGACATGAACATTTAGCTCAAACTCTCCTTTACATAAAACATTTTTTGAATATGTTGATTTTCAAACAATGGCTGCAACAATTTTAATTAAAATACCATATATTTAAGATATTTCACGACAAAAGAAATGTGTATCTTGAATATTCTGGGAATAGCCTCTGAAACCCTCTTCCTTTTGAATGACTTTTGCATGACTTGAGCACAGAAGAGAACGAATTTCAAAGCCGTTACATAGCGATCCGCTGTTAAAATATATGACCTATCGCTTAAAGCATGCTGCAATTCCCTAATCTCATTTTACCTACAAGTAAATAAGACTAAATTTTAATTCAAGTAAACTTTTGCAGAAATAGCAACATTACACATTTTGTTATATATACAAAGAGAACGGCGAGAGTCAAATGTTTAAGGAATGCACGCTATATGCTGACCTTATATTCCATACAGTTTCCATGCAATCGCGAAAAAACACTCAATGTTGAAAGAATTTTATAAGAATGACCAACAAATGAACAATTTGAACCTTAAGTAACTGATATCTCAGAAACGGCTTATACCACGAAACATTTATTTGAAATAAATTGTGTATTTTAAAGATATCCCTATTTTTATGTGGTACATTTACGTTTGTCGCTTAACCTTTACCAGTTATACAAAGTTGTACAAAATTTCTTCCAAATGAAGTGGACTTCACAGGCTATTCCCTGAAAATTCAAGATATACATGTTATTTGTCATGAAAATATCTTTAATATATGGTATTTTAATCAATATCGTAAGTCATTTTTTAAAAAAAATCAGAATTTTTGAAACATTTTCCATGGTGGAGTGGGAAGCTTTCTTGAAAATCTTCGTGTCGCATCCTTGGAAGATAATGAACTTATTTATCACGTTTGTTGATCCCACTTTTCGTTTTGAATTATGCTGCTCACACATACACACACGGATCTTTTCTTGAAATGCTTTTTTTATTCAGGGACCTCGAAACATGTATTTCCGGTGAAATTTCGGTATCGAATTTTTGGATGGAATACAATACTTCCCCTACTTACTTTACGTAGTACAGAAAGTAATAACGTGTTTACGTATCAGTGTGTAATTAAATTTTAGGGAATAAAAGAAAGAGGATTTAAATAACTCGATTACAATAATGGTTTCAGTGCTATAGCAGTTTCAAGTTGGAAATATTAGGAAGATAGGATGCATTTGAACCATGATGTATAAAGCTTGTCTCCAAACACAAAAAATTTCGTTTCGTTTAAAAAGCACAAGGTCAATTTTCCTTCTATTTAGGACGATAAAATATCCCATAGGGGTGGTGATTTAATATTTAAGAAAAAATCTGATGTGTTACACTCACATGACTTTCTCTACTCCTGTACAAACCATCTTGGATTTTTTGGGAATGTCTCCAAACGTGTTCTTCATTGTGAACGACGTTTTCATAACTGGTAAACTATAAGAGATAGGCAAACGTTTACTGCACAAAAAATGTAGATCGCGTTAAAATAGACAATTTATGTTTTATACATTTTGTTTTTTGAGTGAACCGTTTTCTATATATTGCTTGTTACTCCCTTACATTTTCCAATACTTATACTTTTTCTCAAATGGGAATTCGTTATTCATTTTTTTGTCCTGGTAATGCAAAGAGAATGGAATACTTCACATAGCAACCAGCTGTTAAAGTATTTGACTATCGCTTAAAGCCTACCAATTCCCCTTGCATCTACAAGAAAATCAGCAATAAGATTAACATCTCGATTAACATGAAGCATACGGAGAATAAGCGTTTGTTAAAATAGTTTTACAAGAGTAGAGAAATTCATGTGAGTGTAACACACCAGACTTTTTTATTCGTATTGTTAATAGAGTAGCTTGCTCCGCTGCGACTGCCTCGGACACATCAGTCAGTCTTCACAACTCTGCCCGTGAAACCTCAGCAAACATGGTCTTCGCAGACACCGCAGGCGACACTGCCTGTGCTTCCTCGGAGGCACGGTTTTGTCATCCACGGGACCTTCCAACCGTCACTTTTCACCGCAGCTCAACAGCAGTGGCCGTTAGCAGTGAGGGTCATCCACATCCTGACACGAAGAGGACCATCACCGCTCATCAGGCTGGAGCCCTTCAGACCTCGGCGACTACGACGCTGCCTTGAGGACGAGCCTGACCTGGTTAGAACGGCGTCTATGCATCGAGGCCAGCCGAATGGATCGTCAGGTAACTCGTCGCCTCTGCTGTTTATCCGGCCACGACTTAGCTCCCTGTGCAGCTCAATCTAGGCATATCTAGGTGGTGACTCCAGACTCAACAATGAATGCTCAGCCCACTCGCAGAAGAACCACCTCCGGTACACCGCCACCTGTAATGCCTTTGGTCATTACACGGGGCGGGTGCTGTACCCCCGGTAACCCACAGCTGTCGCCAATCTTCAACGCCTTACGCGAGCTCTCCAGCAGCTACAGTGCGGACCACCTCAGCAACGACTCAGGACTTGACATAGCCGCCGATCACGCCCTGCAGGATACCACTCGAAGGTCGTGAACATCAGCGTCCGCCTGGTCGCCTTTGAGGAGGCACTCGCCACTATCACATTCCCGGCCACCACGTCTGCAACCCAGTTCACACTTTGCTGCCTGAATTGCAAAGAAGCCGAATCCAGGACCTCCAACCGCCAACGTCACTTCCACACCTTCACAACGCTATTCATCGCCACCTGTCAACAACAGCTGGACACCGCCGTATCTACATTCCCTGAGCAAGGCTTTGCGGCCTGGAGCATCTATCTGAACTACATATCTAAGTTCTGGCTTAACCCGAAACACAGTCGCTCGTCGACTCCTCCAGACTATAACCTGTCACTTCAACATGCCGTACGTCCAGATCCATAACAACACTCACCGAGTCCATATCTATCACCTACCGTCCGACCTGGACTGAAGCCGCCCAACTAGGTAACAAAAATCTACAATTTCATTACATGAGAGAGAGACACTCCGCGGCAACAATCGCACACTGCAACTTCACCTTCACACTGATAAAAAACTACCATCCTTCCCTAAATCCCTTCCTACGGCTGCGATCAGGGCTTAACTACTCTCACCTTCTTCCCGCTCTAGCCTTGGTGGCAGCACCCCACAACCTTCTCCATCTATTTCCGGAGTGCTTTCTGCGGGACTCCACGAAGTCACTTTACCTCTGTCTAATTCCACCCCAAGTTCCATCTCTCCCTGGCGAAATAAGTCAACTCTTTCTCCTGCCCAACTATTCCTTTGTGTCCCCTACCCCCAAAAAAATTTCTGATGTGTTACACTCACATAACTTTCTCTACTCTTGTACAAACTATTTTTACAAACGCTTATTCTCCATATGCTTCATGTTAATCGACATATTGATATGTTAATCTTATTGCTAATTTTCTTGTAGATGCAAGGGGAATTGGTAGGCTTTAAGCGATAGCGAAATATTTTAAGAGCTGGTTGCCATGTGGAGTATTCCATTCTCTTTGCATTACCAGGACAAAAAATGAATAACGAATTCCCATTTGAAAAAATTATAAGTATTGGAAAATTTAAGAGAATAACAAGCAATATCTCGAAAATGGTTCACTGAACAAAAAAATGTATATGACATAAATTGTGTATCTACATTTTTTGTGTAGTAAAGTTTTGTCTATCTCTTATGGTTTACCAGTTATGCAAACGTCATTCACAATGAAGAACACTTTTGGAGACATTCCCAAAAAATTCAAGATATACATTTTATTTGTCATGAAAGTATCTTAAATATATGATATTTTATTAAAATCGTTTGACTCACTTTTGAGAAAATTAAAATTTTCGAAAAATTTTCCATGTAAAGGGTTATCTGGTGTGGGGGGATTTTCTTTAAAACCTTCGTGTCGCATCTCTGGAAGATACTGAACCTAAATACCAAGTTTGGTGTTTATCCGACTGTTCGTTTCTGAGTTATGCTGTTCAGACAGACACACACACGGACATGTTTCCAAAAATACTTTTTTTGGATTCAGGGGGTCTCAAAACATGTATTTTCGGTGAAACCTCGGTATCGAATTTTTTTGTGGAATGCAATACTTCCCCTACTTACTATACGTAGTAGAGAAAGTAAAAAGACTTGCAAAATGAAGGAGTACTTTGTGTCATTTGAGAATCACTCCCACTTGCTACCCATCTTCCGGTTGCCCGATTCAGCTGCCAATGAATTTTGTTTTCGGTCAGTCAGTCTTCTTTTTCTGTTGCACAACAGTAAACCTAGCATTGTGAGAAGCGAGTTCCCTGCGTAAACGTTAGCATTCCTTAAGATGATATAAGCAAAGAGACAGTAACTGAACCTCTTCTTGGGTTCGTGAATATTCTCAAAGGATGTTTACCTGATTTTAGGAATCCATGATGCGAGAATCTAGGGTAAAATACGGCATTGGCTTATCAAGGACTAATATCAATACAAGTTTGGCTCCATATGCAGGTGTAGCCTCTTTACTTTACATGGGTGCAGTCTATAGCTCCATAGCTGAAGAAAAGGTTTAGTGACTGCCAACACCTCTTTAGCACAAAGAAGAGCATCAATAGTAAGGGGAAACTTATTCCAAAAATTGATCATTCTGGAATATTGTGGCTAAAACATTTAAAATCGTTTTCGATATGATCAATCTCATTGTCTTCAACTTCTCTAGTTTGAAAAATGGGTCACTTACATAAACATATATTTTCTTGTTCATTTGTAAGGCTCCTCCCATAGCTTCGTTAGTCTGTGGTAGAAGTTGCACTATCAATGTGAAACCACGTAATTTAATTAAAGACATGGGCTTCTTAAGTACATTGTGTAGTAACTAAATAGTAATATACAAGCCAATCTAGTTTCAATTACGACATGAATAATAATTTACTGTACTCCTGTGAATAAAGTTTAGAACATAAGTGTAAGTTAACCCAAATTTCTTCAAATTTTTATTTATTTATCTTGTAAACCTCACCCTTGAGGCAGTATTTTATATCACAACACTGTGAATGCCAAAGTGATTGTAGTGTAAATTAACATTATTGTATGACAATGATTTGAGATGGTTGTTAATTATAAGCATTGTTAGGAAATAAGTTTACACGACCTCACTGAAACTGACAATAAGAGTGGATAACAATGAGCGAGGGGGTGAGTTGTTTATCATTATAAGAGACAAACAAATGACGTCAGAGTAGCGCGCTTTTCTTTAGAAATAGAGGGAATATCTTCCCTAGAGCATGTGTGTTCGTAATTTTGATTGGATAAAAAAATAGACGCTAATGTTGGCGCGCTTTATTAACCAATAGGAGCTCGATTATAATCTTTAGGCATATGGGGTGAGGGAGTATAAATTCTAAAGTCAGAGACCAGAATCGCACAGTTTAAGAGAATCATTCACGCGTTATACGTCGCAAAGTTCAACAGAATCATTCACGGGTTACACGTCGCGCAGTTCTGCAGAATCTGTTGCATCGTAAAGCTAGTTACAAAATGTGAAATACGCGAATTAATAATGTGCGGCAAATAAGTGATTATAGTTACATTCGAAAATATAACAGTTTCAGTCGGGCGTGTATCAAGAGTAATTATGTGAAATGAATAAAGTGTGACGGCAATAAAAGTTTAAAAACAAAATTCTTTTATCACTGTTATCTTTTAGTAACAACTCCTTTCCGTTTACACACCCTGTTCAAAAGATTTGCTCGACTGAGTAATAATAGCTAGCCGGAGGACAAAGAACTCAAAATTCAAAAATAATAAAACAATAACAGGCGCTCAGCAATAAGATAACACGAACGATACCGCGACACCCTGAAAGTAATAACATAAAAGGTATCATTGTTAGCAAAGCAATAAAGCTGTATCGATATAATTAACATAGTCTCCTCAAAATATCAAAATAATATTTAAGTAATTAAATGTAGCTTTTATCTAAATTATTACATATAACGTCCACAATTCCATATAACGCTTATGACTAAATTTAACGAGTTTGCTCCATGTTCACATTGCCTTACCCCAAGAGTGGAGGTAAAGATGTCTCTGGATTACACTTGGTTTCACCCCGCTGTTTCCCCTGCTGCCAGGATTCCCCTGATTTCTATTTGTATCTTAAGTGCTGCATGGTGCTAATCATGCTGCTGCATACTTGGGGTACGAAGGCATTTTCGCCAATTCTGTCTCAATCCTTTATTCCCACTTTGTACCATTGGTAGCCCGCTGAAGGTGTTGGCCACGTGGCGGGATAAAATGGAAGTTTTCTAAAAAGAACCAATGAATAACGGCCTTAAAGCCCACAAACAATACTTTTAGTAAATAAATTCTACCCGGACATTAACTTTTGAAAATTCCTTCCCGCTTCCTCTTGGACGCTAGTGACCATAATTTACCTTTATATGTTAGATAGTAACTCATGGAACTAAGGAATTGTTGCCACGTCTGTCTTACCCAAGAACGTTTTCCGTTTTGAAACTTGAAATTTCGTATGAAGAACTAATTAAAACCGGTTCTACATCCTTAAAGAAAAACATCATAATTTACAATACGTATTGGGCCATATAAGATGGTTATGATTTCAACAAAGGCTCAACTAAGCATCCCTTACGCGTCTTTCTACTTCCAAACTGCCTTATATTTTAATATTTGCTTTGGTATACGTTATCCAATCGATTTAAATAAGCCCCTCACAAACTTTTAGTTTTATATTGTTTATACTCTAATTATTGGCTGCTTATGTCCTTATTTCTAATTCGTTTTGTTCCTTGTTTTCCTTCCAAAACTCAAATCATTTTGCAAATAAATTCAACATTGACATTAATTGTTGAATTTAATACTTTAACTCTCTCTAAATGTTTACAAAAACTCGATCCGAGTCCCTTTCAGAAGGGAATTGTTCGGATTGTGTTGGACTCGGTGGAGTATGTCTAGGCGAAGCTCAGGCAGGGTTGTGAGACGCCTTAATGTCCTCCGATACCAACCTGGAAAGCTAGACAGTGGCTAAACACTGTCGCCCCCACCGAGCTGTTCACTAATCTTCCCCTCAGGTGTTGACGTGCGTAAGCAGGGGACGCGGTTATAAAGTAGGTACAGCCCTAATGGAAAAACCAACAGAGTCACTCGTTTGGCGGCTCCTTAGGCAGAAGAGCAGAGCTGGGTTGCCTAATTATACTGATATTTATTAACTGTTTAATTTAGTTAACTGTAATTATAACTGTTACTTAATACTATCGATAACTCTCTAAATGCTTACAATGACTTGAGGCTGAATATGCTATGAAAAGCTCAGCTGGAGAACTGTACCTGTATTATTTCGCCGTACACTCCCAGAGATGTACCGTAACATTACGTTACCATCTGTGTGTCGCCGGACAGACCGCAGCAGATCGATTGCATGACCCCCAAGATCACAGGACCTAACCACCGTGCAATGGCGGTTCATTAACGATTCCGTTTACGCCCACCATTACCTCATGAAATGGATCGCGTAAAGCAATCTGTTGATCCAAATCCCTAAAGCACAGAAATTCTTTCCGTTCGGACTGTGATTTCGCAATGCAGTAGAATACAATATTTACTTATCACAAAAAATGGTGGATGTTGGATTGAGAATGTACTCTATATAGTAATAATAATAATAATAATAGTAATAATAATAATAATAATTTTCCAACCCACCTCGTACGAATGGGTTGATTAGAATGGATAGCGTTACTTATATACAAGTGATTCGGCAATTTATAGAATGTATCCAACCTGTGTCATGTGTGCCTTAGATCCGTATTTGTTGCTGTTTTACTGCTCATTTATATAATAGAAAATGAGGGTGTTTTAATGTTATTTTTATTTAATTTGTTGAGCCCCTCGTTTGGGAGCCAATTTGCGAGTGTATTTCTTATAATGTTTGTGTATTTGTGTTTACTTCACGCGTTGAAGCCATCTTGTGACGTCATTCATTTGTTAGGTTTGTTAGCTCCATCTGGTGTTAGCAATTTGCGGCAGTATTAGTTTTTTTGTTTAAAAAAATGCTAGTTATTTTAATTAATTTTGGTTCTTTGTCCTCCGGCTAGCTTTTGGGTCTAGCACTTCTCTATATACAGGTTGTGTAAACGGAAAGGAATCTTTTATCCAAAGATAACACTGATGAAGAAATTTGTTTTACACTTTTATTGTCGAACACGTTAACTATCACATTTACACATTGATCTTGACACTCGCCAAACTGAAACTGTTATAATAACTTCTTACTGATCACTTTTAATCCACGTACTTCAACCTTTTGTATAATTAACTTTACAACACTTTAGATTTTTCATAATTCTGCTACGCGTAACTTGTGAATCTATAGCCGACGTGTAATATTTCTGCTGGACTGAAGGCGACGTGTATCATACAAAATATTTTCGACGAACTGACGGGGTCTTTACCTCTAACCTACCTTTTATACTCATTCACCCAGATATGCCTAAATATTATAACTGAGCTGCAATTGGCTAATAAAACGCGCCAACATTAGCGTCTATTTTTATATTTAATGAAAATTATGAATACATATGCTCTAGGGAAATGTTCCAGAAGATTCTAAAAGAAAAACGCGCCAATATTACGTAACTTCCTCGTTTCCAATAATGATAAACAGCTCACCCCCTCGCTGCATTATTGCACGCTATTATTGTCAGTTTCAGTAAGGCAGTATAAACTTACTTCCCAACAATAATTACAATCAACAAACATCTCAAATCAATGTCACATAAAAATGCATATTCATATTACAATCATTATTTACATTGAAATAATTTGTGATACAAGTTACTGCATCATATGCCCCACTAGAAACATAATTATAAATATTTACAACTTGTTTGGAAATTTTATAATTGGGTTTTTAGTCTCCTAAATCTTGGAACACACGCTATCACTTTCACTTAACACTTCACATGTATTTAACACACGACATATGTTTTGTCTTTATCTTGCCACTATTTACTGGCTCTGGTTTAATGTGTTTAGACATTAATCTGACATTACAAATTTTTTATAGCAAATACTGTACCCTGAATTATTTAGTTACTGTTACAAAATTATTTACTTTCTTATATTGTTGACAACAATTTGTGCATTTAAGAATTTTTGTAATTACTGTACATATTTACTAAAATATTCACCCTCTACACAAATATATTTACATCTCTTAAATCTAGACACTGTTTCACATTTTTCTAGTTGCTACATAAGTATTTGTTTTTAATTATTTTTATCCATTTTTGTTGTTTTGTACATTATATTCACAATACTCTTGGAATTATATTTACGTACTTTTACTTTAATATAGCATTATGCTTCATTTCAAATGCTGTTACAGTTATTAAGAAAATGTTATTTTCCTTTTAAAAATATAGTTATGTCCAAAATTTTATTTCTCCTTCCTTATGACATACATACATAATTAACCCTCTTACGTTCCAATACATTGCTTTGCATTTCGTCTTTAACTATCCAGCATTTACTATTTATCATCTTTGTCTTCTGTTTCACCTTTATCGTCATTGTTGTATGGTTTCAGCATCTCAATATGGAACTTTCCAAGGCTTTTTCGAGTTGTTGGATTACATAACTCATATGTATTTGTTCCATATACTTCAACAACTTCATATGGTCCATGGTATTTGAGAAACATTCGCCAATAAAGTTTATTTGCTTTATCCGACAATTTCTTGGTTTTAACCAAAACTAAATCTCCAATTTTGATCCTCCATTCCTTTCTCTTCTTTTCTTCATGTTTAATTTTTCTTTTTATGGCCTTTTTCTTCATCCTCTCGAATGCTTTTCGGAACATCTCTTCTTCTGTTTGTGGTATCGAGTGCGCATCTGGAATGGCTTCTGAAATTTTCTTACACATTGTATTGATCTTCTTTCCCAACTTAAGTTCACATGGTTTGTATCCTGTCACATTGTTTACGGTTTCATTTAGTAGATTCTGAACGAAATTCACGTATCCATACCATTGGGTTTGTTTTCGATGACAAAGCACCCTTAAATAATTTGAAATTTCCTTAATTTCCCTCTCCACTGGGTTGGAGTTCGGTCTGTATCTTGACGAAAAATATTGTTTAATGCCATTTTCTTTCAATCCGTCCATAAATTTTTTTCCTGTGAAGTACGAAGCATTATCGCTCAATACAGATTGGATAGGTCCTTCTTCTATCACATATGACTTGAGTAGTCTATTCAAACATGCTAAACCTGTAGGTTTTCTCAAAGGGTAAATTCTTACATATTTGCTGAATATATCATAACAGACAAATATATATTTATTTCCAAATTGACTTGGAGGCATCGGACCATGAATATCAATACTAATTACGCATCTCGGCTTATCCCTTATAACCGAATTAGTTTCAAATGCATATGCTGCATTTATTTGCTTTGCCTTCTGACACAGGTTGCAGCACGATATAAATTTTCGAACTTTCTGACGCAATTTGGATATGTATAAATTCTCTAAAATCATAGAAGTTGTCCGGTCCGTCCCTGAGTGTGCTAACCCTTCGTGAAAATTCTTAATTAGTTCCTTTTCCATGCTTTTCGGAACCATTACCTTCCAACTAGGCATTTCTTTTCCATGCTTCTTGTATAATGTCCCATCCCGAATTGCTACAATTTCTTTCTTTGCCTCCTCAATTAATGGTGCATTTTCTTTAAGTTCTAATAATTTTGCATCCTCATTTTGAATTTCCCCTATATTTTTCAATTTTCTAATCATTTCTTTGCTTAAGGAATTTCAATTGTCAATATTTTGACTTCATTTCTAGGTCTTTCAATATTTTCGGGAATTTGTGGGTTGTAGTTCAATCTTGATAGCAAATCACTGAAGGTATTATTTTTGCCAGGAATGTGTATAATCTCAATATCGAATGCAGATATTGCATGAATGTATCTAGCAAGTTTTCCACTACATAATCTACACCGTTGTATGAAAGTTAAGCTGATGTGGTCTGAATATACTTTCACCTTTTGCTGATAAATATAGGTTTTAAAACAAATTAATGAGAAATATAGTGCTCCAATTTCTAGCTGAGTCACTGAAGAATTCCGCTCAATATTTGTAAGTCCTCTAGAAGCTGTACTAATGACGTGAAAGTCTTTGTTGATGTCTCGCTGTCCTAAAATTCCGGCGTATCCTTGCATTGATGCGTCGACATAAATCTCATATTCCGAATCTTCTCTGGGCCTCTCGAGCAATATGGACTTAGCAAAGAGTTCTTTTACTCTCTCAAAACATTTCTGATGATCCTCTGTCCATTTCCATTTATTGTTCTTTCGGAGTAGCTGCCGCAGTGGTTCTATTTCAGCCGAATACCTTGGTACGAACTTACTCTGAAAGTTCAATACCCCTAAGAGACGTCTAATTTGTTTTACATTCCTTGGTGATGGAATTTTCATTATTGCTTCTATTCTTTTCTGATCAGGTCTTATACCTCGTTCATCCACTACATAACCCAGAAAATTTATTTCCTTAACACAAAATTTTGATTTTAGTATGTTCACAGTCATACCATGTTGTTGCAGTTTATTTAACACATAATGGAAATTATTCATGTGGTCTTCAAATGTTTGACTAATGATTAGGAAGTCGTCAATATACTTTATTAAAAAGTCATCTGCAGAATTTCCAAAGATACTGTGAATGGCTCTCAAAAATCCACTTCCTGAGTTCTTTAAACCAAAAGGATTTACACAAAAACGATACTGGATCCCCGAGTATTGAAATGAAGTGTAATCACGCACTTGTGGATCTAATTCCACTTGCCAATATGATGCAGTGAGGTCAATGGATGTCAAAAATCTCCCTCTTGAAAGTTTCGTAATTAATTATTCAATTCCTTCACTTTGAAAATGATCAGACTTCATATACTTGTTGACATATCTACCGTCTAATGTTAATCTCAGACTACCATCTCGTTTAATACTCCAACAGATTGAATTTATGTATTGAGAATTACTTTGCTCAATAATCCCATTTTCTAACATGCTATTTATTAGTTGTCTAGCTTTGTCCCGAAGACTTATAGGTAAGTTGTCATACTTGTGCCTATATGGTGGTACGTCTTCTACTTGAAATGTATGCTGATATACATTACATCTGCCTGGGATATTACTAAATACTGAACTATTGTTCATCAAAACATCATGAAGGATTTGTTTTTGCTTTATCGTAATGTTATAAGCTTCTTCACACTTGTGTATTATTTCCTCATTTCTCTTCTCTTTCCAGCTGTTGTCTGTCTCGTTCACATGGTCGTCTTTTGTTTGGATTGTAAATTTCTCTACTTTCTCTGGCATTTCTGCTAGCTGTTGAAAATATGGCGTGGTGTTTCCTTCATATTCTGTGACTACCTGCTTTATCTGACTATTTCTATCGGTTTCTGTTATTTGCACAAAAAACTCTTGGTCACAAAGATTTTTCTCATCCTTTGTCATCTCAATCACAGCAACTTTCTCTTTTATAAATGGTACCTTTATTTCATTATCGTCCTTTGTCAATTTTAACTCTTCATGTTTAAAATCTATACTTGCTTCATATTCATGTAGGAAGTCACATCCTAAAATTATGTCACAAATCAGATGGTTTACAATTAGAAACATAACCTCAAAATTCTCTCCGCCGATAAGTATGTTAAGTAGAGCTTGTGTTTTTATGACCTGTGTCGTTCTTCCGATTGCAACACGACAAACTAAATTACTAGTGGGAAGAGCCATAATTTTGTTACCTTCATTAATTAAATTTATGTAAAATTTCTGTGAGCAAATTGAAGCTGACGAACCAGAATCTATAGTTGCAATGATCTCTTTCTTCGCAATTTCAATCCTAATGTGAGGTGACTCGAAATTTTCTCCCTTATATTTTGTTGCTGCAATCTTATTACAGGGTGTGTGTGTAGGCATATTATTTGTATTGGTAATGGATACTGAATTATTAAAGACCTCCTGAGAACCTACTACACAGGAGTCTATTAACAGTTTTCCTGGTTATTTCCATGTTCACGTACGGGACTGCCATTCCTAACAGGAGCTAAATCTATCTCATTGTCGCTATCATTGTTTTGAGTTCCCCTTCCTCGAGTTCGAAATCCTCGATTTCTGAAATTATGTCCTCTTGGCACATAATTTTCTTGCCGTTCCTCAGATCTTTCCCGGTTATTGTTTTCCCTCCAGTGAGTGAAATTTCCCCTTTGTCTAATGTACCGCCTTCCATAATTTTGCCCTCTTTCTGGCAATCTTTCTGTCCTGACATAATTTATTTGTTCCTGTCGACCTGGTCTCCCATCTATCCTCGATCTTTCAAATTGTGGAACGTATGATTGATACCGTTGTCTGGTATTATTTTCATGACGCCTGTCTTGTCCTCTACTTTGCTGATAACTACCTTGGTAATTTCTTCTATCTCGCACATCTAAAAATCTATGTTCCCACTCTCAAGATATATCTTCTTCCTGTTGTTCCAAAGCTGTCATTAATTCTGTCATCTCATAGATGCTACGTGGTTTTGCAATTAATAAGTAATTTTGTATCCTTAAAGGATAATGCCTTGTGAGCAAACTCACAAAATCTTCCTCATTGATTGGAGGTGACAAGTTCCTAACCTGACTTGCATGTTTCAGTAAGTAATCAGTCATTGATATTCCCTCTCGTGGATCAAATTGACCATGACTAAGCATTGCTCGAATTCTGTGCTGTACGGTAACATTCCAAAATCTGTTCATGAATAACCTCTTAAAGGATTCATATGAAATTTCACCCCCTGATACCATTTGTAACCAATCTAGAGTTTTCTGGTCCAAACATCTTTTGACAACTATCATTTTTAATGCTTCAGGTATCTTTTTAATTTGAAAGTACTCTGATAAGTCTGCAATAAACTGTACTGGACTGGAGTTTTCATTAAATTTTGGAAGTGGAAAATCACTTAAGATATGATTGTAATTTTGGAAATTCCCTACTCCCATATTTAAATTCTCTAGTGCTACTTGTGCACTCTGAGTTTCAGCATTAGCTATAGATGAAGCTGCCGCATCACTCACATTATTTGTCATACCTGAGGAACTACCTCAATCATTATTTTGTACATCTGATACATTCACATCACATATATTTGCCCTTGAATTCAATTCTAACCTATTTACAGTACTTTGCAGATTTTCTATTGTCTGTTCCAATTTTTTATTATTCTCATTTTGAACAGCTTGGTGTTTGTTAATTTCAGAAGTTAACTTTTGATTCAAATCTTTAGACAAATCTTTAACTTCTTCAGACAATTTATTTCTCTGTGTTTCTGACTCCTTCTGAATTTCAGATATTTCCCCTCTGAAATTAACTTGCACCTGAATTAAATCTGCATTTGTAGCCTCCATCATCTCTTTTAACTCACTTGAAATGCTACTTATTCGGCTACCTAACTCTGTACATTTTACATCAACATGCTCTATTTTATTATTAACCTCACTTTTTTGGTTATATATTTCCCTGCTTATGTCTAACATTTGCTTTGAAACTTCCCCTATCTCATTTGCTATCATTTCCTGATTTTCATTTCTCATTCTCATCATACTACTATCTAGCTCCATGAATTTCTTTTCAATTTCTTCCCTGTTTTGATCTAATTTATGCTCTAATTTCTCATTACTCTTACCAATTTCTTCCCTTAATTGATCTGTAATACTCTTACCAATATCTTCCCTCAATTCTTTCTTATTCTGATCTAGTTTTTGTTCAGAACTCTTATCAATATCTTCTCTTAATTCCCTATGACTCTTTTGCATATCTTCCCTCAGTTCCCTACTCATATTTCTCAGCATTTCCATCATCATACTAGCATCAAGATTAACATTTCCTGCTATTCTATTCTGACTTTCTGCACTAACATTTCCACCCTCAAATCCTACATTGTTTGAGATATTCTCTGTAACCTGTATTGAATTACAGATAACTGTTACACTATCCCCCTCCATAATTATTTCTTCTGTATTATTAGTGGACATTGTTTTCTTTATCCTACCGCTCCTAAGGTACATTTAAATGTTACAATTTTGTTTTCTAAAAAAAATTACGATACTCTGAGCTTTGTGATGATGTCTGTTCCTGTTACTTTGATGTCCAGCTTCCTGCCCCTCTCTCCTAGGTTTGTATGTCGCTTCTGCGTCGTATCATGATGAATCTACGTCGTTTTGGTGTTCCGTATTTGAATTCCCCTGTTGCCTTTTAATCTCGGAATTACGATGTCCAATCATCCGCGTAGTCTGTCGTTCCTATAGTTGTTTCTGGAATCTGCGTCTTGTAGTTCAGTTCACTGCTCTATTTACTCCACGTCCTGATTCCTTCTCTCCTTCCTGGTTATTTCACTCCTTTCCTGGTCACTCTTCCCCTTCCTGGTTATTCTGCCCCACGTTGGGCGCCAATATGAGGGTGTTTTAATGTTATTTTTATTTAATTTGTTGAGCCCCTCGTTTGGGAGCCAATTTGCGAGTGTATTTCTTATAATGTTTGTGTATTTGTGTTTACTTCACGCGTTGAAGCCATCTTGTGACGTCATTCATTTGTTAGGTTTGTTAGCTCCATCTGGTGTTAGCAATTTGCGGCAGTATTAGTTTTTTTGTTTAAAAAAAAATGCTAGTTATTTTATTTAATTTTGGTTCTTTGTCCTCCGGCTAGCTTTTGGGTCGAGCACTTCTCTATATACAGGTTGTGTAAACGGAAAGGAATCTTTTATCCAAAGATAACACTGATGAAGAAATTTGTTTTGTACTTTTATTGTCGAACACGTTAACTATCACATTTACACATTGATCTTGGCACTCGCCAAACTGAAACTGTTATAATAACTTCTTACTGATCACTTTTAATCCACGTACTTCAACCTTTTGTATAATTAACTTTACAACACTTTAGATATTTCATAATTCTGCTACGCGTAACTTGTGAATCTATAGCCGACGTGTAATATTTCTGCTGGACTGAAGGCGACGTGTATCATACAAAATATTTTCGACGAACTGACGGGGTCTTTACCTCTAACCTACCTTTTATACTCATTCACCCAGATATGCCTAAAGATTATAACTGAGCTGCAATTGGCTAATAAAACGCGCCAACATTAGCGTCTATTTTTATATTTAATGAAAATTATGAATACATATGCTCTAGGGAAATGTTCCAGAAGATTCTAAAAGAAAAACGCGCCAATATTACGTAACTTCCTCGTTTCCAAGAATGATAAACAGCTCACCCCCTCGCTGCATTATTGCATGCTATTATTGTCAGTTTCAGTAAGGCAGTATAAACTTACTTCCCAACAATAATTACAATCAACAAACATCTCAAATCAATGTCACATAAAAATGCATATTCATATTACAATCATTATTTACATTTGTAATTTGTGATACAAATTACTGCATCAACAAAGACTTTAGTTAAACAAAGAAAATCCCGTTTAAGGAAAATAAGTTGCTTTGGATCGAAATCCATCCCATAAACACAATCCGTTTTTCGAAAATCGCATAACTTTTTCTACCCGACTTTATAAACCTTTGCCTCACAATATACTTCTTATCTTGATCCGAAATCTCTAAAAGAATTATCTGTCTGGCGGATGCAGGTTAAAATCAATCGAGACGAAAACGATGGAACTGTGTCACTGGAGAACGATACCCTGACTGCATTAATAAGAATGCAGCCATAATCGACTTCGACCAGTGCGTTGTATTTCCATACAACGTTGTTATTCAACTTCAAGGTACGAAGCGGCTGAGTGGTATTATGATCTCATAATCAAACCGTTCAGTGTGAAATCAAAAGCGGATTCAAATATTAAATAGAAGCTTCTCTCTTTTACTTACTGCTTTGAGCCAAAGATGGAATATTTGTGTATGAAAGTAATACAAATTCATGAAGACGTGTCAATAAGATGTTCTGGGACTGTAGTAAAAATTACAACTACTGTTCTTTGTGTGTTCCTCGACACATTTACAAATTATGCAACAGCACCGAATGCGTCAATTAAGAAGTTTAAATGATTAACTACATCAATGAATAAAAATAAAGCTTTTCATGCTATAAGTTTTGTATCATCGAGCTACAATTCCATCTCACTAGATTTGGAACTACATAATCCAGTGGAGCACCTTTTCTGAGACGCTTATATAATTGTGCGTTCAGATCTACGTCAATCTATAGCTTAATCTTTGCGCAACTTCCTTTCCATTTCTACACGTTTCAATAATTAGCATTACATAGACATAAGAATGAATAAACACATTATTACCAGCGAAAATCCAGCAAGTCTTTTCGGACAAAGATGCGATGTTTTCGCATGAGGCTATAATTTCAAAGTGATAAAGATACGAAAAAAGTGGGAATGTCTGCTTCACCTGCTATATGATCGATTAAATAAATTTGGTCTTAATAAACAGTCGACTTATTTCGATTTCTTACTTTCTCTACTTCGTACTTACCCAACAGTTCCATTCCAACAGATAATACATGTTTTGAGACTCCGTAACATCCCAAAAAGGCGTTTTTGGATTAAAATTTATGTGCATGTGTCTGTGAATAGCGTAACGGAAAAAAACGGAAAGTTCGATAAATATCAAAATTGGCATTTCATTTCAGTATCTTCCAAAGATCCGACCCAAAGATTTTCAAGAAAACTCCCCCTCCCCAACAACCTTTCACACGCAAAAGTTTTCGTTATTTTTCATGTTCTCAAAAATAGTTCTAAACATTTTGATTAAAATATCTTACATTTCAAATATTCGCATTTTAATATGTATTACACTACGTGATCAAAAGTATCCGGACACCAGGCTGAAAATAACGTGCAAGCTCGTGGCGTCCTACATCTGTAATGCTGGAAGTTAATATGGTGTTGGTCCACCCCTAGCCTTGATGACAGCGTCCACTCTCGCAGGCATACCTTCAATCAGGTGATGGAAGGTTTCTTGGGGCGTGACAACCCATTCTTCACGGAGTGCGGAACTGAGGAGAGGTATCGATGTAGGTCGGTGAGGCCTGGCACGAAGTCCGCGTTTCAAAACATCCCAAAGGTGTTCTATAGGATTCAAGTCTGGACTCTGTACAAACCACTCCATTACAGGGATGTTATTTTTGTGTAGTCACTCCGCCACAGCCCGTGAGGATGAATAGGTACTCGATTGTGTTGAAACATGCAATCGCCATCTCCGAATTGCTCTTCAAAAGTGGGAAGCAAGAATGCAGGTCTCCGCTGTGATCGTGCCACGCAAAACAATACGGGTGTAAGCCCCGTCCAGGAGAAACACGACCACACCATAACACCACCATCTCCGAATTTCACTGTTGGCACTACACACGCTGGCAGATGACGTTCACCGGGCATTCGCCATAGCCACACCCTGCCATCGGATCGCCAAATTGAGTACCGTGATCCGTTACTCCACACAACGTTTTGCTACTGTTCAATCGTGTAATGTTGACGCTCCTTACACCAAGTGAGGCGTCGTTTGGCATTTTCCTGCGTGATGTGTGGCTTATGAGCAGTCGCTCGATCGTGGAATCCAAGGTTTCTTACCTCACGCCGTCATAGTACTTGGAGTGGATCCTTGTGCATTTTGGAATTCCTGTGTGATGGTCTGGATGGATGTCTGCCTATTACTCTTTACGACCCTCTTCAAATGTCGGCGATCTCTGTCAGTCACCAGACGAGGTCGGCCTGTACGCTTTTGTACTGTACATGTCCCTTTACGTTTCCACTTCACTTCATATCAGAAACAGTGGACCTAGGGATGTTTAGGAGGATGAAAATCTCGCGTACAGACTTCTGACACAAGTGGCACCCAATCACCAGACCACGTTCGAAGTCCGTGAGTTCCACGGAGCGTCTCATTCTGCTGTTTCATGATGTCTAATGACTACTGAGGTCGCGGATGAGTACCAGACAGCAGGTGGTTGCACAACGCACCTAAGATGAAAAACGTATGTTTGTGTCCGGATACGTTTGATCACATAGTGTATATCTTGAATTTTCTGTGAAGTCCGTTTCATTCCGGAGGAATTTTGTAGAATATGTAAAAAGTACTTAAACATAACTAAAAAAACAAAAAGCTGGATAAATGCCCCACTTGGTATTTAAGTTCACGAAGATTTTTAAGAATATTCCCCCAGTCTAATCCACCTTTTATGTTCTTTTTTAACTTTTGAATTCCCCAAAAATGCCGGTAACTTAGCATTTAAGTTCAGCATCTTCCAAGAACGTAACACAAAGATTTTTAAGAGAATCTCACACCCAAAACTACCCTTTAAGTGGAAATATTTTTGATAATTTTGATTTTCTCAACATTGGCTCTAACGATTTTGATGAAACTAACATATATTAAAGATATTAATATGTGTTAATTATGTCATTTTGCTAACAATGATACTTTTTTATGAGTTGTTACTTTCAGGGCGAGGTTTAAAATATATATGAATGAAACTTTGAAGCAACTTGGGTTAACTTATACTTATGTTTTCAAGTTTATTCATAGCAATATAGTAAATTATTATAGGTATTTATGTCGTAACTGAAACTGGATTGACTTGTATATTATTAGTGTACTTAAGAAGCCCATGTCTTTAATTAAATTACGTGGTTTCGCACTAATAGTGCTACTTCTATCACAGACTAACGAAACTATGACAGGAACCTTACAAATGAAAAAGAAATAGATATTTATGTAAGTAGCCCATTGTTTCAAACTAGTAAAGTCCAAGACAACGAGAGTGATCATATCGAATACGATTTTAAATGCTTTAGTCGCAAAATTCCAGAATTCTCAATGTTTGGGTAAATTTTCCTCTTACTACTAATGATGTTCTAAATGCTAAGAATGAGTTGGCAGTGGACTAAGTCTTTCTTATCGATTCATGTTGGTAGTAATTCTGAAACCACAACATATAGGAAATCGCTCATGCCAGGAAGTACCAAGCTAACAAAGCGGGTAGGATGGTCCGCTAAGTACTTAAATTGTCTTTTTTACTTACAGTGAGCTATTATGGAACCTATCTGTGAAAGAAAATTGGTTGTGTTTGTAGACCTGGTCCTAATGCAGAGATTTGACAGGTAATGCACTGAAGCATGTTAATTTGGTTCCGTTTTTGCTCGCAATATGTACGGGAACCTGTCACAGGCTTGGCGTAATATATTAGTTGGTGTTTATTCAGGAGATAAACTGCAACAAACTGCTTTTATCTGAAACTATGCGTCAAGTGTTCTATATGTTCCTCGTTAAAATGCATTGTTCTCTTTGCAGTACTGCTGTAGCAGCTTCCTTTTAAGAATAAAATAAATAAATCGTATCATTTGCCATCTCTACGCATTAGCCTTACTCATACTGCCCATTCCCTGGTACTTCATATTTCTGCTTCAGCTATTTCTGTAGTGCATTTTTCTAACATTTTGAAGGGACCCTTTTTCTCCCCTTCAAATACGATTAGAGAATCATTTTACTGAATGGTTGGTACATTCGGGTTTCTTACGTAGTTCTACTTTATTTTTAATTTATAAGGAATCTCACATTGGCATTTATGAAACAGTTAAGTTATGTGGAACTAGAAATTATAATTAACATTAACCAATTCAGTTACCATAAAGCCTTCAATATCTATTGTGAATCCACGAACAAATAAAGCTGTAAGAAAAATAATAAGAATTCATCTTACTTTCTGGGGTGCCATCAACCAGCATTTTCATCGTACCTTCCAGATATTCTATCCCTGAATATCTATGAAACATTAAGTATTCCGGTTTATATAACACCAAAAGCTTTTCACCCTAACTAAAATCTAACTAAACAAAGAAATTCAACCAATGTTCTCGTCACCTGTGTCCTTATATCCTTTATACTAAAAGGAATTTGGATTCCTCAGGCTTTATGTTATGCAACAACTATGAGACGCGGTTACTTGTCAGTATTTGGCTCAGAATACTCTAAAAGGTACAAGTGTATACCTTGGCGTATTAAACTTTTATTTGTCCGCATATGCTGTTACGACTTGGCACAACCGTACAAGATGGTAATCTCTAACTCAACTAAAAGTAGCATATCTCTGTTGTGTGGGGTTAGCTACGGCTAGTCACATTCAAGAGGCACCAATTTGGAATCCACGTTGGGGTGTGTCAACCGGTTAAGGTGCTTTTTCAGGAGTCAGAACTATGAGTTACCTGAAATTCGTCTTTTATAGAACCCGGGTTCATTTGAACATCATTACAGTAATTTTATTCACTTACCATTCGATATGATTTATCAATTTAAAGCAGGTTAAACCTGCATAAGGGGCGAGGATGGAAACAAAGACGGAAAAACAAAATAACTGTCACTGAGATGACAAATGAAGCACTATTTACAAATTAAAATTGATGTTCCTTAAACCAACACATCACAGAAAACGAAATTTGTTGTAAATAAAAAGGTCAGCTTACAGTTCACAGTCATGCAGAAGTGATGAGGTAATTGGGAATACTGGAGTCATTGTTTAAGAAAAGACGTTGGAGAACAACCCCAGTTTTAAGATTACTTATATTTACACAATGTCATAGCATTAGATGTGTCTCACACATCACTCATTATTCAGTATTGCACGGAATATGCTGCCTTACAGCGAGTGTGTAGAGACAAAATTGTAAAGCCCCTGTTAACACATAGTTACTTAAAAGAGCAAAATTAATCTAAGAAACACTACGTCGCTTTCAGTACAATTATTGTAGTGTATTCACATTGTAGTTCTGTATTACGAGGTAAAGGTAAAGGTACCTATCGTGTAGGGGCCTCCGAAACCGGGGTAGAGCACCGCAAGGAGACCAGTCGGACCTTTGTGCTTCCAAACGTGACCCCTGGGAGGGAAGGATGAGCGAAGAGACCCGAAGGGCGACCAGAACTGGATGCCGACGGACGCAAGCATGGACGCGGTCCCTAACGTTTCCACATAGAATGTATCCGACGCCTCACGGTCCCTGCCCACAAGCCATCAACCTCCATGGTCCCCCGGAGCGGAGCCCCATGCTGAGGAGAGACTTAACTTGGTACCGCAGCTTTGCCAGGGAAGAAATCTTTATAGAACGCAAGCTACCGCCTAGCCGCAACTCGTCGAACACCGTCAGATAAAAAGGAAGGTGATGGATACAGGAAATGAGAGGAAGGAGGGTCGTGGTAGAAAAAGCACCACCACAGCATTCGCCTGACACCCGGAAAAAACAACGAGAAACCCATGGGTCAGATGGGTCTAATAAATTCCAATGCACATAAAAGGTTTCAGAATACCTCTGTAGTCGAGTGGCCAGCGTTCTGACTTCTCAACCCAGAGGTCCCGGAGGACAGGGGAATTTTTCTTTGATTAGAATCTTTTCCTGCCTTCTCCAGAGTCTGGAAGTGTGATTATGAGTGTGGTTCCTAATGAAGATCAGTAAAAACCAAGAGCAAAAATCTACAGTCAAAGAGTTAGTTGTTTCTAAAGTCAAAGCCCAGGAATCGAGCGGGATGGCTCAGGGGGTTTCGTCTGTGGCCCGCATTCGGGAGGTCGTAGGTTCGATTCCCGTGATCGACCTTCCTGACCCATGGGTTTTTCGGGGTTTTCTCGGGTCGTCAGGTCAATGCTGTGAGGAATTCTCATATTCCCGAGTTTCCTTCCCCTCCATTTCATCTCCATTCTCATTTCACTTCAACTTTCATCCATTGGTTTCTTTCAGGGTTGGAGGTGTCGGCGATGATGTTTTGGTGGAAGGGGAAAATGATGCTATTTGTAACTCTCTCCGTCCCTCGGGTTTCGGCTGGCTGACCGGGATAACTAATCCCCTTGAGGGGCTTGGACACCTCTGTACGGTGTGGGGTCCCCGATCTGCCTGTCTGTCTGCCGGGGAGTCTCTATCTGAAAACTTAGGAACCCTGCCATTCCTGCACCGTCACTCCTGGTTCCGGCCGCCCGGTGTCTCTTCTCGCCTGATCCTTCCTCCCGGGGACGACCCTTGTGGGTGTAGGTTTAAAATCCCCTAAGTAGATCATTACCGAGTCCACTTCTTACCCAATCCAACGCCCAGGTTATGACCACAGAAGTTAAAGGGACCTACACAAATGAAACAAGTCAACAAAACAAATATTTCACGACATGGAAGCAAACGAAGGCATCGTAGACCTTCACATGTTTTTGAGTTTACTTGAAATCATTCACCATGCTTTTGAATTCTCTTTCAAACATTGAGTTTATTTCTTGGTTCGTATTAGGCATTCTTGAAAATTTACTTTAAATGTCATTCAAAACCACAAATCCTTATTTAACCTCATTTGATCAATGAGGTTAAATAAGGATATATTGCCGGCCATAATTATGTTGCTGCTGATTGCCTCTTGCAAGACATTGGCATGATTCTTTAGGTACATTAGAAATCATTATTTTAATATTCTTATCATCGACCATCGGCTTCAAGGGTTCCTTATCAGACGAGTAGTCTCCGTTCCGAGTCGGTCATCAGATAAATGAAAGTATCCCTGCTTAGAACTAATGATGCGTATAGTTAAGTATCCGTACTTCTGCATCAATATACTAAATATTTCTACAAACGCTACTAAGCGATTCGTGCCCATTGATTTCTTGAGTGTAAGGAGACGTTTGAATAACCCTGTGTTTCCAGAGAGTGCTGATTCCATTAGACTATGTGAGAGGATACCAAATGAAACGAAAGCTGTGAGAGATGTTGAATAGATTTAATACAAATTACTGTCATCTACCACACAATAGCCTTAAAGCTCTACAGTGCCGATGAAAGGAAATCCAGCAACCCTTCTCTGCCCTCTATCCTGCTGAAGAGATATCCTGTTCTATTCTTGGCACGCGCCACTGTAATCTTGAAGTGTCATTAATAGCGTACGAGTACAAATCCAAAACCCACGACCTTAACTAGCAACGAAACCTCTTACACTGTCTCTCTTGCAATTCAATGCCACACGTAACACGATATTAGTATTCTCCCTTCATTTATCCCACCTTATTCGCATTGTGACAATTTCAAATTTTAAAACCTTGTTTGAAAAAAAAATTACTCACAATTTCTGGATTGGACATGAAAGAAAAGTGAATCTTTGCTTAAACCTTACTATTCGGAGTTACCAAATTTCGTATGTAGCAGTGATATTATTTTCTCTATCCATCCCTATAGTTTTATACCAAGGACAAACCGCCTTATATGCGTATCGGCGGAGACGACGATGGCCTGGGCATTATGCCACTGTACAGAAGCGGCGCAGGACGTGCCAAGCGTACGTTTATCAGCCGTAAGCTCTCTCTCGGTCGTTGCTTAGTCTTCGTGTTCCGGGTAGAGACACTGGGATGTTTGTTCAATAAATTTAGAACAACGGGGTCGCTAAACGCTAAAGAATAAAGCTTATAGGAACAATTCCCACAACATATACGAACTTAAGGACAATATAAATCAGAACTTACCAACATTAGCAAAAAGAACTTATGCGTGTGAATGGTAATTTCCTCCGAAGATATCAAGAATTCCTTCACGCAAATGGACACAACACTTATAACAAGCTTAGTAAAATTACATACATGTTACTAACACTCGTGAGTAAGTAGGGTGGGAACGGAAAGCTCCGCAATGCAGTAGAGTATGCGGAGTATGCATTTGCGCGATCCGCGGCCTTGGCATACAACGAAGGCATTATATATATACATATATATATATACTTATATATCTGTATATACTGAATTAGCATAAATATTTGTAAGAAATTATTTCAGTAATGCCAATTGTTTAAACTTATCCATGTACACTGTGATATTGTAGCCATTGCAGAATTTTAAAATGTGATTCTTGATGTCTAGGAAAACTTCAAGAAAAACAGTGAATAATTTCGTAATTCTTAATGCTAGAATATTTTTCGCATTAACTGTAAATCTTAATAACTTCTACATTTTATCATGCTTAGTTTTATGTGTTTTTGTTATCTAGAATTCAGTACAAATGGAGTGGAACTTTACCAACTACTTGGAAAAAATTTGCTCATTATTAGAGTATTTCCAGCCTATGACTTTTTATACATTACATTTGAAAGATTAATTACGTCTGGGTATGGCGTCGTTTTTTCATTTTTTAGGTTAGGTTTATATGAATGTTGCTTCCGGCGCAGTATGTCTAGTTTTTTCTTTAATTTCAGCGTTTTTGTTTTCATCCTGTAGCTAAGAATAGTGAGGAATTTTGATTGCATGTTTTGCCAAAGTGGGTAGCCGAGTGTGTCCGTTAATTTAAGGTGAAGAGCATATAATTCCAGTTCCAATTTTTGTAATTTTGCGTAGTGGTTGTTTCTCTCAATTATTATTACTTTTTTATTGGCTGATGTTTGGTGTTTGCTGTTTTTGTCATATTTTACAATTCTCCTTACAAACTTTGGTGTGACTTTGCTTTGTATGCATAGGTTTAAAAAACGGATGTCCGCAAATGTGTTTTTTCTCTTTTCTTCAATTTTTTGGTATCTTTTGATGTCACTTTTTATTCCACTGAAATCTGTATTGAAATTTAGGGTTTCTAATCTTACCTTGTTTTCTGCCATGACTTGTATCTTTTCCACGTGGTGGCCAATTATAAATTTTGCTTCTTGTGACTTGTTGGTCTTAAATTACGTATATATTGTAATGACTTTCACCAAAGCGGAATTATCGGTATTAAACCTTGGCCTAAAAACATGTGTTGGCTACACAAAAACAACCGATGAAATAGTCGCAGACATTGAGATTGCTACTTACAACCTAAATAAAAATAGCAAAACCACTATAAAAAAGAATGTGAAATGGTTCTCCAAGAAATACAAGCAGATAAACATAACAATTTCCCAACCAAACATGTGATCAAAACATTAAAATCAAAACCAGTAGTATACACAAAAGCTGACAAGGGAAATAAACTAGTTGTATTGCAAAAAGATGATTATATTGCCAGAGTAGAAAATATGCTGCAACAAGAAAATTACATACAAATTCAAGAAGACCCATTAAAATCACATTTAAAAGCCTTCAATCAAACCATCCAGGAAAGCAAAACTATAACAGACACTGATAAATCTAGATTAAAACCAGACCACCCCACTTTACCAAGAATGTATGCTCTACCTAAAATACACAAACCGGGCAATAAGATGAGACCAATCGTCAGCAATATTGATTCTCCTACCTACAAACTGGCAAAATGGTTAGTACAGAGATTCTCTTCAACACCAAAATTCAATAGCAAAAACATAATGAATTCAGAAGATTTAATACAGAAGATAAAATCCCTGGAACTCGAACCAGAAGACAGATTAGTTTCCTTTGATGTCACTGCACTATTTCCAAGTGTCCCTACAGATCAACTCCTGCGTCAATTAAAGAAATGGCTACAGCAGACTAACCTACTTGAAGAAGAAATAGAAGACCTCATACAACTTACCGATTTATGCATTGCACAAAATTGTTTTAGTTTCAATAAGAAGTTCTATCAACAACCAACTGGTCTAACCATGGGCAACCCACTTTCACCCTTCTTGGCAGATTTATTTATGAGCTACTTAGAAACACACATAACAACTTCCTTTCCATACATGTTTAAAGTTTGGCACAGATATGTGGACGACATCTTCGCTGTTGTCCCTAATAGGTTCATACAAGACTCCTTAGCCTTACTAAACCTACAGAACCAATCAATAAAATTCACCATAGAAATAGAAAAAGAAGTCATGCTACCATTTTTAGACCTAAAAATCATCAGAGAACAAAAGAACCTAACCTTTGGCATATACAGGAAGCCAACACACTCTACTAATTACATAAAAAATAAGAGTTTCAATCCAACCACACACAAACATGCAGTACTAAACAGCTTAACACATAGACTGGTATATACCCCCATAAATAAAAAAGAATACCAGTTAGAATACCAGCATATAGTAGACACAGCAATACATAATGGGTACAACAAAGCAACTATTGACAAAAAAAATTGCAAAATTCAAACGACAGTTGCACATCAGAAACACAACAAATCTCAGCCAGCAAGATAAAGAGCTAAAGTTCAAGAAATTCACATACCACCCAGGAACATTTCACAAATTTAAGAAGATTTTCATGAAACATAACATCAGCCTAGCTCCACAGAACAAATTTAACATAGAGAAATTACTTTGTAACAAGTTAAAAGACCCCATTCCACAAGACAAAAAAGCTGGAATCTATAAAATCAATTGTTCAGATTGCAATAAAGTATACATAGGTAAGACAAAAAGAAACTTAGAAACTAGGCTAAAGGAGCACATGAGATGTATTAAATACAAACAAATGGACAAATCTGCAGTTTCACACCATTTCTGGACCACTAATCACAACATCAAATCCAATATTACATTAGTCAAACCAGCCAAATTTGCAGCCGAATTAGATGCATGGGAGAAGATCACCATTCTAAAACACAACACAAATCTAATGAATTTTGATTTGCCGCCACCAAATCCTCTCTGGAAGTACATTTCTCCACCACAAGATGCCACCACAGGATCCAGTCCAAAAAACGGAAACACCAACAACACGGGCCAGTCGAATTAACCTTCTGAGGATGGGAACAACCGTTTCCCGAAACATGTTAAGTGAGTAAACTTAAGTGATGTTAGTGTAACAATTCCGACTCACCTTTAAATAAATTCAATACACATCACTGTTTCTAGCTTCTTTTCATTACAATATATACGTAAGAAAAACATACTTTATGCAAACAGATATAGAATTTTTGCTATTAAAATGATCAATCTTTATGAATAATCCTCTCCCATTTTTACTTTCTCTACTACGTATAGTAAGTAGGGGAATCATTATATTCCCCCCAAAAATTCGATACCGAGATTTTACCGGAAATACATGTTTTGAGAACCCCTGAATCCAAAAAAAGCATTTTTGGAAACATGTCCGTGTGTGTGTGTCTGTGTGTGTGACTGTGAACAGCATAACGAAACGAACAGTGGGATAAACACCAAACTTGGTATTTAGGTTCAGTATCTTCCAGAGATGCGACTCAAAGATTTTCAAAATAATCCCCCCAACCCAAATTACCCTTTACATGGAAGAGTTTTCGAAAATTTTAATTTTGCAAAAATGGCTCTAATGATTTTTATTAAAATATCATATGTTTAAGATATTTTCATGACAAATGAAATGTACATCTCGAATTTTCTGGGAATGTCTCCAAAAGTATTCTTCAGTGTGAACGTCTTTTGCATAACCGGTAAACCATAAGAGATAAACAAAATTTTACTACAGATCGCGTTAAAATACACAATTTATGTAATATACATTTTTTTTTATTGAGTGAACCATTTTCGAGATATTCCCTTAAATTTTCTAATACTTATACTTTTTCTCAAATTCCTTATTCATTTTTTCTTCTCCAGGTAATGCAAAGAGTATGGAATACTCCACATAGCAACCAGCTCATAAAAGATTTGACTATCGCTTAAAGCCTACCAATTCCCCTTGTATCTACAAGAAAATTAGCAATAAGGTTAACATCTCGATTAACATGAAGCATGTAGAAAATAAGCGTTTGTAAAAATAGTTTGTACAAGAGTAGAGAAACTCATGTGAGTGTAACGCATCAGATTTTTCTTTCTCTACTACGTATAGTAAGTGGGGGAAGTATACGCATTCCACCCAAAAATTCGATACCGAAACTTCACCGGAAATTTGAGCCCCTGAATACAAGAAGGCATTTTTGGAAATATGTCCCTGTGTGTGTGTCTGTCTGTGAACAGCATTACTGAAAATCCAAATGTTGGATAAACACCACAATTGGTATTTGAATTTAGCATCTTGTAAGAATGCGACACGAAGATCTCCGTGAACATCCTCTCCACCCACACTAAACTTTACATAGAATATTTTTCGAAAAGTTTGATTTTCTTAAAAATTGTTCAAACGATTTTGATTGAAATATCATAGGTTTGAGATATTTTCATGGAGAATGTCCCCAAAAGTCTTCTTTATTCTGAATGAGTATCGCATAACTGGAAAGTTGCAAAATGTTACTACACAAAAAATGTAGATCTCGTTAAAACAGACACCTATGTCATATACATGTTTTTGTCGGGTAATCCATTTCGGTCCAGTAGGGTTTTGATTATTCCTCTGTTGTTGTGGGTGGTGATTGCAGCATTTATTTAAATATCTGTCGGGTGGGTTTCCTATAAACAGTGTGAAACAGTGATCCATCCGCATGTTTTATTACCAGAACATCCAAGAAGGCTATCTGATTGTTATTTGCTGTTTCTATACCGAATTAAATCTTGGAATTCATATTATTAAGATGTTCTAGAAAGTTTGCGAGTTGTGGTTTACCGTGAGACCACTGGAGGAAGTCATCGGCAATATACTGATACAAACAGCTAGGTTTTAACGAAGCAGTGTCTAGAGCTTTAGCCTCAAAATGACCCATAAAAATTTAGCAATGGCGGGTCCAAGAGGATTACCCATAGCGAAATGGCTAGCTGTTGCGAGGAATAATCAAAACCCTAGTGGACCGAGCCAAACGTATTTGTACATGACAATACTTAAGTGAGGAAATGGCTTACTTAATAAAAGAAATGTATATGACATAAAGTGTGTATTTTAACGCGATCTACATTTTCTGTGTAGTAAAAGTTTGTCTATCTCTTATGGTTTACCAGTTATGCAAAAGTCGTTCAGAGTGAAAAATACTTTTGGAGACATTCCCAGAAAATTCGAGATATACATTTCATTTGTCATGAAAATATCTTAAACATATGATATTTTAATCAAAATCGTTGGAGCCATTTTTGAGAAAATTAAAATTTTCTAAAAAAGTTCCAGTAAAGGGCAATCTGGGGTGGGGGATTTTCTTTAAAACATTTGTGTCGCATCTCTGGAAGATATTGAACCTAAATACCAAGTTTGGTGTTTATCCGATTGTTCGTTTCTGAGTTATGCTGTTCACACACACACAGACATGTTTCCAAAAATGCTTTTTTTTTGGATTCAGGGGGTCTCAAAACATATACTTCCGGTGAAATATCGGTATTGAATTTTTGGGTGGAATACAATACTTCCCCTGCTTACTATACGTAGTAGAGAAAGTAATATTAACTGTCAGATTCAGTTGCTAACTATCGAAATTGGGACCACAATCCTACATTGGTGGTGCAGTATGCAATGAAGCTGGACATTTTTAGTGCCGTTATGTTACACCCTGCACTACACATGCTCCTTCTTAGTGTGTGTGTGTGTGTGTGTATGTGTGTGTGTGGTAGTTTAAATTGGTGCCCCCCACATTTCACAAATATCCCCATTAAGAATTGGTAGATATCTTTAGACATGCACCATTTTTAAGTTCCTGTAAGCGGAATTTCAAGGAGAGTTTCCGTTTGAAGGGTTTGATGGTTCCCTGGCAGTAACGCAGAATATCACGTCACAGACATAATGGATTTATAAAGTTCGGAGCAATCTGATAACAAATAATTTTATGGATAAAATAATAATGTTCTTTTCCATATCAACAAAATACTTTAATGACTTGACTAAAACAGCACATTTTTCAATAATTACAGCATAATTACCCATATAAGTGTGTGTTATTTATCACTAGACATCGGATTGATATTCAATAAAAATATATAATATATGCATGAATATATTTTCAAAATCTTTAAAACATGCTCTTATAATTTCAAAATATCCCTAAAATTGTTAGGTTTAAGCTTACACAGTGCGTTCGTTATATTGCTGGGCCGCAATTGCGTGCTCCGCACACTATTACACCAGGCCAGGATTTTTCCTTTTGAAACTCCCGCGTTACTCATGAGTGATAGTAACATGCATTATAATGACTAAAAATATTGTTATAGGATGTGTTCATCTGCACTGACACGTACCTGCCAGCAAGAGTGTGATTTCTGAACTCTCTATGAATACAGGTTTTTGAAACATTCACTTGCTGTGCAACACATCTGATTTCTTTGGAAAAGATTCGAATGGTGCACCTATTTCATTTTTCCTTCAAATTCTTTTGCTTTTGTTAGGATATTCTGTTTTTCGCTTCTTAGGTTTAGCATTTAGCGATTCCATTGCTCTAAACTTATTAACCATACATTTAACAGTTTCTCTACCAGGAACTAGAATACCAGGAAATTTCTCCTGAAAATCTCTACACATCCGTCTACATAATTCGGTTTTTACTAAACATTGTGAACGAAGAAGTTTGTCTCAATGGAAAAATTTTTGGTAGACATTTCAGTGGACCAATAAAAATAATCTAATATCATTCTCCACAACACAGATGTTTGAATAAACTTTCACTTTTGAGACGCACAATGAACAAGCTAGTCTTTACAGCTCTAACGGAAGACAGAACTGACACAGTACAATATCGCTGAAAAACGTAGCCTTGAGAGAGTCATTCACCGCTAGTGCGTTAGTGGAATATACCCAAGTCACTGCAGTCCTAGCGAGCTACGCATATACGCGAACTTTGGCCCAGCTATAAGTCGAACGCATCTTACTTTTTGGTACTCAAGTGTACATTCTACCTTAGCTATCATTCCGGTCATGTAACTTGATTTGCAGTATACAATGTTCATTTCTCCAAATCCTCAGATTTCAATTTATGACGTTTATCGGTTAACACAAGTTTATATGTTGAAAAGTATGGGCGACATTTGAAAGCACTTATTAACTCTCGAGAAATTTCTTCAGAAGCACTAGGTTTTCAACTTGACGATATTCATCCACAGAACACAAAGCTACTGTCAGGATTTCTCTCTAATACATTGGACACTCTGAAGTTCCATATGGCTGAGGACTCAATTGTTTTGTTAATAATGTATTTAAATATTAATTTTAAAATTTAAAACTAATGTAATACCAGTTTAATGTATGTAGAAATGATGAAGCAGCATCGAAAATACACTACGTGATCCAAAGTATCCGGACACCTGGTTGAAAATCACGTACAAGCTCGTGGCGCTCTCCATCGGTAATTCTGGAAGTCAATATGGTATTCGCCCACCCTTAGCCTTGATTACAGCGTTCACTCTCGCAGGCATACTTTCATTTAGGTGCTGGAAGGTTTCTTGGGGAATGGCAGGCCATTCTTCACGGAGTGCGCGACTGAGAAGAGGTATCGATGTAGGTCGGTGAGGCCTGACACGAAGTCGGCGTTCCAAAACATCCCAAAGGTGTTCATTAGGATTCAAGTCAGGACTCTGTACAGGCCAGTCCATTACAGGGATGTTATTGTCGTGTAACCACTCCGCCACAGCCCGTGCAGTATGAACAGGTGCTCGATCGTGTTGAAAGATGCAATCGTCATCCCCGAAATGCTCTTCAACAGTGGGAAGCAAGAAGGTACTTAAGATATCAACGTAGGTCTGCGCTGTGATCGTGCCACGCAAAACAACAACGGGTGCTAGCCCCCTCCAGGAAAAACACGACCACACCATAACATCACCACCTCCGAATTTCACTGTTGGTACTACACACGCTGGCAGATGACATTCACCGGGCATTCGCCATACCCACACCCTGCCATCGGATCGCCACATTGTGTACCATGATTCGTCACTCCACACAACGTTTTGCGACTGTTCAATCGTGTAATGTTGAAGCTCCTTACACCAAGCGAGGCGTCGTTTTGCATTTTCCTGCATGATGTGTGGCTTATGAGCAGCCGCTCGATCACGGATTCCAAGGTTTCTTATCTCACGCCTAACTGTCATAGTACTTGGAGTGGATCCTGATGTAGTTTGGAATTCCTGTGTGATGGTCTGGATATATTTCTGCCTATTAGTCTTTACGACCCTCTTCGAATGTCGGGATCTCTATCAGTCAACAGACGAGGTCAGCTTGTACGCTTCCCTTTATGTTTCCACTTCACTATCACATCAGAAACAGTGGACCTAGAGATGTTTAGGAGTGTGGAAATCTCAGGTACAGACTTCTGACACAAGTGACACCCAATCATCTCACCACATTCGAAGTCCGTGAGTTCCACGGAGTGTCCCATTCTGCTGTTTCACGATGTCTAATGACTACTGAGGACGCGTGTAATGAGTACCAGGCAGTAGGTGGCAGCACAATGCACCTAAGATGAGAAACTTATGTTTGTGGGGGTGTCCGGATACTTTTGATCATATAGTGTATATGTACAATTATAAGTACTATAAAGCTTCACATGCAAGCACACAACATTAAACATATTATAAAACTTAATTCCATATTTCAAACTAAATATGCATCTGCATACAAATTTGATATGTTTTATCACAATCGCAATCTTTTTCGATGTATACTGAATTAATGAAGCAAATTTTTGTATTCCACCTCGTATTTCAGAGTTGTGCTCCCCTGGTTCACAGCAACCAACAACACTATATAGGAAGAGAATTTGCCGTCATATCAGTGGCTTAAACTGAAAATATCTAACTAAAGAAGCTAACTTCTAATTCAATTATGAGGAACATCGATAAAGTAGCAAATATATATAATGCGGTAACATTCGAGTGTTTAACGTGCCTTTTTGCAATGCATTAATTTATAGTAAGTAAATTTTTATACCTAAAACGAGCGTTATGCCATAATGTATAGATTTCCTTTAAACTGCATGGACGGTGCCGCTTAACGGATCAGTATAAAGCCTAAGAACACAGTGAGTAGCAGGATGCCGTTGGTGATTTGCGAGTAAATACGTGATTTGGAATTTAGCTAGCAGAAAACACAGAGACGGTCAACAAAAAGGTGCTGGAATGTGAAAACGTATTTAAACCACCCGTTAGGAAGGGATACTTCCTCTCGTAGTTTAAAGCACTCTGCTGTATTCACAACAGCTCTAAAACAACTCGCCCGGCTCTTTTATGATCGGACGTAGAGCTCGCTCGGGATACAAAATGTGCGCGTTCCTATTCATGCGGGGCTGGTATTAGCAGAGCACTGAATCAAATGGATCGTAAGCTAACGTGAAGCACATTGTTGTCCACTTCGTTACCAGCGGCGACATTTCGGATTTCAGAATACACTTCAAGCAGAATTTGTAGTATAGGAATCATAGGAATATATATTAAACCAGAGCAACCCAGAGATGAAAATCACTATATTCTTATATGTAAGAGTTGAGTTCTGCGTTTGGTTTTATCACTAAAAGATAAACTTGAATATTTGGTTTCCTATTTATCACTATAACACTTTCAACAGTTATAACATCGCTGCATCATCTCATATTTACATATGCACGGAGCGGAAACACGTTTTGCTAAATCTCGATCTTTTGTATCTAAAGGTCAGCACCATATTGTGATACCAGTGCTAGCCAAAATAATACTGTTTAGGTAAAACTGGGTGGTTAGGCTTTCGGTTACAAAACTCCTGAAAATATACAACTGTTGTTACGCAAAGATTAGCCACTATAAAGGATCTGTATCTCTGTCTCTGAGATAGGGACGTAGTTTTTCTAGCTCTTCTATAGCAACAATAGAAACGAAATTGTCAGGCAATGTTCTTTCAATTTCTTGAGCTTATTTTTCAACATGTCACATACAAAAATCCAGAAAAATGAAATGTCATATTTTTATTTTTCAAATAAGAGCGAATATCGTCTAAAATAAGAGCATAATTCCATTAATTGGTTTCGGGAAAAGCACAATACAGCACAACAGCTGTATAAAACAATTTAAAATTGCAAAATTAAAACAGTAGAAAATGTACCATACCTGCAGTCTGTAGTAATACGCCAGTAAGGAAAACTTGATAATTCACGGGATGATTTTCTTTAACCAGCTAAGAAGCCAGATTAATGATGAGTTTCTTCACTTACCTATAAGCAGAAAAAAGGGCCCTTCTTTAACACAATACTAAAAGATATGCTGAAAATATAACTAAGGTTATCCGAAACAGTATTAAAATGCATACATATTAAAGAAGCAAACAATATTAAAACCTGAAAACTGAGAAAATGTTCATTTAAATAATAGAACATTCAAAGAGCTTTTATTTCAAAACATAATTCTCGAGACGAGAAATGGCTACACTCTAAATCCTTTGGCATCACCACCGGTTACTACTTGCACTAGAATAGCTGAACCTACTACATGACTGTCCGATTGCACAACAAAATAAGCACCTTATTGACATAAGTGGGGAGGAAATTGGCCAACAAAATACGAGGGTAATCCAGAAAGTCCCAGACGTTTTGAAATAAGCATTAACAAAATACAAATATCAACGTTTATTATCTACATTTGAAAGGTAAACCCTTAAGCTATTTTTCTACATAATCATCATTCAAACTGAGGCATTTATTATACCATGGCACAAGTTTTTCAATATCCTCTCTGTAGAAATCTGCCGCCTGCGACTTCAACCACTGGTTTAAACCGGCATGCAGTTCAGCTTCAGTATCAAAGCGTTGTATACGAGTTATTTCTTCATCGCTGGGAAGAGGTGGTAGTCGCTCGGTGCCAAATCCGGGCTGTATGGTGGATGGTAAAACACCTCCCATCCAAAACCATCCAAGAGTGTTCGGGCGGGTGTGGGCGTGCTAAGTTTTCTCCACGATTATTTTGTATGACACGCCTTAGCTTTCTTAGTGTTTCACAATACCTCTCTGAGGATATTGTTCCACGTTCCAGAACCTCAACGAGAAGCACACCCTTAGAGTCCCAAAACACAATAGCCAAGACCTTTCTTGCTGACAGCGTTTGCAAACACTTTATTGGTTTCTTGGGAGAACGTGTGTGTCCCCATTTCATCGACTGCTGTTTTGTTTCACAACTGACATGCTTCACCCAAGTCTCGTCCCGGTTACGATAGGATCAAGTAAAGCGTTACTATATTTGTTGAAATCTTGGAGGAAGGTCAGTGCTGCAGCCAGTCTCTGTGTTATGTGGTCTTTGTTAGGATTTTGGGAACCCACCTAGCACAAAATTTGTGGTTACCAAGCTTCTCCACCACAATTTGATACACCAAACTCCGTGAAATTTGGGGGATATGTTCCAAAAGTTCTGTAATCGTGAAACGACGATTTTCACGAATTTTGTCATTGATTTGCACTGACAGTTCATCAGTATAAGGCTAGGCCTACCCCTGCGATCCTCGTCGTGAACATTGGTACGGCCATTTTTAAAATCAATGCACCATTGCCTGACTCGGCTTTCACTCATTATTCCCTGCCCGTAAACATTACAAAGTTGACGATACATTTCAATTGGTTTGTTCGTTTTAGCCAACCGCACTTCACAAGTGGCAGGATTTTCTATTGCAATGCACATTTTAACAACTCGCAGAGAGTACAGCAAGGAAGGCACAGTCCTCGCGGTACCACAGCTGGATGCGTACTGACTGTAGGAACGTTCTGACACCAAGATGGCGGCTCTAGCCTTACTCATCGTCACGATAGCCCAAAATGTTTGGGACTTTCTGGACTGCCCGCGTAATAGAAAACATAGTATGCACACCAACTAAAGTGCGCAAAAAACCATGCTTGAAAATCGGTAGAATGCAGATAACAGAGAAGAAAAGTCTAGTCGTGGTATAAAATCAAATGAAACTCCAGTATATGCCCTAGAATAAAATGTGTAATAACATTTCAATTCGATGGAGATTTGTACTGCACTTAGCTAATTATTGCAGCGCTGTACTTTGGAAAAACAGCTCGTTAATTTAAACAACTTTATTGTGGAAGTGATTTTTTAAATTTCGAATACTAATTGTGAAGAATTAAAGGAAGAACAGTTTTACCTTCTTGATTGCATACCTATAGCAAGCAGAGAAAGTGTTGCATTCCACCCAAAAATTCGGTACTGTAATTTCTCTAGAAATACACGGCTAAAAATCCCTGAATAGAAACAATAATTTTTACTTTCTCTACTACGTATAGTAAGTAGGGTAAGTATTGTATTCCACCCGAAAATCCGATACCGAGATTTCAACGGAAATACATGTTTTGAAATCCCCTGAATCCAAAAAAAGCATTTTTGGAAACATGTCCGTGTGTGTGTCTGTGTGTCTGTCTGTGAACAGCATAACTCAGAAACGAACAGTCGGATAAACACCAAACTTGGTATTTAGATTAAGTATCTTCCAAGGATGCGACACGAAGATTTTCAAGAAAATCACCCCACCCCAGATTAACCTTTACATGGAAGATTTTTCGAAAATTTTAATTTTCTCAAAATGGCTCTAACGATTTTGAATAAAATATCATGTGTTTTAAGATATTTTTATTACAAATAAAATGTATATCTTGAATTTCCTGGGAATCTCTCCAAAAATATTCTTCATTGTGAACGACTTTTGCATAACTGGTAAACCATAAGAGATAGACAAAACTTTACTACACAAAAAATGTAGATCGCGTTAAAATACACAATGTATGTCGTTTACATTCTTTTTGTTGAATTAAGCATTTTCGAGATATTGCTTGTTATTCCCTTAAATTTTTCAATACTTACATTCTCAAATGGGAATTTGTTATTCATTTTTTTGTCTTGGATATGCAAAGAGTATTAACCTGTGGGAAAGGGAATGGTGCAGCACCTAGCAACCAGCTATTAAGACATATGTATGTGCTTAAAGGTTACTGTATTTCCAAATTGCCCTTGTAAATATATATTCCCCTTACATCTACAAGAAAATTAGCAATAAGATAAACTCTGCAAATGTTTATCTCAATTAACGTGATGTAGATGGAGAATAAGTGTTTGTAAAAATAGTTTGTACAAGAGTAGAGAAAGTCATTTGAGTGTAACACATCAGATTTTTAGAAAAAGGTTCGTGTAGATGTTTGAGTGTGAATAGAATAATTCAAAGACGAAAAGTCGGTTAAATAGCAAACTCGGTATTTAAATTCATCCTCTTCCAATGATGGGGCACAAATATTTTCAAGAAAATTTCCCGCCCCGAAACTGCCCTGTATGGAAACATTTTTGAAATCTTTTTACCTTCTTATAAATGGCTCAATAAGTGCCAAAGGATTTCTTATGGCGTTACAAATCTTAGAAATATCCCTTGCTATTGGTTTGTGTTTTCAAATACGTATGGTAATTTAGTTCAAGTGGTAAGACACTATTCGTTGTTTCTTGTGGTCATGCAGAGAGCATGGAATTTCAAAGCTATCACATAGTGATCCGATTTTTAAAAATCTGAAATTAGCCTCCTGCATACCTATTATTCCTATAACCGATGAATAAATGTGTAATGGAAATTTATCTCGGTTAACAGAAGTAAACAGAGGAATGAACTTTTCTAAATAATAGTTTGTAAAAGAGTGAGTGGAGAAGGTTATGTAAATGCAACACATACTATTCTTATTTTTGCACCTCAAGTTATTACCTTAAACTGACGCCTTATAACCACTTTCATTTCCATTTGTAATCAGGTGAACAATCCAGTTGAGATGATAGTGCTTTTCGATTGTTGTAATACTCAATAAATTAACAAAGAAGAGAGAAGATCCTACATCTTAGCCCTGCCCCATGCCCTACTGATCACAGACTAAGTGGGCTGATAGTAAAGAATAACTCTGAACAGGAGAGCATTCTCTGGGCTACAGAAATTATAGGTGGTAATCCAAATTACACAGAAATAAATACTTTTGTTTTGCACATAATCAAAATTATGTTGAGGGTTTTGTGGTGTATAGATATGTTCTTCAAACGATATAATTATTTCCAAAGTGTTACGTTTTGCGGATGCAATATTTGTTAAGCCCCTGCAACAGCAGAGGAAGCAAAGCCTACCTGATCGATTACCGCACGAAGTGAGCATCAATTTGGCCTACACTTCTTTATGAAAGCACCAGAAAAACGGGTATTTAATTCGTACTCCATTAATAGAACTACAAGAGACTTCCAGCGCCTCTACATTTACTACCCTGTTCGTTATTCAGTCATGGATTACATATCCTATCCTCCTTAACGGAGGGCACTCGGCACCGATCCAGGGGACGCGCCCATGTGGAAGGATTAAGGAAGAGGAGACTCTAGGCAGCCGGATCCAGCAACGACACCCCGGCAGACGGACAGGCAGGCCAGGGACCCCGCCACACACAGAGGGGATTTAACGCCCTTCAAGGAAAACGTTTTTATACCCCGGCAGCCAGCCGAAAGCTGAGGGACGTAGAGAATTACAAAGAGCATCCTCTTCCCCTGAGCCGAAACACCATCGCCGACACTTTCGAACCTGATAGAGATCAACGGGATGAAGGATGAATGAAATGATGATTGGAGCGAAATTGAGGGACAGAAAATTCGGGGGCTGGAGAAATCCACTCCAGCATTTGCTTGAGAACCCGGGAAAACCTTCGAAAAAACCCATGGATCAAAGTGCAGTCGCCGGGGATCGAAACCTGGACATCCCGAATGCGGGCTATAGACGTTGCCGCTTGAACGATTCCGCTCGGTATGGATAACATAACATAACACTGCAATTTCTAGACCAAACAACTGTTTTATGTAATCATTTCCTGCTCAAAATAATTGTGGGACAACATAATGATAAATTCAAGTTGGAGCATTTTATATCCAATTTAAATTCAATTTAAACTAGTTTAAACTTATTTGATTAAATGAGATTATGTGTGTTTTTATAAATGGTTTGAAACAGCTAACTAGATTCTCAAGAGCCGCAAGTGTCTATCATAATCCATCTGTCTTTAACAGTGGCTTATATTTCAGGAAAATAAAACTCACAAACATATGATATTGTAAAGCTCTGGCTATTACTTTTAGTATCTATTTTCTAACTCCATGCTGTACGTGAAGTATAACGAAAGCCAGTACTAATCCAAAAATTTATAAGAATATTTAAAGGAGTCAAAATTAACAATTAAATGTTGGTTGGTTCTAAAGGTGGGAAATTGGTTATTTTCGTAACAGTTGCGACAGTTTCAATTTAAAATATCTGATGTGATATATTCACATGACTTTATCTACCCTCTATTGTTTATTAGTGAGTATAGACATTATTGTTACTCAAGCTTATTACTTTCTCTACTACGTATAGTAAGTAGAAGTATTGTATTCCATCCAAAAATTCGATACCGAGATTTCACCGGAAATAATGTTTTGAGACCCCCTAAATCCAAAAAAAGAATTTTTGGAAACATTTCCGTTTGTGTGTCTGTGTGTGTCTGTCTGTGAACAGCATAACTCAGAAACGAACAGTCGTATAAACACCAAACTTGGTATTTAGGTCCAGTATCTTCCAGAGATGCGACACGAAGGTTTTCAAGAAAATCCCCCACCTCAGATTACCCTTTACATGGAAAATTTTCCGAAAATTTTAATTTTCTCAAAATGGCTCTAACGATTTTGATAAAAATATCATATGTTTAAGATATTTTTATGACAACTAAAATGTATATCTTGAAATTCCTGGGAATGTCTCCAATAGTATTCTTCATTGTGAACGGCTTTTGCATAACTGGTAAACCATAAGAGATATAGACAATATTTTACTACACAAAAAATGTAGATCGCGTTAAAATACACAATTTATGTCATATACATTTTTTTGTTGAGTGAGCCATTTTCGAGATATTGCTTGTTATTCCCTTAAATTTTTCAATACTTATTTTCTCAAATGGGAATTGGTTATTCATTTTTTTGTCTTGGATATGCAAAGAGTATTAATCTGTGGCAAAGGGAATGGTGCTGCACCTAGCAACCAGCTATTAAGAGATATGTATGTGCTTAAAGGCTGCTGTATTTCTATATTGCCGTTGTAAATGTATATTCCCCTTACATCTACAAGAAAATTAGCAATAAGATAGAGTCTGCAAATGTTTATCTCGATTAACATGAAGTATATGGAGAATAAGCGTTTGTAAAAATAGTTTGTACAAGAGTAGAGAAAGTCATGTGAGTGTAACACATCAGATTTTTTTTGTTTAGTACGTTCTCGTCTATCGCTTAACGTTTACCAGTAATACAAAATTGTACATAATTCCTTCCGAATGAAGAGGAGCTCATAGGCCATCCACAGAAAATTCCAGATATACATTTTATTTTTAATGTAAATATCTTTCATATATGTTATTTTAATCAAAGTTGTAAGAATCGTTTTTTAGAAAATAAAAAAATTCAAAAAATGTTTCATGCGAAGGGTAGTTTCAGGTGCGGGTTGTTTTGTGGAAAATCGTCCTGCCAGATTTGTGAAAGATATGGACCTAAATTTCAAATTTAGTGTTTATTCGACTTTTCGCTTTTGAGTAATAGTGTTCACGGACACAGACACACACGGAGATGTTTCCAAAAATGCTTATTTGGATTCAGGAGACCTCGAAACATGTATTTCTGGTGAAATCTTAGTATCTATGGAATTGTTGCAATACTTCGATTGCAATACTTCGATTGCAATACTTCCTCTAGTTACTATACGTAGTAGGAAAAGTAAAAAGTGCACTAGATTCCAAATAACCGTTCCAAAATAACAGCAATTACTTCTCGAATATTTATTTATTATGTATTATCATAACAGCAAAATACTCTTTTGTCTACACTTGCTTGGGATTCGGCTACTTTCGTATAAATGAATGATTCTTCGTACTGACCTAAGAATAATGGAAGATGGTTTGCAATATTTATAACTTAATTTATACAGGTGGCCCAACCGCGCCCTGTTTCAAGTGTGCAGATATACCTTTGTGCATTAAAAGCTTTGTAGAACTCAACACGGTAATTCCAAGTAAACACAGGTCAGTGGGGAACTGGCGAATTAACTTGAGCGAGCTTCTTTTTCTTTTTTGTTAAAGTTCCATTTATACCCGCCTTTAACTACCAAGGTGTTATCGGCGACCTTTCCTTTGAAACATAGGCAATGGTGTTAACTTGTATTCACTTGTCTTTGAGTTTCTAGTAAACGTTGGGCTTTGATCATTAGATCACATACATATTGATACTTCCAGACTCTGGGAAGGATTGGGAATAATTTTGGTTTCTCACCCCCAGCCGAGAATTGAACCCGGATCCCTCGCACAGTAGGCAGGGGCTCTACCGACTCAGTTACGGGGCCAGCCAGGCTTTGTTCTACTCTTCTGTTTATCAGCAAAGACATGAGCGGTCCTTGATGATAGACAAAAATAGAACGAAAAGATCTTTCCACTTCAGTTTCACAGGCTTTACTTTCGAGGACATAAACTCACTTTTTAGACTGATAAATAATTAAAACGTCTTTATTTGATCTAACCGTCCTAGCTATTTGTGTTTACACTGTTTTTTGTCTAATACTATGGACTATAAGCAACAAACATGAGAGCATGCAGTGTTTCACTACTATTTTTACTTTCTCTACTAGTATAGTAAGTAGGGAAGTATTGTATTCCACCCAAAAATTCGATACCGAGATTTCACCGGAAATATATGTTTTGAGACCCCCTGAATCCAAAAAAAGCATTTTTGGAAACATGCCCGTGCGTGTGTCTGTGAACAGCAGAACTCAGAAACCAACAGTCGGATAAACACCAAACTTGGTATTTAGGTTCAGTATCTTCCAGAGATGCGACACGAAGGTTTTCAAGAAAATCCCCCCAACCCAGATTACCCTTTACATGGAACATTTTTCGAAAATTTTAAATTTCTAAAAATGGCTCTGACGATTTTGATTAAAATACCATATATTTAAGATACTTTCATGACAAATAAAATGTATACCTTGAATTTTCTGAGAATGTCTCCAAAATATTCTTCATTGTAACGACTTTTGCATAACTCGTAATTCATAAGCGACAGACAACATTTTACTACAAAAAATTTAGATTGCGTTAAAATACACAATTTATGTGATATACGTTTTTTTTGTTGAGTAAACCATTTTCGAGATCTTGTTTGTTATTCCCTTAAATTTTCCAACACATACTTTTTCTCAAATTGGAATTCGTTATTCATTTTTCTTTTTTTGTCCTGGTAATACAAAGAGAATGGAACACTCCACATAGCAACCAGGTTTTAAAATATTTGACTATCACTTAAATCCTACCAATTCCCCTTGCACATACAAGAAAATTAGCAATAAGATTAACGTCTCGATTAACATGAAGCATATGCAGAATAATCGTTTGTAAAAATAGTTTGTGCAAGAGTGGAGAAAGTCATGTGAGTGTAATACATCAGATTTTTTGTTTGCTGTTATATATGTTATTGTTACTATTACTATCATAATCTGACGGTATTATTATGCTGACTTCGCTTATTGAGGAAGTGTTCGAAATTTTGCCCCTGTTCATTGATAATATGTTCCAATTGTCTCCTTGTATCCATATAGATGTTTCTGAGAACCGCTGGTGTAGCAGCAGCAGATTTTTAAGACACTAATGCGCCAGTTCTGCACTGATCTGTGTTTACTTGGAATTGCACCGTTGGGTTCTGCAACTCTTTGCACACGTCAAATACCTCGCGGTTGGGTCACCTTATACGTATGAATAACACATAATCGCGAAGTAGCTAAGACTGACTTTATGTTTTTAAATGAAAAACCCCATAAAATTGCTTACCGAGCTCCTGAATGCGCCATATTGTATGCGCGATATAATTAAATTGAATTAAGAGCCCTCTATTGGAACTTTAAGGCTCAAAAGCGGGGCAGAGTCCAAGTTCTTAAGAGTCTCGCAACATATACAAGGTCTCTAGAAAGTATTCTCCGTTCTAAAAAAGTCTAGCAGCGAGATTAACGGCGATAAAGTCCTAAATTTAACAAGCAGAAAGAGCACGTTATTATAGTTAGCGTATTATTGATGTTTTTAAACATTTTTTATTTTATTAATTTTATCATTTATGTTTTAGAAGCGTTTAGAAAACTATTTTGTATAGATTACTTAGGGTATTATTTGTCATCATGAAATGGTGCGAAAATGAAGCGATGCCTCCTGAAATTTCAGTGGATATTAGTTTGATCTGACGGAACAAAATACTATACAAGAACCTTCAACGCTTTTACTCAAATTTCTAATTAATTCCTCAATTTTTACGGCTCTACGAATTTGTTTTTCCGTCAGTTTAAATCGTATATCGGTGGCATTGTCAGTTATCATATAAACATTTCGTTACTACTATATAAGCAGAATAATTTTATAAACATCACACCAGAAGAAATAAAAAAACTAGTGCACTTTTCAGAAAATTATAAACTAATAAACTTGGGGAAATGACAGAGCACATAAACAGTATCTAATACGTTTGTTCTTTCTGTATATAAAAATTGCGAATCTTCTCATCGTTAACTATGCTGCTAGAAGTTTTTAGCTGAAGTAACTACTGAACAGTTACAAATATAACAATCACAACATTACTTGGGACCGATCATAAAATACTGGAATGATCGTATTAAAACAAGATTGTAAAATTCCTATTTTCTAACTCTACAATTAAATGTATCATCTCCTTATGAAAAGGTTAACTTGCTAATTCTAGCGACCAGCACTACTAGAATAGCTATCAATTGTAAGTATCCATTATCTTCCGGCTTTAGGTTTAAACCAGCTGATCAAAAAAGCTCAGAGTTAGTTAATCACAATTAAATTCCTAACAGCACTCTGTTTCTGATGTGACTGTCAGGTGTATTATTTTGTAAGCTACGGCTCAGTGGGTTTAATTTACTGGAGTGCGTTTCATAAGTGAAATGGAGCTCATGAGCGCCAGATTCACTTCCACAAGTGTATAGCACTCCATACGAGTGTCGAGATAACTAGGTCGATTAAACCCTTCAACAGCTCTCTACGTATTCACAGATATCGTACTATCGAGCTGACCGCCTGTGCGGCAAGTCAAGAGAATCATCCACTTGGTTAACTCTTCCTTCACTATTAAGAGCTTACGGCGTAAGCATCGTATACCTTACTTAACACGAGTTAGTCTTCAGGAATGCACGGTTCTCCTCAGGGTTCCACATAAAACGACAGCATTGGAATTTAAAGAAAATAATCATTTCACAAGGGAAGTATTATACCCTTCATATCGAAACCTTTGTTGAAATTCCTGCGAGATAAGGCAGGTGGGATAAGAAAGCTATAACCAAATAATCTGGTTTGTTACACTCACATGACTTTCTCTACTCTTGTACAAACTATTTTTACAAACGCTTATTCTCCATATGCTTCATGTTAATCCAGATGTTAATCTTATTGCTAATTTTCTTGTAGATGCAAGGGGAATTGTTAGGCTTTAAGCGATAGTCATATATTTTAAGAGCTGGTTGCTATGTCGAGTATTCCATTCTCTTTGCATTACCAGGACAAAAAAAAAGAATAACAAATTTCCATTTGAGAAAATGTATAAGTATTGGAAAATTTAAGGGAACAACAAGCAATATCTCGAAAACGGTTCACTCAACAAAAACAATGTAAATGACATAATTTGTGTATTTTAACGCGATATAGATTTTGTGTGTAGCAAATTTTGTCTATCTCTTATGGTTTACCAGTTATGCAAAAGTAGTTCACAATTAAGAATACTTTTGTAGACATTCCCAGAAAATTCGAGTTATACATTTCATTTGTCATGAAAATATCTTAAAACATATGATGTTTTAATCAAAATCCTTAGAGCCATTTTTGAGAAAATTAAAATTTTCTAAAAAATGTTCCATGTAAAGGATAATCTGGGGTGGAGGGATTTTCTTGAAAACCTTCGTGTCGCATCTCTGAAAAACACTGAACCTAATTATCAAGTTTGCTGTTTATCCCCAGATTGCCCTTTACATGGAAAATGTTTCGAAAATTTTAATTTTCTCAAAAATGTTTCTAACAATTTTGATTAAAATATCATATATTTAAAATACTTTCATGCCAAACAAAATGTATATCTTGAATTTTCTGGGAATGTCTTAAAAAGTATTCTTCATTGTGAACGACTTTTACATAACTGGTAAACCATAAGAGATTGACAATCTTTTACTACATAAAAAATGTAGATCCGTTAAAATACACAATTTATGTCATATACATTTTTTTGTTGTTGAGTGAACCATTTTCGAGATATTGCTTGTTATTCCCTTAAATTTTCCAATACTTATACATTTTCTCAAATGGGAATATGTTATTCATTTTTTGTCCTGGTAATGCAAAGAGAATGGAATGCTCCACATAGCAACCACCTCTTAAAATATTTGGCTATCGCTTAAAGCCTAGCAATTCCCCTTGCATCTACAAGAAAATTAGCAATAAGATTAACATCTCGATATCTCGATTAACATGACGGATATGGAGAGTAAGCGTTTGTAAAAATAGTTTGTAGAAGAGTAGAGAAAGTCATGTGAGTGTAACACATCAAAATTTTTTCTATGTACTACATTTTAATCTAAATAAAGCTTTGCAGAAATAGCCACATTACACATTTTATTATGGATACAAAGGGAACAGTGATAGACAAATATTTAGGAACTGGACGCTATGTGCTGGCCTTAAAATTTCATACTATTTTCATGCAATTGCGAGAAACAACTGAAAATCGATGAGACTTTAATTCGAACCTTTAATAAAGGATATCTCAGAAACTGCTCGTGCCACAGAAAAATCTTATTTGATGTAAATTGTCTGTTTTAAAGAGATTTAGATTTCTGTAGATTACGTTTTCGTCTATCGCTTAAAGTTTACCAGTTATACAAGATTATACAAAGTTCCTTCCGAATGAAAAGAACTTCACAGGCTATTCGCAGAAAATATCTTTAATACATGATACCTTAATTTGAAAATCGCTTGAGCCATTTTTTGGAAAATGAAAATTTTCGAAATATGCTCCGTTTAAAGGGTAGTTGTGGTGGCGTATTTTGTTGAAAATACTCGTTAAATTAAATTGAATTGAGCTTTACTTATGGACGCTCTTTAACTACTATGGTCCTTAGCCTCCCATTCTATATTGGGCGTGAAAGATCGGAAAGTTTGCTCGGAGGCCTCATTATCAGGCTTGAGGTTCTTTTACTTGCCGTAAATCTACGACACGGGACCACCGGCTTTACTTTCCTTCCGAAGCAAGCCATGCGCGTAAAAATCCATCGCCCTGCGCCGGGTTTGAACCCGCGACCTCCGAAACTAGAGGGTAGCATGGTAACCACTACACCACGGAGGAGGACAAAAAAATATTCGTGTCGTATCTTTGAAAGGAGCTTAATCTAAATATCAAGTGTGATATTTATCCGAATTTTCGTGTTTGAGTTCTGCTGTTCAAACACACATGGACTTATTTTTAAGAATGCGTTCTTTTGGATTCAGGGGACCTCAAAGCATGCATTTCCGGTGAAATCTGTATCGAATTTTTGGGTGGAATGCAACACCTTCCCTACCTAATAGGTACGGGTAGAGAAAGCAAAAATATAAGACAAACGTTTACATGGAGAGGTTTTATGAAGATCTTCCTCTGTCATTTTCAACAGCGTCTGACAAATATGAAAGTTGGTATTTATCTGATGATTCGTTTTCGAGTTATTTTGTTTACAGGCGGGCGGACGAACACACGCACGTGTGTTCAGTGATATAGTAGGGACCTTTTTATGGGAGCCGGCGGGCCTCACGGGACCAAGATCGTGTATTTCCACCATATCGAATGTTTAAGTGGAAAACCATACTACCTCTACGTATCGTAAGTTAGCGGCAGAGAAAGTAAAAATATACGAGAGAAAAGGAGTATTAGCGCATTAGTTTCAGAGAAGCCGGCCCTCGTAGCCGTGGTCGCTGGAGTGGTCGCTCCGGCGCTCCGCCAAGCTGAAGGTCGCGGGTTCGAGTTCCGCCACGGGCATGGGTGTTTGTGTGTATGTGTATATGTGTTGCGGAAATAAGCGGTATGACCACAGTAAAAATCAAAAAAAAAAAAAGAAAGAAAGAAAGAGAGAAAATTAGTTAAAGAGAGAATAAAGTTTAAGCATACATATTCTCTTCCTTTTTCCCCCACTTCGATTAAGGGTTATAAAAGAGTACGTAATGTTTGAACTGCATTTTTCTAAAGCTTCACTCTTGTCTGTTTAATACAGGGAAAGCCAAAGACTAGAACCGGCTGCGTGGTATTTATCCTGTCCGCGTCCTGGGTATTCGTTGCCGTTTGCCGCTATCATAGAAAGGTGTGAATGAAATCATACAACAGTAGTTTTAAAACTACCTTTAAAGGCTTTACTTAACAACTTTATGAAAGTGTGTTTGAGAACAGAATTATTAGTAGAAATTTGTGGCCCCCTTGGTCCCCCGACCTACCCCCCTGCGATTTCTATCTCTGGGGTAACTTGGAACAAATTGTACAAGACCAACCCCACACTCTGGTAGAATTAATAATTTCTCAACGTGAACTACGGCGAGTGATGGATAGTTTTCTAAAGAGGTGCCAAAAATGTATAGACAACGACGGTGGCCAGTTTCAGCATTTCCTTTCACAAAGTTGGCAAGTAAAACCTTTAAAAGTAATTTTAAAAATGTTGTATGGTTTCAACCGTGCCTTTCTATGACAGCAGCAGACGACAACGAGCGCCGAGGACGCGGACGAGAAAAACACCACACAGCCGGTTCGTGGTTTTTTGGCTCTCTGTATAATTCTTTAGAGATAAAAATTTACTCTCGCAGGTTTTGGTAAAACTGACTGTCGTTTTTAAATTGTGATTTATGTTTTATGTATATTTAAGTTGCTCACTATTACCAGAACTAAGCCTTTCTTTGAATTCTGAGCTGTGTAAAACTGGTTGTGAAGGTTAAAACTTCCTGCTTCACTACGAAGATATGAATTCGCATTTGAATTTACATGCATACAAAGAATTTATCATGTATAATCTGTTCCGTATATTAGATAGTTTCTTTGAAGAGGCCACTGGCAGGGATTTGCTGAATTTCCAAGTAAAATTTACTTTCTTGGACTTACTCTCGTGTGTTAAAATTAACCAAAATGATATTCACACTTTAGCATTTACATTTTTTATAAAACATTCCAAAAGGAGGACTGAAAGCAAACAAAGCAATCTGAAGAAAACCTCATATCTGGAATTGATTTTGCTGTCCCATGTAATTGCTCCACAAGGTAGTCGTGTTTTTGTCATGGGGAGCTTTTAATTAAGCCACCATCAAGCACGCTTGGCGAGGTCTGTTCTTGCCCAAGAAGCTGACTTAATCATTATGGAATTCCTCCGAGAGGAATGCTGTGAATGGGGAACATCTCTTGATGGCGCGATATCATAACAATATCTTACAAAGTGGAATGTCTGGTCGGTAAATTATAGTTCCATATTTTATATTAACGGCCTCAATCTGCGCTTTGAATTCTTCTAGCAGCTATGGTATGCACATAGCTCAGGAAGTGTTTCATTTAACTATCTCCTTTATTGTGAGATACGTTACAAGGAAAACCAAGAAACATTTGCAGGAAATCTTATAGGAAGAAGTCATTTAATTTATTTAAAAATATCATAAAAATATATTCAATTTAATAATAAATACGTACTGATGAAACAAGAAAAGTAAGAGAATCCTTTGTAAGGATTCTACCGCATATGTCTACCGCCGATGTGAAAGAAATGTCTGGATAGGAAGTTTTCAGTAGACAAAGGGGTTTTTTAGGTAGAAATAACTTATAGTTATTATTCTGACTCTGGTCGTTAACGCCTACGCTTACTCGTAACTATACGTATTGCAAATATGATGCTCACGCACACCTCTTTAGAGTTTTCTATTTCTTACAATTGTTATTAACGCGAAAACAAAGTTGACGTGTTAAATTTGCATTGTGAAAATGCAGAAAATTTTTGCAGCAAAATTACTTTGTTGTATAATTGAATGTTCCCTATTTTTGTTTTTAAAGTAAAAAAAAATCATCAAACTTGTAAGGTTTTTGAAATGTCAGTATCAAGTTTAATGTTATCAGCTTACATACTTTATCATTATTTTGTTCTAAACAAACTTAATTCTTGTCTTCTGGAATACATCAGTTCTGATATCCATTCTGATTATTAGTTATTTTAATATTTATAAAGTTTTATTTTAAAAATGTAGAACGTGTGCAGAATATACTTTGCAACACATCTTTCAAAGGGGAAAGTATCGCATCTTTACAGAATCGGGGAAAGTATTTGAAGAAAGAAAGGGGAAAAAAGGAGCTGAGATATTCGATTGCTTTCACTCAGTTCCACAAAAACTTACCCTCAATTGGGTAAGTAGATATTAGCAATTTACTATCGAAGTGCCATATTTCATCTTTTAATACTACATCAATAGGTTGATATAAGTGCGTGTTCATTAAAACAAGTCAATGTTTAGTGTAAGTTATATATAGCTTTATTCAAAAAGATGGAACAGATTTTAAATATTCATTTTTAATGTACGAAAATAGATTGCGACACATATAACACATCATTGAATACCGAAAAGTTCAAAGTTTTAAGCCCCCGCCTATTAGTTCCATTCAGTGCCTAAAGCAGTGCTGGGTTTGTTTACGAGAAAATGGCGACGCCACAGGATAAGTCGTTTAGTGTGCTGCGGCATTAAGGAGTGAATTCATTGTTTCATTGCAAGGTGTAATTTCGTTGCAAGTTCGACAATGAGCCGCCTCGTCATAAAAAATTTACAATTGATACAATAAATTCGTAGCACTGGTCGTCCTCGCATAATAAATGTTGCTCATTTTGAACACATAAAATCAAAGTTTGAACTTTCCTCTATTTAGTGATGTATTGCACGCGTCGCCATCTATTTTCGTTCATTAGAAATAAATATTTAAAGTTTAACTACTTGAGAGAAGAGTAAATCTTATCACCTAATATAATAGCATGCTTCTGAACATTCTTTTAAAAAAAGAATGCGAAACAATGGATCCTAAATCTGTTGCTAGTGGCAAGCATATAAAATGGCGCGTAAGCTGTTCAGCATTTGCAAATACAACCTATGAAAACAGCCCAACGGAACAAAATTTAAGGAAATCTAATGTTAACCATTCTCCCTTGGTTGGCACATTATTTTGGATTTGATTAATATTTGTCTATCTCAAAATAAATCCCGAGGGTTTGTGTTTCTTAAGGACGTGACTGCTATTAACGCTTTCCTTTACTTAAAGTGGGAGTCAAAGTCGCAAGATATTCTGGAAGTCTGTGCCAATAATAACAAGTATTGTTTATTATTTAATTATTGTGTGATTTTTCTTATCTAAGCTAAATTACAAAAATATCAATCTTTGTCATTCTGCAGCTTGGTCTCCCACCAATCATTACCTATGAGATATTTTGCTAGGGGAACTTCGGTGAAAAAATTCTCTCATTTGCTGGATCCCTAGAGACGAAGCAATAGACGAAGGTACAAAACTACGCAATCAATTAAAATATTATTTTTAATCTTAGCAAATGTTGAAACAAGGAAGGAAGGAAAAAGAAAGGAAGAGGAGAAAACGTCATGTCCTGAATAATAAAAGCAGTTTCCAACTGTAGATTTTCCCTTGATTTAAAGCACCCTCTGCTCTATTACCATCTGTGACGTTTTTGTTACAAACTCTCCAATTATATTTCTTTCTGCTGTAGAAGACTCGCTTTCTTCCTCAGCCTTCAACTTCGGGGTATCAGTTTTCACGAAACCTACTCTAAACCTCGTCCATTTTAATGAATCAAGCTACCTTCACACCATTCTCGTCCCCCCAAACGTGGAGAGAGGAGAACTGGTTAATTCTTCATTATACACAAACATTAGCTTATGGTTCTTAAGGACCTTTTAAATTCTCTGGAGAGCTCATATTCTTGCAATCAATGAAATACACGCACACATTTTTGTATTACAAGGTAATGCTTCCATATGACCTCAAACAGCATTTACTGGTAGACAGCCTGAAGCAATAAAGAGCAAACGTAGAAATGTAGGATTCAACTAAAAAATTATACACTGAGACTTCACCATACATTTTGGTCTTGAAGTCTCTGAACTCAAACACCTTTAGGTACATATTATACAGGTAGAAAAGGAAGTATTCGCACCACTAACAGCCTGACTAATGGAAAGTAAATTCTTATTTTTAATATTTATGAAAATTGAATTATGATACAGATTACCCTTTCTGAACATTTTTCAGTATTTTTATGTTAGAAATTTCATTATCTTTAAAATACATATTTATTAAGTTCTTATGCAGTATGTTTTAAATGATATATGTGATCTTGTAATGATTTGGAAATAAGAGTTTGTAATAAGTGAATTATTTGTGAGTTTTGATTACATATTGCAGCTGGTCCCAGAGCTGGTAGTGAACTCAAGGTATCGAAGCGATGCACCACTCAGGAAAATGAATCCAGAATTGTGGGTGAATCCAGATTGACAGAGAGCTGATGCCTCAAAGTGCAGTAGAATATTGTGGCGTATCAGTAGGAATTGTCATACCAGACACATTATTGTGTCGCATTTACGACAGTATTATTGGGTGACTTTGATTATTTCTTTTGGCTGAACGAATCTTCTTCTTTGGCGCGGAACACGCCAGAAAGAGAGAGAGAAGGCTTTGTTTGAATCTTGCCCGTTATGACGCCAGCCTGGCTAGCTAGCTTGCCTAGACAGGGTTGGAGAGGAGGGATATATAGTTAGCGTTACTTGAATGTGCGAGCCACTTTGTGTGCGAGTGTGTAAGAAACAGGTCGCGTATGGCCAGTCCTCGTCTGCGAGGCATCTTCCCTCATCTTGTTTTCCTAAGCGTAAGGCAGAGCCGCCAAGTGTTTCATCAATAAATTACAGGTAATGTATGTGATATTTGTGTATTTTGTCAAAAAATCTCACGCCTTCATCTGAATGTAGACAACAAGGGTCCGGTCCTCTCGCCGTTAGTAAGCTGCACTCCCCGTGTGCTTGTTGGGGTGATCAAAATTTAGTAATTTGCTGGGAACCTTATGGCCCTCACCCCAGCATGTAACAATATTTAAGCTGACCGAAATGAGTTGACAGAAGCAGACCACTTCGACATCCGATGCATATCGTCTCCATGCCGCTCGTGGTCACAAGTATTTTATAACTTGTGAATAACAAGTATTCACCACCAGGCAGGTAGGTAATAAGTTGAGATACAGTGTGGGTCATAGGCACCGGAACGAGCACTTCTCCGAGCGCTGCCCGCCTCCTAGGCGAGTGCTCTCCGTGAGTTACCCGATATTTCCCGCGTACTTAGAATATCGTGCACCCGAATTCATGTGAAATGTGTATTGGGGAAAAGCGAGCTCTCGTTGCATTTCTGTACATAAAAAGTATTACAATGCCATATGCCTTCTCTCCAGTCTTGCATTTCATGTTGTTATTTATTAAATTATAATTCAAACGCTTTTTAGATAAAAATTGCTAATTCCCATATTAATATTATCAGTATAAATGTTTCCCTGTTAGCAATACGGCCGCATTGAACTCTGTTCATTAAAAAGCAGTACCTCTGTTGCAGTTTTCCTCTGTCTGAAGCGTAGAGTATGAGCGAATGTACAGGACATCTGTGGTTCAAATCCCATTGGGATTGTATCCCTAAATGAGGCTTTTTTAAGCTTTCCTCAGTCCTCTTAGCTGATAAATGCCGGGGAGATATCTTAAACCTAAATCTGGAACAGTTCCTTTCCAAATTTCCATTCCCAATTACGGTTGTATTTCATGCATATTCAGTCCCAGCGCCTCTGGTGCCTTATGGAACAAGAATAGGCATTAAAGCTTAAAACAACCAATCATCTGATGCGTGACACACATAACTATCTCTAATCTTGTACAAACTTTTTTACACACGCTTATGCTTCCATCAACTTCATGTTAACTGAGATGAATCTTTTAAGGAAAGGTTATTGCTAATTCTCTTGTGGATGCAAGGGGAAAATGAAGTGCGTTTGAACAAGATAAGATACATTGGCATACCTACATAAGGCACGCGTAAATAATTCGGAGGACTGAGGTTGCAGATTCGGAATAGGTATTCTTGATCACAAGAGATACTTATTTGAAATAGTTACCAAAGTACAGATTACTTAGATGTACATGCATTAAAAATAGGTAGAGGAAAGAAATTTAAATTGAGTTTATTTATGGACGCTCTTTATCTACTATGGTCCTTAGCGTCCCATTCTATATTGGGCGTGAAAGACCGGTAATTTTGCTCAGAGGCCTCTTTATCAAGCTTGAGGTTCTTTTACGTGCCGTAAATCTACGACACAAGACCACCGGCTTTACTTCCCTTCCGAAGGAAGCCATGCTAAGGATGTTTACGCCAGAAAAAATCCATCGCCCTCCGCCGGGTTTGAACCCGCGACCTTGGGAACTAGAGGCTAGCACGGTACCACTAGTCCACGGAGGACGACGTAGAGGAAAGGAAAAAGTAAAGAATGAAAACGCAGTAATCTTCATAGTGTAGTTCTGTGTCAGATTCAGAAACATAACTCTGCCCTGTTTATCAGTTTCTGTAGGTCTTAGGTAAACGTAATTGCAGCTGCCTGCTAGCTGTTTAATCCATCATTCTTCTAAATACTCTTCCGCAGGGACATGTATTCATGATTTGGACATTTATTAACAGCCTTATTTCAACCCTCTACTCTTCAAAAGTTAAGTAAGCAGTGGTGTCGTATTTTAAAGTGGTATGGCGCATTTTATGACTATGAGCAGAATGTAATAATTGGAGATCAAAGAATTTCGACGGTAACAATAGCTAAATTTCATATATATTTTTTGGGAATTTTTGGGATAGATGTGTTTTAGAGCAAAACAGACTATTACGGCGAAAAAGCTAAATTTATTCAAATGTTCTATTCCAATACGTTTTTCTAAACACATAAAACGCTTAAATATCAGAACTACTGAAAATAACACCCGTCTTCCCAAAAACTGGTCGCTAACTCTTGATAGAGGAGAGAAAGGATTGTCCATCTGAAAAGATGCTGGTTTAAGGCCAATATTCTGTTGCACTTGAGAGTTTAGATGGGTCGAATTTTGACAGTTATTATTTATTCCAAAGCTAAAGAATTTACTAATGAATTAGTACCCGATAATAATTTTTAATGTGCAAACTTTGTGCGTGTGGATTGGGCAGAACATTGTTTCTAAAATTAAGAGCACTTGGCCCTTAAAGAAAGTAAAGCCGGATAAAATTAAACAGTATTGTGACTTCTGCTATGGCGAGGTTGCGTCGCAGTAACATGATTGAATCACATTCTGGAGGTCCCGGGTTCAAACCCTCGGGATCGATAAACTTCACCGAAGATCCTTTGGTGGTCACTAGGCGAATTCTGGTTTGGATAATTTGATCGGTACGTTTTCCTATAATTTCTTTCATCATTACATTTCACTTTCTTCTTCTTCACCGTCATAGCAGGCATTAGGCTATTCACCCATCCTGGATATGCTATGAGCCAAAGTTTGGTTGCTCCTCTACAGGCTACTGACCCAAGGTTTGATTGTAAGTTCTTAGGAGGGTATTCAAATAAATAAAAAGGTCTCTACTATGCTTACACAAACCTTCTGACAAATTAACTTTTTCAGCTCTTTTTTCTGTTTCAAATTTACCAAAATTACTGCAATAATCTTAAAACCAATTAGCAATAAACGCGAAATCTAATATTTATATCATGATACTTTTTTCCAAATTAATGCGAAATTCGGTGATCTCTAGTAATAATTAAGGCTTTGTAGGTCTTCTGTGATGATGTGCAGAGGGGAATCCCTAACTTTTCCAGCTATATCTCAGGACCATTGTTCTTAAAGAGTACACACACGCGACCTCACCCCGAGTCCATGACGCTGTCTCCTACAAGTGCCACTATCCTTACCTTCTAGAAATTGTTCTTACGGAAGCTTATTTTTGTATCTATTTGTTGTTAATTGAAATGAATATTTGCAGAAATATATCATAATACATTTCGTGGTAGGTACACGGAGGATAGAGGAAACAACATCGATAGATAGATGTTCAAAGCCAAGTGACAATTCCATACGTTCCCCATGAAATCGCCACAAATAGTACAATAGCGGCAGCATTTTAAAAAAAACTAAGAATTGAAACGTTCAACCAATAATAAGGGATATCTCGAAAGTAGCCGATGCCACAAAACGTTTTTTGAAATAAACTGAGTATTTTTAAATAGACCTGTATGTTTTACTTTCTCTACTACATAAAGTAAGTAGGGAAAGTATTGTATTCTACCCTAAAATTCGATACCGATATTTCACCGGAATATGTTTTGAGACCCCATGAATCCAAAAGAAGCATTTTTGGAAACATGTGTGTGTGCGTCTGTATGTGTGTCTGTCAGTGAACAGCATAAGTCACAAACGAACAGTCGGATAAACACCAAACTTGGTATTTATGTTCAGTATCTTTCAGAGATGCGACACCAAGGTTTTCGAGAAAATCCCCCATCTCAGATTACTCTTTACGTGGAACATTTTTCGAAACTTTTAATTTTCTCAATAATGGCTCTAACGATTTTAATTAAAATATCATATGTTTAAGATATTTTCATGACAAATTGAAATGCATATCCCGAATTCTCTGGAAATGTCTCCAAAAGTATTCATCATTGTGAACGACTGATGCATAACTCGTAAACCATAAGAGATAGACAAAATTTTATTACACAAAAACTGTAGATCGTGTTAAAATACACAATTTATGTCATATACATTTTTGAACCATTTTCGAGATATTGCTTGTTATTCCCTTAAATTTTCCAATACTTATACTTTTTCTCAAATGGGAATTCGTTATTCATTTTTTTGTCTTGGTAATGCAAAGAGAATGGAATAATCCACATAGCAACCAGCTCTTAAAACATTTGACTATCGCTTAAAGCCTACCAATTCCCCTTGCATCTATAAGCAAATTAGCAATAAGATTAACATCCCGATTAACATGAAGCATATGGAGAATAAGGGTTTGTAAAACTAGTTTGTACAAGAGTAGAGAAAGTCGTGTGAGTGTAATACATCAGATTTTTCACAGATAAAACTCCAAGGAAACTGAGTTAGTCTCAAAACGGAACATATGCCTACATTGCACTAAACGAACCGGAATGCAGCTACCTGCACTTGTGTGTGCAGACTATCCTCGTCAGTGCCACCGGATATCGATCCTGCGTCCGGCTGCATAACGGATACCACTATATACCCGCTGACTCTCTCCCTCCCTGACTGCATTTGCCCTTTCTCTTTATTTTGTACCTCTCCCTGGGCGTTCATTACGAACACATTCCAATATCCAATAGGGTTTTAAATATGCTCCTTTCTACTTCACTTTATCTCGCACGTAACACGATTATCTGCTGCTTACAAGGATGGTATACCGATTAACATGAACACAAATGCAAGGTAGAGATTGAGGAAAGGATTTCTCTTTAGGGAACTACAACAGCTCATTACTAGAGCAAAGTATTTTACAACATTCTATTTTCACTTTCTCTGCACTTATGTATGTGTGTGTTTGTGCAAAGCAGTACTGAAAAACGAAAAGGCAGATGAGTACTAAGTTTGTTTTTTATGTAGCAGCACGGGATACGTACGAAGAATTCGTCAATCTAAAATTACCTTTTATAAGGCATTCGTTATTTTTTTATTGATTTAAGCACACTTCCATAAAGAATGCATTTCCTCCAGAAATAGCCTGTCAATTCGTCTGTAATTTTGTATAATGGGTGAGGCTTAAGATGTAGGCAGACACTTGCTACAGAAAACATGTACAAATAGTTAAAATATACGTTTTGAGGCGAATAGAATTTTTTCTTTCTTTCTACAATACCTCTAAGGTAGATTTATAATGCAAACATGTTAATGTTGTCTCCACATACGTGTAAATGAGCCCAAACGTTTGTTTAATTTTACATCATTTTAGGGAAACTTTTGTCTTTTATATGGCAATGTGGATTGTAATTCACTTTAAATTTGTGCATTAGTAAAGGGTAGAGAAAGTCGTGTGAGTGTTGTACATAATGTTTATGCTAATTGATACAATGCTGTTATATATGAAAATTTAAAAGATTAGTGGAACGAGGAGGCAAAATGGAATAATTATATTACCAACAATCCGTTTACCACTTCCTTAACTACTTAATACACGTTATAATATCGCATACAATCGCTTTAGTTATAAACCATCTTTCGAAAGAAAGAGCTCACTCCCCATTTTCTTCTGCATACTGGGTACTTATTTTCTCTGCTTGGAACGATTGATTGAATCACAGTAAAATAAGCAATTGCACTCTTCAATGTGTATTTGTAAATGTCCATAGGAAGCACATGCATGAATAACGTGGTCGTCATTACCATAGCCAAATGCGAGCTGCAGAAATAACGTTAGTAAAATCTCCCTAAAAGAATATATCTCACAATTGTAATAGCACAAATGGTTGTTAAAACGAGGAATTTAGCATTGCTATGTCCCATCCTGTGTTATCCTTATGTATTAGAATAGAAAATAGGTTTAGAAACACAAATAAGTATTACAAAAATGTACTGTATAGTCAGTAATTCAAACTTGCATGTGGGTTACGAAATGATTAATTTGAGTGCAATAATTTTAAAACATACAATTTATACAGCCCTCAGGCAGACTGAGACAATGAAGCCAAGGTTAGCCAAAGTAAAGCCTAACGATTGTGCCGTTTTGCACACCTTCCCCACCACAGTCCAGATTATCTCGACCAGAAAGGGCGATCCTGCTTTAGAATAAATTCTTTAGCGACCAGAATCATGGAACATCATAAAAGCTTGGATCACCATATCAGTTATGTGAAATACCTAACGTAACCTGTGGCATTAGATCAGAAAGGAGGGCAGAAGTTCACGAAGCCGTTCCTGCATGGGGAAGGGCAGTGTGATCGCCAGTTATATTCCTCTCCCCCAGCTGGACGCTTTCAGAAGGGGACTCGCGAGCAGCGAACACGACGTACGTCTAACTGTTTCGTCTTGTTCAAAATTTCATCATAACCACCTTTTGTAAGTAGAGAAGTAGAATATTTAACTTAAAAAGCGTACGTATGTGCAGTTTCGAAAATACGTAATTAGATAGGTAGTGAAGCGAAGGCAATATAATAAATTAAATACAGTTAATTCTTTCTAAACTTTGTCTTTTTGGAATTATGTGTTGGTCAGGTTTTTGATATAAAATTGATACATAAAATCATTAAATGAGAGAACGAGTTGAAGAGTTGTAATGGCATATATCGAGTTGGAATGAATCTTGTCGTTGATTTGTTTTAGAATTTTTTCATAGGACTCTTGGTGTTAAACAAATTCACATAGAAAATTTATTCAAATTAAAATGTTATGTTCGTGAAAGCTTAATTTAAGGAATTCTTGTTAAATTTACAGTGTAGAAAGGAATTTAAAGTAAACTTTATATAAATATAGTTAAACCAGGTTTACACTTTATACTGCACAGCCATTAGAAAAAATATCGAACCTTTACCTCATAACTCGTGCTTGTCATTTTAGGTACCTGTAAGTTAACCAATTAAACAAGATCCATCTTCGGAACTGTAATGTCAATTATTATGTAAACTTATATGAGTTTCTGAGGAACTCAAGAGAAAACTCCACTATCCACTAAAGAAAAGTATATATTACTCCTTCTTGCCCTTCATTTAATAACTGACTATAACGTTATTTTTTAGTAAGTCCTCATTAATTGTCTTCCAGAAGGCAACTATTATTTCCGAAACATTTATAACTTAATGTTTACCAATTCCATTGCATTATTTCTACCACAAAACGAAATACTGAAATGTTGAAATACATAATTTACGTTCTTGTTATTTGAGAATCTCAGCCAAGTGCTTACTGCACAATAAATACAAATGTGCGGCAAGAATGTACTAAAACCTGTCTTTATGAGCAGTAAGTTATAAATGTATAGTCATCATTGAGTGCACGCCGAAGGGAAATTTTTAACACATGTTGTTCAGCCTTAGGATAAATGTGCAAACTTTAGTTTAGTTTATCAATTTTTCACTGTTGGTTTAAACGTTTCTTTATTTTCGTTGGTTATTTAATACTATTTTAAAATATATCTTTCAGAATAATATTTAAACATTTTCTCTAAAACTTGCAAACAATTTAAATATTATGCTACATAAATGATGGTGGGGTATCTTATTATGTCTATAAATGCACGTAAACAAAAATGAACACTTAAACGCCAAATAGCAGAGCTTTTTCAATGACTGCACAACATTTCTTTTAAAAATCTGTTTTTTGACTTCATTGGAATGTCTATATAAGCTTTTGTGTAGCAATGTATTCAGAATGTCTCAAAATATTTCATGCGTCTAGTTGCTGTTTATGTTAGATTGTTACTGCAGGAAATGTGGTAAAAATTAGAGAAGAAAACATTATTTTAAATGATGTGAAACGAGAATTGAAAAAAACACAGTTATTTAAAATGGCTGAATAAACAATTGCAATTTGAGTTTTATTTATGGGCGCTCTTTAACTACTAGTTCTTAGCATTCTATTCTATATTGGGCGTGAAAGACCAGAAAGTTTGCTCAGAGGCCTCTTTATTAGGTTTGAGGTTCTTTTACGTGCCATAAATCTACGACACGGGACCACCGACTTTACTTCCCTTCCGAAGGAAGCCATGCTAAGGATTTTTACCTCCGAAAAAATACATGGTACGCCTAGACCACAGAGGACGACTTTCCGGAGGATAAAAAAGCCTGGGTCTTCTCAGGGAGATTCTTTAATGCTGAAAGAAGTGTTTAAAATCGAAAAATAAATACACATTTTATCAAAAATCCAATTTTTACGTCGATGCATGCTTAAATCTCAGCCTTCTTTAAAGTAGTTTCATATGGTTAATTTTACGTCTTGTACTTAAATGACCTCTTCTCATTCACACTTTCAGTGATGCCGAATGATATCAAAACAACTCATAACAAAAAACTGATGTGATGCATTCACGTGACTTTATCTACTCACTCTTCTTACAAAAGCTTACTCTTGCATCTACTTCTTGTTAACAGAGATAAACCTTCCTTACTCACACATTTCGTTACAGGTATAAGAAGAATACAATAATCTAAGGCGATAGTAAAATCTTTTAACAGCCGGTTGTTATGTGATAGCTTTGAAGTTTTGTTCTCTTTGTATAAACACAAAATAAAACAAAGAACGCAAGAAAAAGGAAGAATATCAATCTGTAGTTGAGAGAATTATAAATCATTTGAAAACTCAAATTAATAACAAAGAATGTCTAGGAAACGTTAACTCAACAAAAATTTTATTTGACATAAGTTGTGTGCTATAAAGATATTGCCATTTCTAATTGTATTAGGTTGGCTCATAAGTTCGTTTTTCGTTACGTTTCAATCACTAAGAACGCCTGAGGACACGCTTCACCCGCAACACAGCTACGACAGCGTAGTTGCCGAACTTTTAGTTTACCAACTTTAAACACAAGATCGTTCAAAAGAGAAATAACTATGGCAGCTAGGTTCTGTAAACAAACTATTTAATTCCTGCTGTATACACCATTATTGACAATAATGTATTGTCATTTCTCTGAAAGCTTATAAATTCCATTTCTGCAAAATGTGGGGGTTTATGGTTGATGAACTCTTCTAGGTTCAGTCTGCAGTCCCCCAAGGAAGTTAGGCGTTTGTCATCCAGGAAATTCTACATGGAATGGAATAGATGAAAGTCGGCTGGAGCAATGTCTGAAGAATATGGCGGTTGGAGTAACACATCCCATTAAAAATTACGAAACTTTTGACGAGTCACCATAGAGGTACGTGGTCTGGGTTTTCGTGGCGAAAGACGACATCGTTTCTCAATTCCGCTGTTTTCTCTTCAATAGCGGCCTTAAGACGATCCAACTGAGAACAGTATTTATCGGAATTGATAGTCTCATTATTTGGAAGAAGTTGGTAATACAGGATTCCTTTGCAATCCCACCAAATGCATAGCATAGCCTTTCTGGGATGAACCCTGGTTTAGGAACCGATAGTGGTGGCTGCCCTTTCTTGCATCATGATTTACTCTTTCGGGCGCTGTTGTACACAATCCACTTCTCATCTCCAGTTACCAGCGTACCAGAAAAGGATCATTCTGATTGTATCTCAATAAGGAATCACAGATGGAAACGCAGTGATTCAAATTCGCTTCACTCAGTTCGTGAGGAACCATACATCGCGAATGTTTACGTAACACATTTTTTTCAAGCTCCTGGCCACAGTAGCACGAGCTAAATTGAGCTCCAATGCTAGCACTAGAGTTGTCATTCGTGGATTGTTGACTATCATTTCATTAATTCTTTTCACGTCCGTAACCATTGGCCGTCCAGGTCGAGTGTTTCTCTTTTAGAGAGAAATTCCCAGCTCAAAATTAACTAAACCACTTTTGACATGCTCGATTCAATCCTGCATCTTCCCCGTAGACAGCACAAATTATCTGCCGGCATTATGAGGCGGTTTTACCCTTACGATAGTAAAACAGGATAAGATGTCGGAAATGTTCCTTTTTACTTTCTATAGTTTGTAAACACAAGTCCACGCTGTTCCATCCAACGTCAGTCACAAAACACACACTGGCTTATCCACTGACTTCTAAATCGTAGGGGTGGTAGGCAACTATGACGGCTTGAGTGTATAGTGGGTTCAGGGTTTTCAGGCACTATTGCGAGCAAAGCGAACGAACTTATGAGACAACCCAATACTTATAAAATGCATTAATTATACTATATTATTATTTTACTAATTTAATATAATAAAATTCATCCAGAATAAAGAAGACTTTAGAGATTATTCCCATTAAATTCAAGATTACATTTTATATGTCATTTTTGAGAAAATGAAAAGTTTCGAAAAATTTTCCATATAAAGGTTAGTTTGGGGTGAGGGAATCTTCTTCAAAGCCTTTGGATTGCATCCTTGGCAGGTCCTGAAGTTAAATATGCGCGCGCAGACCTTTTCATAAAAGTGCCTTTTTAAGTTCAAGGACCTTCAAAACATATGTTTCCGATGAAATTCAACATGGAAGTTTTGGGTGGAACACAATACTTCCCGTACTTACTGTAAGTGCGTAGTAGAGAAAGCAAAAATTTAAAATCGAACCTGAAGTCCGATTCGACAAACATCGGGCTTCGGGAGCAATCGCGGATTCTTTTCTGTAAACAATGTTTAATTGTCAAACTATGCAATAAACAGGAAAATGCTTACCGTTAAAGGCATGTGTTCTCATGGCTGCTCGATCAAAGAACGTTTGGTATAATTAGGATTACCTCGGTTCTCATTTCGGTATTCCTTTTTTCTCCTTTCCTTTTGGAAATAAAATACGCTGCATTACACACATTTAATTAACAAAATATGTTGGAATTTTAAGGCATTCATGGCTAAGCACAAAAATGTACATTAATAATTTATTTTCAAAATAAATTTACCATGGAAGGAGGGCAATAATAGTATCCCACATACGGCATTTTGTTTAATTAAGAGTATTAACTTAAATAATTATTCTCAAAAAGGTGAGTGCTGCAACGTTTGTGGTTAAGCATAAATGTCATAAACACAAACATGATTTTGCATTTGGAAACTATTTGTGTGTGTAATAATCATTCCGTGTATGTGTAAACAAACATTCTGCCAACGTATCACATTGGGCAATCAGCGTAACTGATGTGACTGAAGCTAGGGATCGCGCGCAGAAATGCTAGTGTGAACCGAAAGCGAAAATAAGCAAAACTTAGACAAATATAAACTTCGAGAGTCTGCTGACTTGAATGAGGCTGCAAATGGAGCGGTTGAAAGATGCCAAGATACACATTTGCACATTTCGTTGTAGGCCTAAGAAGAATGTTGTAGGCTAAGTGATATTCAGATTTTTACTTTCTCTACTACGATAGTAAGTAGGGGAAGTATTGTATTCCATCCAAAAGTTCGATACCGAGGTTTCACCAGAAATATATGTTTTGAGACCCCTGAATTAAAAAAAATCATTTTTAGAAACATGTCCGTGTGTGTATGTCTGTGTCTGTGAACAGCATAAATCAGAAACAAACAGTCGGATAAACACCAAACTTGGTATTTAGGTTCAGTACCTTCCAGAGATGCGACACGAAGGTTTTCAAGAAAATCCTCCCACCGCAGATTACCCTTTACATGGATGATTTTTCGAAAATTTTAATTTTCGCAAAAATGGACCTAACGATTTTGATTGAAATAGCATATGTTTGAGATATTTTCATGACAAATAAAATGTATATCCTAATTTTCTTGGAATGTCTCCAAAAGTATTCTTCATTGTGAGCGACTTTTGCATAACTGGTAAACCATAAGAGATACACAAAATTTTACTGAACAAAAATGTAGATCGCGTTAAACTACACAACTTATGTCATATACATTTTTGTTGTTGAGTGAACCATTTTAGAGATATTGCTTGTTATTCCCTTAAATCTTTCAATACTTATTTTCTCAAATGGGAATTCGTTATTCATTTTTACTTTCTCTACTACGTATAGTAAGTAGGGGAAGTATTGCATTACACCCAAAAATTCGATACCGAGATTTCACCGGAAATATATGCTTTGAGACTCCCTGAATCCAAAAAAAGCACTTCTGGAAACATGTCCGTGTGTGTGTCTGTGTGTTTGTGTGTTTGTGTGTGTGTGTGTTTGTGTGTGTGTGTGTGTGTCTGTGTGTCTGTGAACAGCATAACTCAGAAACGAACAGTCGGATAAACACCAAACTTGGTATTTAGGTTCAGTATCTTCCAGAGATGCGACACGAAGGTTTTCAAGAAAATCCCCCCACCCCAGATTACCGTTTATATGGAACATTTTTCGATAATTTTAATTTTCTCAAAAATAGCTAACGATTTTGATTAATATATCATATATTTAAGATATTTTCATGACAAATGAAATGTTTATTTCGAATTTTCTAAGAATTTCTCCAATAGTATTCTTCATTGTGAACGACTTTGGCATAACTGGTAAACCATAAGAGATACACAAAATTTTACTACAAAAATGTATATCGCGTTAAAATACACAATTTATGTCATATAAATTTTTTTCGTTCAGTGAACCATTTTCGAGATATTGCTTGTTATTCCCTTAAATTTTCCAATACTTATACTTTTTCTTAAATTCGTTATTCATTTTTTTGTCCTGGTAATGCAAAGAAAATGGAATACTCCACATAGCAACCAGCTCTTAAAATATTTGACTATCACTTAAAGCCTACCAACTCCCCTTGCATATACAAGAAAATTAGCAATAAGATTAACATCTCGATATCTCGATTAACATGAAGTATATTGAGAATAAGCGTTTGTAAAAATAGTTTGTACAAGAGTAGAGAAAGTCATGTGAGTGTAGCACATCAGATTTTTTTTATGTTCTGGACATACAAAGAGAATGGAATGCGCCACATAGCAACCAGCTCTTAAAATATTTGGCTATCGCTTAAATACTACCATATTCCCCTTCCATCTACAAGAAAATTAGCAATAAGATTAAATTATTGATTAACATGAAGCGTATGGAAAATAAGGGTTTGTAATAATAGTTTGTATATGAGTAGAGTAAGTCATGGGAGTGCAACACATCAGGTTTTTAAAATATGGATCGCTATGTAAAGATTCTAAACTTCCATTCTCTTTATATGATGGCAAGAAAGAGCGAATAGGACTTACCATTTGAAGAAAGTGATAGTTTTTGAAAATTCAAACCAATAACAGCAATATTCGGAAATTATTAACGCTAAAAGGCTTTTATTTTATATAAACTGTGTGCTTTGATGAGATCTACAGTATTTTTAAATTTACTTTTTAAGGTGCTTTAACCATTTTCGTCTAATCGCGGACGATTTAGGTTCAGTAGAACAATTTTACAAAAATTTCTTAAATGATTTTACTAAAACATATCAAATTGCATTGAAAGTAACGGTGGCCTTGCAATTACAGTTATTACACATTGAACATAACAATGATTTACAAGAATAATTAACACACAATGAATATTACAGTAATTTTAGAATCACAATTTTTTATGATTAAAAAAAGATCTAAATTCTTTAGACTAAATATCGTTATATAATTCAATTGCTTTAATGAAGCTGTTAATATTTTGACAGTGAGAGTGCTGCATGAAGGCTTATTGGTATACCAAATTGTTTTCTCTGCTGTTGAAACTTTGAACATCTCAGTATAACATGATCTATTGTTGGTGCTGTTTGACACTTATCGCAGACGGCTGGAGAACTTCTGTTTAAAAGGTAGAAGTGTGTAATTCTGTTGTGTTCCAATTCGTAGGCGGGTTAGTGTAATTTGGTCTCTACGTTTGAAGTTTTTAACTGGAAACTCTGTAGTAGAATTCTGGCAGATTGTGAAGCTTACTGTTGTTGTTTCTGTATCCAACTATTCCACCATTGATTTTTTATTTGTCTCCTGAAGTGAGTAACTGCATTGTAGTAGGATGTAGCTATAGTTTAGTGCTGTGTAGGTAGACACATTGTTTCCTTTGCAGCAGTGTCCGCTCTTTCATTTCCTATAATTTTCTGATGAGAACGTAACCATATAACAATAATGCAGATTTTGTTCAGGGTACATAGGTTAGTGTTAAGTGAATGTATGTCTTGAACGATGCTGTTGGTGGAGTAACTTTTTTGAAGGGATTTTAAAACAGACAGGGAGTCCTGTTGATAAGCTAGGTAGGTGTGGAGTAAGATTTTGTCTGTTTACGTTTTACCAGTACAAACCTTATTCAGGATGAAGATGCCTTCATAGGCTATTGTCAGAGAATTTAAGGTATTTATATGATTTACTATGGAAATATCTTAAACATATGGTATTTTAAACATAGTTGTTACAGCCCTTTAAGAACATTTTTCGTGTATACCACAGTTTGGGTTGAGGAATTTCCTAGAAAATCTTTGTATGGCATACTTGTATGTCCGAACCCAGAAAAACATTTCGGGAAAGGTTTCCACAAGTAGATCTACATTAACAATACCTCACCCAGTCACCATGTACCTATTCCGTAGTATATAGACGTTATATGGATAAGAAAATTGCTTGTAGACATTATATAGACAAGAAAAACTGACCAGAATGAGAATATTCCTCCTTACAGCACAAAACATGGAGACTGCTTCTAAAAACGGAATGTATGGTCACCTTACCTATGTAAGGCGACGATATTAAGTTTCCCTTTTTCTTGTAAATGTGCTACTAGCAATAGAAGTACTGTTATCTAACGACATTTTCCCATATTGGTTTGCTATGAATTTAAATAAATAAAACTGTCAGAAGTTTCGGGGGGGTTGAACCATAGAAACTCCCCCCCCTTCTAAATACGGCCCTGCACAGGAAGACTTCATCTTATTTAACTGTTACCCTTCTCTTTGTAGGAATTACGTCAAAGCCATGAGTCAGGAGCCTGTCGAGAAGCAAGCAAACTTTGGATCATAGCATATCTAGAATGGGTGATCAGCCCAATGTCTTGTATGGCGGTAAAGAAGAAGGAAGTGATATTTAGTGATGAAAAGGACGGTACGCAATTCGCTGATCAAATTTTTCAACCCAGCATTCGCCTAGCGACCGAGGAAAACCTTAAAAAAAACCTTCGGTCAGCATGGTCGGTCACGTGGGATTGAACCCAGAACCTCCTGAATGCGGGCCAGAGACGCTACCGCCATTCCCCTTGTTACTTGTAAGACGCTGAACTTTATACCAAATTTGTAAAATGAATTTTTGGATTGAGGGAGCCTCAAAAATGTATTTCCTGTAAAATTCGTGTATCCAATTTTTGGGTAGTATGAAATACTTCCTCTGCTTACTATAATAAGTAGTAGAGAAAGTAAAAAAACCACTTTGGGCAGAAGTAGAATAAGAAGAGGAAGAAGCCTGAGTGCACGAGTAAGATTCAATGTACTGTAGTTAAAGTTTAATCCGAGAGATCCAGGAGAGGCTGATATGAAATCTCCATAATCATTCAACATTAGTACCCCTTGCTTAAGAGCACGAGAGCTTACGGCGTTACTTACCTCGGCGAGGAGAACTAACAATACCTCATAAGAAGTCTAACAAATGAACTGACATGCGACCGTAAAACTTCATTCATTTATCTGAACTTCTGAGTACTTCAACCCTGAGACACTCAGGTAAGGCTTAATTGCGCGGCTTCCTTCTAAGTAACGAGCACTAGGGAAATATTAATGATCCAAAAAGTAATAAAACGACGCCGCATTATGTAGATGGGGTGCGAAGACGTACTTTCTTATGAAAATAAAGATAGTTCCTATACATTTGGACACATAATAAAACACAGCAAAGTTAGTAAAGGTAGAATTAGACTGAAAAGTTCAATGTCATTCTGGAATTTGAACTTTTCAGTCGTCTGATTCTACCTTTCCAATCTTGTCCAACACACAGCTTGTGTGGTAGTACAATAGTGGTCAAAGTCATGAAACCCGGGACTTAAAGTACTAACAGCATTGTAAGTCGCCATTCGGGTATGACATCACAATACAATTTGAGATATCCTTGTGGTTTATCGGGAAAAATACAAATCAGTTGGGGAATTTAATGTCTTACTGACATGTTGCTATGGATGGCATGGTCCTGGATTAAAAAAATCTGCTGTGTAACACTCACATGACTTTCTCTACTCTTGTACAAACTATTTTTACAAACGCTTATTCTCCATATGCTTCATGTTAATCGAGATGCTAATCTTATTGCTGATTTTCTTGTAGATGCAAGGGGAATATGGTAGGCTTTAAGCGATCGTCAAATCTTTTAAGAGCAGGTTGCTATGTGGCGCATTCCATTCTCTTTGCATGTCCAGGACATAAAAAATGAATAACGAATTCCCTTTTGAGAAAATTTAAGGGAATAACAAGCAATATCTCGGAAATGGTTCACTCAACAAAAAAAATGTTTATGACATAAATTGAGTATTTTAACGCGATCTACATTTTTTGTGTAGTAAAATTTTGTCTATCTCTTATGGTTTACCAGTTATGCAAAAGTCGATCACAATGAAGAATACTTTTGCAGACATTCCCAGAAAATTTTAGATATACGTTTTATTTGTCATGAAAATATCTTAAACATATGATATTTTAATCAAAATCGTTAGAGCCATTTTTGAGAAAATTAAAATGTTCGAAAACTGTTCCATGTAAAGGGTACTCTGTGGTGGGGGGATTTTCTTGAAAACCTTCGTGTCGCATAACTGGAAGATACTGAACCTAAATACCAAGTTTGGTGTTTATCTGACTGTTAGTTTCTGAGTTATGCTGTTCATAGACACACAGACACACCCACACACACGGACATGTTTCCAAAAATGCTTTTTTTGGATTCAGGGGGTCTCAAAACATATATTTCCAGTGAAATCTCTGTATCGAATTTTTGGGTGGAATACAATAGTACCCCTACTTACTATACGTAGTAGAGAAAGTAAAGAAGCCTGTACATGATATAATACCTAATAAGACAAAAAGGAACAAAAGGAACCTCTGCTTTGATTGGAGTATCTCACTGCCTCCTAAAAGAAGTTCTGAATACAACATATATTGTTCATCTATGTTCTATTTAATTCAGCTGTCAGCTTGGAATAAAAACTAATAAAATTGCTGTATTTTTCTTAAAGATGAACAGGTAACCCACTTCAATGATTATACTAAATAATAATGGGACGATACCTGATTTTTGAGCACGATACTCGATACCCACTTTATAAAAATTTATAAAGATGACAGCTTGTTCACCGAATTATCTTCATAGTAGGTTTTTAATAAAAACTCATGTAACCAATTTTGTATTGTATGCTAATTCCGATATCGTTCCTGTTTGACATTTGAATTTGCAATGACCTTTTTTTATCTTGACAATGTCACAGGTAATATATCCATTATAGTTAGTCTGGGCTAATAATAATAATTTATTTTCTTCCTTTTTATGTAACTATATTTTGTGCTGAAAACTTCCTTTTAAAGGATTGTCTGTCCATAAAAAAGTAAACACAGCAATTCTTCTTTATTCTGTAACCTTGAAAATATAAGCTAATATGTACTTTTCATGAAACTCAAGCAACTAAAAATAACAAATACTTCCATGCGCTGCATTATCTCACATCTTTAACTTCTCATATGTTTCTGCTGGATTCACAAAGTTTGGTCATCGGAGCAGGTAAATGTAATGGCTGAGATTGAGTCATTAAGCCAGGTTATCGCAGAAACATGATTTATTGCGTCGGCTAAATCAGCTTCAATCACAACTTAGTTAATGCTGCATGTTACATGAGCGCCTCTACTCTTTCCCCCATTGTTTTGTATGTTTTGATTTAGACACAGAAGAATGAATGTTTTAGTGATTAATCCACAGGAAAGGTCTATCAAGAACTATAGTCCAGCAACTCTTTGGAAACACGTGTGAGGCAATGAATGAAGTCTCGACTCCTTTTATTCCTTTTCTAGCATTAAATTAAACAAAACTTTCAATAATGCAAAGTTTAAAAATTTAGAAGTACCAAAGGTTTATCTCTAAGTATTAGATATACTTTGATACCACCGAGTATCGAAAGTATCGAGGTATCGACGGTAACGAGTTCTCATCTCTAATACTAAAAGTATAAAACAATGGCATCGTCCGCGCCGCATTGCAATTATCTCACCGAATCCCCGTGTTGCTAATAATTATTTATAGGTAATTTAATTAAGCTTTCAACCTCATGCTTGTTGTTATTAGAAATAATTATCATAACAATAAAAAATAAAATTACCGAGAAAACATCACCACTCGTGGTATTACTTAAGATAGCTTCATCGTTCATTCTTTTTGCTCAAGGATGATAAAAACCGTGAAAGTAATTAATAAACCATACTGACCAGCCTTTTCTGTCAATCTTATTCAGAATTTGTCATTAACGTTTTCAACTAACCCGAATATTAATGCCATGACGGCATGTTGCCATCGTAGCTAGTTGCTAGTGCATCAGCACGGAAACCTGAAAATCCATGATTCAAATCCCGGTTTCTCAGTATGATTTTACCTATGCAACGTTGGTCTACACACGGCTTGGGTCGAAGAACAATTACTTAACATATATGAATATTATAGTCTGCATAATTCTGCCCCAGATAACACGGTAACTGCTATTGTATCTTTCTTGTCTTGGCCATCTACTATGAATACCCAATACTTACTGAAGCTCACTATGCTGTGATTACTTGAAGTAGATAGAAAAAATCTGATCTTACTGATTTACTCCACCTGCTGTCAATCATTTTTCTCTATGATACATATAAAATATTGCTAATTTATGTATTAGTTACCATAGGTAGAGAAACTATTATTGTATACTTAAAAATCCGATGGTTTACACTCACATGTCTTTCTGTACTCTTGTACAAACTGTTTTGACAAACGCTTATTCTCGATATGCTTCATCTTAATCGAGATATCGAGATATTATTCTTATTGCTAATTTTCTTGTAGATGCAAGGGGGACTTGGCTTTAAGCGTTTAAGAGCTGGTTGCTATGTGGAGTATTCCATTCTCTTTGCATTACCAGGACAAAAAAAATCTGATGTGATACACTCACATGACTTTCTCTACTCTTGTACAATCTATTTTTATAAACGCCTATTCTCCATATGCTTCATGTTAATCGAGATATCGAGATGTCAATCTTATTGGTAATTTTCTTGTAGATGCAAGGGGAATATGGTAGCTTTTAAGCGATAGTCAAATATTTTAACGCTGGTTGCTATGTGGCGCATTCCATTCCCTTTGCATGTCCAGGACATAAAAAAATGAATAACGAATTTGAGAAAAAGTATAAGTATTGGAAAATTTAAGGAAATAACAAGCAATATCTCGAAAACGGTACACTCAACAAAAGAAATGTATATGACATAAGTTGTGTATTTTAACGTGATCTACATTTTTTGTGTAGTAAAATTCTGTCTATCTCTTACGGTTTACCAGTTATGCAAAAGTCGTTCACAATGAAGAATACTTTTGGAGACATTCCCAGAAAATTCGAGATATACATTTCATTTGTCATGAAAATATCTTAAACATATGATATTTTAATCAAAATCGTTAGAGCCATTTTTGAGAAAATTAAAATTTTCGAAAAATGTTCCATGTAAAGGGTAGTCTGGGGTGGGGGGATTTTCTTGAAAACCTTCCTGTCGCATCTCTGGAAGATACTGAACCTAAATACCAAGTTTGGTGTTTATTCGACTGTTCGTTTTTGAGTTATGCTGTTCACAGACACACAGACACACACCACAGACACACACACAGACATGTTTCCAAAAATGCTTTTTTTTGGATTTAGGAGGTCTCAAAACATGTATTTCCGGTGAAATCTCGGTATCGAATTTTTGGGTGGAATGCAATACTTCCCCTACTTACCATACGTAGTAGAGAAAGTAAAAATGAATAACGAATTTGAGAAGTATAAGTATTGGAAAATTTAAGGGAATAACAAGCAATATCTCGAAAATGTTCACTCAACAAAAAAAATGTATATAACATAAATTGTGTATTTTAACGCGATCTACATTTTGTGCGTAGTAAAATGTTGTCTATCTCTTATGGTTTACCAGTTATGCAAAAGTCGTTTACAATGAAGAATAATTTTGGAGACATTCCTAGAAAATTTAAGATATACATTTTATTTGTCATGAAAATATCTGAAACATATTATATTTTAATCAAAATCGTTAGCGCCATTTTTGAGAAAATTAAAATTTTCGAAAGATGTTCCATGTAAAGGGTAATATGGAGTGGGGGGATTTTCCTGAAAACCTTCGTGTCGCATCTCTGAAAGATATTGAACCTAAATACCAAGTTTGGTGTTTATCTGACCGTTCCTTTCTTAGTAATGCTGTTCATAGGCACACAAACACGGGCCTGTTTCCAGAAATGCTTTTTTTGGATTCAGGGGGTCTCAAAACATGTATTTCCGGTGAAATCTCGGTACCGAATTTTTGGGTGGAATACAATACTTCCCCTACTTACTATACGTAGCAGAGAAAGTAAAAATATATATCACAACTTTTCTGTTAATGGTTTGTAAAATTTTCTTTATTCTTATAACATTTTGTACTACTGGGAGCTCATAAGACATGGACAAAATGTCACTACAATGAAAACACAGATTTTATTAAACTATGGAGTACATGATGAACACTAATTTTTATTATACTACTCATTTCCAAAAGATTTGCTGTTGTTCCTTTAGATTTACCAGTATTTTAAATCAGTGCACTTTAGATGTTAAGTCATCCTTCTTTTGTTTCTAAATAACTCATGCAAGGAATTTTAAATAGTACGCGATTTTAAAACTTGCCATCCTAGACTTCTATATAACCACAACAAAATGTATAGTGAAACCATTTCTGGCAAATACCATGATTAAGAAGAAGTAGATATTAAATAATCTAGATGATAGAGGATTATGTTGTCCATTTCATGTTTGCCAAAACTCAAATGTTTTGTTACAATTTTCAAATTTAAGTGTTATTCATTTTCTTCCACACAAGCCGCGTGTTCGACAGGGTTGTAAATGTACTATCATACGATTGAAATCCCGGCTATGGCATTGAATTTTTAAGTATTAATTTTTGAACTCTGTTACGTGAAACACAGGATTTCATTTATGATCCAGGTCTGAATTATATGGAAAATGTGTTAGGTTACAGAAATAAGCATACACTTAAGTTACTGCTGTTAGTTTTAACATAGGAGCAGAATTTCTTTTGATGCATTAGGACTTTTATTGCGGTTCACTAGAAAACATTGCGATAATAGTATTTTGTATTAAAGTTAAGTGCATCAATGGAGAGCGAGGAAGAGTTTAAAAATACGAAAAGAAGGCGAGTATTTTCTACTGAGATTCTCCAATGTACTTAACGCATGCGCACTGTACACAATTTTTCGACGATAGTGGATAATGCAGTGCTTTCGTTTTATGCCCAGACCATGCATCGCACACAGTCTACTATACTGCGCGTTTTTCCGTTCCGTACTCCCGCGTTACTTACTCACGAGTGTTTGTAACATATATGCAATGAATACTAACCTTGTTATAAGTGTTGTTGAAAGTAGTGTCCATCCGCACGAATACATTCTTGGCACGTCGGATGAAATTGCCGTTCACACGCATAAGTTCTTCTTCAGTAATGTTCAGAACTTCTGCTTTAATATCGCCTTTAAGTTCGGCTATGGTGTGGAGATTGTTCCTATAAACTTTATTTTTTAACGTTTAACGACCTCGTTGCTCTAAATTTATTGGTCAAGCTTCACACAGTGTCTATCTGGAACTGGATGACCAGTAAATTGAGGCTGAAACTGTCTATACACCTGCCTACATGATTCAGTTTTCATGTCTGTATCGCACATAAAAGTACGCTATTCAAGCGTGAATTTGTGGCAAGCATTTCCGTGGATTAAGAAGAGAATAACATTTTTAATGAAATCACACACAACAGACTTATTGTCGAAACACTTCACAACACGATGACAAAGCAAGACTGAAAACGTTCACAGCTGATAAATGTATCCTTGGCACATCCTGCGTCGCTGCGCAGTGGCATAATACCGAGTTCAATACCGTCTCTACCAATACGCATATATGATGGTTGTGGCCTTTGCATAAAACGAAGACACTGTAGAAATAGTACTTATACGACAATAAAATTAATAATTTACTAATAGCTGCTGTAAATGATGATTCCATTAGCAAAGACTACCAACAGTGACCCTGGTGACAAATGGCAATTGATTACCCATCCCTGGTTACTAATCACAACTTGTTACTGCATACTTAGCTGCTGTATGAATTACATCGTAACAAATAAAGTGGAAGTATAGATCGAGGTAAGGCTCAAATGGTAAAGTTAAACCATCAAATATGCTTATATTCCATAACTGCAGCAATAAATATGTAAAACGTTTGAGGATTAAGTGTAGTGTAGTATGCAGTAAATTCAACTTTCCACCAATGATAACATAAAAAGTAAGTGCGTCGAAAAATGCAACTATCATAAAAATATTTTTATATCAAATACAGAATATTATAATTTTATGATAACATTTTTGTAACCTAAATTAAAATTAAAAGTGTGTAATTAAACGCTCTTTGCATTCAACATGTGCGAAAAAGTATAATTATCTGTGAATGTGCATCTACAGTTTGTGCTAAAAGTACTTAAACCTTTTCTGAGTAAGGACACACCCTTGCTCAACCCCTTTTGTCGCAACCAGTAGAGAGGATGTGTCTGTATGCCCCTAATTCCATGTATTTTGGTCACATCAGCCCAAGTCCTTGTATGCAAGCCATCAATCAAAACGAAAATATAAAAAAGTAAAAACATTGAGATGACTTAGTGGGCAGCCCTCAAATTTTCGAAAACATGGTACCTAGAGCATTTGACGTTTCTATAGTTCACTTGTGCACCAATTGGAAAAGCTATCATCCTTGATCGCTTTGTAACTAGTTGTTACACCTGTTGTAATTCTGTCGTAGTTGGAGAATACACCAACTACATGGTTAGCCGCGAATTGCCTCTGAAGGGTGATCAGACGACTGACATTAGTGACCGAAGTGCCAGCTGCATCTTCTCAACAGTTCCCTCATCAATCACCGTGACGAAGCGACATAGTGGGCAGGAATTGCTTCACTAGTATGCAAACTGTCACCACCGGGAACATTTCATATGCAGCTCGTCCATAAATAAAACAAATGCTTCGAAGTACCTCACGGTTCTCAACTTGGGAAAGTATTTCAAATGAATGCTTTGTGTTGCTGTAAACGTGTAACTCTCACTAAGCTATTTGACTTGCTGTTGTCGTTTTGTAATGGTAGAATACTGAAGTTCAAACTGCTTTCCTTCTAGTTTCACAATGCAACTCTAAGGGTTTCTTTTGGGGCAGCTTAAGGAGATTTATGTAGAAGGCAGGCGATCCTTATTCACTACGAAAACTTTTAGGTACAAGCTCTCGCATCCCCTTTTCTAAATGGAATTTTAATTAATTTATCAGGTATTCATTTAAGTACTGTATTGTACTCTAATGTGCAAGTGCTCAACACTTGCTCTCCAAAGAGCTCTCATTTTCGGGAGTAAACTTTCAAAATTGGAAGAGCTTCAAGCATCACGATCCAGCGCCTGATTCAGTTCACTAAGAACGCCAGACTTCTAGATCATCGATAATAAGCCTGGGGATGCGCATTAGATCTGCACAGGTCGCAATGCAGGGCAATGTTGTCCCCTATTAAACTAAACTAAACGGCTCGTTTATGTCATGGCTTTTGCTGAAAAATATTAATGTAGTCAAAGTAAAACACAAAGAACAGTTGTATCTCCCTTCACTATTAATTTGGACCATGTAAACAACAAATGTGGAAACATTTGCCAATCAATTGGGAATGAAGGGCATAAAATAGCATATCCATTTGTTGGGCGATACTGGCTGCTTTAGATGTTGTCGTGCAAATCTCATAGAACTCTAATACAATTTAAAGGTACCCGGGCCAAATTTCCGAGCACTCCCCATTGGAAAAACGTCGGATTGAGTTGGACTCGGCAGGACAGAGACATTGCTAACTTAAAAACCCTTGCAATAGATAGGTCAGTGCTACATAAGGTGGTCCCCGAGAACTTTTAAAATAATGCTGAATGTTTTGATGTACATAATTGATGCATATATAACAGGTGTTAATCCTTACCGAATTTCTAGACAAATTGTAAAACTATCAAACAACAACATTAAAACAGTTTTAAAATACATTATTCCATCCTGAACACCATAGATGCTTTTCGTTTACAATGAAATCATTGTAGGACATCAAAGGGTGACGTACAAGTAGTTGTATGTGGTTAAATGGGGCAGTAGGCAGAAGTAAATATAAGGTAATTTGTTCTAGAGTAATCTATCGCATAAAACGTAAAATAGTCATTAATGAAATTAATAATAAATGTATACAGTTATAATTAATAAGCCTTCCACTAAATCCCTCGAGTCTAATATTAAACTATTAACTAACAAATGTAATCTTGAGAAAATGAGTTTGAAAATCTGAATATGAATATACGCAGTTTTCCAAAACGCTCAGTATTTATAAAATATAATTATGTTTCCTTGGAGGATGCTCAGTTTTATCAGTAAAGCCACAACTAAAATCCTAAAGCGAACGTGGAGAAAAGGTGCCTGGCCACTACACGCCAATTACATTCTGATCTCCATTTGTAGCACACGTGCTGCCTGATAGTGTCGTTTCTTTGCATATTGTTCTGCCTTGGGGAACAATATGCCTGCCTTAACGTAAGTTTTCAAAAGAAAAATTCTTTAAAACCTAATTTAAAGAAAACATTAAGAATTAACGAGCCGACTGTAAACGCATTAGATGGCAGAAACGTGGCCGTACATTAGCAAGTTGAAAATATTCGTTTGCTACCTATGTGGTAACATGTTTGGGATATAATTCCATGAAATGTATCAAGATTAGGACGAAAGAAAGAGAAATAGAACATTAGAGCAGCAAAAATTAAGGCATTTGGCAACAAGGAAGCAGGCTATTTCAAAGATGCTCCTTAAAGATGAAATAATGCTCGGCTCCTCAGCATGCGCATTACGAAGTTTATATTCATATACTGAGCAATATTTCGAGCTGTAACTTCTCTGTAAGAAAGACAGTGAGAGTGGGGGATAATGCATAACTGCCCGTTAAGAGCTGTAACGTTTAGAGATTTACGGTGAAATTCTTATACACACATAGAAAAGAAAATCTGGTATGTTACAGCCTCAATACCTTTTAATCCATTGTGCTATGCTCTAACGTTGAGCTATCAGTCTATAGGTACGTACGTTAAACTTAGTTTTGGAGAAATACTGATCCATGGCTTCAGTCCAGACCGAGGCACTGAATTGTTCAATAATAACGCAACAATTTAGCCTAGATACGGCTGTGTGGAAGAGTTCTCTTCTTCTTCTTCCTTTCACGGTTTAGGCCGTCGATCTGTTCTGGGCTCACTTCCATCTCAGCATAGGTCCTCCTATCGATCTTCTCCCTTTTGGTTCTAATTTGGAACGTGTGTTTCTTTCCAAAGAGGAAGTGAACTAAAGTAGGACCGATGGCAGATTGCTACTTGACAATATACTACATAACTTAACTAATAAGCCTAATTTCTTTCATTTAATAAGTTTACACTTGTATGAAAATACATAATTCCAATTTCAGAAACCCTTATTCGTACACAATTCTTTTAAATTCCTTACGGTTTGAATTCATTGAATTAAATTACAGTTATTACATAATTGCCTTCTGCTCTCACATTTATCTATATATTTCAAATTTACAACACCAATACGTCTATATTTCGCAAATCAACATTTCCCGGTTAATAATTACTACACATAATTTTGTATAGGTTAAACCAAAAGGAATTAACAAATACTGTCCGAAATGCCTTCTGTCTAAAGTTACCCCGTTGTTTCCCTCGTGAAATTCCCACCGTCGAAGAAAGACTTACTTCACCTTCGTCCACTGCACGGTGAGCAGAGCTGGGACTGAACCGGCGCCTGCGCAGTCGACGGCCACATTCCCAGACGTACTAGTGAATTAAATTAACTGTGCCCTCTCTTCTTGGTCTTGACATCTCCTTTGCAAAGCACCACCATACTCATTTCACTATTCTTCACGGAGAGTCAACCTTCCTTTAGTGTAGGCCGTAGTCGCCTGGAGTAGATTTCTCCGGGGGAGGGTCAATTTGGCACAAATTTAATATATTCCTTGGCAGCCTGCTTGTATCAATCATGTTAAGATGATGTTTATATTTCTGTTTATGAATTTCTATAATTTCTGCTATAGAACTAATCCTTAAGTCCTCTCTTATTTCTCTATTAAGTAGTCTATCCTTCTTGTTAAACCCTTGATGGCTCTCAAAATCTTATCTCTTCGGCCTGCATATCACTCTTATCCTTCCGTTTTAAAACCTATCTTTCATTCCCTTGCAGTAATACCGGGAGGGCCATGAACTTATAAAACTAAATTGTATCTCTTTTCTTGTATGCTTACTTTCTCTAATACGTATTAAGTAGGGAAAATATTGCATTCCACCCAAACATTCGACACTGAGATTTCACCGGAAATGCATGTCTTGAGGCCCCTGAACCCAAAAAAAGCACTTCTACAAAAATGTCCGTGTTTGTGTAACCATAACTCAAAAACGAATTACGAAATTTGGTATTTAGGTAAAGTAACTTTCAAAGATGCGATACAAAGATACCCCAGACTACCCTTTACATGGAACATTTTTGGAAAATTTTGATTTTCTCAAAAATAGCTCTAACGCCTTTGATTAAAATACTATATATTTAAGATATTTTAATGTCAAATAAAATGTATATCTTGATTTTTCTGGGAATGTCTCCAAAAGTCTTCTTCACTCTGAATGGCTTTTACATAATTGGTAAATGTAAGAGATAGACAACGTTGCTACACATAAAAATGTAGCGCTCGTTAAAACGCACAATTTATGGCATGAACAGTTTTTTGTGCAGTGAACCTTTCCAAGATATTCTTTGTTATTTGTTTGAATTTTCCAATACTTATACTTTTTCTCAAATGAAAATTCGTTATTCGTTTTTTTTATATCCTGGACATGCAAAGAGAATGCAATGCGCCACATAGCAACCAGCTCTTAAAAGATTTGACTATCGCTTAAAGCCTACCAATTCCCTTTGCATCTACAAGAAAATTAGCAATAAGATTAACATCTCAATATCTCGATTAACATGAAGCATATGGGGAATAAGTGTTTATAAAATAGTTTGTACACGAGTAGATAAAATCATGTGAGTGTAACACGTTTTGTTTTTTAAAATTCTTCTTATAGTTTTGTGGAAGATCAATCATCAAAACATGTTACGATATCTTTAAACATTAGACTATGGACAGTTTAAAGGAAGTGAACAGATTTTTCCTTTGCACTTTTTCCTTTCTTTGGTAAAATTGCTCAATCTTCATGGTGCACTACATTATAGCGTTGCTAACCAAAAACATCGAATCTCGCTACATTCTCGCTACAAAATTCCGCTACATTCCGCTACAAAAATACTGATTTATATCATTACATCAAATCTAAGAAAAATTATTATATAGCCTCTGTTGGTAAGGTAGGAGTATTTTATTCGCGTTAATTTATCGTTTGATTAAGTGAGTAATAAAGTTAAAATGAATTTAATCACAGCACGTTCATAGTAAAAAGTAAATAAATTAATTTACTAATTATCTAAGAAATGTATACGCTGCCAGTAGATTTTGGATTTCACAGTGTTTTAAGACACTTCTTTTTTGCCCCCAAAACATCACATGCTCTGCTCTTTCTTTTGCACTGTCTTCTTTAACTGGTGGTAACCGTTTCGAAAAGAATACCCTCTTTCAACAATTTATCAACGCTTTCTCACTTGCACATCTTTCAACAATTTTCCGCGGTATTCCTTTTTTTACTTTCGCTCCTACGTATAGTAAGTAGGGGAAGTATTGTATTCTACCAAAAAACTCGATACCGAGATTTCACCGGAAATAAACTAAATCCAAAAAAGCATTCTTGGAAACATGTCCGTGTGTGTGTCTGTGTGTGTGTGTGTGTGTGTGTGTGTGTGTGTGTGTCTGTGTGTCTGTGAACAGCATAACTCAGGAACGAACAGTCGGATAAACACCATCCTTGTTATTTAAGTTCAGTATCTTCCAGAGATGCGACACGAAGGTTTTCAAGAAAATTCCCCACCCCAGACTACCCTTTACATGGAACATTTTTCGAAAATTTTAATTTTCTCAAAAATGGCTCTAGCGATTTTGATTAAAATATCATATGTTTAACATATCTTCATGACAAATAAAATGTATATCTTGAATTTTCTGGAACGTCTCCAAAAGTATTCTTCATTGTGAACGACTTTTGCATAACTGGTAAACCATAAAAGATACACAAAATTTTACTGCACAAAAAATGTAGATCGCGTTAAAATACACAAATTATGTCATATACATTTTTTTGTTGAGTGAACCATTTTCGAGATATTGCTTGTTATTCCCTTAAATTTTTCAATACTTATTTTTTCAAATGGCAATTCGTTATTCATTTTTTGTCTTGTATATGCAAAGAGTATTAATTTGTGGCAAAGAGAATGGTGCTGCACCTAGCAACCAGCTACTAAGAGCACTATCTATGTGCTTAAAGGCTACTGAATTTCAATATTGCCCTTGTAAATATATATTCCCCTTACATCTACAAGAAAATTAGCAATAAGATAAGAGTCTGCAAATGTTTATCTCGATTAACATGAAGTGGATGGAGAATAAGTGTTTGTAAAAATAGTTTGTACAAGAGTATAGAAAGTCATGTGAGTATAACACGTCAGTTTTTTTTTAGGATGGGGTACCCTTTATCACTCATTATTATATAATTGTTAAAACTTAAATTTACTAAATGAATTTTGTTGTGTATAATTGAAACTTTTATTTTATTAATCATCGTAAAATATTTTTTAAAATTGCGATTGACAAAAGTCGCTATATCTTTTAGCCTTTTCGTATTTCAACGCAATGTCTCTTCATGGCTCAAGTTTCGGTACGCGTAGTGGAATCCGCTACGGTTGGCAACAGTGACAGAGGGGCTCTTCTCTCGCCTCAAATCTGATAACCTTGAACTTTGTTAGGAGATTCGTTGAAGATGTATCAGAGTAGATACGGAAGGTAGTATCAAACTATAGTGACCTCATGGGAGATAATGAAACGCTGTATAGAACTCAGTTATGGAACTTTCTAATGTGTTGCATTCACATGACTTTCCTACTCACTCTTCTACAAACTATTCATACAAATTTTATTCTTCTATCTACTTACTGTAAATCGAGATAAACTTTCATTACGCGTTTACGCAATTTGTTATAGGTATAAGAACACAAGAGGCTAAAGTAGTCAGACTTTTTAAGATGCAGATCCCTATGTGATAGTTTTGAAATTCATGCTCCTTGCATGGCCACGAAAAAAAATGATTAGCGACTACTTGAAAAAAGTTTAAGTATTTGACAACACCATCTAATAACAAAGAATATCTCGGAAATGTTTAACGCCACAAAACAATGTATTTGGTGTAAGTTGTTTGCTTTAATCAGCTAAACATTTTAAGTGGGATTTTATCTACAACTTACGCTTTACCAATTATACACAATGAAGAGGTATTCACAGGCTATTCCCAGAAAATAAAACATATACGTTTTATTTGTCATCTAAATTTAATCAAAATAGTTATAGCGGTTTTTCAGAACATAAACCAATAACGAAAATATTTCCATTTAATGGGTAGTTCCAGATGTGAGGAACATTCTTGGATGACCTGAACTTAAATATTGAGGTCAGTGTTTAACTGAACTTTTGCTTTTGAGTTATCCGCTCACAGACAGATGTGCAAACACACACACACACACACACACACACACACACACACAAAAGGAGCTTTTTCTAAAAAAATCTGATGTGTTACACTCACATGACTTTCTCTACTCTTGTACAAACTATTTTTACAAACGCTTATTCTCCAAATGCTTCAAGTTAATCGAGATGTTAATCTTATTGCTATATTTTCTTGTAGATGCAAGGGGAATTGGTAGGCTTTAAGCGATAGTCAAATATTTTAAGAGCTGGTTGCTATCTGGCGTATTCCATTCTCTTTGCATGTCCAGGACATAAAAAAATGAATAAGGAATTCCCATTTGAGAAAAAGTGTAAGTATTGCAAAATTTAAGGGAATAACAAGCAATATCTTGAAAATGGTTAACTCAACAACAACAAAAAATGTATATGGCATAAATTGTGTATTTTAACGCGATCTACATTTTTTAAAATTTTGTCTATCTCTTAAGGTTTACCAGTTATGCCAAACTCGTTTATAATGAAGAATACTTTTGGTGACATTCCCAGAAAATTCAAGATATACATTTTATTTGTCATGAAAGTATCTTAAATATATGATATTTTAATCAATGTCGTTAGAGCCATTTTTGAGCAAATTAAAACTTTAGAAAAATTTTCCATGTAAAGGGTAATCTGGGATGGGGGGATTTTCTTGAAAACCTTCGTGTCGCATCTCTGGAACATACTGAACCTGAATACCAAGTTTGGTGTTTATCCGACTTCGTTTCTGAGTTATGCTGTTCACAGACACACACACACACACACACGGACATGTTTCCAAAAATGCTTTTTTTGGATTCAGGAGGCCTCAAAACATATATTTCCGGTGAAATCTGGGTATCGAATTTTCGAGTGGAATGCAATACTTCCTCTACTTACTTATAGGTAGAGACAGTGTAAAGGCGGTATCATTGTAGCTTTCCTCGGAGCTGTTTTCGGAACATAAATAAGCCTTGGAAAATATTGCACAGTTTATCAGGGGGAAGTATTGGCTATCCGGAGCTGCGCCCTAAGAGGACTTGAGAAAGTTTATCATGATAAACGAATAAACGAATCCTCCTCACATATAGTCAAAGTGCTTTAGAGCACTCTCTTCAGACAGATAAAATAGAAACTGGTTTGGCAGTGCCCAAAAGATCTGATTGTCCTATCATCTTGCAAAAGGTTTGAAATGCGGTGTCTGCCGAGGCATAAGGGCATCTGTGGAAATGAAAAGGCCGAACAGTTGGAAAAAAACGGGTTTGGAATCAGTACACCCATTGCCAAAACCTCAATAAAAAAACATGGACTGGGGGAAACACCAACTCAGGTAACAAACCTATCCTGGACAATGACAAGACAGGAAACTAGTCTTAGGTCAATGCAGCACTCTTACCTCATCTAGGCTGAGATTGGATAGAGCAGAAATACGGTGACCGGTGATTGCGTCCCGCGGTCAGTTTTATACGCAAGTTGCGTCCCTTGATTTCTTGGTTAATACGTCAGTTGCGCCTCTGAAAGATTTGAATTGTTAGTCCCAGTATTTTCAGTTACTGGCACAAACAACATTTTCCTTCCCATTTTGCAAAATTAGGATTGTCTGTAACATTTTTAATTTAATTCCCACAAATCGAAGAAATTTTGTTAGATTACATTGTGTCATGCACAAAAATGTAAGAACTGAATACGGATTAACAAAAAAAAACATAACAAAGAATTTGAATGGTTGAAACAGTAAGTAGGTTAAAAATGTTGGATAAAAATAAAGTTTTTCCCTTCTCACTTGTCATCGGCTCCAAGGCACGTGCACAACTGAGAATGAGAACAATTACGTATGTCCAGTTTGATCTTTATGACGTAGCAGAAAGCGTCCTAAACAGTGCCTTTAGTGTCTTGTCACAGAACGCGTTCTACAGTGTTTGGCTGGGTCTTATAAAAAAACCTGCACCCACCCAAGCTACCAGAGCAGGAGGCTGTGGACGCAACTAACGGATATAAATACGTGATCAAAAGTATCCGGACAGCTGACTGAAAATGACGTACACGTTCCTGGCGCCCTCCATCGGTAATGCTGGAAGTCAATATGGTGTTGTCCCACACTTAGCCTTGATGACAGCGTTCACTCTCGCAGGCATACTTTCAGTCAGGTGCTGGAAGGTTTCTTGGGGAATGGCAGCTCATTCTTCACGGAGTGCGCAACTGAGGAGAGGTATCGATGTAGGTCGGTGAGGCCTGGCACGAAGTCGGCGTTCCAAAACATCCCAAAGGTGTTCTATAGGATGCAATTCTGGACTCTGTGCAAACCACTCCATTACAGGGATGTTATTTTTGTGTAGCCACTCCGCCACAGCCCGTGAGCATGAACAGGTACTCAATCGTGTTGAAAGATGCAATCGCCATCCCCGAATTGCTCTTCAACAGTGGGAAGCAAGAATGTGCTAAAAATATCAATGTAGGTCTGCGCTGTGATCGTGCCACGCAAAACAACAAGGGGTGCACGCCCCCTCCAGGATAATCACGACCACACCATAACACCACCAACTCCGAATTTCACTGTTGGCACTACACACGCTGTCAGATGACGTTCACGGGGGATTCGACATACCCACACCCTGCCGCGGATCGCCACATTGTGTACCGTGATTCGTCACTCCATACACAACGTTTTTCCACTGTTCAATCGTGTAATGTTGACGCTCCTTACAGCAAGCGAGGCGTTGTTTGTCATTTTCCTGCTTGATGTGTGGTTTATGAGCAGCCACTCGACCATGGAACCCAAGGTTTCTCACCTCGCGCCTAACTGTCAAAGTACTTGGAGTGAATCCTGATGCAGTTTGGAACTCCTGTGTGATGGTCTGGATAGATGTCTACCTATTACTCTTTACGACCCACTTCAAATGTCGGTGGTCTCTGACAGTCAACAGACGAGGTCGGCTTGTACGCTTTTGTGCTGTACATGTCCCTTTACGTTTCCACTCCACTTCACATCAGAAACAATGGAACTAGGGATGAAACATCTACGTAAAGTAGGACTCTACAAGGATGAAAGCATTTTGTATAATGTGCAGAGAGGGTAAGGAAACTGCCTCGCACATCCTCTTTGACTGCCCATTCCTGATAAGAAAGAGACTTACTCTTCCCATAACCAGTATTTGTATTTCTATGGATTTAAAACCCTTTAAAAGAAAATTTTCAGCACAAATTATAGTTACATAAAAAGGGAAGTAAATAAATCATCATCACCATTATTAACAATACGGGATGTACCTAATTATAACCTATGACTTTATTAAGACAGAAAAATTTGCTGCCGATTGGAGAATGTCAAACAAGAATAATTTCGGAATCAGCATACAATACAAAGTTAGTTACATGCGTTTATACACAGATAAGAACATAAACCTTGAACAAGCTATCGCCTTTGCATTCTTACTTTCTCTATTACGTATAGTAAGTAGGGGAAGTATTGTATTCCACCCAAAAATTCGATACGAGATTTCACCGGAAATGCATGTTTTGAGACCCCCTGAATACAAAAGAAGCCTTTTTGGAAAAATGTCCGTGTGTGTATGTCTGTCTGTGTGTCTGTGAACAGCGGATAGCCACCAAACTTGGTATTTAGGTTCAGTATCTTCCAAGGATGCGACACGAAGGTTTTCAAGAAAATCCCCCCACCCCAGATTACCCTTTACATGGAAGATTTTTCAAAATTTTTAATTTTCTCTAAAATGGCTCTAACCGTTTTGCTTAAAATATCATATGTTTAAGATATTTTTATGACAAATGAAATGTATATCTTGAATATCCTGGGAATGTCTCCAAATGTCTCTTCTTCATTGTGAACGACTTTTGCATAACTGGTAAACCATAAGAGACAGACAAAAGTTTACTACACAAAAATTTAGATCGCGTTAAAATACACAATTTATGTCATATACATTTTTTTTGTTTAGTGAACCATTTTCGAAGTATTGCTTATTATTCCCCTAAATTTTCCAATACTTATACTTTTTCTCAAATTTGTTATTCATTTTTTTATGTTCTGGACATGCAAAGAGAGTGGATGCGTCACAGCAACCAGCGCTTATAACCTACCATATTCCCCTTGCATCTACAAGAAAATTAGCAATAAGATCGACATCTCGATATCTCGATTAACATGAAGCATATGGAGAATAAGCGTTTGTAAAAATAGTTTGTACAAGAGTAGAGAAAGTCATGTGAGTGTAACACATCAGATTCTTTTATAAAGTGAGTATCGGTATCGAGTATCGAGAAATAGTCGTATCGTCCCATCACTATTAATTTTCTTGTCAGATTCTTAATACAAGACCTTAGAAAACATATTTTAAATTAATTTTCTAAATTATGCTGTTATACCTATTTGTATAGTAGTAAATTATACTTGTATAGTAGTAATACCCATGTATAACTTAATTTATACCTTTCTGTGGACCAGTTTTACTACTTCAATGAACATCAGTTTTAGATCATTTTATTTTCTGTACTACTTTCCTATTGTAATTCGAGGAAGTATTGCATTCCACCCAAAACTCCTATACCGAATTTCACCGGAAATACACATTTTGAGCTCCCGGAATAAAAAAAAACATTTTAGAAAAAGTGCTGCGAATGTATGAATAGCATAGCCCAAAAATAAAATGTCAGTTAGACATAAACTTGGTATTTAATTCTAGCCTCTTCCAAAGATGCGACGCCAGGATTTTCAAATAAATTCCCACGCCCTAAACTACTCCCAACAAGAAAATACTTCTTATTTTTGATTTCCTGTGAAATGACTCATTTTTATTAAGATACCATAAGTTTAAGTAGTTGTAACGGTTATAGGTTTTTTTTACAATAATGTGACAAATATAGTTTTATAAAGTTCGAGATATTTGGCTAAAATTTGTTTAAATAAATCCCTGAAATTGACTTTAGAATTATTACGAGTTATTTCCCGGATGCTTATATAAGCAGAGGCTATGTCGTACGTTTTTACGCGAAGTGTGCTCCTCAGGTTCAGGATAAGTTCGATACGTGGAGTGATTATGCGAATCGTGCTGACTCCGTTTACGTCAATGCACGTGGTTAGCATTCTCCTCCGGTATTTAAACTTAAGAGTTTTTTGAGACTCTGGTTTTGCCACTGACTTGCCTAGGAGGATTATGTGAATGTCGGTCCTTTAAATTCATTTTATGCTAGTTTTCATTTTCGGCATCGGCCTAGGCACGATGAAGATAGAACGCCAGACTTATTCCGTCTATAAGCAAACTCAAAAGCTGTCCTAGCTCTGTCATTCTTGTAATTAGCCTAGATTATTTATTAGAAAGATTAAAGTGTATCTTGGAATCAGAATTGCACGTTTTGTAGCATCACCCACAACCCTCTCGATAACATTCCTTAACTACGTCCAAGTCCTCATCTCATTTAGTGAAGACGCCGTGGCGTCCTTACATATAACGGAGCCACCGGGCTCCTCCCATCTGTAGCTCCGTCATGTCAAACAGAGGCGACGTCACTTCTGGTATAGGCGCCGGTTTGGCAAAGTAAATTTATTTCACATAGTTTGCATAACAAATGAAATGTACATCTTGAATTTTCTGAGAATAGCCTGCAAAGAGTAACTATTGTGAATGACTTTTGTATAATTGGTAAACCGTGACAAAGATAGACAAAACCTTACTACAAAAAAAAATGTAGAGCTCCTTTAAGCACACAATTTGTCATTTTTTGTATTTAAGCATTTCTGAGATAGACTTTATTGGTTTCACTTTGGAATACCTACACGCTTCTAAACTGGTAAGTCACTATTCTTTTTTCTTTTTTTCGTGGTCATACAAACAGCATGAAATTTCCAAGCCATAACATAGTGCCACACTATTTAAAAATCTGACTATCGCTTTACCTACTGTATCCTCCTTATACCTACAACGAAATGTGTGAATGTGATTAGATGGTTTATCAGAATTAACAAGAAGTAGATATAATAGTTTGTAGAAGAGTGAGCAGGAAAAGTAATGTGAATGCAACATATTAGATTTTTTGTAACTTTTATGTAATCTTTTAGAACTATTTGGATCATTTTATCGGTCATTTTTCTAACATTTTTCGTCATCAAAATCCGGGCCCTGATAATGACTGGCCAATAGTGTATATTACTTTTGATGCACACTATGTATTAAAATGCTACAACTACAAACAGCAAATTTGGAGAGTTACATCTGTGGAGGCTTGAGTAATGTTGACAGAATTTTAACAATTTATACAAATAATGAGTGTTTTTAACCTCTTAAACTTTCATGACTATGTCATTTTCTGTGAATACGTTACTTTTAGTATTATCCCAGAGTCTTTATAAAAACAACTCTCTTCCCAGAGTCTAAGCTGCGCTATAAAGCTCTCGTTCACAGAGGCACCAGTTCGCCGCCGGAGCTGTCAGCCGACTTCCTTGCTGAATAATATACGTGGACTGTTCTAACCAATGGCGTCGTCAATTATTCGGGTTCCGCGCTACCAACCGCTGTGACATCATAACCACCATTTGTGGCAGCACTTGTTAATACTACAGTGCTTCCCTTGATTGGGCGGGATCAATAGTTAACAAGGGCGTGCTAACTTCGTCGAGACCTTCCAGCGTGGAAAAGTTGGGATTGTAAACTTCAGCTCAACCTTTGAAAAGTACATAAAACAGCAATTGCGCTTCAGAACACGGTTGTGGTTGAACACACAGGCTTATTTCCACCACATTTTATGAAGCAGTGCAAACAAAGACAGTTCCTTAAACATATATGTTCTAACGACCTAATTATCCTAAGTAGGGCACTAGAGTATCACATTATGGACAAGTAAACAATTTGCCTTTATTGTGCAATGCGTCGCTTCAGGGAATTTCGTTAATCCAAGCAATCTTTAACCTTCAAAAAAAAAGAGTGGGCGTTGTTAATTTCTCTACCAGTAGTTAGAATATTATTCACCGACTGGGGTACCCGAGGTCGTTAAGTTACGGATTTGTGAACGGGAGGTCTGCGGTTCTGACTTGGCCAGGACCGTCCTCCCTTCCTGAAGTTTTTTTCCAGGTTTTCCTAAGTCCTTATAACTAGCAAATGCCGGAGAGGTACCCTAATCTTAGGCCTAGAACTATCCTTCCCAAATTTCCTTTCCTAGTCATCATTTCATTTCATGTATAAGCGGCGTCAACGCCTGTGTACCGAATGAAGTAAGAACGAGCGCTAAACATTAAACACTACCAAAAGAAGGAGCGAATTATTGTTTTCCACTTAAAAACTCCATATCGAGATTTCACCGGAAATAATTGCTTTGAGGTCCACTCACCACAAGTGAAGTATTTTTAGAGATGGTGCGTGTGTGTGCATGTGTGTGAACTAGGTATGAGCAGAAAATAACGTAACGGTTATCAAAGTAATGAATACAAAGTAACTGGTTATCCAATAACGGTGACCAAAGAAACGAAGACAGTTATCACGTTAGCGGTTGGCGAAGAAACGAGACAGTTACCAAGCCAACAGACGAGGTCGGCCTGTACGCTTTTGTGCTGTACATGTCCCCTCACGTTTCCACTTCACTATCACATCAGAAACAGTGGACCTAGGGATGTTTAGGAGTGTGGAAATCTCGCGTACAGACTTCTGGCACAAGTGACCCCCAATCACCTGACCACGTTCGAAGTCCATGAGTTCCACGGAGCGTCCCAGTCTGCCGTTTCACAATTTCTAATGACTACTGAGGTCGCGGATAATGAGTACCAGGCAGTAGGTGGCAGCACAAAACACCTAAGATGAAAAACGAGTGTTTGTGGGGGCGACGGGATACTTTTGATCACATAGTGTAACTTAATCGTTAGAGGTAACCGTTACATGTAACCGTTAACGCACTGTAAATTCGTCAGTTATAACCGTTATTTGAAAATAACTGCTGGTCACTGCTATTGCGAATAGCATAGCTCAAAAACTTGGGGTTGGAATTCGACTTTATGGATCTGCAAAATAATCCTCATCCCAAATACCAAATATGGAAAACATTCTGTTATTTCTCATTTTCTTAAAAACAGCTCTGCTTTGATTAAAATATCACGCTTGATAAGGAGTCTCAGGCTGTCCCTTCAGTCACTTGAAGGTGCTTCGTAGTCTATTTTTGCCCTGCCCAGCTGTTGTTTATAGCGATTTAAGGACCTCAACCTCATGAATATTACTTGGATCAAAGCTACTACAATTTAAGGTAGATTGAGTTTTCGGAGAATTGTCATGGAAATGCAGGCAAGGCCTCTTTGTATAGCAGGGACAATGAGACTCAGGGGGTGCCTAAGGTGAAAAGATAGGAGATAAAAATCTCAGAAGGAAGAGAATTGCACATACTAGAAGTATATTTTATGTGGTTTCATCTGTTTCTTCTACGCTGGTTAGAGCTTATATTATATCAAAACGTACTGTGAAATTATTTTAACGCAATTTATAAAACACACAGATTTATTTTATCAAATAGCTGTGCTATGACGGAAATTTGTATATGTTTATATTTATTTAGGACAATTTGCTGAGTATGTTTATTCAAGGGTTATACGGCATTATACCAGGTGAGTCAGCTGCGCCTATTTATTTTTGAATTTATGCAACGTGCTAAGCAACATATGTGACTTACGCCTTTCTTAAATCCTTCTCAAGGCTGATTTGCATAACACTTTATAGAGGAGGGATCGATAACTGAGTGCATAAGTGTTTTATGGGACAGAATGCTATCGTCATGTATGTCGATGCCAAAAACATCCCACCGTGACACTGGGAGCTTCAGTGGCACTTTAAGCTGATTTTACAAACTTTTATTCTTTAGCATACATTGATGCACACCTTTGAAAACTCCCCTGAAGGAACAACTTATCACATGCATCGGTTGACAAAACTATTTGAAAACAAAACGAAAGATTTAGCAGTGCGAGCAATTGGATTTAAACGTCAGCCAACAAAGGTTCGTTGTACAGCCTTGTCAAAAAATGCTAAGCATTAGGTAGATAATTTCTCTTCTGTCACAAACTATGGCACATTTCAGTTCATACAGTAATTGAAATGGCTGATGCAGTTTTTTTATTTGAGTTAAAGTTACCAAAATTACCCCCAAACACTGTATAAAGTTGCAAAAAGGATGCGAAGATTTGAGGTGGGTTGAGTTTTGCTATTATTAATTCGTATAGGAACCCCAACCCGCAACGTAGCATTGGCCGAATGGTATTATCATAGTTGCTTTACCACTGTGCCACTTTAGTGCGGGTGCAAATCCGTCGTGTTAAATTCAAAAGTTTTATTACCTTTTGTTTTATCTATTTGGGCCTATAATTTGATATTATGATACTGAGAACATTCCTGATAACATTATAAGTGTGTACAAATAGAATAATCACCATGATTTTTGTACCGTAAAGAAGAAGAACCGCAAAGCCCAAATCATTTCCGGGCATTCATACGTGAAGAATGTAAGCAGATTACACCGGCCATGTTACAACATGCAAGAAGGTCTTTCCGGCAAAGTACATAAATGTGCATTGATGAAGGGGGGTCGTCATTTTGAACATTTACTTCGTTGATGAAATCCACGCTCTTTAACAATTTATTATTCTGTTTACCATGAACTTAGCACATTTACAAATCCTTTGTCAGTAGAAGAAGTGAAACATAAGGTTTAAACATGAAACAAAAGCTGTTAGATTTAATACCGTCGATATGTGCCAAAAAGAATAAAAGCTAACTACGTGACACGGTTTACAACACCAGATAGGTACAGATTATTATCGTAAGCATGATACACAATTATTTGAATGTAATTCTTGTGTCTTTGGCTCACAGGAGAGCCAGTAACAAAAAATAGATTAGTATACTAAAATACAGAAAATAAACGCAAGGAGAAAGGAAAAGAAATATAACCAAAGCAATTTGATGTTTGTATTAGATTCGAAATTCCGAAGCTAACCGTTGCTTTACCACATCCCGGCAGCTAATCCACTCGGCCAGAACGAACGTGTTGTCTCTCGCTCTTCGAGAAAACATACCTGTATCTCCTTGTAAGCATTATATCTATGAAAAGCCGTCTTTTTAAAGCCTTTCGCCGCACCTTGGCTCATTCAGGCCTTTAATCCTTAATGGTGGTTGTGTATAGTATCGAATGGAAGGACAGAGCTACAATAACAGTTTGTTTGATAAAAGGGTCAATGTTTTCATATTAGACTATAAAGTGCGGGATTTTTAGATACGAATACCTTGGGGCAGCTGACTCACCTGGTATAATTTATATAAAAGTTTTATACGAGACAAGTGTAAAACGATTAAGCTCTTTTAAAAATTAATATAGCTTACGTAATATGATAAATACAGTAATTAAAGCAGAGCAGTAAAACATCAATACCTATAGAAATAATCTGATGTGACACATTGACATGACTGACTATACCCTCTGTCTTTATTAGTGGATATATAAAGTATTCTAACTAAATGTTACTTTTATATCTACTACATTTTAATCCAATTTGCAGAAATATCTACATTAGACATTTCCTTATAGATACAAAGCGAACACCGGCAATCAAACGTTTAAGAACTGGACGCTTAAATGCCTGGCCTTAAAATTCCATACTGTTTACATGCGTTTGCGAGAAACAACTGAACGTTGACAGGACTTCAAGAGAATGGCTAAGTAATGAACAATTCGAACCGTTACTAACAGATATCTCAAATGACTGATGCCAGAAAAACTTATTTCAAATAAATTTTAAAGAGATCTAAATTTTTTGTGTAGTGCGTTTTCGTCTTTGCTTAACATTTAACAGTTATACAAGATTATTCAGAACTCCTTCCGAATGAAGAGGGCTTCACAACTATTCCCAAAAATTATAATACGTACGCTTTATTTTTCATGTAAATATCTTTAAAATACAGAGATTTAATAAAAATCGTTAGAGCTATTTTTAAAAAATTTAAAATTTCCAGAAATGCTCCAGGTAAAGGGTAGTTAGGGGTGGAGGATTTTCTTAAAATAATACAGTACGCATACAGAACCAACACACATGGAACTTTTTCTAAAAATGCTTTTTTGGATTCAGGGGGACTTAAAACATGTATTTCCGATAAAATCTCGGTATCGAATTTTTGGGTGGAATGCAATACCTTCTCTACCTTGTATGTATGTGGTAGAGAAAGTAAAAATCCTTGGAATATATGGATTCGTTGCAAAGATGTGGATCATGTCATGTGGCTGACAGACCTCTGCTCATATGTACAATGCGTTTCATATGTCTACAGCTAAATTAGTTGTACTGCTTATAAAATAAATAGGCCCCTTTGGAGAACAACATTTTCTGTCTGAACCCCTGGTGTGCTGGCAACTTCTCTGCTTTCACTGCGCAGTAGGAGGTCTATTCTAATGGCGCTTGTAATATTGTTCGGCAGCTTTGATCTTAAGTCGAATAGATCGTCCTTCTGCACAGGTATTTCAGGGGTTTTGATTAATTCTATTCCTCCCTACGACTAATTGTATTTAACCACACAACTAGTTTTTATTTATATAAAATTCACTGGTCATAATGCGATATAAACTGAACATTGGCATTGTATAGCAATTAATAACTGTTAAAACATCATGCAAACTTTGAATAATAACTATAAATATATGCTCTCATGGAGTGGTGTCTGTCAATACAAACATATCTAGTGATGGTTTGCAATACTGGTCAACATCAGGAGCCCAGACTAACCTGTCATTGTCCTGTTTTCATTATTCCACCATTATAACTTTGTGATACCCATCGTATTAGTTTCTGAAATGTCAGTGCCACAAAATCAAACCAGAGGTCTCCAGTGGATATTTATTTTTTATCCCTGTTTTAATATTTTTAGATCACTCACTTCGGGGTACTGACTACCGCGAATGATTACAATTGGCAAACTACCTAATAAATGTTTGTATTCTGGTATCAACAACCCAACATCAATCATTATAAATGTCGCTCTTGCATGGCACCACTGTAGCAGATCTTTTACAAATGCTTTGATTAAGCTGCTATCATTTTATGTGTAAATTTATTACTAGAGTAACAGACAGAGAGAATATGTATAAAGATAGCAAAATGATAATCATTAGACGAATGTCACACGCTTGTACGATATGGGATCATGTTTCCGTAAACAATGGTAGGTAAAAAATCTGATTTGTTACACTCACACGACTTTCTCTAATCTTATACAAACTATTTTTACAAACGCTTATTCTCCATATGCTTCATGTTAATCGAGATGTTAATATTATCGCTAATTTTCTTGTAGGTGCAAGGGGAATTGGTAGGCTTTAAGCGATAGACAAATATTTTAAGAGCTGGTTGCTATGTGGAGTATTCCAAACTTTTTGCATTACCAGGACAAAACAAAATGAATAACGAATTCCCATTGAGAAAAAGTATAAGTATTGGAAAGTTTAAGGGAATAACAAGCAATATCTCGAAAATGGTTCACTCAACAAAAAAATGTATATGACATAAATTGTGTATTTTAACGCGATCTACATTTTTGGTGTAGTAAAATTTTGTCTTATCTCGTATGGTTTACCAGTTATGCAAAAGTCGTTCACAATGAAGAATACTTTTGGAGACATTCCCAGAATATTCGAGATATACGTTTTATTTGTTATGAAAATATCTTAAACATATGATATCTTAATCTACATCGTTATAGATATTTTTGAGAAAACTAAAATTTTAGAAAACTTTTCCATGTAAATGGGGGGGGGGATTTTTCCAAAACGTTCGTGTCGCATCTCTGGAAGATTTTAAACCTAAATACTAAGTTTAGTCTTCATCCGTCAGTTCGTGTCTGAGTTATACTGTTCACAGACACATAGACACACACTCGGACATGTTTCCAAAAATGATTTTTTGGATTCAGGCGGCCTCTTAACATATCTCGGCATCGAATTTTTCGGTGGACTCTAATACTTCCCCTATTTACTATACGTAGTTAAGAAAGTAAAAAATAGTTGGAGTGTATTAATAGGGAATATAGATTATGATACAAGGGTTAAAAATAAAAATACGTTTAACACGTGTGGCATATATCCTACTTTTACACGAATTTGTAAAATATCAATAACGGTGTATTGAGTCCTGAAACTAACAGAAATCACGTTTAGAATGATTCTTGAAACAAAAGAAATGGCGTTAAAAAACCGAGATGTCGGATGTTTTGTTTGATTCGCTAGGAGTCATTTTCAGTGATATTATTTTCAACGTGTTTTGCCTTACACGAGCCAATAAAGCGATTAAAACACCAAAACACATTCCTTTCTGGATTATTTTGGTAAGTACTTCCTTTTACTGCTTCCCTAATTTCACTTGGCTCATGTCAATTCATATTTTCTGCCATGTAATTTTTATGTAGGCTAGATAAAAGAATAGCGTTTTAGATCAAAGAAAGCAGAAGGCTGCAAATACAACGTATAGGTTAACTCCACAATGAATTGTGATAAATTGAAGTACAACGATTTGTGTTATGAACAGATAATGCGAGCCCCATGAGAAATTAATCTGTAAAAACAGGAAATAAAAAGTAAAACCTAATCAGTTCAATTCGAGTTATCAAACATGTGCAAATACAAAGGGTAATTGCCGTATTATTGGATTTTAAACCAAAGTTGGTCATAATCTAAAGGATTTAGCTCGTGTGTGCTATGTTAAAAGTTCTGCTTTTAGACCATGCTATCTAAAAACATAGTTTTAGCAGAGCAAGATCCAGTGCAATAATGACAAAAGCAAGTGGAAAACACATGTACAAAATGTATGTAATAATTTTTAACGGAAATATCATTTTGATTTTATAGACGAAAGAAGAACGCTTGAAGAATAGGTTAGCTTTATAGAAAATTATAGGTATGTACATAGGTAGTCAAATTATTAGACTATATCTGGTAAAGCACATCTTCCATTATCTAGTGCATTTTAAAAGGAAATATACTTACTTTTTCCGCACTTAGGTGTTTAAAGCATTCAATCTTTGGTCAATTTGGATATGTGAATGTAGTAGGAATAATAAAATAGCTGTATATTGAAGACTATAATATATGGGGATAATTTTTCGAAACTTTCCCATGATTCTTTCATTACAAACTTAATGAACAGGCATCTATTACTATACTAATGTAAATAGGTTATTATATCAAAATATTCCTATAAATCGATTATTCTGACATTACAGAAACATCAGTAAAACGTTTAGCAAAGATACGGTACTGCTTAGTGATTCAGAAAAACATTTACCCAAAATATATCAACAAATTAAATATTCTTGTTAGACTAAACGGCATGTGGTACGCACTAATGGTAAATGTTTTCTCGTGTTAACTATAATAACCTACGATTTATGTTACAAGAACTATTTTCAAGGATTAGGCAAATAGGAATGCTTAGCCTAATACGACCACGTCTGTAATAGAGAATATAAAAAGGTCATTAAGGCAAGGTGTCGTGATATTCCCATGTTCTAAAACTGTTTCCATATTTCTGAAAATCCTGTCACATATTCCAAATGTACCTTAAATCATTCTAAAAATGTTGTCAATTCTGTTTAAAGTATTTTTGGTTAATTATAAATTAAATTAAGATAACGTAATGTAATATTTGTTTGTATTTTAGATTTAACGTCCTTTAATGGGTCATACTGGACGGCGAATGAGCGAAAATGGCTGAAATTATGCTCAATTGAGCTCAGGGTCCTTAGCTTAGAGTTGTCTGATATTCATCTGATATTGTCTGATATTCTAAGGGAAATCTCGGAAAAACTTATCCAGGTATCTTACCTTAATCGGACCTCTTGAATGCGAGGCAGAACGCTACCCCCACATCGCGGATGTAGGCTATTCTTGATATAATGTCACAAGTCTCAGAAAAAGTAAATAGTTTCTTCAGACACGCATTTAAAATTGAGCCTGTTGACTTACTCTTGGTGAACAAATTAGTAATACGGTTTTAAGAACTTCCTAATGTAATTCTCGTGCTCTACAGAATAATGTGAAAGCTAAGAAATACGAAGTATACATCACTTCCCTTATTTAGGCTGTCAAAAAGATCTGCAGAACATTTTAAGTAAACCACTCCACATCATAGAGTTTTATTACGTGTAAGATCTTTAAAATTTGAATTGTTAGAAGAAAAGAAAATGATATAAACCGCAGTGTAACCTAAAGCGCGAAGCATTTTGGCAGGCTGAGCGCAGCCCGAAGAAGTGTTATTATCTACAGTGTACCTATGCTTGTTAGGGTTTAACCACTGGTAGGTAGAATAGGGATTTGCAGGATGGCGGTTGAGATTGAGGTAGTGGGGTAACTTAAAGCTACCTATTATGTCGCTTTCATCCCCTTCCCTCATCGTGGCACACCTTCCCAGCTCAGCAACACTCAAGAATGTTCTATAAGGATGCCATATCTGACGTAGCTCTGGTAGAATGACGAAATGGTCATCCAGTGCTATTATTGGCTGGCTTGTCCACGTCGCTGATATCAGGTTCTCGTAGTTATGAGGAGGAACGGGAAGCTTCCGGGCAAGAGGAGAAGTCAATCATCTACGAGGGACAGAGTGAGCTGTTTGCCAGAGCACTTAGCTCTGCTTTGGCTTCGGGGAGGTTTCGGCATAAGGTTACCAAGTGTAATGTTTAGCGATTCAAAGTTTATCTTCTTACTCTTGATCTTAAAAATTAAACTCGCGGTAGAATCATTCTTTATTTGGGTTTTGTATTTATATTGCATTTTGCAGTGGTAGGAAATCAAATACTTGTAACATTGTAAAACAGATCAAATGGTGCAAGGAATGGTGAAAGAGAATGCGCGATAATCTTCTACTTGAAAGATATTAACATTTTGTTAAATATTTAAAGACACTGCAAGATTTACTGAAACGTTAAAGAATTGTTAAAGATATAAGAGATTTTCTATAATAAACTGTCATATTTGATGTGAGTAATTTGAATCCTAGTTCTCACCATAACCCACATGATACACCTTTATAAATAAACCAAGTTAATGTCTCAAGTACGCAACACTAGGTACATATGTTTACCTTCTAATAATCGGAAGGAAAAACTCAAGGCAGTTTTTAAGATTAAAATAGGAAATCCATTCTTAAGTACAAATAGAAAAATTAATTTTTTTCATAAGCTTTTCGTGGTTTTACCATTTCATATTTAAAAAAATCTGATGTCTTACATTCACATAACTATCTTCCTTAGTGGGTATAAAACTATTCTTATTAAAACTTATTATCTTTTTTCTATCTATTACATTTTAATCCAAATAATCATTTGCAGAAATAGTTGCATAAAACATTTCGTTATGAACACAGAGAGCACAGCTTTTTTTTTTTAAAGTTCCCTTGTTGTTCCCAGTTTATACTAATGTGTTTTTCTGTTTTATACCGCTTATTTCCGTAACACACATACACACACAAACACCCATGCCCGTGGCGGGACTCGAACCCGCGACCCTCAGCTTGGCGGAGCGCCGGAGCAACCACTTCAGCGACCACGGCTATGAGGGCCGGCCAGCTTAAGATTTGGGCGATATATGCTGGCCTTAAAGTTCCATACTGTTTCTATGCAATCGCGAAAAACAACTGAATGTTGACAGGATTTCAAGAGAATGACTAAGAAATGCAAAACTCAAACTTTTAATAATGGGTATCTTAGGATAGGCTTATGCCACAAAAAGCTTATTTTAAATAAATTGTGTGATTCAAACAGATTTACTTTTTTGTGTAGTACGTTTTCGTCTATCGCTTAAGATTTATCGGCTATACAAGATTATACAAAATTTCTTCCGTATGAAGCGGATTTAAAAGGCTATTCCCAGAAAATTCAAGATATATGTTTTATTTGTCATGTAAGTATCTTTAATATATGGTTTCTAATGAAAATTGTTACTCATTTTTTAGGAAATAAAAAAATTTCGAAAAGTGTTCCATATAAAGGGTAGTTTGGGGTGGGGATTTTCTTCGTGTCGCATCTTTCGAACGTAGTGAACTTAAATACCAAGTTTGATATTTATCCCATTTTTATTTTTGAGCTATGCTCTTCACAGACACACACTCGGAACTTTTTCTAATTTTTTTTGGATTCAGGGGGCCTCAAAACATGTATTTCCGTTAAAATCTTGGTATCATATTTTTTGGTGAAATGCAAACCTTCCCTACCCACTTTGCACGTGGCAGAGAAATTAATAAGCAAAGAAATGTTCAAAATATTGCAAAAATTAACCAAAATAACCCACTTCTAGCTGAATGACTAAATATTCATAATTCTATACGTATTTATTTGGTGGATAATAACCCCATAAAAATATCTATGGTATTTTCCTGCCCAGCCAAAGTCTTTGTACTGAAGGATATAGTACTCGTACATAGCCAAGCTATGATTATTTTCCTGTCAAACTGCTTTATTTCAGGTTTATGAAAGAGTTACTAATGAGCAATTTCCATGCATGGAGGTTTTATTTTCTGTTTGCACCACGTGCAGATAGTTGTTTTACTCTTTCACATCCATAAAGTTCAGAGTGCACTTACAGAGTCCATCTCTTCGGTTTGATAATGCCCTATATTGTACAAGGTTTATAAAGTTAAATAATGGCGGCTTCGAATTTCAGGTAATTAAAACATGGCTCTGTGGAGTATAAAAAAGACTAGCATACAGGTACTTCTAAATTAGTTCATACAAATCTGCTACCGTCGAATTATTTTCTCATCATCAAGAAAAGCTTAGTCTTTGAGTTATTTCAACGCAGTCTCGTTTAGAAAAGGCACTGGAAAGGGGTTCAATTTAGAAAAGCTGGTGGACGAGTAAAACCCGAGTTATTGTTCGTGTCGTAATTGTTCCAAATATTTGAGCCACTGTGTTAAACTTCCAAACAATGCACACTTATAAGATGGTTCGATAAAGAATTAATGTCGTAATTATAACGATAACATACGAAGAATTAAGAAATGACTTATATTTCATATGTTTGGTATCTATATTTGGTATCTTCACAGCAGCCCCCAACAGTAGGAGGCGAAATGCAGCACCATATGGGAAATAAGTTATCATATCAATGCTCTATTTAAGGCGGACTTGGCAACAAGCTACCGGAGACAAAAACACGTGGGTCATACATTGTACAAGCTAAGATGCACAAAAGGCGTTTTTTACTTTCTCTACTACGTATAGTAAGTAAGGGAAGTATTGTATTCCACCCAAAAATTCGATACCGATATTTCACCGGAAATATATGTTTTGAGGTCCCCTGAATAAAAAAAGCATTTTAGGAAACATTTGGGAGTGTGTGTGTCTGTCTGTGAACAGCATAACTCAGAAACGAACAGTCGGATAAACACCAAACTTGGTATTTAGGTTCAGTATCTTCCAGAGATGCGACACGAAGGTTTTCAAGAAATCCCCACCACAGATTACCCTTTACATGGAACATTTTTCAAAAATTGTAATTTTTTCAAAAATGGCTCTAACGACTTTGATTAAAATATCATATCTTTAAGATATTTTCACAAATGAAATGTATATCTCGAATTTTCTGGGAATGTCTCCAAAAGTATTCTTCATTCTGAACGACTTTTGTATAACTGGTAAACCATAAGAGATAGACAAAATTTTACTACACCAAAAATGTAGATCGCGTTAAAATATACAATTTATGCCATATACATTTTTTATGTTGAGAGAACCATTTTCGAGATATTGCTTGTTATTCCCTTAAATTTTCCTATACTTATACTTTTTCTCAAATGGGAATTCGTTATTGTTTTGTTTGTCCTGGTAATGCAAAGAGAATGTAATACTCCACATAGCAACTAGCTCATAAAACATTTGAATATCGCTTAAAACGTACCAATTCCCCTTGCATCTACAAGAAAATTAGCAATAAGATTAACATCTCGATATTTCGATTACCATGAAGCATATGGAGAATAAGCGTTTTTAAAAATAGTTTGTGCAGGAGTAGAGAAAGTCATGTGAGTGTAACACATCAGATTTTTTACGCAGAATTTGAATAACATCTTCTAACACTCCTTGTAGAGGTATGTTTCCATGTCTACGTCCCCTCCGCTGTAGCTCTAGCTAGTACGGTGCGCCACCCTCCTTTCTCCTCGCCAAGAAGCTCAACTGTGAGGGGGTAACACGTTGCAATTTGGCGCGGTTTACTATTGCTTTGCGTCCCAGCGAGCTGTTTGCTATACGGCGCGCTGCTAAACAGCTGGCACATGCTATAATAAAACGTGGCAACGTAGCTCTCCCACATCTCCGCTTAGAGTGAAATGTCAGGAGTCGCAGGTTGTTTAAATGGCAAGGGTAAGAAAAGCGACCCTTTGGTCTTCAGTCTTTGGAAGCCAACGTCGCTATTAGGGGGAAATTCTGAAGGTTCTAAGAACACCATAGCAAATGAGACATGTTTACTCGCGCGTAAACCCCGATTTGGACGGTGTCATGTGGAGCAAGAGAGACTAGGGACCCGGCCAGCGTTACACGTTTTTTTTACAGCTGGCTCGCAAGCAGCGAATATGCGGCTTACACCCAATGTTATAAACTTCACTTCAACAACAGTTTTGTAAGTAATAATCCTCTAAATTTGCATTCAGGGCGTGCGTGCATACATTTTCAGAACCTTGCATTTAATATTTAATCGAGCAGAAGTCATGTAGAATATTTGCATTTCAATATACTTCTTTATAGGCGAGATTTCATATAATGTTTCGAGCAGGTTTATAAGCTGTTAATGTGGACGAATGCAACAGAAAAAGAACGAGTAAAACTTTTTATGCACAGTGTTAATATTTGTGAGGTTTAAAGGATTTACGATGTTAAGCACGTTCATTGTAAAATTGGATTTCATGTAAAGTATGGAGAGGTTCATCAACTGCGGCATTAAAGGTTAAACATTGTTAAAGTTGTTACAGGAAAGAAATATTTGAGACAATTTTGTGCATGTTATCCAGTTTAAAGAAATGGAATTGGAATTGTTGTATGGAAACAGTAAACATAGTTGAGGTTTCTTTGCACAGTCATTTCGAAACAAAGGTTTTCCTTGTTTTACCTCATTCCACATCCTTGACAATTAGGTCTGTAAGGTAATTAGTAAATTCACGATGTCAAAACAATCACGTCACTAAACACCATGTTGTAAATTTTCAACTAAACGTTTACAATTCGCATGGTTTTCTCTACTTGTTATAGTTTATTTTTATCTTTTAAAAACTATTCTTGCAAAGCTCCTCTTCTATATCCTTCAAGATAATTGAGATAACGTTTGCATAAAGTTTTATTACATATTTCGTTTTAAGTACAATGGGAATAGGATAGCCAGTACACTTGCCTTCAAATGTCATACACTTTCCAGGAGATCGCGAGGAACAACTGAAAGTTGGCAATGCTTAATTGAAAATTTAAAACAAACAAAAACGGGTAGCTTGGAAATGGCTGATGTCACAAAAAGATATTTGAAATAAATTGTGTGTTTTAAAGAGGTGTACGTTTTTTTAGAAATAAGCTCTTATTTATATCTTATAGTTTATCCATTATACAAAATTATATCAAATACCTTCCGAATGAAGAGTACTTCACAGAGTATTCCCAGAAAATTCAAGATATTAATTGTATCTGTCATATAAAATATCTGATAGTTTAATAAAGATCGTCAAGAGAAAATTTTTGAGTAAATTCAAAATGTCGAAAATATTTCCATATAAAGGGTAGTCTAGGGTCGGAGAATTTACTTGAAGATTCTCGTAACGCAGTTTTGGAAGATACTGAACTTGAATACCAAGTTTGGTATTTATTGGATTTTTTGGTTTGCATCTATATTGTTCAGTCACATAAATACGCAGAACTTTTTCTAAGAATGCCCTTTTTTCTTTATTTTAGAGGGAAAAAACTTGTATTGCAGAGATATTTTGTAGTGAAATTTTTTAGTAGAATGCAATACATTCTAGTATGCTGCAAAGAAAGCAAAAGATAGCCCAATATAGTTCTACTATCAATTAATCATCTACAGAGTGGTGTGTGAAGAACTGTTTTTAATTTTTTCAAACAGCGACAACTTATACGTGAAATGCAGAGGAATTTTGATAGATTATTTACCTCTATAGCAAATCTTGAAAATTTCCTCTATCCTGCATAAGTCACAACTCAACACGTTCGTTCCATGTTACTGGTCACTCGTTGGAGGACTCTGTTGCCAATAGCTTGAATCTGCTGTGTAATGTTGTGCTTTAGATCGTCCAATGTCTGGGGACGTGTGGTATAAACCCTGTCTTTTAAGTAACCCCAAAGAATGAAGTCGGCGATGTCAAATCCGGAGATCTCAGTGACCACAGGTTCTTGGAAATTATCTGGCCAACAAATAAAGTTGCAATTAGTGCCATGGAGTCATTTGATGTATGGCATGTAGCGCCGTCTGCTCTACATCGTCTAGTTGCTCAGCAAACTCCATGAATATCCGCCGGTACTCTGCAGTGTTCACATTCTTTTAAAAAAATCTGGCCTCACTATACTCTGTATGGATATTAGGCACCAAACTCCGATTTTAACCGTGTGTATAGGTGCTTCATGAATAACATGTGGATTTTCGCTGGCCAAATAGCGTGAGGTATTTGAGATCACATAGTCGGATAAATGGAACCATGCTTCATCTTGAACATGTGATGGACAATATAGCAGGATTTTACACAATGAACGCCTGAAATCAACGACAATAATTCAGTCGTCTATCCTTATCTGGTTCCTGTAACTGATGGACAACCGTAATCCTATACGGCTTTAGGCCTGAACTTTTCACAGCTCTCTGACACATTGAGTAGCTGTTCCGTATCTCCTGCGATAAACACCTTAATGATTTTTTTGGTTGACTGATCCAGTCGTGCTCTTACGTCAACAATAATCGTGGAAAGCCTAGATGAACGAGTTTTGCCTTTTTCACTCACCAGAGATCCAGTTGTTTCCAATTTGTTTACCAGTCCCAGTATTGTGTTTCTTTGGGCAGAATTCTGAACACCAAATTATCTGTGGTATACCCTTTGAGTAGCTGTAATTGAATTCGTAATCTAGTATTGCTTTACAAGGAAGAGTCGTTCATTTAATGTGTACTCCATTTTCACGTTGACTAGAACAAAATCTCAAAAACAGTTGCCGACAAGAAAACTAACAATTACGAATAAAACATAAACATCTGCGCATCTAGTGACAGGCAATCAAACTCCAGAACATTCTGTTTAATTTTGTGCTAAAATTGGGTCATTGAGTGAATTCCGAACATGATAATTAAAGAAAGAAATGTGTCAGTTCTTCATAAATCGTCCTGTAGAATAGAATATTTCAAGTACCTAGCAGTTGTCTGTCTTAGGTATGCTACAATTCGAATAGAAACTTGTTTCCAAACAGGACGCTGCAAGTCAAAACGTTTGGCAACTCCTGCTTTGGAGTTATTTGCATTTGTCTTCTGAGGTTAAGGGAAAACCCCGGGAGGTAAAGAAAAGGAAAACCTGCGATCCCTTAAAGGTGCGCAGGTACATTACTCCAATACAACAGAGAGGGAAAGTGTTGCGTATCTCAGATATTTTATGATGAGTGATGATAAATCATGAGAAGCGTTGAGACAAAAACTGTTAAGGAATACACAAAAATAACGAAATGCTAGGAACTTGGAATTGACTTGTTTTAGAATGCTACTTGATAGACGTGAATGCGCTAATAGGGAAGTTTACTTATAAATTAAGTTGTTTTAATTACAAGAAGTTCTTATAGTTTAATGTTAAATTAAAGAAAGAAACTAACAATATGAAATACCCTGTATTTAACAAGCGCGATGCTCAAACTCTGCTTGATGCTTTAAAAGCAATATTGTTTTTTATGAGGAATCAACAATCTTGTTACGAACTATTACGAGGTTCTTCTGAATTTGAGCATAGGAATTTGATATTGTATTACTTAATAGTGTAAAGTGTTGATTACGTATAAAGGTAAAAGCAAATAGGTAAAAAGTTAAAACGTAAACCGCATGTGGGTCCACAACGGCCCTTTTTGACCCGAAGGGCAACCAGGTTCGAAAGACGACGAGTGCAAGCATGGACGATTTCACTAATGTTTCCAGATCGAACGCGTCCAACGCCACCCGGACCTACCCACAAGCCACCGAACCCCTAGTGGTCCCAGGGGAGGAACCCACTCGGAGGCGAGACCCAGCTGTGGAATCCGCAACGATGCCAGGAAGAAACTCCTAAGGAGTGCACAGCCGCCTAGCCACAACCTGCTGAACACCGTTGCCTGGTACTACAACCCTGAAAGAGATGGCAAGGAAGATGATAGATGCAGGAAATGGGCAGCAGAGTCGTGGTAGAAGATGAAACACCATAGAATTCGTCTGTCGACCCGGGGAAACCACGATTATGGGTCAGAGTGGGCGATCGCTGGGAATCGAATCGGGTACCTCCCACCGTGGCACCACCTCGCTCTGCAATGAGCTCCTCACTCCAGACATGGTGCCATACCATAAAACATAATTTCACTTAAGCGATCATTTGTTCCACATAAAAAGGTGGGTCCACCTTTGGGCATTTACACAGGTTGACTGCTACTGCAGCCACCTCTGTGCACTTGCGCACCCGCTTAAAATGTTTATTCAAATAATTTCGTCAGGCATTCGTCAAGATTAACGCGGTACAGATAGAAAAAAATCTGATGCGTTACACTCGCAACACTTTCTCTACTCTTGTACAAACTATTTTTACAAACACTTATTCCCCATCCACTTCATGTTAATCGAGATATCGAGATGTTAATATTATTGCTAATTTTCTTGTAGATGTAAGGGGAATTGCTAGGGTTTAAGCGATAGTCAAATATTTTAAGAGCTGGTTGCTATGTGGAGTATTCCATTCTCTTTGCATTACAAGGACAAAAAAAGAACAACAAATTCCCATTTGAGAAAAAGTATAAGTATTGGAAAATTTAAGGGAATAACAAGCAATATCTCTAAAATGATTCACTCAACAAAAAAACTTGTATATGGCATAAATTGTCTATTTTAACGCGATCAACATTTTCGTGTAGTAAAATTTTGCCTATGTCTTATGGTTTACCAGTTATGCAAAATTCGTTCACAATGAAGACATTCACAGAAAATTCAAGATATACATTTTATTTGTCATGAGTATCTTAAATATATATTTTAATCCAAATCGTTAGAGCCATTTTTGAGAAAATTAAACTTTTCGAAAAATGTTCCTTGTAAAGGGCAATCAGGGGTGGGCTATTTTCTTGAAAACCTTCGTGTCGCATCTCTGGAAGATACTGAACCTAAATAACAAGTTTGGTGTTTATCGAACTGTTCGTTTCTGAGCTATGCTGTTCACAGACAGACACACACACACGGACATGTTTCTAAAATGCTTTATTTGGATTCAGGGGGTCTCAAAACATATATTTCTGGTGAAATCTCGGTATCGAATTTTTAGATTGAATACAATACTTCCCCTACTTACTATGCGTAGCAGAGAAAATAGAAAATTGATGCGTTACACTTACGTGACTTTATCTACCCTCGATCCTTATTAGTAGGTACAACAATTATTCTTATGAAATTTTGTTCTCCTATTTACTTCATTTAAATCCCGGTAAACCGTTCCGGAAATGGTTGCATTACACATTTCATTTTAGCGATAATAAAATGTTTTAGAACTGAACACTATATGCCTGGTTTCAAATTCCGTACTCTTTTTATAACTTCGCGGAAAACAAGTGATAAATCGACAGGATTGAACAATTCGAACCCTTAACAACTAATATCTCGGAAATGGCTGATCCACATAAAAGTTATTTGATGTAAAATGTGTGTCTTAAAAATATCTATATTTTTATTTCCTATATCATGTACGTAGTAGGTAAAGAAGGTATTGCATTACACCCAAAATCGCCGGAAAAACATGTTTTCCGGTGAATCCTGAATTACACCTTAATCCAAAAAGGAACTTTTAGAAAAAGGTTCGTGTGTGTGTCTGTTAACAGCTTAACTTAAAAACTAAAAGTTGGATGAACATCAAACTTGGTATTTAAGTTCAGTATCTTCCAAAAATGCGACACAAAGATTTTCAGGAAATACTTCTGCCCCAAAATAACTTTTCATGGAAGAATTTCCGGAGTTTTATAATTTCTAAATAACGGTAACAATTTTAATATATAATGATTTTAATTCAAATATCATATTAATGATATTTATCTGAATTTGAATTTTCTGGGAAAAGTCGTACAAACCAGTAAGCCTTAAAGAACACACGAAAACTTACTATACAAGAAATGTAGATCTCTTTAAAACACACAATTTATTTCCAATTACTTTTTTTGTGGCATAAGCCATTTACGAGATATTCGTTTATAATGGTTCGAATTGTTAAATACTTTGTCATTATTTAAAGTCCCTTCAAGTTTCAGCTGTTTCGCGCTATTCCATGGAAACAGTAAGTAATTTAAAGGTATCATTTAGCGCCGAGTTCTAAAAATGTGACTATCGCTGTTCCCTTTGTATCTATAACGGAATGTGTAGTGCAACTATTTCCGGAAATGTTTATCATCATTAAAATGAAATAGTTAAATAAGCTTTAGTAAGAATAATTTGTATACCCACCAATAAACGCTAGACGACAGAGAACCTAATGTGAATGTAAAGCATAAGAACTTTTTTGTAGTACGTTTTAGTCGGTCGCTTCACGCTTACCTATTATACAAGACTATACAAAATTCTTTCCGAATGAAGAGAGCTACAAAGGTTATTCTCAGAAAATTCAAGATATACGTTTTATTTGTCATGTAATAATCCATAAGTACGGTATTTTTATCAAAATCATTAGAGACAGTTTTCAGAATATCACCAATTTGAAGACTGTTCCATGTTAAAGGGAGTTTGCGATAGGGGAATTTTCCTGAAAATCTTCGTGTTCCATCTTGGAAGGTACTGAACATAAATACCAAGTTCCGTATTATTCCACTCTTCGTGTGTTTTGCTGTTCACGGCACAGGCATACACACATACACACACAAACACGAACGTTTTTCTAAAAATGCTTTATTTGAATTAAAGGTGCCTCAAAACATGTACTTCGTGAAATGTCGGTCTCGAATTTTTTACTTTCTCTACTACGTACAGTAAGTAGAGGAAGCATTGTATTCCACCCAAAAATTCGATACCGAGATTTCACCGGAAATATATGTTTTGAGACCCCTGAATCCAAAAAAAGCATTTTTGGAAACATGGTCGTGTGTGTGTCTATATGTCTGTGAACGGCATAACTCAGAAACGTACAATCGGATAAACACCAAACTTGGTATTTAGGTTCAGTTTCTTCCAGAGATGCGACACGAAGGTTTCCGAGATTACCCACCCCAGATTACCCTTTACACGGAACATTTTTCGAAAATTTATTTTTCTCAAAAATAGCTCCTACTTTTTGATTAAAATATCATATGTTTAAGCTATTTTCATGACAAATGAAATGTATATCTTGAATTTTCTGAGAATGTCTCTAAAAATATTCTTCATTGTGAATGACTTTTGCATAACTGGTAAACCATAAGAGATAGACAAAATTTTACTACACAAAAAATATAGATCGCATTAAAATACACAATTTATGTCTTATAATTTTCGAGATATTGCTAGTTATTTCCTTAAATTTCCCAATACTTTTATTTTTTCTCAAATTGAAATTCGTTATTCATTTTTTGTCCTCGTAGTACAAAGAGAATGGAATGCTCCACATAGCAACCACCTCTTAAAATATTTGACTATCGCTTAAAGCCTACAAATTCCCCTTGCATCTACAAGAAAATTAGCAATAAGATTAACACTTCAATATCTAGATTAACATGAAGCATGTGGAGAATAAGCATTACAAAAATAATTTGTACAAGAGTATAGAAAGTTATATGAGTGTAACACATCATAATTTTTTTGGATTGAATGCAATACCTTTCCTACCTACTGTGTTCCTCTCACGGGAATGTGTCAATAAGGAATGTGTTGACATCAACAATTCTATCGCTATCTGAGGAAGATTTCAGCTCTAATTTCAACATATCAAAAAGACTTACGGCCTCTTAGAAAACATACGCTCTTCTGCTACTAATGCCGAATGACCAGTTTCTTTTGCTTTCTTTCACGTCACACATTTTAACAACGTTAGCAAATGCTTCCCGGGCTTTACCGTATAGAGTTCTTCCTTTCTTACTGCGCATTTTAAATAACTTTATAAATCACTAGATAAAACACACTGTTCCAAGTGAAACACACTGGAATGCTAACGTTGCGCGATGTTTTTAATGTAGATAAATCTATTTATGGCATCATCGTGAGCTGCCACGTGGTACTATCCCCCCTCACTCTTCCGGAAACCAGGACACCCCGCAAACGTTTTCTAGTCAGAGACCTATAGTACCATGTGCGTGGTAGAAAAATAACACGCCTTTTTAAATGATTTGTGGAATGGATAAGAAATTAAATAATTATATGTGGAGGAAGAACTTGATTACAATATCTCAGATATTTATACTAAAACTGCATACTAAATGTATTAACAATTTACATATACTTGATAATATCAATTATAAATTCAGATGTTCCTTATTAAAGTCCCTGAAAGACTACTAATTTTCTCTTGTTACTCTAAATGGTGTTGTATAGGAACGTAGCGCATCTGATTTGGCTTTCATTGATTATTGTTAGAATGTACCATAGCATGGGTTTTACTTCACGAGGAAAGTAATCCACAAGAGTATAAAAGTGATAGCTCTCTTTTGAAACACCCAATCCTTTCTTTAACTTGAGAGAGAGCTAAAGCTTCTTTTAATTGCATCATAAAAGAGGTAGATGTTAAAATTCCTGGAGTCAGCTAATCCTATTCTAGCAGAGTTTAACTGCTTTTCAACACTACCTTCACTTTACATCAAACATTACTTCGCCGCCAAGTCTTCGCATGAATTATTTCTGAAATTAAACATCGCCGAGCTCTAATTTGCCCGCATTAAGAGAGTTCTCTGAAAGCTAATGAAGTTAAGTGTGTTTATTTGAAATACCGTTGCTATTATTTTAATTATTAGGGTTCTTTTAAGCTCTACCCTCTCTTATATAGTTTTTTTTCGAAAACAAGGGAGTAATTTCTGAATGAAACGATTATACACAGTTGTGGATTACTATTATCTTTTTGAGGACTAAAGACGCCTTAGGGGTAGTTGGTTTATCTCAAATGAAGAAGTGAGAGAGATGGTGCACAAGTGGATTGCTACTGAGTCGAAACCTGAGCACACGAAAGGAAAGAAGCTCTGGGCCAAGAAAAATCTAATACGTTGCATTCACATTTTCTACTCATTATTCCACAGGTTATTCTTACAAAGGCTTATTCTTCTGTGTACTTCTAGTTCGAGTAAATCTTCCATATGCATTTACACATTGTTACAGATATAAGAAGCAAGGTTTTCTCACGGATTTTCTCGGTTGTTAGGCAAATGCTGGGTTGGATAATTTGAAACGTGTTCTTTTGACCCAAGAGGAAGTGGATTAAATTAGGAATAATTGCAGATTCCTACTTGGAAATATATTCCATAAATTAACAAGCCGAATTTCTTCCATTTAATAAACTCACACTTCAATAACATACATAATTACAATTTACAAAACCCTTATTCGTTCACCATTCTTTAAATTCTTTACGGCTTCAATGTTTTAAATTAAATTACAATAATTACAGAATTGCTTCCTGCTCTCACATTTACCGATATATTTTTAAACTAACAGCAATAAGTCTATAGTTCAGACGATATATGTTTTCCCAGTAAAGAATTACTAAAGAGAATTTTGAATACGTTAAGCCAAAATTGAATTTATAAATACCGTGCAGAATGCCTTCTATCTAAACGTTGTCCTGTTGTTTTCCTCGTAACCTAGCTCGCCGTCGAAGAAAGACTATTCAGCCTTGTGGACAGCACATTGACGAAAGCTGGAACTGATCTGGCGCCTGCGCAGTCGACGACTACAATCGCCTGACATACTGCGTGACTCAAAATAACTGCACCCTTTCTTCTTCTTATTGTTATCGTCTGCTTGAGAACCACTACTATAGTCGTTTCAATTCTGTTCCCGTACATGTCAGCCTTCCTTTAGTACGGCCCAGTCGCCTAAAGTAGGTTTCTTCGGGGAGTGTCAATTTGGCACAAATATGATCCGCGAATTTTCTTATCGCCCCTTTTATCACTTCTTCTTAACCGCCATTGGGCTAATCGCTCATCCTGAATATGCTATGATCCAGAGTCTGCTTGCTTCTCGACTGGCTATTGACCCGAGGCATTGGCCTGTAAGTCCTACAACGAGGAGGGTATTCCGTTGAAGAAGAAGAAAAACTTGCTATGTGATGACTGTGAAATTAATGTTCCATGCGTGATCACTAGAAAGAGGAACAGCGACTTACCAATAGCGAAATGTATATGTATTTGAAAATTTAAGCTAATAACAAAGAATACCTGGAAAATGGATAAAACCATCAAAAAGTTTATTTGATATAAATTGTGCGCTTTAACAAGATATACAGTTTCGCACTCCCAACACGTGTTGCTTGGAACGTTGCAAGTCCTTATCCGAATAGCGATGAAGGAGTGCGGCTTGTTTCTGCTGTTTTTATTAGTATTCACAATGGATTACACTAATACTGGTGCGTGTTCCCCTCAAAAAACCCAGACAAAGAAAAAGTAATGTATTGTCGCAACCATACAGTTGAGACTGGGGAACGTAACTTGGGGTGAAGGTAGATGGCAGAACAAATAACTCACCATGTTTCCTGGTGGCCCATTTTATTATATTAATTAGAACATGATGTTGCTGGGCTTCAGTTCCCAGCTATGGGTCTTGAAGAGACCAGTTATGTATTTAATAAATCCAGTCTTGAAGGGACAACATTCAGACTTGAAATGACTGAAGGCTCAACACACCTAACATATAATGATGTGGTCTTTAAATATTAGATAAAATATTGTGAGTTCCCTTAATGGGATCTTACGTTAGAGAGTTGTCAAGTATCTTGGTGCAGGTCCAGCAGCATGGACTGCTGACGAGTTCAGAATGAGAACGACCCCACAGCAAGGGCTTGCAGCACCTTATAAAGAAAGTCACTGCCTAAGGGGGTCTCGAAAATCATGACATGAGAATTACCAAGTATGGTGTGCCGCCGGCCTGAAAGTGCGTGGGCTCAGGATTTCCTAAGGATCATGTGATCCATCGGGTGATGTGCAGAAAGGCACGTATTCCTAAGGAAAAGATGGTATGGTGAAATCCCTTTGAAATTCCAAGGGAAATGGCAGACCAGGTTTTCCAGTTGTAAGTTAGCTTCAACTGTAATCCCAATTCAAGAAAGCTTATGAAATATAAAAATGACCAAATGTAAGGGTTTGCCCAATATAGTAAATCATCAAATCTGCGACAAATTATCTTGCTGCCTGCAACTGTATACGTGACAGTATTATAAGAGATACGAGGGGCAGAATGCGTAAACCATGTTGTAAAACTTGTTCGAAAGACAAAAATCGGTGAAGACTGCAGGCAATTTGTTTAATATTGCTTATTGCTAATATTGGGTGTAGTAAAAATAAATCCATTACTTTTGCATGAAATTGAAGGCTTATTTACCTTAGTTATACTGATACGATTTAGGTCAAATATGTGCCGTTTTGTTCGATAACTTGTTGCCATTTTGAAGGTAATTTCATTATGCCTCTCTCACAGAAGTCCTCGTCCCTATTGGCAAAGAATTGAGACAGTCGGTTTTCACAAGCCTCTATTGAAGCGAATTTTTCACCAGAAAAAGCGTTTGCCAAGGACAGGAACAGATGGTAATCACTTGGTGCCAGGTCTGTACTATAAGGTGAATGCATAAGAACCTCCCAAACAAGCTCCCGGAACTTCTGGCGAGTCGCTATCTATGTGTGTGGCATTGTCCTGATGGAACACAATTCCTCTCCTATTCGCCAAAGTTGGCCTTTCCTGGGCGATTTCTTCCTTTAGACGGTCCAATTGTTGACAGTATAGTTAAAAGTTTTGCCGTAGGGGAGCGGCTCATAATAGATGATTCCCTGTCAATCCCACCAAACACACAGCAAAACTTTCCTGGCCGTCAATCCTGGCTTGGCCACCGTTTTAGCCGGCTCAGCGCACTTCGACCGCGACCGTTTTCGATGAATGTTGTCGTAAGTGATTCATTTTTCAACACCAGTCACTAACCGCTTCAGAAATGGGTCGATTTTGTTGCGATTCACAGATGGAAATTCGGTCTAAGAGGTTTTTTGCGCTAATTTATGCGCTAACTCGTGTGGCACCCATTCATCGAGCTTCTTTTTGTATCCAGCCTTATTCAAATGGTTCCAAACGGTTTTTTGTGCAATCTTTAGCTATTGGGCAATCGAAACAGTGCTTACATGACGGCCGGACTCGACAATTTCCATGATTTTATCCACAATTTTCGACAATTGGCCTTCCAGTATGTGGTGCATCTTTGATATCGAAATTACCGGAACGAAATCGACGAAACCAAAATTGCGCCTAATTGGCTGTTCAGTATCACGACCATAAACGTTATTCACATTATCAGCCGCCTGACTTGCGTTGTCGCCTTTGTCGAAGAAAAACTGTAAACCATGGCGTATTTTCTCTTTGCTAGTGTCCAACATTGAGGCGTGCTCAAACAAAACTGAGTCAACCAATTACCAAAGTGTCGCAACGTTTGTTTTAGTAAAAAATCTCATCTTTGTAACGCCATCTAGTATAACCCGATCGAACTTATACAACGCGAGGTACAGATAACTAAAGTCATTTATTGGAAAAATAATCGATTACTTTTTACTACACCTGATATTATTGATATTTATATTTCAATATTTATATAACCTCATTATTGTTTCATTCCATTTTAACCATGTTTCATTTGTGTAGGTACAACAGGTTCAAGGCTTTAATAAGATCGATGTGAGCAAAAGCAGCTGATTTTGCAAGATTTTAACAGCCCAGGTAAAAAGCCAACCAGGACTCTCCTCTGTATACACCTAATTTCAAGAAAGCGGCCGCGGGATGCTGACAAACGTACAAGAAGAGACCATGTTCAAACTTCGCACTGAAGGTAAATAGGAATATTCCTGCAAGCCAAAGGTTTTTTTAAGTTTCCGTGAGATTTCTAAAAACAGTTTATGTCTTACGCTTTACCAGTTATACAAAAGTCATTCAGAATGAAGAGGAACTTGCAGGATATTCCGAGAAATTTCGGGATATACATTTTATCATACAAATATCTTAAACATGTATTACTTTAATCAAAACGAGCTATCGAGCTATTTTTTTGTTGAGAAAATCATAGTTTTTGTGTACAGGGTAGTTTGGGATGGGGCAGCTTTCTTGAAAATTTTCGTATCGCATCGTTGGAAGATTTTCAAATTAAATACCAAGTTTGGTATTTTACCGATTTTTCGTTCGTGAGTATTGCTGTTTACAGACTCACTGACACAATCACAGACAGACTCTACGAATTTTCTTCTAAACAAATTAGTTTTCACAGGAAGTATAAAAACGTGTATTTCTGGTGAAATTTCGGTGCAATACTTACTGTAGGTAGGATTAGGATTAGTTGACGGAGGGACACCTAGCACCTCAAACAGCAAGGGAACTTTTGTGCATACATCGCCGGGAGGAACGGATCAGATGAAGGAACCGCAAGAGACGTTTGAGCTGCACACGACAGAGACACGCGGAGTTCTCTAAGAGTTACAGGCCTGAGACACAACGGCGGCCCTCCCAAGTCACCGGCGAGTGCTCACTGGTTCCCCTACAGCGGAGATCGGGGAAAGCTGGACGGGGCGGAGAAAAAGTTCCAACGCGCAAGCCTCCGCGCCAATTGTCTGCAGCCGACCTGAGTCAACCTGTAACGTTAAAGAGGAAGCTGAAATAAGAGGAAATGAAGGAGAGAGACTTTCGGGGAGGTAGCGATCCTTCCCAGCATTCGCCTAGCTACCCGGGGAAACCCCGGAAAAATCCCTGGGTCAGGAAGATCGATCGGCGTAATCGAACCCACAACATCCCGAATGCGGGCCACAGACTTTACCCTGAGCCATCCCGCTCTATTACTATAGGTAAGCAGTGGAGAAAGGTAAATGGCAGGCCTCCAGACGATGCTGGAGGAAAGACTTCCGACTCCGATGTACAGTCAGCTTCCGGCTTCAAAGTCTCGCGGCGACTAGTTCGGCCGCTAGCATGATCACCGCCAACTACTTCCAGAACACCTTCACCCTATACTTCCTAAATCCGCTAGGTCGTAAGTAGGGCTCCGGCCATGCTTGCGTCCTAGCTCCCATTTCACCTCGATTAGGATTAGCTGAACCGGCCAATATATCCGCTCCCTGAATGCGCAGGTGCAATAGCGGTACTGCTGTATATTCTCTCTTAAATTCCTCTTTTTTACTTTCTGTGCTAGTATAGTGTGTAGAGGAAGTATTGCATTCCACTCAAAAATTCGATACCGAGATTTCACCGAAAATACATGTTTTGAGGCCTCATGAATCCAAAAAAAGCATTTTTGGAGACATGTCAGTCCGTGTGTCTGTCTGTGAACAACATAACTCAGAAATGAACAGTCGGATAAACACCAAACTTGGTATTAAGTTTAAGTTTCTTCCAGAGATGCGATACGAAGGTTTAAAAGAAAATCCTTCCACCCCAGATTACCCTTTACATGGAGAATTTCTCGAAAATTTTAATTTTCTCAAAAATGGCTCTAACGATATTGATTAAAATAACATATATTTATAATACTTTCATGACAAACAAAATATATATCTTGAATTTTCTGGTGATGTCTCCAAAAGTATTCTGCATTGTGAACGGCTTTTGCGTAACTGGTAAACCATAAGAGATAGACAAACTATTACTATAGAAAAAATGTAGATCGCGTTAAAATACACAATTTATGTCATATACATTTTCTTTATTGAGTAAACCATTTTCGAGATATTGCTTGTTATTTCCTTAAATTTTCCAATACATATACTTTTTCTCAAATACGAATTTGTTATTAATTCTTTTGTTTTCGTCCTAGGAATGCAAAGAAAATGTAATTCTCCACATAGCAACCAGTTCTTAATATATTTGACTATCGCTTAAAGCCTACCATTCCCCTTGCATCTACAAGAAAATTAGCAATAAGATTAACATCTCGATTAACATGAAGCATATGGAGAATAAGCGTTTGTAAAAATAGTCTGTGCAAGAGTAGAGAAAGTCATGTGAGTGTAATACATCAGGTTTCTTTTTTTGTCCTGATAATGCAAGAAGAATGGAATACTCCACATAGCAACCAGCTCTTTATATATTTGACTATCGCTTAAAGCCTAGCAATTCCCCTTGCATCAAAATAACAATAAGATTAACATCTTCAAATCTCGATTAACATGAAGATTATGGAGAATAAGCGTTTGTAAAATAGTTTGTACAAGAGTAGAGAAAGGCATGTGAGTGTAGCACATCATAGTTTTTGTTTTTGTCCTATGAATGCAAAGAAAATGGAATACTCCACATAGCAACCAGCTCTTAAAATATTTGACTATCGCTTAAAGCCTAAAAATTCCCCTTGCACCTACAAGAAAATCAGCAATAAGATTAGCATCTCGATTAACATAAGGCATATGGAGAATAAGCGTTTGTAAAAATAGTTGTACAAGAGTAGAGAAAGTCATGTGAGTGTAACACATCAGATTTTTTAGTGAAATGCCGGCTAGAGGTGAGTCCCACACTCTCAGTCCCGATTCCCTTCGGAGCTCGGGTAGTGATTAAATCATTTTCTACTTCACTCGAAAAAGAAAAAGAAAATAAAGGTAAAATTTTGTGCTTATAATGATTTTCGCGCTAGTTGTAATTTGGAACGTGATTGAAATGATCTGAATTACTCTTTGGAATCTTAATGCTGCCACGAAAGCGAAACTGTAACCAGCAGTGCTTTACTTTGACAGAAGCGTTATTAGAATTGGTATAGTTTGAACCTACGTTTAAGCTTCTTCTTCTTATTGTATTAAAGGAATTCCTTTATAAATCTGAATTCAAATAGCATGTATTCAATCGACCTTTTGCTATTCCTCATTTACTGAGCACATATTCCCATTTTGTGCTCGAAGACTCAGCAAATACCGTTACTGTAATTGAAAATATAGCCTAAATTACAGCACATTACATTTTGCTTTCCTCCGAGCACTGCCAACCTGGTACGGAGAAGCACCGGCAACCTTAGTTCTATTTCCATGGTAATGTCAGAGTTCACTTCGATACTCGTGTCCTTGTATCCTCATTTACCGTAAATGGAATCAAGGAAACGCCTCCGGAAATTTCCTTTGAGAGGTTAACCTTGTCATACACCCTTACTTGATGTTCTGAAGCAAAGTGGAAATTCGCAGCTGACTCACTCTTCTATACAGCATCAATTCCATTTTCTTTTATCTTTCCTTTATTATTTTAAACAACCAAAGTAATACCGTCCCTGTGCGGCCTGAGGCAACTAAACAAGAGATCACCGATTCGGCATTCGCTAGCTCTTACAACTGAAAATTTAAAGAATTAATAACGTTTATACAGCAAAAGAGTTTTCCACACCTTTTTATTCAATAAATATACCTGATAAGTTGCACTCACATGACTTTCTCTACTCTTGCACAAACTATTTTTACAAACACTTATCCTCCATCTACTTCATGTTAATCGGTATAAACATTTGCAGAAACTTATTGCTAATTGGAAAGGTAGAATCAGATGAATGAAAAATTCAATGCCACAGCCGGGATTTGAACCACGGATCTCTCGGTCTCCGTCCGGTTACCAAGGCAACATGCCGACCCGACATTAAATTCTCCAACTGCTCCGCATTTTTCCCGGTAAACCACAAGGAGATTCCAATAATTCCATTATTGCTAATTTTCTTGTACCTGCAAGGGGAATGGGTAGGCTTTAAGTGATAGTTAAATATTTTAAGAGCTGGTTGCTATGTGGAGCATTCTATTCGCTTTTAATATCTAGGACATTAAAAAAAGGAATAAAAGTATAAGTATTGTAAAATTCAAACAAATAACAAGGAATATCTCAGAAATGGTTCACTCGTCCAAAAACATTATAGGGCATAAATTGTGTATTTTCACCAGATCTACATTTTTGGTGTAGTAAACATTTGTCTATCTCTTACGGTTTACGAGTTACCCAAAATTCATTCAGAATGAAGGGGACGTTTGGGGAGATTCACAGAAAATTAAAGATACACATTTCATTTGCTATGAGAGTATCTTAAACATATGATATATTAATCAAAATCGTTAGATCCAGTTTTGTGAAACCCAAAATTTCCGAAAAACGTTCCATGTAAAGGATAGTCTGGGGTGGCGAGATTTTCTTGAAAACTTTCGTATCGCATCTTTGATAGATACTGAACCTAAATACCAAGTTTGGTATTTATCCGACTTTTCGGTTTTGTATTATGTTGTTCACATATACACAGACGGACTATTTTCTAAAAATACTCTTTTTTGGATTCCGGGAGACTCAAAAATGTATTTTTGGTGTAATTTCGATATCAAATTTTTTGTGCAATGCAATACTTCCTCTACTTACCAAATGTAGTAGAGAAAGTAAAAATGAGTTCGGATTTAGCACACGAGGTTCATAACAGTTTTCAAATCAATAAAAAGTTTACACACGGATAAAGCTTAAACGTCCGTATCTTTAGAACTTATTTGACAGCTATAGGTACTACTAAATTTTAGAATTTGGATTTTAACTTCTAATTCATGTGCATACTTAATAAATTTTACTGTCAATATAAAATGAATTGTTTTATTTATTTTACGTTAGTTTGAATTTGTCTAGAATCTGTTTCAAATTAGATAATACAGAATTACTGGCCTACATGACGCTAAAACAAAAATTAATAAAGATTGTTACTGAGATCAAGTGGTTAGCATGTCGGCTTCTTTCCCCAGGGTTCACAATTGGAGGAAAAGTTTCTTTAATTAATTATAAAGGTTGAAAAGAATGAATGAAGGATCTTTCAGTGTTTAAAGTAATGAAACCATTCTTTATTTAACCTACTGCAGCTTAACCCAAAAGTCAAGCCCGTCGACTTGATCTTAAAAGCTAAAGGTGTCTAAAATATCAACGAAAAGAAAACACATTAATTTTATATCACAAGAATATTTGACTCGCTAATAAGCTCATGCAGAGAGCCCGCCTCATATTCATTTCGATTTTCGGTTGGGGTTCCTTTTAGGTTAATTTTATATGTTCATTCACCTTCAAAAGCACCCCAGTTAAAGCACAATAAAACTGAGAAAAAGGGGGAAATTAATTTATAGGGCTTGTACAAAAAGGAACATTAGCAAACACAAAAATCGATGACCACAGCGGTTATAAGTGATAGAGCAGATGAATTTAATCCTTAAGATGGTGATGGCGATGACGTACCAAAAAATGTCTGTGTTGCAAGCATCTCAGCAATAGAAAGAGTTCGTTCGCAAGGAACCGCACCGCGGATACATGCCTTGGATGAATGAAAAGCATCTTCTACGTCACAGGGTGTCCCTGGATATCAAGAACCTTTCAACCTGGAATGTGAGTCTCCTGTACAAGCTTATTTAGCTGCAGCTACCACCATAGATTATCCTCATACCACAAATTTAGTTCGGACCTGAATGTTACCCACAGTCATGAGGAAAACCTCAACAATACATCCTATCACAGGTTGACTCCGTTAAGGCTCTGTTACCTCCCAGACTGTTCAGCGTATAAATAGCATCTCTTTCCATAGAATAACACGTTAATATAGCCCAGTAAATTATAACATGATGCTATGTTCTACATACAAGAACATCCAGAGTTTTCAAACCTATTCAGCGATATCTCCGCACATCTAAGAGTAAGTAGTACAGGTGTTGATGTATTCTATTAATTCGCACAAAAGCCACGCTATCCTACTGTCTAAACCCCGCATCCCCGCACCATATTCGCCTATCTTCACAGAAGTGTAGAATGGAAGATTATCTACCTAGGAGTGAAATTGGACAAGGGAGTACTTATTAGGTATCGCACCTAAATCAGGGAGTCACTGTCCCGATTATCAAGTATGAGATGCCTGTTCCCTTAAAGCTTCTCCTTTTATTGTTAGTCCCACTAGTGCATCACACCCGTTTAATCTCGGCCATAGCCGCAGACACATACACTATGTGATCAAAAGTATACGAACACACCTAAAAACATACGTTTTTCATCTTAGGTGCATTGTGCTGCAAACGACTACCTGGTACTCATTATCCGCGACCTCAGTAGCCATTAGACATCGTAATACAGTAGTATGAGACGTTCCATGGAACTCACAGACTTCAAAAGTGGTCAGGTGATTGGGTGTCACTTATGTCAGAAGTCTGTACGCGAGATTTCCACACTCCTAAACATCCCTAGGTCCACTGTTTCTGACGTGATAGTGAAGTGGCAACGTGAAGGAACATGTACAGCACAAAAGCGTACAGGCCGACTTCGTCTGTTGACTGACAAAGACCACCGATATTTGAAGAGGGTCGTAAAAAGTAATAGACAGACATCTATCCAGACCATAACACAGGAATTCAAACTGCATCAGGATCCACACCAAGTACTATGAAAGTTAGGCGTGAGGGGAGAAACCTTGGATTCCATGGTCGAGCCACACATCACGCAGGGAAAATGCCAAATGACGCCTCGCTTGGTGTAAAGAGCGTCAACATTACACGATTGAACAGTGGCAAAACGTTGTGTGGAGTGACGAATCACGGTACACAATGTGGCGATCCGATGGCAGGGTGTGGGTATGGCGAATGCCCGGTGAACGTCATCTGCCAGCGTGTGTAGTGCCAACAGTGAAATTCGGAGGTGGAGTTGTTAAGGTGTTGTCGTGTTTTTCTTGCAGGGGGCTTACACCCCTTGTTTTGCGTGGCACGAAAACAGCGCAGACCTACATTGATATTTTAAGCACCTTCTTGCTTCCCACTGTTGAAGAGCAATTCGGGGATGGCGATTGCATCTTTCAACACGATCGAGCACCTGTTCATACTGCACGGGCTGTGGCGGAGTGGTTACACAACAATAACATCTCTGTAATGGACTGGTCTGCACAGAGTTCTGACTTGAATCCTATAGAACACCTTTGAGATGTTTTGGAACGCCGACTTCGTGCCAGGCCTCGCCGACCTACATCGATAACTCTCCTCAGTTCCACACTCCGTGAAGAATGGGCTGCCATTCCCCAAGAAACATTCCAGCACTGATTGAATGTATGCCTGCGAGACTGAATGCTGTCATCAAGGCTAAGAGTGGACCAACAGCATATTGACTTCCAGCATTACCGATGGAGGGCGCCACGAACTTGTAGGTCATTTTCAGCCTATGGCTGAAGTTGTCAAAGAATAGAGAACTAGATTCATCTATTCAATCGGTTGCTCCTTCGCCATGAAACTGTTTTACGATATCTCATGTCTTCCATACGTGGAGGATTAGGCGATGGACTTTAAAAGTATACTGCAGTTTACGATTTCTGCGATTATAATCCATAAGGACACTCCGATGAACTCGCCAGTTAAAAAAACCCGTGTTTTGTGCGGCTATCTCAGGTATTGAAGAAGTATATCCAGCATGAGCTGAAGCTGATCTCCTTTTCAATTCCACAAGGCCTTCAGAATTTATTAGACACTCCCAAAGGAATAACAACTAAGTCCTTGCCATCACTCCATCTACACCCGACATTCACCTGCTCTCGTTCCAGCTCAGCAGTTAAACCCCTCAATGATAAGCACGATTGTTGCACTACTCGGGCTTTCCCTCAGCCAGCCAACACAGTGCAGTTGAGTTCGCTCAACGTAAAACGTTTGAAATGGACATATGGTCCATAAAAACCTACGCATGTAATCACATTGCTTGGGATTTTACTTACTGCAAGACCTTTCCAGCGGTAGAATACGACTGTTTATAAAGCTAATTTGTTACACTGGAGGAATTATTTAACAACCTATTAAGAAAAAAATAACCCCGAAAATTATAATGGAATTTCAAGATGGAATTTCAAGGGGGCAACTCTCAGATTGTAGAGGTACCCGCTATTTTATGCGCTGTAGTCCATTCAATCACTGGATACAAAGAAAGGATGCAGACCATAGAAATGCTTGTATTTTAGTATACTCGTGTGCATAAAATGTGAACCGAATGGAATGGAGCTGCTCATTTTGATGCTGACAAGATCTAGCCACACATTCTACCAGCGTGACCATCTATATTTTTCGAGGTTAATTCTAACCACTGGATTGGCAGGGTACCTTACTTACTCAAACTAGGTTTGGTCGAACTGCCAAAGCATAAAATAACAATTTAAAGCACATATTTTCATGCTACATTGCCGATATCTTAATGCCGACCTCCTTATTGCCGTTTAATAACAGCAGTCACTTAAACTTCGTCTTCATGTTGTTGATGAAGGCTCTCATATACGTAAATGTAGCTGTCATTCAGTTTAACCGCACATGTAAATGATTGTTACCCTTTCCTCTAGAAGACCAAATTATTTGTAATTGATTTAGCCTTTCCTTGTGTACCAATTGTAGAGAAAATCTTTCATAGGGGGTATCCGAGCCACCGCTTCCGTTTCACATAGATTATAAACATCATTCATTGGTTATTTTCATGGCCTGAATTGCTTTTTCAAGTCAGCCACATAGAAAGCTGATACCAGTAAAAAAGTGGTTACCTGAAGATGGGAGCCTTCCGGAGAGAAAAACCACTATGGCGATGTAAGGAAGTGGACCATATTTTATTGAGAGGTTTATTTCTGTTGTGGTTGCACCACGTTTTGTGGGAGATATGTTTCTTGGAGTGTTCGCTCCACGTACGGTACCATAGTTTCCGGTGGCCTTCGCCCCAACGTTCACTTTTCCGGTAGCCTTTGCCTCCACTTTTAAAACATCAACTTTGTATTTTAATGTTTATTTAAATATTATATATATATGCCTCAGCTGCGTCAGTATCCTTTTAGAACACGTATCTCTCAGCAGAGGTGGTGTGGCTAAAGAATGAAGGCTTACGTAAATTATAATTGTATTGTACTTTGTTTATAACACTTCACTGATATATCTTACTTAGACCTGTGAGATTATTGTTACTTACACTTTTAAACACGTAAAATTTATATTTTTCACGCCGTAATGAATTTATTATGTCTCACACTCAATACATACCGAGCGAACTGCTCGGGAACGCTGCCTTCTAACGTCTGGCATCTACCGCCTAAATTCGTATATTTCCAATATTTCAATTTATGATTGGCTAATCCTACTCAAATAGAATACTTTTATTTAACTTTTAGTCTTTTTAGTTTTGATTGACTATTTATTAACCTTTTATATATTACATTATTGTTCCAAGAACTATTAGTAGTCTTTACTAAACTTTCCAATTCATCATTGCCTCAAGGTTACCTCATTGTTAGCAACTTTCGGCTTCTACTTTATAATTCTGTTTGCTGCGGAAGGCACATTATTTTTATTCTCACAGCTCCTACATTGTTAAATTACGTAATACATGCACATAACATTATTATACATGTACATAATAATATAAACATAAAACAATGACTGTTGCATACACTTTTTATATATTATAGTATACATACACTATGTGATCAAAAGTATTCGGACACCCCCACAAACATACGTTTTTCATCTTAGGTGTTTTGTGCTGCCACCTACTGCCTGGTACTCATTATCCGCGACCTCAGTAGTCATTAGAAATTGTGAAACGGCAGATTGGGACGCTCCGTGGAACTCATGGACTTCGAACGTGGTCAGGTGATTGGGGGTCACTTGTGCCAGAAGTCTGTACGCGAGATTTCCACACTCCTAAACATCCCTAGGTCCACTGTTTCTGATGTGATAGTGAAGTGGAAACGTGAAGTGACATGTACAGCACAAAATGGTACAGGCCGACCTCGTCTGTTGACTGACAGAGACTGCCGACATTTGAAGAGGGTCCTAAAGAGTAGGGCGCCACAAACTTGTACGTCATTTTCAGCTAGGTGTCCGAATACTTTTGATCACGTAGTGTAACTGTAAAGTCCAAACCTCCCATTTAAATTATTACTTATACAAAACTTAATAGAGCAATTAATATTAAACAATAACGTAAAAGCTCACCCGTCACCATTGAAAATGCCAATTAATCTGTGGGCGAGAAAATGGTGATTGGCCGGGTGACTAACTCAATAAAAAAGGTTACCTCTTCCTGGGACTGAAGAGCTGTGCACATGCACACAGCAGCGTATTCATTGCGATGACGAAAGGTGACAACAAAATAACACAAAGTACCGGTATGATTGTCAGATATAACGACACAGGTTGTCGCTAGCGTTCCTGACGTTCCCCCCGGTTCTTTTTTTTTGCCTCTATGCACAGCATTCTACCACACCCAGCTGAAACACTAGGATGGAAATGGAATATGCAGCTGTCGTGATTGTATGCCTCAATACGAGCCAGACATCAGCGCTGGTTTCACAACGTTAACGCGTGCAGCAATAAATCAACCCATAGACGCGATTTATCTCCAACGCCTGGGCTACCTTGAATTTATGGTGAGGATATTCATCACATTATGGTGACGAGGAAGAGAAGGAGATAATCTGGTAGAGGGGAAGGGTATTACTACGCATGAGAGTACAAAACCTATGCATATAGCAAAAACTAGTAAACAAAGCCTTTCCGGTAATGTTCGATTTTTGACAAATAACTGATTTTGACGTTTATAAATAGGCCGCTCTGATTCCAAAATATTGGATTTTAATAGTTATTTATGACACAAGTGTTAAAACTGTAGTTTTATTTTGTGAGGGGAATGTTTGCTCAACGAGGCTGAAAGGCGAGTGTAATAATCCTACGATCAAACTAAAGTTGCTTGTAACATGTGTTGTCATATACTATTTTAGACAAACCTGAATACTAAGTATCTATCTGAAATTTATGTGAAAATGGCACCCTACATTCGAATACGCAATGGTGAGTTCTAATGTGCTGTTGTTTGGCATTCGTTGTTGTTTGAATTTTATAGCACTAGTGCTGAAACATAATCAATTACATAATCATAACATTCTGTAATAACTAGAGGGCTGTGGCAAAAAGAACAGTTCTGGCTTTTCTCTGTTTTACATTTTATGAATTTAAAATATAACAATATATGCTTTTTATCTTTCACTCTTGAATAAATATGTTGTATTTATGTCAACTTCTCTGGTAACAATTCTAATGTTATTCTCTCCGCTGCTTACAAAATTTCTTCTGGTTCTGGCGACTCCGTTTCCGATTCATTCCAACAATGAACCGTTACATTAATTGATACAAGGCTATGGCTTAATATACATATAGTTTCCATCGCAAGAAACAAGGATAGTAGCGATGGATTTTTATAAAAATTTTATTCCACTTAATGCTTTAGTCCTCAATTATAGCACGAGTTGATCGTGTTAAAACCTCTGTTTTAGTGGCAGTCTAAACATATTTAGTGTATGGGATGAACCGGAACTCCACCGGCAAACATTTAAAGGTTGTTCAGGAATACCTTTCGAGTATTTTGACATAAGGGATCTATGGTCTCTGGCGGATCGTTACAGAATAATAATGTACCCCTATACCATGTAATAACCAGAACATACAACACAGAGTAATGCAACATCCGCAGAAGAAATACGTACACTTTTATACCAATTTATTCAATCTGATCTGTCAGTGTACGATACAGTAGGTAAAAAATGCAGAACTGTTCCCTTACGGTATTGTTCAAAATGTCAACCACCATGAGTGGTGTGAAGCAGGAGTGTACAGCGATTTACCATCGACTGTCTTACACGCTTTGACGTACTACTTCCGCGGCTGCGATAATCTTAGTAACCGGGTCCATATGAGTATCGATCGGAGTCTCAAACTAGGCTCTTTACATGCTCCCAGAAGAAGTCCATTGGTGTCATATCTATTGACCGAGCTGGCCATGGAACAGGACCACCGCGACCAATCAATTGTCGTCCAAACTGTGCATCATTGTGTTCCTAGCATGGATTGCAAAAGTGTGCCGGCGCCCATCATGTTAAAAGCACATAAATTGACGAATACTCAGCAGCATGTTTCTAGAAACTGTGGGGGGACATGTTGAGGGAACTTCAGTGTATCAGGAAAATGCGTAAGGTTCCATGAAAAAATCGTTGGCAATACCAGTTCATACATTCACAGCAAACTGTTGCTGATAGGATCGACACACCAGTGCGTGTGGATGTTCGTAATTCCATTCATGACTATTACTACCGTTGAACATGCACTATGTTGTAAACTCGTTTACAAATAACACCAAAGAAGGAAAATAGTGGTTTTCTGCACACTGCTGTAGGAACCAATTTGAAAACACCACTCGAAATGGGATGTCCGTTGGCTGCAATGACTGCACCTTCTGTAAATGATGCGGGTGCAATTCTTGTTTATTTATGACTCTCAAAACCGTTGATTGGCTTGTATTCAGAGCTCGTGTAACGCGCCAACTGCGAGCGACATTCTCTTCCAAATCGGGTGTTCTGGCCTATCCCGCACAGACAGTATCTTCTATTCTAACAAGGAAGGATCCAGTTTCTCATGGGCGCCTATGTACAGATGCAAAAGTACTGTTATGTGGCTGCCGTCGGTGCGGGAACAGCTCAGCATAGCATAGTTGTGCCGCATTGCATCCAGTGAACCCACACACGAGGTGCACATCGGCAAACTCTTCATCAGTAAACCTATCCATACTGCTGTGTATCATTGTTAACGCACAACACAAAAACAAATCCTAGATAGAACCGAGCAGTACTGAATGCAAACTTGAAGGTAACTTGAAGGAAACGAGTTGTGAACAGCAGGTACCGCGAGCGAATGGAAACATTATTACATAGAAACTACACAGCGCATACCGTCGACATTTACACCGTTGTACAGCATGTTTAGTGCATTACAAATACAACACTAATTAGGGCAAGAAACCAAACGAACGCAATTACTCTGTAACAAGCCTCTGGAGAGACCGTGGGTCCCTTATAACAAAATGCTCAGAAGGTATCCCTGAACAATCTCTGAAAGTTTGTTGGTGAAGTCTGGTTCAACCTGTATGTGCCTGAACGTTATCTAAAATTCAAGAAACACCGAACAAGTTCCTAGTTGCTGTGCAAAACGACACATTGAAAACCAATTGTGCTCCGTATAAGAGGTATAAATTGCTTTCCAAAAAGGTTATAAGAATGCACAGTGTCACATAAAACTTAAAGGAAATACTTATTAGGGAGTTTGCTGAACAATGCTGCATAATAGAGGCTCACCTACATTGCACCTTTTGTCGATTCTATTGCTACCAAAACTTCAAGTGTGAACAGTCAAGGAGACGTTAATTGTACACGGTCAGTAGGATAGAACAGGACTAGTAAACGGACAGGACGCCTCGTACCTAGTCCCCAATGAATCGTTTGTGCTTACACACCCGGGAGGAACGGATGAGGTGAGGGAACCGCAGGAGAAGCGTGGGCTGCAGAGCACGACCGGTGCAAGTTGATAGAGACGCGCAGAATTCCCTAACAGTTCCAGTCTGGACCACCTGGCCACAGGAGGGTGGGTCAGAGACGTCCCTCTAGTGAGGCCGGGGAAATACGAGCTAGCAGTGGAGGCTCGACAGGCTTCCTTCTAGCAGGGCCGAGAAGAAGTTCCAAAACGTAGGCCTCTGCGTTATTTGTCCGACACCAAACGAACGACAGCCCCGGTTACAATCGTAAACATGAAACATGAGAGGTACTGAGGGAGAGAGGAAAGCCATTCTAGCATTCGCCTGTGTCACCCAGGAAACCCACGAAAAACACATAGTCAGAGTGAATCGCAACCCGGAATAGAACCCGGGACCATCCGAATACGAGCTTCGCACGTTACCGTGGAGCCATCTCGCTCGGTGTACAGGTCAGTAACTTAACGCATTTAAAAAGAGATTCTTTCTTGATAACTGTTGTTTCAAAATGGCAATGACCTTCTAGGACACCTCGTTCCACCAAGCGAAAGATGGACCCATTTATTAGCTAAAGGCATCCAACGGGGAGGGGGATGCTTTCTAACATAATAAAGAATAGACATAATTAGGAGTGCAGAAAAGAACTATAATACTTGTGCTTCCAATCTCCTTTCCTCTTAATGTCAGTATATCACAGCCTAATTGGGTATTTTTTGAATTTTTCAAACGAAAAATGCTATTAAATAAACATTCCCGAGTATTTCGCGATTTGAACATTATTATTTGTGCTTCATCTTTTCATTTCTTGCTTTTAAGCATCTGAGCATTAAATATTGTATTAAGGATATTATAATATTGTTTCATACACCACAAAAACAGTGTGTGTGCCTATTTTAATACATTGCATTAAAAATGTGCTTTAAAATATAGAAAATGAGCGAAGGTCCGATTCTCTTAGTTATTAGCATGTTGAACTGGTTTGCTCTGCCAAAATGCACCGAAGAATAAACTGACAGTTCCAAAACCTGGAAAGCAGGTACGTTATTTCTAGCGCGACTATTTAGAATCTTATTAAAAGAAGCATCCTCAGGTATGAGTAAAACTTCCTCTACCCTCTTCCACAGCCAAGCTTCCAGCATTTTCTTCGACAACTTTGACTGTTATCCAATTACTTTAAATCAAATTTGCACAGCCAGAAATATATGGTAATTTATTTCACCTTACTTTGCTGTGAACCTAATAAGTTTTCATGAAATCACCTCTTCTATACTCTCCCTCAAGCCCTCCTAACCTTCATTGAAAAAATGTCTACTACAAAAGGTTCACACTTGACATTTGGGCTATCAGAATTCCGAAACAAAGTTTAATTGCACTATGATTTTGCATTTATATAACACATTTTCACCCCAGTCATTGTGACCCTTAAATCAAACGAGGCGCCAATCTTATTTATATCTACTTGTACTGAGCCTTCGTGTGGATGCGTGACCGGGCTGAATGTGTACTAGCACCGGGAAACACGCTGTTAGGAAATGTTAGAAATTATTTCCTTGTGGCAGCGCACATATCCTACTCCTTTTAAGAGTTGCATTAATAATCATTAGTTTTTCAAGACATTGTAATAAAACCATGCCTCGTCCATAAGTATTGTATTGCACCCAAAAATTCGATACTGAGATTTCACCGGAAATACATGTTTTGAGGCCCCCTGAATCCAAAAAAAGCATTTTGGAAACATGTCCGTGTATGTGTCTGTGTGTGTGTGTGTGTGTGTGTGTGTGTGTGTCTGTGAACAGCATAACTCAGAAACAAACAGTCGGATAAATACTAAACTTGATATTTAGGTTGAGTATCTTCCAGAGATGCGACACGAAGGTTTTCAAAAAAAACCTCCCACCCGAGGTTACCCTTTACATGGAACATTTTTCGAAAATTTTAATTTTCTCAAAAACGGTTCTAACGATTTTGATTAAAATATTATATGTTTAAGATATTTTCATGACAAATGAAATGTGTATCTCGAATTTCCTGGGAATGTCTCCAAAAGTATTCTTCATTGTGATCGAATTTTGCATAACTGGTAAACCATAAGAGACAAACTTTTACTACACAAAAAATATAGATCTCGTTAAAATACACAATATATGTCATACGGACTTTTTTTGTTGAGTGAACCATTTTCAAGATAGTGCTTGTTATTCCCTTAAATTTTCCAATACTTATATACTTTTTCTCAAATTCGTTATTCACTTTTTTATGTCCAGGACATGCAAAGAGAATGGAGTTCTCCTCATAGCAACCATCTCTTAAAAGATTTGACTATCGCTTAAAACCTACCATATTCCCCTTGCATCTACAAGAAAATTAGAAATAAGATTAACATCTCGATATCTCGATTAACATGAAGCATATGGAGAATAAGCCTTTGTAAAAATAGTTTGTACAAGAGTAGAGAAAGTTATGTGAGTGTAACCCATCATATTTGTCGATTCAGGTGGTCTCAAAACATGTATTTCCGGTGAAATCTCGGTATCAAATTTTTGGGTGGAATGGAATACTTCTCCTACTTACTATACGTAGTAGAGAAAATAAAAATTAAACGCCAGTTACTAGAGTTATCATTAATAGTATCCAATATCCAATACAGAAATTAACTCTGCTCACAGAATCTAGTGGTTGCAACACCTAAACTGTATTTATCTTATAGGGCTTTACTTTTAAAAGCCGGTGTTTGTAGAATTTCGGAATCCTGAGCAACCTTTTTCTGTTTTCCTTGGAATTCGTCCCAATTTTACTGAGATATCACTGAAGCTTTCTTTTGTAAGAATATTTCAATTTACGTTCTGCTTGTTATCAAGAATAGATCCCGTTTCCTTAAATCTATTCACAAGTTTACGAACCGCTTCTCTATGAGGCGCACGAACAGCACGGAATCACCTTTCAACTTATCTGAAAAGGTTTGTTGTTGCATAGGAATCATACACGAAGATTCTGCGTCCGAAAATATACTGGAATTTTGGCATTATAACAGCAGTAGCACTTAAACATTCAAACCTGACGTACCGGTTGAAAACAGCGCAGTGCAAGGCAAACAATTCCCCGTAATACGATCCACGTTTAAACGAAGGCTCTATAGGTAAATTTCTTTTACCTGTCTTTTTACGCTCAGCGCCGGCTGCAATCTAATGCGGAGGCTTGAGTCCAAGTCTCAGTTGGGTCTACTTGCCGAATAAGCTTCTTCTGTGATTTGGTTTGTTCCACAGAAGACTACTGGGTCAAATCTCAACTCTATGGAACATTTCATTCGCTGTCTCTACAGACTTGAGTTACTAAAAGAGAGGTTCAACTCGAGTAGCGCGGTGGTTTCGTTTCTGGCTCTCTTACTTAGGCCTCGGCTTCGATTCTCGGTTCTGGGGTGGCCATTTGAAGCCTGCCCTATCCACTCCTTCCACGGAGTCCACGGTAAAAGCTGTAGGTCCTCTCAGTCGTCGCCATGCACATCATCACCCTATCATCCGAGGTAACGAATTCCACTCGCTGGGTGCCTCCACCTCAGAAAAGGATCCAGTGTCGCAGTAATCGGCTCGTGTTATCTTATTTCCTGGGCGCCTGTTATTGTTTTATTATTTTAAAATTTGGTTTCTTTGTCCTCCTGCTAGCTATTATTACTCAGTTAAGCAAGTATCTCTGAGCAGGGCGTGTAAACGGAAAGGAGTTGTTACTAAAAGATAACACTGATAAAAGAATTTGTTTTTATACCTCTATTGCAGTCACACTTAATTAATAACTCACATCTTTAATCTTTATACACGTCTGACTGAAACTGTGGTATTAATTGCCGCGTACTTCACATTTTTTATAACTAACTTTACGACGTGTACCTCGCGAGAAATTCTTCCAAATTGTATGACGTACACCTCACGAGAGATTCCTTAGAACTGCGCGACACATACTTAAGGCTCGAGAATATATACTCCTTCAACTCGAAATGCCTAAACATTATAATAGAGCTGCTATTGGTTACCAAATCGCGCGCACATTAGTGTCTGTTTTGTCAGCCAATCACTACTACTAACATATATGCTCTAGGGAAGATATTCCCTCCATTTCTAAAGAAAGGCACGCTACCCTGACGTCATTTGTTTGTCTCTTCTTAGTGATAAACAACTCACCCCCTCGGTTTATTGTTACCCACTTCTATTGTCAGTTTCAATGAGGCCGTACTAACTTACTTCCTAACAATACTTATGGCTACAAACCTCTAAAATCCTGTACATACCATAACATTGATTTACACTACAATCACTCTGGCGTTCACAGCATGTTATGATATAAAATATTGCCTCAGCAGTCATCGCTTGGTGGAATGCAATAACCCCCGAAGTTGAGGCAGCATTTTTAACACTTAAACGACTTAAGTCTAATTATATAATATATAAATTCAATAACAGCCCGCCTTAAAGCAATATGTGTATATAATAATTTGTAAAATGTATGTTACAGTCATCGCACATGCTTATGTTATTGTATTATTGTATCCATGTTTAATAATGTTATGGAAATGTATTACTAATTTAATAATGTAGGAGATGTGAGAAATAGGTCAAAAGTTGCTAACAATGAGGTAACAATGAGGCAACCTAGAGGCAATAATGAGTTTGAGAGTTTAAATGTTACTTGTGATTCTTGGAAACAATAATGTAATTTTAGTGATAATTTATAAAAACAGCCAATCAACAACCAGAAATATCTTTAGTTAAATGAAGGTATTCTATTGGAGTAGGTTTAGCCAATCAGAAGCTGAAAAGGAGAAAAAATAGCGTTACTAACCAGACGCAGAATGTGTCCTCAAGAAGTATAATGTGTATTCTTGTGAGATAAAAAATACGTTTATGTGTTAAAACGTGTAATTAATTAATAAAAAGAGTCTCACAGCTCTCTATATCAGTGAAGGGCTATTTAAATCGTATCAAGTATTAATAAAAGGAGTGAAGAAAAATTATAATCTGTGTAAGCCTACATTCTTGTCACACCACAACCCTGCTAAGAGAAACGTGTCTCTAAAATAAATACTGACGCAGCCGAGGCAAACATAAATATTTAATACTTAAAGAAACAGTCAAAGTACAAAGTTAATATTATTTTAAACATGGGGATAAGGCCACCTGAAAGTACATTTGGGGCGAAGGCTATCGGAAACTGTTTACATACGTGCGGTTGCAACTACTACAAGTTTATAATACAACTTCTTCAATACAACGTACTTCAAACTGGCAGTTACGTAGCAGTAACATACAACATACAACAAACTATTCTACTACAAATTGACGCCCAAAGCGTGGTGCAAATAAGTAACAAACCATCTTCTTCAAAGTTCATAGGCCATATGGGGAGCGTTAGAAACAGCATTTAAAAGTGGCAAGATAAGCATTTTCAGCGCAAAAGCTGTTATAATAATTACAGGATCTTGTTTTGAATCAAGCAAATCGAGTGAGTATTCTAGTAATTTATGAACTCCAATTTAAAGCTATCAAGTACACTGATACATTCGCAGTTAAAAGTTACTACTGCCTACAAATTTTAAACCGGGTCATCGTTTAGATATGTACAACGAACACAAACATTCCCTTGGATGAGTGTTACATATGAGCATATTTTTAAACACATCGCTTCTAAAGGAGCGAGCTTAATGTTGCATATGTAGCGCAGTTTTTGATCAAAGCCGCGCTTGTTAAGTAAATGCATATCATTCAACTCATGGAGGTAGCTTTTTGTGTATATTTTTAGCAGTAAGCACAAAATCCCCCTTGCCAATCTCCGAGGCTTTTATTACTGGTTCTGACGTTTAAATGAACGCTTATATCCCCTGCATCACACACAGCTTACTCAGCTCTATTCGAATCATAGCTGCCAACTTGATATCGAAAAACGTATAGACAGGAAGTGCCATATTTATGATTTATGAAGCATTGAATTTCATTATTAATAACGGAACAGAGGTAAATGGGCAGCTATGGTACTTCTAAATGGTATTGGCTTTAACTGTGCGAATAAACAATGTGCGATAGAATTGCTCTATAATTTGAGAAAATCCTCTCATATATAGAAATAAAGTAAAGGGAAGAGGGGATACTACACGTATAATTGAGATCCTAATATAGTAAGGCAACATATCCGTTATATGTTATATTACACTAGTCTGTATTTTCAAACTTTTTGTGAGATGATTTCTTAAGTTTTTATGCTGATTCCAGAAATAACTTCCGTTTTTTATCACATCAGGTTTTTACACAAAATAAGTAATGTTTTGACCATTTTACTAAAGAGCGTAGAAAAATATTCAAATACAATTTCAAACAAGGTAAGTTTTAATTCAACAAACATTTTAGGAATACTCTCAAGAATTCCCCTAAATTATTTCATGACTTCATTTTAACAAAACAAGAAGACAAAGTGCTTCATTTAATGTTTTTCAAACTTTCTCTTCTTTGACTTCCTTGCAGATCCTTGAAGATGACTGTCCCTCCTCAATATCCAACAGTAGTCGGCCATCATAGTTTCATTCCATCTCCCTGGTACCTCCTCAGCATTTCCTTAATATCTTGGTGAAAACGTTCCCCCTGCTCTTCACTATAATGTCCCAGATTTTCTGGAAAGTAGTCGATATGTGAATGCAGAAAATGCACCTTTACACTCATGTTAGAACCCAGTTCTTGAAATTTTCCAACATAGTTTCGAAAATGGCCTTTAATTAGGATCTTTTTTATTGCCTAAGAAGTTTTCAGTAACTGATCGGAAGGTGGTCCATGCTTCTATTTCTCTCTCATTAATTGCCTTTTCAAAATCTTCATCCTTCATCAATTTCCTTATTTGAGGACCAACAAAAATTTCAGCCTTTAATTTGTCTTGTGTAATGAAGGGAAATTTCTTGGAAAGCTACTTGAAGCAGCGTCCATTCTGTGGTAGACCCCTTACAAATTGCTTCATCAAGCCCAATTTTATGTGTAGTGGGGAAAGCAATATCTTTATATCTCTATATTTGCGAAGTGAAATTGTGAAAAAACTGTGCGTGATAGAAAAAAACTAAAAGCAGTTCTGAAATCAGCATAAACAAGTGAGTCAGAATCAAGTATTAGTTTCCAGTCATCCGATATCATGCAAGCTAGTGTTATTAATATAAAAGGTGATTCTTCCATCACATTATGTTGTTCAAAATACTTATTGTCTCAAATGATTTCAATAGGTGTTCACCTACTACAGAATGCAAAGCAGCATTCAAGCGTTTATATCATAAGTAATAGTAAGAACTCTTGGGAACGAACAGAAAACGGAAAATTCAAGTCTTCATATTTTCACTTGGCTAAATGTAAATAAAATATTTTGAAACCGGTTAACGTTACGGAGAAAAAGGGGTTCTTCGACACAGATGCTATTTTAATCAAAGTCATTAGAATATTTTGCGAAAATAAACGAATGTAAACCTTGGCGTGAGGGTACTTTTGTAACAGGCTTCATATTGATTCTTGAAAGACGCTGAGCTGAAATGCAAACTTTGGTATTCATCCAACTTTACGTTTTTAGGTTATGCGATCCATATACATCACAGACGCACCGAGAGGGATAGATCAGGCGGTGATGCTGTGCCCGCATTTGGAAGGTCTCGGATTCAAATCCCGTGGTTCCACCAATATAATTGGTTATTTTTCGTCGTTTCCCTCAGTCGCCAGAGAAATTTAATACCACGAACCGAAGTTCCACTTTGAAACTAAAAACAATACAAAAACGAAAATAGATGGTAATAGCGACTGCTCTGCCATATGTCCACAGATAATGAAATCAGGTAGACTGGACCTAATGCCTTCTGCCCGGCAAGTGTAGAAACAGAGGTATAGTTGCTGTACACGTTCTCCTGTGAACATGTGTCGAAGCTACCATCTGCTCGTCACAGGAAGCAGAGGCACAGTTGCTCTGCACATGCCTTGATGCACATATGACGAAGTAAGATGGTATGGTATGTCTCTGTACACTGATCAACATGGTATCCCCTTAAACATCACAGGAGCAGAGGCACAGTTACTCTACACATGCCTGTATGGACATGTGACGAAGTAAGATGGTATGGTATGTCTCTGCACACTGATCCACATGGTATCCCCTAAAATATCCGTTGCGATATGACCATGTGGTTAAAACGACGTAAAATAAATGGAGGAGAAAAAACACGCAGGCATTATACACGTAAGGTTTTCTATAAAACTGCCCCTTCCGACGATATTATTTCTGACCCACCTTCCATTTATGCTATTATGAATTTTGTGCATTAAAACCTGCATGTTTTGTCCACGTTACTGCACATAATTATGTGCATGAACTAGGTATATTTCCTCTTGTAATTTCTGATGTATTCCTTATTGCAGCCACGGGATACGATTATATTTGATAGATGCATATTAGCAGTTTAATCTTACCCGGATCTTTCCTTCCTTTTTATTTCTTAATATTTACTGTTAATACTCTGTTAATATTTTTGCCATTTCATACATACAGCAGCAAACTATGAGCTGTAAGTCATTGCTTTTTTTTTAAGTCCAACAATCAGGCGTAAATAATCTATCGTAGTTAACCATGAATATTAATGTTAGTGACCTTGCCAGTGGAACCGCCTCTTCAACAGGTTTTCAACCGCCATTCAAACAATTATTTTATTTTCGTAAGTAATTTTTTTCTCTTGTTCACTATCGTCAAAAGAAAAACAAATGTAGGCAATACCCATGCGTTAAGTGCATTGGAGAATCTCGGAAATAGAAAATACTGGTCTTCGTCTCGTATTTTCAAACTCTTTGTCGTTCTTCAATGATGCAGTTACAAAGCCTATATTGCGATATACTATTACTTCATACTAAACTACATGTTCAAAAGTATTCGGACACCTGCTGAAAATGACGTACCAGTTCGTGGCACCCTCCATCGGTAATGCTGGAAGTCAATATGGTGTTGGCCCGCCCTTAGCTTGATGACAGCGTTCAATCTCGCAGGCATACATTTAATCGGGTCCTGGAAGGTTTCTTGGGGAATGGCATCCCATTCTTCAGAGAGTGAGGAACTCAGCAAAGGTGTCTATGTAGGTCGGTGAGGCCTGGCACGAAGTCGGCGTTTCAAAACATCTCAAAGGTGTTCTATAGATTTCAAGTCAGGACTCTGTGCAGGTCAGTCCATTACAGGGATGTTATTGTCGTCTAACCGCTCCACCACAGCCCGTGCAGTATAAACAGGTGCTCGATTGTGTTGAAAGATGCAATCGCTATCCCCGAATTGCTCTTCAGCAGTGGGAAGCAAGAAGGTGCTTAAAATATCAACGTAGGTCTGCGCTGTGATCGTGCCACGCAAAACAACAAGAGATGCAAGCTCCCTCCAGGAAAAACACGACCACACCATAACACCACCACCTCCGAATTTCATTGTTGGCAACTACACACGCTGGCAGATGACGTTCACCGGGCATTCGCCATACCCACACCCTGGCATCGAATCGCCACATTGTATACCGTGATTCGTCACTCTACACAACGTTTTTCCACTGTTCAATCGTGTAATGTTGACGCTCCTTACACCAAGCGAGGCGTCGTTTGGCATTTTCCTGTGTGATGTGTGGCTTATGAGCAGCCGCTCGACCATGGAAGCCAAGATTTCTCACGTCACGCTTAACCGCCATAGTGCTTGGAGTGGATCCTGATGCAATTTTCGAATTCCTGTATGATGGCCTGGATAGATGTCTGCCTATTACTCTTTATGACCCTCTTTAAATGTCGGCGGTCTCTGTCAGTCAACACACGAGGTCTGTAGGCTTTTGCGTACATGTCCTTTACGTTTCCACTTAACTATCACATCAGAAACATTCGACCTAGGGATGTTTATGAGTGTGGAAATCTCGCGTACAGACTTCTGACAGAAGTGACACCCAATCACCACACCACATTTGAAGTCCGTGAGTTCCACGGAGCGTCCTATTCCGCTGTTTCACGATGTCTAATGGCTACTGAGGTCGCGGATATTGAGTACCAGGCAGTAGGTGGCAGCATAATGCACCTAACATGAAAAATGTATGTTTGTGTGGGTGTCCGGATACTTTTGATCACATTGTGTATGTCTGCTTTCGTACTTTACGGTCTTATAAGCGCTACTGCGGTATTCACAAAAGGGACCAGATTATCACCACAAGAAACGAACACTTCTTATCGATTCATTTCGAAACTCATACCTCGGCCCATCCGTAAAACCTCACTTTCAATCATTTAAACGTAAATTTAAGTGCCGACGGATATAAGTAAAAGAACGTGAGTACCGAAAAATTACATTTTCTTATTAAACGTGAGTAACGGGGAATATAGAGGTCCAAAAATTAACTGCTTGTGTTTTAAAAATCTGAACAGACCGTGCAAAATATAGCCCCATCATATGAAACTGAAGAGAATGATAAAAGTAGCAGGTGATAAATGTATACAAGTGGAAAAGCTACAAATGCGTACCAAATTGTGTATGAAAATTGATGAGATAGGTAGTTTGGTGATGAAAACAAAATATTTAACCTTAGAGAAATATGATATACTCAGAAAAGGCGGACTTCAAAGGTTCAGAAAGCCAGAAACACTTCCACTTATGGTTTCTGGCCACAGAATCCATGCAGGGAAGGAAAGGACAGTAAGGATATTTTAATGCTCATGGATGTGTCGCATCATGATTTTTATGGTAATATTTGATGTTCATAAAACAAAAGAATGAAAACAAAGCAATATTGTACTTTATGTTTTGAATTAGCGGTTTGTATTAATTTTTTCAAATGTGAAAATCAAACTATTAAATTAAATGTTTTTATACAACTCTATGTCATCGTTATCCTGTGCGCCCTTCAATTACTATTGTAGGCTCGGAAGACCTTAAAATGTTATTTCCGGTGAAATACAGATACAAAATTTTTGGATAAAGTATAGTGTCTCTTCTACCTGCCATAGAAAAGTGGCAGGGAACGTGTGTGAATGCCTAAAATTTCCATTCTAAGGTGTACCAAAGTGTGCCAAGCTAGCTGTCTAGGCAGCAGTGTACGAAGTACGAGGTTCGTTAAGTAAGAACCGTTTTGTTATAGCACACGAAGTATTTAATTCTTGAACAGAATTTTTATAGGAAAAGAAAATATGAATATTTTATTCTTCTACATAGTCACCATTAATGCCTAAACACTTACTTGTTCATTCGTGGCACCAGCTTTTAGATACCGTGATCACAGAGCTCTGTCGCCAGTCCAATTTCCACATATTTCCATATATTGTATTGAAGTTTGTCAGCAGCAATTGCATAAATTCAGGAGAATGTTGAAGCTCATCGATAGTGAAGTACTTGTTTTGACGAATCATCTCATAAATCTTTTGTGCCAAATCTTCATGATGATAGTATGCCGTTCAGATCGATCATCAACGTTCGATCCTTCATCGAACAGTCTGCACCGCATCACTTACGCACTTTTCCATCATTCATCATACCTTTCCCTACACCGCAACACTTCGTCGATAAATTTAAGCAGAACGGACCTTTTCTGCGTTTAAAAACCGAATAACGGAGCGCACCTTACAGTCAGCGGGATTATTAATTGACATGGCGGCAAATAATGCAACACAAGTAAATAACGAATGCAGACAGAGAGTTGAAACTTACTGGCAGAGTAGTGGGGGACCGGTCAAGAGGGCTGACCTTGAATCGCGTTATTTGACACCCTACGCGAACATACGCGCAATCGATTCTTACTTAAAACAACGCGAAAGTGCTATTCGCTGTTTAAATTATTGTGGCTACCACATGAGCACTTCGTGCTTACAAAATAATTTCTTCAGCATATTTGTCTTTTTCGTAGTATGCAGTAGCCAGCGTGTTAAATCGCCAATGTTACAGTAGTGTAAAGATTTTGTGAATGTTTTGCAACTTTAGATAAAGATTCAGGCTTCAACTTTGACATTAGCATTTTCCGCATATCAATATTTTTTCCTGGCGGTTACTTCGCGATCCGCTGCTCTGTTGTTAATGGACGACGGCCCTCTCATCGCTAGTATGAGTTTTCCTTGGCGCCGCGGTTGGTGGTTCCAAAACGTAGTGATTATCTGAATCTTGGCCATTGTGCCGATATAGACAGTTAGCTCCCTCTGTTGGTGACTTTGGAAATGCGTTGCCTTTGGTAAGGTATGCACTATACTTTGCTACCGTTATTGTTGTTATTCTACATGTCAGATTATTTCTTTAATTATTCCATTTTTCAAAATTGTAAGTTGTCTTTATTGCATACATAATTCACAGGGACTCTGATATATATTATGGAACTTTGCTAGATAATCTCTTAGGAATTTGGCTCATATGAGCTGGGCTTTTGCATTTAAAGGTTTGGAGTTTTGCAGATTTTGTATTCTTCATTTATGTAATAAGGATGAAATTGTTACCCTTCCTAAACTTGTGATTTATATGAATTGTTGAGAACGTTCGCTGAAGATTAAAAAAATAGAGTGAGTTTTAACTTTTTAAAGCAAGAGAATTCCACATCACAGTTATAATTTGTATAATATTTAATCGTATTTGCTGTTCGAACTATACACCGTTAGTTAAAAGTCTCGCACCACCTAAATAACCTTTGAAGCACATGGCAGACAAAACTCGGTGTTCGGAGATAGTCAACAAATCTGAAGATCTTGCTGGCCACTTTATGTGACGTCTCCTACCAATTGAAGCAGTACGTTTTGATCAGCTAAATAACATTATAATCATGGGGGAAATAAATATCAATAACAGTAAGGATAGTGTTAAATAAAACTGGAAAGCGAGTGTGACTGTAAATTTGTCGAAACGTTGAGTTGAGACAGTGTCATCAGCGGCCGGAAACGAGTGGTTTTTCCCTCTATTGTTAAATGTCCCAGTCAGGTGCTGGAACGCAGATGTGTAGAAAAGGGTCAATGTTCGCCAAAACCCAGATAGCCCTAGGCCTCCAAAGGAAAAAGCTAGAAATCAGGTAATAGTGGAATGGGGAGATATAGAACATTTGAAATAGAGAAACAGGAGATTTTTAGAATACACACTTGGCCGTGGTAGTTCCATGAAGAAGGTTGTCAGAAAAGTTTAGAATACACACTTGGCCGTGGTGGCTCCTTGGAGATGTTTGTTAGAAAATGTGTAGGAGATTTTAGAATACACACTTGGCCGTGGTGGCTCCTTGGAGATGTTTGTCAGAAAAGTGTCGGAGGATAGGCGCGATGATATGAACCGTAACAAATAGGAAATGCGCCCGTGTGTGTCGAAGTATTAGCAGGAATCAAATTTTAAAACGGTGACGGGAAATAAACGAGCAGGAAAACAAAATAGTCACGTTCACCACTAACCCGAGATCCAAAATCCATGCAAAGAACCCTGTGCTAGTACCGAACCCGGGACCATTCCTGAAAATTCTGAGTCGTAAAATAGCCACATACCACCGCAAAGAGGCGAAATACTACCGCAAATTGGCGTCAAGAAGGAACCACCGCAAATAGGCTGCCTAACGCGAGGCTAGAATAAAATACTACAGCAAATTGGTCGCCCAACGTCGGGTCCAGAATAAAATAGCCAAATAACACCGCAAATTGGCTGCCTAATGTGGGGCAGGAATAAAATCGTCAAATATTACCGCACAATCCATTGTTGTGAAAAAATCTGGTCTAAGTGCTGATCAACATTCTGTCCAAAGTGAGCTGGAACTCTATGTTGCTAGAAAAACATTTCATATTTTGGTAGCTGGATGAGAAAACAAGTTTGCGATGGCTGGTAATACTTGATTTCAAAGCAACTCTAAGCGTTTCTCAAGTGGAAAATCTGAAAACTTTATTTATGAATAAATATTTCAAGGCAATTTGTCACAAAGTATAGTTCAGTATTGCTAACATTTCTGTAAACTCTAGCGGTGTGTAGCAACATCCTTTTTCTATCAAATGGATTGTTTTTAAATTTCAAAGTTATTTAGTTTTATCTGAATGAGAGCTTTGGTTTTCCTCGGTCGTTAGGCAAATCTAGGTTGGATAATTTGATCCGCAAATTTTCATATCATCCTTTTCATTACTACATTTCATTTGCTTCTTCTTCACCGCCATACAAGGCATTGGGCTGATCAGCCATCCTGAATATTCTACAATCCAAAGTTTGCTTCCTCCTTGACAAGCTACTGACCCAAAGCTTTGGCTTTTAAGTCCTTGTGGGTGCAAGTCCTAAAGCAATGAAGCTAATGCGTTGAGGAAGAAAAAGATGAAGAAGAGAGTAAGAGTTTTGGTTACAAGTTATTACTATGAATGCAGAGACAGTTTAATTTAACCAGAATGTTTACAGCCAGCTTCGCATTAGCAAGAGAAGGAGAAAGTATTAGTCTTCTTTTATATTTTTACTTTCTCTTCTACGTATAGTAAGTAGGGGAATTATTGTATTCCACCCAAAAATTCAATACCCAGATTTCACCGGTAATACGTGTTGTGAGGCCCCCTGAATCCAAAAAAAGCATTTTTGGAAACATATCCGTGTGTGTGTGCCTGTGAACAGCATAACTCAGAAACGAACAGTCGGATAAACACCAAACTTGGTATTTAGGTTCAGTATTTTCCAGAGATCCGACACGAAGGTTTTCAACAAAATCCCCCCACCCCAGATTACCCTTTACATGGAAAAGTTTTCGAAAATTTAAATTTTCTCAAAAGTGGCTCTAACGATTTTGATTAAAATATAATATGTTTAAGATATTTTCATGGGAAATGATATGTATATCTCGAAATTTCTGGGAATGTCTCCAAAAGTATTCTTCATTGTGAACGACTTTTGCATAATTGGTAAACCATAAGAGATAGACAAAATTTTACTACATAAAAATGTTGATCGCGTTAAAATACACAAATTATGTCATATACATTTTTTTTTTGTTGAGTGAACCATTTTCGAGTTATTGCTTGTTATTCCCTTAAATTTTCCAATACGTATACTTTTTCTCAAGTTCGTTATTCATTTTTTTGTCCTGGTAATGCAAAGGGAATGGAATGCCCCAAATACCAAACATCTCTTAAAATATTTGACTATTACTTAAAGCATCTACAAGGAAATTAGCAATAAGATTAACATCTCGATATCTCGATTAGCATGAAGCATATGGAGAATAAGCGTTTGTAAAAATAGTTTGCAGAAGAGCAGAGAAAGTCATGTGAGTGTACTAACACATCAGATTTTTCTGTCTCCATTTCCGAGTTTCGTTTTCTTGTCCTTATTTTGCTTTGCAGAGGATCTTTATATTATAACACTATATGCATACGTCATAAAGTTATGTATTCACGGCAGAGTTCTGTACCTTATTAACTGCAACTACAGACAGATCAAAACCAGTTTCATATCCTTGAAAGTCGGCAAGCACCGATATTACGCTAGACAAAGCAGTGGCTTCAAGGTCACAGATTACCACATTGTCTAGTTTAACTGTCGTGTAGCTGCAATTGAGGAAAGTTCATAGTACTTCTAGCAACATCCAACAGGCTCTAGCTGACACAGCAATTAGCAACGTATATACATTGCAATGCAAAAGATATTGAAGATTTATTAGTTTTAATGCTAACACTCAACTTAAAGAAGTCTATATGTTTATTTCAACATTTATATGTGTGTTATAACAAGATCTACATTTTTGAGTAGTAAAGCTTTGTCTATCTGTTACGGTTTCATACTTATGCAAAATTCATTCGTAATGAAGAGGACTTTGGGGAGATTCCCAGAAAATTCAAGATATACATTTCATTTGCCGTAAGAGTAACTTAAACATATGATATTTTAATCAAAATCGTTAGAGCTATTTTTGAGAAAATTAAAAGTTAAAAAAATGCTCCATGGAACGTGTAGTCTGGGATGAGGGTGTTTTCTTGAAACTTTTTGTGCCGCATATTTGAAAGATACCGAACATAAATACCAAGATTGGTATTTATCAGACTTTTCCTTTTTGAGCTATGCTGTTCACAGATACACACGGACCTTTTTCTAAAAATGTTTCTTTTTGGATTCAGGAGGCCTCAAAACATGTATTTCCGATGAGATGCTGATATCGAATTTTAGGGTGGAATGCTATACTTCCCCTGCTTGCTATACGTAGTAGAGAAAGTAATAACATATATGGTAGAGAAAAACAAACGCACACCTGAGGTCGTACGTCCACCATCACCTGGATAAGTGTATGTTCCCACAGAATAGGAATCACATGATTATAAAAGTCTACCTCGATTAAATCAGTAGCAAAGGAACCATATGGGACAGAAAATGACAGCGCAACTGAGTCCATATTAGCGTACACTGAATCGTGTAACTCAAGGAACCTGCTCTCTCGCAATAGGATCTAAAATTCTAAACCAAAGCTTAACTTCCCAAGAAATATCAGCAGACCTTATAGGTAGTATAAAGAACCAGGAAATATGTTGATTTTAGTGTCCACATTTTTAAAAAATGCATAGGTTACTGGTGATATTACTAGATTCTTCAACATTCTTATACAATTTCGCCATGCATAAAACGCACATCGTGCTATTGGCATTTTGAAACCTACAAATCAATATGCAAGGGAAGTAGGTGTTTTATCTATATAATATAACAAGCCAACAAAATAGCTTTTTTAGCATTATAACTTATTGGTTCTGAAAGGGGATTATTATACATATATAGGAGTTGTACATATGAAAGGGGAACCATACATTTAAGAATTGTACAGTAATACTTTAATTCACTAACATGTTAAAATATTCAACATCTAACATTTGTACACAGCTGATTGTAAGAAACGGGCGAGCTAGCAAAATTCCAAGAAAGCATAAAGAGCATACCTTTCACCAAGCCAACAGGCAGGGAATCGGTAAGGGTACGGAGAAATAGAAAGAGACAGATAGAGAAAAGAAAGAGATGGAGATATGGAACTGGCTTCACAACGCTCCAAGGTGACGCTTAAGCGCACGGATCTGAAGCCACACATTCTCATACATGTTAAGGTAACGCGGTCTGAGGACCAATAGGGAACGTGGTTATATTTTTAAATGCAGAGGTGGGCGTCAATAGGCTCCCGCATATAAGGGCAGGCAAGGCCTCAGAGCCCACACTCTATCTCATCTAGAATTGTCGTCAGCACAAGGTGCTACAGATGCACTGTGTGCAGAGGGGTGGGAGTGCGTGTGCAGATAGCTAGGCTCCTGGGATTATAATAATGGGAAAAGCTAGCCGCCCATAATTATTTTAAGTGTGAATAAACTTCACTTATTAAGGGAAATTGCAGTTTATTTTTTAACTTGCCTCACCCACTATAACATGAGAATTAATAATTAGATATATTAGTTAGGAATGGAATACGCAACAACCGACGAGTATCAACAGCGGAGGAAGAACACTGCCGAAGACCACATCAACCCAAGGATCGACGATTTCCCGCTACAGTTCAATTTCTCATCAATAGGGTCAAAAAACTCCAGCTTACAATAATTACATTATCATCCAGGCAGGTGTTAGACCGCATGGCCTGTTAGGATCTCTTAAAACAGTAATTTTCTTTCTATCACTTCTTTCGATTTCCTAGAGATCTCTTCCCAGGTTGGATATGGAGCATAGCTTTAGGTATTTTATTCGTCTTAAATGACTCAACCAGTTGTTCTGAAGGCGTGTATAAAACCATGAACGGACTCCAGGCCAAGTTCTGCCGTTATAACTTCATTTTGTATGTAGTCCCATCTGGACGTACGAGATGAGACCATACACAATAATTACAATTCCTGAAATACAAACTCTATTTGTTAAAACTGAATTGTAGTATCGAGAGACTATTTATTATTTTGACCAGAGGGTGTTACATATCAAATAAGAATCCATTATTTATTTTAATCAGTAATTTTGCGACTCCAATGATAACAAATGTAGCAACGACTATTTCGAAATATTTTTACAATCATTTAAGCTGAGATATTTCCAAAACTAAGTTTCACAGAAAGAAACGTCTAATAAAAGTTCCTTGATATTATGGGGAATTTGCCATTAGCGTGTTCTGTTAGGAGGACGTTATGGTGGTCGTTTTAGGGTCAATTTAATTGTTTTTCAAAGGGAAACCTACATTTTATATGTAGTTTGCTTATTAGAAAATGGTTTACAAAAATCTGTTTATTTTGTGACGAGCAATAAGGAAACAGAATAAAAAGGACTGGTTACCAATTACGAAACTTAACTTGACCCTCAAATGACCATCCATAGATGATCCAACTATTAATTCTTCGTACACAGCTATTCAGAATTTTCTTCTTATCTTCGTTGGTATAAGAACAAATGCGAAGTGTTTTATATAAACTTTGTTTAATTTTTCTGAGAAGTGAGCAAATAACATAAAAAAGATAGGTTCCCATTTAAAGAAATTAAATTGACCTTAAAATGACCACCAGAACGTCCTCCAAATATAGCACTACTAATGACATTTACTTTCCCCCATAATATCAAGCAACGTTTATTAAAGACATTTCTTTCTACAACGCTTAGTTTTGGAGATATTGTATAGTATCATCTTAAATGGTCCATCCTGTGTAATGGTTAAATATTGTACTGCATATTATGTTGCACATGGACGCAGTAATATGTTTCATATGCTCGTTGGAGGGCCACCATACTCATATGTTGGTGTTGGAGTACGGAAAGTACTGAAAGGAAAAGTTCAATTTGACGTACTGGTTTGGAGACGGAAAAGCGTGGAATCCCAGATAGTATAAAACAAAAAATCTGATGTGTTACACTCACATGACTCTCTCTACTCTTGTACAAACTATTTTTACAAACCCTTATTCTCCATATGCTTTATGTTAATCGAGATGTTAATCTTATTGCTAATTTTCCTGTAGATGCAAGGGGAATTGGTAGGCTTTAAGCGATAGTCACATATTTTAAGAGTTGGTTGCTATGTGGTTCTCTTTGCATTACCAGGACAAAAAAATGAATAACGAATTCCCATTTAAGAAAACGTATAAGTATTGGAAAGTTTAAGGGAATAACAAGCAATATCTCGAAAATAGTTCACTCAACAAAAAAAAATGTATATGACATAAATTGTGTATTGTAACGCGATCTACAGTTTTTGTGTAGTAACATTCTGTCTATCTCTTATGGTTTATCAGTTATGCAAAAGTCGTTCACAATGATGAATGCTTTTGGGGACATTCCCAGATAAATCAAGATATACATTTTATTTGTCATGAAATTATGTTAAATATATGAGATTTTAATCAAAATCGTTAGAGACATTTTTGAGAAAATTAAAATTTTCGAAAAATGTTGCATGTAAAGGGTAATATGGGGTGGGTTTAAAACCTTCGTGCCGCATCTCTGGAAGATACTGAACCTAAATACCAAGTTTGGTGTTTATCCGACTGTTCGGTTCTGAGTTATGCTGTTCACAGACAGACAGACACACACACACGAACATGTTTCCAAAAATGCTTTTTTTTAATTCAGGGTGTCTCAAAACATATATTTCCGGTGAAATCTCGGTATCGAATTTTTGGGTGGAATGCAATACTTCCCCTACTTACTATAGTAGAGAAAGTAAAAAATATAACGTTGAACTTTTGTTTTTTCCACCCCCTACTTTATGGATCCTTTACTTCTTTACACCATCGAAGTTCCTCTCTAGGTTTTGAGTAAAATACTTCACCCCTACTGCTCAAAGAATTTTGCATAGCACTGTTTATGCGCTGAACAATTATATTCTAAGCTTACTTTTTGGGTGTTCGAGTTCATATAATTCCATTGTGCAAGATAATATGTCTGATAAATATATCTAAAATTAACTCCCATTAATTTCAGATACTTACTGGCATGCCCTAATTGTGAACACAGGGCAGATATTACAATCAGGTTTGGGGATTAAACAAATGCAAAAAATCTCTAAACAATAAACTATAATACGTACTTCACTCAAAGATAAGTGATGAACAACGGACAAGCAATAAAGAATGATAAAGGTAAGGACAGATCTCCTGTAAGAGCCAATTTTGTAACCCGACGAGAAACATTCGGGCATAGGTATACCCCTCCAGGGAAGAACCTCTAAATCTGACATCTCAGGAAGACAGAAAACAGGGAGGGCGTTTTGCAAGACATTTATCTTTATATTAAAGCCACCCCCTCAAGCAGAAGTCGTGGGCGTTGTTGCTATAAAAAGTAAGTCTTTGCTGCGAAGACGGTATATGCTGTCACACGTCACTGGCAGGTGACTCTGTTGCATTTCTTGAAAAACAAGCCTTTGTAATGGTATTGGATCAATTACAGAATATTCTATTTCATTTTATAATATTGTGTAATTTATTTATAGCACATATTCACTTCTACGTATCTCCTATAAACCAGATGAAAAATTCCAAGTCATGCCTGGGATTTGAGCTACGGATCTTCGACTTCCTGTGTTATCGCTCTAATGAACTATGCTACCATGGTAACATGACGGCACGACATTATATACTTCAAATATCTAACATTTTTCCTGGTAAACCATAAGGTGTTCTCAAATTTATTTTGAGACATCGTACCCCAATGGCAACATAAAATCCCATAAGAACTTAAAGTCTAGGCCCTCATAGTTAATGATGACTAATTACTTTTTCACACTTGTAGTGTGTAGTCCAAGATTTTAAAGGTAGAACCAACGGCACGGAAAGCCGAAGATCTGTGGTTCAAATCCAGGCTATAACATTGAATTTTTCAGTCTGGTTCTACATTTTCAACCTTAGGCTGCACACGGAATGTGTGAGGAACAACAAATCATCAATATAAGTGCTTGCTTGCAATGGCTAGCACATATATAAGACTGATTAATTGAATCAAGAAATACCTAAGTTGCTGCAATAGTATCCATTAAAATCTTTTGGCCTTGGATCGGATCACGACATTCTTCTTCTAGTGGAAGTAGAAACAGCAAAAAAAAAGAAGGGTTATAGATGAATTACTTTTCTGAGCTGTAGTTATCGAAGCGCTGCTGTATTGTAGGTTTTCGCTTTAAATATTCTATGAAATGTAGTAAAAGATTTATTGCTTCAGATCATAGCATAGGATTTATTCCTTTAACAAATATCTCAGATAATATTTATAGTGAGCTATTAATGCACGTTTCATTTTCATGGTAGAAATAAAGATAAACATATTGTAGAAAAATGGAGTAATGGGAATCGAGGATATTGAAGGGGAACCGTGATATTTAGCTCTGAATCCACTAATTGCAGTTTTTTACTTTCTCTTCTACTTTAGTAAGTAGGGGAAGTGTTACACTGTACCCATATATTCGATACCGAGATTTCACCGGGAATACATGCTTTGAGCTCCCCTAAATCCAAAAAATACTTTTAGAAACAGGTCCGCGCGTGCGGCTTGTGTGCTTGTGAATAAAATAACTCAAAAACGAAAAGTCGGATAAATACCAAACTTGGTAGTTAGGTTCAGTAACTTTCAAAGATGTAACACGAAGATTTTCAAGAAAATCCCCCACCCCAACTACCCTTTACATGGAATATTTTTTGAAAACCTTTATTTTCCCAAAAATGGCTCTAACGATTTTGATCCAAATATATATTTTAGATATGTTTATAAAAATTAAACGTATATCTTGAATTTTAAGGGAGAGTTCCTAAAAGTCCTCTTATTTCTGAATGACTTCTGCATAACTAGTAAACCGTAAGAGATAGACAAAATTTTTCTACACAAAAAATGTAGAGCTCTTTATAGCACACGATTTATGTCATGTACCTTTTTTTTATCGAGTGGACCATTTTCGAGATATTCCTTCTTATTTGTTTGCATTTTCTAATAGTACTTTTTCCCAAATGGGGAATTCCTATTAGTTTTTTTGTCCTGCTCATGCAAAGAGAATAGAATGCTCCACATAACAACCAGCTCTTAAAGCATTTGAATATCGCTTAAAGCCTACCATATTCCCTTTGCACCTAAAAGAAAAATTAGTAACAAGATTGTTTCTGCAAATGTTTATGTCGATTAACATGAAGTGGTGGAGAATAAGCGTTTGTAAAAATAGTTTGTAAAAGAGTAGAGTGAGTGTAATAGATCAATGTTTTTTAATTGTAGCCCGTTTCTTATGGTTTTCATCCTTTCTTTCCATCTCCGCTTGTTGAACTAGCTACAGAATATATAACAACAAATTTAATCATCAAGTCTGCCTCTGTGTTCTGTGGAAGCATACTAGTTTCCAAAACTAAGGTACCGGGTTTGATTCCCGGCTGGCGGATGATAACTTTTCTTTAGCCACGATTATTCCCCATCCTTCTTATGAGTCTCGAAGTATGAGAAAAACCAAAAGAAAACAAACCCAAATATTAACACAACAGTAGAACGAATGAATACATTGTTTATGAGCAGTTGTTCCAAAGGCAAAGCCGCCGATATTACCTTATGCTAAAGGCGGCATATAAATGCAAAACACGAAATTTAACCAATCAAATTGGTTCAGTGTCATTACTATGACTTCTCATGGCACACAAGTGAATGCTTGCTCAGGACACTCTCCATTAACAGGAGTCAACATAGTAACAAAAAAGTGATAAGACTAAGGTGAACAGTGATGTAGGAAACTCTACGTTTGGTTACCATGAGGCAGTATTTTTAACACTTAAATGATTTCAGTCTAATTACATATATATATATATATATATATATATATATATATATATATAATTCAATAACAGCCCGCCTTAAAGCAATATGTGTATGTAACAATATATAAAAAGTGTATATTACTGTCATTGTAAATGTTTATATTATTATATACACGTGTAATAATGTTATGCACATGTATTACGTAATTTAATAATGTAGGGGCTGTGAGAATAATAGCTTAAAAGTTACTAACAATGAGGTAACCTTGAGGTAATAATGAATTTGAAAGTTTAATAATACTACTAGTGATTTTTGGAAGCAATAATGTAATTTTTGTGACAGTTTATAAAATAGCCTATCAACAACTAGAAAAAAAAAGCTTAAGTTAAATGAAGGTATTCTATTGGACTAGGATTAGCCAATCACAGACTTGAAATATAGAAATTTACAAATAGAGGCGGTAGAAATCAACTCAGCTGCTTGTAGACAGCGCTCATAACTGGACGCGTTGCTTGTAGACAGCGTTTCTAACCGGACACGAGATGCGTCCTCGAGAAATTTAATACGTATTTTGTACGAGACAAAAATAGTTTACATGTTAAAAAGTGCAAGTATTTAATAAAAAAATAAATCTCACATCTCTCTCTACATCATTGAAGTGTTATTTAAATCGTGTCAAGCATTAATAAAAGGAGTGAAGTAAAATTATAATGTGTGTAAGCCAACATTCTTCAGTCGCACCACTCCCTGCTAAGACATTCATGTCTCTAACAATAATACTGACGCAGCCGGGGCAAACATAAATATATAATATTTAAAGAAACAGTCAAAATTACAAAACTAATACTTTTTTAAACATTTGGGGCGAAGGCTACCGGAAACGTTTTACGATACGTGTGGTTGCTACTACTTCAAGTTCGGCTCCCCAACAGTCGAAATATAATACATCTTCAAACTGACTTTCCATACGTAGCAGCAACAAACCTACTTCAAATTGACGCCCAAAGCGTGGGCAAATAACAATACAACAAACTTACCTACTTCAGCCATCCACAGAAACAGGCGATAGAGAAGGAATTCCCAAGCCCATCTTTCTACCATAAGTGTAGACGTAGAGGAACAAAAGGCTAAAGAAATGGAATACGACAACTTACGTAGTTTAAGTGCTTAAAGCGGTTGCCAAAAGTTTGTATAAGTGTAAACCTTCACAATCTGATATGAGATGAAACAAAGTTGTACGTGTGTTGGTTCAAGAAGCTTTGAACGTCAAAACAAACAGTTTTTTTCTTCACCTACATTTATATAAATTGATATGAACAAGTTCTGATAACAAATTATTCTTCTAACGGAGAGAAGAGTAGAGCATACAATTATAGCACGTCTGACCGCTAAAGAGGAGGGACAGAGAGAGTCATAAAAAGAAAGGGGGAAAAAATCTAAAGAAGGGGCTAATAGTACCACATGACTAACGCTTCCATCAGATTTTTATTTCTTCGCATGGGTAACCCTGTGCTACTAGTCATTTTACTGAATGTGACAGAAAGTGGTGATAAATGATGCTGTGAAGGTTCCCATGGGCTTTGACTCCGTGATGCTCGTACCAAGGCCTTTCAGAAAGTGATGTATGAAGACGTTTCCCTACAGACATCCAGAAAGAAATGATGCTGATAAATAGCCACTTAAGACAGGAAATTAAACGTCCGTACTGCAACTAGTCAATAATATTTCAATTGCATGACATCTTATAAGTACTTGAGTAAAAAATTACATAACGGATTCAAAAGAAGGTGATGCTATACCACATATACAATTAAAGAAGCCATTCTGAGGAAAAAAAGTTAAATTAAATTGTGTTTTATTTATGGACGCTTTTAACTGCTGTGGCCTTTAGCTTCCCATTCTATACTGGGCGTGAAAGACCGGCAATTTTGCTCAGAGGCCTCATTATCAGGCTTGAGTTTCTTATACGTGCCGTAAATCTACGACACGGGACCGCGGCTTTACTTCCCTTCCGAAGGAAGCCGTACTACGGATTTTTACGCCCGAAACAATACATCGCCCGCAGCCGAGTTTGAACCCGCGACCTCGGAACTAGACGCAAGCATGATTTAGAGAGTTTGCGGCTATGAATGGGCTACAGTCGTATTTAGCTTAAACCTGCCAATGTCACATACGAGTGCCTGAATATACCTGAGTTGAAGAGGCTGCCATGTTAATTTTCAGAGTAGTAGTAGTGGTATTTATTAATTACTTAGTATTACATTAATGTGTAACACAATCGCTTGGGTCACAAGACCGTACATGCTTAATTCCCTGGCCTGTAACTTGAGCTGCAGAATGGACCAGAAAACAACTATTTTATAATCATTACACCATATACATACATATAAAATGAAAAATACTCTGAATCGCTCACACACTCACGCACAGAAATGCTCAACTACCACATATACTTAAAGAAAATTTACATGAACACCTTATCTCTTAGTACACGTACTTCCAGTATGTGCCCAATCTTGGCCAGTTTTGGCTGTTTAGAATCAAGTGCCGGCATGCTGTCCTCCGTCTGTTGGAAGCCAAAAATACTTCCGGTTATAATTTTTTCCTAATACCATCCGTCTGCACGCATGATGCCAATGCACCCAATCTTCCGGTTCCCCGCATAATGGACAAATCCCCCTGCCATCATCAACAAGCTTGCGAGCTTTCCACCCTCCCAACCTAAGCCATGATATTCCCGAGAAACATCAATAATCTGTGCTCAAGAGATTTTTCTCCGTTTTACGACTGCTGTGTGTGTGTGTGTGTGTGTGTGTGTGTGTGTGTGTGTACTTATAAACTTACAGCTTCTATGCGTGAGTGAATAGGATGAAGGGTATTAACAGAATGGTCATCAAGGTCTCCGGATCTTATCTGAATAGATTTTCTTTCCTACGAATATTCTTAAACATAAGATTTTGGCTTGAAGATCACATACTGTTCATGGCATAATTTAGATCATTAAGGAGGCATATCAAGAGTGGAAATGCTGAATATCAACAGTTTGAATATACATAGGAAATATTCTAATACGAGGCGCGTTTTTAAAGTAAGTACCGTTTTAATACTTTGCCGCTGCAGTCGCGATTTTGAGCATGCGCGATCACTTCCTACATACACTAGGAAGGCAGATGTAGATGCGAGCGATCGCCACTTTGTGTTTTCTTGTTGTTAGGGAGTTTCTAAATGTTTAAAACAATCGATCCACCGATTCCGATCAGTGCTAGCAAAGTAACTCGTTTTTTGAAAGCGAGAAAAGTTACGCCAGCAAACATTCATCGCCAATTGTGTGAGGTTTATGGGGACACAGTAATGAGTGACAATGCCCGGCCACACACAGCCAAAGATCTGATTGCATCATTTTGTAGGAAACAATTCGACCGCCCTCCCTATAGTCCGGATTTGACACCAAGCAATTTTCATCTGTTTCTTTATCTGAAGAAATTCCTTGGCAAACATTTCAACGACGATGATGTTCTGAAACAAGAACTGCAGACTTGGTTTTCAACACAGGCGGCATCGGTCTTTAATGAAGGTATATAAAACTGGTATTCGTTTCAAAAAGTACCTGAAAACGAGGCGACTATATGGAGAAGCACTACAAGGTAATGAATGATAACAAAGTATTTGGAAAATAATTTTAAAAATCTCATGTGTTGCACTCACATGACCTTCTCTACTAGTATACAAACTATTTTTACAAACTCTTACTCTCCATCTATTTCATATTAAAAATTGTCGTCCTCCGTTGACTAGTGGTGCCGTGCTAGCCTCTAGTTCCCAAGGTCGCGGAGGGCGATGGATTTTTTCGGGCGTAAACATCCTTAGCATGGCATCCTTCGGAAGGGAAGTAAAGCCAGTGGTCCCGTGTCGTAGATTTACGGCACATAAAAGAACCTCAAGCCTGATAAAGAGGCCTCTAAGCAAAATTACTGATCTTTCACGCCCAATATAGAATGGGACGCTAAGAACCATAGTAGTTAAAGACCGTCCAAAAATAAAACTCAATTTAATTTAATTTCATATTAATCGAGATAAACGTTTGCAGAAACCATCTTTTGACATGCAAAGAGAATTAAATTTTACACATAGCGACCAGTTCTAAAAATATTTGACTATCGCTTAAGGCCTACTATGTTCCCCTTGTTTTGTAATTGCAAGGGCAATATAGTAATACAGTAACCTTTAATCATCGACATATACCTTAATAGCTGGTTGGTAGGTGCAGCACCATTCTCTTTGCCACAGATTAATACTCTTTGCATATCCAAGACAAAAGAAAATGAATAATGAATTCCCATTTGAGAAAATAAGTATTGAAAAATTTAAGGGAATAACAATCAATATCTCGAAAATGGTTCATTCAACAAAAATATGTATAGGACATAAATTGTGTATTTTAATGCGATCTACATATTTTGTGTAGTAAAATTTTGTCTATCTCTTATGGTTTACCAGTTATCCAAAAGTCGTTCACAATGAAGAATACTTTTGGAGACATTCCCAGAAAATTCAGGATATACATTTTATTTGTCATGAAAATATCTTAAACCTGTGATATTTTAATTAAAATCGTTAGAGCCATTTTTGAGAATAATTAAAATTTGCCAAAAATGTTCCATGTAAAGAGTAATCTGGGGTGGGGAATTTTCTTGAAAACCTTTGTGTCGCATCTCTGGAAGATACTGAACCTAAATACCAAGTTTGGTGTTTATCCGACTGTTCGTTTCTGAGTTATGCTGTTCACAGACACACACACACACACACACACACACACACACACACAGACACACACACGGACATGTTTCCAAAAATGCTTTTTTTGGATTCAGGGGGTCTCAAAACATATACTTCCGGTGAAATCTCGGTATCGAATTTTTGGTTGGAATACAATACTTCCCCTACATACTATACGTAGTAGAGAAAGTAATAATTATCGCTTTTTACTTTAAGAACACGCCCGCCACATATTACGTGTTACTTCATAAATCTTGTGGCGATTCGGCACGTTCGCGACCCTTAATAGTTTATATGTTTCTCTAGAGTGGTGTTCGTGTTGTTTCTGTTTCTCTTTTCCGCTAAAATTGCGCTACTGTCGCGAATTTAGTTCGGCTAGCTCCGTTCAGCTTGTCCCGGGGAGCTGTTTCTCTTCCGGCCGTTGTGCTCGAGTCCCGGGGGTAAGTTTCCTGATATGCCGTAGACGCTATTATTATATATTTTGGAGGATTTCTGATCGCTTTTACATTGCGAAGGGTTTTAATATTTATAGCTATGCAGTATCACAAAACGACTCTTTAGAAGTCCTTGTATTTTCATACTATTAGGAATATTTATTTAATTTTTTTAATTTTCGTGGTTTGTTGAAGTAGTTTAACATTCCGCTTCTATTCTGAATGGCCTTTCCTAATTGTTATAATGTCTGGACTTCATTTTAATTATTGTAATTCTGGGCTTTAGTTTAAGTGTTAGAAGTTTCACAGTCTACTTAAATCGTTATAGTGTCCAGAGCTTATTTGTTTGTTACAATTCCGATGTTGATGGCACGAGTACATTTGTACAAAGAGATGGGGAAAGAAAGGGGAATTGTGAATGTTTATGAGCAAGCATAGTTTGGTGGCCTGGATTAATATTCCCAAGATGACTCTGGGCCGGAAGCTTATTGTATGTGACAAGAGTTGCCGGAAGGCGTTATCTAAACTGTATACTGCTTCCATTTGCAAACCTTTGTCTCCATCAGTGCAATTTTGAACTGCTGTTATTTCATGTAAGAACCACTGTCGAATAGTGGCCATTTTACGTATTATGCTCAAGCTCTATATATACACACACCACACAAAACTGTTTGTGTTATTGCTTGTCAAAACGATTATCATATAATATATATATTTTAGGGGGGGAGGCCACCCATTACCACGAATTGTGTTTGGCGTTACCTCGTCCTTGATCCGAACCATTCTTCTAGTTGCCAATCTCCATAGATTATGAGAGTTAGGCACGCGGGTGGTCGCAATCTACATATGATGTTAATTTTGAATTTATGCAACGTGCTAAGCGACATAGGGGAAAGGTCTCTATATTGAACCACTTGAGCCTAAATAGTAAATAACAATTATATTTTTAAATCAAAATTTTCAGAAACACAAGCGTTAAAGTGACAAATTCTTGGGCTATAAATATCCTCAACACAATTTAAAATTAATAAAATTATCAAGTAAACAACATTTAAAAATTGAGATGGTGTAAATCGGTTCAAATTATGAATGTGGTCCTTAAATTGAACCACATACTTTTAAGTTTAAAGGTATTTTTATTAATACAAAATACATATATTTTATTGTACATTCAAAACAAATATGCTAGCAGCAACAAAAGTAGAGTGCAACATTTTGATAAGAATAGCAATTCCTTGAACATTTTGAATTTTTATATAATGACAATCACTTGGTTTTTGGAATAGGTATTATTTGCAAATATTTACTATCATAAAGAAAAGTCCAATTATACAGTCTTCAAACTAAAACACTTTCTTCTTGTCACTAACTTTTGCACATTTTTGGTGAAGCCATATCCTACAACTCACACACTGGATCATGTCTATCATTTCAGACAATTCACATATTCATATCATCCACTGTTGTTAACATGATTTTATTAACTTAGCATATTATGTGGATATTTATTCACACTATACAATTCGCAGTTGAACAATCCTAGAACTTCAATAGGTTTCCTAAATTGGACCAGTTCAATATAGGGTTCAAACAGTGGTTCAGTTTACGAGCCACGGCATTTTGGAAGCTTTAGCATCTATATGACAAGGAGAGACGCTGCTTGAAAAAACGTATGCATGGATATTGTTGCTAAATAAACACTTCATAACATGTAATATATATCGTCTGAAACTTATCTAATTGGTCATATAAGCTTAGCTAGGGAGAGTCAAAAACACACAACAGTTCATACAACTGAAACCACAGCTCAGAATGCATAGTCAACAACTCCAAGCATTCATAGCTGTACACGCTACGCTTCTACTAGGATTATGGTGCCATCTGTCAAACAGTTTGGAAAATATCGGAGCGGTTCAATTTAAGAGGTGGTTCAAATTAGGGACCTTTCCCCTATTTGACTTACGCCATTCTTGAATGCCTTCTAATGGCTGATTTGCATAACACTTTATAGAGGAGGGGTAGATAACTCAGTGCGTAAGTGTTTAACAGAACAGAATGCAATCGCTATGTATGTCGATGCAAAAAACATCTCACACTGACACTGGGAGCTAAAGTAGCATTTTTAGTCAATTTTACTAACTTTTATTATTTAGCATACATTCATGCACACCTTTGAAAGCGCCCCTGAAGGAACAACCTATCACATGCATCGGTTGACAAAACTATTTGAAAACAAAATGGCCTATCTACGCAGTGCGAACCCATTGGATTTAAGCCGTCAGTCAACGTTGTACAGCCTTGTCAAAAAATGCTAAGTATTAGGTAGATAATTTCTCTTATGTCACAAACTATGGCGTATTTCAGATCATACAGTAATTGTAGTGACTGGTGAAGTTTGTTTGTTTGACTTAAAACTACCAAACCAAGCTCAAAACTCTGTATGACGCTGCAAAAAGCGTGTAAAGATTCGAGTTGGGGTCTAGTTCTGCGATTACTAATTCGTATAGAAACTTTAGCTCTCAAGGTGGCGTTGGCCGAATGGTATTATCATGGTTACCTTAACAGTGTGCTACTTCAGTTCGGGTTCAAATAATTCAGGTTGAGTTCAAACTTTTTATTGCCTTTTGTTTTATCTCTTTGGGCCTATATTATGATATAAATAACATTTCTGATAAGATTATAAGTGTGTATAAAACAGAATAATCGCCATGTTTTTCACTGGCACCCCAAATCATCTACGGGCAGTCATACGTGAAGAATTCACGCAAATTTCACCGTGCATGTTACAACATGCAAGAAGGTCTCTCCGGCAACGTACATAAATGTGCATTGATGAAGCGGGTCGTCATTTTGAACATTTACTTCGTTGATGAAATCCAAGCTCTTTAACAGTAATTTATTATTCTGTTTACCCGTGAACTTAGCACATATACAACTCCTTTGTCAATAGAAGAAGTGAAACGTAAGGTTTAAACATGAAACAAAAATGTTAGGTTTAATATCGTCGATATGCGCCCAAAAGAATGAAAGCTATGTAACACGCTTTACATCAGATAGGGTACATATTATTACGGTAAACATGCTACACAATTATCTGAATGTAATTCTTGTATCTTTGGCTCACAGGAGAGTCAATAACAAAAATAAATAAATTAGTAGGTACACTAAAATACAGAAAATAAACACAAGGGGAAAAAAGGACCTAAACAATTTCATGTTTGTATCAGATTCGAACCTCTGAAGCTAACCTTTGCTATATTCCGGCAGCTAACCCATTCGTCCAGAACCCACGTAATTTCTTCCCTTCTTCGGGAAAACATTCCTCTATCTCCTTGCAGCATTATATTAATAAAACGCCTTTAATCATTCAGGCCTTTAATCATTAATGCTAGTTGTGTATAGTACCGAATAGAACGGCAGCGCTACAATAACAGTTTGTTTGCTAAAAGGGTCCATGTTTTCGCATTAGACTATAAACTGCATAGATACGAATACCTAGGGGTAGTTGACTCACCTGGTATTGTGAAAGAAATATGTAATGCTGGTCCAACAATGGAAGATTTTTCTTTATACTATTCACCTCATTTCTACAGATGTGTATCTGTTCCTAATTTTCTAATGTGATAAGGGGCATGAAAAGATAAATACTTATTTTGTAGACATTAATAAAGCATTTGAAGCAGCTTATGGCAATGCTAATTAGGCATATTGAATCTAAGAGGAGGAATCTCCTCCTTGGTCTAGAGATAACATATAAGACGCTGGTTCCCGAGGCCGCGGGTTCCAACCCGGCGGAAGTCGATGGATTTTTTCGGACGTAAAAATCCATAGCATGGCTTCCTTCGGACGGGAAATAAATCCGCTGGTCCCGTGTCGTAGATTACGGCACGTAAAAGAACCTCAAGCCTGATAAAGAGCAGAATGTCTAGTCTTTCACGCCCAATATAGAATGCAACGCTAAGAACCATACTAGTTAAAGAGCGTCCATAAACAAACCTGAATTCAATTCTATGAGAATTACGTCCAGCGCCACATTCCTTGCCATACAACATTTTCAGGATAAATTGTCATGAAGATGGTGGCCAATTCGTAAATAAAGTAGAAGGCAAGCAAGTAGGTAGGTATCTTTATTGATGAAAATTATTAAAATCATTACACAAAAACTTAATATATGGTTTATTCACTGCACTACATATTTAAAACACAAGTTAAAGGTGACAAAAAGAACAAAAAGATGCAGGAAAGAAACAGATAAACTTCCTCTGTCTACATTGATCTGGCTTCGCGCACGTTAGCTAGGAAATTGCCCATGTTTTGCCAGTTTCTCTAGTCATCCAGTAGATCCCAATACGCCAGTCTCCTTCTAGCGGGACTTAAGAATTTTGGGTGCATTTTATTTTTCGCTGGTTTTCTCACTGTGCACATTCCAAAGCGGTTCAGGAGCGAATGGAACGTAAGAACATCATACCTGATGGTAAAGGTTTGTAGAGGTTTGAAAATAATTCATGAACTAGCTCTCGAACTGTTACTTATTACCAGACACATGTTGTATGGAGAGTTAAGTTTTAAGAAAACCAATTTCATATCGAAAACGTACAGGCATTATTTATTTCCGTACATGAGCCCGAATCTAACAACCCAAATACCCATTTCCCCGAAGCCATTGCTTCGAATGGCCATAACAGCTAATAGTAATTTATCAAATTTTAATAATCCCTAATGCAGAATGGTTATAAATGAAAATTCTTTATGTAGGTATCATTTAAAAGTTTTTAATTGTTTCCGCTAACATTCAAGAGCTAATAAAACCTTATAATTTTTTCGGTCCATTATATTACGGCTTTTGGAAAAAAGATATCTCATAGTGAGAAGTTGTAACCAATAATTCTTCTCAAATAGTTTGTATTTCATTTGTGTCCTTGTATTGTTGATACTGCACAGTAAGACCTCTGAACCATGTATGCGCAGTCCACGTTTTGTTTTACTTTCTCTACTAAATATAGTAAGTAGGGAAAGTTTTGCATTCCACCAAAAAATTCGATATCAAGATTTCACCGGAAATACATGTTTTGAAGCCCCTGGATAGCAAAAAAACTTTTAGAAAAAGGTCTGTATGTGGAAGTGTGTCTGTGTGACTATGAACAGCTAAATTCAAAAACGAAAACTCGGATAAATACCAAACTTGGTACTCATATTTAGGTTCAGTATCTTTCAAACATGCGACACGAAGATTGTCAACAAAATCCCCCACCCCAGAATACCCTTTACATTGAACAATTTTTTATAATTTAGACTTTCTCAAAAGTGTCTCTAAAACGATTTTGATTAACATATCATATAGTTAAGATATTTTTATTCATTCGTTCATTCATTCCTGTTTAACCTCATCTTATGTAGAACTTACATCCCCCAAACAGACGGTTGCCTGGGGTCAGAGGCCCGTCGAGGAGCACACTCATGGAGCACACAGAAGAGCCAGTATGGGTGATCAACCCGATGCCTGGTATGGGATGAAGGAATTAGATGAAACGAAATGACGGCCAAATGGATGAAAGGAAAGGTGATGATGGAGCAGTTGGTGGAATGAATGGCGGGGGAAACCGGAGAACCCGGAGAAAACCCACCCAGACGCCGCTTTGTCCATCACAAATCCCACATGCGGGTCCATGGGATTGAACCCTTGGTGAGAGGTAAGGGGTTTAACCACTCGGCCATGGCGCCGCCAAGATATTTTTATTACAAATAAAATGCATATCTTGAATTTTTTATGAATGTCCCCAAAAATCCACTTCTTTCTGAGTGGCTTTTGCGTAAATGGAAAACCGTAAGAGATAGACAAATGTTTACTTTACAAAAAATTAAGATTTTGTTAAAGCACAATGTCATATACTTTTTTTTCAAGTGAACCATTTCCGAGATATTCCTTGTTATTTGTTTGAATTTCCAATATTATACTTTTTCTCAAATGGGAATTTGTTATTCATTTTTATGTCCTGGACATGCAAATGGAATGGGATGCTCCACTTAGTAACCAGCTCATAAAAGATTTGACTATCACTTGAAACCTATCACATTCCCCTTGCAGAAAAACAGCAATAATCTGATAAACATGAAGTTTGTGGAGAATAAGCGTTTGTAAAAATAGTTTGTACAGAGAAATTCATGTTAGTGTTAACACATCAGAGTTTTTTACTTTCTCTACTACATATAGTAAGTAAGGGAAGTATTGTACTCCACCCAAAAATTCGATACCAAGATTTCACCGGAAGTATATGTTTCGAGACCCCCTGAATTCAAAAAAAGTATTTTTGGGAACGTGTCCATGTGTGTGTCTGTGTGTCTGTGAACAGCTTAACTCAGAAACGAACAGACGGATAATCACCAAACTTAGTATTTAGGTTCAGTGTCTTCCGCAGATGCGACACGAAGGTTTTCAAGAAAATTCCCCCACCCAATAGCGTTTAAATGGCACATTTTTCGAAAATTTTAATTTTCTCAAAAATGGCTCTAATGATTTTGATTAAAATATCATATGTTTAACATATTTTCATGAAAAATAAAATGTATATCTTGAATTTTCTAGGAATGTCTCCAAAAGTACTGTTCATTGTGAACGACTTTTGCATAACTGGTAAACCATAAGAGATAGACAAAAGTTTACTACACAATAAATGTAGATAGCGTTAAAATATACAATTTATGTCATATACATTCTTTTTGTTGAATGAACCATTTTCGAGATATTGCTTGTTATTCCCTTAAATTTTTCAATACTTATTTTCTCAAATGGGAATTCGTTATTCATTTTATTGTCTTGGATATGCAAAGAGTATTAATCTGTGGCAAACAGAATGGTGCTGCATTTAGCAACCAGCTATTAAGTGATGTGTCTATGCTTAAAGGATACTATATTTCTATATTGCCTTTGCAAATACAAAATAAGGGGAACATAGTACGCCTTAAGCGATAGTCAAATATTTTTAGAACTGGTCCCTATGTGTAAAATGTAATTCTCTTTGCATGTCAAAAGATCGTTTCTGCAAATGTTTATCTCGATTAATATGAAAGAGATTGAGAATAAGAGTTTGTAAAAATAGTTGGTACAAGAGTAGAGAAAGTCATGTGAGTGTAACACATCAGATTTTTTTAGGTTGGGTACGTACTGATCTTCCCGTCTACAACTCTTCCGATATACTTTCGGTGTCTGCTTCTTCTCGCTGAAGTTCTGAAAGCGCCGTGTAGAGATTGGGACTGTGTTTCCCGACCATTAGTTGATAGCGATTGTGCTAGCCCTCACTTAGATTATTGGTATAGTGATGTTGTTTCACGAAGCTTCATATTGATTCCAAATTCTATGTAGGATGAATGCGTGGTTGTTTCGCAGGTCTTCGTCCTCGAGCCCCTTGTCCATTGACGCAGTTCAGATCGAAGTAGTGCAAAACAGGTAGTAATTCCTCTGATGCTTCTACTCTCAATTCCCTAAAAGTGTTGCCTACATCCAAGGTAGGCACAAAAAGCCAAAGCTAACGTCTTATACTTCTTTATGCTCGACCATGCCTAAATGTAGTATTCATACGACTGGTAGCAGTACTCTAATGGGCCTCATTAAAGTACACCTGTCCATTAAAGTATTGGTATTCGACCAATCAGAAGTGGCCACGTAACATTGTGAAAGCGGAAGTATCGATTATTCTGCGTAGTACGTCTCACAACGCTAGCAACTTTGTTTGACACAGGTGCTACAAGGTCATTGTGTTGTAGCCATAGATAAAGGAATAATGATTGTAACACATCACTCAAAGCAGAAACGAATACTTATGAAGCATTTAATTTAGATACCTGGTCGAGCATAAACAGCCGTATGAAACTAGACTATAATGGTGATTAAAACGTTCGTAAGATAATTATTAAGCTCGCTTCGCTCGTTCGGTTAATAATAATACTCGCGTTTTAATTACTGTCATTATAGTCTCGTTGCATAACATCGTACTATTATATCCCTGTCTTCAGGGTTGTTGTAATCCTTGTAATCCTTCCGATTGTATTCGTCTGTTAACACATTCACTTAGTTAGAAGCAGCAGCAACATATTCTGCTTTCAGGAAAAACTACAGAAACACTGTTTAATATAGCAGTCTCAAAATCACACACTACCCTTTCAGGAAATATCCCCTCCACTCTCATTTTTCCAGCAGCGTTAATGACCTCTCGCAATACGGATGTACAGGGATATTCAAAAAGAAGCAACAGACTTTACATATTTATTTCTAATGAACGACAATGGATAGAGACACATTTGAAGAATCCTTGAATAGAGGAAAGTTTTAAGTTATAAGCCCCGCCTATTAGTTCCATTCAGTGTCTACAGCGGCGCTTTGTTTGTTTACAAGAAAAGCAAAGTCGTTTTGTGTGCTGCATTATGCAAAGAGTGAATCCATTGTTTCCTTGCAGCGTGCAATTAGATATTGAGATTTCACCGGAAATACATGTTTTGAGGTGCCCTTTATAAAAAAAAATTAGAAAAAGGTCCGTATGTGTCTGTGTACCTTTGAACAGCATAACTCAAAAACGAAAAGTTGGATAAATACCAAACTTAGTATTTAGGTTCAGTATCTTTCAAAGATGTGACACGAAGATTTTCAGAAAAATCCCTCCAGACCGGACTAACCTTTACATGGAATATTTTTTTCGAAAATTGTGATTTTCTCAAAACTGGCGCTAACGATTTTGATTAAAATATCATATTTTTATAACAAATGTAATGTATATCTTGAATTTTCTGGGAATGTCACTAAAAGTTCTCTTCATTCTGTATGGCTTTTCCATAACGGGTAAACCATAAGAGATAAACAAACTTTTTCTCCATAGAAAATGTAGAGCTGGTTAAAACACACAGTTTATGTCACATATATCTTTTTTGTGTGGAGTGAACCATCTCTAAGATATTCCTTTTTATTTGTTTGAATTTTCCAATACCTTTTCTTAAATGGGAATTCGTTCTTCTTTTTTTTTGTCCCAAAATGCAAGGAGAATAGAATGCGCCACAGAGCAACCAGCTCTTAAAAGATTTGATTATAGCTTGAAGCCTACCATATTCCTCTTGCACCTACAAGAAAATTAGCAATAAGATGGTTTATCTCGATTAATATGAAGTAGATGGAGAATAAGCGTTTGTAAAAATAGTTTGTATAAGAGTAGAGAAAGTCATGTGAATGCAACACATAGACCTTTTTCATTTTCTTCCTCATACTTTAAAACGAAGCATTTCTGAACGTTATGTTACAAAGAAATCCCCTACATCCTCCATGAAGCCCTCATATAGATATACAGTTGTGCATCTGTTTTTGCGTAACCTGTTTTTTAATATACACGAAATAGCTTCGCTGTGTTATCAAAGCTGTTACCTCTTTTAATCTTTATATAGCATTTCCGGGATCAATAGTGAGATAGCTCTAGAAGGCCCTGGAAACCATTTGCTTTCCAAAATAGTTTAGATATTTGAAAGAGCTTCTTAGCAGTTTCCTCTTTTCTCACCCCCCACTTCCCTGCCTGAAGTTCCACTCAGCACTTCTTTTCAAAAGACGTACTCAGTGAAAGGAGAATAAAGAAAAGAAAAACCCAAGATCCATCAAGAAAAGCCTATCTAGAGGATAAGGGTCTTCCTTCCTTGCCACAAGAGTTGTCGCTATGCACCAGATCAAGAATGGGGGCTCAGTTAATGCTAATTTGTCGATTCAACGATACGGTGTAATTTTCAAGTGCTCTATGAATATAAAACGTTATCCATTTCTCAAGCAAGCTTTATCCAGAAAGGAAAGTATATCAAATAAGGCCCATTTAAAGTTTAGGTTGTAAGCGTTAGTAATATCCAAACGAGCCTTCTGTTATAAACCTGGGGACGAGGATTAATTGGACGACATCAAAAAGATGGCTTCAATAAATATAAGACCGAAACAGGCAAATGCCTAAACCGTGAAGCAAGAAGATGGAGCAGCCTTATTTTCAGTACCAATCTTAATTGATGTCCTATTAGGAAAGTTTTTGATAACTATATTGATAATAATTTAATTTTAATAAACATTTAAAACTAGGAATGTAATTAAGACCCAGAATTATTACCTAACATCTATATGTGACATGTGGCGAATGGCTGTGAAACTAAACGAAGTGAATTGTCTATTTGCTTTCAATCTCACAACTAAATCGAAACATTATGGCGAGGTGGCGCCACGGTAAAGTGTGCGACTTGCATTCGGGAGGTCTCGGGTTCTATCCCCGGCGACCGCCCGCTCTGAACCATAGGTTTTTCGTAGTTTCCCCGGGCGAATACTGGGATGGTTTTTTATGTACCACGATTTTCTTTCCAGCATTTTCCTTTTAATCCGTTTTCTTCTCATCTTTCAGGCGTGTTTCTAGGTTTTGTGGTGTATGGCGGTGCCGGAAGATGGCGCGGATGCATGTTCAATGAAAACCGTGGACGCCAGAGATCCGCTTGAGTGGTGGGTAGTTCATTGCCCTCACTCGACGCTCCAGCAGTGGAACGGGTCTGCGAGCTTACGGACTCCGCGTGTCTCTGTGGCTTGTCCACCTACGGCTTGTTGCATCCTATGGTTCCTTCACCTCATCCCTTCCTCCTGGGAGGGTAGCCACAACAGATCTCTGTTAGTCAGAGTGCGCGAGATGTACCCCTCCGTTCAATAACATATACCGGGCGAGTGTTCTCAGCCTGCGATTGAGAAGTTATACGGTCCCAGCGTTTGTACAGACTATGCCATAAACACTGTCCACTGCATCGCGTCGTATCAATTTCGGCGGAAATGACTGCTGTGCGTGCACTGACTTGCACACGTAGCGCAACAGTATGATCCTTGGCCTTCGGTAGTGAAGATCGCAGGTTCAAATACTGCCACTTGAAGGTACAGCCCGATTAACTTGAGGTGACAGTTCGCTGTGCAGTACAAGAGGGGCAACTAAGAGTGGTGGGAGACCAACTGCAGCCACATGCGGCCAAGAGGGAGGGGAAATTACATGCATCTTACCTTGAGGCTGGTTTCAGACAACAGACGCAACACTAGCAGAAGATCCAGTTCCTTACTCTTGACAGTCTTCACCTTCCTCTTCATTAAAAAACTCGGGAGGAATCACTGCTTTCGTCGGTGTCGCCCCCTAGATGAGTGATAATTTCCTGTCCGCTATCCAGCAAGCCTTCACTGTGCATGAATTCTATCTCAACATTGATGACGTGCATATGGAGTAGTGTGTGATGAATGTATATATGTCTCATCCATATATATTATGGAACGGCCCTCACTTCTGTACTGTTTTATCATTCTAAAATAATGGAACCACTTAGTTCTGATGTCATGCCGCTCCATTAGAACTTTTCTATTGTTTTTTGTCCTTTTCTAGGTAAAACGCAACCTAAGTAGTATCTTTCTTAATGTAGATACACTCCCTTCAAAGTTGATCGATTCTTTTAACTTTGCATGTACCTTTTCAATGTCGGTCCTTGCTTGTGAAAGGTAAAGAATTCATTCACATTTCGGCGCACTACTGCCTCATTGAAAGTATCTAACCTCGCACAATAAGACCTTTTAGCTCTCTTTTTATGCGATGTGGAGATTGAAGGCAAAATGCCACTATCAATACCTATGGTTTCCTTAACAATTCTTCTTACACTTCCTTCTTAAGCACCTGGTGCCTCAGCAACACTCTTTCCAATGTTTTTCACATTGATGTTTACCGCGCCAGCCACTACATGTCTTTTCATGTATTTATGTACATTGCTAATAACTTCCCTGGTTTGGAAGTGTAGTACTTTGCCTTTAAGTTTACTGTCCATGTTTTAACAGTAAGTAAAACGCAAATCCAAAAAATACTCAACGCAGGCACTCGCAGTTACACACGCATACAGAGAATACAACTCGAAACAAAGCAAACTATTTCGTGCATATGCAGTTATAGACGAACATATAACGAGCATGGACACGAGACTTAAAAAATTACAGAAGCGTAGATAACGCACGTGCATCGTCAACGACTCCATATGCGTAACTGACTTCACTCTCCTCTCGGGATAGATAACGGACTTATCGTTTAGTGCACAACTTCGCTCAGCTGCCACCTCAAGTTAATCGGGCAGTACTTTTTATGTTTAGCAAGTTTAATGAGAACTGATAGTTTGGCATGGAAATGTGGTTTCACTTAATTAGTTTAATTATGTGAATTAATTTAAAACACAAATTATTACCTGTTAGAAAGTGCAACTCTACTTTCTAGTGCAATCGGAAAGAAATCATGATTTGATAGAACGCTCTCGAAACATGAACAGAAATTAATAAAAAAACTCATTTATTCGCAGGCGTAATTTGAAATTCCAATCTTGCAGATGAGTTTCCAGCAGGTTAACCATTGCGCTACTAGAGCATGTTAACAAGCACTTCCGTAGCCCTAATCAGCGGCCTGGTGAATGCGTGTCAGTAGCTGCATTGTCTGTATAATACAGGCTTACCTAGTTACCAATCCGCAGGATAAAGAGACTCACGTGGTATATATATACGCATACACATACACACACATTAACTGCATTAATTACAAGAGAAATGCCTATTACTAGCCTTCAAAAGTACAGTATTTTTCAGGTGTTTAGATGTAATCAAACTTTGAGCATTAATAAAACAACGGGACTAACATAAAAAATCTGATAGGTTACACTCACATGACTTTCTCTACTCTTGTAGAAACTATTTTTATAAACGCTTATTCTCCATCTACTTCGTGTTATTCGAGATAAACATTTACAGACTCTATCTTATTGCTAATTTTCTTGTAGATGTAAGGGGAATATATATTTACAAGAGCAATATAGCTATACAGTAGCCTTTAAAATCATACATATCTCTTAACAGCTGGTTGCTAGGTGCAGCACCATTCCCTTTGCCACAGATTAATACTCTTTGCATATCCAAGACAAAAAAATGAATAACGAATTCCCATTTGCGAAAATAAGTATTGAAAAATTTAAGGGAATAACAAGCAATATCTCTAAAATGGTTCACTCAACAAAAAAAATGTAAACGACATAAATTGTGTATTTTAACGCGATCTACATTTTGTGTACAGTAAAATTTTGTCTATCTCTTATGGTTTACAAGTTATGCAAAAGTCGTTCACAATGAAGAATACTTTTGGAGACATTTCCGGAAAATTCAAGATATACATTTTATTTGTCATGAAAATACCTTTAGCATATGATATTTTAATCAAAATCGATAAAGCCATTTTTGAGAAAATTAAAATTTTGGAAAAATTTTCCATGTAAAGGGTAATCTGGGGTGAGGGGATTTTCTTGAAAACCTTCGTGTCGCATTTCTGGAAGATACCGAACCTAAATACCAAGTTTGGTGTTTATCCGACTGTTCGTTTCTGAGTTATGTTGTTCACAGACAGACACACACACACGGACATGTTTCCAAAAATGTTTTTTTTGGATTCAGGGGGTCTCAAAACATATATTTCCAGTGAAATCTCGATATCGAATTTTTGGGTGGAATACAATACTTCCCCTACTTACTATACGTAGTAGAAAAAGTAAAAAGAAAGGACGAAATGCATCTGATGTAATTCATTCAGACGACTTTGTCTGGCAATCATAAACTCGCGCATATTCATTATAATCCACATTATATGCAAAAAGTTGTTCCATCCTAGCTAGGATACTCACGATACTTTACCGAGGAATTGTTTCAAATTAAGCAAGGTTTCAACATACGTAGACAGCACGTGCTAACAAACTCTTAGGATGAAAAGAATAGAAAAAAGAGGGAAAGGGAAGACTCGCAAACTTTTAAGCATATCTATCAGGTATCGCTTACAACGTTGTATATTTCGAAAACGCTAACGCTACTATAAAAAGACACAAAGTCTATTATATGATAGTAAATTTTAAGTTTTTGTTTATTTATTAAGATATCTTTGTTATGCAGAAGTGTACAAAGTCTTTTCAAATAAACGGAAGCATACGGAATATTCATAGAAACTTCAAGATAGATATTTTATTTCTTATGTCATTACATTAAAAATATGACGTTTTAATAAAAATGGTTAACACAACACTACTCGCACTGTTACTGTAACATGCTTGCTCACGTGATAGACATGTGTCACCATTTTATATCTCTTATTAAATAAACGGTTTTGGACAATTTGTTAATAGGAATAGTTGTGTGTGTTATAACGAAGTATATTTTACATATATAAATATTTATGAGTGAAATTCTAGAATTTCTTACGTTTCCGATTTAAAAGAACTGATGTGTTACACTCACATGACTTTCCCTACTTTTGTACAAACTGTTTTTACAAACGCTTGTTCTCCATATGCTTCATGTTAATCGAGATATGAGATGTTAATCTTATTGCTAATTTTATTGTAGATGCAAGGGGAATTGGTGTTGCTATGAGGAGTATTCCATTCTCTTTGCATTACCGGGACAAAAAAATCTGATGTGTTACACTCACATGACTTTCTCTACTCTTGTAGAAACTATTTATACAAACACGTATTCTCCATCTACCTCATGTTAATTGAGATAAACATTTGCAGAATCTATCTTATTGCTAATTTTCTTGTAGATGTAAGGGGAATATATATTTACAAGGGCAATTTGGAAATACAGTAGCCTTTAAGCACATACACATCTCTTAATAGCTGGTTACTAGGTGCAGCACCATTCCCTTTCCCACAGATTAATACTCCTTGCATATCCAAGACAAAAAAATGAATAACAAATTTCCATTTGAGAAAATAATTATTGTAAATTTTAAGGGAATAACAAGCAATATCTCGAAAATGGTTAACTCAACAAAAAAATGTATATGACATGAATTGTGTATTTTAACGCGATCTACATTATTTGTGTAGTAAAATTTTGTCTATCTCTTATGGTTTACCAGCTATGCAAAAGTCGTTCACAATGAAAAATACTTTTGGAGACATTCCCAGGAAATTCAAAATATACATTTTATTTTTCATAAAAATATCTTAAACATATGATATTTTAATCAAAATCGTTAGAGCCATTTTTGAGAAAATTAAAAGTTTCGAAAAAATGTTTCATGTAAAGGGTAATTTGGGGTGAGGGGATTTTCTTGAAAACCTTCGTGTCGCATCCTTGGAAGAGACTGAACCTAAATACCAAGTTTGGTGTTTATCCGACTGTTCGTTTCTGAGTTATGCTGTTCACAGACAGACACACACACATACAGACAGATAGACACACAGAACACACACACGGAAATGTTTCCAAAAATGCTTTTTTTGGATTCAGGGGGTCTCAAAACATGTATTTCTGGTGAAATCTCGGTATCGAATTTTTGGGTGGAATACAATACTTCCCCTACTTACTATACGTAGTAGAGAAGGTAAAAAGGTTTAGAATGTTCACTCTAACAGTGCTTTCTGTGGAAGGATGCTTGAGTAGTCTGTACTTCGTCTCAACCCTCCCAGATATCGCCCTTGTTAGAATTCCACTCGAATGTCATTTATAGCTCATTTCTTCGAAATCCATCATGAAAACTAACAAATCGACTATGTATTTTTTGAAACAAGAGTTTTGCTCTTATCAAAATCATATAAAGACGACTTTAGGAATCTTTGTTTGGTGTATGAATTCTTTTCTGTTTATTTTTGCAGAGAGTACGCACATAAGAAAAAAAACATTTTCTTTCTGTCTTTCACCAAGATAAGTGTTGCTCATCCAGTTATCCGCGTAATACACCAATTTCTATCTCGAACTAGATCAGTGTCTCGTTCCAACATCCTTTGGCGAGTTACTAAACTTAATGTGTCCTTCTGGTTCAGTACCAAGACATATTTCCAAGGTGAGGGTGGTGATAGCACTAACAGAAAAAAGTAAGCAGCACAAAATGTAGATGTAAATACACCTAACGAGATGAGAAATCTTAAGAGTTTTTAACATATAAAGGGTCTTTCAACAAGAGTGTACTATCTTTAACATTTGATAGCTGCCGTTTTTATTGAGTTGCAGCAGTAATTTTTTCATGTGGTTACTGTTGTTACTGACAAATAGGCATGGAACATTACAGCATTCAGCAACGCGTAGAAATTGTAAAAAATTATTATCAAAATGGATCATCTGTTCGCCAAACCTTCGTTTAGCGTGAAGTATACGTTGTGCATAATCGTCCCTGCGAGAGAACGATTCGGCGTTTGGTCGTTAAATTTGAAAGAAGTGGTTCTGTCAGCGATCAAAGAACGCCTGTACGTAATCGACGTAAGCGCTCCAACGAAAACATAGGCGCCGTTCGTGAGAGTGTACACGAGAGTTGGGTCTATAGCCTACCACAACTTCAAGTTGAACTTAACGTTTCACGCTTACAAAATGATGCTAACTCAAAAACTAAAGCCCAGCGACCATAAGTTGCGCCGTGTATTCGCTGACTGGGATATGGAGGAATTGGAAGCTGATCCGGATTTTTGTCGAAAAATCATCTTCAGCGACGAAGTCCAACTTTGGGATGGGTGGTTGTGTTAACAAACAAAATTGCCGCTTTTGGAGCAATCACAATCCAATGCAAAATCCAGAACGACCACTTCATCCCCGAAAGGTTACTGTGTGGTGTGGATTTTGGTATGGTGGAATCATTAGTCCAAATTTTTTCCAAGATGAAGATGGAGAAGCTTTATCTGTCAATGGAGAAAGATACCGGGCTCTTAAAAGGGATGGCCTCAATTGGATGGTATGGATCTCAGAAACATCTGGTTCCAGCAAGATGGTGCCACATATCATACTGCTCTCGCAACAATCGATCTTTTGAAGGAGAAGTGGTGGTGATGTTAACTGGCCCCCAGATCATGTGATTTAACGACGTTGAATTACTTCTTGTGGGGTTATGTTAAATCTCGAGTTTGTCAACAAGCCAGAAATAGTAAATGATCTTATGAGTAACATCACGCGTGTTATTCGTGAATTTGGTTCTAATTTACGTTCTTCTGTCGTATACACGCAACCCAACGAAGTCGCGGCGGTCACATAACTATGTTCTCTTCCACACGTAATGACATTAATTATGTTCCAAAATAAAAAAGGAAATCAACCCCTATATTTATAGAATGCGTTTTATTTAAAATCAAAGATAGGACACTCTTGTTGAAAGACCCATATATAAGATATAAAAAGGCATTAATGAACATACAATATAGAGATTCAACTTGTATGAAGTAGTTACCAAGGCTGCAAAATATATAGCGTGAAAGATTGCGTGGTTGATAGTTTCAAAAACAAAAGCATGTGGAATAGCAAAACTTGAGTTATACAGGCTACAAGAAGAAATACAGAACTGAAACTCAGAAGGGTTGGTTTTGCCTTCTTTAGAAGGTACCCGAGATCGCTTTCTGAGAAGCACAACAATGAAAACAAATATGCTGGTTGACAAGTGTCAACAATGCGGTACTGAAGGGTTTATTAATATTTACATTTTCATCACTACTTGTATCAGGAACACAGCAAACCTTGTGTTTGGGATCTTCTGTTCATTATTTTTCCATCCAGCACCAGAACGTTCGTTACTGTCTCCTTCTTTTTAGTATTTGTACCTGAAGGTTTCGCCAAAGGGAAAGTATAGCATGTATTTTGTACTTCACTGTGTACACAGAATATCACCGCACACTACAAGACACGTCAATCAAAAAAAAAACTATATTTCAAAGCATAAACAAACTTATAAACAAGGGCACGTATCTTCCTTGCAAATCATCATTCAACTTTGTACGATGTAAACACAGAGTCAGGAAAATAACAAGGAAATGTTATTTCAATTTACTAACAAAACCTAAAAGCTACATATACAATAAATCGTTTTGTAAGATTATATATCAGGGAACAGATAGACAATACCGAAAAAAATGTAGTGTATATACACTACGTGATCAAAAGTATACGTACACATGGCTGAAAATGACGTACAAGTTCGCGGCGCCCTCCATCGGTAATGCTGGAAGTCAATATGGTGTTGGCCACCCTTAGCCTTGATGACGGCGTTCACTCTCGCAGGCATACTTTCAATCAAGTGAGGAGAGTTATCGATGTAGGTCGGTGAGGTCTGGCACAAAGTCGGCGTTCCAAAACATCCCAAAGGTGTTCTATAGGATTCAAGTCAGGACTTTGTGCAGGCCAGTCCATTACAGGGATGTTATTGTCCTGTAACCGCTCCGCCACACCCGTGCAGTATGAAAAGGTGCTCGATCGTGTTGAAGGATGCAATCGCCATCCCCGAATTGCTCTTCAACAGTGGGAAGCAAGAAGGTGCTTAAAATATCAATGAAGGTCTGCGCTGTGATCGTGCCACGTAAAACAATCAGGGGTGCAAACCCCCTCATGAAAAAACACGACCACACCATAACACCACCACCAGCTCAAAATTTCACTGTTGGCACTACACACGCTGGCAGATGACGTTCACCGGGCATTCGCCATACCCTCACCCCGCCATCGGATCGCCACATTATGTACCCTTATGGCTTATGAGCAGCCGCTCGACCATGGAATCCAAGGTTTCTCACCTCACGCCTAACTGTCATAATCCTTTGAGTGGATCCTAATACAGTTTGGAATTCCTATGTGAAGGTCTGGATAGACATCTGCCTATTACTCTTTACGACCCTCTTAAAATGTCGGCGGTCTCTGTCAGTCAACAGACGAGGTCGGCCTGTACGATTTTTGTGCTGTATATTTCCATTCACGTTTCCACTTCACTGTCGCATCAGAAACAGTGTACCTAGGGATGTTTATGAGTGTGGAAATCTCGCGTACAGACTTCTGACACAAGTGACACCCAATCACCTGACCACGCTTGAAGTCCGTGAGTTCCACGGAGCGTCCCATTCTGCTGTTTCAGTATGTCTAATGACTACTGAGGTCGTGGACAATGAGTACCAGGTAGTAGGTGGCAGCACAATCACCGAAGATGAAAAACGTATGTTTGTGGGGATGTCCGGATCCTTTTGATCACATAGTGTATGTTTGAATTTCTACTGATTATAGACATTGTATTGAATACGTAGCAAGGGTTCACTGACATATCACAAGATAGCAGCACTACACTATGTTTGAAGAATCCGAGAAAAAAACTGCTCAAAAACAAACAATTTAGGCGAAAAAACAACCAGCATGGTTAAGCAAAAAGGGAGCGTTTAAAAGGCAGCACACGCAGCATTTAAATAGTGGAATTTAAACATTTTTGCCATCAATCGACTAGTTAAATATTGGCGAACATTTATATGTATAAATATAAGAATCGTAAACTTCGTCATTTTTCAGTCCCAAGGTCCCTTAAGAGCCGTTTTTGAGAAAATGTTAATCGAAATAAACATTTACAGAAATTATCTTTAATGCTAATTTTCTTGTAGATGCAAGGGGAATATATTAGGCTTTAAGCTATAGTCAAATATTTTAAGAGCTGGATGCTATGTGGATCATTCCATTCTCTTTGCATGTCCAGGACATAAAAAAAAACGAATAAAGAATTCTCATTTGAGAAAAAGTATTAAGTATTAGAAAATTGAAAAAAATAACAAGGAATATCTCCGAAATGGTTCACTTCACAAAAAAATGTATATACATATTCTGTGTTTTAACGAGATCTTCATTTTTTCTGTAGAATAATTTTGTGTGTCTCTTACGGTTTACCACTTATGCAAAAACCATTCAGAAAGAAGACTTTTGGGGACATTATCAGAAAATTCAAGATATACATTTTATTTGTCATGAAAATATCTTAAACATATGAAATTTTAATCAAAATCGTTACAGTAATTTTTGAGAAAATTAACATTTTCGAAAAATGAATACTTAAATACCAAGTTTGATATTTAGCCACTTTTCGTTTGTTATGCTGTTCAAAGACACGCACACACACACACATGCACCTTTTTCTAAAGGTGCTATTTTTGGATTCAGGAGACTTGGAAACATGTATTTCCGGTGAAATCTCGCTATCGAATTTTTGGATGGAATTCAATACTACCCTACGTACTATACGTAGTAAAGAAAGTAATAAATTAATTTGATATGCCAGAATTTCCAATATCTGGCATTTTAATCATAATTGTTTAAGTATTTTGTATGAAACAGAAAATAAGATAAGCGTTTCATGTCATGCGTTGTTTGGGTTATGGGAATTTGCGCAAAGTCTTCACCTTTCATCCTATAAAGTTTCCTGATATAAGTATGAAAATTGGACACATTCCACTTTTGGTTTTTGAGTTATAATCACAGCATAACAAGGGCATTTTCTTACAAAGGGATTTTGGATGTGTCAAAACGTATGAGGGCTGATCAATCAAGACTGAGACTAATTTTTTTTCACAGATATTTATTACTCCATTTCAATGTTGACATGGTCTTTTTCAAAGTAGTCCTCTCCTACTTGAATGCACTTTTTATAGCGTCTCTGCCAGTCCTCGAACACATGGTGCAGGCCATTCTTTGTCAGGTCTTTGAGAATCGCCACATTTTTCTTCAGCACTGCTTCAGTTCTCTCAAATCGAATGCCCCGGAGTTTTGCCTTTAGTGATGGGAATAAAAAGAAATTACAGGGGACAAGATTGGGGCTATAAGTCAGATGCGGCACACAGGTAATGTTGAATTTAGCCAAAAATTCCTGGACTTGATTTGGAACGTGAGGCCGCACGTTGTTGTGATAAGTTCTGGATGTTTCCTTGCAATGTGCTTCCTCTGTGTAGCCAATACTGACGTGTAGTACGCTGGTGTAACAGTGGTGTGAGTGGGAACAACAATCACAGCAGCTGTGTTGATGTTGACTTCAGACATAGCAGAAGCCGAAGCACCAGGCCCACCTTGCTTAGCACAGAGAACTCGCTCTACTTTGAAGTCTTTGAACCACCTAAACACTGTTGCACGAGGTAGTGCATCTTCACCGTATGCTTGCTTCAGCTTTTCCAAAGTTTCAGAGGCTGTATGATTTAAACGAAAACAAAATGTTATTGCTCCTCTTGTGTCACCTTCATTTTGTGGTATGCGAAATTCAAGTAGGGTCAACAATATACAGCATTACTACCAAACTACCGATACGAGAGTGCTGCCGCCTATGGACATTACACATGAAACCCCGCTCTTTTCAAATATTCATGGTAGAGACAGGAAACTCTCAAGAAAGCTACAGGTAAAAATCAATCCCAGTCTTTATTGAATAGCCCTCGTATATTTCTCATGCAATATCGATACCCCACATTTTTTGCATAACGTCTGTCCTTTAGATAGCTTAAGCCACAGAGAAAGTAAGAAGCGTAAAGCTCGCGGAAAATAAGATTGTTGTTGTTCAGTATATTTATAGTAATTGCTCAAATTAATTTTATATGAACATTTCCCAACAAGAATACGAAGCATTTCGGCTGTAGCTTCTTGTTTATTTTGAAATATTGTTACGATACGTCAATCTTGCGCTTTGTGCAAATCTGGCTATTTTAATTCCAAGATGTACAATCACAAATTCTATGCAATTTTGTGATTGCATAAAAATATTGTGTTATTTTATGATAGACGACGCCTCGTTTTACAGTAGGCGTGTTGATAATTGCAAAAACGTCTTGCAAACTAGAAAACGCTTACAGGAACGGAGTAATCTGTGATAGTTTACAAGATCAGATCACCCTAGTTTTATGTTAGAGATGATTCTTTTTACTCTTAATTTTTACTTTCTCTATTACTTATCTACAGCAAGTAGAGGAAGTATTGCATTCCACCTAAGCATGCGATACCGAGGTTTCAAAGGAAATAACGGGACTACCTGTATCCAGAAGAAAACATTTTTACTTTCTCTATAATGTACATAATAGGTAGGGAAGGTATTACATTTCAACCAAGAATTCTACATAGCTTTCGCCGGAAATACATGTATTGACGCCCCTTGTATCCAAAATAGCATTTTTAGAAAAAGGTCCTTGTGTATGCGGTGTGTCTGTGAATAGCATGACTCAAAACAAAAAGTAGGATAAACACTTAACTTGGTATTTAGGTTCAGTACCTTCTGAAGATGCGACACGAATATTTTCAAGAAAATCCCGTCACCACAAACTACACTTTTCATAGAAAGTTTTTTGCAATATTTATTTTCTAAAAAATCTGATGTGTTACACTCACATGACTTTCTCTACTCTTGTACAAACTATTTTTACAAACGCTTATTCTCCATATGCTTCATGTTAATCGAGATTTCGAGATGTTAATCTTATTGCTAATTTTCTTGTAGATGCAAGGGGAATTGCTAGGCTTTAAGCGATAGTCAAATATTTTAAGAGCTGGTTGCTATGTCGAGTATTACATTCTCTTTGCATTACCAGGACAAAAAAAAATAAATAACGAATTTGAGAAAAAGTATAAGTATTGGAAAATTTAAGGGAATAACAAGCAATATTTCGAAAATGGTTCACTCAACAAAAAATGTATATGACATAAATTGTGTATTTTAACGCGATCTACATTTTTTGTGTAGTAAAATTATGCCTATCTCTTATGGTTTACCAGTTATGCAAAAGTCGTTCAGAATGAAGAATACTTTTGGAGACATTCCCAAAAAATTCGAGATATGCATTTCATTTGTTATGAAAATATCTTAAACATATGATATTTTGATCCAAAATTGTTAGAACCATTTTTAAGAAAATTAAAATGTTCTAAAAATGTTCCATGTAAAGGATAATCTTGGGTGGGGGGAATTTTCTTGAAAACCTTCGTGTCGCATCTCTGAAAGATACGGAACCTAAACACCAAGTTTTGTGTTTATCCGACTGTTCCTTTCTGTGTTATGCTGTTCACAGACACACAGACACACACACGGACATGTTTCCAAAAATGCGTTTTTTTTTGGATTCAGGGGGTCTCAAAACATGTATTTCCGGTGAAATCTCGGTATAGAATTTTTGGGTGGAATACAATACTTCCCCTACTTACTATACGTAGTAGAGAAAGTATATCTCCAACAACTTTGATTAAAATAACATTTTTAAAGATATTTACATGACAAATAAAATGTACATCTTGAATTTTCTGGCAACAGCCTGTAAAGGCATATTCATTCTGAATTAATTTTGTATAATTTGTAAACCATAAGTGATAGATAAAATTCTACTACACATTTAAATTAGATCTCGTTAAAGGACATAGTTTATGTCAGAATAAATATTTTTACTGCCTCTGTGGTCTTGTGGTTAGAATGCTAGCCTCAAAATCCAGAGATCCCCGTTTCGATTCCCGGCTTGATGGTGGAATTTTTCTCTAGCCATTATTTTTATCACTTACATGATATCAGTCAAATTATATAATATAAAATATAATAACAGCCCGCCTTAAAGCAACATGTGTATGTAATAATATGTAAAATGTATGTAACAGTCATTGTATTAATGTTTATATTATTATGCACATGTATAATAATGTTATGTGTATGTATTACGTAATTTAACAATGTAGGAGCTGTAAGAATAGAAGCCGAAAGTTACTAACAATGAGGTAACAATGAGGTAACCTTGAGGCAATAATGAATTGGAAGTTTAATAATGCTACTAATAATTATTGGAACAATAATGTAATATTTAGAACAGTTTATAAATCGCCAATCTAATACCAGAAAAAGCTTATGTTAAATAAAATTATTCTATTGGAGTGAAATTAGCCAATCAGAGACGTGAAATATAGTAAATGTACGAATTTAAGCAATAGAAGCCAGACAATACTAGACAGCGTTCCCGAGCAATTCGACACGGTACAGGTTAAGTGTGAGACATTAAACTTCATTACGGCGAGAATAAAAATAAAGTTTACGTGTTAAAAGTTAAATTAATAAATAATCTCACAGCTCTACAGTATGATATATTAATGGAGTGTTATCTAATCGTGTGAAAGATTAATAAAACGAAGTTAAATACCATTATAATATTGTAAGCCTTCATTCTTTAGCCACACCACCCCCTGCTAAGAGATACGTGTTTCTGCAAAATAATACTGACGCAGTCGAGGCATACAAAATTTAATATTTAAATAAACATTCAAATTACAAAGGTGATTTTTAAACACGGGGGCGAAGGTCACCGGAAAGTGAACGTGGGGCGAATGCCACCAGAAACTTTGTATCGTACATGGGGCTGCAACTACTTCAAATTTGGCTCTCGAATAGTGGAACTACAATACATCTATCGTCACATTGGCGCCCAAAGGGTGATGCTAATAACGTAAAAATATTTCTATTTCATAATTTAACGAGAGGTAGGTTTTAACACGACTTGGTATTGAGGTCAGGGTCTTCCAAGAATGCGACACAAAGGTTTTATAGAAAACTGGTGGAATTTTTCTCCAGCCAGAATTTTTCTCTATCCTCCCTAGAGTCTGGAAGCTGGAAAGAAAACGAACACCATTACCAGGAGCAATTGTTCCAAAGGCAAAGCCGCCGATATCACCTAGATGTTAAAGGTGATATGTAAATGGGACAAAAAGGTTATCCTCTTTACCATTTCCGAGATAATCCTTATTATTGGTATTAAAATACATATATCTTTTCAAGAGGAAGTTCCCTTTTATATTTTCTGTACCAGTACATAGTAGGTATAGAAGGTATTGCATTCCACTGAAAAATTGGATACGGAGGTTTCACCGAAAATACATATTTTACACTCCTGAATACAAAAAAAGCATTTTTAGAAAAAAAAGATCCAGTTGTATCTGTGTGTCTGTGAACACACAACCCAAAAATGAAAATTCAGATAAATTCCAAACTTGGTAATTTAAGTTCAGTATCTTCCAAGGTTGAGACAAACATTTTTAATAAACTCCCCACCCTTTATATGGAACATTTTTTTAAAACTTTGATTTTCCAAAAATGACTCTGTAAATATTAAAGATATCTACATCATAAATAAAGTGTATAGCTTAAACAAAATCTTTAATCTCTTTAAAACAAAGAATTTATTCCAAATATGCTTTTAGTGGTATAATCCATTTCTGAGATATCCGTTATTAATGGTTCAAATTCTCTATTTCTTGGCCATGCTTTAAACTCTTTTCAATATTCAATTGTTTCTGGAATTGCATGTAAACAGTACGGAATTTTAAGGTCAGCATATAGCGTCCAGTTCATATACATCACTGTTCCTTTGTGCCTATAACGAAATGTGTAATGTAGCTATTTCTGGAAAGGCTTATTTGGATTAGAATGTAGTAGATATATAAATAAGCTTTAGTAGGAACAGTTTGTTACCCACCAATAAAGGTAGAGGGCAGAGAAGGTCATGAATGTATCACATCAGATTTTTTTCGTGGCCGTGCAGAGAGCATGAAATTTCACAGCCATCACATGCGACCCGCTTTTTAAATATCTGACTACCGCTTTAGCCTACTGCATATTTCTTATACCTACGACAAAATGTATGAATGTGTAATGAAAGTTTATGTCAATTAACAAGAAATAGACAAAAGAATAAACTTTTATAAGAACAGTGTTTTAGAAACGTGAGCAGAGAAATTGATGGAAATGCAATAGACAAGATTTTTAAGCGATTATACATTGATCTGAACTCGAGGAATCTGCCACTAACCCGACCGAAGAGCACATTCTCAATTTGCTCGAGGGCCTGTGAAATTGCCAATAGAGCAGCGAAGCCTCTACACAGGTGCGACCGAATACAATCTTAGGTCACCAGATGGAAAAGAGAGGGCGCGGAGACTTGGAGAGACATTGTGCTGCTTTAACGGTTGGGGTTCAACCTTCTCCCGGAGGTGTCATAAAGAGAAAGTTTAGTTACAGTGTGGAATGATATAGGCATTGTTACAGAGTATTCTCTGAGAATGAGTGCTTAACACCACACCGCGGAACAAGGAATAATTTGCTTCTGCATGCCCTCCGCATCCTCAAAATTACAGGCGAATACATAATAATACCATTTTAACCGAATCAGATAACATAGAGTGAAGAAGGTTAATTTTATGGTGTTGTATTGTATTTCGACTGTTGGGGAGCCGAACTTGAAGTAGTTTACATGTGGTAAAATGTTTCCGGTAGCCCCAAGTTTAAGAATATGAACTTTGTATTTTGACTGTTTTTTTTTTAAATATTATATGTTTATGTTTGCCTCGGTTGCGTCATTATTATTGTTAGAGACATGGATTTCTTTGCAGAAAGTAGTGCGGCTAAGTATGTAGGCTTACTCAGATTATAATTTTTACTTCACTCTTTTTATTAAAGCTTGACACGATTTAAATAACACTTCACTGATATAGAGAGAGCTGTGAGATTTTTTTATTAATTACTTGCACTTTTTAACACGTAAACTATTTTTGTCTCACACAAAATACGTATTAAATTTCTCGAGGACGCATCTCGCGTCTGGTTAGTAATGCTGTCTGCTAGCAACTGACTTTTAAATTTGTAAATTTTGCTCCACTTTAGTTTCTGATTGGCTAATGCTAGTCCAATAGAATACCTTCATTTAAGTAAAGTTTTTCTGGTTGTTGATTGGCTATTTTATAAACTGTCTCAAAAATTGCATTATTGTTGCTCCAAGAATTACCAGTAGCATTTAAGCTTTCTTATTCATTATTGCCTCAAGGTTAACTTATTGTTACCTCATTGTTAGCAACTTTTAACCCATTATTCTCACAGCTCCTACATTATTAAATTACGTAATGCATTCACATAACATTATCGAATATGTACATATTAATGTAAACATTAATACAATTACTGTAACATACATTTTTATATATTGTTGCATACACATATTGCTTTAAGGCGGGCTGTTATTGAATTTATATATTATATAATTAGACTAAAATCATTTAAGGGTTAAAAATACTGCCTCAAGAGATATAATTTAAACACTGCAACATAATAAATGAATGAATCAATCAATGAGTGTATTTATTTAAATAACGGTGTACATACTACATCCCTTTAAATCGAACGGTTCCCCAGACCGTACGTGCTGCATGTATTAGCGCAGAATAAGCAAGATTAAAAAAAAATTCTGATATGTTACATTTACATAACTTTCTATACTATCCACGCTTATTAATGTGTATATAAACTATCTTGCTAAACATTATTTTTCTTTTTAAACTTTAAAACTTCATTTTAATCCAAATAAACCTTTGCAGAAATAGCTGCATTTCCTTATGGATACAAAGGAAACAGCGATAGTCAAATGTTTAAGAACTGGACGCTGTACGCTACCTTAAAATCACATACTGTTTCCATGCAATCGCGAGAAACAACTGAATGTTAAAAGGGCTTCAAAGAATGACCAAGTAATGTAATTCGAACCCTAAATAACGGATATCTCGGAAATAGCTTATGCCGCAAAAAAGTTATTTGAAATAAACTGTGCGCTTTAAAGATTTACATATCCTGTGTAGTGCGTTTTCGTCTATCGCTTAACGTTTACTGGTTATAAAGGATTATACAAATTTCCTTCCGAACGATGACGACTTCACAGGCTATTCCCAGAAAACTCAAGATACAAAATTTATTTATCACGTAAATATCATTAATATATGTTATTTTAATGAAAACAGTTACAGACTTTTTGAGAAAATAAAACATTTCGAAACATTCTCTATGCACACAGTACTGCCAACAATTCTGTCAATACTTTCAATGCATATAACTATTAAAGAAAATTATGCAAACCCATTAATGTGCCCACATTCTCTAAGAACTCAAAAACGCTATCCTGATGAAAAATCCACGATTTCCCTTCAAACAGCTTCGAGTTGATACACTCCTGCACACAAAGCAAAAACCGCGCAACCAATGTCTTACGGTTCATTGCTGCTGCTGACTGGCCTAATGGAAGTCCGAACCTCAAACCATTGGACTATTCTCTGCGGCAGAAGCTCGAGGCGATAGCATGTCAAAAACGGCACCACAATATTGAGACGCTAAAAAAATGAATCACGTCAGCTGTCAAGATTATTCCGCTGGACACAATTCGTGCAGCTATTGACGAGCGGCGTCACTGTCTTGCAGCACATGGTGATCATTTCGAATAAGAGTATTACATCTAAAAGTAAAATACTACATCAATACAAAACTAAAAGGACAAGGAAAGAATGTAAAGTCAAATTTTAAATCAACAGCAATAATACGTGGGCGGAGGAGGTCTCTCCCAACCTAAATCGTAATATAGACGTTGAGAATGATGAAGCTAATGGATGATAATGCTAGGCTCCACAGTGCTCAGAGTGCGTTATAGAAGCCCAGAATTTAATCCTATAATGCATACATGGGATACGCGTATATATTTTATCCATGGTCGAACTTTCAACACCTACTACATTAGTTGTTATTCAGTCGGGATTTAACGTGGGCAGAATGAGACTTGTTTACCAAAAAAAGAGTGGTAATGCACTTTACTGAATATAAGAATGTTTTGTTGTCATAGTGCTGGTTTCCTGTATTTAATATTAGTGGTATAGCATTATTTGAAACGACCTCAAATTTCGTTGTAAAGTGATTTACTCCCAATTACGGTTGTTCAGATTTATTTCGCCCTTACCGCCAGTCAGCTTAAATGAATTAGTCTTTACTAGTTCAGCGGGGCCCTTGTCTCAAAGGGGAGGCGCAGAATTGAACCTCGGAAAGCATGCGTTTGCGACTTCGTATAACAGTTTGATGTGCTACGGCGGTGTAGAACTGTTTTTCACTGGGACATTCTGTGCGTTCTTTGCACGTGAGATGGTAGTGACCACCGATCACGAATTTGCACGGTTAAGTGCTAAGTCGAGAGACTTTACGCTATAAAAACCGTCCAATTATTTGAGTTACCTATCAGCATACATGCTGAAATTACGAGTTTACGAGACGCAAGCGAAGGACGTACCAAACGTAAGTACTGAAAAGGTATTATTCACATAATTAAGCTAATTAAGTAAATCGACAGTTCCATGCCAATCTATCAGTTTTTGTTAAATTTACTAAACAAAAAAAGTACCTTCAAGTGGAAGTATTTGAACCTAGGACCTTCACCATGAAGGCCAATGCGCACACTGTTTCACTACGAGTGCAAGTCACTGCAGTACAGCGGCGCAAAGCGCTCATTTTGACCGAAATTGATATAATGCGATGCAGTGGACAGTGCTTACAGCATAGCCTGTGCAACGTCGCGACTGCATAACTTCTCAATCCGTAGGTTGAGAAGACTCACCCGGTATATATTTAAGGACTTAGGTGGTCACTAGGACAACACCTCTCTAGTGACATACACTTAAAATAAATATTGCTTCATTTTGGGTTGGTTTCACAGAATACTGTTAATAATTTCATAGGATAACGTAAACAATTTGAGTTTCGTTCGCAAGGTAGAGCATCATGTTGACGATTAAACATTTAGTTATAGCAACGAATGATGTATGTTACACAGTTATTTCACCAAGGAAGCAAATCTGAATTGAAACTATTTGGAAAATATTAGTTATCAGTTGCTCACAATAGTCCCGGAATTGAAGTTATGTCTTCTACCTTCAAGAATCTTGCTCTCTAACAATATATACACACATTCTCGAATCTCCATCCACTTTTTTGCTAATAGGAAACTCAAATGAAATCAGATTTGGTGAAATATCTCCGCTGTTTTATCATTACTTTATGGTCTACTTGCTTCTCTTTCAGTTGGCTTGTTTAAAAGCGTTCCAGAATACTAATACTGTCATCGCATACAAGATAAGTACATTTAGCTTTCATTGTTATTTAGATCTAACCGACATACTGTTTATATAAAAATAATAATAATAATAATAATTGTATACCTCGTATAATATTATAATGTTTATATATGAATACTAATTTGAAATGCCGTAATATATTAACAATGCTAACATTTATTTGGAAATTATCTATCATACAGTAGTTTTCCTACAACCCAGTCATGACTTTATTTCTCCATAAATGCCTCTACTCTACATTTACATCCGTTAGTCCTCTAGATGACATGCTTCTTCGGACCGCATTAATTATTCTCTTGGTCTTCCCCGTCTATTTCCTCAGATTCGCATTCTAGCACCGTTATTCCTATTGTATAATCTACCACTCTTTTCACTTAGCCAAGCTATTTTAATCCTCACTCTTCTATTATTTACAATTCTTTTTTTTTTTTTACATCCATTATTTCCCAAATTTTTCTAATTCTAATTTTATCCCTTCCTGCGTTTGAGATGTTCTCCGCCAAAAATCTGTCTCTTTTGTTTAGTAATTTTCTTTTCTGTTGCCTATTCATTATCAATTTCTGTTCTATTAGGCAATATATTTTGTACTATTGAATTATAAATGAACTTTCTAGTTTTATTAAAATGCTTCTGCTGCTTAACATTGAGTTCGACATTCGAATTGGTTTTCTTCCTTCACTTTTGTTTTTCTATTTCTTATCTACTAGTTACATTTGCTTCTATGATTGATTTATACCATCAAATACTTAAATTTATTAATCATTCTAATTTTCTCATTGATAACCCATAATGACGATAATAATAATAATAATAATAATAATAATAACAATACTAAACAAGACAATACAAACAACAATACAATACAAAAATGTCCGTCAAAAATCATACATCTGAAGATGTATTAATATCTAGTATAGTAATATAGTCTTTCTAATATGAATATTAATTTAATATTCCGTAATTTAATTAAAATAGTAGTAGTAGTAGTAGTAGTAGTAGTAGTAGTAGTAGTAGTAGTAGTAGTAGTAGTAGTAGTAGTAGTAGTAAATAAATTGAGTTTTATTTATGGACGCTCTTTAACTACTGTGGTTTTAGCGCCCCATTTATATTGGGCGTGAAAGACCGCAAAGTTTGCTCAGAAGCCTCTTGTCAGGCTTGAGTTAGTTTTACGTGCCGTAAATCTCGTAGTAATCTGGTTATGGTGGTACGTAGTAGTGGTGGCAGTAATGGTGGTAGTAGTGGTGGTATTAGTGGTACTGGTAATAGTGATGGTGGTGGTCGTGATGGTAATGGTAGTGGTGGTACTGGTGGTAGTAGTGGTAGTAGTGATGGTGGTACTAGTGGTAGCAGTAGTGGTAGTACTGGTGGTTGTGGTACTGGTGGTAGTATTCGTGGTAGTTTTTTTTGTTTTTTATAGCAGGGGAAAAATCTTTCAAAGACGCCACCAGGCGAGTTGGATTTCCACCAACTAAAAAACCCCTGCTGGGAGTAATGCACACTTCGTGGGACTAACTTTCGGTATTACTTCGCGTATGTGGCACTCATATTTTAATCCTTTTTTCGTCTTTTTCTTTTCCTTTAAGTTTGCTAGTTATCATTTCTTCAATGATTATCCATTTCTTTTCGTTTTCTAGCATTTGTGTCATAATATTGTCCACCGTTATATCTTGCCCAATTTGTCGCACGTATTTCTGACTTAAATTACTCCACTTGTTACATATTAATATTGTATGTTCAGGTGTGTCTTTTGCTTCACAGTATGTGCAGGCCTCACTGTTTACCAGATTCATTTTATATAAATAAGTTTTAAAGCGTCCGTGTCCATATAAGAATTGGGTAAGGTGGTATCCCACTTGTCCATGTTTTCTCTTCAGCCAAGGTTCTATATTTGGTATCAAAATCTTGGTCATTGTACTGTTGCGCTTTCTAATTATCATCCCGTTTGTCATGTTTCAATAGAAGAAACTCTTGCCTGTGCTGGATGTATTTTGTTATTTATATTTCCATATGACCGCTCTTTGGCTAATAAATGTATGGGTATAGTTCCTGCTATAACCTGAATTGCCTTAGTGGAAACTGTTCTATATGCACTTGCTATTCTTATGGCAATCTTTCGCTGCATTCTTTCAACTACTCCTCTATATGTTTTCTTTTCTATCCAGGACTTCCAGACTGGAGCGCAGTAAAGGATTATGGAGTTAATTACGCTCCCAAGTACCTTTCTTTTCCCTTGTTTCGGTCCTCCGATATTTGGCATAAGCCGGTGCAGGGCTGCAACAGTTTTTTCTGCCTTACTAGCCACATATTTTATGTGTGTCCACATACTTATATTATGTCCAATTTGGACTCCTAGATATTTCAGGCTGTTCTTAGAACTCAGTTTCCGGTTATTAAAACTTATATGTATTTCTTTTAACGTTCTTCTACCCTCCAAATTAACAATTTCGGTTTTTTCAGGTGCCAAACTTAATCTTTATTGGGTCATCCAAATATCAATCTTATTCATGGACCAGGCAATTTTTTCCTCCATTTCTTCTCTTGTATTTCCAAAAATTAATAATGCCAGGTCATCGGCATATCCAATCGTTTTAGATCCTCTTGTAATTCCAAATTTAAAACCCCATCATAATAAAGGTTCCATAATGTTGATCCCAAAACGGAGCCTTGGGGTACCCCGCAGCTCACAGCCAACGTTTTACTTTTTCCTATTAATATATACCTATCTTCAAGGTAGCTACAAATAAGTCTAGTTAAGTATAGGGCTATTTTTCGCCTTCTTAACTCTTTTATAATTCCTTCCCATGGGGCTGAGTAGAAAGCATTTTTGACGTCAAAAGTGACCATAACAGCATATTTATTGCCTTCTTTGATTTCATACTTTACAGTTCTTTGTATATACTCCACAGCTTCTACCGTCGATAAACCCTTTCTGAAGCCAAATTGTGTTTGTGCTAACCCTCCCTTTTGCTCAATCTCTTCTACGAGTCGTTTGTTTTTATTATCTGCTCAAAGACTTTTCCTATAACATTTATTAGGCACAATGGTCTATATGCCCTTGTGTCATCTCCTTTTTTTTGGCTTTTCTATAAGTATAAGTCTAGCTATTTTCCATTCTATTGGGAAATTTCCTTTAAGTAGGAGTGCATTTGCTGTATTTACAAATATATCAGGCCTATGTACAGCAACAACTTTAATAACTTCTGGGGGAATTCCATCTGGTCCCGCCGCCTTTCCTGCTTTAATGCGATATACAGCCTCGAGTAGTTCCTTACTATCGCATAAAGGTATTTCTTCTCTGCTTATTTTTACCGATGGCCAGGCATTTATTTTATGTTCTGGGAACAACGTTTTTGCTATTCTTAGCTGCTCTTCATCTGTGGCCTGCAATGATGATCTGGCCCCTATCTTCCCTATAACTATTTTATATCCAAGATCCCAAGTATCTGCATCTACTTCGGTACATAGTTGGTCCCATGCAATCTTTTTTACTAATTTAATAGCATCTTTTAAGGCTATTCTACACTCGCGGTACCGGTTTTGTATTTCATACTTCTCATGATTATTGAAATTTATTTTACGATTTGCCCTTGTCACTTTTCTCCTCGCCTCAGTACTTTGTCTTCTTAATTGAGCCATGTTGTCATTCCACCAGTATGCTGGCTCATGTTTTCAGTAACCATGTTTCTTGCTAAGTGCATAATTACATGCACTTTCCATTAATTGTTTCAGTTCACTCGGTGCGTATCTAGTACTCAATCGTCCACTTTCTTGATCCACCTTGGTGAGTAATAGATCTTTATTCTCTTGCTTATATCTCCATCTTTTCATTTGTTTCTTTGGTTGTTTAATTCCTATGTAACTTTGTTTCTGTAGTTCAATATATATATATATATTGTGGCGTATGCACAGATGATAGGATATCGTCTCTGGTCACCGAGATTCGAGACAGCAGTCTGTCTGGGAGTAGGGGGAACTAGGTGTTAGGGGGGGGGGATGGCGTCACTGACGCTTGAGGTTAACGTGTGTTTGAGAAGGAGTCAGTGAGTAAGCTCCGAGTAGGAAAGACGTGCAACTGCTTTCTTCGTGCTAAGGCACGATGGCCTCGCCGACAGACATTGGACTGAGAGTGTAAGTACTGTAATCCCTCTTTATAAATTAAATGCAGTAGCCATCCACTTTTGGGAAATTTCATTTATGGTAGTGTAGTGTCCTTCCTCTCCCTTAAGCCAGGTAGTGTTTTGGAATAGCAATTATTTTGGTGTTTAACTTAGCTGCGTCCCCCGTCGTAGCCTCGCCATGTGAAGATCTTGTTTAATTTACCGGTGCCTTTTGCAAGCGAGTGCCTCCCCGGCAGTTTCTGAGTAGCATTTTAGTAGAGAGGCTACGACAATATTTTCTTATGGTAACTTAAGTTTTCTTCTTCATCCACATACCAGTTTCGAACCAGTTTTCCTATTTCTATTGAGCATATTGTAACATCTATATATGACGACCTATTATTCCTTTCAAAGGTGAGTACTTTTCCATCATTTAAAATATTATAGTCATTTTCATTTATCCACTCTGCCAGAGTGCTTCCTTTCTTATCTTCAAACGGAGAACCTCATTTATGCTTTTGCATTAAAATCCCCTCCGATTAACACTTTCTTTTTGTTTTTCCCTCGTTGTTCAGTATTACGTCGTATTTTATTCAAGTAATGTTGAAGTTCTTCTTCATTTATAGTAGGCGAAACATAACAAGAATAAATGACCATTTCATCCAATTCTACACACACATATCCTTTTCCATTCCCAGTTTCGCGTACTTTTAAGCCAATTGGTGGTATGTATATAGCAGCATCTATATATTCATCTGTTATCCATGCTGGATTAAATTTTACCATATTTCTATTTGGTTCTGCTATTATTGCTAAACTCGCTTTGTTTACTGCACATTTATGCATCATTAGATCCATTGCTTGTTTACTCCTATCAAGGTTTACCTGTATTAATTTCGTTTTTTCTCCCTTTCCTGAGCCACAACGAGTCTCCTATATTCAGGGCATCGCATTGTCTCCGTCTTGTGTTCTTTAGATTGACATAAATAGCATGATGTTGCATTTTTGCATTCTTTAATTTTATGTCCTGTTTCACCAGTTATGACATATTAATTCTATTTTTTGCCTTGAGCAATCATTTACCTTGTGTCCCACTCTGTAGCATTTATAGCATCTTTTCAAGATGTTGGTAGCCTTTATTCCCCATCTGCCCCATCCATCTCCTATTCTTCTCTTATTTATTAATCTATTTGCTGCCTCTGTAGTAATAGTTACAAAGGCATACTTTACACCTTGTACATTAGCTTTTTCTGCCACCTTCAGGTTAAAAATTTCTTCATTTTTATTCAGTTCTTGTTTCAGTACTGCTTTAATTTCATCATGCTGTACAGTTTTATCAATGTCTAAAATCATAATTGTTTGATTTATTGTCTTCATTTGGACCTCTACAATACTCTCTAGCTTTGTAGTTAGCAGTTGTTGAAAGGCAAGCAGTTGTTGATAATTACTCCTTTGGTCTTTGCACTTTGTTTAACATTTTTTATAATATCTGCATATGTCCTCTCTCCTATAGGCTTCAGAATTATAGTATCTTCATTTTTTACTTTTCGTTTTTTAATTTCGTCCATCTGGTTTTCCTGTGTATCATTTTCCCATTTCTTGGTACTATACATTGGTATTTGTATATCCTTTTTTCTCCCAAAGTACTTCAGCACTTTCCTTATACTTCTCTCTTCCACAAATTTTGTGGTTATGCATGTAGTGTTTGCTCTTACGTTTTTTCTAATGATATTCAAACTCTTTTCCAAATTTGTCATTATGTTTATCTTACCTTCAGTTGTCCTTCCGCCATCTTCTGTAGCAATAACATAAATAAATCTCTTATTGTTCCTATCCTCAAGGTCCTCTCCCATGTCTCATTTAATGTCATACTACATATCATCTTTCCCACTTTTAATTTACCTTCGTTAATTATTTTTTGTATTTGTGGATTTATATATCTAATCTTGTTCATAATCTTTCCTTCTGTATCCTCTACCCCTTTCGTAATAATAATTAAGTCTTCGTCTTCCTTCTGTAAAACCTCTCCTTTTATCAATTGACATTGTTTAAAAACTTCTTTTGGCCAATTGACATTTATTAATTCTTGTAATTCTTGCTCATTCATATCCCTTGCAAGTTCACTTTCTATTTCAGTTATTAGTTTTTGTCTATCTAGTTCTTGTTTATTTATAGTTTGAATACCTTCATCAGCCGTCTCTTTCTCTTTGAGTTCCTCTATTATTTCAGGTATAAACTTCATTGTGCTGGGTATCCTCCTCATATATCCGTCGAGCATGACTATCGCAGTTTTTATTTCCTTCTTCGTATTTGGAATTTCTTTGGTTACTTTATTAAGCACTTAAACTTCCTTCATTATCTTATTTATCAAGTCTCTGTGCATGTGGTATTCTTTATCTATCCTTTGCTGAAATAAGACTTGTTCTTCTGTACTCTTTTTTATTGTTTCAGGACAATCATTTCTTTTCCTTTTGGGTTTCCTGTTCAAATCCTCCTTGTCGAGTTCAGACGGTCCCGATTTAGTATTCTCACTTACGTTTACCCTTACATTAGCATCTAAGAAAGTATTTAAGTTTAGGCTTCCAGTCGAACATCGTCTTTGTTGAGGCGGTGATGGATCAAGTAATGGCCGTCTTAAGAAGGGATCAAGCTCTCTTCTTGCATTGGTTCTAATTCTAAGTGTAGTTTCCTTGTGTAGTTCCAGTAGATTTTACTTGCACCCCGGCCTGGTTCCCCGTCGCAGGTGCTTGGCAGTCATTGGCTGACGGTCGGGTGGTGCCTGCCCTCTCACCACCACTTCCGACCGGTTCTGGGGTTCCGACTCCCCTGTCCCGTAATTTATTTTCTTTCAAAACCTTATCCATAGATTTATATTATTGCCATTTCCTTTCCAAGTCATCATCATGAGATCCAAAATATGAGAGTGACAGGATGAAGATGGAGATGACAGGCTCGGGGCCTCGGGAGCGCCCTTTCCCGTACCTGCAAGCTGCAGGCCCCCTGGGGGTCGTGGTAGTAGTAGTGGTGATGGTACTAGCGGTAGAAGTAGTGGTAGTAGTGGTGGAGGCAGTTGGAGTGTTACTAGGGGTAGTAGTAGTGTTAGTAGTGGTGGTGGCAGTAGTGGTGGTGGTACTAGCGGTAGAAGTAGTGGTAGTAGTGGTGGAGGCAGTTGCGGTGTTACTAGTGGTAGGAGTAGTGGTAGTAGTGGTGATTTTAGTAGTAGTGGTGGTGGCAGTAATGGTGGTGGTAATAGCGGTAGCAGTAGTGGTAGTAGTGGTGGTAGCAGTAGTGGTTGTGGTGGTACTAGCGGTAGCAGTAGTGGTAGTAGTGGTGGTGGTACTAGCGGTAGCACTAGTGACAAATTAAATTGAGTTTTATTTATGATCGCTCTTTAACTGCTGTGGTTCTTAGCGTCCCATTCTATATTGGGCGTGAAAGACCGCTAGTTTTCCTCAGAGGCCTTAAGGTTCTTTTACGTGCCGTAAATCTACGACACGGGACCACCGGCTTTACTTCCCTTCCGAAGGAAGCCATGCTAAGGATTTTTACGCCCGAAAATATCCATCGCGAACCCTCGACCTTGGGAACTAGAAGCTAGCACGGTACCACTAGTCCACGGAGGACGACAGTAGTAGTAGTGATACTAGTGGTGGTAGTAGTGGTGGTGATGTCAGTAGTGGTAGTGGTAGTAGTGGTGGTGGTTGTGGTAATGATGGTACTAGCGGTAGAACTAGTGGTGATACTAGTGGTAATAGTGCTGGTGGTAGTAGTAGTGGTAGTGGTGTTGGTGGTACTAGTGGTAGTGGTTGAGGTACTCCATCCGTCATGAATCAGACATCTGAAGATTGTTCAGTAGCCGCTTTCTTTGCAAACCAAATAGCTCAGTATTTAAGTAATGGAAACAAGAGGTTCAGATTTGTAATTTGTATTACTGATCAAGATATACGTTCTGCTAAAACACATACGATGCCTGTTTTTAAATTAAATGCCAATAATGTTTTAATAAATAAACGAACATTATCTTTCAATTACTTTAGTATAGTTTATTACTTTACATCTTACACTACTTCTCCACAGAGTCACCGCCGTTATTCAGGCACTTGTAACGGGAAACCAGTTTTTGTATGTCTTTGTCAAAGAATAATGCCGCCTATGATGAAAGCCAAGACTGCACTTTTTGTTTCACAACATTATCGTGAATAAAATGTTTTCCACAAGGAATTGCTATAAGTAAAATAAAACAGATTACAATTGGTAGGTGCCAAATCCGGACTGTAGGGAAAGTGTTTGAATTTTTCTCAACCAAATGAGGCGATTAGCTTGGCTGTGTGTGTCCGGGCATTGCCACTCATTATTGTTTCCCCATAAATCTTACACAATTGGCGATGAATGTTTTCTGGCGATACAGTTCTCGGATTCAAAAAACGAATATCTGATGCGACTTCACAGTAGGCGAGTTGTTCGATAGTTTTGAACATTTCGAAATGATCTAACCAGAGGAAAACACAAAGTGACGATTCTCAAGCTGCGACAGGTTCCTAACGAATGGGGAAGGTGATCTCGCGTACTCAAAACCGAGTCTGCAGAGCTGCAGCGGCAAAACATTAAAACAGTATTACTTTAAAAACCTGCCTCGTAATCCTATATTTGCTTTGGTAGCACGCCAAATAAAATAGACAGAAGAAAGAACAAACATGCACGAAGCATGGTTTTAAAACCTACGATTTTAATTATATAGGCCTGTGATAGGATCTTAAATTAACCAGGCTGCCATGCTCGCCACACTTCTACCTGTTGGGCTTGCGGCTGACTGCTACCTGCGTACTCCCACCATTAGTTCAAACATTTCTGTGACATCTATAAATAAGTGTATAGCTACAAGAAATGGTAGTCATCCTGGAGTATCGTACATCCATTCGGGATACAGAAAACATAATTGATTCTCACAAAATGAGTAATTTTTTCGCGGTAGTGTTTTAGGATCCACTTCCCGTTCATCCGTCCTGGTGGAAAGCTGAATTTTCTGCGTTCAGTGCTGGTAACATAACCTGCTTGCATTTTTTGTCCATATTACTGCAGGTGTGTGCATGAACTATATTAAATCCACTAACTTTTGTTGTATTTATTATTGCAGACATGAATATAATCACTTTCTATAGTTCAATTTACGATGTAAATCTTATTTGAATCTTCATCTCCTTTTTACTTGTTAATATTTACTTATGATTCAATCCATGCAGCAACTAAGTATGAGCTGCAAGTTATTGGTCCTTTAAGGTCAACAATCAAGCGTGGATAAGTGATCGCACCTTGCCGCCAAGGTATATGTTCGAGACCTCTGTTGGAACTACCATGTGCAACAGCTGTTAGTAAATTATTGATTTATTTTCCTGCAAGTACTATTATATTATTCATTATCTTCGAAAAAATAGTATACAATTTTGTATCGTGGCTCTAACAGAGTATCAAGAATTACGTTATTATTTCCAATAGGTGATAAAATGTCGAAATCCTGAAGACACGTCTTTGTCAGCAGTCAAAAGGACATTTAATGACGGCGAATCGAGGTGAAGGGTTCTTACTTCACTCTCGTCTGTCTGGCAGTCTCGACGGCCAAGCTCTGAGCAACAGGGGGTGCTTCATACTACCATCATAATTAAGTTAACTTTTAAGGAGTAGATACATCCAGACCTCACTAATGTACAGGTAAAATGCACTAGTGTCAACTTCTCGCTCGTCCTGGCCGCCAGGCTATCCAACAGCCCCCTAGCTGCAGCTATGCACATTAAGTATGAATACAACTCTTAGGTTTTATACATCCCTCTGGGCCTTTTATTTGACTCCTTTTACTATAACGCACCCGCTTACACCCTACCTACCAGCCCCCGACACCGATCCGCTCCTTCCCATCTGAGTTTACAGGTCTCCTGAGTACACCACCCCTCGGGGCTACCCACCCTAGATACGGTTCTACAATATACATGCATGGATTAAGTGCTATGGAGTATCTCGGAAGTAGAAAATACTTGACGACGTATTTCCAAACTCTTCCTCCTTCTCCAATTATACGCTTACCACAGTCGCATTACAATAGTATTATCAAATTTCGTGTCTCTACAGTGCAAATACAAAGTAGGCGGGGAAGTCTAGGTATGGGGGAAGTAGCATTTGTCTTCAAAGAATTCCACGTAGGAATTTTGAATTTATATTTCCATCTGCTCCCATTACAAAGAACATAATTAGGAGGCTTTGCAAGCTTAATGCACCTGGTATAATTATTACAAACTTTAATTAAACATGCTTATTTTTGTTGTAACGTAAGCGAGGGAAATGGCGGCCATCTGAGCCGATTAAAAACAGGATTCACTAATTAAAAGTAAAAAAAGGCGCAACCTTACTCGTAAGAATATTCTCTGGATTTTCATTTTCCCCATTATAGTTATTATACTTGAGTTGTTACTAAGTTTAAACATATTTCAAAATAAAAATTTAGTGAGACCCTTTTTTACCAGAATTTTCCATATATAAGAATCGAAGTTGAACACACAGGAAACAAATTCAGAATTTAGCTTCCTTTTATTCAGTTAAATTTCAGTAACAAAGCATGCTCCTATAAACTAACTCCTACAGCAGAATGAACGTAAAATTAATTACTGTGTCTATTTATGTAGCAAAATATGGAATTATATAATTAAACTTGCAGCTTCGTAAAAGCACTTATGCCCAACCCAGCACAGCCAGAATAATTGACGACGTAGAAAATTCCCAAGCTGCATTCAGTTGAAACCGCGGTCGGGTACAACTAACCAATAAACGAGTTGTATTTCAACAATCTCTGTATTTAATAAATAATGTATAACATATACTAAAGGCCTCAACGACGCTGCAAGTTAAACAGCAAATTTAGCAAAATAAATAAAATCAGAGTTACGAATTGAAGTATGGCATAAATTACAATAGCGAATGAAAAACACCAAATCTTACTAAAGATACAAAATAATTTTGCGAATTCCTAATCTGACAAATTTCTCACGAAAAAAAATACCAAAATTCATCTAAAAGTATGCTTCACTTCAACGGCAGCAGGAATATGCAGTCTGTAACTTGGCTTTTCGGCAATATAACAAATTGCAACAAAATTCTGCCCACATTATCCCGTTTCCAAACAATGCATTTTACATAAGCAGCGAATTATAAAATAGGCTTTCAGATTAAGAAAGAAGCAAAAAAATTTTATGACTCGTAATTAAAAGAGGGCACTTTGTTTGAAAAATGTTGTAAAACATAAAGGAATTTCCAACAAGAACCAAATAAAACCTTTACGATTTCAACCGCCACAACCAAACACGTACCTGTACATGGGATACACGTTATATGCATTAAATGTAAAACATCTTCGCTGCACCGACGCACGACTTGAACTAGCTACTTGGCTCTCCCTCTCGCTAGACGTCCGAGGCGACCAAAACAAAAGAGACATGACAGAAAACGGAAATCATAGGTGTCGAAAATTTCCCTTTAGCTTTCGATATATCGAACGCTCAGAGGGGAAAAAATCAGCACGCTCCCAGTATAGGTAACGAAACAAATATAATAATGATGATGATGATGATAATAATAATAATAATAATAGTAATAATAATAATAATAGGAAAAACTCTTTCTTCTTGATTCTGTCATTTCTTATATATATACGTTAAAATTACTGATATAAAAGCTCGTTTTTACGTTCACCACTACGTATGGTAAGTATGTTAAGTACTGCATTCCACCCAAAAATTCGATGACGAGATTTCACCGAAAATACATGTTTTGAGGTCTCCGGAATCCCCCCCAAAAAAGCCTTTTCAAAAAAAGCTCCGTTTGTGTGAACGTGTATCTGCATGGTTGTCAACAGCATGACTCAAAAACTGAAAGTCGGATAAATACCAAACTTGGTATTCTGGTTCAGTATCTTTCAAAGATGCGACACAAAGATTTTCAAGAAAATCCCCACTACAGACTACCCTTTACATGGAACACTTTTCGAAAATTTTCTCAAAAATGCTCTAACGATTTTGATTAAAATATAATATGTTTAAGATAGCTTCATGGAAAATGAAATGTATATCTTGAATTTCTGGGAATGTCCCCAAAAGTCATGTTCATTGTGAATGAATTTTACATAATTGGTAAACTGAATGAGATAGACAAAATTTTTCTAAACACAAAATGTAGATCTCGTTGTCACATGCACTTTTTTTTTGGTCCAGTGAACCATTTTCAACCATTATACCATAGCAACCATTTTCTTGCTATTTGTTTAAATTTTCCAATACTTACACCTTTCTCAAATGGGAATTCGTTATTCGGTTTTTTATGTCCTGGACATACAAAGAGAATGGAATGCTCCACATAGCAACCAGCTCTTAAAAGATTTGACTTCGCTTAAAGCCTACCATATTCTCTTTATACCTACAAGAAAATTGCCAATAAGATAGTTTCTGCAAATTTTTATATCGTAGATGGAGATTAAGAGTTTGTAAAAATAGTTTGTACAAGAGTAGAGAAACTCATGATAGTGTAACACCTCATAACTTTTCTATCTACTTCTTGTCAGTCGTGAACGGTTTCAATTCACAATTTGCTGCAGATACACAGAAAGGCTTAAGAAGCAGGTCGCTGTGTGTTGGCCTTTATATTGCGCTCTCTTTGCGTGACCTCACGAGAAACAAAAGAACGACACTTGAAAGTCTATTACTTAAAATGCTAGAAAATTCGAACGAACAGCATATGGAGTATGGTATTGCTACGCAAAAAGCGTATTTGTCACAAAGCGTATATTTTAATGAGCTCTACACTTTTCCTGTAGCAAGTTGATGTCTATTTCAGTGGTTGCCTAAGAATGACATTCATCAACAACGAAGATGAGTTCACAGACTATTCACCAAATTTCAAGATGTAATTTTTATATGCTGAAACATAATACCATTGTAAAGCATAATATATTAGCTATTTTAATCAAAACGATTAACTCTATTTCTGATAAGATAAAAAATGAAGAACGTGTTTCCATAATAAGTGTCATTTGTTTTGGTGAACCTTTTCGAAAAAGTACCAAATTTGATATTTATCCAAATATTTCGTTTTTTAATTACTCCGTCTCACTCCGTTTACTCCGTCTTACGGATTCGATCCCCGGTGAACGCCCTATCTGATTCATGGGTTCCCCGGGTCGGTAGGCGATTGCTGGGGTGGTTTATCTTCCACCAGGACTTTCCTGCCCTGCATTCCTGCACCCATCATTCCCTTCACTGTAATCTGTTTCAGGTTATAGGAACAGGCGAAGGGTTAGAGCTTGGCTCTGTAGAGGTTTCTTCCATTGGGACGTTGCGGGACTGCTCGCTTAAGTCCCACCTCGGAATAGGTTCTAAAAGGGGGACTGCTGAGGGTTTGAGTTTGCGTGTGGGTGCGGGCGCCGGTGGATGCGTTCGATCTGATAACGTTAGAGTCCCCGTCCATACTTGCTGCCGTCGTCATCCGGATCTGGTCGTCCTTCGAGTCTCTCCCCTTCATCTTCCCTCCCAGGGATCACAGTGGAAGCATGAAGGGCTGCTGCGGCCTGCTTACGGTGCTGTGTCTCGGTTACTTCCCTGCCCCGTTCGTCCGTACCTTTACCATTAAGGAAATATTAAATGGAAAAAATTACTATAGACTTACATTTGTAGTTTTTGTGCAGACAAAAATATTACAACTTGTTCTTTCATTTTATACATATAAGCAAAATACATTTTTATTTTCTCTAACTAATACCTAGTAGGTAGAGAAGGTATTGCATTCCACCCAAAAATTCGATATCGGGATTTCACCGGAAATACCTGTTTTGTGGTCCCCTGAATACTAATAAACGTTTTCATAAAAATGTCCGTGTGTGTGCGTGTCTGAGTGTCAACAGCATAACTAAAAACGAAAATTCGGATAAGCACTAAACTTGATATTTAAGTACAATATCTCCCAAGGATGCGACACGAGATTTTAAAAAAAATCTGATGTGCTACACTCACATGACTTTCTCTACTCTTGTACAAACTATTTTTACAAACGCTTATTCTCCATATGGTGGCGGCGCCGTGGCCGAGTGGCTAGACCGCTCGCCTCCCACCGAGGCGATCCGGGTTCAATCCCAGGGACCTGCAAGTGGGATTTGTGGTGGACGAAGCGGCGCCTGGGCGGGTTTTCTCCGGGTTCTCCGGTTTCCCCCGCCATTCATTCCACCAACTGCTCCATCATCACCTTTCCTTTCATCCATTTCACCAACATTTCGTTTCATCTACTTCCTTCATCCCATACCAGGCATCGGGCTGATCACTCATCCTGGTTGTTCTATCTGATCCATGAGTGTCTGCTCCTCGACGGGCCTCTGACCCCAGGCACCCGCTTGTAAGTCCTGGGGGGTGTAAGTCCTACATAAGAGGAGGGTAAACAGATAATGGATGAATGAAAATTATTCTCCATATGCTTTCATGTTAATGGAGATGTTAATCTTATTGCTAATTTTCTTGTAGATGCAAAGGGAATTGGTAGGCTTTAAGCGATAGTCAAATATTTTAAGAGCTGGTAGCTATGTGGAGCATTGCATTCTCTTTGCATTACCAGGACAAAAAAAATGAATAACAAATTTGAGAAAAAGTATAAGTATTGGAAAATTTAAGGGAATAACAAGCAATATCTCGAAAATGGTTCACTCAACAACAAAAATGTATATGACATAAATTGTGTATTTTAATGCGATCTACAGTTTTTGTGCAGTAAACGTTTGTCTATCTGTTATGGTTTAACAATTATGCAAAAGTCGTTCACAATGAAGAATACATGGAGACATTCCCAGAAAATTCAAGATATACATTTCATTTGTCATGAAAATATCTTAAACATATGATATTTTAATCAAAATCGTTGGAGCCTTTTTTGAGAAAATTAAAATTTTTGAAAAATGTCCCATGTAAAGGGTAGTCTGGGGTGGGGGGATTTTCTTGAAAGCCTTCGTGTCGCATCTATGGAAGATACTGAACCTAAATACCAAGTTTGGTGTTTATCCGACTGTTCGTTTCTGAGTTATGCTGTTCACAGACACACACACGGACATGTTTCCAAAAATGCTTTTTTTGGATTCAGGGGGTCTCAAAACATGTATTTCCGGTGAAATCTCGGTATCGAATTTTTGGGTGGAATGCAATTCTACCCCTACTTACTATACGTAGTAGAGAAAGTAAAAATGCTTCCACTCCAACTACCCGTTACATGGAACATTTTTCGACAATTTTAATTTTCTAAAAAAGCGGCTCTAAAGATACTGATCAAAATATCACATATTAAAGATATTTATATGACAAATAAAATGTATATCTTGAATATTCCTCCAATAGCCTTTGAAGTCATCTTCATTCGGAGGGAATTTTTATGTAATACCTTCTCTACCTACTATGTACGTAGTAGAGAAAGTAAACAATAATAATAAACAATCTGGATAAAAGTAGATCAGTAAACTTAGGGGGCATACGCCTACATGCTGTAAACGTTTCAATCCGATATCTTACATGGTTTTAAATAACCGATCATGAATTTAACAGATTTAACATAGGACTTTTAATCGAGATAGGATTTTTAATCTCTCATTAGCTACATAAACACCGAGCGAAGTGGCGTCGTGGTAGGGACTCGCATTGGGGAGAATCCGGGTTTGATTGCCGTAGACCACGTACTCTGTCCCATGGGTTTTTTGAGGAGTTAACAGAAAGTAGTTAAAATTTTACAAAACAGATCTTTATTACACAAAATTAGATATACTTACAACAATAATTATAATTTAAAGGTAGAAAATTATTTTACTTTGACTGTTTCGCTATCACTTGACGTAGTTTTTTCAGGCTGGGAGGAAAATGGCAGAGCCTTGAGCCATTTGCACCCTGAATCTTCAGTGAAAGGACAAGATCAGGATGTAATAAGCGATAAGCAACGGATTCTGCAACGCTAGTTCTGAGCGCACGGTGAAACGACTTTATGGTCGTTCGTGCGTTCAGATTGGTCGAGAGGAAACCAAGTCAGCGACACCAGTACTACTATGGCGCAGCAGACAAGAAGGAGGTCGCCCGGGTTGAGAGAGGAAACAGAACAACGAACCAGCAAAGCGACCAGACCAATCAGCGAGTCGGTTTGGGCGAGCGTACGGCAAGGTTATCCTGAGTAATGTTTTTGGACCTTTACAAAATTTATTTCTACATGTTTCGGGTAGTCATTCCACATAATTAACATTACTTTAGTCTTTTGTAGTTTGCAGAGAATACCTTCCGGGAATAGGAGTTACGCAGAAAAAATAACGAAAGTTAATTAAATTTCATGCGATTGTATACAGAGAAGTGAAGTGAAACAGAAATATTTTAAATGCTGCTAAGTTTCAAGAGTATATGAAATAAGGCGAATTTTTAATTCAATGTTCTTTCAAAGCACTAAAAAAGAAAATGTAATAAACATTGTAGTTACAAAATTGAAAAGAAGCTATAAAATTAAATGACTGAGTTCTGTGTGTTATAATTTAGCCTTATCATTTCGTTTATTTGCGACCATTAAGCCTTGATATAACAATCCACTCATCAGGGAAATTTATTATTTATTACACTCATTGGTTATGCTTCTATGAATACTGAACAAGTTGTAGCATTTCTTTAGTATAACAGAGTTCAATATTTTATGCACAGTCAACTCGAAAGCAAATGCAAGACCAACATTCTCACAAATTTTGAAATTAATCTAATGTATTTCCTTTCCAGCACTTGTGCAGAACCCACTAGCCCTAGAAGTAGAAAACTCACATTCAAGGTGGTACTACCATCCCTTTTATATACATATATGTAAACATGAACAGTATGAATTTAACGTCATCTTAATATCCGACAACTTCCATTACAAAGCCATAGGGCCTGTAGAGGATGTCGGGAAACATGGGTGCTACAGGTGTAACAGTTTCAAATTAAGGTTTAAATCTACCGCTTCTGTCGATATAATTCTTGAAAGATTGGCCACATGCGTAGATAAATGCAGAGAAACGCATAGTGCACTTAACGAAGATTCGAACAAAGATGGGCAGCCCAAGTAGCCCAGCTGTATGTCCTACTTACTCGCCACATTTAACTATAGCGTGCTATATGATTCCACAATAAGTGTGTATGAGCGATTGTAAAATCAAATCATTTACAACAGAGATAAAGATTGTTAAGCTATGTACAAAATCGTTAATCAAACAATGTTTCATTATTGTGATTCAGCGGCTTTAACCCAGGATTACCGAGATGTTGGCGCCAGGCAATGGGGGATAAACAACGATAAGTCGCGCACTCTCCAGGTGTAAACATCAGAGGCGCTATTGGTAGATATTTATAATCTTCTGGAAGTTTCTTTTTCCGCCTCCAGAGAGTGTGTCCAGATAGTTCTAGAATGTTCTACGGGAGATTCTATTGGCTATATAAGCAAGCAATCTCGCGAGAGGGGTTGGTCAGTGAGTAAGTAAGCGAGTTAGTGAGTGCGTTTCTGCTACGACATCAAGTTCAGTACTCCGAGCGAGTTGGTGACGACTGTTATGATGTGCAGCGAGTGCTACTGCGGAGCGAGAGATTGTAGAAGTCTTGTGTTCGACTCCCCAGTGAGTGAACCGTCCGGAAGAAGATTGCGTATTTCGTTACGCTATGTCACAAAGAAAGTGAGGTGACGGGAAATACTTGATCCTTGGCAAATTAAGTCCCGGTCGTTGTTTTCCTGAGCAGAACCTGCAGATTTGAATACGTGTGTAAGTAAAGAAACCTTTAGCATAGAAATAGTACTTCTCGGATATGGGTTTCTATTCAAAACTTTAACTAATTAATTCTCTAGAAGTTTGGATAAGCAAGCCCCGAGCTTCTGTACATTCGCATTTTCGCTTCCTGTTCTTTTGGTACAACAAACGTACCTACTTTAAGGTATTCCACTGATTGCCTCACATTACCAACACCAAACTAGTAGCAAAGCGTGTAACTTCCATAGCAGAATGCAATTAGACATTCTCACTGTTCGTCAAACGGGGAGGATGCATAATTACATCATTTTGTAACAGATTTCTTACAGTTCCCGTAGTTACTGAGCAACGTGATAAATATCACCCTCTTCTTTCATTCGTTTCTGGAGAATACGACTCTAATTGCAGCAAATTATCGAAGTTATATCATGAGTTACGAAACTTTAAACCTTCAACAAAAGCTTCCTACAGGGATTCATATCTTTCCTGAAATGTCTCTAGGAACCTTTTCCCTTTAGAATATGCATTCAGAATCCACAAATTATTTTCAAGCAAGGTCTTGCAGTCTTTAAAGGAGTCCTCAAGTAATGTAATAATACATTATTATATAACGGGACTATAATGGTAGTAATTAAGACACGAGTATACAAGTGTCCTAATTACTATTATAGTCAAGTTGCATATGGCTGTTTTTGGTCTACCTTACAATAATTTCAAAACTTTAACTTCTTATTACAAAAATATCTTACCTTATTAATTGTGTGTAATTACTACTGATCGGAGGCAGCACTGATGACAGAACCTTCAGCGTGTTTGCGAGTAGTGCAACAGATAGTAGTATTGTTGAGTTATTGAATTTTTACAGGTAACTTGAAAGCAGCACATATTGAAGAAAAGAAAATTAGCTTAATTCATTAGAACATTAAAATTACAATGTTAGGTAATACATTTCACTGTTTATCTAGGGAGTGGACCCATGTTCGACTGCTGCTTTGAAGGTATTAGAATATGGGCTATAGAGAACTGCGCGCGCCACCCAGTAAGATTATAATGAGTCGCTGAAGTATTCTGGGTGCTATAACAGTTTAGTTACGTCACTGTAATCGTTATGGTTGGTCGTTCAAAATATATTTAAACAGCCAGCAACCCCAGGTAACTACCAGCATATCTTGTGGCATCGTTTGGAATATTTGTATCGTAGTACAACGTTTAAGAAAATCACTTGGAGCACATCGTCGGTGTAGAATTTATTAGAGCAGTTATAGAGAGATACGGGTGTATAATTGACATAATAAAAACTAAATGCTTGGTTGAGATTGTGAATAAACTGTATTCTCAGAAAACACACAAAACACACCCACTATTTCGAACCCATTACTGCTCCTGAGGACTAAAAACCTTCTTTATAGCTTTAATATTTACTGCAGTACTAATACAAAACTACCTCATTGAGAAATGTGTTTTTATTCCAATAGAGGGGCTGTAATTGGTCCAAGATATGTATACACTTTATATTATACAGGGTGATTCTGTGACTATGTTACGAACATTATAAAGACTTTCATATAGGAAACCATGTCCGGAAGCGACTCGTTTGATAGTTACAAACATTAGTATGTGTTGTCAGAATACTGTCTATAACAGACTGGTAGATTGGAGTTTCTTCTTCTTTTCTTTCTCTGTTTAACCTCCTCTTATGTAGGACTTACACCCCCGGGGCTTACAGGCGGGTGCCTGGGGTCAGAGGCCCGTCGAGGAGCAGACACTCATGGATCAGACGGAATATCCAGGATGGGTGATCAGCTCGATGCCTGGTATGGGAGGAAGGAAGTAGATGAAACGAAATGATGGTGAAATGGATGAAAGGAAAGGTGATGATGAAGCAATTGGTGGAATGAATGGCGAGGGAAACCGGAGAACCCAGAGAAAACCCACCCAGACGCCGCCTTGTCCACCACAAATCCCATATGCGGGTCCCTGGGATTGAACCCGGGCCGCCTCGTTTGGAGTTTTCCATTCTGAAATAATTATGGGACCGGTAAATCGTAGTGTCTGCTTTAATGTAGGCCAAGTGATGTTTACATGTTGGTATATTAATATTGGAAACATTCACATTAAGAGAAGTTTCTGATATACACTTTCAGTCAACGTGTGGGCTGGCATAGTGCATGATCACTTGATAGGGCTCTACCGCCAGCTCGTTTAAATGGATAAATTTACCACAACTTTCTTGATCTGAATGTAACACCCAGCTGATACCGGATATGATCTTTGACAGGGCATGTGGTGGCAGCATCATGATGCACCGCTTACTTCTCTGGAGGGTCATTTTCTGTAAATTTTTTCCGGCGAGGTGGATCGGAAGAGATGGTCCAGTTAATTGGCCTGCCCGTTCACCAGACTTGACACCAATTTATTTTTTCTTTTGGAGTCATCTTAATGCCCTTGTTTATGACACACAGATCGAATCGGAAGAGGGCCTAGTAGCAAGGTCAAGAATTGCCTGTTACGAACATACTATATCCTGACGTCGTTGAAACCTCCCACACAAATCTACATCTCCCTCACGTGTAGGTCTCCCTGGGTGCCCGTCACCTACCAGACGCCAGGGCAGACGGCAGCAGTTCCTCAAATCTAATTCGCCGCCATATACGTACCTTGCCTGCCGTCCACCGCTTGATATCTTGATTTTGAAATATTATAACGAAATGAAATGACAGGAAATGCAGGACAGAAGAATTCGTGGCACTATATAATCCACCCTAACTCGACTACCAACCGGGGAAAATCGCGAAAGAAAACATGGTCAGAATAGCCCGTCCCAAGCAAATTGAGACTCGCACTTCACATTGAGACATCTCGCTTGTTCATTTATAAGGGGTAAACTCTTCTAATTCATTTCAGAATAATTTAATAAAGAATACTTTGGGAGAAATTAATTAAATTATTATTGGCTTAAGGTAAACGCCCATAAAATGTCGGAAAAATCTTCTAGTGTATACCTAGAGACATTAGGGACCCCGCCTACTTCCCAGTCCACCGCTCCACATCTTTTCATCCTCTGTGTCCTTCGCCTCACCCCATCCTTCTGGAGCTTTCCAGAGCCTATAAGCCTCTATGTGCGCTTAAGCGTCGAAATCCTCCTCCACTTCCTGATGACTATAATCCTGCAATTTATTAAGCTTGCATCATCATCAAACTTCAAGACAGACCATAGGGCTGTTTCGGTTCAGAAGGGGTCTTCCAACATCTCTTGCATCAACCAGTTTGTATGCAAGGCCTGTTTTGTCTGTCTTTCCTCTGGTATTCGAGAGATATGAACTTACCATGTTATTTTATATTGTCGTAGCCTCTTCTTATTAATACTCAAAAATGATGGGGAGCTACTCGCTTGCAAAGGTGTACCGGAAAATTAATCAACTTCTTACATGGCGAGGCTACGACGAGGGACGCAGCTAAAGAAAGTACAGAAAATATTACTAATCAGAGACGTTACATGGCTTAAAGGAAGGAAAGGACTCTACACTAGCATAATTAAAACTTCCAGAGAATGGATGGCTCACAATTTAATAGATAAAGACAGATATCGTAGTGCTTACACTCTTAGCCCACATGTCCGCCGGGCGAGGCCGCCATGCTTGACACGGAGAAGGCAGTTGCACGTCCTTGCAGCTCGAAGGTCACCCACTGACTGACTCAAGGTAACTAGAGTATAGAGAAGGTAGGCCACTCCGGCCATTTCACTCTCATTGGCTGCGTGCCTGTGACGTCATGTGGAAGGTTGAGCACGCGCGCTCTTTGGATAGTAATTGAAAGTGAATGCTTTAAACACGTTTTAACATGTACAATTTAAGGCACGGATTAGTATACCCATTGTGTAAACGGTTAAGCAGTAATTAAGGAAGTGTAATATAATGCAATGACATATGTTATAAAATATACTTTAACGGAAAATGATAAGAAACGTTCGTCAACACATTCTACTAATTACAAACCAATTTTATCAGCACCACCACCAAAACTATTACTAAAATAAAAAATAACAAATTATTCTTTGTTTAATCTTAAAAGTAGACACATTTAAAAGTGGCTGGTCATGCTGTATTGTAGAAGTAGTAGATGTCACACATTTCCTCGTATTTCTTTTCTTCATGGTTGCAGCTTTTAATTTTTTATTCAAATAAAGGTGCGAGTCCTGATCTATAGATAAACAATTCTTTCGTCTAATTCAGGTAATTTAGAGCAAATTATGTCACTAAGTGTTATCATCACTCTAACACATTTTGAAATATGAAATCCATAGAATCCCGCAAATATAACTTCGAACTTCGAACTTTTTGGCACCACTGTGCGGTAGGTCGAATAAGTCCCCCTCCCTGGAAATAACTGTAATCCAGTCCTGAGGCACTTGTGTTAATAAATTACAGTTACTGTCTTTGTTTCCCAATGTACTATCAAAGGACCGACACTTGTATGCAATATAATTCGCAAGATATTTTACAGTCCATATTGAAATCTTCAATTTCAAAATTTTCCTTTATGCTTAGGTATATCTCCTAAGAATATTGCCTCCTCATATTCGGTGGGTGCTGAAAGTCCTTTAGCAATGTCATGCATCCATAGCCTCATGTTTTTCCTATCGCTGATAATGAAATTATGCTTAATCCAATATGCTGAATAATATGAAGTCAACATTGTTACATTACTTTCAGTAAACATGACCAAATAAAATATAGTTTTGGGATGACGTAACTTTTGATTAATTTCTTTGGTACTGTTGCTGTTATTTGTGTTCGAACCCGGAAGACAGACATCATGTCAGTTCTGAATCAACAAACATGGCACTGCATCACCACATAAAAGTTTCCGTAGAGGTAAGCCAAGTAATTTGTTTTTTAAATCCCGTTCATAACCTCAGGCCGAAAATGTACTGAGCGACTCGAGCATTATCAGTGTTGAATTTATCACTCCGTTTACAGCGAGACACCCACATGCTCCTTAGTTTATCTTTTTTAGAAAATCTATGATACATAATTCCAGCGGCTTTTGTTCCTATATTGGAACAATGCGCAACAGCACAGTTAACTTTGTTTTTTGAAACGTTCATTTTGAACACGAATGCACACCACACTTGTATTCCCAAATCGCATCCATAACTAGAACTAACTTCTACGCAATCGGAAAGAGCATTCTTATTTAGTGAGCAACAATGCTCACCAAACCACATTTGCACATGTTGGTGGGGCACAAAACTGTTGCTCATGATTGGACAGTACAACGCATTACAGAAAAATATTATTTAAAGAGCTGTTCTGCGATTCTACGAAATAATTGTATAGGTGTTGTTTAAGAATGCTTTTTTCCCAGAAGATAGGGAATATGCTGTTTTAGAAATTAGTGCGTGAACGCGTGCAATCAAATGCACCTAATAGGACAATTCGGCACGCTTTATGACACCTGTTCGTGCTGTTTCAAATGCACAGGGACTCAGACACAACGTCTCCAAAACTTTTAAGTTCAACAGAAAGATAAAAGAAGGCGAAATGCAATAATCTTCGCTTTGCCTTAGGGTAATATACCCCTTAAATCCAAACCGTGTGGAAATTCAGGTATAACATGGACAAAAGGCTGATGACCCTTTTGCATACCTATGCAAGTGCTCTTTTAAAATCCGGAAATAAGAAAATTGTTTTCTTTGCCATTTCTAGGGAAATAAACACTCAGTCTATACTGAGGAATATCATTGTAATGATATAACATTGTGAGGGTATTCGACTAGAAAGTGTAATCCCCAATAAAATTACATTATTTTACAACCTCAAATAAGGATTTTCTATACCTTACTTTGATCACTGTGCTAATCTCTGAAAACGCGTAACATATATAACTAAAATTATTTATAGCTGTTTAAAGTGCGAAAATATTCACAATATATATTGTAATTATAAAAGTCGGATTTACCTCATTCACATGAATTTCTTTGCTCACTCTTCTACAAACTATCCATACAGAAGTTTTTTCTTCTATCTACTTATTAAGAGAGATGAACCTTAATTACACATTCAGTTGTATGTATAAGAAGGATTCAGTAAGCTAAACCGATAGTCAAATTATAAAGCGTGTCGCTATGTGATGGCTTTGAAATTCCACGCTCTTTGCATGACCACGAGGGAAAAAAGCCGAATAGCGACTTACCACTTAAAAACGTTTAAGTATTTGAACATTCAGACAAATAACACAGAATATCTTGGACATGGTTAAAGCCACAACAATGTTTATTTCGTATAAACTGTGTGCTTTAACGAATTCTACTTCTTTTTAAAGTAATTTTTTGATCTTTTAACCTTTACCAAATTATAAAAGCCATTCAAATGAAGGCTACTTACAGGAAATTCAAAACATACTTTTTATTTGTCATGCAAATGTTTTAAACATATGCATTTTAATCAAAATGGTATTAATCATTTTTCAGAACAAAAGTAATGGATAATTCCCCATGTAAAGGGTAGTTCGTGATATGTCATCTTCTTAAAAGATCATGTCGCATCCTTGGAAGATGCTGGAGTTCAATTCCAAGTTTGGTATTTAACCGACTTTTCGTTTTGAGTTATGCTGTTCACACGCACGCACAGACCTTTTTTCTAAAAATTTAGTTTTTAGATTCAAGGAGTCTCAAAACATGTATTTCCGTGAAAACTCGGTATCGAAATTTTGGATGGAATACAATACTTCCTCTACTTACTATAAGTAAATAGGAGATAAAGCAAAATTGCAGAAATAATGCATAGCCTCAAGGTTTTATTTTATTTTAATATAATATGTTTTTTCTTCTCCCTCTCTTCGTTTATTATGTCATTAAAAGGCAATGATACTTGCTATCTTTTGTAAGAAATGCATTGCAATTATAGCTTAAATGTTGAAAAATTCAAAGCCCAAAAGAAAGTGTTGCAACTCTTAACAAGACAAGCTGTAAGATAAGAGTATATGGCATAGTTTTGATTCTTCCTCCGTATTATTTTTCTTTTTCTGTGTTATATATTACGGAATGAGAGTTTTGTTTCAAATAAATTTGCCCGAGGTGACCATATCATGTCAGATAACATGACGGGATTTGAATTATATCGTAAAACTTGAGCTTGCACATGTGAATAGCGATGCCAGCTACCTTCCAGATGACGTCACTAGCAGACAGCTTGACAAGCATTGAATGCGCGGGAAGCGGGAAGAGGCCCCCCTGTGACTGACTCTGTCTCAAACGACACTTCCTGAAGCGTCGGGGACGCTATCCCTACCTAAGGTTCCTAATTCCCCCTACCCCAAGCTCCAACTGCCAACTCAAATCCCGGTGACCAGAGAGACGTATGTTCTATAATCTCTGCATACGTCACAATATTCCCTGATTTTGTCATTTAAGTATTTTTAACTTTTCTCTTATTTCTTCACTTTTAATGCGATCTTTAAGCCTACAGCCATCTACGTACCTCAAAATGCTATTTCGGGCGTTTCAATTATTGTTTTCTCATTCTTATTCATGGCCAAGCTCAACAAGGCATAATGGCCACTCTATAACCTAATAATAACGCACAAAAATCCTCTGTTATTCACCAAAATAGGTATGAAATATCAAGTGTTGTGTATCAGACATCTTCCAAGTTCTGGAAGTAACTTTTACTGATAAAATAAATATTGGAAGTACGGAGTAATTTTAAATAGAACAACAGCTTTAAACTTTTGTATCTACTGTTTGATCCAGTAGTTATTTAATAACACAAAGGCTACACAATTTCCACCTAATACAGAATCTCCTCACACACACACACACACACACACACACACACACACACACACACACACACACACACACATCAGCGAATAAGGGTAAAACTGATGACAACACTCCCAAGACCGCAATTTTAACTTTTTCAAAGTGACACGCAATTCTGCAAATATCGAGAAAGATAACATTCTCGATGGTTAATTATAAATCTCCGTAAAGTAGGTTCTATGTTACGTTGGACATATTTCCTCTCTGTATACAATTAGCTAGATTTGCTGGTAATGATCTTGAGGAAATCCGGTGAAACTTATTTATTTAACACTTATTAAAAGCTTTTGGAATCCAGAAACCTCACTACAGGATCTGTAGAATTAAATAAAAATCCAATGTGTTACGCTGCCTTAAAATTCCACACTGTTTCCATGCAATCGCGAGAAACAACTGCAAGTCGACAGGACTTTAAAAGAATAAAGCATTGAACAGTTTGGACCATTAATAACCGATATATCGGAAATGGCTTATATCATAAAAAGGTTATTTAAAATAAATTGTGTGCTTTAAAGAGATGCACATTCTTTGTGTAGTGCGTTTTTGTTTATCGCTTATCGTTTATCAGTTATACATGAAGAGGACTTCACAGGTTATTCCCGGAAAACTCAAGATATACGGTTTATTTCTAATGAAAATATTTTTGATATATGGTATTTTAATCAAAATTGTTAGAGGCAGTTTTGAGAAAATTAATAATATCGAAATATTTTCCAACTAAAGGGCAATTGGAAGGGTTTTTTTCTAGAAAATCTGCGTGTTGCATCCTTGTAATATATTGAAATTGTATATCAATTTTGGTATTTATCCAACTTTTTGTTTTTCAGTCATGTTGTTCACATATACTGGCAGATAGACACACACGGACGGCCCGTTTTCTAAAAATTAAATTTTATTCAGTGGACCTCAAAACATGTACTTCCGATCAAATCTCCGTATCGAAGTTTTAGTACGTGGTAGAGAAAGTAAAAATTAACTCATGTTTAATACTAAATCTGCACACATTTGCAACATTTGAATCAAATATTAATTAAAGAATGGTGTATCGCATACGAATATCGTACCATTATAAACCGAATCTAATTATCTTTGGCTTTGGTCTGTCATAATTTAGTGGATATATCGTGGTCATTTATGTACTTTGATTGGAATGAAATATTAGTGTTTTTATCTTATTTTTACACATTTTATGCACCATAACAACTATTTTGAATGCCCCTGAGGTGGACTAGTCAGTGTTTTGGGTTATCAAACCAGAGGCTCGGGTTCTATTTCCGGCTGGGGCGAGAAATGTTTCTTTAACCAGTATTATTCTCTATCTTCGACAGTCTGAAATTCCGAGTGTGGGACTTAAAATGTGGTTAATAGTAAAAGGCAATAAAACCCAACGTTAGTCGTACGGTTTAGTGAGTAAAAACAACAGCAACTCAGTTGGAGTTCTGAGGTGCCAAGAAGTTAATGGAAGCTATACGAATGAAATAATTTAAAAAAAAAAAAACTTTCCTACTCCATGGCACACCCCATTAAAATAAAACTACTTTTCAGTGGTGAAATAATAATTAAAATTATTTATTGTCCCCCACATATATACAAAATGTCTCTCTTTATAGCATTAGTGTAGGTAAGGGACTTAATCTACACTATGTTGTAAAGGAGAGAAATTGTGTGTGTACACTGTCGTGAATAAAAAGTGGCCCATTCCCTATATCGCCATAGTGTTTTTCCCTCCGCAATGTTTCCACCTACAAGTAACCAACTTCTGACTCCACCCAGAAGATGTCAGTTCTTTATGTTACTGGCTTGAAAAACAATACAGGGACATACAGATTAACCAATGAACTTATAACCTAAGGGGTAGTTAGGATACCAATTTTATGAAAGAGATTCGCTAAATTGGTACATAAAGAAATGCTAAACTAATTAGGTATAATACAATTCGGCGTTCTAGAGGACGGGATGAAGAATTATTTGTAAACTGAACTACAGCTATGATATTTACATATATGAGGGCTTTCTTCAGCAACACAGAGACGAGGGTTGAGTTGTTGGCAATGAAAATATAAGGTTTAAGCAGTAATGTTACCTTTCAAAAGTTCGGCCATACTTTAGGGAACGTTAAGTAACCTGCAAATCCTGTGGTTAGAATTATGCTCGAGAAACAGTGATGGTCACGCTGGTAGAGGGTGGGGCTAGTATGCTAGTATCAACATAAACAGCTCCGTTCCATTATGGGTCACATTTTATGCATGTCAGTATACGTATAGTTATATTCATGTTTGTTCTCAAAAACCGCTGCACCGACTTTAATAATTCTCTCGCGTTTGGAAAGCACTGTTCTTTCCGATGGACAAAAGAATATACAAGCTCTTTAGTAGTTTACAATATCTTGGAATCATAAAATAACGTACTTACTAAGGAGGCTTTGACTATTCGTTGAGAATAACAGAGTAAAAAATACTTGTCATTACTCCACACAATATGCGTGTAATGGTAGACAAAAGCCGCGGACATTCGTTGTAAGATTGGTGGATGTTCACGATTGAGCAACCACGTAAGCACCATAACAAAAGACGATCGAATTTTGCTTATAATGATGCAATGTTTGTATGAGACATATTTCTTTGATTTGTTTGTTTGTCTTTTTAAATACTGCAGGTGTGTAGTATATGGCATCAATACATTTGAATGAATTTTATTCTAATTCCACAGAAGATATTTGTACTGCTTTTGTCATGCCAAACCCTTTTAATACACCTTATTGTATGTTTTTATTCTTTTATTTCAGTTAACCTTGCAGTGCATATCCTATACTCATATGATGATAAATGTATCAAACAGAATGACCGTGAAATAGCATTCAGGCATCTGCCAAGCGACAGTCCTGATACGGGTTAACTGGTTATTTAGAACGTTTTGCTATATTTCCTCAATATGTCGTAATCACTTTTATCACAAATGTATGCTAAATAATTATATCAGGTATTAAAAAAGCTATTCCATATTTTGAGAGGTGATAGTGTGGCAAAATATGAAAAAAGTCCAGTAAATATGAGTTGTAAAATGTATATGTTAAGAGCCGTGAGCATTGATTCATCTTCGCTGCTATGAAACATCTCTTCTATTGGAAGATCTTTGCTATTACATACGAACTACAGCAGGCAGTAAACAAATGAGGACACATTACTATGGATACAGAATGCAGCAAATATCAGTTAATGTTGTTACTGTAAACACAGTTTTGAGTAAGTGCAGCGCATACTCTTATTTATTCTAATTGAATCAGTTTGTTTTGATAAGTTTGTGAAATGTTGTAACATTATAGTTTTATCTTAAAACCTTTGGTGTATGCAACCTCCATTAATGATGTACAAACTCTACAGGTAGGCGTCACCAATGTCTGCCAGAGCATCCGTGACCAACCTGGAGTCTTTCAACGCTGCGTGATTACCTAAGACATGGGACAGAAGCAAGCCTTATTCAGCACCTCCTTTAGCGATGGTTCACAAGTAGATTACGTTAGAAGCTATGTTGTTTCACAGTAATAGAGTAATGTGTCCTCATTTGCTTCCTGAATTCTGTAGGCCATACTAATAGTAAAGAGCTTGCAATAGAAGAGGTGTTTTATAGTAGCGAAAATGAACAAGTGCTTGTCGCTCTTAAGATATGCATTTTAGAGCCCATGTTTACTGGACATTTTTTCCTGTTTTGGTCCATACTACCACCTCTCAAATTATTAAATACATTTTTAGCACCCAGTATAAAGAGAAAAAACTGTGTTCAGCTTAACATCAGAAACTCATAAGTGATATTTATAATTAACAACTGAGAAAATTATTTTTCCTGTGTTATATATGGCGATACGGACATCTGAGAGTTTGGACATAGGTTTGGTGGCGAATTCTCATCTAAACTCTATGCTTCGAAAACAGCAAACTGTTCAGCAAAATAACCTAAATAGGCGGCGCCGTGGCCGAGTGGTTAGGACTCTCTCCCCGATCACTAAGGCGGTCGAAGTTAGACCCTAGCCGCCGCAGACGGGTTTTGGCGACGGATGAAACGCCGCTTGGTAGACCCCCTTCTCGTCTTGGTTTACCGTACCGTTCACCGCCAATTGCTCATGCTTACAATCACGCAATCATTCACAGTGACGTAGTCCTCAGCGGTGCGCGGATTGTAAATAGATTACAGTGCTTTCATCTTGTCTCCTTCGAGGGGAACAAATATCTGGCGTAAAATTGAGTAGTTTAGACATCATCATTACAGTCTGAAATGACGTAGTAAGAGAACACTAAATAAGAATCTGACTATTATAATCACACGACTTTCTCTGTTTGCTCTAATTTACTTTCAAATATATTAAAAAATCTTTAAACGGATTTCATGTGTTCACATTTCTCTATCCTCTATTGTTTATGTCTCTCAAATAATTCTTACTAAAGTTTGTTTTTCTACCTACTTCATTTTAATCCAGATAAACCTTTGCAGAAATAGCTATGTTACACACTTTGCTATACATACAAATAGAATAGCGAACAAATGTTTCAGAAGTGGAGCGGTATAATGACCTTACGCTTTCCATGCATTTGTGAGAAACAACTGAATGTTCACGTGATTTTAAAATAATGACAAAAGTATTGAACAAATCGAGCCATTAACAATGGATATCTCGCAAATCGCTGATGCCACAGAAGGGTTATTTGAAATGAACAGTGTTTTGGAATGAATCTACATTTTTGTGTGATGCGTTCTGTCTATCGCTTACGAGGGTAATCCAGAAAGTCCCAGACGTTTTGAAATAAACAAGTAACAAAATGCAAATATCTACGTTTATTATCTACTCTTAAGCTATTTTTCTACATAATCGCAATTCAGACTGAAGCATTAATCATACCGTGGCACAAGTTTTTCAGTACCCTCTGTGTAGAAATCTGCCGTCTGCGACTTCAACCACTGGTTTACACCGACATGCGTTTCAGCGTCAGTATCAAAGCATCAATTTGATGCACCAAACTCCGTGAAATTTGGGGAAAATGCTCCGAAAGTTCTGTAATCATGAAACGACGATTTTCACGAATTTTGTCACTGATTTGCATTGACAGTTCATCAGTCATAAGGCTAGGCCTACCACTGCGATCCTCGTCGTGAACATTGGTACGGCCATTTTTAAAAGCAATGCACCATTGCCTGACTTGGCTTTCACTCATTATTCCCTGCCCGTAAACATCACAAGGTTGACGATAAATTCCAATTGGTTTGTTCTTTTTAGCCAACCGCATTTCACAAGTGGCGGGATTTTCTATTGCAGCGCACATTTTAACAACTCACAGAGAGCACAGTAAGGAAGGCAAAGTCCTCACGCTACCACAGCTGGATACGTACTGAATGTAGGAACGTTCCGACATCAAGATGGCGGCTCTAGCCCTACTCATCGCCACGATAGGCCTAAATGTCTGGGATTTTCTGGACTGCCCTCGCACATGATTAGGTATACAGAAGGATTTCTCTCTGCTTCACGGAGCAGAGTTTTTCTTCCTCCAATAGGAAAGCTTCTTTTGCACGTCTTATAATTAGTTTGTTATCCTTCTTTTCTGCATATTTCTGCAAAGTTTTATTCCTTTGCTCTTATTCTAGTTTCATGCAGTGCAGCTATGATTCAAAAGAAACATCCCAATGCCAACTTGGACACAGAATTTTAGCCTGGTACTTCAAAACACATACACTAATCCATTTACCTATTACTTCAATCCATTGAGCCGATCATAAGTCGAGAGGTCTTAAAGGCCATCTAAGACGCAAGATTAGGAAAGCTGCCGGCCCTACAAGGAACACTTGTAACCGGCAGTAGCATTCTTCCAAGGGGTATAGGCAACCCTGATGTGGATTTCTGACAAAATGATCCATTCCAACAGCTGGCGAAAGCCCAAAATAAAGATACTGTACAAAGGGAAATGGAGTATAGCAGACAAAAACTCCTATAGGAAAACAGCACTACAAAGCACACTTTAAAAGATATTCGCCAAGATTTTGACAGCACGACTCACCGGTTTAGTTGAAGACAAAATAACAGAAACACAATTTGGTTTAAGGTCGAATATACTATGTAAGCAACATCATGCCTCCTAACGGATATCGATGAAGCGCTGAAACATCCCATAGGAAAGTTATATACCTACGGTTTTCATTGATTATACCACAGCATTTGACTTCATCTATGAAGACTAGTAACAAGAAAACTGGAATTAATTATTGGGAAGGAACTCTACCTAACAATAATAACCGGAAACATTTTGCACAGAAACCAAGCGGAAATGAGACAGCATCTAAGTATCAGATCCTATTCTACAGACAAATGGAGTTCTACAAGGGAACCCTCTGAGCCTATTGCTGTTTTATATCTCGCATATATGCAGATGACATGACCGTCACATCAACCTCCAGACAAGATCCACAAATGCATTTATCTCCGGCATTGTGGGCTCATGAGAAGACATCCACCAACTCTCCAAAGACACAGCTATCTCACTCTACAAAGTAAAATTTGAAGTGGAATATTTGTTGGTAGTTGGAAGATGCTTCATGTTTATATGCACAATGTATGGATGCCAATTTGTCGCAGTCACTTCGTGTTATCTTTTGCTGGGCGCCTGTTATTGTATTACTACTTTGAATGTTGGGTTCATTGTCCTCCGGCTATTATTATTATTATTATTATTATTATTATTATTATTATTATTATTATTATTATTATTATTATTATTATTATTATTATTATTAAGTCGAGCATATCTCTTGATCAAGGTGTGTAAATGGAAAGGATTTGTTACTCAAAGATAACACTGATAAAAGAATTTGTTTTTACACTTTTATTACCGTCACAATTAATTAAGTTCACATATTGACTCGTGACACACACCAGGTTGAAACTGTTATATTTTCTAATATCACTCTAATCACTTATTTACTGCACATTATTAATTCGCGTGTTTCACATTTATAACAAACTTTAAGACGCGAGAGATTCTGTAGAATTGCGACGTGTAATTCGCGAACGATTCTGATGAACTAAGCGACGTTTAACTTCTGAATGGTTCTGTTGGACTCAGCGACGTGTAACGCGTGGATGATTCTGTTGAACTGGGCAATACTTGACTCTGGCTTTAGCTTTTTATACTCCCACACCCTAATATGCCTAAAGATTATAGCCAAGCTGTTATTGGTCAATAAAACGCGCCAACATTAGCGTTTATTTTTATATCCAATCAAAATTACGAACACAAATGCTCTAGGGAAAATATTCCCTCCATTTCTACAGAAAAGCGCGCCAATCTGACGTCATTTGTTTGTCTCTTCTAATTAATATTCAACTCACCCCCTCGCTCATTGTTATCCGCTCCTATTGTCAGTTTCAGTGAGGCCGTGTAAACTTATTTCCTAACAATGCTTATAATTAACAAACATCTCAAATCAATGTCATACAATAATGCTTATTTACACTACAATCACTCTGGCATTTACATTACTGTGATATAAATTACTGCCACAAATTCACCCCAGCAGTCATATACGTACTGGAATTAATATGGGAGAAACAAATAAAATAGCCCTGAACGACATTGAAAGGATAAAAGTAACTTCCTGAAAAAAATCTTATGCATCTCAAAATATTCATCCTCACGACTTGCATATGAGCTCACCAGGGAAATATTCTACTTATAAGACCTACACTATAAATCAGGATTAATACTGTCATCTACACCTCCATATGAAAGTATGATCCAAGAAGTCAAGGAAAAGAAGAAGCAGGTATGTAGCGACGTTTACAGCGTCACCCTCATGATTACAAACGAATGGAGGGGAGCATCATACGAACTCGACATACAGGACCCACTTCACCACGAGATTTGTAAAACAAAGAGGTTCCATCAACCAGATGTATATTGTATTTTTGAGCTGCGTGAAAAGGTATGCGACAGACATCATGCATAATGGTGTTCCCGGAGAGCAATCTCGCTGACACAGTTGTGTAGCGAGTGACTCGCTTATATATTCTGCACATTTCCTCTGCATTGTTAACAAGATCATATGCGATTACTTCTGAATAAAGAGGACTTCACACGTTATTCCTAAAGAATTCCATATATAAATTTTAACTCCTATGTAAATATCTTTAATATAGGTATTTTAAAAAAATCATAGAGCTATATTTGAGAAAATAAAAAACTTCGAAAAATTTTCCATGTGAAGGATAGTTTGGGATGGGGACTTTATTGAAATTCTTTGCGTCGCATCATTGGAAAATATTCAACTGAATTTTCTTTTTGAGCAATGCTGTTCACAGACACAGACATAATGAACCTTTTTCTAAAAATCTGATATGTTACACTCACATGTCTTTCTCTACTCTTATACAAACTACTTTTACAAACGCTTATTCTCCATATGCTTCATGTTAATCGAGATATCGAGATGTTAATCATGTAGATGCAAGGGGAAGTGGTAGACTTTAAGTGATAGTCAAATATTTTAAGAGCTGGTAGCTATGTGGAGCATTCCATTCTCTTTACATTACCAGGACAAAAACATGAATAACGAATTCACATTTGAGAAAAGTGGAAGTATTGGAAAATTTAAGGGAATAGCAAGCAATATCTCGAAAATGGTGCACTCAACAAAAAAAATGTATATGACATAAATTGAGTATTTTAATGCGCTCTACATATTTGTGCAGTAAAATTTTGTCTATCTCTTACAGTTTATCGGTTATGCGAAAGTCATTCAGAATGAAGAGGACTTTTGTATACATTCTCAAAAAATTCAAGATATACATTCCATTTTCCATGAAAATATCCTAAACACATGATATTTTAATCAAAATCGTTAGAGCCATTTTTGAGAAAATCAAAATTTCGAAAAATGCTCCACGTAGCTTGGGGTGGGAGGTTTTCTTGAAAATCTTCATGACGTATCCTTGGAAGATAGTAAACTCAAATATCAACTTTGGTATTTATCCGACTTTTCGTTTTTGAGTTACGCTATTCACAGAAACACGCAAAGACATGTTTCCAAAAATGCTTTGTTTGGATTCAGGGCAGCAAAAAACGTGTATTTCAGTTGAAATAAGATAAGGAATGATGCGACACTTAAAAGCCTGCATCAGAGCTCATCGTGGCCAGTTTCAGCTCCATTGTAAAAGCTTTTGTAAAGAAATATCTCGTATATACTAACAAAGTTATATACATTTATTTAAAATGACTGTAGCCAAGAAAATAAACCAGAACTAACCATTTATACAAAAGTTTGTTTTTTAATTAATTTTGTCAACTCGTAACTCCCTTTAGGTTTCCCATGTGTTTACAACCCGTCTACTATTAACGTTGTTTTTCCTGTGAGATAGTTGACACATATAAAACAAGTATCGTTTTATTTTCTTAACATTCACTGCATGAATCAATGAATTAAATACACAGCAGCTTATATTGAGTATTATAATTTCTGTACCATGCTAATATCCTTTTATTTTTCATAAACTCGAATCTACATATTGAAAGTTAGTTGAAGCCCCCCCCCAAAAGTAAAAGATAAAGTAGAATATGGCTGAGAAGCAAACCACGGATCTTGCGTTTCCCATCCCATCATGCTTACACTGGGATATGTGAGGAGATACACAAAAATTCACGAACTTGACCCATTAATGTCTATAATCTGGGAAACTTTTGATAAAACCTCCGCAATTCTAAGATGTCACGCCTTAAGGGTAATTTGAAATGCTGTAACTACTTGAGGTTTCTAGGTCTGCAGTTAACCGCTCTGTTAGATTGAGTGTATGTCTAATAAATTATTGCAATTTCATACTGGGCGTGTGTATATTAAAACGACACGGTGGCCCAATTGTCGGCACGAAAAGCAGACAATCTTTTCCGTTGTTCGAGTAGCATAATCCTTTTTCACATCTGATAAGAGTTTTCACATGATCAATTGCTTATTCAAAAGCGATGGTTGATGTTTATATGATGAACTTATCCGGTTGTGATTCTATAAATAAAAACACTGTTTATAATAAACTCAAGCAATTGATTTTATATGCAGGGGCGATACTTTAACTTCCCTTGCCAAAAATTATAGTTTTGACATTAAAACGTGGTTGTTTCCAACGCTCCCAATAAGATCTTCCGAGAAATCGATGATTGGACCTAAAGGGTACATTTAGTGGTCCAAGCGCTGTAACAGCGCTTAATATCTTCGTTGCATACAGCAGTGCAGTTTGCTGAATGCACTGCAGGAACGGACCGCTTGGAAGCACACGGTATTCATTTATTGAAAGAAATTTTGCGATTTGTGCTTCCAGATCATAGCGGAAAATGACAATGATGTTATTGATGAAGCTATTCCACTTGCGGTTACCAAAATTATGGATATCACTTATGAAGAAAACGGGGAAGAACATAGGCAGTTCCTGTAAACAACTTGAATTATTTTGAGAAAGCGGTACCCGAATATCCTTTAGAGAGTTTCGGAATCGTTTCATGTATTATTCATCTACTGCGTATAGTAAGTAGGGGGAAGTATTGCATTTCAACTAAAAATTCACTGTCAATATTTCATCGGAAATTTATGTTTTGAGATCCTCTGAATACAAGAAAATTATTTTTAGAAAAAGGTCCACGCGCGAGCGCGCATTTGTGTCTGTGAACAGCGTAACTCAAAAACGAAAATTAGGATTAATACAAAACTTGGTATCTAGATTCAACACCTTTCAAAGTTGCCACACGAAGGTTTTAAACAAAATTCACCAACCCAAACTACGCTTTACATAGAACACTTTCCAAATTTGTTATTTTCTAGAAAATGGCTCTAAGGATTTGGAATAAAATACCATATATTAAAGATAGTTATACAATAAATAAAATACATACACTACGTGATCAAAAGGACACCTGGCAGAAAATGACGTACAAGTTCGTGGTGCCCTCCATCGGTAATGCTGCAAGTCAATATAGTTTTGACCCACCCTTAACCTTGATGACAGCGTTCACTCTCGCAGGTATACTTTCAATCAGGTGCTGGAAGGTTTCTTAGGGGTATGGCATAGACGTCTGCCTATTACTCTTTACGACTCTCTTCAAATGTCGGCGGTCTCTGACAGCCAACAGACGAGGTCGGCCTGTACGCATTTGTGCTGTACATATCCCTTCACGTTTCCACTTCACTATCACATCCGAAACACTGGACCTAGGGATGTTTAGGAGTGTGGAAATCTCGCGTACATACATCTGACACAAGTGACACCCAATCACCTGACCACGTTCGAAGTCCGTGAGTTCCACGGAGCGTCCCATTCTGCTGTTTCACGATGTCTAATGACTACTGAGGTCGCGGATAATGAGTACCAGCAATAGGTGTCAGCACAAAACACCTAAGATGAAAAACGTATGTTTGTGGGGGTGTCCAGATTCTTTTGATCACATAGTGTATGTGGATGCCGTAAAGGTCAGCACCATAGACCCTCCACCATACAGTCCTGATTTAGCACCTTCTGATTTCTTCTTGTTTACAAAAATTAAGGATAAAATGCGTGGAATCACTTTTTCATCATTGGATGATGTAGCCGAACATTATAAAATCCTGGTTTCTGAAGGACTCGTTTCTCCGAATGCAAAAATATATTGCTGTTAAAGGGGTATATTTAGAGAAACAATAAAGCCATTTAAATTTTTTAAAACTACTTCTTGTTTGATTTTCTAAAAGTGGAGATTGTCGCCCTCGTAAAATTACTATATCTATGTGAGTTTTAATAAAAGAAGTTCAGCATTCTTTACTATTATATTTTTTACTTCGTTACGTGTTTGGGAGCGAACAGGATAGAGTAACTCCCCCATTGGGAGTAACTCAGTGTTCAAGCCCAGCTGAGCGGACAGTAAACGTCGTCTGATTGATGACGTCTTCAGTGCTTTCAGCGGTTGCGAGCAGTTGTGGTGAGATGTCTTTTGTTCAATGTGACTGACATACGACACTGCGTTAATTGGAACACATGAAAGCCTCAATGAAGAGATTTATGGCTCTGATGACCACTTGATATGTGACATACACTTCTTTGTTGTAAACCTTATGTCTGTTTGTAAGATCTCACATTTCTCCACTTTGAGAAAAACATAAGGATAATATTAACTGAAGCAACAAACGACCAGAATGCTTTCTGCTCGTATTGCTTCTACATCGTCCTCTTTATCCAAAAGTAGGACAGGTAGCATGCAGTATAGAAGCAGCAAACGTGGATGAAATGAACCTAAGTAGATATAGTATGTATGTTCTGGCACAGTAGAGAGATGCCGACAAGCGATAAAGTTCTTTGTTCTACGCCGACAAGCCCGCCCCCTCCCTTTGAGTGCTCACATGCCGCCAGGTCTCGTGTCGTTAGGCCCCGCCCCCTCTCGCTTTGTGTGCTTACCTAATGCCGACAGTGTCTGTGCTAACAGGTCCTACCCCCCTCCCCAATGCGTTCTACTGTGGCGTCATGACTTGAGGGAATTGTTTTCTCGAGTCCTGCCGCCCCTCGGCAAATTAATTAGGTAATGTTCGTCAAACATTTTTTTTATGACTACTAAGGCCTGCACATTGCATCCTCGAGCAATTAAGTTTTTTGAATAATGAATTGTTGACTGGAGCGTGAGTATAAGTAGTCTGCTCACGGGGACAGTCTGTCATGTAATGAGAACACGCAGCCTTCTTCTATCTGGGGAAAGCGCTTGTCCATTAGCTGAACATGTTAGACGCTTTCACCACATTAATAGGCTTTTAAGTTTACATTCCGGATCTGTTTACATACATTAGCGAACGACCTACTTCTGCCTGGAGGTAACGGTGACCTCCATTAGCTGACCCGTTAGACGCTTTCACCACATTAGCGTACAATGTCAGTAATTGTTTTCCTAAGTGCTCTGCCCAACACTCAACACTTCAGATTTTAGCGATGGAAATGATATAAAAAGCAGCAGCTTCTCCAATGAGTTCCAAGTTGACCAGGATGGCCGGGATCGAATTACAAATTCAGCTTCTAATAACTCAGAGACTAATTACGATAAAGACGTCAAATAAAGTTTATTACATTAATGTCATTAGATAGTTTCTTGTGAATGTATATTTGGGTACATGGTGTCCAGGGTTCGAATACCGATAAAATGTAATTTAATTATAAATTTAATAACTCCTAAACTAATTAAGATAAAGACGCCAAATAAACTTTATTGCATTTAGGTTATTAGGTAGTATCTTGTGGAGGTGTAATTAGATACCTGACGTTCTGGGTTCGAGCCTAATGTTTAAATCGTCATTATCTCAGAAACTAAGAGAGGTAGAGGAATTGACCAAAGCATGATTGATAGCTCCTATGATGGGTAATTAATACTGTATATAATTTTTAATCAGTTGTCCTTATTTCGAATCCCGATCTTTCAATCACTTACTTATTTTTTCTCTATACTCTAGAATATGTCACTTAGATTGATGCTGTAACTGCATACAGCACCTTTAAACATATCAAACTAATATTGTAAATAATTTTGTTTCTGGTGTCCAGGGTTCGAATACCGATAAAATGTAGTTTAATTATAAATTTAATAACTTCTAAACTAATTAAGATAAAGACGCCAAATAAACTTTATTGCCTTTATGTTATTAGGTATTATCTTGTGGATGTGTAATTAGATACCTGACGTTCAGGGTTCGAGCCTAATTTTAAATCGTCATTATCTCAGAAACTAAGAGAGGTAGAGGAGTTGACTAAAGCATGATTGATAGCTCCTATGATGGGTAATTAATACTGTATATAATTTTCAATCAGTTGTCCTTACTTCGAATCCCGATCTTTCAATCACTTACTTATTTTTTCTCTATACTCTAGAATATATCACTTAGATTGATGCTTTAACTGCATACAGCACCTTTAAACATATCAAACTAATATTGTAAATCATTTTGTTTCTGGTGTCCAGGGTTCGAATACCGATAAAATGTAGTTTAATTATAAATTTAATAACTTCTAAACTAATTAAGATAAAGACGCCAAATAAACTTTATTGCCTTTATGTTATTAGGTAGTATCTTGTGGATGTGTAATTAGATACCTGACGTTCAGGGTTCGAGCCTAATTTTAAATCGTCATTATCTCAGAAACTAAGAGAGGTAGAGGAGTTGACCAAAGCATGATTGATAGCTCCTATGATGGGCAATTAATACTGTATATAATTTTCAATCAGTTGTCCTTACTTCGAATCCCGATCTTTCAATCACTTACTTATTTTTTCTCTATACTCTAGAATATATCACTTAGATTGATGCTGTAAATGCATACAGCACCCTTAAACATATTAAACTAATATTGTAAATAATTTTGGTTCTGGTGTCCAGGGTTCGAATGCCGATAAAATGTAATTTAATTATAAATTTAATAACTCCTAAACTAATTAAGATAAAGACACCAAATAAACTTTTATAGGGGGAAAGGATGCTCTCCTGAAACATTAGGCCTCTAGAGAGAAGCATTTATAGGGGAGAGATAGGGAATACCTGGGCTGATGCTAGGCTAGTCAGATGCTAAAGGAGGGAGGTATATGCTTTATACGAGAGAGATAGGGAATACAAGGAAAGATGCTATACTAAACAGGACTTGAAGGGTAGAATATGGGCGATATAGCGAACCGAGGAGAGGTATTAGGATAGGAGTTTTGAATGATGGAATAGGTGTTTATATGCGAGAGATAGGGAATACGAGTGTCGATGCTAGACTAGACGATGTTGAATGAGGGAATGCATCTTATATGAGAGAGGTAGGGGAATATGAGGAGAAGTGCTAGGCTAGTCGGGAAGGTCTGAATGAGAGAGTATACGTCTATATGGGAAAAGATAGGGAAAACGATGGTAGGTATTAGGTTGAGAGAGTCTTTAAGGAGGAAAATGCGTTTATATGAGAGCGGTAGGGTATACGAGGAGAGGTGCTAGTCTAGACATGGTTTGAGGATTAGAGTATACGTTTATATGGGAGAAATATGGAAAACGGGAGAGATACAAGGATAGACAGAGATTGAAGGAGGAGGAATGTAGGTTTATACTGTAATATAGAGAGTAATTCGATTATAAAACTTTTCTCATCCAGCGTTACAACACTTTTATATACTTATTTTCTAAACCTTACAAACTTTATATTTGTTAAACAGCGGTGCGCGAGACGGAGAGGGACAAACAGTATATCGGTTTACAGTGAAGTATACATCCTAAACTATTCCCACCTTGTTTGTTCTGGATCTTCTCATTGTCTATCATCATCTAACGTAACTACGTAACAAGACGTAACACAGGAAATCATACATATGGCACATTAAAAATAAATAAAGGTATATACAATGAAACATAAACAAGTAGACAGAGGGTCATCGATACATAGAAAACCAGGAGTTGTATGTACTGAGACCATAGATTAGTATAGGCAAACAACAAAGAAGTGAATTTATAGTGTAAATAGCCTAATATTTTCAAATATTATTATAGTCTAAAAGTATATAACTTAATTATGTATCGAGTATTGAGAAATAAACGTTATTCATTATTCACTAATCTCAGATCACTGCAAATATATTGAATCAATTCACAATTGCTAATGCCATTCAACTTTCATTTGTCTCTGATACATAAACAAATTGCAAAAATGGAGAAGGACGAAAGTAATAAAAAGACTCAGGCAGCAAATTTTAAGATAGAAGAGAAAGATATATGACCGACATTGTTTTGGAACACAAATTAGTGTTGAAAATAAAATGACTGATAGCTCTGCTAAGCGTAAGGAAGAGACATGGAAATAAATTGCAAATGAGTACAATTCTAGGAAGATCATCCAGTGTGAATGAAAATCCCTGAAATGATATTATGAGAAGATAAAGAAAAGAATGAAGCAAGCAAATGCCATTGACAAGGTACGATTGTACAAAACTGGAGGTGTATGTATTTACCGCCTTTCTTAGACAATAGTAGCCAAATAACAATTGTTGCTCTTCTATTCAATCGCCAATGAGTTTGATGATGAAGTTGGATTCCATTCAGAAGTAATCACCGCAGTGAAGGACATTGAAATAGTTCCAACATGTCATTCAGCAATTTTAATAACAGGTAAGGAATTTGAAAACGAGAAAGTGTAAAGGTGGCGTCTGCAGTTCCCATACAGAACTTTCAACTCCATTGCCTGAAAAGAACAAAGATGGTATAAGAGAGGGTTTATATGAGAGGAGGCTTGAGTGTTTGGAAGAAGAGTACACAGTGAAAATGAAGATCTTGAAATTGGAACTAGAAATGAAAGAATCTCAGAAAAATTAAGCGTTGTTAATAACTTATACAACCATAAATATATTACAAAAAGTAATGAAACAGGCAAGGAATAATATGGATAAAGAAACTGTTAAGCAGATCTACTACGACACATTTTAATTTGCAAACAACGATTACATTTCAAAATGTTGGTATTCGGAGATCCAGTGTTAATTATGATAGGCACAGAAGTGTTTCTCAAAATCTAAAAACGCTTAGCAATTTAAGATATCTATGTATTAATCTTTAGAGAGAAACTGTACTTTTACTCAAAGTGTTTAATAACTTTTAAAGCTAGAGAATGTCATTTAAGGTTTCCACCTCCCAAAAAATTCTGATTTCTCAGCATTGCGCAATTTTCATTACACACTGTTATGTATTTTCGTAACTATTCAAAAAATTGCATACGTGAGCTTTTTTCCCTTAATTGCATTCAGTTAATCATACCTTCCATAATACTTATACATTGCCTACACGAGCTCAGGAGAAACATGGCAAGGCTACTTAATACTCCAAAAGTATCCCTTAAATTACTGGGGAATTCCTGCGAACAGGAGTATTTCGGAAATGATTAATGTCACAAAAATATTTATTTAAAATAAATTGTATTTATCTAATAAGATATTCATTTCTTCAGCAGTAAGTTATACAGATTCCCTGGAAATAAAGAAAACTTTATAGAACTTTTGATACGCATTTTATTTATTATACAAATATAGCTATTTTTCAGAAAATGAAATATAAGGAATCGCAGTCACTGGCATCATTAAAGAGCGTCCAACTCCAGAATGAAATTTAGCATTTATCTGGCTTTTCTTATGATGTTACGCTATTCACAGAGATTTACGAGTTGAAAGACTAAAAACACGTAAACATGTATATGCACAAGCGCGATCGCACGCGCACACACACACACACATATGTACGAAGCTCTTTGCTTTCGTTTACAGGACCTCAGAACATGCATTACGCTGCGTGTCCCTAGCGTTTCCAGCTCTTGAATCGTTCCAGCTAGTGGAATGCCTCTACCATCTTCATGTCAACGATCTGTTACTCCGAATTAAAGTTTGGTGATCTGTATAGACCTGTACAACATGCATTACGCTATGTAACAGACTCATCACGCTATGTAACAACATGATCACGCTATGTAACAACCTGATATCGCTACGTAACAACATGATCACGCTATGTAACAACATGATCACGCTATGTAACAACATGATCACGCTATGTAACAACCTGATCACGCTATGTAACAACATGATCACGCTATGTAACAACATGATCACGCTATGCAACAACATGATCACGCTATGCAACAACATGATCTCGCTATGTAACAACATGATCACGCTATGTAACAACCTGATCACGCTAAGTAACAACATGATCACGCTATGTAACAACATGATCACGCTATGCAACAACATGATCACGCTATGTAACAGACTTCTCACGCTATGTAACAACCTGATCACGCTATGTAACAACATGTTCACGCTATGTAACAAAACGATCACGCTATGTAACAACACGATCACACTATGTAACAACACGATCACGCTATGTAACAACACGATCACGCTATGTAACAACCTGATCACGCTATGTAACAACCTGATCACGCTATGTAACAACCTGATCACGCTATGTAACAACATGATCACACTATGTAACAACATGATTACGTTATGTAACAACATGATTACGTTATGTAACAACCTGATCACGCTATGTAACAACCTGATCACGCTATGTAACAACCTGATCACGCTATGTAACAACCTGATCACGCTATGTAACAACATGTTCACGCTATGTAACAAAACGATCACGCTATGTAACAACACGATCACGCTATGTAACAACACGATCACGCTATGTAACAACACGATCACGCTATGTAACAACACGATCACGCTATGTAACAACATGATCACGCTATGTAACAACCTGATTACGCTATGTAACAACTGATCACGCTATGTAACAACATGATCACGCTACGTAACAACCTGATCTCGCTATGTAACAACCTGATCACGCTACGTAACAACATGTTCACGCTATGTAACAACACGATCACGCTATGTAACAACATGATCACGCTATGTAACAACCTGATCACGCTATGTAACAACCTGATAACGCTATGTAACAACCTGATTACGCTATGTAACAAATGATCACGCTATGTAACAACCTGATTACGCTATGTAACAACCTGAGCACGCTATGTAACAACATGATCATGCTATGTAACATCATGAACACGCTATGTAACAATACGATCATGCTATGTAACAACCTGATCACGCTATGTAACAACCTGATCACGCTATGTAACAACATGTTCACGCTATGTAACAACACGATCACGCTATGTAACAACAAGATCACGCTATGTAACAACATGAACACGCTATGTAACAACCTGATCACGCTATGTAACAACATGATCACGCTATGTAACAACCTGATCACGCCATGTAACAACATGTTCACGCTATGTAACAACTGATCACGCTATGTAACAACATGATCACGCTATGTAACAACCTGAGCACGCTATGTAACAACCTGAGCACGCTATGTAACAACAAGATCACGCTATGAACATCATGAACACGCTATGTAACAATACGATCATGCTATGTAACAACCTGAGCACGCTATGTAACAACATGATCACGCTATGTAACAACATGAACACGCTATGTAACAACCTGATCACGTTATGTAACAACATGATCACGCTATGTAACAACCTGATCACGCTATGTAACAACCTGATCATGCTATGTAAAAACATGTTCACGCTATGTAACAACACGATCACGCTATGTAACAACACGATCACGCTATGTAACAACCTGATCACGCTATGTAACAACATGTTCACGCTATGTAACAACATGATCACGCTATGTAACAACATGATCACGCTATGTAACAACCTGATTACGCTATGTAACAACCCTATCACGCTATGTAACAACTTGATCACGCTATGTAACAATCTGATCACGCTATGTAACAACATGATCATGCTATGTAAATAGGGTGGACCATTTAAGTTGAGGCTATACAATATATCCAAAACTAAGCGTTGTAGAAAGAAATGTCTTTAATAAAACTTGATTGATATTATGGTGAAAGTAAATGCCGCTAGTCGTATTTTGTTTGGAGGACGTTGTGATGGTCATTTCAGGGTCTTTTTAAATGGGACCCTTATTGTAGGTTTCCATTTCAAAAAATAAATTGACCCAAAATGACTCTCATAACGGCCTCCAAACAAAACACGACTAGCGGCATTTACTTTCGTCATAATATCAATCAAGTTTTATTAAAGACATTTCTTTCTACATCGCTTAGTTTTGGATATATTGTATAGCCTCAACTTAAATGGTCCACCCTATTTACATAGCGTGATCATGTTGTTACATAGCGTGATCAGATTGTTACATAGCGTGATCAAGTTGTTACATAGCGTGATAGGGTTGTTACATAGCGTGATCGTGTTGTTACATAGCGTGATCGTGTTGTTACATAGCATGATCAGGTTGTTACATAGCGTGATCATGTTGTTACATAGCCTGATCAGGTTGTTACATAGCGTGTTCATCTTGTTACATAACGTGATCAGGTTGTTACATAGCGTGTTCATGTTGTTACATAGCGTGATCATGTTGTTACATAGCGTGCTCAGGTTGTTACATAGCGTGCTCAGGTTGTTACATAGCGTGATCAGGTTGTTACATAGCGTGATCAGGTTGTTACATAGCATGATCGTATTGTTACATAGCGTGTTCATGATGTTACATAGCATGATCATGTTGTTACATAGCGTGCTCAGGTTGTTACATAGCGTGATCATGTTTTTACATAGCGTGATCAGTTGTTACATAGCGTGAACATGTTGTTACATGGCGTGATCAGGTTGTTACATAGCGTGATCATGTTGTTACATAGCGTGATCAGGTTGTTACATAGCGTGTTCATGTTGTTACATAGTGTGATCGTGTTGTTACCTAGCGTGATCGTGTTGTTACATAGCGTGAACATGTTGTTACATAGCGTGATCAGGTTGTTACATAGCGTGATCAGGTTGTTACATAGCATGATCGTATTGTTACATAGCGTGTTCATGATGTTACATAGCATGATCATGTTGTTACATAGCGTGCTCAGGTTGTTACATAGCGTAATCAGGTTGTTACATAGCGTGATCAGTTGTTACATAGCGTAATCAGGTTGTTACATAGCGTAATCAGGTTGTTACATAGCGTGATCAGGTTGTTACATAGCGTGATCATGTTGTTACATAGCGTGATTGTGTTGTTACATAGCGTGATCGTGTTGTTACATAGCGTGAACATGTTGTTACATAGCGTGATCAGGTTGTTACATAGCGAGATCAGGTTGTTACGTAGCGCGATCATGTTGTTACATAGCGTGATCAGTTGTTACATAGCGTAATCAGGTTGTTACATAGCGTGATCATGTTGTTACATAGCGTGATCGTGTTGTTACATAGCGTGATCGTGTTGTTACATAGCGTGATCGTGTTGTTACATAGTGTGATCGTGTTGTTACATAGCGTGATCGTTTTGTTACATAGCGTGAACATGTTGTTACATAGCGTGATCAGGTTGTTACATAGCGTGATCAGGTTGTTACATAGCGTGATCAGGTTGTTACATAACGTAATCATGTTGTTACATAACGTAATCATGTTGTTACATAGTGTGATCATGTTGTTACATAGCGTGATCAGGTTGTTACATAGCGTGATCATGTTGTTACATAGCGTGATCGTGTTGTTACATAGCGTGATCGTGTTGTTACATAGTGTGATCGTGTTGTTACATAGCGTGATCGTTTTGTTACATAGCGTGAACATGTTGTTACATAGCGTGATCAGGTTGTTACATAGCGTGAGAAGTCTGTTACATAGCGTGATCATGTTGTTGCATAGCGTGATCATGTTGTTACATAGCGTGATCATGTTGTTACTTAGCGTGATCAGGTTGTTACATAGCGTGATCAGGTTGTTACATAGCGTGATCAGGTTGTTACATAGCGTGATCAGGTTGTTACATAACGTAATCATGTTGTTACATAACGTAATCATGTTGTTACATAGTGTGATCATGTTGTTACATAGCGTGATCAGGTTGTTACATAGCGTGATCATGTTGTTACATAGCGTGATCGTGTTGTTACATAGCGTGATCGTGTTGTTACATAGTGTGATCGTGTTGTTACATAGCGTGATCGTTTTGTTACATAGCGTGAACATGTTGTTACATAGCGTGATCAGGTTGTTACATAGCGTGATAAGTCTGTTACATAGCGTGATCATGTTGTTACATAGCGTGATCATGTTGTTACATAGCGTGATCATGTTTTATTTAGCGTGTTCAGGTTGTTACATAGCGTGATCATGTTGTTACATAGCGTGATCATGTTGTTGCATAGCGTGATCATGTTGTTGCATAGCGTGATCATGTTGTTACATAGCGTGATCATGTTGTTACATAGCGTGATCAGGTTGTTACATAGCGTGATCATGTTGTTACATAGCGTGATCATGTTGTTACATAGCGTGATCATGTTGTTACGTAGCGTGATCAGGTTGTTACATAGCGTGATCATGTTGTTACATAGCGTGATGAGTCTGTTACATAGCGTAATGCATGTTGTACAGGTCTATACAGATCACCAAACTTTAATTCGGAGTAACAGATCGTTGACATGAAGATGGTAGAGGCATTCCACTAGCTGGAACGATTCAAGAGCTGGAAACGCTAGGGACACGCAGCGTAATGCATGTTCTGAGGTCCTGTAAACGAAAGCAAAGAGCTTCGTACATATGTGTGTGTGTGTGCGCGTGCGCTCGCGCTTGTGCATATACATGTTTACGTGTTTTTAGTCTTTCAACTCGTAAATCTCTGTGAATAGCGTAACATCATAAGAAAAGCCAGATAAATGCTAAATTTCATTCTGGAGTTGGACGCTCTTTAATGATGCCAGTGACTGCGATTCCTTATATTTGATTTTCTGAAAAATAGCTATATTTGTATAATAAATAAAATGCGTATCAAAAGTTCTATAAAGTTTTCTTTATTTCCAGGGAATCTGTATAACTTACTGCCGAAGGAATGAATATCTTATTAGATAAATACAATTTATTTTAAATAAATATTTTTGTGACATTAAACATTTCCGAAATACTCCTTTTCGCAGGAATTCCCCAGTAATTTAAGGGATACTTTTGGAGTATTAAGTAGCCTTGCCATGTTTCTCCTGAGCTCGTGTAGGCAATGTATAAGTATTATGGAAGGTATGATTAACTGAATGCAATTAAGGGAAAAAAGCTCACGTATGCAATTTTTTGAATAGTTACGAAAATAAATAACAGTGTGTAATGAAAATTGCGCAATTCTGAGAAATCAGAATTTTTTGGGAGGTGGAAACCATAAATGACATTCTCTAGCTTTAAAAGTTATTAAACACTTTGAGTAAAAGTACAGTTTCTCTCTAAAGATTAATACATAGATATCTTAAATTGCTAAGCGTTTTTAGATTTTGAGAAACACTTCTGTGCCTATCATAATTAACACTGGATCTCCGAATACCAACATTTTGAAGTGTAATCGTTGTTTGCAAATTAAAATGTGTCGTAGTAGATCTGCTTAACAGTTTCTTTATCCATATTATTCCTTGCCTGTTTCAATACTTTTTTGTAATATATTTATGGTTGTATAAGTTATTAACAACGCTTAATTTTTCTGAGATTCTTTCATTTCTAGTTCCAATTTCAAGATCTTCATTTTCACTGTGTACTCTTCTTCCAAACACTCAAGCCTCCTCTCATAAAAACCCTCTCTTATACCATCTTTGTTCTTTTCAGGCAATGGAGTTGAAAGTTAGACTATAATAATATTTGAAAATATTAGGCTATTTACACTATAAATTCACTTCTTTGTTGTTTGCCTATACTAATCTATGGTCTCAGTACATACAACTCCTGGTTTTCTATGTATCGATGACCCTCTGTCTACTTGTTTATGTTTCATTGTATATACCTTTATTTATTTTTAATGTGCCATATGTATGATTTCCTGTGTTACGTCTTGTTACGTGGTTACGTTAGATGATGATAGACAATGAGAAGATCCAGAACAAACAAGGTGGGAATAGTTTAGGATGTATACTTCACTGTAAACCGATATACTGTTTGTCCCTCTCCGTCTCGCGCACCGCTGTTTAACAAATATAAAGTTTGTAAGGTTTAGAAAATAAGTATATAAAAGTGTTGTAACGCTGGATGAGAAAAGTTTTATAATCGAATTACTCTCTATATTACAGTATAAACCTACATTCCTCCTCCTTCAATCTCTGTCTATCCTTGTATCTCTCCCGTTTTCCATATTTCTCCCATATAAACGTATACTCTAATCCTCAAACCATGTCTAGACTAGCACCTCTCCTCGTATACCCTACCGCTCTCATATAAACGCATTTTCCTCCTTAAAGACTCTCTCAACCTAATACCTACCATCGTTTTCCCTATCTTTTCCCATATAGACGTATACTCTCTCATTCAGACCTTCCCGACTAGCCTAGCACTTCTCCTCATATTCCCCTACCTCTCTCATATAAGATGCATTCCCTCATTCAACATCGTCTAGTCTAGCATCGACACTCGTATTCCCTATCTCTCGCATATAAACACCTACTCCATCATTCAAAACTCCTATCCTAATACCTCTCCTCGGTTCGCTATATCGCCCATATTCTACCCTTCAAGTCCTGTTTAGTATAGCATCTTTCCTTGTATTCCCTATCTCTCTCGTATAAAGCATATACCTCCCTCCTTTAGCATCTGACTAGCCTAGCATCAGCCCTGGTATTCCCTATCTCTCCCCTATAAATGCTTCTCTCTAGAGGCCTAATGTTTCAGGAGAGCATCCTTTCCCCCTATAAAAGTTTATTTGGTGTCTTTATCTTAATTAGTTTAGGAGTTATTAAATTTATAATTAAATTACATTTTATCGGCATTCGAACCCTGGACACCAGAACCAAAATTATTTACAATATTAGTTTGATATGTTTAAGGGTGCTGTATGCATTTACAGCATCAATCTAAGTGATATATTCTAGAGTATAGAGAAAAATAAGTAAGTGATTGAAAGATCGGGATTCGAAGTAAGGACAGCTGATTGAAATTTATATACAGTATTAATTGCCCATCATAGGAGCTATCAACCATGCTTTGGTCAACTCCTCTACCTCTCTTAGTTTCTGAGATAATGACGATTTAAACATTAGGCTCGAATCCAGAACGTCAGGTATCTAATTACACATCCACAAGATACTACCTAATAACATAAACGCAATAAAGTTTATTTGGTGTCTTTATCTTAATTAGTTTAGGAGTTATTAAATTTTTAATTAAATTACATTTTATCGGTATTCGAACCGTGGACATCAGAAACAAAATTATTTACAATATTAGTTTGATATGTTTAAAGGTGCTGTATGCATTTACAGCATCAAACTAAGTGATATATTCTAGAGTATAGAGAAAAAATAAGTAAGTGATTGAAAGATCGGGATTCGAAGTAAGGACAACTGATTGAAAATTATATACAGTATTTATTGCCCATCATAGGAGCTATCAATCATGCTTTGGTCAACTCCTCTACCTCTCTTAGTTTCTGAGATAATGACGATTTAAAATTAGGCTCGAACCCTGAACGTCAGGTATCTAATTACACATCCACAAGATACTACCTAATAACATAAAGGCAATAAAGTTTATTTGGCGTCTTTATCTTAATTAGTTTAGAAGTTATTAAATTTATAATTAAACTACATTTTATCGGTATTCGAACCCTGGACACCAGAAACAAAATGATTTACAATATTAGTTTGATATGTTTAAAGGTGCTGTATGCAGTTAAAGCATCAATCTAAGTGATATATTCTAGAGTATAGAGAAAAAATAAGTAAGTGATTGAAAGATCGGGATTCGAAGTAAGGACAACTGATTAAAAATTATATACAGTATTAATTACCCATCATAGGAGCTATCAATCATGCTTTGGTCAACTCCTCTACCTCTCTTAGTTTCTGAGATAATGACGATTTAAAATTAGGCTCGAACCCTGAACGTCAGGTATCTAATTACACATCCACAAGATACTACCTAATAACATAAAGGCAATAAAGTTTATTTGGCGTCTTTATCTTAATTAGTTTAGAAGTTATTAAATTTATAATTAAACTACATTTTATCGGTATTCGAACCCTGGACACCAGAAACAAAATGATTTACAATATTAGTTTGATATGTTTAAAGGTGCTGTATGCAGTTAAAGCATCAATCTAAGTGATATATTCTAGAGTATAGAGAAAAAATAAGTAAGTGATTGAAAGATCGGGATTCGAAGTAAGGACAACTGATTGAAAATTATATACAGTATTAATTACCCATCATAGGAGCTATCAATCGTGCTTTGGTTCACTCGTCTACCTCTCTTAGTTTCTGAGATAATGACGATTTAAAAATTAGGATCGAACCCAGAACGTCAGGTATCTAATTACACATCCACAAGATAGTACCTAATAACATAAAGGCAATAAAGTTTATTTGGCGTCTTTATTTTAATTAGTTTAGAAGTTATTAAATTTATAATTAAATTACATTTTATCGGTATTCGAACCCTGGACACCAGAAACAAAATTATTTACAATATTAGTTTGATATGTTTAAAGGTGCTGTATACAGTTACAGCATCAATCTAAGTGACATATTCTAGAGTATAGAGAAAAAATAAGTAAGTAATTGAAAGATCGGGATTCGAAATAAGGACAACTGATTAAAAATTATATACAGTAATAATTACCCATCATAGGAGCTATCAATCATGCTTTGGTCAATTCCTCTACCTCTCTTAGTTTCTGAGATAATGACGATTTAAACATTAGGCTCGAACCCAGAACGTCAGGTATCTAATTACACCTCCACAAGATACTACCTAATAACCTAAATGCAATAAAGTTTATTTGGCGTCTTTATCTTAATTAGTTTAGGAGTTATTAAATTTATAATTAAATTACATTTTATCGGTATTCGAACCCTGGACACCATGTACCCAAATATACATTCACTAGAAACTATCTAATGACATTAATGTAATAAACTTTATTTGACGTCTTTATCGTAATTAGTCTCTGAGTTATTAGAAGCTGAATTTGTAATTCGAACCCGGCCATCCTGGTCAACTTGGAACTCATTGGAGAAGCTGCTGCTTTTTATATCATTTCCATCGCTAAAATCTGAAGTGTTGAGTGTTGGGCAGAGCACTTAGGAAAACAATTACTGACATTGTACGCTAATGTGGTGAAAGCGTCTAACGGGTCAGCTAATGGAGGTCACCGTTACCTCCAGGCAGAAGTAGGTCGTTCGCTAATGTATGTAAACAGATCCGGAATGTAAACTTAAAAGCCTATTAATGTGGTGAAAGCGTCTAACATGTTCAGCTAATGGACAAGCGCTTTCCCCAGATAGAAGAAGGTTGCGTGTTCTCATTACATGACAGACTGTCCCCGTGAGCAGACTACTTATACTCACGCTCCAGTCAACAATTCATTATTCAAAAAACTTAATTGCTCGAGGATGCAATGTGCAGGCCTTAGTAGTCATAAAAAAAATGTTTGACGAACATTACCTAATTAATTTGCCGAGGGGCGGCAGGACTCGAGAAAACAATTCCCTCAAGTCATGACGCCACAGTAGAACGCATTGGGGAGGGAGGTAGGACCTGTTAGCACAGACACTGTCGGCATTAGGTAAGCACACAAAGCGAGAGGGGGCGGGGCCTAACGACACGAGACCTGGCGGCATGTGAGCACTCAAAGGGAGGGGGCGGGCTTGTCGGCGTAGAACAAAGAACTTTATCGCTTGTCGGCATCTCTCTACTGTGCCAGAACATACATACTATATCTACTAACCTAATCTCAAAGACGAAGAAGACCTTCCATGGTGGATGTATTATATAGCTTACCTTCCGTTTGTATTTGCATAGGGATACAGAGATTTTGGCTCCAGCCCAGTATGTGTAGACACCACCGATTTCTATCATTGCACTTACCTGAAACAAAAGGGAATTAAAGATCACATCAACGAATTAATTTTAAGATTGCCTTAAACTCTGTGTATTAAAAGGTTTTAGATTATCTGTTTATTATATACAATAATTCCGTGGCAATAATTTAGAATATTTTTACTTTCTCTACTACGTATAGTAAGTAGGGGAAGTATTGTTTTCCATTCAAAAATTCGATACCAAGATTTCACCGGAAATACATGTTTTGAGACCCTGAATCCAAAAAAAAAAAAGCATTTTTGGAAACATGTCCGGTGTGTGTCGATCTGTGAACAGCATAACTCAGAAACGAACAGTCGGATAAACTCCAAACTTGATATTTAGGTTCAGTATTTTCCAGAGATGCGACACGAAGGTTTTCAAGAAAATCCCCCCACCCCAGATTACCCGAACATTTTTCGAAAGTTTTAATTTTCTCAAACAGGGCTCTAACGATTTTGATTAAAATATCATATGTCTAAGATTTCTCACGACATGAAATGTATATATCGAATTTTTTGGGAATGTCTCCAAAAGTATTCTTCATTGTCAACGACTTTTGCATAACTGATAAACCATAAGAGATAGAAAAATTTTACTACACAAAAAATGTAGATCGCGTTAAAATACACAATTTATGTCATATACATTGTTTTTGTTGAGTGAACCATTTTCGAGATATTGTTTGTTATTCCCTTAAATTTTTCAATACTAATAATTTTTCTCAAATGGGAATTCGTTATTCTTTTTTTTGTCCTGGTAATGCAAAGAGAATGGAATACTCCACATAGCAACCAGCTCTTAAAATATTTGACTGTCGCTTAAAGCCTACCAATTCCCCTTGCATCTACAAGAAAATTAGCAAAAGATTAACATCTCGATTAACATGAAGCATATGGAGAATAAGCGTTTGTAAAAATATTTTGTACAAGAGTAGAGAAAGTCATGTGAGTGTAACCCATCAGATGCTGCTGCTGTAGCCTTGACAATATTCACTATTGTCATATTTAGCAACTACCGTAACAATAATAATACTGCCAAAATAATTCAACTAACTTCCTAAATTGCAACTTCAGTGCTTTTCCTTCACACTGTGGCCACCGCACGGCGCCTCGCGTGCCGGCCGCTGCAGCTCAGACTCCCGCCAAAACAGTTATAATATCCTAGCAACCGCTTCACATTCTCATAGTTACAATTATATATAATGATAATAAGCAGATATGTTATCATAAGGGATGTTGCAAATGTTGTCCTATTCCCAGGCTATTCCCAGAAAATACAAGATATACATTTTATTTTGTCATGCAAGCATCATTAATATATGTTATTTTAATCAAAATGGTTAGAGTGATGTTTAAGAGGTTAAAAGTTTTGAAAAATGCTCTCTGTAAAGGATAGTCCTTATCACACACAGACCTTTTTCTAAAAACTTTTTTTTTGCATTCAGGGACCTCAAAACATGTACTTCTGATTAAATCTCGGTATCAAATTTTTGGGTGGAATGCAATGCTTTCTTCACCTACTATGTAGGTAGGTTGTAGAGAAAGTGATAAATGATAGAGAAAGTAATTGACAGCAACACATCAGATTATTTCTTAATTCTTGGTTGTATATGTTAACTTTGAACACAACCTTAGTAATATTTTGAAATAAAATCATAACATGTTATGTATTAAGGGCCAGATAGCCAGCGTGTCAGTTCAAAACATAAATGAAAATAAAATCAGATGCCTTTTGCTTAGTTAACTGTATGTAACAATATATCTATCAAGTATCTTACAAAATTACCACATTATATGTGTTAGCATTAAACATTTCCTATGTGTTTTCTTTCGGTGATCCAGTGTTACTGTTACAATTTAAATTATGCATTTTGGGAGAGCTGTAACGAGAAGTTTGCGTCGTAGACCATATCCATCACTGTCGGGCTTCGAACCATCATGTTTCCAACTGTCTGCTTTTCTCATGAATATTTATTAAAAATTATCCCCAGCAGAGAGAGCAGTATTCTGCGTTTATGACACCACAAATCTGTGAGCAGTGCTGCAAGGCTGCTTACTAGATATTGGTTGTTGCGGATACACTACCATTTCTTACGCTCTGCAGCTTCGTACTGGTGCCTCGAATATAAAATGTTGTTTATAATAGCACGGGGCTGGTGAATTCCCATAAAGTTACTGTTGGTCGGATTCGGAAAAGTGATTTCCTCTAAAGCGATATGTGGATATCTAAAAATTATAAGATACTAGCTAAAATACGCGGCATTGCCCGTGGTTTGGCGGTTTATCTCTACATCTAGCTCTAGGTGGACTAAACCAACAGCCTTAAACAAACAACTAATTAAAACTCTCAGGACACTATAAATAACAAAAGAACAAAAGCACTGTTGAATCACAAACACAAAAGTTTGTAATGATATCTAATGAATGCATCTGAGTGACCTCCATGTTGTTATACCCGGGCTGTCTCGTCGTTATTTACCGAGAAAATCTCAGTTGGAAAGGAATAATATCAGAACAATTGGCCTCTTTTACTTTTGCTTCATTCATTCTTTGAAATTTTCCCCTTAAATATTACGAGGGCTGATCAATAAAGACTGAGACTGATTTTTTTCCTTTAGCTTTCTTGAGAGTTTCTTGTCTCTACCATGAATATTTGAAAATAGCGGGGTTTTATGTATATGTCCAAAGACGGCAGCACTCTTGTATCGATAGGTTGGTAGTAATGCTGTATATTGTCGACCCTAATTGAATTTCGCATACCACTCGACACGAGAGGAGCAATAACATTTTTTTTCGTTTAAATCATACAGCCTCTGAAACTTTGGAAAAGCTGAAGCAAGCATACGGTGAAGATGCACTATCTCGTGCAACAGTGTTTAGGTGGTTGAAAGACTTCAAAGTAGAGCGAGTCCTCTGTGCTAAGCAAGGTGGGCCTGGTGCTTCGGCTTCTGCTATGACTGAAGTCAACATCAACACAGCTGCTGTGATTGTTGTTCTTCCTCACACTACTGTTGCAGCAACGTGCTACACGCCAGTATTGGCTACAGAGGGAGCACATTGCAAGGAAACATCCAGAATTTCATCAGAATGGGTGGCGACTTCATCACAAGAACGCATGGCCTCACGTCGCAAATCAAGTCCAGGAATTAAACATCACCTGCGTACCGCATCCGCCTTATAACCCCAATCTTGCCCCCTGTGATTTCTTTTTTATTCCTATCACTAAAGGCAAAGCTCCGGGGCATTCGATTTGAGAGCACTGAAGCGTGCTGAGGAAACGTGAGACGATTCTCAAACACCTGACAAAGAATGGCCTGGACCATGTGTTCGAGGACTGGCAGAGGCGCTATAAAAAGTGCATTCAAGTAGGAGGGGACTACTTTGAAAAAGATCATGCCAACATTGAAATGGAGTAATAAATACTGTGAAAAAAAATCAGTCTCAGTCTTTATTGATCGGCCCTCGTATAATGCCCTTTCTGATTCGTCCTTCGCTTCACAAGTCCTTAACTCTACGTTTTATATGCAAGGAGGCAAAATTATTTTGTTCACATCAGTAAGTGGTAGGTTTTTCATAGTTTTGTCCTACATTTTCTCTTGACATCCACCCTTAAATTTGATAATGATTATGCTTATTCCTACATACCACTCACAAAGAAAACAGCAACATGTGAATCCTGTTTGCATTCCTGTTAGCATACCTATCACTTTTAGATCTGCAATAACAGATGGCTGTGCATTCCTGGGTTTTAATAATTCCTTAGAGTAATTAAACTGAGAGATACAATGAGAAAGTTGCCCAAACAAGAAACAATAGTGCCTTTCACGCCTCATTAGAGCAAGCAGTCCCGTTATAGCGCACCATACAATATCGCAACACCGTTATGTATTAGGGAAAAATACTATTTATTTTCTTCTTCTCTGTGTCTAAAAACATAAATTGATATATTTAGTGCCAGAAAGAATTCTCTGTTGTTGTTTTGACTATTCACTCCCATGTCTGCGCAAGACGGGGGAGGGAAGTATCTTAATATATAACAGTCACTGCGTGCGTGTTTGTGCGGGTAATGCTTATAGTCTTGTACACCGTAGCACCTACTTCGATCAAACTTAGCACAGATAGGATTAGGAGGGGGCACTTATCACGTCGAACTACACAGATCTTTTGTACCAATGTCCCGGACGGGAGGGAGTGATGAGGAGAGAGAGGGCGGCCGGGCTGAAGGGCACGACAGGCAGATTTAAACTCCCCTGGTGGGCACTTATGCAGCCATCTCCTCTCCCTCTTGTAGAACTACACACCCCTTGAGGGCCCGGAACCCGGAGATCGTTCCGGGGGACAAACATATCCACAGAGCATCCTTTTTCCCTGCCATGCACACGCCGAGACCTCTATTGGCCTAAAAATAAGCAATCTGGTTTTTAATTCTGTATTTAAGGGGACTCTCAAATCTGTTGCTTGCCTTCAAATCGGTATATGTGAAGCTTCTTGAAAACATAGAAAAGACTTAGTATAGAGATTTGGTGGAAGATCTGCTGAGGGCTCACAAGTGGGATGAAATACGCCCATTAAGATTCAGTTTCTCCATTCCTACCTGGATTTCTTTCCACAAATTTGGACAAAGTCAGGGATGGGCATGGAGAAGGTTTTTCAGGTTTTATCGGAAATGGAAAGGCGATAAAAAGGTAAATCAGCGTCCAACATTCTTTCCAATTATTCCTCGCAACCTATTACAGACGTTTCGAACCTATGTTCTTGCCGTAAGTCGCCCAGAAAGAAGCTTTAAAAGAGTGAAAATGCTTGTTATATTAAAGCATTCTTGGCAACATACAATTTTATAACTTTTAAATTCATTCTTCTAATTATTGATCATAAATGATAACAATTATATTAATATAATATAAAGTCACAAGTAAATGAGACTAAATTATTGTCTGTAGACTGCAGGCTGTGAAAAGCTCTTACTCTAAAAAAACTGTTAGGTGACAGAGAAAAATAAACTTCAGAGTTGAAATCAGCATATGAGAAGTAACTAAGATTGCATGTTTTTACACCTAAGAGCTACAAAAGGTTTAAATTGTTGCACTGTGTAATTATATAAACATTTTATCTACCTTCATTGTAATATTTGTATAAAATAAGTTAGCTGAAAGGTTTGCTTACAAGAAAACTACCCAAACTGCACAAGCCCATCGCCTTTGAAATCGGTACGTGGATAGAGTTATGGAAACAATAACATGATAAAAGTCTTTCAACTGGCTACAATAAGTAAGATCTAGATTTGCTTGCAACATATTGCTAGTGTAACGTATGTACTTAGATTATTCCGTTTTTAAATTGTAAATTATTTGTAAAATACACCCTATAGTTTTTCCTTCTTCTCTTGATAACTATTGGTAATTCGATTATGAATAACTCTGCCCTTAGTGGCAGGCTGTAAGCGCAAGGGACAGTGTTTAATGAAAATAAATAAAGGTTACCTGATAAATACGCTGTGGTTGAAACAGCGCGTTTGTTGACGCTGGCTAATCACCATTATGCAGTCGCTGGATGTATTTGGCAACGGCAACACTAAAATAAATACAGTGACTCCAGAAAGTAATCGTACTAACTAAAAAAAATTCTAATGTGTTACACTCACATGACTTTCTTTACTCTTGTACAAACTATTGTTATAAACTCTTATTCTCCATCTATTTCATATTAATCGAGATAAACTTTTGAAGAAACGATCTTTTGACATACAAAGAGAACTACATTTTACACATAGCGACCAGTTCTAAAAATATTTGACTATCGCTTAAGGCGTACTATGTTCCCCTTGTTTTGTATTTGCAAGAGCAATATAGAAATACAGTATCCTTTAAGCATAAACATATCTCTTAATAGCTGGTTGCAAGTAGCAGCACCATTCTCTTTGCCACAGATTAATACTCTTTGCATATCCAAGACAAAAAAATTAATAACGAATTCCCATTTCAGAAAATAAGTATTGAAAAATTTAAGGGAATGACAAGCAATATCTGGAAAATGGTTCACTCAAGAAAAAATGTATGTGACATACATTGTGTATTTTAACGCGATTTACAATTTTTGTGTAGTAAAATTTTGTCTATCTCTTATGGTTTACCAGTTATGCAAAAGTCGTTCACAATGAAGAATACTTTTGGAGACATTCCCAGAAAATTCAAGATATATATTTTATTTGTCATGAAAAATCTTAAACATATGATATTTTAATCAAAATCGTTAGAGCCATTTTTGAGAGAATAAAAATTTTCAAAAAATGTTCAATGTAAAGGGTAATATGGGGTGTGGGGATATTCTTGAAAACCTTCGTGTCGCATCTCTGGAAGATACTGAACCTAAATACCAAGTTTGGTATTTATCCGAATGTTTGTTTCTGAGTTATGCTGTTCACAAACCGACACACACACTGACATGTTTCCAAAAATGCTTTTTTTGGATTCAGGTGGTCTCAAAACATGTATTTCCGGTGAAATCTCGGTATCGAATTTTTGGGTGGAATACATTACTTCCCCTACTTACTATACGTACTAGAGAAAGTAAAAACATAGAAACTAAGTTAAAGGACACAAAATCCTTATTTGTAATATCCAAAAATAACAAACAATATTGCGGTTTATCTGTGTTGGCTTTTTTCGTATTTTTTACTTTCTCTACTACGTATAGTAAGTAGGGGAAGTATTGCATTCCACCCAAAAATTCGATACCGAGATTTCACCGGAAATACATGTTTTGAGACCTCCTGAATCCAAAAAAAGCATTTTTGGAAACATGTCCGTGTGTGTGTCTGTGTGTCTGTGTGTGTGTGTGTCTGTGTGTGTGTGTGTCTGTGTGTGTGTGAACAGCATAACTCAAAAACGAACAGTCGGATAAACACCAAACTTGGTATTTAGGTTCAGTATCTTCCAGAGAAGCGACACGAAGGTTTTCAAGAAAATCCCCCCACCCCAGACTACCCTTTACATGGAACATTTTTCGAAAATTTTAATTTTCTCAAAAATGGCTCTAACGATTTTGTTTAAAATATCATATGTTTAAGATAATGCCATGAGAAATGAAATGTATATCTCGAAGTTTCTGGGAATGTCTCCAAAAGTATTCTTCATTGTGAACGACTTTTGCATAACTGGTAAACCATAAGAGATAGACAAAATTTTACTACACAAAAAATGTTGATCTCGTTAAAATACACAACTTATGTTATATACATTTCTTTTGTTGAGTGAACCGTTTTCGAGATATTGCTTGTTATTCCCTTAAATTTTCCAATACTTATACTTTTTCTCAAATTCGTTATTCATTTTTTTATGTCCTGGACTTGCAAAGAGAATGGAATTCGACACATAGCAACCAGCGTTAAAATATTTGACCATCGCTTAAAAGCTACCATATTCCCCTTGCATCTACAAGAAAATTAGCAATAAGATTGACATCTCGATATCTCGATTAACATAAAGCATATGGAGAATAGGCGTTTGTAAAAATAGATTGTACAAGAGTAGAGAAAGTCATGTGAGTGTAACACATCAGATTTTTCATTTTACTAATATAATACTTTTTTTAAAAATGCAACGACTATCGCGTGTAACTTTTACGAGATTATATAATATCCAGTTTATACAGCAATTGTTTTAATATAAGTAATGTCACTGACTTGTGATTTAAACAGAAAAGTAGTTTTGTAGAGTAAAAATTGAGGCATTAATGAGGAACTACAGTAAAAAAAACAGTAAATCCTGACTGTCATTATTTCCTCCAACAGATCAGGACTTATTTTCTCCTAAATTCAGGTATGCTCTATTATATGAAGGTAAAATCATTTTATAAACTCCACGCACCTGAAAAGTTATAAAACCAACAACATGAAAAATGTTGAAAAGCGACAGAACGCCCAAACATTACGGTGTGTTCCTTCTGCACGCATGGTGTTCCCGAATCACCGTCCAGTTTGTTCGAATAGGCAAACCAAATGGGAACATCAGGAGCAATAAAATATCTATGTAATCATTAAATTGCTTAGAACTACTTGCCTCTGGTTCAGTTGTTTAAACGCATTCTGGTATTGCCAACACTGTCCCTGCATACGTGGAAGGGTATTTGATGTACTAACATTTAGCTTTGATTACTACATGACTCTAACCAATTTACCTACTGTTTATATATCTTTAATTGTATATTTCGTATTTATAATACTTATGATATACTGTCGTCCTCCGTGGACCAGTGGTACCGTGCTAGCCTCTAGTTATACATTTCATTTGCCATGAAAATAACATATGATATTTTAATCAAAATCGTTAGTCATTTTTGAGAAAATAAAAACTTCCGAAAAGTTTTCCATGTAAAGGGTGGTCTGAGGTGGGTGATTTTTTTTTGAAAATCTTCGTATCGCATCCTTGGAGGATAGTAAACTGGAGTACCAAGTTTGGTATTTATCCGACTTTTCGTTTTTGAGTTATGGTGCTCACAGTCCACACACGGACGTGTTTCCAAAAATGCATTATTTGGATTCAGGGCACCTCAAAACATGTATTTCCGGTGAAATCTCAATATCAAATCTTTGGGTAGAATGCAATACTTCCTCTGTTTACTATACGTAGTAGAAAAGTAAAAAAATGCGTTACTCCGTTTCCTACTTAAATCTTTCCAGTAAAACTTAACTCAAGTTTCGAGTTTTATGAAACAAGCCTGCCTGTACCAAACGAAAAATAGTATCTTATACTTTGAAAATACGGAATGACTATTCTCATTAAAACCAGAGGTTTGCAAGGCTAGAATATTGTAGAGATTCAATTATTCCCGATTCTTAAATGGTTTTGCTTTATGCAACACGCACGTCATAAGACACTATTCACATCAACAAATTAAATTCGTATGCCCTTTGTTTTATATCTACCTAGAACTGGAAGTAGCCACACTGCCACTATCGTGAGGAGAAATAATCTTGTCTCCTAGACTCTATGGACATAGGTTAAAACACTTGACAAATTAAGCTGCCCGACTTGAGGTTTTCATTAGAGGTTATCTTTCAGCGCACCAGAAAGCTTTAGTGCCATAGTTCCTCGTACTAAGGCGCAGATTAATTTCACTAATGCAAGCATCGTCTGAGATGAGCTACCAAATTAAAAGCCATGATAATAATAATAATAATAATAATAATAATAATAATAATAATAATAATAATAATAATAATAATAATAATAATAATAATAATAATAATAATAATAATAGTAAACGGTTAACGAAGGTCGGGAATTTCAAAGTTTTATAAGCAATAGTTACGTAATTAAGTGTATTTATTCTTATATTTTCAAAACAAACTAATGTTACATTCAAATAACTTTCTCTACCCTCTGTCGCTTATTAGTGGGTATACAAACTATTCTTACTAAAGCTTATTTCTCTGTCTACTACATTTTAATCCAAATAAACCTTTGCAGAAATAGCTATATTACACATTTCATTATAGATAAAAAGGGAACAGTGATAGTCAAGAAGAACTGGATGATATGTGCTGGCCTTAAAATTCCATACTGTTTCCATGCAATCGCGTGTAACAAGTGGATGTTGACAGAACTTAAGATAATGGCCAAGAAATTAACTAATGGAACCAAGAAGTGTATTTAGACATCATTCTACCTTAGATATCATGGTATCTTTACAAAATGATATTCAAGAAGCATTTGCCAATAAGCAATATTCATGCCCCGTAAGGCTCGATATAGAAAAAGCATATGATAAGATTTGGAAGGCATACATCTTAAACGTTTTACTGATGCATGGAATTTCAGGCAATATGGTACATTTTATACATACTTTTATCCAAAATCGGCAGTTTAGAGTTATAATCAACAATACGCCATCAAAAAGTTTCAATATATCAAATAGAGTTCCACAAGGCTACATTCTCAGCGTGATCCTATTTTTAGTGGCAATAAATGAGTTACCCAACTTCATCAAACGCCCCATTAAAACCAATATTTTTGCAGAGATTTAACAATTTCATGTGCTGGGAGAAATATTGAAACAATACAAAACCTTTTGGAAGATACGATTACTGACCTTCATAAATGGTGCCTGATCACAGGATTTAAGTTCTCAGCGACTAAAACAAGTTGCGTCACGTTTACAAGAAAAAGAAATAAAATATGCCCTCTAACAATACAAATAAACAATCAACAAATCTCGTGTACCAAAACCCTAAAATTGCTTGGAATACTTTTCGATGAAAAACTTTCTTGGACTGATCATATAAAGTTATACGTACTGACTGCCTTAGGAGGCTTAGTATTCTTCTGTCTTTATTGGCACGCATTTGGGGTGTAGATTACCAAGTGCTGCTTTCCACATACCGAGCAATTATTCACTCAAAATTAGACTATGGATCAGTAGTGTATTCATCTGCAAAGCCATCAATATTGAAAATGCTAGATCCTATACAATCCTCTTTTCTTCGAATAATTCTTGGAGCATTTCGGACGAGCACTATATCTAGCCTACAAATTGAAACTGATGAGCCACCTCTCTCAGCTAGACGGAAACAGCTCTTAATTTAATAAACACTGAAGATAGCATCTAGATTATCCTCAAGGATATTTAACAACCTATTCTTAAATACCCCATCTTCACTGATTACTTCATCCATATATAGAAGAAATCAAGACATATTAACCGAAGTTTGCATACCTTTTCCACAAGTAATCACGCCGAATCTTTACGATTTTCCGCCATGGAGAATCCAACTTACTCATACAAATTTAGATCTCAGCAAAAATGTGAAGTCAGATACTAATACAGCAATAACTCTGCTGTTATACCATAAACTTATTGCTTCTTATCAAACTAAAAATCATATATTCACCGATGGTTCAAAGACAAAAGACAGATGTGGATATACACTTGCTACAAATACAAATCAAACTGTTTCTTCCCGTTTGCCAGATATTTATTCCAATTTTTCTTGTGAATTAACGGCAATTCAGAAGGCAATAGCACTAATTCGTTCAACAGTAGTAATCATTTTATAATATTTACCGATTCCAAAAGTGCTATTCAAGCTCTTCAGTACTCTTCAATATATTCTAACAGAAGATTGCACTGTAACTCTTGTCTGGATCCCATCACACATCGGCATTAAAGGAATTGAACAAGCTGAATTAGCAGTCAAAGAAGCCACTCGCCTTTCATTAGTTGACAAATCCATCAAAATTCCGTGTCATGATACTGCATCACACTTTAAAAGAGCGATACACAGCCTTTGGAAGCATCAATGGATCCAGATCTCAAACAGTAAGCTGCATGCTACTAGACAGGAAAACACCAGTTCCTTCCCATATACTCTTGAACCGCCAAGACCAAACAATTGCTGCTATTTTACGAATCGGACATACAAAACTCACTCACCTCCACCTCTTCACCAAAGAACCACCTCTTGAATGTTGTTTCTGTACTACAAGACTCACTGTTGAACATCTACTTTGCAAATGCCAACAACATGATAACTGTCGTAGAACTGAAAAGATTTTCTCCTATCTCCACACTGCAATAGATGCTCAAGTGGCCTATCCAAACTAAAGAAATTCTTGTAGAATATCGGTCTTTTTAACACACTATAAAATATTTCATTATAATATTTAATACTTTCTTCATGCTTTAATACCAATCTTAATATTAATATTTATTTGACCATGTTAAAATTAACACTGTAATTCCATTAATTATTTTATGTTCTCCTTATATGTCTCTCTATGTTCTGTTTGTGAACATGTAACTGTTTTTCTAATTATGTATTAATGTAATTAATTGATGAGTTGCACATGACCATGCAGTTAGCGCGACTTTAAGTAAATAAATGTAAAAAAATGAACTATTGGAACCTTTAATAACGGATATCTCAGAAATGGCTTATCCCACAAAGCTTATTTGAAATAAATTGTGTGTGTTTATTTTTGTGTAGCATTTTTAGTCTATCGCTTAAGGTTTACCATTATACAAGATTATGCAAATTTCTTCCAAATGAACTAGACTTCACAGGCTATTTCCAGAAAACTCAAGATATATACTTTTTGTAATGTAAATATATGGCTATTTTAATCAAAATCGATAAAGCCATTTTTAGCAAATAAAATATTTTGAAGGTCTTCCATGATACCAAGTTTGACTTTTATATGACTTTTCGTTTTTTATTTATGCTGTTCACAGACGCTCACACTACACACACACACACACATGGACCTTTATATAACTTTTTTGTAATCAAGAGGTCTCAAAAAATTTATTTCCAATGAAATATCGATATTGAGTTTTTGGGTGGAACACAATACTGCTCCTACTTACTATACGTGATAGAGAGAGTAAAAAACACAATTTTAACGAATAAGGTTTCATTGTTCAATCGCTTTGTTCAGTTTATATAACTTCAGTCTCGTATAAACATTTGTTATATAGCCGGTTTTTGTTTTCAGTTCGAAAACTATAATAAAATTTTTACTTACGTCATTCAGCTTGTGTGTGTATGCGAATGCCAAATTCAAGACACCATATACACTGTTGTGAATGCTATGATTAAACTATGGTAATAGATGTTTAACTCCTTCATTGCGAATTAAAATAAAGTAATTGTTTAGTTGTCTGGTCATTAATTATGAAGTTTGTAGGTACGGAAGGAAGCGGGCCTGAATTATTTATATACCGAGAATCAACGTGTTTATGGAATGAATTTAAATTAGCCGATAGTAGTACCTGTTTCTATAATTTGCGGGGTATTTTACGCTATCATTTTTATTTTCTCTACTGCCTATCTAAGGTAGAAAAAACTTCTTGGTATTCTTAAAATGTCGATTTCGAGATTTCAAAAAAAAGTTTGTTTAAAGGTCCAGTTAGTATAAAAATGAAAAATAATAATGCATGTATCTGCGTCTCTATCTGCGACTGTGTCAGTCAGTCAGTCTCTTGTATGTCTATGAATTGCAGAGCACAAACACTAAAAGTCAAAACACCAATTTTCGCACGCAAGGCGAGCAGTTTCCCAACAACTTCCAAACCAAAACACAGTTTTGTGTGAAAGAGAAATTAATTATTTGTTATCAAAAATGGCTTTAACGGTGCTGATTAAAATATAATGTATTTGAGATAGATCATGATTAATAATAGCTATATATTGACATTTCTGTTATTAGGCTGAGTAGTTCCCTGGATTGGATTGTGAAGCCAAGGGGTTTCGGCACGATCCGTGAATGCGTTTATTATACCAACGCCTCACAAGAGGATGCCCCCGGGAGGGAGAGATGAGGTGAAGAGAGACATCGGGCGGCCGAATCAGGAGTGACGGCACAGCAATGACAGGGTCGCTACAGTATCCAGATTGAGATGGCAGTCGGACAAGCAGACCGGGAACCCCGCCCCACACAGGGTTCAACGCCTCCCCCAAGAGGGGTCCTTATACTCCGGCTATCAGCCGAAGGCCGAGGGACGGAGAGAGCCCACACAGAGCATCCTTTTTCCCTGACACGCTGCACCGAAGCACCATCGCCGACACTTCCAACCCTGAAAGAAACTAAACGCGGCGCAGGATGAATTAAATGATTAATGGAAGGAAATGGAGGAATAGGATATTTGGGGGAAGAAAGAAACCACTACAGCATTCTCCTAACGACCCGAAAATAACAGAAAAAATCCCATGGGTCAGAGTGGGCGGTCGTCGGCGATATATCAGCTCTTAATAGAATATACGTTGCTATGTGATTAACTTGTACTAGATTGAGGCTTATTTTGCTGCATCAAAGGATGTTGAAAATATGCATTTTTACTTCCTTTTTTGCAGAAGCTCAGTACTAAAGTATGTTATTCAGCGGCTGCGGCCCACGGTTATCGGGAGATCGGTGCCGGTGAGTCGGAGGTAAACAGAGATAAGCAACGTTCTCTTAAATACCAGAAGCGCTATCGGCATATAACCAGAATTTTCTGGAAGCTTCTTTTCCCCACCTCCAGAACTTGTGTCGAGATAGTTATAGAATATTCTGTTGAAGATTCTATTGGCAATATAAGCGAGCGTTCTCGCGAAGAGTTGGTGAGCGAGTTTGTGGTGCGACATCAAATGTGATTCTACAAGCGAGTTGGTGATGAATGCTACTCCGGAGCGAGGAGTTGTGGAAGTCTTGTATTTGACTCCCCCGTGAATTAACCGTCCGAAAAAAAGTGACTAAGTTGTTGCATTACGCCGTCAATCAAGAAGGAAACTGAAGTGACGAGAAAATTGAACTAGTTCACATTAGTGAAGCGACAGTGTGAACTAAGTAAAGTCCCAGTGAGTGAAGTTGAACTAGATAAAAACAGTGCAGCAGCATTGAAGGCTTAGACAAGTGACAGTTGAAAAACTGGAGTCACAATATACTGGTGATACAGACAGTTGTGTGTCTTCCACATCTAGCATGTCAACAAAGGCAATGACTAGCTTTAAAGCATTTCGAGTAAATAATTTATCCTAATTCACGTAAAGAAAAATAGAAAAATCACTTTTTATGAGAATACTGTAATTCATAACGATACCAGGTGGCCCAAACAAGCCGTCCTTTTCAGCTTTGTTTTCCACATACATAGATGCAAAAGAAGTTGTCGCATCGCTGATGTCCAAAGGGGCAGTGCAGGTACAAAACGAAGGTTTACTGAGGTGGTGCTGCTGTCTACAGGTGTTTACGTGATAGTTTCGTAGTGATAAACGTCGCGTGGTCACTTGCATGCAGTTCAAACCAAGTCATTCAGAAAAAAAGGTAAGGTTCACCAATAACCAACACACGGATATAGTTACCATTTGATCGGAGACGCAACAAAATGCAGCTGAGGCTCGAAGACTGTGTTCTAAACATTTTCAGACGCGTCACCTGTAGGCATTATTTTTAAGTACGGAAATAATATTAAGAAGTAATAGATCATTCCCTGTAGAACGTCGACCTGAGAGGCTCTTACATTTATTCGTATACAAAGTCGGACTGGTTGTTACACATGCTTATTATGAATAATGCATTAATAGTAAATAATTTAATTTTAACGCGCCTTTAAGGGTACATAAATATAATAAAATTAGAATCTTGTTTAATCTTTAACATTGGGGCACCAGTTGGTGGAGTAATGTTGCAGTGACTGAAGACGAACTGTAAAGGAACTAAATGACTTGCCACGTGTGCTCAGGTTTGCGTCAAGCGGTAATCCTGAACTTTTGATAATATGTGAATTGCTTATTAAATAACCGGTAACATCGCCACACACAAATACACTACGTGATTAAAGTATCCGGACACCTGGATGAAAATGACGCACAAGTTCGTGGCGCCCTCCATCGGTAATGCTGGAACTCAATATGCTGTTGACCCACCCTTAGCTTTGGTGACAGCGTTCACTCTTGCAGGCATACTTTCAATCAGATGCTGGAAGGTTTCTTGGGGAATGGCAGTCCATTCTTCACGGAGTGCGGAACTGAGGAGAGGTATCGATGTAGGTCGGTGAGGCCTGGCACGAAGTCGGCGTTCCAAAACATCCCAAAGTGTTCTATAGGATTCAAGTCAGGACTCTGTGCAGGCCAGTCCGTTACAGGAATGTTATTGTCGTGTAACCACTCCGCCACAGCCCGTGCAGTATGAACAGGTATTCGATCGTGTTGGAAGATGCAATCACCATCCCCGAATTGCAAAAGTGGGAAACAAGAAGGTGCTTAAAATATCAATGTAGGTCTGCGCTGTGATCGTGCCACTTAAAACAACAAGGGGTTCAAGCCCCCTCCAGGAATAACACGACCACACCATAACATCACCACCTCCGAATTTCACTGTTGACACTACACACGCTGGCAGATGACGTTCACCGGGCATTCGCCATACACCCACCCTGCCTTAGGATCGCCACATTGTGTATTGTGATTCGTCACTCCACACAACGTTTTGCCACTGTTCAATCGTGTAATGTTGATGCTCCTTACACCAAGCGAGGCGCCGTTTGGTATTTTCCTGCGTGATGTGTGGCTTATGAGCAGCCGCTCGACCATGGAATCCAAGGTTTCTCACCTCACGCCTAACTGTCAGTACTTGGAGTGGATCCTGATGCAGTTTAGAATTCCTGTGTGATGGTCGGGAAAGATGTCTGCCTATTACACTTTACGACCCTCTTAAAATGTCGACGGTCTCTGTAAGTCAACAGACGAGGTCAACCTGTACGCTTTTGAGCTGCACATGTCACTTCACGTTTCCACTTCACTATCACATCAGAAACAGTGGAACTAGGGATGTTTAGGAGTGTGGAAATCTCGCGTACAGACTTCTGACACAAGTGACACCCAATCACCTGACCACGTTCGAAGTCGGTGAGTTCCACGGAGCGCCCATTCTGCTGTTTCACGATATCTAATGAATACTGAGGTCGCGGATAATGAGTACCAGGCAGTAGGTGGCAACACAATGCACTTAAGATGAAAAACGTATGTTTGTGGGGTGTCCGGATACTTTTGATCACATAGTATGGGTACTCTTACATTCAAACACCAGAGTCTGGGCATACCGTGAAATGGTTTTGTTTATGCGCAACTTTCTGGAGCCCAGCCAGGAATCAAATCCGAACACCTCATATAGCCGGCAGTTTCTCTACCGAATGATTCTGGGACCAGTAATAGCAGTTTAAAGTGTTCGTTTTCAAGCATTGATCTTTCATTTAGCAGTCCCTTCTCTCTCGGTGTGGTGCCTCCTTTGCAGTTTTACTTAGGCAAACCTTTTAGCATCCGCGCTGTCCGGTATAAACTAACTTGACACAATGACGGCTTGTGTGTGCCACCTATACATATGCACACATATATACCCATTTATATTAATATTTCTGATAACAAGAGCGTATTTTCAATCTACTAAATGATAATCAAATAAAACGTTTGCAGAAATGGGAGATGCAGCAGGCTAAACAATAGTCAAATCTTTAAAAATGGGTCGCTATGTGACGGCTTTGAAATTTGATACTATGAAATCGCGAGGTACAAATCAATAGCGACCAGACACTTATAAAATAGAAAGCATTGGAAAATTCATACCAAGGACAACGTCTATCTCGGAAGTGGTGAATGTCACAAAAGGATTTAATAAATTGTGTGTTTTAAAGATATCTCTCGTGTAGTAAGCTTTGGTCTATTGCTGATGGCTTGCCAGCTATACAAAATCATTCAGAATAATAAAGATTTCAGAAACTACTAGTAGAAAAGTAAAAATAACTGATAACACTATGGAAGACTTCCAGAATTTTGATATGAAACACAAACTGAAATATCTTATGCGACAACAGAAATTCCAGATGGAAGACTGCCGAAACAAATATGAGCTATACCCAGACAGGAAGAAGATCCTTGAACAGACGCAAAAAGAGACTGACTTGAATAATCACGATTCTCATCTCTTTACTTGAAAGGTGGCGCGAAATTTAACCACAGAGGACTACATAAGCCGCACCCAACGCTATGAGTAGTTTAAGCGTTTTGAACACAGAAAAATGTCGGTCGGTAAGGATCCCAGTCCTCAACGACCTAACACATCAACAAACGATAAGTATGTCGAGATTGTCGATGAAGAATTTGTACCACGTGGTGAGATGGTAAACAAGGAAGTCTACAGGAAATTTTAGAGCGTTTGAGTGATGCTGTGCGCAGGAAGAGGCTGAATTTTGGAGAAACCAGACTTGGATGTTACATCATGGCAATGCGCCAGCTCACGCATCGTCCACAGCTATCTGGCAAAACATCAGACTGCCGTTGTGCCCCATCCACCCTATTCTCCTGACCTAGCACTAGCAGACTTTTCACCGATCCCAAGCTTAAACCACGTTCAAAAAACATCCTTTCCAAACTATACAGGAGATTCAAGACAATGCGCTATCCCAAAAAGTGCGTTGCAGGAGGCTTTCCAAAAATGGAACAAACGCAGGGAACGGTATATTGCCAGGAGAGGTAACTACTTTGAAGGGGGGGGGGCAACAACGATGTTCGGTCTTTCTATAAAGACGCATTGTAAGTCCTTCCTCCCATACTGCACCAATAAGGCCAGTTATATTTTATTGAACCAATCTGATTTAGTAACCATATTGCAAAATTTGGGTGAAGAAGAAGTAGAGACCATAATATGTTTTCATAAATATCTGTTTATGTAGGATAATCTGTGTCAATTTGTGCTGGTATTTAATAAAGAAATATTTTGTTAAACATTACCAATATATGTTTGCGTTTAACAGACAATATTGTGAATTATACACACCATCTGTCTCTTAAATGAAATAAAATACATTCTAAACTTCAATTTGTATATAGTAAGTACTATTCCTCTACATGACCATAGTAGTATATTGTTATATCACTATGGGAAGCAAAGGAAATACGAGGGGTGTTCAAATGGAAAGGTACGAAACGACACTGTGGGTATAATTGAAGTCTTTATTCAAAGTAATCACCAGAGGCCTGAGCACAACTAACCCATTGTTTAACGAGCTGAAGGATTCCCTGTTTCCAGAATTCTCGTGGCTGTGACGAGAGCCAGTCCTCTCCGGTGTCCTTCAGTTCGTCGTCCGAGTTGAAGCGCTTCCCTTTCAGATGTTCTTTTAGCGGATCAAACACATGGAAGTTACAGGGCGACATGTTCACCTGGTTCGTTCACTTGGTCGATGAGTTCAGCCGTGAATACCGCGTTTTCCTGGCCTGGTCTCGGGTCATCACTCAAACACTCCCGGCCTTCACGAAAACGGGAACTCCACTTTCTCAGTGACTTGTCGGACACACAGTCTTCCTCGTATACGGCCATCATCAGGCGATGAATATCGGCGGTTTAACGCCTTCCGTAGGCAGAAATCGGATAACACCTCGCTGTCCCTCAATAGTCGAGTTTTGCAATCTGAACGCCATGATGTCCTCACACGCACTGCCGCGTCAATTGGACGGAACACACAACTGCCTGCTTCTCTCCTGCGTCAGGTGCGGGCGCCCGCGCATGCGCACAACCAGGCCGGACACTACATTCGCGTCCCTAGATGTCGCACTACGTTATCGCAAAGCGGCATATTCAAATTTCAACCGGTTTGGTTAAGACGTTTCGTACCTTTTCATTTGAACACCCCTCGTAGATCGAGAATTGAGGAATCCATTGAGAAATAGTCGTTTTCTTTTTCTGAGATTCTGTGTTGCAATTCACACACATATATTGCACGATCGCGTGTGTGCAATTATTTTGAATGATTATTAATAAAAAAAATCCATTTATGATACACTTACCCATTTCCATCTCGAATTTCTGCTAACACAATGCTGCCAATTTCACAGTAAGATATAACCTCATTAAGATACAATGTAATAAGCTTTGAGTAAATTCTCTTAACAATTGACAGAATTGTTCATCCACCTTTAATTACAGTGAATTAGTTTTCAAATATTTGAAGTAACCTAAGTTGTTCTGTTCAGAGTGTGGCATTCACTGTAATGTGTTAGTGCTGATTATTAAAAATATGTTATTTTAGGCTTTAAGTGTATTTTACCTTGCACTAATCATTTACTCTAAGTTCGTGCATACTTTCTGTACTCACATCTATCGATAAAGGAGCCTTACGTGGAAAAGTACGGATCATGAAAGGGGCCAGGGGTGAACCGATACAAGGTAGAAAGCTCTCCCAAAAAATATATACTAAGAAGACGATAGTCATAGAGATAATCATTTAATATCACAATAATAACGTACGGGGTAGCATATAACAAAAAACTTAACTTCACTAGAAAGTGAATCCTAAATATACAACAGTCCTTAGAAGCATATTACAACAAGGATAATTATCTGCTAACATTTTTCTTGACAGATCATACAATTCCTTTAGAGAAGGCAATAGAATTTAGGTAAATAAATTATAGTACCTGTCTACAGCGTGACCACGCACTCAACAATAACAACTCGTCCCAACTCTCTAAGGACCGCTCGGCCTTATATAGCTGTCCTGATTTTGTAAGCTCGTAACAGTTTGTTAAAGCATAAACTAAGAATCCAACAAGACTAAAACTTAACACACCCAAGGGAAGCAACTAAACTATAATCCGGACAACCCGTATCTTAATGTATTGAAATAAGACTTATTAAAAAGAACCCAATAATACAGCAATTTAAAAACAGGAATATAATTTAGATAAGGGTGAATAAAAACTCATTACAGAAACGCTCAATAACGCTCGAGAATATAACAATTTAGATAAACTTTAGAAATTTACAGTTTAATAACAAGAATATAATTTGGGTATAACAATTAAAATTAACTCTGAAATTTAACAGTTTGAATAAACTCTGAATATTAACAACACACAGCAGGAAACAAATAACAATTCCAAAAGCATTTAACCTCCGTCTGTTGCTCCGCGTTCTCGTTATATCTCTTACATTTCACGCCTGCTTAATGAAGCGAATTTGCAACCAGCAAAGCCAAGTTAACAATCAGCACAGCCAAGAGCTGAAATTAATAATGTCACTTACGCCATTAAAGGAACTTACCCCGAGATCTGCACACCTACGTCGAGGAGACCAAGTAGCGAGTCACCTTCGCTGCCACATTTCAACACGGATGAAGCCAAAGAAGGTGTAGTGGCTCCGCAGTTGGCGAAAAAGATAACATATATATATATATACATTTAGGGTGGACAATTTAAGTTAAGACTATACAATATCTCCAAAACTGAGTATTGTAGAAAGAAATGTCTTTCAATAAAAGTTGATAGATATTATGGGGGAAAGAAAATGCCTTTAGTCGTGTTTTATTTGGAGGTCGTTTTATTGTAATTAAAAGCAATTTCAGTTTTTTTAATGGGAACCTACTTTTTATGTTGTTTTCCCACTCCTCATAAAAATAACTAAACAGTATTTGTACAAAGCACTTAGAAATTGCTTTTACACCAACATAAATATCAAGGTAAATTCTGAATGGCTGAGTACGAAGAGCTCAATGAATGGTTTCTTTTTTGTTATTTTAAGTTCCCTTGTTTACCCAGTTTATGATTACTGTGTAGTACTGTATTGTTTACCGGTTATTACCGCAATTATACAACACACAGACTCACACAAACACCCAAGCCCATTGCGGGACTCGAACCCGCGACCCTCGGCTTGACGGAGCGCCAAAGCTATGCACTCCAGCGACCACGGCTACGAGGGACAGCGCATGGTTGGACCCTCTATGGATGGTCATTTGAGAGTCAAGTTACGTTTTGCAATTGGGAACTAACATTTTCTATTTCGTTTCCTTATTCGTCATCACAAAATAAACAGTTTTATAAACAATTTTCTAATGAGAAAACAACTTACAATATGTAGGTTCACATTTAAACAAAAATTAATTTGACGCCAAAATAACCACCATAATATCCTCCAAATAAAACACGACTAATGGCATTTACTTCTCCTCATAATATACAGCAGCTTTTATTAAAGATATTTCTTTCTACAACATATGTGTATTTTATGTATTACATACACACACACATACACACACACCACATACATACATATATATTGCCCTAACGAATAAAATACAAACATTAGAAAGAATTTAAAGTGTTATGTCACTTAACGGCACAAAATCCGGCCCTAGAGCATATTGTATGGTATCCTTTTGTGTAAATACATAGGGAAGACGTAGAAAGCACGATTGTGCTAACATTAATACAAATACAAACTATAGATGTTCTTTTTATTACTGTTACATTTAACAAGGTGTGTTTCGAGAATTACTTAATATCGTGTTAGCTATAGTTTTCCTGCAAATAAATATAAATAACTGAAATGTAAAATTTATGCCCACTCTCATATAGCTCCAGAAACATAAGCCACACTATTCTAGCGAAGCACATTGTCCCTTCCTGCGCTGCATTTTTTCGCCGGTCTGAATAACTAGGCAGTCTGGTAGTTGAATAAACTTCAGTGCTTGTGTGTACTAATGGCCGAGCTGGACAGGCTGGGATACTTTCATGATTTGTCGAGCACTGCAGAGGACGAAGAAGAAAGAACTTTCCTCGCTTCTAATTTGAAAAACAAGCGGTTATACAGAAGCAGGCAACTACATGGAGAGGAAATGTTGTCTGCAGTACTAGGCGTCTCTAGATTCTGAGGCATGTTCTAATTCTGCTTCCTTAGTCCACCGCCTTAAAGAAAAGTCATATGGTCATGTGAGACTTTATATCCGCCAGCCCTTCACCATAGCATTTTTTAAATGAAAGCATTTTCAAAGAGGATGTAAGGGGTATTTTATTTGCTCTTAAGGTTATTTTAAAAACCGCCAGAGAAGAAAAAAACTGCTCAGCCTAGTCCACCTACAAGATATGACCGTTGTGTGCGAAAAGTGAGGTCGCTATACTGTAAGAGTTCAAGGTTATGCAAAAGTGAGTAAATGAGAGGCTACGATGCGGTATTAAGATACCCAGACCAGAGCCCTATATACCTCCCGGGACATACGCAGCTGTTAGTGGCGTCAGGCGCATGGAAAATACTCCTGCAGCTTAGCAATGTAACACACATGATAAAGAAGCAAATAAGCATTAAATACTGAGCTTTTGAGCTCAAAAGAGGGCATAATACACGTTAGATGTTTAAACACACAGGGACAATTGCGACGATAACCTTTTTACTTTCTCTACTACGTATAGTAAGTAGGGACAGTATTGTATTCCACCCAAAAATTCGATACCGAGATTTCGCCGGAAATATATATTCTGAGGCCCCCTGAATCCAAAAAAATCATTTTTGGAAACATATCCTTGTCTGTGTGTGTGCGTGTGTCTTTGAACAGCATAACTCAGAAACGAACAGTCGCATAAACACCAAACTTGGTACTTATGTTCATTATCTTCCAGAGATGCGACACGAAGGTTTTCAAGAAAATACACCCACTCCAGACTACCCTTTATATGGAACAATTTTTGAAAATTTTAATTTTCTCAAAAATGGCTCTAACGATTTTGATTAAAATATCATATATTTAAGATATTTTCGTGACAAATGAAATGTATATTTCGAATTTTCTGAGAATGTCTCCAAAAGTATTCTTCATCGTGAACGACTTTTGCATAAATAGTAAATATAAGAGATACACAACAATTTACTACACAAAACTATAGATCGCGTTAAAATACACATTTTATGTCATATACATTTTTTGTTGAGTGAACCATTTTCAAGATATTGCTTGTTATTCCCTTTAATTTTTCAACACATTTTCTCAAATGAGAATTCGTTATTCATTTTTTTGTCTTGGATATGCAAAGAGTATTAATCTGAGGCAAAGAGAATGGTGCTGCACATAGCAGCCACCTATTAAGAGATATGTCTATGCTTAAAGGTTACCGTATTTCTATATTGCCCTTGCAAACACAAAACAAAGGGAACATAGTGGGCCTTAAGCGATAGCCAAATATTTTTAGTACTCGTCGCTATGTGTAAAATGTAATTCTTTTTGCATGTCAAAAGATCATTTCTGCAAATGTTTATCTCGATTAATATGAAATAGATGGAGCATAAGAGTTTGCAAAAATAGTTTGTACAAGAGTAGAGAAATTCATGTGAGTGTAACACATCAGATTTTTCATGTACCAATCCTCATTATGACACATTACAAGTTGCACGTGCAGAACATAGAATTTGTTAAATTCTGAAATCGGGTTTAAAATAACGTATTAGTATACCCATAATATTTCTGTACTTCAAGAGCGGGATGTAAACCAAACTAAATATCCTACACGTTTCATTTTGCTCGCCGCATAACCAAGGTAATCGTTTTATAACCGGGGTTCATTAACCTAAATTAATCGATTAAATTGCGTTTTAAGAACGAATAACTTGCCTTGCGTGGATATTAGCCCTTGAAATTTCACCTGCTCGTGCCCTATTCGACTGTTATAATTATGACCAGAATACTGCCAGTTTAGTTCATCCCAAAAATATAGAAAGCGCAAATGTAATAAGTACATTATTAATCTTTAACACGCCGCAAAACTCGAATCCACTATTACAATATCAAAACGAACAACAGCTTAAAGGAAACAGATCCAGAATTGGAGCATACACTAACAATGAATACGTGCCCTCCAAAAAGAACATACACTTATGGGAAACAAAACACAACACTGCCAAAGCTTTGTTCAAATTGCTGACAAGCTAAGAGTATTCTTCCCTACAGCTATCTAGAAGCAGCACTCCCGGTCACGCGATAGCTCACCTTAGAACCCCAAACCCAGTAAGTCATAACATCTACCCCTCCCCAGTAAGCAGAATTCGCGCGTTATCAAAAAGTGTCATCTGCAGTGGAAGGGATAAGCCCAAAACTCATATAAGAAGCTAGACAAAGAAATTGACAGTACCACAGAATATTACTCTTCGTGTGCAGGGAACGTTAAAGCGATAAACGGAACTGTGCCCAAGGAAAATGATGTAAACTGCACAAAGTATGTATGAGTATATCTAAATCAGATGTCAATTCGAGTATTCATGAAAGCACATGGTAAGTAACAGATACAGCATTTTTAGTGAATATCGTGGTACTTAAAGCAATTTCTCAAGAAAATATAGTATTCTGAACTCTAATTAGCTATAAGTATTATTTTTGGCATTTGAGTATTTATAAGTAATTAACTATAGATTTGACCATTATGTATTTTTAAGAACTAGATAATAAATCTTTAAACTTACTTTAATTACATGTTCTCAACAATGCACATTTTTCATTCGTTAGCATCAGTTGAATGCACACTATGCTTATAAATGACAATAGTCAACAGGCATAGGAATTCTTAAGTAGTGGGCTTCAAGTTATTTAAGCCAAAACCATATGACAATTCAAGGAATGTAAACAACAGCGGCCAAGAGCCACTGACAGTTCTAGTGAGCGTTGTCTGCAAATCTCAAAATACCACATGTCACATTGGCTGGAACGTAGTTCGCTGCTATCCCGACTCCAACCAGTAGGAATCCATTCATACGAGGTGTGATCAAAAGGTTTCCGGAATGACGTCATAAATACTACACAACAGTTTGTCTTGTCTAATCTGCACTGTCACCCTCGAAGTAGTCTCCTTGGGAGTTGATACCCTTGTCCCAGCGCTTCTGCTACTGCTGGGAGCACCTCTGGAAGTCCTCTTCTTTCAATATGTTCAGAGCCTTCTGCGATTCCGATGGATGACATCAATGTCCTCAAAACGGTGTCCTCGGAGCCGCATTTTAAGTCGCGAGAAAAGAAAAAAGTTCTGGTGCCAAATATGGAGAATAGGCAGGATGGGGAACAGTATTCATCCTATTTTTATCCAAAAATTGGCGAACAGAAAGGGATCTGTGCGCGGGCGCATTGTCATGGTGCAGGAACCAGTCATCACTCCTCCAATTCTCCGGACGTTTGTGTCGCACATTCTCCCTTAATCTTTGCAACACTTGTTTGTAGAACACTTGGTTCACTTTATGACACTGTGGCACAAATTTCTTATGTACAATGCCCTTAATGTAAAAAACACAGTCATCATTGACTTCATTTTGGATCGAACTTGTCTGGCCTTTTTCGGGCGTGGAGATGAAGGACCCTTCCTTTGTGAAAATTGTTGATTCGTTTCTGGATCGTACCCATAAATCAATGCTTCACCACCAGTAACAATTTTCTCCATAAACTGTGTGTCATTTTGTATCTGTTCTTTAAGGTCTGTGCAGGCAATCACACGGCTTTCCTTTTGGTGATTTGAAAGCAGGCGGGGCACGAACTTGGCGGCAATTCTTCTCATGTACAAATTGTCCTTCAAAATGTTTTGAACTCTTCCAAAGGAGAGTTCTAATGAGTCAGAAAGTTCTCTTATTGTAAGGCGTCTATCATTTAAGACCATTTCCCTCACCTGATTGATATTTTCATCAGTTTTGCTGGAACAGGGTCGCCTCAAACGATCTGCACCTTTAACTGATGTCACACCACTCAAATGCTTGAGTTTTGCCCATAGCTCCTCCACATAAACTGTTCTTAACATTTGATAGCTTTTTTTTTGCAGTTTTACGGAGGTTAAAGCAAAATTTGATGTTCGTTCTTTGTTCTTCGTAATCTGATATTTTTTGCTACGCGGAAAAATCGCAGCACATGCAAAACACGTGTTCACTTCAGAGCGTCCACTTCGTACCCGTATGTCGCAGGAAATCACGTGAACTCTTATTTTATCGGGAAGGAACGCTGCATGTACAGTCTGTGTAAGAATTAAAGAATTCTCAGCGTCAGCATTGTTGTGAAGCCCTTCCGGAAACTTTTTGATCACACCTCGTATCTAACCTTTAGCCAATCAAAGCCATCATAATATCTTCTCCACGTGCAGTAAATTGCGTGGTAGTTATTGGATCCACTTTACTGCTATAAACACCTTAGGTGCGATGTCAGTCTAATTATGAAATACTGCTAACGAAGTGGGGTGTAATATCTTCAAACTAAACATCATATTTGTTTACACAGAACACTGCGAGGTGACGAGTGCTTCCACCTTGTCTCGTCACCGACCCTCGGTACGTTCTTAACTTGATGATTTACCTTTCTAGATGGTTATAAACTAGCAAAATATTTCCAACAAGTGGACTTCCGGATAGAAATATATTACTACAAAGGTGCGGCTTTCGTTTAAACAAGTGATGGATTTTGAAGTAGCAATTCTCTACAAGCCACATTCCAGTGCGTACTTGTGCCAACCCCCAGAATATCCTGTGCATAAAATCTGTAGTACATTAGCAGCGTAGATATGGCCCGCTGTGGATACATGCAACCTTCAAAGCCATCTGTTCTGGAGGTGGCTGAGGAAATATTGCAAACCTTCCTAAAATTGATACGAAAATTTCACCGGAAATACACGTTTTGAGGCACCTTGAATCAAAATAAAAACATTTCATAAAAGATCTATGCATTGTGTGCATGTTTCTGTGTGTGTGGGTGTGTACTTGTCTTTGGTCAGCATAACTCAAAAACGAAAGTCGGAACATTTTCCAAAATATTTGAGTTTCCGAAAAATGGCTCCAATCATTTTGATTACAATAACATATATTAAACATATTTATGTGAAAAATAAGATGCATATCTTAAATTTTCTGGGAGCAGCATATGACGTTCTCTTCATTCGGAAGGAAGTGCAACTGGTAACTGGAGTAACTGGTAAACACTAAGCGACAGAGGAAATCACTACACAGAAAATCTAGATCTCTTTAAAGCACTCAATTTATTTCAAATAACTCTTTATGGCACCAGTCATTAACAAGATATCCGCAATTAATGCTTCCAATTGATCAATACTTAACAATTGTTTTAAAGTCCTGTGGCTTTTCAGCTGTTTCTTGTGATGTCATGTAGATGTCACGTTCGTGGCGCCCTCCATCGGTAATGCTGGAAGTTAATATGGTGTTGTTGCCTTTATGACAGCGTTCACTCTCGCAGGCATACTTTCAATCAGGTGCTGGAAGGTTTCTTGGGGAATGACAGCCCATTCTTCACGTAGTACGGAACTGAGGAGAGGTATCGATGTAGGTCGGTGAAGCCTGGCACGAAGTCGGCGTTCCAAAATATCCCAAAGGTGTTCTATAGGATTCAAGTCAGGACTCTGTGCAGGCCAGTCCATTACAGGAATGTTATTGTCGTGTAACCACTCCGCCACAGCCCGTACAGCATGAACAGGTGCTCGATCGTGTTGAAAGATGCAATCGCGATCCCCGAATTGCTCTTCAACAGTGGGAAGCAAGAAGGTGCTTAAAATATCAATGTAGGTCTGCGCTGTGATCGTGCCGGGCAAAACAACAACGGGTGCAAGCCCCGTTCAGGAAAAACACGACCACACCATAACACCACTACCTCCGAATTTCACTGTTGGCACTACACACGCTAAGAGATGACGTTCACCGGACATTCGCCATACCCACACCCTGCCATCGTATTGCCACATTGTGTATTGTGATTCGTTACTCCACACAACGTTTTGCCACTGTTCAATCGTGTAATGTTGACGCTCCTTACACCAAGCAAGGCGTCGTTTGGCATTTCCTGCGTGATGTGTGGCTTATGAGCAGCCGCTCGACCATAGAATCCAGGTTTCTCACCTCACACCTGTCATAGTACTTGGAGTGGATCATGATGCAGTATGGAATTCCTGTGTGATGGTCTCGAAAGATGTCTGCCTATTACTCTTTACGACCCTCTTCAAATGTCGGCGGTCTCTGTCAGTCAGCAGACGAGATCGGTCTGTACGCTTTTGTAGTGTACATGTCCCTTCACGTTTCCACTTCACTGTCACATCAGAAACAGTCGACGTAGGGATGTTTAGGAGAGTGGAAATCTCGCTTACAGACTTCTGACACAAGTGACCACGTTCGAAGTCCATGAGATCCACGGAGCGTCCACTTCTGCTGTTTCACGATGTCTAATGACTACTGAGGTCGCGGATAATGAGTACCAGGCAATAGGTGGCAGCATAATGCATCTAAGTTGAAAAACGTATATTTGTGGGGGTGTCCGGATACTTTTGATCACATAGTGTATGTAGCATCCAGTTCTAAAGCATTTGATTATCACTATTTTTTGTGTCTATAAGAAATGTGTAATGGAGCTGTTTCCAGAAAAGTTTATTTGGATTGAAATGAAGCAATAGGAAATTAAAATTTCATAAGAATAATTTGTGTACTCACTAATGGGCGAAAAAGGTTAGAGATTGTCAACTGAATGTAACACATCAGATTCTTTTGTTTCAGTGCTTGCTTTACCTTATGAAGGAAAGTATAGGGAAAAAAATACACCAACGTTAGAATTTCAGCAATTCAATGCATGTTTCCCAGCAGCGAGGAAGGGAATGAAACCAGTGCACAATTGTCCGGAACGGGAACTAGAACGAGAACGAGAATTAGAACGGAAAAAAATTGAGACACTCATTTTCAAATGTGAGTATGCACAATTAAGTTTGTCAAGTTTCATGTTTCTCTTCCCCGGTCGTTATATAGGGTGAACCATTTAATTTGACACTGTACATATCTCCAAAACCAAGCGTTGTAGAAAGAAAGTTGTTTGATGTTATGAGGGAAAGTAAATGCCATTAGTCGTGTTTTATTTGGATCAATTTAATTTAGGGTCAATTTAATTTTAGGTTCCCATTTAAAGAATTAAATTGACCCTAAAATGACTATGATAACTCCTCCAAACAAAACACGACTAACAGCATTTACTTCCCCTCATAACATCAAGCAACTTTTGTTAAAGACATTTATTTCTACTACGTTTAGTTTTGGAGATATTGTACAGTCTCAGCTTAAATGGTCAACCTGTATATTAGATGCTTGTAGGTAGCTGTCTTCATTGTAGAAGATAGTCAAGGAGGCCGTGAAACCTAACAGGCGTTAGAACTCTATCTAGTAACAGAAAAAGAAAACGGAGATGACGACCGGCTTCCATTCCCAGTTTCAAAGCGGCATTTAGTTTAAGCATCACAAATGGAAACTATCTTTTCCTATTTAATTTAAAAGTTGTATAACCTACTTTTCAGACGCAAAAATGGTAATGGTTGGTTTTAACCAAATGATATCCGAATGCATAAAATCGATTTTCTATGATATCGACATGCTTTCCCGTTCCAATCCTCTATTCGTTGCGAATAAAAGCATCAACGCTCAAGTCTTTCGCCCTCTCATCTCTTTCTGGTTTTCATTTTCGATTTATTGGGGGATAACTTTAGAAGTCAATAAATTCTAATTACCAAATAGAGGTTAAGGCGCTGCTTGCAGTTCCTATTCCCCATTGATGGTACATGGAGTTCCCCTTCCATTGCCGTCCTCAAGCAATTGTGCACCGGGTTTAACACTTCATGTTTGATATGGAATCGGCAGCGGTGTCAATTGGAGCGCGTATCACTGCTAGAGCACCCGCCATTATGGATTGAGGCTTCAGCGAGGGTTGTACAGCTGCCTTTCAACATGCACACAGCGATGAATTCGTACACTCAACATACGATTATTTATGGAAGGAACAGGGAGCAGACATATTGTCCCTAGTTCCAGAGGTCAATTGATTCAGTGAGAGTAGTATTATTCTTTTTCACTGTGGTGTCATTAGCTAAGCCGTGGAAAGATTCTCTCCATCTATTTTTACTTTCTCTACTACGTATAGTAAGTAAGGGAAGTATTGCATTCCACCCAAAAATTCGATACGAGATTTCACCGGAAATACATGTTTTGGGCATTCTGAATAAAAAAAAAAGTATTTTTGGAAACATGTCCGTTTGCATGTCTATGTGTGTGTGTGTGTGTGTGTTGTGCGTGTGTGTGTGTGTGTGTGTGTGTCTGTGAACAGCATCACTCGGAAACGAACAATCGGATAGACACCAAACTTGGTATTTAGGTTCAGTATCTTCCAGAGATGCGACACGAAGGTTTTCAAGAAAATCCCGCCCAGATTACTGTTTACATGGAACATTTTCGAACATTTTAATTTTCTCAAAAATGCCTCTAACGATTTTCATTAAAATATCATATGTTTAGGATATTTTCATGACAAATAAAATTATATCTTGAATTTTCTGGGAATGTCTCCAAAAGTATTCTTCATTGTGAACAACTTTTGCATAACTGGAAAACCATAAACGATAGATAAAATTGTACTAAAACAATGTAGATCGCGTTAAAATACATAATTTATATCGTATACATTTTTTTTGTGGAGTGAACTATTTTCGAGATATTGCTTGTTATTCCCTTAAATTTTCCAATACTTATACTTTTTCTCAAATGGGAATTCATTATTCATTTTTTGTCCTGGTAATGCAAAGAGAATGGAATACTCGACATAGAAACCAGCCTAACCACTTTTATGGAATCAGTGATGGTAAAGCGGCTTCCCTACAAGAAACTGTCAATAAGTTTCTGTCTTTAATATCGAAATTGTAAACCAAGCGTATGGTTCAGGACATTGCCGCTTGTAGTCCCTTTCCTGCTCCAATTTATATCTAACTGAAAGTGACAGAGCAAAGGTATTTTATTATACTGAACCATATCATACAATGACGCTCTGACTTGGGTTATGGCCCGAGGTTATCGTGAGGTCGATGCAGAGCGGAACAAGATAGTGCCACTCGCCAGCGTAAACACCAGGGCCATTATTGGGAGAACTAAGGTTGGGATCTCCCCCTCCCTTCCTCCAGACAGTGTGTCGAAATAGTTCTAGGACGTTCCTGCGGAAAGATTCCACTGGCTATATAAGCGAGCGCTCACGCAGGCAGTCAGTCAGTGTGTGTTGAGTTGCGAGTCGAGTGCGAGAGAGTTGTTGAGTCGGACAGCGAGTGAGTTAGTGAATGCGACATCTGGAGCATTCTCCGAGCGAGTTGGTGACGGCTGTTATGACGTGCAGCGAGTGCTGCTGCGGAGTAAAGAGGCTCTGGCACGAAGGAAGTGAAATCACAGAGAATTGAACAAGTTCACCGTACTGAAGTGACGTTTGTGAAGTGAAAGTGTGAACGAAGTGAACCAGATAAGAACTTAGAAAAATGACAGTTGAAAAACGGGAGTCATAATACCGTACCATATGGTTTTCAACAATAGTGTACTACATTTCGCATTGCTTGGTATGTGAGCAGTAGTCTTTTATTATTAATAATATTATTATTTTATATGAGATATTTCAATAAACACTAGCACTACTGGAAAGGTAGAATCAGATGACTGAAAAATTCAATGCCATAGCCGGGATTTGAACCACGGATCTCCCGGTGTCCGTCCGGTTGCTCTAACCACTGAGCTACCATGGCAACATGCCGACACGACATTAAATTCTCCAGCTGATTCGCATTTTTCCCGGTAAACCACAAGGAGATCTCAAATTGTATTGAGATGTCATACCCCAATGGCGACTTACAAACATTGTAAGTACTTAAGTCCCGGGCTTTATAGTTGCAACCACTATTAGGTCAATTAATGGAATTAATTGTTCTTTCACACAAGCCGTGTGTTGGACAGGGTTGGAAAGGTAGAATCAGATGACTGAAAAATCCCGGCTATGGCATTGAATTTTTCAGTCATCTGATTCTACCTTTCCAACCCTGTCCAACACACGCTTCTGTGAAAGAACAATTAATTCCACTAGCACTACTGTTTTTACCGTCTTTATTGCTTACTACGGAAGATTGAGGAAGTAGAATCTGTGACAGTTGTACGGAGGTAAAATTTGTTGACGTTTATACGAAACCTAAAATATTCTAGGAAATAGCAAAAGCATTACAAATTTATAAAGTTACACTTGTACGGGGAGTAATCTGGAGCTAACGAGTTAAATCCTAGCCTAATGCATATCTTAGAATTTTGACTCGAGAACCATAAGGGTTGGAATGTGGGCCTGGCCGTTAAGCGTTGTAAGGGGCTGGGTCACGTGAGTGGTGTTCATTACTACAATTAATATCTGAGCGACAAGTAATGTTCCATGTTATAAATGTTGTGGAGATACGGAGTTCTGCGAGAACACCAAAGGGAAGCGTTTAGTGGTTTACAACGGGCATCAGTATATACTGGACTTGAAGAATATGGTTTGTTTACGTTATTTGCACCACGCTTTTGGCATCATTTGATGATTTTGTATTGTAGGAGTTGTATTATATTTTAACTGTTGGAGAGCCGGTAGTCTTCGCCCCAAGTGTACTTTCAGGTGGACTTTATCCCAAGTTTTTAAAAAAATATTAACTTTGTAATATGTCTGTTTCTTTAAATATTATATATTTATGTTTGCCTCGGCTGCGTCAGTATTACTGTTAGAGACACGTTTCTCTTAGCAGGGTTGTGGTGCGACTGAAGAATGTAGGCTTACACAGATTATAATTTTACTTCACTCCTTTTTATTAATGCTTGAGAAGATTTAAATAGCACTTCACTGATAGAGAGCTGTGAGATTCTTTTATTAATTACTTGTACTTTTTAACACGTAAACTATTTTTCGTCTCACACGAACACGTATTATATCTCTTGAGGACAGTTTTTGCGTCTGGTTAGTAACGCTGTCTGCAACCAACTGCACTGATTTCAACCGCCTAAACTTGTAAATTTCTGTATTTCAAGTCTCTGATTGGCTAATCCTACTCCAATAGAATACCCTCATTTAACTAATACTTTTTCTGGTTGTTGATTGGCTATTTTTAAACTGTCTCAAAATTTACATTATTGTTGCTCCAATAATGCCTAGTAGCATTTAAACTTAAAAATTCATTATTGCTTCAAAGTTACCTCATTGTTACCTCATTGTTAGCAACTTTTAACCTATTTCTCACAGCACCTACATTATTAAATTACGTAATATATTTACATAACATTATTACACATGGATACAACAATACAAGCATACACAATACATACATATGTTGCTTCAAGGCGGTCTGTTATTGAATTTACATATTATATAATTAAACTGAAATTATTTAAGTGTTAAAAATACTGCCTCAGACTTCACCGTAAAGAAAACTGATGTGATACACTGGCATGACTTTCTCTACCCTCTATCGTTTATTAGTGGGTACACAAATTAATCTTACTCAAGCTTATTTTTCTATCTGCTACGTTTTAATCCAAATAAGCATTTGCAGAAATACCTACAATACACATTTCGTTATAAATACATAGGGAACTGCAACAGTCAAGTGTTTAAGAACTGGACGCTATATGCTGGCTTTAAATTCCATATTCTTTCCATACAATCACGAGAAATAACTGAATGTTGAAAAAACTTTAAGAGAATAACCAAGAAATAAACAATTCCAAACTTTAATAACGAATATCTCAGAAACGGCTTACGTACAAAAACCTTGTTTTAAATAAATTGTGTGTTTTAAAAAGATCTATATTTTTATGTATTACGTTTTCGTCTATTGCTTAAAATTTACCAGTTATACAAGATTATAAAATCCCCTCTGAATGAAGAGGACTTCATAAGCCATTCCCCGAAAATTCAAGATGCAATTTTTATTTGTCATGTAAATATCTTTTTATATATGAAATTTTAATCAAAATCGCTAGAGCCATTTTTAGAAACTAAAAAATTTAGAAGAATGATCCATGTAAAGAGTAGTTTGGAGTGGAGAATTTTCTTGAAAATCTTTGGAAGATATTGGAACTAAATACCATGTTTGGTATTTATCTGACTTTTCATTTTTGAGTTATAATGTTCGCACAATAGACAGACACACAGACGCACACATGGACATGTTTACAAAAATGCTTTATTTAATATCAGGGCACCTCAAAACATGTATATCCGGTGAAATCTTTGTATCGAATTTTTGGGTGGAATGCAATACTTTATCTACTTACTATACGCAGTAGAGAAAGTGAAAACAGGTAATTTATTTGACGTTATATAAATTTTGCATTCTGCAGCTATAAACATCTTTTGTTCTTGAATAGTATACGTGCAAATTTTGATTGCAAAACAGCCAAACAGTCTGTTCGACAGCCATTGGTAGTCGTTTCGTTTAAGTGTCACCATTCCACTTCTGACTCACCAGGTAGAGAAAAAGGCTCCGTACAAATGTCTCTCCGTAGAAGTGTCGCTCCGTACAAATGTCTCCGTAGAAGTGTCGCTCCGTAAAAATGCCTCTCCGTAGAAGTGTCGCTCCGTACAAATGTCTCTCCGTAGAAGTGTCGCTCCGTAGAAGTGTCGCTCCGTACAAATGTCTCCGTAGAAGTGTCGCTCCGTACAAATGTCTCTCCGTAGAAATGTCGCTCCGTACAAATGTCTCTCCGTAGAAGTGTCGCTCCGTACAAATGTCTCCGTAGAAGTGTCGCTCCGTACAAATGTCTCTCCGTAGAAGTGTCGTTCCGTACAAATGTCTCTCCGTAGAAGTGTCGCTCCGTACAAATGTCTCCGTAGAAGTGTCGCTCCGTATGAAGGTCTCTCCGTAGAAGTGTCGCTCCGTACAAATGTATCTCCGTAGAAGTGTCGCTCCGTACAAGTGTTCCAACTTACATTTCTATCAAAAATTCATATTGAGATTTCAAGTACGTCTTGAAGCCCTTTAATCAAATGGTTCTGTGTGTGCACGCGTGTGTATGGGAGTCTATTAACAGCATAGCTCAAAAAACGAAAGCAGAGGGGACCCCAGGCAAATATTGGTAAGAAAACCTCCGAGCGACACTATCGTTATGAGAAATCTTTCGTAATTTTTAATGTTTCAAAACTGCAGTAAGCATTTATTAGAGTGGGATGTGTTTGAAATCTTAACGTGGCAAACGAATCGCTTATCTTGAATTCCCTATGGGAAACCTGTGAAGTTGTCTTTATTCTTGTTAAATTCTATATAAATAATTTTAGGATGTAATTGGGAAATAATTACAGACAGACAAAAGGTTACTTTGAATGAAACAGAGATGTTTTAATATGTTCAGTTGGTGCCAATATATGTTTTCGTATGAACCGCTCTTTCAGAAATATTTACTATTTATCGTTTGAATTTTCCAGCATTTTAAGCAACGCTTTCAAAGCAGTGCTTTTGTTGCTTCTAGTGCAAAATATGTAAACAGGCAGACACACGCAAAACGGTTGAATGTCGTGTGTTGAAACCATTTCTGCCAACATTCATGATTAACAGGAAGCAGATACAAAAACAAGGTTTTTGTGACAGATTTGTAGAATAGATATGAAAACGAATGGTAGTGGAGAAAGTCATGTGATTATAACACATTAGATTTTTTTTTCTCAGTTCCTTGCATGTCACATATTCACAGCCATCATGTTTCTAAAGGGCAATTGCCGCTGAAAGACCGGGCATTAAACAAAACTAAAAAAGGATACAAAGGATAGATCTTAGTAGATATTTCCGATTGATTGCTGAAGTTTAAACGACAGTTTGTGCGCTACACCTTTATTTAATGGTTATCAGTATTTCGCGTGACAAAATTAACGAGAGGAGTATTGTGCAATAATAAAATTCTCCTTTCGCAAAGCAGTACAGAAATTGTCCAAACTCTTGAGCACGTCTGTGGAAGGGTTTCAGTTAGAATTGTTTATGCATAAGTTTTGAAGATTCTAAGAAAAGCACAGCTCAATGAAATGCTGTCGGTTTCATCAGCCGGAAGTGTGAAAAATGTTGTGATGGAGTATTAGGCTACGTTTGAAATAATTCAATAACCACAACCCTTATTTGGCTCCTTGTGACTTTTTACCCATACAGAGAAATTACTGCAGGCTTCGACCTTATAACAGAGAAGTTCAGTACAATAAAGTGGTTTATTTATCTGTCTTTATATTTTACACGTTCAAGCTCGTACATGGCACCGGTTAAATAGACCGTACATGCTTATATAATACACTAGTCCATACTTTTCAGGCCTATACTCATCACACTGTACATTTAAGTTAATGATATTTTATAAGAATTGAAAAAAATATGATGTGTTACACTCACATGACTTTCTCTACTCTTGTACAAAACATTCTTACAAACGCTTATTATCCATATGCTTCATGTTAATCGAGATGTTAATCTTATTGCTAATTTTCTTGAGGTGCAAGGGGAATTGGTAGGCTTTAAGCGATAGTCAAATATTTTAAGAGCTGACTGCTATGTGGAGTATTCCATTCTCTTTGCATTACCAGGACAAAAAAACTATTCTCATTTGAGAAAAAGTATAAGTATTGGAAAATTTAAGGGAATAACAAGCAATATCTCGAAAATGATTCACTCAACAAAACAAATGTATATGACATAAATTGTGTATTTTAATGCGATCTAGGTTTTTTGTGTAGTAACATATTGTCTATCTCTTATGGTTTACCAGTTATGCAAAAGTCTTTCACAATGAAGAATACTTTTGGAGACATTCCCAGGAAATTCGAGATATACATTTTATTTGTCATGAAAGTATATTAAATATATATTTTAATCAAAATCGTTAGAGCCATTTTTGAGAAAATTCAAATTTTTGAAAAATGTTCCATGTAAAGTGTTATCTGGGATGGGGGGCATATTCTTGAAAACCTTCGTGTCGCATCTCTGGAAGATGCTGAACCTAAATAGCAACTTTGGTGTTTATCCGACTGTTCGTTTCTGAGTTATGCTGTTCACAGACAGACACAGACACACACAGACATGGAATTAATTGTTCTTCCACACAAGCCGTGTGGAAAGGTAGAATCAGACGACTGAAAAATTCAATGCCATAGCCGGGATTTGAACCACGGATCTCCTGGTCTCCGTCCGGTTGCTCTAACCACTGAACTATCATGGCAACATGCCGGTAGGACATTAAATTCTCCAACTACCTTTCCACACACAGACATGTTTCCAAAAATCCTTTTTTTTGATTCAGAAGGCCGTTTGTAACAGGAATAACTCATAAACAAGCGAAACGACACTTATATTCGAAAATTAGCTTGCCGTCAGGCTTTTTATTAAAATAAGCAGTGTTGCCAACTAGTCTCAGCCAAAAGTTGCCAAATTCTAAATTAAAGGTTGCTAAATCAAAATAACTCTCACAATTAATTAAAACCTATTTGTGTAGTGCTTAATAACTTTAAAAAGATAAATTCATTCCCGGAATCATCAAAAAGATCTTATATCTCACATTCTATGGCTTTCTCTACCCACTGTTCTATAATTTATTCTTACAAAAAATTATCCCTCCATCTGCTTCATGTTTATCAAGATGGGCATTTGTAGAAATGGTTTTATTACGTATTTCGTCGTAGGTTCAAGGGGAATGCAGTAGGTTGATACCGCAGTTATTGACATGAAGATACAAATAAATCAATAAAGAAAATAGTAAAATGGAGAATTGAATACAAAAAATAATTTGCATATAATAAATCTATGTATAACGAAATAAGCCTGAGTTTATAGATTTGTCCCGAGAAAAACGTAATTAGCGAGTAAAGTCATTAGTGATAGCTGAGGTGCGAACGCGTTAGTACAAAGATTTTTGGAATGCACATTATAGTTAAGCAGTAAGACAGTTTAGTGTGAAGATGCACTTCGGCCAGTTCGGAAAAATGAGAAGGAGAAAGAATTCTTAGAACTCGGTAGTCAAAGAGTAAACATTGTGTTTCAGATGCCTAAGATTTGGCGACGTGTAAGATAGAATCTTGGTGGGATAATTCTGAGGTATGCAGAGCTTAAGTAATAAAAGAGCGTGTATTGCTAAAATTAGCGTATTTCCTTTGTACTTTCTCTACTACGTATAGTAAGTAGGGGACGTATTGCATTCCACCCAAAAATTCGATACCGAGATTTCACCGGAAATACATGTTTTGAGGCCTCCGGAATCCAAAAAAATATTTTTGGCAACATGTCCGTGTGTGTCTCTGCGTCTGTCTGTAACAGTATAACTCAGAAACGAACAGTCGCATAAACACCAAACTTGGTATTTAGGTTCAGTATCTTCCGGAGATGCGGCACGAAGGTTATCAAGAAAATCTCCCACTCCAGATTACCTTTTACATGGAACATTTTTCGAATATTTTAATTTTCTCAAAAATGCCTCTAACGATTTTGATTAAAACATATATTTAAGATACTTTTATGACAAATAAAATGTATATCCTGAATTATTTGCGAATGTCTCCAAAAGTATTTTTCATTTTGAACGACTTTTTCATAACTGGTAAACCATAAGAGATAGACAAAATTTTACTACACAAGAAGTGTAGATCGCGTTAAAATACACAATTTATGTCATACATATTTTGTTGTTGAGTGAACCATTTTCGTGATATTGCTTGTTATTCCCTTAAAATTTCCATTACTTATACTTTTTCTCAAATGAGAATAGTTTTTTTTTTTGTCCTGGACATGCAAAGAGAATGGAATACTCCACATAGCACGCAGCTCTTAAAATATTTGACTATCGCTTAAAACCTACCATATTCCCCTTGCATCTACAAGAAAATTAGCGATAAGATTAACATCTAGATATCTCGATTAACACGAAGTAGATGAAGAATAAGTGTTTGTAATAATAGTTTGTACGAGAGTACAGAAAGTCATGTGAGTGTAACACATCATATTTTTTTCTTCGTGTACAGCCCCTACTGCCTTAGTCCTTACAGTCTTTTACGGTGATCGGCATTTCGTAGCGCCTGAGACCGTGCTGGGTTATCAGTTATTTAGCGGTAGCCGCGAGGGGTTATGCCGATAAACATTTTAGCAACTCACGGCAAGTTACGCTCCTAGGTTCTTTTATTGTGGAGACAGTTATTTCAAAATGTGAAATTGATACAGCACAAGTTAGCAGGTATAATAAGTCAGTTGCTAAAGAGCTTCGTGTGCTACGATTCATAACCAGTTTCATTCCTTATCTTCAAACAATCGGCAACTCGCTTCATTAGCTCAAGTATTAGATCACATTAAATTTCTCTGTGAATTTAAATTGGTGTTGTACGCCTACACATACCCTGAGAGAAACATCTCATAGTCAACCACCGTAGCAGCCGGCAGAAGAATCAACAGCTGATATTAAAGCAAAGGTTACGGGTTAAAAAAAAAAAGTCGACGTCCATCAACATAGTCAAATGTTTTAAAACGCGGTCCCTACGTGTGCGGTCCGTTGTCTTTGCATCACCACTCGGTATCGAGTTTGGGTGGAATGCATTACCTACTGTGTACGTGGTAGGGAAAGTAAAAAGTCTGATGCGTTACACTCACATGACTTTCTCTACTCTTGTACAAACTATTTTTACAAACTCTTATGCTCTATCTATTTCATATTAATCGAAATAAACATTTGCAGAAACGATCTTTTGACATGCAAAGAGAATTACATTTTACACATAGCGACCAGTTTTAAAACTATTTCACTATCGCTTAAGGCGTACTATGTTCCCCTTGTTTTGTTTTTGCAAGGGCAGTATAGAAATACAGTAGCCTAAATATGAATAGACATATCTATCTCTTAATAGTTGGTTGCTAGGTGCAGCACCATTCTATTTGCCACAGATTAATACTCTTTGCATAACCAAGAGAAAAAAAGTGAATAACGAATTCCCATTTGAGAAAATAAGTATTGAAAAATGTAAGGGAATAACAAGCAATATCTCGAAAATGGTCCACTCAACAAAACAAATGTATATGACATAATTCGTGTATTTTAACGCGATCTACATTTTTTGTGTAGTAAACATTTGTCTATTTCTTATGGTTTACCAGTTATGCAAAAGTCGTTCACAATGAAGGATACTTTTGGAGACATTCCCAGAAAATTCGAGATATACATTTCATTTGTCATAATATCTTAAACATATGATATTTTAATCAAAATCGTTAGAGCCATTTTTGAGTAAATTAAAATTTTCGAAAAAAGTTCCATGTAAAGGGTAATCTGGGGTGGGGGATTTTCTTGAAAACCTTCGTGTTATATCTCTGGAAGATACTGAACCTTAATACCAAGTTTGGTGTATATCCGACTGTTCTTTCTAAGTTATGCTGTTCACAGTCACACACACACGGACATGTTTTCAAAAATGCTTTTTTTGGACAAGTTGGACTTGTTAACAAGTTTAAACAAATCTCTATTCTTATTTTATGTGTTCTTAGAATTGCGTTAGAATTAAATTGTTTTGTATTAGTGGATTATTCATAATAAGCGTGTGCAAAAACATGCTTGCCCTAGTGAACGAATTGATGTAAGGATCTCTCAGGCCCATGTTCGGTCTAGAATGATCCATCATTAAAAAAAACACAGCCTTCGAGTCCCAGCTGCATTTTGGTGTGTCTTCGCTCACATGGTAACCAAATCTGTGTACTCGTTGGTGACCGTCATCTTTTTGTCTGACTGACCTGGCTCTAACTGCATGCAAGCGACCAGCGACGCATATCACTACAAAACTACCACGTAAACACCTGCAGTTAGCAGCACTACCTCAGTGATCTTTCTCTTTGTACCTGCACTGCCCTTTTGAACAGCAGTGATGCGACAACTGCTTTGTTTGCGGGAAACATAAAACTGCAAAGGACGGCTTCTTTGTGTCACCTGGTACATAGAACCTGTTTTATTATTCATGGTATATTCTCTTATGAACGCTAAAGTCTCCGAAATAAATATCCATCAGCACCATTGCGTTTTTTCCGCCAATAACTTTAATCAGGAAAGTAATTTTATGAGCCTTTGGTTAAAACCTCTTAAAATTGACGCAATAATTTACCTTCCGCTCTCCACAGACACATTCAGTGTTTGGTTTAAGACCGATCCTCCGCTAACCGTAAATTTGCTCCTGTTTTCCGCTGCACTTTACTGCCTGAGAGAATCGGAGATTAAATGTAATTTCCTGTCTTTGATGGTGGTTCACCAATAATTAACTCCTGGCGTACCGAGCAGAAACTCGTGATAAGCTGTGAAGCTCACATTCACACGGATATCCAGATTTCGAAACCCGAAGACGGCAACCCTCATCTTGGCTTTTCTTTTGTGGTTTTCCAAGATCGATAGGCGAATGCTAGATTCCTTCCTCTTCTACCATTCCGTATCCCCAAACATTTCCTTTAATCTGTATCATCTGCAGGTGTTTCAGGGTTGCAGGACGCGATCGGTGCATGGCGGCGGACGGTGGAGTTTCTACTGTGCAAGAATCTCTCACTAGCGCTTGGGTGCTCGTTCCCGGGAACACCCGAGCTGTAGATGGCGCCGGCAACCTCGCTCCGGCGTTAACATTGGCGACGCTCTGGAATCCTTAGGGACCTCGTCACTCCTAGCGTGCTTCGTCGGCCGGATCGGAGGCCATCGGGTATTCCCTTCATCATAGGGCTCACGTGGGACACAATGGGTCTAATGAGATGTCCTAAGTGAGCCCCGGTGGTTGGGAGCCCCTTTTGTCTGACTATCCTAAACCTAGGGTGAATAGTATTGAAAACTGGATGTTCTAATTGGTCGAATTTATTCCTCTCACCTTTACGTTTTCGTTTTCTGAAATTTTTAAGAGAGAGACAGAGACTAAAGAAAAGAAAAATTATGTGAAATGTAACAGAAGAGAACAAACCTAGCTTGCCTTTCCACTGTAAACGATTTTGGACATAAATTACCAAGCCATTTGGGTACTTAGGCATTTAAGTTGTCCATATTGAGTAATGTTCTACTGCGGCTGTGTGAATAAAGGCAATAGTGCATTTGAAAACACGTGTCATTTGCCACGTCTTTTTGTGTTACCTATGTCCAGCTAGCGTTAGATTAGTGTTGGCATCCTTGATAAATTTTTCGATGTTTACATTTGAGGCAGGATTTAGCTATGGCACCCGAATCTACTTTGTATTATGTAATTTTATGGCCATAATTTTTATATATAGATTACATATGTAGATAAACTGGATAATAGGTAATTGTTCATTTTAGTACAACATAATATTTAGCCTGTATATAATTTTCCTGGTCCACTAGTTGGTAGACGCCTTAAATCCTACAGTTTTGTTGAAAAGGATCTTGTCTAAGAGCGTATGGAATGTGGGAACCCTCGTTCTGTTAGTCGGGTCAAGGGTTAAGTATTTCTGCAAGGGTCTTCTATCCAGACACATGGGGGTGTATGTTTTGACCTGGAACGGGGAAGACACATATGACGCGAGGAAAAAGTCACACGATGAATAAGTAGCCAATAACATGTTAGATAAATGACGAAATGTTAGACAGATGCTTACTATGCCGCAAAAAATGATCTAATAATATAGCAGAAACTTAAAGTATTGAGTGGGGGATAGGATTGTATAAATATTCCGTGTTCACCCCAGAAATTGGGCAGTCAATATGTAATCCCAGACTCAGACTCCACGTCAGTTGTGAACAGAAGTTGGTGCGCAAATAGGGGACCGTGGAAAGCATAGCAGTTCCATCAAAATGCCTAAGTACATTCCAGATTGAAGGTATACTCCGTTGCGTGTAATTGTAGTAAAATTGTGTCGTAAAATAAATGATGCCCACGCGCAGCGAGATAATAAAGAGTCGTGAGACTTGTCAGCTCTCAGTGATCATGAGCGTTATCTAGTATCTTTATTGGTGGTAATAAAATTCAGTCATGTGAACTCAGTGATGCTTCTTCAATTTCCCCTGAAATTTCCTTTATCCCATAACCTGGATTAGCGTAGCTTATTCTGTCCTGACAGACAGAGTCTATGCGCATATATCCACTGAGAATCAACCTAGCCAGGGCAAAAAATAAACTAAATTATTACAAGCACATCGTCATTCGACGGAGGTGGGAGCAGAAGCATTCCCGACGAGAGGACCTCAAAACACTACGGTAACTTCGAAACAGTACCTTGCTTGCAGATAGCTACGCACTGCGGTACGAGGTACGAACCATAGACCGCAGTGTGCAGAGCCAGCTGTGCCCCTCTTAGACGTAGGCTTCTAAATGAGACGTGAGAGCTAGCCTTACATTGCTACAAGGGAAGTTCTGCTGTTGAGGCAGATCAGGGTATATTTGAACCACTAATATTAAATTAGCAAACGTTAAATATTTCTTCATTGCCAAACCATTTCTAATTTACATGACAGTTTGTAGCTGGGATCGCAAGTCAAAGTAGCCACGGAACGAGAGAGACAAAAATTTAAAATTGGGAGGGGAGTCCGGCAAGAAGACCCAATTTCCCAGAAGTTATTCACGAGCTTGCTAGAAGACATATTGTACAGGCTAAGATTTGCTGATGACGTTGAGCTATTGGCTAGTAATGCCAAGGATCCGCAAAATATGACCCAGGAGCTAAACAACTCAACTGCAGCAAAAAAGCCGGCCTATCAATGAACATGAGCATAACACAAGCTATGACAAATAACCAAGTCATACCAATCAAAATTGACACTAAATTACTACAGTACGTACCAGTATATGTAAGAATGCAGAACAACATGGACGAAGAACTAAAACGCAGAATAGCAATAGCATAGAAATCATTTTGGACCCTAAAATTCATTCTACTGGACAAGAAACTCAACCGGAAAATCAAAATCAAAACACTAGACTCCGGTATATTCCCATCACTACTATATGGGTGCCAAACTTGGAATTTATCAGAAACCCAAAAGAAACGCATTCAAGTTTGCCAGAGAAAAATGAAGAGGAAAGTGTTAGGACTATCGTTAAAGACGGAGCATCCAACACCAGGTTAAGGGAAATAACAAAAGTGGAAGATGTATCCCAACGAGCCACCAATTGAAATGGAATTGGGGAGGTCGCGTGACAAGGCTCCAGAACAACAGGTGGGCATACATTTAAAAAATGTGGACCCCCCTAAATCGGCAAGAGACGACAAGGCAGACCCGGGACAAGATGGGACGACGCCTTCAAGAAAGCAGCAGGAGCATACCGGACAAGGGCTGCATACGACCGCAGGAGCTGGAGAGGCATACGAAGAAGGCAGGAAGTGCTAAACACAACCACCTAGTGTTCGATGAGAATGAAGGGAAGAAGAGTGCAAAGTGAGGAACCCCAAACAATATCATGAAGTGCTGATCGCGAAGAAGTAAGTGAACAATAGTGCGAAGTGTGGAAGAAAGAACGCAACGAAAAACACCACCCTGCACGAGTTATGTCAATTCAGACGCTAGGGTTCCTCGCATGGCATGCGGGCATCCCCGGTAACGAAGGCTTTAAACCTGCCAACAGCAAAAACATGCTGTCACTAAGTACTCCCCCCTTCCCCCTATGGGAGTGGTCAACAAAATTCTACCAACCAAAATTTTAAACAAATATAAATAACAGCGGAGCAGGCTATTGGCTCTGCTCCTGAAAAGGCAGTTAATGAGGAGCCTATAAAAACTTAGCGCTACCTCCCACCACACCTACTTCAACACCAAACCATCACCTTACAAAAATCCATCCTACCTATGGTAAAGCCCTTCCAAGGGAAGGTACATAGAAAACTCACTTAGGTTCAACACGAACTTACCAGATGCACTCACTCACTCACTCACTCACTCACTCACTCACTCACTCACTCACTCACTCACTCAAGAGTTATATCGAGCTACCCCTCGCAAGATGAGGCCTGCACCCTGCCGGGACGAGTCGACTGTTCATTCATTTATGGATCACTTTTCTGGTGCCCAAAGTATCCTTTACATTTAAAGAATTCCTTAGATACAGCCAAATGTTTACAGCACTGACATTCTAAAGGAGTTATTTAGTTACTATTTTTTAAAATCCGCGTACGCTTTATTTGAATCATCTTGTAAGCTCGTTAAGCCTGATTTGGAAGCCTAAATGATTCACTTTTTAGTTTAGTAAGGGTTTGATTTAACTTACAGTTAAGTAGAGATTTTTGGACCTACATTTTAATTTAAAAGCATATATTTTCTAAAAAAAAATTACTATTTTAGTACAAAGAAAGAGATGTAGGACAGGTGATAAGAGTTTAAAAATGTTAAGACCGTAAGCCATTACAGCGTACGTCAAGGTGTTGCTGTGCCGTTTGAATAACAATGAAACAATACAAATTAACTACTGAAAACTAGGCCAAGTAGGCAAGATAACTTCCCACAAAATGTATTAAAAAGCACAACTAGTAAATCAACACAGTAACACACTGCATGGATTTTTTATCATGCAACACATCTTATTAAATAAAAGCCTCAATCCAAGGAACAGTGTCTATTTTCCTCATAAACAATTATGAGTAATATACTCTTAGCTATAAAAACTATCCCGATGTTCAGAAATGTGTTAATATGCATTTGTTCATTTAACAAAGAATATCCTCCCCGCCTGCGGTCATTTTAGCACAACAAAGCTATCTCCTTACGTTACAAGTCACGATTCAAGAAGCAGAAATACACAGCTAGTGAAGTTTTAGCCCTGTAGTTCTTCAGTTTGGATCTGGACCACAGTCGCCCAACTCAATTACATGTGGGTAACACAATTTATGTCTTATAATCACATGGGTATACGTATAATATGCATCCTTTGATCCACTCAGACATGCCATTTGGTGACACCCGGTTTATTGTTCTCCTTTCTTCCTCCAGCTCCATGTATTGGAGTGTTCGGTGACTCAGTGCTAATAAGATGGAAGCTCATTGGACCGAAGAACGAAACAGGGGAACGAGTTAAATGTCGCTACCTGTGGCAGCCCTGCAGTGGTCCTTCGGTTAAGTAGGAATTGCACACGAATTTGGATTGAAGAGCCACTGCGGGGAGAATTCTATACTAGGAGGGCTGATCAATAAAGACTGAGGCTGATTTTTTTTCACACATATATTTATTACTCCATTTCAATGTTGACATGGTCTATTTCAAAGCAGTCTCCTCCTAACTGAATGCACCTTTTATAGCGTCTCTGCCAGTCCTTGAACACATGGTGCAGGCCATTCTTTGTCAGGTCTTTGAGAATCGCCTCACTTTTCTTTAGCACTGCTTCAGTGCTCTCAAATCGAATGCCCCGGAGCTTTGCCTTTAGTAATGGGAATAAAAAGAAATCACAGAGGGTAAGACCGGGGCTTTAAGGCGGATGCAGCACACAGGTAATGTTGAATTTAGCCATAAATTCCTGGACTTGGTTTGCGACGTTGTCGTGATGAAGTCGCCACCCATTCCGATGATGTTCTGGACGTTTTCTTGTAATGTGCTTCCTCAGTGTAGCCAATACTGACGTGTAGTAGCTGCTGTAACAGTAGTGTGAGGGGGGAACTGCATGCTGGTAAATCATTCCATTCCAAAGCACCAGGCCCACCTTGCTTAGCAAAGAGGACTCGCCCTTCTTTGAAGTCCTTGAACCACCTAAACACTGTTGCACGAGGTAGTGTATCTTCACCGTATGCTTGCTTCAGCTTTTCGAAAGTTTCAAGCCTGTATGATTTAAACGAAAATAAAATTTTATTGCGCTCTATTGCTCCTCTCGTGTCACCTCCATTTTGTGGTATGCGAAATTCAAGTAGGGTCAACAATATACAGCATTACTACCAACCTACCGTTAAGAGAGTGCTGTCGCTTATGGGCATTATACATTAAACCCTGCTATTTTTAAGTATTCATGGTAGAGACATAAAATATCAAGGAAACTACAGAAAAAATCAGTATCAGTCTTTATTGATCAGCCCTCGTATATTCACTCATTAGTTTGATCCGCGCCAAAACAAACCCACGTGACCAGTGCACCGTGGTACGACACGTAGGAAAGTAGTCGCATGCTAATAACCTAAATTTTAGAATGAATTTAGGCTTAAATGGTATAATGTTCTATAAAAATACCTACGAGTATAATAAACACTGATTTATACTGTTAAACAGAGCTACAAGTTCCAACATACAATTCGTATGAGTCAACTAATCCGTGTATGCGCAGAATATTGTTTACGCCTGAAACCAGCAGTTTCTGGTTAGTATCTGGTGAATCTGCTCTCGCGTCTTCGTCGGCTTACATAAAGCATAAGCCGGGCAAACCATTGGCTAGTGGTAAAAAAATAGTTGTGAATGTTTATTATAAGTTATGTGAGAAATATCTAACACTTACCGTGAAAGTGGTGGTGAAATTAACTTCTGAGTTCACCAGTGTTTCGAGTACAAGTATAAACAGTGCTCGTAAAGAAAAATCTGAAACACGAAAAGTGTTACATCCGGAAAAAAAGCGTGCAAAATATGCGATGCGGGAATGTAACGATTTTGTGAATAATGCAATTTTTGTAACAGTGCACAATTTCGTTTTTAAAAATCTGATGTGTTACACTCACATGACTTTCTCTACTCGTGTACAAACTATTTTTACAAACGCTTATTCTTCATCTACTTCATGTTAAACGAGATAAACATCTGTAGACTCTATCTTATTGCTAAGTTTTTTGTAGATGTAAGGGGAATATAGAAATACAGTAGCCTTTAAGCATAGATATACATATATCTTAATAGCTGGTTGCTAGGTGCAGCACCATTCTCTTTGCCACAGATTAATACTCTTTCCATATACAAGACAAAAAATGAATAACGAATTCCCATTTGAGAAAATAAGTATTGAAAAATTTAAGGGAATAACAAGCAATATCTCGAAAATGGTTCACTCAACAAAAAAAAATGTATATGACATAAATGGTGTATTTTAACGCGGTCTACAATTTTTGTGTAGTAAAATTTTGTCCATCTCCTATGGTTTACCAGTTATGCAGAAGTCGTTCACAATGAAGAATACTTTTGGAGACATTCCCAGAAAATTCAAGATATACATTTTATTTGTCACGAAAATATCTTAAACATATGATATTTTAATCCAAATCGTTAGAGCCATTTTTGAGAAAATTAAAATTTTCGAAAAATGTTCCATGTAAAGGGTAATCTGGGGTGGGTAGATTTTCTTGAAAACCTTGTGTTGCATCTCTGGAAGATACTGAACCTAAATACCAAGTTTGGTGTTTATCCGACTGTTCGTTTCTGAGTTATGCTGTTCACAGACAGACATACAGACACACACACGGACATGTTTCCAAAAAAGCTTTTTTTTTTGGATTCAGGAGGTCTCAAAACATGTATTTCCTGAGAAATCCCGGTATCAAATTTTTGGGTGGAATACTATACTTCCCCTACTTACTATACGTAGTAGAGAAAGTAAAAATAGGTCGCTATCAGTTGATAAAGTGCGCTTCCAGAGAGCGAATAAATGTAAATTATCCCATACCTGTTACTTGTCTTTCTCTCTTTCTTTTAGAATTAATTTTATTATTAGATGTACAAACTTTTATTTTGTTGTAGCTGCCAATCTTATCTCCTTTAACCCCTAAAGAAATACGCTAGTCAGCGTTTAATTTGTCGGGATAAGGGCTCTGTTTTTTTTTGTTTTTTTTGCATTACTCGTGTGTACTCGCCACAAACGGTCGTGAAAGTATGACTATTTCTGGCGCGAATGACGGAAGGATACATTATAATGGTGCACTGGTCACCTGGGGTTTGTTTTGACCCGTATCAACCTAAGAGTGAGTACAGTTTAGTATGCTGTATATTTCTTGTATTCTCGCTTTGTGCGCTGGCAGGTCGCGTGACTCATAGGAATGTCACTACGCAACCCGCCATCGTGTGTGTTCCTGACTGCTACACTAACTTCTCCTTTTCCCTTGCATCACTTCTTTATTCTTCTCACTGAGAAAAAAATAAACTTGCTCTCTGATACCACAGATCAATTAGCTAGCCAAACTTCCACACAATTCAAACACAGCCACATTTTCCTGTTCCCATTATGTATATAAATATGGTTAACCTACACCCCCCGGTACAGCAAAAATACTGTTAGGTTTAGTAAACATAATACTTTTAGCAGGGTTTTAACTAAATCGGATACGGAAATTCTTGGCCCTATCTTAAGCGATTTACCTTTCTTACGTGCAGAACTTAAAGAGAGGTGAATGAGTCACATAGCATCAAAAGCTATCTTCTTTAATACCCCTATCATTTTTGCAGGAAGTATTTACTCTCGGTCCATCTGAAAGTTCACTATTACACAGTTTAAAAATTCTTAAAACCCTTATGGTGCGTGCTTGCCAGATTCTCATAAAATTGTGAACTGCAGTTGGAAAAACTTCTCCTTCTTGAAATTCATATTTTATGAAACTGTAAATAAATGTATATTGCTGCTACACGTGATATAAAAAGTACCAGCGTTTATATCGCGCTTTCTTCATTTCTATAACCTTAGCTGTTTATATGAAATCTGAAGCGGAAAACTATATAAATTCCTGAGAACCCATAAACGAGAAAATGTTCAACACGTGCGGGCTCAGATAATAAACACTAAAATTTACTGGCCTAAGTGGTGACCTACAAAAGTAACAATGTAAGACAGAAATGTGACAAACTAGTGAATCCAGAACGTAATCGTCACCATTTAAAAACATAAACCATTAGGAAATTATAATTCTTAATATGCAGGAATAACGAATAATATTGTAGTCTACGCGTTCTGGCATTTGTCCAGCTATCTCATTTTATTCCTTTGAAGTTGCACCAATTTCTTGTGGTTTCTGTAAGGGGTTTATGAAAGTATTTTTTATGTATTTAATGTAATGCATGTAATGATTGTCTTGAGGTGTCAACATCTTATCTTTTAAAGGTCTGTAGCTTAACTTCCAGCTGTGAAAGAGTATCATTCATGAAGTTGGAATCACGTGTCTCATGGAAAAGGTTTGATTCCATTTGATTTTTCAGTCAGAATCTGTTTTTGCAACAACTCCTGTGCACATGGAATTGAATGAGAAGCGGAGGGGATGCGGCACTGATCCAGGGAGTCCGGACATTATACCGTACGCCCCCACGAGGTAGTCGAGGTGAAGGGACACCGGGCGGCCGAAACCAAGAGTGACGGATAGCACCGAGAGGTTCCCTAAAGTTTCCAGACATAAAGCCCGGCAGACCGACAGGCAGGCTGGCCCGCCCCACGTGCGGTTCACCACCCCCGCCGGGGACGGTCCTTATACCCCGGCAACCAGCAAAAGATCTAGGGACGGAGAAGGTTCACAGAGAGCATCCTATTCCCTGACACGCTGCATCAAAATCCCATCGCCGACACTTATAACCCTAAAACAGACCAAACGGAGTGAAGAATGAATGAAATGAGTAATGGAATGAAACGAAGGGACAGGAAATTCAGGGGAGGTAAGTATCCTTCCCAGCATTCGCCTGGCAACCGGGGAAATCCCCGAAAAACCCATGGGTCAGGAAGGTCGGACACGGAAATCGAAACCACGACGTCCCAAATGAGGGCCACAGACGCAACCGCCTGAGCCATCAGATGCAACCTCTCGGTTCTGTGCACATTTAGATGTTTGTTAGGACGGTATTAGAGATTGACCAGCAGGCGTAGGAATTCTTAAGTATAGGGTCTTTCAACAAGTGTCCTATTTTTAACATGTGATAGCTGCCGTTGTTATTGAGTTACAGCAGTCATGTTTTCATGTAGTTACAGTCGTTATTGGCAAATAGCCATGGAAACGTCACAGCATCCAGCAACGCGTAGAAATTGTCAAAAATTATAATCAAAATGGATCATCTGTTCGCCAAACCTTCCGTGTATTGCGTGAAGTTTACGGTGTGCATAATCGTCCCTGCGCGAGAACGATTCGGCGTTTGATCGATAAATTTGAAAGAAGTGGTTCTGTCAGCGATCAAAGAACACCTGTACGTAATCGAAGTAAGCGCTCCAACGAAAACATAGGCGCCGTTCGTGAGAGTGTACGCGAGAACGGAAACAAATCAATTGCTCGTCGAGCGCAAGAATTGGAGCTTTCGCCAACCACAACTTGACGAATTCTGCATCTGGACTTGAATTTTCACGCCCTCAAAATGGTGTTAACTCAAGAACTAAAGCCTAACGACCATCGGTTGTGCCGTGTATTTGCTGACTGGGCTATGGAACAATTGGAAGCTGACCTGGATTTTTGTCGAAAAAACATCTTCAGCGACGAAGCCCACTTTTGGATGGATGGTTGTGTTAACAAATAAAATTGTCAATCTAAAAACGACCACTTCATCCCCAAAAGTTTACTGTGTGGTGTGGACTTTGGTATGGTGGAATCATTGATCCATATGTTTTCCAAGATGAAGATGTAGAAGCTCTAACTGTCAATGGAGAAAGATACCGGGCTCTTATAAGGGACTATTTTTGGCCTGAATTGGATGGTATGGATCTCAGAAACATCTGGTTCCAACAAGATGGTGCCACATGTCATACTGCTCTCGAAACAATCGATCTTTTGAAGGAGAAGTTCAGAGGTTCCATTCATTTCCCGTGGTGGTGATGTTAACTGGCCCCCGAGGTCATGTGATTTAACGCCGTTGGATTACTTCTATTGGGGTTATGTTAAATCTCGAGTTTATGTCAACAAGCCAGAATCAGTAAATGATCTTATGAATAACATCACGCATGTTATTCGTGAATTTGGACCTAATTTGCGTCATTGAAAATTGGGTCAACCGTATACGCGCAACCTAACTTAATTGATGTACGCTTCCACACGTAATGACATTAATTATGTTCCAAAATAAAAAAGAAATAAACATCTATCATTTACATAACGTGTTTTATTTACGTTCAAAGACAGGACACTCTTGTTGAAAGACTCTTTAGTTGGCTTCAATTTATCTGCACTCAAACATTACTTCAAAGAATGTAAAAACCAGTCCCTGTGATTCCTAAAAAATCATAGCAGATGGAAATCTGTTAGGAAGGAGGATCTGAATTCTTATTATACATAAAAGAAATGGGATATATTAGTTCCTACAATTTTGTAGGTTGGTGAAAGTATTTGGAGCAACCTTGGCGTGGTTAAAAATGTTATATCTGTTTTTGTTTAAAATTATAACGTTGTCAAACAGGCTTGGTCAAACAAGTTTAAAATAAACATGTCAAGTCGTAATTTTCAATTATAATTCGACAAGAAAGAACAATTCAAAGAAGTATGTGAACCCCTTTCCTATTTCGCTCTCACCAGCAACAAACTGCTTAGAGATTAAAGCCCCTGCACTGACTGATTACAGTCAGCAGTCGTTTACATCTTCATTACGAGGAAGTATGACTTGGTGTCTGTCAAGCCTCAGGATCAAATATTAGATGAGTTTTGTGATTATGTTGTTGGCATATATGCAAGCGAAGAATGCTCTTTCGTAACAGATAGGTAATCCTCTTTTCTTTCTACACGCTGTGCAAAGTGGTAGGAATAATTTTATCTTTGTAGGAGTTCTTCTTTCTCTGTTTACCCTCCCCGTTGTTAGGACTTACAAGCGGATGTCTGCGGTCAGACGACAATGAATCAGAGAGAACAGCCAGGAAGGCTAATCAGACCGAGGCCTGGTATGAGAGTGCGGAAGGAGCTGATATGAAATGACGGTGAGATGAATGAAAGGAAAGGTGATAATGGAGCAATTGCTGCAATGAATGGCGGGGGAACCGGAGGAGCAATTGTTGCAATGAATGGCGGGGGAAACCGGAGAACCCGAAGAAAACCCGCCCCAACGCGCTTTGTCCACCACAAATCTCGCATGCGGTTACTTGGGATTGAACCCGAACCGCCTCGGTGAGAGGCGAGTGGTGTAAATACTCGGCCACAGCGCCGTCTCTTTGTAGAAATACATAGAATCTGGTAAAAAAAATCAAAGACTACACGATGGATGGGGATGGTTTGCTATCTGCTACCTGTCTATTGTCCCGTAACAGTTAAATTTATTAACTTCCTTCCGTCCTGATTTTAACGCTTATAAATTCCTTTGCCTGGCGATCATTATTCCGACATGTAGTACAAGGAAGTGATTCAGTGATAACTGCTAGGCTTATTAAACGGCCAAATTGCGAACGATGGCGAGCCTGTACACCTTAAAAGCCATGCGTATTATGCTTTACGCCTTAGAATTTTGTAGTGATGTATGTGATTCCCGTAACACGTGCGCTTAAGTACACTTCAATCCAATGCATATGCTGATCGTTTCATCGTTATATAAGGATAATGTCGCTGTAAGAAGATGCTTGCAGACAGCGGACATTTCACATCACTTACAAAGACATTATTTTATATAACAGCAGTAGTTTGAGAAGCTGTAACCCAACGTATGGAAAGCCAGTTTGAAGTAGGAGTTATATAGTGGTTCCACTATTGAGGAACTAAAACTTGAAGTAGTTGCAGCCCCACGTACGATACAAAGTTTCCGGTGGCCTTCACCCCAACGTTCACCTTCCGGTGGCCTTCTCCCCAACGTTTAGGAATCAACTTTGTATTTTAATGTTACTTAAATATTATATATTTGTTTGCCTCGGCAGCGTCAGTATTATTTGTAGAAACATGTATTTCTTTGCGGCTAAAGAATGTAGGTTTAATAATAATTTTTACTTCACTCCATTTATTAATCTTTCACACGATTAAATAACACTTCACTGATATAGGGAGGCTTATTTATTAATTACTTGCACTTTTTAACACGTAAACGTTATAATATTCTCGCCGTAAAGAATTTTGTATGTCCACACTGAATACGTACCGAGCGAAAGAACTGCTCAGGTACGTTGCCTTCTAGCGACTGACGTTTATCGCTTGCATTTGTAAATTTCTCTATTTCAAGTCTCTGATTGGCTAATCCTACTCCAATAGAATACTTTTATTTAACTTTTAGGTTTTCTGGTGTTTGATTGGCTATTTATAAACTGTTTTAAATATTACATTATTGTTCCAGGAATTACTAGTAGTATTACTAAACTTTCCGATTCATTATTACCTCATTGTTAGCAACATTCGGCTTCTATTCTCACAGCTCCTGCATTATTAAATTACGTAATACATTCACATAACATTATTATACATGTACATAATAATATAAACATATACAATGGCTGTAATCTACACCTCTTATATATTGTATTATACACATATTGCTTTAGGGCGGGCTGTTATTATTATTAATATTATTATTATTATTATTATTATTTATTGTATAATTAGACTGAAATCATTTAAGTGTTAAAAATACTGCCTCAAGTTTTATATAACACTTTTACAAGGGGTAAAAGCAGAGTTGTATTTTGCGAGTAGGAATGTTTGCGATCCTACGAACATATGGTATTTTTGTACAGGATTTATAAAATATCAGTGATATTATATTGATTCCTGAAACTAAGAGAAATCACGTTTAGAACGCGTTCTTGAAGCAAGAGAAATGACGTTAACAAAAACGAGATGTGAAATGCTTTCATGTTTTGTTTATTCGCTAGTAGTCATTTTCAGTGAAATTATGTTCATCCTTACACCAGGCAATGAAGGGATTATATACTATATCATATTGCTTTCTGGATGTTTTGGGTAAGTACTTCTAATGTTATTCTTTCTGCTGCTTCTGTAATTTCACTTCCGTTTCAGCTTCTTCAGAATTTAAAATTTCCGCCATTTAATTTTTATGTAAGCTAGATAAAAGAATAACATTTTAGATGAAAGAAAGTCGGAGGCTGCCGATTAAACGTATAGGTTAACACTATAACGAATTGCAATAAATTGAATTATGGCGATTTGTATTGTGATCAAATAATGCGAGTGGCATGAGAAATTAATCGTGTAAAACCACAGAATGGAAAGCTAAACCTAATCGAGCGAAGTCGAGTTATTAAACATGTGTAAATATAAAGGGTAATGCCATGTGGTTGGACTTGAAACCAAAGTTGGTCACAATGAAGATTATTGCACCAATGAGATAAACTAAAGCTTTTTGCCCTGTGTTAGAAGTTTTAGGATACTATCTAAAGAGTGTTTATCTAGCATTTTACTACACTGTAAACTTTAATTTAAAGTTATTTTTGGGCAATTGCCTTCATCGGAAAGTGTAATAGTTTTACCTTCCCAAACCTTATGTGAAATGATGCACATATATTTGTATTAGATATTTAATTCCGATAGATTTATTTAAATAATACAATAATTGTTATATCAGAGCATAAATTTACGCGAATCCTATTTTCCATATATAAGTTTTTCCACAGTATTTAAGTGCAGGTACTTGTGTTTCAGTATTTTCGGTATAACATTTTTGGAAAGGGAAGGAGTGGGGCTTATAAATTTATGCATCTCACTTAGCAAGATCTTTATGCTAAAGGTTTGTGTGTGTTTTAAGAAATAATGATGACCATAATTGTGATTGGCGGTATAGATGAAGATTATTTTGGGGCTTTGGTCTACTATTTATCTCACTAGTTGAAGTATAAAGCTTATTTTGTGAACTCTCCAGTTTTGCTCTGAAGTAACATTATGGTTTGTTTGTTTATTTATTTGTGTTTACTTGTGTTTTGCCCCACGTTGTGAAGCCAAATATGCGACAGTATTCTTTGTTAAGTTTGAAAGAATGTTATTGTTTATTTGCCGCACGTATAAAAGACAATTTGTAGCGGTCACTTCGTGTTATCTTTTACTTAGCGCTTATTATTGTATTTAATTTTTTTTGGTTCACTGTCCTCCGGCTAGCTATGATCTTTTTGGTCGAGCACTTATCTTATACAGGTGTGTAAACGGAAAGGAGTCTTTTATCCAAAGATAACACTGATGAAGAATTTGTTTTACACTTTTTATTGTCTTAACACATTATTAACATTCACCTATTAATCGTGACACTCGCCAAACTGAAACTGTTATAATAACTTATTTACTGCTCATTATTAATTCGCGTACTTCAACTTTTTGTTTAATTAACTTTACGACACTTCAGATTTTTTTATAACTTTGCTACGCGTAACCTGCGAATGTATTCACCATGACTGTTTCTGTTGAACTCAGCGACGTGTAATGCACAAATGTTTCCGATGGACTGGAGACGACGTGTAATGCACAAATGTTTCCGATGGACTGGAGATGACGTGTAATGTACATATGTTTCCGATGGACTGAAGCCGACGTGTAATGTACAAATGTTTCCGATGGACTGAAGACGACGTGTAATGTACAAATGTTTCCGATGGACTGAACGAATTTGACTCAGACCTAGCCCTTTTTATACTCCTACACCCCCATATGCCTAAAGATTATAACCGAGCTGCTATTGGTTAATAAAACGCGCCAACATTAGCGTCTATTTTTATATCCAATGAAAATTACGAAAACATATGCTCTAGGGAAAAATGTTCCAGCAAATTCTAAGAAAAACGCGCCAATATTACGTCATTTGCTCGTCTCTAATAATGATAAACAGCTCACCCCCTCGCTACATTATTGCACGCTATTATTGTCAGTTTCAGTAAGGCCGTATAAACCCACTTCTCGACAATGCTTACAATCATCAAACATCTCAACTCAATGTCACACAATAATGCATATTCACACTATAATCACTCTTTACATTTACATAATTTGTGATACAAATTACTGCATCTGCTCCTAACCTTTGAAAAGCTATCCGAGTTTTCTGATAGTTTTGCTGAGCACTTATAATTTAAGAACACTTGATTTACACATTGGAACTCTCTCAGCTCCGCTGGAACAATAAATTCAGTCAAGCCATATTCCAGGCGTTTTTAAACTTAGCGGACCTGTCGTTACTTGTAATACCCAATGCAGTGAATAAACTATGGTAGGAAAAGCATTTTAACACAACGGAGGGGGACACCTCGCACATTGTGAACTACAGAGATCTATTACGACTAACACCTCCCAGGAGGAAGGGATGAAGTGAAGGAACTGTAGGAGGCTACAGCCCACAAGCAGATAGGCCTAAAGAGACCCGCGGGAGTGCCTAACAGTTTCTGGCTCGTGGACTAGTCCCACCGATAGTCCTGCCTAGAAGGACGATGAACGACCCGTCAACCAAGCAGCCCTCTAGTGTCCAATGCCTGCTCTTTCCTTTGAGCTGCCTAGAAGCACAATTGAAAAATGAGAAGGAAAGGGAATGATGGAAAGGAAATTATGGTACATAAGGAACCACCTTCAGCATTCGCCTACCGGTCACGGAAAACCTCGAAAAACCCAAGGTAACAGTGGGCGGTAGGTGGGAATCAAACCCGGGACCTCCCGAATGCAATCTGCACACGTTACCGCGGAAACCATTTCTCTCAGTAAGTTTAATGGATTCTGTCTATGAATCAAAGGAAGATATCGAAAAGCTAACTTGCAATTAAGGCCTTAACCAGTTTAGAGGCTCTCTTTTGTGGAATAAGACTAGTACAAAACCTTCATTTGGACGCGTGACCGTATTTCGAGGAACTGCTTTGCCCTGTACTGAGCTGTTTCTAAAAGGCTCTGTTCTCCCTCCACTTTCCCTCCTATCCGTGTGCCCGCTAATCACTTGACGGGGAGACTATGCGCAGAAATTTACACGTTAAGAAACCATGTGTTTTAGTGCGTCATTCCTATTATAATGCTAAAAGGTCTGCACATTTTAACGCACAGAATCTTCATGTACTTCTTTAGTAGAGAAGTGAGACGACGATGTATAGATACATTTCCTTGCGTTCCTTACGGAGAAACGATCGTAATCTTGTGAATAGATTTAGTGAAACGAATCTATTTTTGATATGAAACCAAAAGTAAATCGTTGTGTTCTTACAGAGGAAAAACTCGATGACATCGGAGAAAAGTTAGTAGAAAGTTCAAAGTAGTCTCTGAAAAAGCTTGCACACAAACCAGAACTTCACAAACCTTGACTTGGAATTCCACTAAACTTTAAGATAACTGTAGTTCAGAACTTGTAACGACGTGATAATCTGAGTAGAGTTAATTTCTGCAGCTTTTTTGTGCGAAAAAAGCATGGTTTTATTTACATAGCCATAACGAATTAGTGAAAGTAATGTAAATTGTCTTAAAAGGTGAGAGAGTCTGTGACGGCAGAAGAATATCCTTTCCAACATATTTTACGATGAAGTTACGTGGTTATTATGGCTGTAAGAGTAATTTTCACAAGTCTTTGCGCTTGAATGTAAGGGTCTATGGATATCCGACTCCACCGGCAGACAGCTTACTCCTGGTGACAGGTAAATTTTCCTTGGGATGGCCACGTGTCCAAACGAAGACTCTTTATGCTTTCCATCTACGTATTTCTAATTTCGCATCCTGTTGGTCTGAGTCGGTTGCATAAGATTCGGCATTTTTCCTTGTAAGAAATGTCGATAAACTTCATCTCTGAGAAATGCTAAGGGAGTTTAGAGGGGGCTGACACACAGATATGTTGGAGTTAGTAAACGAATATGGGCTTAAGTTTCATCACCTGAAATGTCAATTCACACAGCGTGAGAACAACGATTACTCAACTCGTTCGAAACTCTGAATTCAATAATTGCGCGGCAACTAGTGTGCTTTTCAGGAAATGAAACGACTTTGAAACAGTTATGTTTAGGGCTGTTTTCGAACGCTGTGATGCGGTTGACACTATAGTAGTTATAGTAATGATAATCATAAAAAAATTCATGCACACACAAGCACCCAGACACCCACCCTCAGTTTAGACAAAACATTAATCACGCATCCTCACTCATTATCTTCTTACAACGAAACGAATGCAAAAGTTACGTTTGATAAAGTGGTATTTTGGAAATATTAACATGGGAATCTAAAGTTGAAAGATTTTCAAATAAACACAAGTTGTAAGCTCTTTCTCTGGAGAATCAGTTAAATGTGCTAAACCACAATATAATTATTCCTAATCGTTGCATTTTTACTTTCTCTACTACGTATAGTAAGTAGGGGAAGTATTGCATTCCACCCAAAAATTCGATACCGAGATTTCAACGGAAATACATGTTTAGAGGCCCCCCTGAATCCAAAAAAAGTATTTTTACTTTCTCTACTACGTAGAGCAAGTAAGGGAAGCATTGTATTCCACCCAAAAATTCGATACCGAAATTTCAACGGAAATATATGTTTTGAGACCCCCTGAATCCAAAAAAAGCATTTTTGGAAACATGTCCTGTGTGTGTCTGTGAACAGCATAACTCAGAAACGAACAATCGCATAAATACAAACTTGGTATTTAGGTTCAGTATCTTCCAGAGATGCGACACGAAGGTTTTCAAGAAAATCCCTCCACCACAGATTAACCTTTACATGGAACATTTTTCGAAAATTCTAATTTTCGCAAAACTGACTAACGATTTTGATTAAAATATCATATGTTTAAGATATTTTCATGACAAATAAAATGTATATCTTGAAATTTCTGGGAATGTCTCCAAAAGTATTCTTCATTGTGAACGACTTTTGCATAACTGGTAAACCATAAGAGATAGACAAAACTTCACTATACAAAACATATAGGTCCCGTTAAAATACACAATTAATATCATATACTTTATTTGTTGAGTGAACCATTTTCGAGATATTGCTTGTTATTCCGTTAAATTTTCCAATACTTATACTTTTTCACAAATTTGTTATTCATTTTTTTTCCTGGTAATGCAAAAAGAATGGAATACTCTACATAGCAACCAACTATTACAATATTTAGCTATCGCTTAAAGCCTAAAAATTCCCCTTGCATCTACAAGAAAATTAGCAATAAGATTAACATCTCGATATCTCGATTAACATGAAGTATATGGAGAATAAACGTTTGTAAAAATAGTTTGTACAAGAGAAAGTCATGTGAGTGTAACACATCAGATTTTTGTTATTTGAACTCAAGATGGATGGAATTCACAACAGCGGAAGATTTTAATTATTATTGAATTGTTAAACCTGTTAAACTGTGTGCCTGAAGCTGCATTTTAGTACTCACATTGTTCCCATTTGTTGATTTTACCATTTCGTTTTGTTGCGTTATAGTTTATCCCATATATTCCTGAGCGCTATTAAAAAAAGACTTAGAGTGCCACAGGTTTACTTTAGGAAGTAGGAAAACGATTTACTAGTTTGCTTTCCTTTATTCCATCTTTCCGTTTACCAGCTGTTTTCGTAATCAGGAAAGTGACACCTGTTTAAGGTTTGTCAGTGGGGTTTTCCTCAGAACGCACTTAAAATGAGATCTGACTAAAAGAAACTCCTTCAGACTATCAAAAGAACAAGACTGTTCTGAGATTTTATATTGTATTACGTTGTTTATTTCTCGACCGAGCTTGACAAATCTGGTTCCCCGCATTTTATAACTTAGTTACTAAAACACAATTTTAAAAGAGCTTCTAAAAGCGCATTCAAGGTAGACTTTGACGTATCTCAGTGATACACAACCGGAAGTTAGAACATAAACAGGCACCAACTACAAAGGATTGTAAGTTGATGAAGAAATCTGATGTGTTACACTCACATGACTTTCTCTACTGCTGTACAAACTATTTTTAAAAACGCTTATTCTCCATATGCTTTATGTTAACCGAGATATCGAGATGTTAATCTTATTGCTAATTTTCTTGTAGAGCAAGGGGAATTGTTAGACTTTAAGCGATAGTCAAATCTTTTAAGAGCTGGTTGCATGTGGAGTATTCCATTTTCTTTGCATTACCACGACAAAAAAAAATGAATAACAAATTCCCATTTGAGAAAAAGTACAAGTATTCGAAAATTTAAGGGAATAACAAGCAATATCTCGAAAATGGTTCACTCAACAAAAAAATGTATATGACATAAATGGTGTATTTTAACGCGATCTACATTTTTTTGGTAGTAACATTTTGTCTATCTCTTATGGTTTACAAGTTCTGCAAAAGTCGTTCACAATGAAGAATACTTTTGGAGACATTCCCAGAAAATTCGAGATATATATCTCATTTGTCATGTAAATATCTTAAACATATGATATTTTAATCAAAATCGTTAGAGCCATTTTTGAAAAAATTAAAAGTTTCGAAAAATGTTCTATGTTAAGAGTAATCTGGGGTGGGGGATTTTCTTTAAAACCTTCGTGTCGTATCTCTGGAAAATACTGAATCTAAGTACCAAGCTTGATGTTTATTCGACTGTTCGTTTCTGAGTTATGCTGTTCAAATACAGCGCAGTTGGGCCACATGGTATACGTTCTCAGAACTGTTATTATATCACTTTTGGGAAAGCATTCCGAATATCCTTCACATTTGAGCCCGTCTACAATTACACTTCACACAGACACACACACGGACATGTTTCCAAAACTGCTTTTTTTTTTGGATTCAGGTGGCCTCAAAACATATATTTCAGGTGAAATCTCGGTATCGAATTTTTGGGTGGAATACAATACTTCCCCTACTTACTATACGTAGCAGAGAAAGTAAAAAGAAGTGACGTGTGCAGATAACTTTTCGTGCGCTGAAACATTTGCAAAACTCAATGGGACCATTCCAAATAAACTTAGATAGTGGAGAACTGGGGTATTGGTACCCTAAAGCCTACTACTGCCACTACTGCTACCACTATGACTACAACAGTTCTAAGAAATGTCCATATGGTTACACCGAGACGGAACATCGTATAACTCAATTTCGAACACCTATTCAAAGAGCGAAATCAGTGTAACAGTACCGTTAGATGAAGACGATAGCAATAACTATAGCATTTATAATAGCAATTGAGAAAATGGTAGTAAAACACTGTGTGCTCTCATGTTTGTTGCTTATAATCCGTAATGTTACACAAGAACAGAGTAAACACAATTAAAAAGAAATACTATTGGCGGATACGGAAAGTTCAAATAAAGACATTTTAATTATTTGTCAGTCTAAAGGTGAGTTTATTCCCTAGAAAATAAAGCCTGTGTAATTGAAGTGGAAATATTCTAACCTTTCGGTCTATTTTTGTCTATCATCACGGACAGTACACTTAGTGTAAGGGTCTGTTTTTGTCTATCATTACAGACTGTGCACTCTATTGCAAGTCTGGGAAGCGACTCTCACTGAGCGCGATCCGCTCATCGTCTTTGCTAATAAGCAAGAGGAGTAGAAGGGAGCTCAGCTGTTAGTCGGTTGCCATCTACTGTGCGAGGGTCCCCGGTTTCAGTCCCCGGCTGGGGATGGGAGTTTTTCTGTAGTCAAGTTTATTCCCTATACTCCCCCACAGTCTGGAAGTATGAATGAGAGTGTGAAATTGTTTGTGATCTAATGATTAAACTAGAAATCCAAAGACAAACCAATACAAGTTTACACCATTGCCCGTAGACAGTTTCAAAGAAAAGTTTGCAGTTAAAGGCGGGGTATAAATGGCATAAATAAGTAAAAAATAAATAAAACGAAGCTCGTTCAAGCTAATTCGCCAGTTTCCCACTGACCTGTGTTTACGTGGCACTATTTCGTTGAGTTTTGCATCTCTTTTAATGCTCGAAGGTATATCTACACACTTAAAATATCAGGTAGCATTTATTAAAGACATTTTCCTCGACAACGCTTAGCTTTGGAGATGTTGTACAGTTTCAACTTAAATGGTCCACTCTGTATTTCTGCCTGTCGCGGAGTATGTAAATGTCTTACATGAGAATGTGTAAATATCTTACTCTATGTAGTTGGGTCGTGGTTAGATATATAGATTAGCGAAGAAAATCTCCAAAGTGTGGTGTTTAAATTGCACACAATAGGTAACAAATGTAATTTTAAAATTATCACAAGAGAAAACTAAAATAATGACACACCACGGGAAATAACCTGCCCGCTCAAAGGTAAGCATAGAAGGAAAGCTTTGAAAGATAAAACACGAAAGGAAACAAAGCTGAAGCTTTATAAGACAATGGCATTATCAGTTTCATTATACGGAAAGAATCGTGGATCATAAAACAGAAAGATAGAAGTAAGATACAAAGTGCCAAAATGAGATTTCTGCGGGGTGCGAAAGTTTGTACAAGAAGGAACCTAATAAGAAATGTAGATATACGTGAAGAAAATAGGAATAGCTAGAAGGAACTCCTGAAGATAATGAATGAAGATAAAATATCCTGATTGTATACATTTATACACCTCAAGGTAAAAGAAATGCCGGCCGCCCAAGGAAGAGATGGAAATGATGGAGGGAATGGAATAGGCTATAGCCCTGACCTTTGGAATATAGAAGAAGAGTATATGTACAGAAATGCCTTTTTCATTGGTTGCCCTTTTTCTACATCTCTGCATGCACCTTAATGCGTGGTACATTATGAAAGAATCTGATCTGATACATTCAAAAGATTTTCTCTACCAGCAACAAACGCACAAGTATGCGTTATGTACATTATAACATCCAATAAAAGCGATTCTTCTATGGTGTTAACTTATTAAGATGTATTTTTGTTTAGATAAGATTTCAATTTTAGCAAAAATTACGTATAAATTGCATATAGAAACAATATTAAAATATTTATTAGTGGTAACAAACTCTTGCAAACTTTCTAGGATGTCCGTTGTATGCAATAATACTTGAAAAATATGCAAAAAGATGCATTCCCAAAACGGGTAATATTAAGAAGAAATTTATTTCACACAAATTGTGTTTTAATACTTTAAATATGTTCATAGGTAAATTTTAGGTTATCTCTCTTGGTTTCCTAATTATTAAAAATACACAAAATACCGTAAAATAAACGGAAAGGACTTCAAGGACTATTCATAGAGAAAATTCAATCTGTGCATTTTATTTCTCTTGACAAAATATGAGATTTTAATAAAAATTCTTGAAGCTGTTTTTGAGGGCAAAAAAGGAAATATTTTCCAAGTAGTTTGGAGTGGAGGGAACTTCATCCTTTACAGTTGCCTGTTCACACAAACACACTCATACGTACATCATTCTAAAAATAAAAACCTTTTTTAGGTTCAATGAACCCCAAGAAATGTATTTGCGATGAAGCCTCAACACCGAATTTTTGGGTGGAGTAGAATACAATATTACCTCTACCTACTACAGTTACGTGGTAGAGAGGTTGTAATGGAAGTAATAAAAACAGCATACCTAAAACTCAAACTAGCACCTACTGATACAAGTGTTAACCCGCTGGCGCACTGAATTCCGAATACGCGGAGTTATCCCTGGAGTATGTTGCTTTGTCTCGAATGTACGAATGTAATAAAGCAACACAGCCACGAAACAAAGTAGCATCATAGTACAGCAATACTGGAGGAGTCTGGTGTTGAACAAAGGAATTGCTTGCTGTCACATCATGCCATTGAGGTACCTATGGGATAAATCTCCCAGAGAATAACTTCGATAGTTTAATAGGGAACAAAGAACACGTACTATTGTCGCGGTAATCTCTCGTGTTATCTTATTTGCTGAGCGCTTGTTATTGTTTTACTATTTTGAATTTCGGGTTCTTTATCCTCCGGCTGCTATTATTACTCAGTCGAGCAAATATCTCTTGAACAGGGTGTGTAAACGGAAAGGAGTTGTTACTAAAAGATAACACTGATAAAAGAATTTGTTTTTACACTTTTATTGCTCTCACACTTAATTAATTTCACATATTTAATCTTGATACACGCCTGACTGAAACAGTTATATTTCCGAATGTAACTACAATCACTTATTTGCCGCGCACAATTAATTCGCGTATTTCACATTTGTAACTAACTTTACGACTGGAGAGATTCTGTAGAATTGCGTACTGTGTACTTCGTGAATGCTTCCTTAGAACTGCCTGACGTGTAACAACGCAAGAGAGATGTCTTAGAACTGCGCGAAGTTTACCTTGTGAATGATTCTGTAGAACTGCGCGATACTTGCCTATGGCTCAAGAATTTATACTCCCTCACCCCGATATGCCTAAACATTATAATAGAGCTGCTATTGGTTAATAAATCGCGCCAACATTAGCGTCTGTTTTATAAGCCAATCAAAATTACAAAAGCATATGCCTTAGAGAAGATATTCCTTCCGCGCTACCCTGACGTCATTTGTTTGTCATTTCTAATTGATAAACAACTCACCCCATCGCTTCATTGTTAACCACTTCTATTGTCAGTTTCAGTGAGACCGTGTAAACTTATTTCCTAACAAAACATACAAAATAATTGTCATACAATAATGTTAATTTACTCTACAATCACTCTGGCATTTACAGTGTTGTGATATAAAATACTGCCTCACTATAAAGAACTTTGATTGATAATAAATTATACTTAAAATGCAATACAACATCCACATATTGCATTATATACATCGCTGTTCGTCTATTGAACCCTGTACTGCGTACAACTGCTGAATACCAGAAGTATCCGCGACATGCACTTTTAATTGCATACATTGAAGCTTTTTTCAGGTAATGTTGCTCCAGAGGTCGACGTGTCATGGCGGGTGCCGCGCAACGTCAGGCAGGCTACCCTGTAGAAAAAACATCGCTAAAATTCTGCGAATGTGTTGCATTTGGCTTTTTAGATGCCCCAAAGTTGTTTAAGCACTTCGGTTCTGTATTCTGTCGCGATTTATTGAATTGGTTAGGCATTCTGGCGTGATTTTGTCAACAGTCAACATGGAAAACTTAGACATCGTTGCGGAGAATTAGATCTTAAATAACGACGCTGTCCTAAAGGAAAATTGGGACATAGAACAACTTGCAGAAGAGCTATCAAGTTTAGGAGGCAGTTAGGCACTTCTGAGGAGCTCTTCAACTCATACTTGCATGAGTTCATGTACAGGAACAGCTGTCCCATTCGGAGAGTGTTTCAGAATATTTTTGTGACACTCTCCGAGAATTATCCTGGACATAACATCTTCGCAGCTCCTCTTTTGGTTCGTATTCTCTCTCAGAACTTCCTTTTCATCTTTCTTTTCTTCCAAAATTTTATATTTCTTCATTGTCTTATATGCTTCGATGAAAAACAGTAGTAGTGGTATTTATTAAGTACTTAGTATTACATTAATTGTATAATACAGTCGCATGGGTCATAAGACCGTTCATGCTCTCTAGAAGAATACTTGGCTTGTATACGTGACTTGTAGAATCGACGAGAAACAACTATGTTTATAATCACCACATTATATACATGCATATAAAATTGAAAAACATTCTGAATCACACACGCAAATGCACACACAAATACACACACAAGTGCTCAAGCACCACATACATTTAAAGAAAATTTACATAAACACCTTATCTTTTAGTACACGTACTTCCATTATGTATGTGCCCAAGCTTGGCCAGTTTTGGCTGTTTAGAACCAAGTCCCAGCATGCTGCCCTCCGTCTGTTGGAAGCCAAAAATGCTTCCGGTAATAACGTTTTCCTAATACTCTCCGTCTGCACGCATGCTGCCAAAATATGCGTCCAGTCTTCTTGTTCCCCGCATAATGGGCAAATCCTCCTGCCATCATCAGCAATCTTTCGAGCTTTCCACCCTCCCAACCTAAACCATGCTATTCCCGTCCTCTGTTTCATACCTAATTCAAAATATATGTTTCCTTACCCCACCTAGTTTTTATTTCCTTTCGTAGCTCCAACGTTGATCTTTGTCTGCATTCAGACTCTATTTTCTGCCTGTTTATATCACACAGTCGTCTTTTGACTTTTTTCACGGCACTGTGTGTTTTTTCATTACCCCTTTGCCAGATATCGTTTAAGCCTATTTTTGATAATTCCCGTTCTAACCCCGCCGCCCACCATTTTGGATGTTCTATGTTGTTCATTTGATGACGATAACATATTGCCCTCAGAGTTGTTTGATCACCTTTAATTATTCGCAGTCAGTACCTAACTACATTTAGTTTAGCAAATACAGCATCTTCCTAGCATCCTACCTCACGAAGAACTCCGTAGTTTGAAGTACCCCTCCCCAATCCTAGAATGCGCTTCCAAAAATTGCATTGTACGATGCAAAACAGCCTTTATTAAGGCTAACAATTGCATCATGAAAGAGCAGATTTGTCCTTGGACATAATTATAGTAGCATTCATTTATATTTATTGTATTACATTTGACTGCTGCGTCGCGGTAATTGTTTAGTTATATTACATTTTCTTACTGTTGCACGGTAATTGTTCTGTTGAAACATTAAATTGAATTTTATTTATGGACGCTCTTTAACTCTGTGGCCCTTAGCGTCCCATTCTGTATTGGGCGTGAACGACCGGTAACTTTGCTAAGGTTTGTTTATCAGTCTAGAGGTTCTTTACATTTATTTAGTAGTGCAGGAGTGCCAATGCTCATTACTAAACACCACGCATTAGACAATAACAATAATATTGTTTTATTGCTTCGCGGTTATTATTAAATTTTATTGTATCTATTTACTGCTTCGCGATTAATATTCAGTTTTATTGCATTTACTCACTATTTCGTGCTTTTCTATTACGACAGCGTATAACAGTTCACAACAATACCAAACTATTTCCGGTCTTACTAACGCAACAGGGTTTTTTTTCGTTTAACAGTTGGTACCTGACATTGCGCATTTACATCGTCCGTCTTGACACGTTGACCTCTGGAGCAACATTACCGTTTTTCAACTAAAGTAATTCAAAAGTATTTGATGTGTTATATTCACATGATTTTCTCTATCTCTTTCGTTTATTTTCATATAATTTCTCTAAGCTACTTTTGTGAACCTTATTTTTCTATCTACATCACATTAATAAAGATAGATCTTTGCAGTTTCATCACACGCTTCATAGTACATACAAGGGGATTAGAGGAAACCGAATCGCTAGTCAAGTGTTCAAAATGTAGTCGCCATATCCTGGCCTTGAAATTTATACACCTTCCATGACGTCGTGAGAAACAACTGAATAGCGACATTACAAAAGTATTGACAAAATCAAACCAATAATAACGGATATCTCGGAAGTGCCTGATGCCACGAATTGTGTTTTAAAGAGATCTACATTATTTATGTAGTATTTTTTGTCTCTTAAGCTTTACTGAATAAACGAAATTATACAAAATTCCTTTCAAACAAAAAGTGCTTCACAGGCTATTCCCAAAAAATTCAAGATGTGCATTTTATTTGTCATGTAAATAACTTAAGTGTACGACGTTTTAGTCTAACTAGGTAGAAGCACTTTTGAGAAAATCATACATTTCAAAAAATGTTCCATATAAAGCATAGTTTTGGCTGTAGGGATTTTTTTTAAAATCTCTGTGTCGAGTCTTTAGAAGATACTGAACATAAATAACAAGTTTGGTATTTATCCGACATTTGGGTTTTGTGTTATGCTATTCAAAGACATACACACCCCCCATGGACCTGTTTCAAAAATTGTCTTCTTTTTATTCTGGAGGTTTCAAATTATGTATTTCGGTGAAATCTCGACATGGATTAAAACATCCATTTAACTCAAAATTTAAAGGACGTTAGTCAATTCTTACCCCAGAATAAAAGGCTTACAGCAAGTGCAGCTTCAATATAATGCGGTAGCAAAGTTTAAATGTCATCTGGGTTACCTTACAATCTGTTCAATACGTTAAGCTGCAGCAAAAACTGAGGTAGGTCCCGCTGTGCACTGTCACGGCAAACGAGAGCAGAGATTAAGCCGCCGATGCTTTCTGTGGGAATTCTGCAAAGCTGGACCTATATGTGGTTTCCAAAGGATATTACATTTTACACTAATATCAGGTGCTTACTTTCTCTAGTTACGAAACTCAAGGCAGTAATGTAAGCTGCCAAAAATATGCGCATTAGGAGCAGAATCCTAGATATACCGGTAAAATTCCTAGAGGCAATATATGTGGCAATTCTTAGATCCACAATGACGTAGGAGGCGAAGATCTAGGGGTGGGAACTTACCGAAAGGCTAGACCAAGTAGGAACACGTCTTCTAATAGGTATCTTGGGTGTGGGAAGAGGTACGGTAAACTGCGGCATTTTTAGAGAATATGGTGCATACAGTGAAACTACTGAATTTAAGGTACGTATGATTATATTGGATTAGAATTATGAGAAGGAATCATTCACTTATGAGACGGTATGCTATAAGGAACAGCTTAGAATTGAAGGGGACACGACGTGGGCAGCGAAAATCAATGGAGGCTGAAGAGAATAAGGATTGGATTGAAAGACCTGAGAATAGGGAGAATCTTTGGAGAAAAGCAGAGAAGCGGCTGAAAGATATAGGTACTGAGATAGAGATAGAGAGAAGATACTGTCACAATATAATGAGAAGGTATCATAAGCTTACAGTATCGAAACTAAAAACAGAATGGGGTATAGAACAATATATTTTGTCTTGAAATAGAGCCAGCAAACAAGGGCTTGCTTGGGTCAGACTGGGATCATGACGAGCGATCAAATACATTAACGAAGAAGGCATAAAAATCTGTCCCTGGTGTAGAGAGGAAGAACCTTGGATTTATATTCTGGTACATTGTATAGGGTCTTTCAACAAGAGTTTTCTAACCTTGTCCTTAAATAAAACACGTTCTATAAAAGATAGTTTTATTTATTTTTTATTTTGGAACATAATTAATGTCATTACGTGTGGAAGAGAACATCAGTTACGTGACCGCCGCGACTTCGTTGGGTTGCGCGTATACGGCTGACCTAATTTTCAATGACAGAAGAACGTAAATTACGTCCAACTTCACGAATAACACGCGTGATGTTATTCATAAGATCATTTACTGTTTCTGGCTTGCTGAAAAACTCGAGATTTAACAATAACCCCACAATAAGTAATCCAACGGCGTTAAATCACATGACCTCGGGGGCCAGTTAACATCACCACCGCGGGAAATGATGAAACCTCTGAACTTCTCCTTCAAAAGATGGAATGTTTCGAGAGCAGTATGACATGTGGCACCATCGCGCTGGAACCAGATGTTTCTGAGATCCTTACCATCCATTTGAGGCCAAAAATAGTCCCTTATAAGAGCCCGGTATCTTTCTCCACTGAAAGTTAAGGCTTCTCCCTCTTCATCTTGGAAAAAATATGGACCAATGAAATCCAGCATACCAAAATCCACACCACACAGTAACCTTTTGGGGATGAAGTGGTCGTTTTTGAATCTGCATTGGATTGTAATTCCTCCAATAGCGGAAATTTTTTTTGTTAACACAACGATCCATCCATAAGTAGGCTTCGTCGCTGAAGATGATTTTTCACAAAAATCCGGGTCGGGTTCCAATTGCTCTATAGCCCAGTAAGCGTATACACGTCGCAACCTATGGTCGTTGGGCTTTAGTTCTCGAGTTAACAAAATTTTGTAAGCGTGAAAATTCAAGTCCAGATCCAGAATTCGCCAAGTTGTGGTCGGCGAAGGCCCCAATTCTTCCGCTCGACGAGCAATTGATTTGTTTCCGTTCTCGCGTACACTCTCACGAACGGTGCCTGTGTTTTCGTTGGAGCGCTTACGTCGATTAAGTACAGGCGTTCTTGATCGCTGACAGAAACACTTCTTTCAAATTTATCGATCAAACACCGAATCGTTCTCTGGCAGTGACGATTATGCACACCGTAATCTTCACGCCATATACGGAAGATTTGGCGAACAGATGATCCATTTTGATAATAAATTTTCAGAATTTCTACGCGTTGCTAAATGCTGTTACGCTCCATGGTTATTTTCAATAACAACTGTAGTCACATATCGTCCTGCGTGGACTAGTGGTACCGTGCTAGCCGCTAGTTCCCAAGGTCGTGGGATCAAACCCGGCGGAGGGCGATGGATTTTTTCGGGCGTAAAAATCCCTAGTATGGCTTCCTTCGGAAGGGAAGTAAAGCCGGTGGTCTCGTGTCATAGATTTACGGCTCATAAAAGATCCTCAAGCCTGATAAAGAGGCCTCTGAGCAAAATTACCGGTCTTTCACGCCCATTATGGAATGGGATGCTAAGAACCATAATCGTTAAAGAGTGTCCATAAATAAAACAACTCAAAACAATGTAGCCACATGAATAAAATGACTGCTGTAACTCAATAACAACGGCAGGTATCACATATTAAAGATAGGCCACTCTTTTTGAAATACTCTTTACTAAGACAGAACCCTTGAGAAGGTATCTGCCAGGTTGCTCTGTTAACTCAACCAAAGAGTTACCAGCTTTTTATACCTTGCTGGTTAGAAGAGAGGGGGGAAGCAATTGGTACATTTTTACAAAAGGTTATGCAGTTCAGACCGCAGTGTAAGGAAGAGGGTCAAGGGTGGTAGGGGGAAGGTTAGTGGCTTAGGGGCGGGTATTTGTTTTTCTTTTGTAAACAAAAAGCGTGTGCTTGTGAACGATTTTTTTCCTGTGATTTGTTTGTGTGAATTTTGTTATTAGTTTACCTGTTTTCTTTTCTTTTCATTTCTTATAAATACCATTAACGTTAAAGTCCAATGTGATGAGTGTAGTCTGAAACATGTGAAATACAATGTATTATATAAGCACGTGTGGTCGAATCTGATCCTGCGATGTATGTGTTTGAGCGTGCAAAATGTATAGGACCAATAAATACACTACTTTACTCTAACCTACTTTCTCCACAATGGAACAGGCGACCTCTAGCAAAGCGGAAAGCCGCTCACGCACGACAGTACTTTACATTATTACATAAAGCCGGATATTTACTGATTCAACAATAAACAAAATATTCAATACGTTGAACTCAACATGTTGGCGGTAAACGAGTGTCTGCACTGACCAACAAGTCTTGCGTAACTTGTTGATACAACATGTTTTAGCTAAACAAAATTGTTTTCCACCGGGAGTGGAAAACATGTTTAGTGCGACATATTGTTATATACTGGGGTGAGGCCAAAAGGTTTGCAGCTGGATATTAAATTTTAGTTACCCAGCATAAACATTGGGAGACATAGCATCAGAGGTAGCGAGAGGACCAGAAACTTCAACTACACATTCCGGAGCAGGCGTGGGATATTTGTCACAAAATACACAGGATTTCACATTTATCACATTACCTGCGGTTTATTGAATATAAGCACGGTGCCCCTACTTCTCACACAAAAGATAAAAAGGAAGAAATTGAAGAGAGATGCTACACACATGCGGTTACATTCACACAATTCACATAGACCTTCCACACCAGAAGTGGCGCTAACACACAATACACACAAGAATAATGCACACTCCCCCCACTCACCATCGCTAGCTAGAAATCGTCAGCTAGTCAGTGGCGAGTCGTCACGGCAAACGAACTTCAAAAGCCGAAAGAATTGCCCCAACAATACTGTCGCCATCGACGCAATAATGTGTCTGGCGTGACAATATACACATACACGCCACATCTCTTGGTGCCGACTAGCTTCTGCCAGACATGATATAGACAACTGGCCCGTGCATATTGCTTGCTATATTCAGTTCTAGCAAGAAAACTGAAGTGGACTAAAAACAAAAGACAATATATTAATTAATGAATGCAAGATCCGTCAACTAGGATGTATCTCTAAAAGAATAAAAGCAAGAAAACGGAGTGCTTACTTGAGCTTGCCAATATTTTTAAGTACCTACAAAAAAAGGTTTTAAGCCTAATTTCATTCTGCTGATAAGGCTGCCCTGAAATTCGTCTCCTGTTTTGCAACTTCTGTTGAAATTATAGTTAGCAACAAACTGAAACCCTCTTAGACAATTCTTGAAGCCGAATCTGTCCTCAACCATTGTTTCTGTCGCTTAGAAAAGGACACACCCATAACTTTCTTCTTTTACTCTTGCACTTCTTCCACCAAACACAAGGGCCATATTGTGACCACAAGGGCTAAGCCATAAACAGAATCCACGTGATCACTGATATTGACAAACGCAAATGTCATCATTTGTTTATATAGTGGAGATGGAATGTTGATGTAATTCAAACTACACATACGACTCTACCACCGTTTTATCTCCGGCTCTGACATTTAGCGCGACCGAGAGAGGTAGTGTTGTCAGTTCTTACCCCTACTCTGAACACGTGCGTATACCTGTGCCATCTCTTTGTAAAATTAAAACAATGAAATAGTTGCCTATGTTAAAGTATTTAAAGTATGGAGATAGCATTTACAGGAAACTTAAACAAGGGTAACGCAGTAAATCGCATGCGCACAGAAAACAAACTTAACCTGGACTAAAACAAACAGCTACTGACGGCACGTGCTTCACTTACAAGAAAATCGACAACACAGCCCAAACTGCAGTGTACGCACACTGAGAGGGAGCCTGTAATTGGTCCTAGCAGACAACTTCCACCCTTTGCTGTGCGAGTCAACTCAGCACTGCAAACCTTGCCGGATCTTTTATTCTTTTCTTTCGTATTCTGGTTTATGTTCAGCAAAGCTCTAAGCAACAACAGTAGACTATATTTATTACAGACTTAAAATAAATCAAATTACAGTCCCCATTTATCTGTTGAAGCGAATCAACAGCTGTGAATTTCCTTTAGCATGGAAATTCACAGCGCTGGTATTGCTAAAGGTGGCCATTCTAATATATACCTGTCTCTTTACCCTCATGAAGCGTCAGGGCCGGAGTTACAGCGGCGTAGGTATACATGTTTTTAAAGTTGTTTACGTTTATCGTTGATTGTTGAGGTAGTGGATACCCGCCTTAATAGTTATTGCATGACATGGATTATAACGGTAGAGATGTTCCTAAACATTTGTTTGAAGCACAAATTTCTAAACGCTTTTAGACGTTAGAAGCTCATTGAACGTCCTTGTAATGACCTCATTACTCACTTAATGAACCGAACGGTGTTCCTTAATGTAGCAGAGATCAGATCTTTCCCTGTATGCAGTCCAGGAACATTATTGGGAATATGATGGGCGATATTAGCTCTAAGTCAAAGCATTTTCCTCTCGGCAAGTCCTCCAATAGATGAACTCTGCTGCCGGTATCTGGGTCAGACAGCCTTTGTCTCTTACCCACTATGATCCTCCGTTACTCCACCACTTAAGAATAACACAAAGGTGGCGTAACACAGAATTTTGTTGAAAAATAATCTGATGTGTTACATTTACTTGACTTTCTCTACCCTCTATCGCTTATTAGTAAGTATACAAACTATTATTACTAAAGCTTTTCTTTTTAATCTACTTCATTTTAATCCAAATAAACATTTACGGAAACAGCTACATTACACATTTCGTTATAGATACAAAGGGAACAGCGATATTCAAATGTTTAACTGGACTCTGTACGCTGCCTTAAAATTCCATGCTGTTTCCATGCAATTGCGACAAGCAACTGAATGTTGAAAGGACTTAAACAATGACCAAGTAATGAACAATTCGAACCATTAATAACGGATATCTCGGAAATGGCTTATGCTACAAAAAAGTTACTTGAAAGAAATTGTGTATTTTAAGGACATCTACATTTCTACTTATACTATTTACTACTTATACAAGATAACACAAAATTCCTTCTGACTGCAAGGGACTTCATAGGCTATTCCCAGAAAATTCAAGATATACATTTTATTTTTCATGTAAATATCTTTAATATATGGTGCCTTATTTTAATAGTTAGAGCAATTTTTTTAAAAAAAATCAAAACTTTTGACATTTTCCCTGTAAAGAGTAGTTTGGGGTGCAGGGTTTTGCTTGAAAATCTTCTTGGGGCATTTTTGGAAGGTACTGAACCTATACCATTTTCACTATAAGCTGTAAGGAGAAGTAAACAAACTTAAATGTATCACTCCGCCGAGCACATGGCAACACCACGTGCAGGATGACGGGAACTAAGTACCCGTGAGAGGATATTGCAGCATACAGAATGCGAATACAGTATAGTGCGCAGCTTGGAGATCATTAGCCTTTAAACAATGTATGTCTTATTCCTATATTTTGCCTTACATCGTAAACTTCTAACACACATTACTAAGAGTAGACAAATAAAAGTTGCACCTGAACAGTTCGCATCTTTGATTAAAGGTACTGGATTATACTGTTCTTAACTTCATGCTTTAGAAATCATTCACTTAATGACTAATATCAGTATACGACCTTTGTTTTAACCTTTCATGAGTCAACAAGTTAAATAACGATTAGTGCTGTAGATTAAAACACAACAGAAAACAAACGCGGCCCAAGTTATGCGAGCAACAATGCTGCATCACTAAAAAATAAGTTCGATTATTGCTAAGCAATGGCCAACCATATTCATTGTCGATTAAAGATGGATACTTTTCACAGTATTTGTTAAAAGCATTTAACACAATTGTCTTCTTTCCATTTCCCGCGTTTATGTTTTCCACAGTGGCAGAAGATTCTACAGCGCCTGCGCTTAGCCTCAAACCCTCTGCTATAACGGTTCATTTAGTTATAGGTGAATCTGATTGAACACATTTAGTTTCATAAATCGAACTGTTACAATAATGAGTTTTTTTAAATTTCTCTGCGTGCGAATAACCACAGAATGTTACGATCTGAACCGAACTGTTTTTTTGTAGAGGAAGAGACGACATGCTAAGCGGGAAAGGTTGTAGTTTGCCCACCAGCCAATGAGATGCTGTCTTGTCACGTGGTTTTGTTTACTTTTCCTTTCAGCTTATAGTGAAAAAGTTTTAAATACCAAGTTTGTTATTTATCAGACCCTGTTATACATTTTCACTTTCTCTACTACGTACAGTAAGTAGGGGAAGTATTGTATTCCACCCAAAAATTCGATACCGAGATTTCACCGGAAATACATGTTTTGAGACCCCCTGAATCCAAAAAAAGCATTTTTGGAAACATATCCGTGTGTGTGTCTGTGTGTCTGTCTGTGAACAGCATAACTCAGAAACGAACAGTCGGATAAACACCAAACTTGGTATTTAGGTTCTGTATCTTCCAGAGATGCGACACGAAGGTTTTCAAAAAAATCCCCCACCCCAGATTACCCTTTACATGGAAGATTTTTCGAAAGGTTTAATTTTCTTAAAAATGGCTCTAACGATTTTGATTAAAATATCATATGTTTAAGATATTTTCATGACAAATAAAATGTATATCTTGAATTTTCTGGGAATGTCTCCAAAAGTATTCCCCATTGTGAACGACTTTAGCATATCTGGTAAACCATAAGAGATAGACAAAATTTTACTACACAAAAAATGTAGATCGCGTTAAAATACACAATTTATGTCATATACAATTTTTTTGTTGAGTGAACCATTTTCAAGATTTTGCTTGTCATTCCCTTAAATTTTCTAAAATGGGAATTCGTTATTCATTTTTTTGTCTTGGATATGCAAAGAGTTATAATCTGTGGCAAAGGGAATGGTGCTGCACCTAGCAACCAGCTATTAAGAGATATGTATGTGCTTAAAGGCTACTGTATTTCTATATTGCCCTTGTAAATATATATTCCCCTTACATCTACAAGAAAATTAGCAATAAGATAGTCTGCAAATGTTTATCTCGATTAACATGAAGTAGATGGAGAATAAGCGTTTGTAAGAATAGTTTGTACAAGAGTAGAGAAAGTCATGTGAGTGTAACACATCAGATTTTTTAATTGAGGAGGTCTCAAAACATGTATTTCCGGGAAAATTCCTATATTGAATTTTTGTGTGGAATGCAATACCTTCCCTGCCTACTAGGAACGTGCCAGAGAAAGTAAAAAGTGTATAACGAAATAATTTATGGAAATCCTTATCACAATTACCTCGAACTAGATAAATGCCTAAGGGTTTGCAAGAACTGCTTGTAGAAATTATATACAGCAGGCGAGAATACCATGTGAATGTAGCACACCAGCTACATTGGTTCAGATTCGATGAGTAGTTTGCGAGATACCTTCGAATAAAACTGGTATTATATTTTCTCTTTATACTCTACAGCAAGGGTGGCGAAAACGACTTCCCTCCGTGAGTCACCAAATATGCAACACGCACTGCATCACTCAGCAAATGTGAAAAACAAAGGGAAAATGACAGAGAGGGAACGGCGCTTACGAGTCAAAATAACTCGCTGGTCACGTTTTCGTCATGTGTGTTGACTGAGCGAGATGACACCGCGGTAACCTGTGAGACTTGTATTCGGAAGGTTCCGGGTTTGATTTCTGTTGGGCCAGTGCTGCGGTGAATTACATAACGTCGCAAATTTAGCGTCCTATGCGGGACAGCTCCTAGAGAGAATTCTCTCTGGGGAGAGGTAGGCCTGTGGGACGTCCCGCCGGCGTCAGGATGTAATATCTAGAGACGTTAAGGACCCCGCCTTTGTCCGAGATGGTCGCCCTCTATTTCACCCCTTCCTTCTGGAGGTTTCCAAAAGCACAATACGCCTTCAGGTGCGCTTATGTGCCGAAATCTTTCTGGGCTTCCTGATAACCAGGCTAAGGAACCGAAACAATTTAGCAACTAATATATGTACAACCTTACTACAGAGTTCCGTAAACACGGATGTAAACGAAGAGCCAATGCGTTAACTTTTTTGCTACTTAAACAGTTCCATGTAGTGATAGTGGAAAATTAAATAAGGTACATACATAGGAATGATAGATTTGTACCTCTAGCAACGAAGCTGATTGTACACGGCCTCACAGGCAAACAACACACCAATGCACCACTAGCCACGAAACTAATTGTACACGGCCTCACAGGCAAAGAACACCCCAATGTGCTACTAGCCACGAAGCTGATTTACACATCCTCACAGGCAAACAACACCCTAATGCGCCACTAGCCACGAAGCTGATTGTACACGGCCTCACAGGCAAACAACCCACCAATGCGCCACTAGCCACGAAGCTGATTGTACACGGCCTCACAGGCAAACAACCCACCAATGTGCCACTAGCCACGAAGCTGATTGTACACGGCCTCACAGGCAAACAACCTACTAATGCGCTACGTCAATCCATCCTACTCCGTGTACAGTAAACGTCACTCTTAAGTTGTCCCGGATCCTTAGGTTACTGGTAATCATACGACAGGATAAGATAGGACTAGGTACGGAGGAGGACTTAGATCTTTTGTGCCTATGCTCCTGGAGGGAGGCACTAGGTAAGAGGAGCCAGAGGGCGGCCGGAACAGGAGACACGAGCGGCAAAGGGAGGGTCCCTACCATTTACAGATTTGAACTCTCCGGATGCTGGCTGTTGCAGCCGTCCGCCTTCCACCCCTTAGGGGCTCCAGGACCCGGAGGCCGCAGTCTGATGGTGAGTCAATATTTTATATCATAACATGTTGTGAATGTCAGAGTAATTCTAGTGTAAATTAATATTATTGTATGACAATGATTTTAGATGTTTGTTAGCCATAAGCATTGTTAGGAAATAAGTTTGCACGGCCTAACTGAAACTGACAATAGAATTGGGTAACAATAAACCAAGGGGGGTGAGTTGTTTATCACTAAGAAGAGATAAATAAATGACGTCAAGGTAGCGTGCCTTTTTTTTTTAGAAACGGAGGGAATATCTTCCCTAGAGTATATATGTTAGTAGTAGTGATTCGCTGACCAAAACAGACGCTAAAGTGGGCGCAATTTGGTAACTAATAGCAGCTATATTATAATGTTTAGGAAATTCGAGGTGAAGGAGTATATATTCTCGAGCAATAAACAAGTGTCGCACAGTTCTGAAGAATCTCTCACGAGGTGCACATCGCAGAGTTAGCTACAAAAATGTAATGTACCCGAAGTAATTGGTGCGCGGCAACTATAACGACTGTTGTTACATTCAGAAACATCACAGTTTCAGTCAGGCGTATATAAAGATTAAATATGTGAATTATTAATTAAGTGTGACGGCAATAAAAGTGTAGAAACAAATTTTTTTATCAGTGTTATCTTTTAGCACCAACTCCTTTCCGTTTACACGCCCTGCTTAGAGATACTTGCTCGACTGAGTTATAATAGCTAGCCGGAGGACAATGAACCCAAACTTAAAATAACAAAGAGGCGCCCAGTAAATAAGATAACACGAGCCATGAGAACTGCGGCAAAGGACGAAGATTTCCTTAGAGAAATCTTTTCCCTGTCATGCACACGCCGAGACTTCCCGCCGATACTTGCAACCCTGAAAGAGATCAAGCAGATGATGGGTGAAGTGATACGTGAATGGAGGTGAAATGAAGGGACAGGAAATTCGGGGGAAGTAATGATCTTTCCCAGCATTTGCCTGGCGACCCAGGGAAGCCCATAGGCCAGGAAGGTCAGCCACGGAAATCAAATCCACGACCTACCGAATGCGGGTCACAGACGTAATCCCTGAAGCATACCGCTCAGTTACTGGTAACCATAGATTACTTTTACTTGTTTTCGCATATAGATCGTAACATGAAGTTGCTTTTGATATCTGAAAGAGTATAAGTAAACTGCACCGTCTTACAGTGTTCTCCAATTATTATTCTTGTAATATTCATTTTATGTTAACCAATGCAAACATTACCTCGGTAATGGAAACAGAAATTATTTACTCCCGATAATACAGCTTGCGCCACCGCTGTAAATTACATGTGGTTTTATGGATAATGATATACTTGCGCTTAATTACATTTTATGTGCAGTGCGATGAGAGAATTTTAAATCCGCAGTTTTTCGGTAAAATGGCACAAAATAATAATTTATATTTAATTGATTTAATGATAAACTCATCCGAATGGATATAACAATTCAGTAATAAAATGCACGAACCCAATCGGTTGGAAGCTGTTAAAAGAAATTGCCCTCGTGACAGTTGTTTGTTTAATGAATGCGCGTTCCGAGTAAAACCACAGGGAAAATGCTGAAAATTACACATTGATAGACTGCGAGTTCACTATTAAAGAGAGCTAAAGTTTACTGTAGGAAACGTCAAATATGTAACTGCCACGTAACTTTTATATATTTTTCCATCAATTGTCGCTTATTTTTATATGCATTCTACAAAATTTATCCAATTGTTAGTTTTACTGTCGCTTCTGTTAATCTTAACACATATTTTCCCAAATTATCTTTTGTTACACAGGGGACCCAGCACCGATCCAAAGGAGGTGTTGTACCTACACCCCACGAAGGGGCATTCCCTGGAAGAAAGATAGGCGAGATGAGACAACGGGCGACCGGATCCAGGAGCGACGGTACAGCAATGATGGGGTCCTAGGTTTCCATCCCGGGACCCCATCCCACACAGAGGTGTGTAACGCCCCTCAATAGGGTTCAAATACTCCAGCAGCCAGCTGAAAGCCCAGGGACGGATAGTATTCCTTTCACAGCCACGCTACACCGAAACGCCGACATTTCCGATCCTGAAAGACATCAACAGGATGAAGGATGAATGAAATGAAGAATGGAACGAAATGAAAGGCCAGGAAATTCGGACACTACAAGAAACCATTCCAGAGTTCGCCTGACGACCCCGGAAATCCCCGAAAAGACCCAGGGTCAGAGTGGGCGGTCGATCGATCCCGGGACATCCCGAATGCGGGCCACATACGTACCGCCTGAGCCATTCCGCTAGGTGTACTAAGGTAACAGACATTTTTATACACCCAGAGGAGGCTGAGGCAATAACCAACTATTTAACTATTTAAACTGTAGGTAATATACCACAAGCTATTTCATGATTTCATTTGGAAAAAAACAGAACGACCTCTTAACATTTTAAACTGCACTGCTTAGTAGTGGAAGTGGTTTACAAGAAAAGCGGAATGTTTTCCGAAATAGTGAAATAATCCTATACTGTTTGTCCATCCGTGATCTCTTGCTAGATACACAAATGTCAATAGGAATGGATATCACTTCATATTCTTCTCAAGTTCACCCGCCCCCCAAAACAAGCATATAGTACCTTTAGATTTGGTATTTCGTATCACGCATCGTTTCCGAAAAAATAGAATCACCAAAAATGTTTCCTATACATAGGCTTATTCGGGAGGAAAGATCGGATGTGTTACATTCACATGTCTCTCTCTACCCTCTAGCGTCTATTAGTGGGCATACAAATTATTCTTACGAAAGGTTATTTTCCTGTCTTCTTCATTTTAATCGAGATAATACTTTCCGAAAATAGCTGTACTACACATTTTATTATAATAGAAATAAAGGCTTAAAAATGTAAATAACTAGACGCCAATTACTGGTTTTAAAATTCCATGCTCTACGCGTGCAATCGCGAGAAACAACGAATATCGAAAGAACTTGAAAAGAATGACAAATGTAATTTACAATTAGAATTCCGAATTCTCGGAAATGGCTGATGCCACATAAAGAGATATTTGAAATAAATTATGTGTTTTAAAGAAGTCTACATTTTTTTGTATAGCGCGTTTTCGTCTGTCGCTTAACGTTACCGTTATCAAGATTATACAAATTTCGTCCCGAATGAACTGGACTTCGTAGGCGATTGCCAAAAAATTCAAGATATGTATTTTATTTATAATGTAAATATGTTTAATGTATAATATTTTAATTAAAATCGCTAGAGGCATTGTTTTAGAGAATCAAAAATTTCGAAAAATGTTCCATGTAAAGGGTAGTTCGCTGTGCGGGGATTTTCTTGAAAATCTTTGAATTGCATCTTTGGAAGGTAATGAGCGTAAATACCAAGCTTGGCGTTTTACGATGAAGTAGTTATTTATTGTTTACCCCACGTTGGGCGCAAATTTGAAGTAGTCAGTACCTTTACGTTATTTGTCCCACGTTTTGGGAGCCAATTTGAAGTAGTTATTTTGTTGCTGCTACGTATGGAAACTAAGTTTGAAGATGTATTATAATTTTTAATTCAGTCCTTTTTATTAATTCTAGACACGATTTAAATAGCACTTCACTGATATAGAGAGCTGTAAGATTCTTAAATTAATTACTTGCACTTTTTAACACGTGAACTATTTTTGTCTCACACGAAAACGTATTAAATTTCTCGAGGACACATCTCGCGTCTAATTAGGAACACTGTCTACAACCAACGCGTCCAGGTATGACCGCTGTCTACAAGTAACTGACTTGATTTCAACCGCCTAAATTTGTTAATTTATGCATTTCAAGTCTCTGATTGGCTATTGCTAGTCCAATAGAATACTTTTATTTAACATAAGTTTTTTTTCTGGTTGTTGATTGGCTATTTTATAAACTGTCACAAAAATTACATTGTTGTTGCTACACTTACACTTACACTTTCTTACTCATTATTGCCTCAAGGTTACCTCATTGTTAGCAACTTTTAACCTATTATTCTCACAGCTCCTACATTATTAAATTACGTAATACATTCACATAAAATTATTACCTGCATACAATAATATAAACATATACAATCACTGTGATATACACCTTTTATATATTGTTACATACACATATTGCTTTAAGGTGGGCTGTTATTTACTTTATATATATATATATATTATGTATTTAGACTGAAATCTTTAAGTGTTAAAAATACTGCCTCAACGACTTTTCATTTTGGGGTTATGCCGTTCACAGGCACACACACATACACACTCACACAGAATTGTTTCTAAAAATGCTTTTCTTGTATTCAGGGTGTCTCAAAACAGTATTTCCGGTAAAACTTCTTATCGAATTTTTGGGAGGAATGCAATATCTTCTCTACCTACTAGGTGCGTGGTAGAGAAAGTAAAACCCGACTGACTTAAGTATGGAATTTGACAGCTGTCCAACTTAGTGTTTTTGAATTATTGGTTTACAGAAACTTATGCTTTTTCCAAAAAACTTTTTTTTTTGTTTTATTCATGAGGCCTCAAAATTATTATTTCTGATGAATACAAATAGCAATTTTGGGCCGAATTAAAGAAGCTCATTAAAATATCAGTTCAATGTATATAAAACCATAATTTTCAGAATCCCTTGCCCATATCAGTGGCACGGTGTTCAAGTTCTCTGGCATAAACAAAATATTTAACCTTAAAAAGTGACTTCCATTTCCGCCAGCGGAATGGCTCTAGCAGTTACGTCTTTGGCACGCATTCGGGAGGTCCCGGGATCAATCTCTGGTGATGATGATGATGAGATGGGGTTTAAGGGCGCTCAACATCGAAGGTTATCAGCGCCCTTACAATGTATAAAATTTAAAAGACAAAACCTAAAAAACGGGACACAAACCCGCTTAGTCCAAAACGTTAAAAACAAAACACCACATTCTAAACACTACCACACTAAAATCATGGTCAATAAAAGGGTAAAACGCCGTGTCAAGAACTGTAGAATGCAAGGGACATGAGCGCCATATGTCCGTCGGGGAGATGATGATGAGATGGGGTTTAAGGGCGCTCAACAGCTAAGGTTATAAGCGCCCATACAATGTATAAAATATAACATTTAAAAGCCAAAAACTAAAAAACCACACACAAACCCGCTTGGTCGAAAACACTAAAAAACAACAGACCAAATTCTAAGAACTACCACACTAAAATCATAGTCAATAAAAGGATAAAACAACGTGTCAAGAACTGTAGAATGCGAGGGATATGAGCGTCATATATCCACCGCGGAATAGAGGACCCAGTAAAAAGACAATATAAAATCACTAAGCTAAAAGACGCTCAGCTCATCAAATGCGTCGGCTAAAACCAATGTCACTGATAAAACGTAAAAGACATTCTACAGCACGCGCGTCGTCTGCCAAAACGTTGGCTATGCCAACAGGCAGACCCACACGAACGCGCAACGGAGCTAAAACTTGACACTCTGTTAAAATGTGACGCACCGTTATGGACACATCACAATGCTCACAGAGTGGTGCGAGGTCACCACTGCGCAGATATCTATGATTAAAAAGGCAATGTCCGATTCGTAAATGAGTTAAAAGTACCTCTTCCAGACGACACGAACGAGAAGAAGTACCCCAGACTAGCGGAAGAGGTTTAACCTCCCGTAACTTGTACCCCCGGAGGGCCGTCCACTCATCGCGCCAAAGCGAGAGGAGGCGGTGACGGAAAATCACACATAAATCTGGCGAGGGAACAACGGAGGTAAAAAATCTGGGCAATAAAATCGCCGATTTGGCAGCGGCGTCGGCCGACTCGTTCCCTGAGATGCCCACATGACCTGGAATCCACACGAAGGACACGTTGATTCCAGAGGCACCAAGCGACTGGAGCAGGTCATGTATGCGCTGTACTAGGGGGTGGTAATTGTACAGCGCGTTAATACTCTGAAGGGCACTCAGGGAGTCCGCACAAACAACACAGAGCCGCAAGTAGTGCAGCTGAATGTATAAAATGGCTTGATAAATACTAAAAAGCTCGGCGGTAAAAATCAAACATTGCCCGGGTAAACGAAAGCTAAAACTACGTTGACCAAAAACAAAGGCACACCCAACTCCAACATCAGTCCTAGACCCATCAGTATATATGAAACGCAAGTCTCCGAATTGCGCTTGAAGTTCTAAAAACGCGGATCTAAGGACTGAAGAAGGGGTCTCATTCTTCAGCATCGACGTTAACCCAAGGTGACAGTGGGCCTCAGCGCGCAACCATGGAGGAAAACTCGTTTTGCCTCTCGGAAGGGTCGGCGCTGGCGTAACGTCCAAATGCCGAAGATGCTGTCGAAAACGAACCCCTGGAGGGAGCAATGCAGAGGAGCTAATTAAATAGTGCTGATCAAGCGAATCCTCGTAAAATAACTCGAAGGACAGGTGCTCAAGCAAGCTTGAGAGTCGACATGCATAGCTGTATAAAAGCATCTCACGCCTGAAGGACAGCAGGGGCTCAGCAGCTTGAGCGTACAGCCTGGGTACAGGACTAGTTGGAAAGGCTCCCGTAGCGACTCTCTATCTCTGGTGACCGCCCATCTGGTTCCCGTATCGCCAGACGAATCCTGGTGTGGTTCATATTCTACCCCGACTCTCCTTCCTTTCATTTCATGTACACATCATCTTCCTTGTCATCTGTTTCAGGGTTGTAGGACCAGGCGACGGTGTTCGCCGGGTTATGTTCTGCAAAGATTTCTTCCGTGCCATCAACCCTGCCACCGTGCGGCGTTGAATGCGTTCTGTCTGAAAAAATTAAGAACTCCGTCCATTCTTGCGCCGGGCGGCATTCGGATCTGGTTGCCCTTCGGGTCTCTCCCTCGTTCTTTCCTCCCAGGGGTCACATTGGAAACAATGCGCCGACTGGCCTGCGTGCGGTTCTGTGCCCCGCTTCGAGTACCCCTCCGTTGAATTGAGTTTTTATTTATGGACGCTCTTTAACTGCTGTGGTCCTTAGCGTCCCATTCTATATTGAGCGTGAAACACCGGCAATTGCTCAGAGGCCTCTTTATCAGACTTGAGGTTCTTTTACGTGTCGTAAATCTACGACACGGAATCAACGGCTTTACTTCTCTTCCGCAGGAAGCCATGCTAAAGCTTTTTACGCCCGAAAAAATCCATCGCCCTCCGCCGGGTTTGACCCCGCGATCTCGGGAGCTAGAGGCTAGCATGGTAACCACTACATCACGGAGGACGACAACCCCTCCGTGATAATGCCTTTACCTTTACATTTTTACTTCCATTTCCACCCAAAACTACGTTAGAAGCCAAAAGGAAGTAAAGAATAAATGACATTCTGAATGTAAGTCGGTCTTTATTAAATTTAAGCATAGACACACATTTCCTCATCTATAGTTTCCATTGCAATTAAATTTGAAAATTAAAATAATACTATTTCATATTATTATTGTTACTATCATCATCATTATTTCGGCAGTTTTTCAATACAGGTGTTAGGCATTTATCAACTTCCCTTGACTTTTGAGTAAAAACAAAAGCTCTCCTTGAGGCTGTATTTTTAACACTGAAATGATTTCAGTCTAATCATATAATATATAAATTCAATAACAGCCCGCCTTAATGCAATATGTGTATGTAACAATATATAAAATGTGTATATTACAGTCATTGTATATATTTATATTATTGTATACATGTGTAATAATGTTATGTGAATGTAATTTAATAATGTAGCAGCTGTAAGAATAGAGGCTGAAAGTTGCTAACAATGAGGTAACAATGAGGCAACCTTGTGGTAATAACGAATTACAAAGTTTAATAATGCCACTAGTAATTCTTGGAACAATAATATAATTTAAAAAAACGTTTTATAAATAGCCAAACAAAAACCAGAAAACCTGAAAGTTAAATAAACGTATTCTATTGGAGTAAAATTAGCCAATCAGAAACTTGAACTAGAAAAAATTGAAAATTCAAGCGCTAAACGCCAGTTGCTAGACGGCAGCGTACCTGAGCAGTTTGTTCGCTCGGTACGTATCCAGTGTGAGACAAAAATTCATTACGGCGAGAATATTATAAAGTTTACGTGTTTAAAAAAGTGCAAGTAATTAATAAATAATCTCACAGCTCTCTATATCAGTGAAGTGTTATTTAATAGTGTGAAGGATTAATAAAAGGAGTGAAGTAAAAATTATAATTTGTGTAAGCCTACATTCTTTAGCCGCATCACCCACTGATAAGAGATACATGTTTCTACAAATTAATACTGACGCAGTCGAGCAAACATAAATGTATATAATATTTAAAGAAACATAAAAATACAAAATTGATTCCTTAAATTGGGGCAGTTACTTCATCAAGTTTGGCTCCCCAACAGTGGAACCATAAAACAACTCCTACATGAAATTGGCTATTCATATGTGAAGCAAAAAAACGTTTTTCTCATCCTTATGCGACAAATTCGGCTATATATATAAATTATTTTACATGGCAAATTCCTGTGTAATAATAACAATCAATAACTACGATAAGAGTATACTTCAAAACGACGCATTGAGACGTAAAACAAGAATTCTTAAAGAAGGCTCGAAGTGGTATCATCAGGTATGAACATGTTGTAATTCCTTTACCTTTCATAAAGTGGAGCAATCACTTTATTTCAACCAAGTGAAGTTTAGATACATTCCCCAACAAGATGCATAATGTTTTTGTTTTATATCCGCAGCGAGGACTCGAACCTAAAAAACTTCCTACATTGAAATCGTGGCCACTGATGATCAATGTTATGAATGAGCTATGAATCCGAAATCAAATAAGGCAAGTTTCTATGTTGCAAGTATCTAACGTATGCCGTCTGGTTTCAAAAAAAAATTTTCAGTCAAAAATAAACAAAGTTGGTAAGCGTTAGTTTGAAAATTAATCTAAGCCCAGTTCATATTATTTAAACAGTATTGCAGTACAAGTATTTTAAACTTGCTTCCTTTTGCCTTTGACGCAAGAATTTTCCTGTTACAACAAATGCACCTAGTTATTTGAAACAGTTATTTTACATAGAAGATTCTTGTGCTTTTGAAAACGAACTAAGTACAGTTATGATCACAGAATACTACGCAAGGAGACACGGAAAAGTCAGAGAAGAATCACAAAGAAGACCCAAACACTTAAGAAGAAGACTTCAGCTAAACCTAATATAACCAGGTTTTAGTTCTTCAAATACTCCATAAAATTGATGCAGAGGCTTCAGTTTTAAACAAGTATATATACACTACCGTTTGTGAAAATTGCAGCACAAAGAATGGAATTTCCGAATAACTCCAATCTTGGTGGAAGTGTAGAAGAGTGTGCAAGCAATAAGTGATTAAGTTTGCAGAGAGATGGGGGTACACGTAGGCCAAGTCTCTCGTGTCGGTCCGACAAGGCCAGTGTTGCGCCCAGTGCAGTCAGTGCAGAGCTGTCAAACAAGGTGGAAACAATAAATTAAGTGCCAGTATGCCTCGTCGACGACAAAGGGAGCCATATGGGCATGTGAGGGAGTTCGAACTGGACAGAATGATCGGTATCCGGGCAGCGGGTTTGTCATTCCGTGATATTTCGGCTCATACAGGGCATGTGGCTACGGCAGCGAAGACGGGTACTGGACCACGGAACATGATCACAGCGCGGGATGACCATCATCTTGTCCGCATGGCCATAACGAACCGTTCAGCTTCATCCATAGTGTTGGCTCGACACTTGAGCACTGCAGCAGATGTGAACTTGTCTGCATCAATTGTTGACGCCGTCCGCTGCAGGTTGGACTAGTTGCATACATGCCATTACGTCGGCTTCCATTGTCCAGATTTCATAATTTGGACCAGCAGTGTTATTTGCACATGACCAAGCGAGTCCATATAAAACAAAGAATGTATTACAGAAATTGGATATGAACTAAACAAGGACGCTAAGGATCATAACTTTACTAAACGAAAACCTTGGCAGTGATAGAAAAATACATTCGTACCCAACTAAAAGAATTATATAATGAAGCCTCTGAATCAAGTGATTTTAGGACTCGAATATATATATATATATATATATATATATATATAATTAAATATTAGAGATGTAAACGACAAAGCATCAATATGACAACATGCCAGTACGATATTAAATTCCCCCAAATGACTCGCATTTTTTCGGGTAAAACACAAGGAGATCCCAAATTGTTTTGAGATGACATACCCCCAATGGCGATTTACAATGCCGTAAGCACTTTAAGTCCCGGGCTTTATAATTTAACCAACTATTAGGTCAATTAATGGGAATTAATTGCTCTTTCACACAAACTGTGTGTATGACAAGTTTGGAAATGTAGAATCAGACTCAAAAATTCAATGTCATAACCGGGATTTAAACCAGGATTTCCCGGTTTCCGTCCGGTTACTCTATGTTATCATAGAAACATGACTGTGTAAAAGAACAATTAAATCCACCCAATGTTTAATTGAATTTGTGGAAATGTCAAATTAATTCTTGGACAAAATGCTGATATGCACATGTTCATTACACGAATTCCCTACTGTGTGAAAAAAGCGGATAAACGAAGACCAGAAGATATAGGAAGTTTAAAAGATGTAGGTAGAACTGGCTTGTTGAATATATAAACGCTTATAAAAGCAAACAGAAGGTGAAAATTCTAATATATACCCACGATAGAGGATAAAACGATGGAAAAAAGATTTTGGAAACACGAACCGAAAGGGAATAGGTGTTGTAAGACAGCCAAGAAAATTGCAGCGGCTGGTGGGAATTATACCAGGTGCCGTAAGCTTAATATATGGAGGAAGAAGAAGAATTTCTTAATGAGTCGACATATACTTCTTAATGAAACTCATAGGACACGTAACTTAAGACGTTTTAAAATCTCGTTGGAGCAATGTTTTCTTCATAATGATCTAGATTTGAAAATAAATTAGAAAGCATTCGAATGGACAGGTTGAGGGATGCAATGTCATTTACAGGCTCAAGTTCGCTCTGTTATTCTAACCTAAATACCATGACGGCATTCCAAGTCCCTGTGGCTAGTGCTGTCAGGGCACTCGTTATATTCATCACTGTGGGAGGTAGGATTGAAAACCACTAGTATGCACTCACTAGCTTCGGGAACCAAAGACCTGAGGTAAAACCAGCGAGAGAAGTAATGCATCACTTTCTGTAGAACGGAAGGGCATCGTAGACAAACTGTACTTCCAATATTGCTATATTCACTGTGCAAAACCTAAAACACACGTGATGTGTGGTAAGTTTAAACTAGTAAGTAAATTACTTCCACAACTATATATTATACAATGGATGTCAGAAATGTGTTACATACCCTGTAATTTTCCTCAACTTGGTGTTCATTGTAATTTTGTGATATACAACGTTCTAATGTCATTAAAAATCGAGCTTTTCTAAATATTATAATTTGAATTCGTGCCACGCTGCGATAAATTGAACGCAGTCTGATTCGAGACAAAGCTCTGGTCAACGGCATTTGCCGTCACTGGAGGAAACTGGCGCCGTGTTCTTGAGCCTGGTGACCCATGGTATGTAACGAGTTGGAGTACATATTTTGTTAAAATTCGTGCTCATACAATTACATTCATAGACGTGAACAGAGAGTAATTCGCTAGTTGTTTTGTTTCTTGTATGCGTGTTTCTTCAACTGTGAAAATTTGAGCGGCTTTGGAATCTCGGTTACTCACTATCAAAGCAAATGTAGTATGTACACTACCGACCGAGAGGTCACGAAATGGATAAGAGCTACAATATCAAACAATACATTGTTTCAGTGCAGTTGTGGCAACGAAAATGGAAACAAAGTATTGTGTGATCGACAAACTCAAGCTAAGAGGCTTCCATCATTACATTTCTCTGAAAAGGAAGTTGTAATTAAAGCAGGTCCTCCAAAGCCTATACAATATTACAAATAACATTAAAAATGTGTAAGGCATTTCAAAATCAAAGTTTATTTAAGTGAGTCAAGGTTGTATTATATTGGTCATGTTTTTTTTACTTTCTCCACTGCGTATAGTAAGTAGGGGAAGTATTGTATTCCATCCAAACATTCCATATCGAGATTTCACCGGATATACATGTTTTGAGGCCCCCTGAATAAAAATTTTTTTTTGGAAACATATCCGTGTTTGTGGCTGTGAACAGCATAACTCAGAAACAAACAGTTGGATAAATACCAAACTTGGTATTTAGGTTCAGTATCTTCCAGAGATGCGACACGAAGGTTTTCAAGAATATGCCCCACCCCAGAATACCCTTTACGTGGAACATTTTTCGAAAATTTAAATTTTCTCAAAAATGGCTAACAATTTTGATTAAAATATCATACGTTTAAGATATTTTTATGCCAAATGAAATGTATATCTCGAATTTTCTGGGAATGTCTCCAGAAGTATTCTTCATTGTGAACGACTTTTGCATAACTGGTAAACCATAAGAGATAGACAAAATTTTACTACTCAAAAATTGTAGATCCGTTAAAATACACAATTTATGTCATATACATTTTTTTTGTTGAGTGAACCATTTTCGAGTTATTGCTTGTTATTCCCTTAAATTTTCCAATACTTATAGTTTTTCTCAAATGGTAATTCGTTATTCATTTTTTTTATGTCCTGGACATGCAAAGAATATGGAATACTCCACATAGCAACCAGCTCTTAAAAGATTTGACTATCGCTTAAATACTACCAATTCCCCTTGCATCTACAAGAAAATTGGCAATAAGATTAGCATCTCGATTAACATGAAGCATATGGAGCATAAGGCGTTTGTAAAAGTAGTTTGTACAAGAGTAGAGAAAACCATGTGAGTGTAACGCATCAGATTTTTTCAAATGAAAAGTACGTCTGGAATTTCAGCGGTTATAAAGATTTAAATAACATTTACAAGGCAGCCAAAAGACCAGCGACGGTGTTCGAGTTGCGGCTGGTCAGTGACTGCGCTCTGGGGAGATTTATTCCCTGAAGTCGTTGCGGGACTGCTGAATTGGGTCTCATCTCCCAGTGGGCCCTACCATGGCGGAACCTCTGGATGTTCGGTAGCTTGTGGGTGGGGTCATGCGGCGTCGATTGCGTTCGACTGGAAACGTTAGGGACCCCGTTCATTCTTTCGCCCGCGTCATCCGCATCTGGTCACCCTTCGGTTTTCTCCCCTTATCTCTTCCTCCCAGGGGTCACGGCAGAAGCAAAAAGAAAGGTCGTTGCGGCCTCCGTTCGTCTGTGGCCCAAAAGATGCAAACACTGTGGTTGCCAAGCTATTGGATCTTAGTAATAGCTTAAATTTATTACCTACTACTGTTTAACTTTCTTCTTTGTCTTGCCTAGTAATTTTCCTCCGCCATTTAGCTCTTACTTTGTCTAAAGGTTTTCTATTTTCCATATGTTTTTCCATCATCTTTGTCCATACAATGTCTTTTGTTATATTGGATCACTCCTTTTAACCTAATTTCTCCCTAATAATCTCGATTTCCTCACATTCCAAAATTACGTGTCAATTACCGTTTTGTTACAGATTGGGTATCTCTCTACATTCCCCGTCATTTTTTAGATCTTTCAATTTCACAACTCCTGTACTAGCCCATGCAAAGCCTTCTTTTGCTTCTTTTTCACATGTTTCAACTAAATTTCACCACTCCAAACCACTTCCATTACTCTATACATATATACACACTGAAGTTTTTAAATTAAAACTAACAAATGTTTCTTGCCTTTCAATATCATCAATTTTTAATCTAATTTCTTTCCAGAAACCCTTCCAGATTCGCTAACCGTAACAACTTACAAATTATAATTTCCTATTGAAATCAGAATGATTTCTTCATTCACTCACGTTCATAAGCATCATCCGCGTAACCACCACCAGGGTTTAAGTTCGTATCTTATTGGGGAATAAGGTATCAATGAGACCGTACTTTGGCTGGTAAGCGCTCGCCTGTAACTCGTACATTAAGAATTTTTAGACATAATTTTAAACTCCTAAGTCAGGGGCTTGATCCTTTCACTGCAGCTTATGTGAAACACAGCAAGATGATTTGGGCAGTAATCTCGTTTTAATTTCTAGGAAACGTTGCTTTATACCGTGCTGCAGGGAAAATATTTTTCATTTAGTCTGTTTGATTTTTAAATAAATTCCCCTGTATGTACATTCACCTTTATGTGGTTCTGTTTATTCTGGTTCTGTTCTGACTCTCCGTTTTTTCAACACATCTGCCGTTTCATTACCCTGAATCCCACATAAGAGGGAATTCACTGGAAGTTTATATTAGTCTTTCGTGGTAGTTTTCTATTGATGTAGCATGTATATATTCCAAAGCCGTTATAAATTTCCTGGTAATATTGATGGTTCTTCCAATGTCTAAAAGGATTTTTGTGCCTATATTTCTGTAAATTGATTTTAGTGTACTTGTAACTATTAGTTGTGGTGGTCTTAACACTGAAAAACACTCAGGATTTCTTAGTTTTAACTTTTTATCTATGTTTTCCATTATAAAATCCTGTAAATCCAAAACCATAGAATCTTTTACTTTTTCTAGTACTTATCTCTAGTAAGTAGAGAAAATATTGCATTCGACCCAAAAGTTTCATGGAAGTACACGTTTTGAGACTCCTTGAATTCCCCCAAAAAATTTTTAGAAAAAGGTATTTGTGTGTGTCTGTATGTCTGTCTGTGAATAGCATAACTCAAAAAGCGAAAAGCTGGTTAAATCTGAAACTTTGTGTTTAAATTCCGACTCTCAAGGATGCAACATGATTTTCAATCCGCCCATCCCAAACAACCCTATACATAGAAAATTTTAGTTTCCTTTTTATTATATACTTAAGATATTTGCATGACAAATCAAATGTCTATGTTTAATTTTTTGGTAATAGCCTGTTAAATATGCTTCCTTCCCAATGGTGTTTGCATAACTAGTAAACCCTAAGAGACAGACTAAATATTACTGCACAAAAAATCTAGATTTATGCCAAAAGGCATGTTTTGAAGAATTTAACTTTTCCGATATATTCTTTGTTATTAGTCTGAATTTTAAAATAGTTTTCTCAACAGGAAATCGCTATTCGTTCATGAACACGAAAGAAAGGTAGGGGGCCTTTCTTTCGTGTTGATGCAAAGAGAACGGAAATTCAAAACCATCACATAGTAATTGGCTTTAAAAAGACTTGACTATCGCTTTGCCTTTCTGTATTCTTCTTATACATAGAATGAAATGTGTAAATTTTTAATGAAGCTTTATCAAGGAAATAGAAGAATGAACTTTTGTAAGAATTTTTTCTAGAAGCATCAGTAGAGAAAGTCATGATACAGGAACACACAAGATTTCTTTTTCTTTTTTATACTCCATGTAACTTTTTTGTGAAACTCCTGATGGTGTGATTCTTGTTGTGCTGTAGGTTTTCTTAACATTGGTTTTATCAGCTTCCTCATCATAAAAACAATCACGTTCATATTATCAGACTTTGTAGGAAATGTCCTCCTCTATGGTCCAGGGATACCATGCTAGCCTCCAGTTTCCGAATTCGCGGGTTCATCAGCAGGGCTATGGATTTTATAGAACGTAAAAATCCTTAGCATGGCTTCTTTCGGAACGGAAAGCCGGTGGATAGGTATCGTAGATTTACGGCTCCTAAAAGAACCTCAAGGCTGATAAAGAGGCCTCTCAGCAAACGAAGGTTCCTATTTTTCACGCCCAATATAAAATGGAACGCTACGGTTCACAACACTTAAAGAGCGTCCATAAATAAAAACAAATATAAGCAAAACGAATCCCTCCACCAAAAAGTATACTTTACATGGAAACATTTTCGTTACTTTTTATTTTTATAAAAGCGACTAACGATCTTTATTGAAATACCATATGTTTAAGATATTCGCATGACAAATAAAATGTATATCCTGAATTTTCTGATAGGCTGTGAAGTCCACTTGATTGAATAACTTTTGTATAATTGAAAAACCTCAGACATAGCCGAAATATTAAAACATAAAGTGTAGATCTTGTTAAAGCACAAAATTTACGCCGAACAAATTCCGAGATGTTCTTTCTTATTGTTCTGAATTTACAAAAATTTTTCTCGAATGGAAATCCTTAATCGGTTCTCACTTTTCCTTTTTTTAGGGAGTCATGAAAAATAACAGAACTTCAAAGAAATCCCACAGCGACAGGTTTTAAAAAAATCTGATGTGTTACACTCACATGACTTTCTCTACACTTGTACAAACTATTTTTACAAACGCTTATTCTCCATATGCTTCATGTTAATCTTATTGCTAAATTTCTTGTAGATGCAAGGGGAATTGGTAGTATTTAAGCGATAGTCAAATATTTTAAGAGCTGGTTGCTATGTGGAGTATTCCATATTCTTTGCATTACCAGGACAAAAAAAAAATAGAATAACGAATTCCCATTTGGGAAAAAGTATAAATATTGAAAAATTTAAGGAAATAACAAGCAATATCTCGAAAATGGTTCACTCAACAAAAAAAATGTATATGACATAAATTGTGTACTTTAGCGCGATCTACATTTTTTTGTGTAGTAACATTTTGTCTCTCTCTTATGCTTTACCAGTTATGCAAAAGTCGTTCACAATGATGAATATTTTTGGTGACATTCCCAGAAAATTCAAGATATGCATTTTATTTGCCATAAAAATATCTTAAATATATGATACTTTAATCAAAATCGTTAGAGCTATTTTTGAGAAAATTAAAATTTTCCAAAAATGTTCCATGTAAAGGGCAATATGGTGTGGGGTATTTTCTTGAAAACCTTCGTGTCGCATCTCTGGAAGATACTGAATCTAAATACCAAGTTTGATGTTTATCCGACTGTTTGGTTCTGAGTTATGCTGTTCACAGACACACACGGACATGTTTACAAAAATGCTTTTTTTATTCAGGGGGCCTCAAAACATGTATTTCCGGTGAAATCTCGCTATCGAATTTTGGGTGGAATAAAGACTTTACCCTACTTACTATACGTAGTAGAGAAAGTAAAAACTGAGTACTGCTTAACCTTTCTATATTTTTCTTATATCTACAACGGAATGTGTAAATTGATAATGAAGGTTTATTTGTATTAACAAGAAGTCTATAAAATAACTAACATTTGTATTTTCTAGAAGAATGAGTGGAGCGATAGTAGCATACCAGATTTTTTCAATATTTCATTTGCATGGACCTCTAACTACTTTGGTCAAATCCAGGGCTTTGACTTAAGAAGCTCCTGATGGTATTATTGTTCGTTGTTCTCTAGGAATGCGCAACATAGCAACCAGCTCTTAAAATATTTGACTATTTGACTTAGAGCTTACCAATTCCCCTTACATCTACAAGAAAATTAGCAATAAGATTAACATCTCGATTAACATGAAGCATATGGAGAATAAGCGTTTGTAAAAATAGTTTGTACAAGAGTAGAGAAAGTCATGTGAATGTAACCCATCAGAATTTTTTTAACCTTCTCTACCACGTACATAGTGGATACAGGTGGTATTACATTCCACCCAAAAGCTCAATACCAAAATTACACCGAAAATACGCGTTTTGAGGCACTCTGAATTAAAAAAATCTGATGTTACACTCACATGACTTTCTCTACTCTTGTACAATCTATTTTTACAAACGCCTATTCTCCATATGCTTCATGTTAATCGAGATATCGAGATGTCAATCTTATTGGTAATTTTCTTGTAGATGCAAGGGGAATATGGTAGCTTTTAAGCGATAGTCAAATATTTTAACGCTGGTTGCTATGTGGCGAATTCCATTCTCTTTGCATGTTCAGGACATAAAAAAATCTGATGTGTTACACTCACATGACTTTCTCTACTCTTGTACAATCTAATTTTACAAACGCCTATTCTCCATATGCTTCATGTTAATCGAGATATCGAGATGTCAATCTTATTGGTAATTTTCTTGTAGATGCAAGGGGAATATGGTAGCTTTTAAGCGATAGTCAAATATTTTAACGCTGGTTGCTATGTGGCGAATTCCATTCTCTTTGCATGTTCAGGACATAAAAAAAATGAATAACGAATTTGAGAAAAAGTATAAGTATTGGAAAATTTAAGGAAATAACAAGCAATATCTCGAAAACGGTTCACTCAACAAAAGAAACGTATATGACATAAGTTGTGTATTTTAACGCGATCTACATTTTTTGTGTAGTAAAATTTTGTCTATCTCTTATGGTTTACCAGTTATGCAAAAGTCGTTCACAATGAAGAATATTTTTGGAGACATTCCCAGAAAATTCGAGATATACATTTTATTTGTCATGACAATATCTTAAACATATGATATTTTAATCAAAATCGTTAGAGCCGTTTTTGAGAGAATTAAAATTTTCGAAAAATGTTCCATGTAAAGGGTAGTCTGGGGTGGGGGGATTTTCTTGAAAACCTTCGTGTCGCATCTCTGGAAGATACTGAACCTAAATACCAAGTTTGGTGTTTATCCGACTGTTCGTTTTTGAGTTATGCTGTTCACAGACACACAGACACACAGACACACAGACAGACAGACACACAGACACACAGACACACAGACAGACACACACACGGACATGTTTCCAAAAATGCTTTTTTTGGATTCAGTGATTCTCAAAACATGTATTTCCGGTGAAATCTCGGTATCGAATTTTTGGGTGGAATGCAATACTTCCCCTACTTACTATACGTAGTAGAGAAAGTAAAAAAGGAACAACGAATTTGAGAAAAAGTATAAGTATTGAAAAATTTAAGGAAATAACAAGCAATATCTCGAAAACGGTTCACTCAACAAAAGAAATGTATATGACATAAGTTGTATATTTTAACGCGATCTACATTTTTTGTGTAGTAAAATTCTGTCTATCTCTTACGGTTTACCACTTATTTAAAAGTCGTTCACAATGAAGAATACTTTTGGAGACATTCCCAGAGAATTCGAGATATACATTTCATTTCTCATGACATTATCTTAAACATATGATATTTTCATCAAAATCGTTAGAGCCATTTTTGAGAAAATTAAAATTTTCGAAAAATGTTCCATGTAAAGGGTAGTCTGGGGTGGGGGGATTTTCTTGAAAACCTTCGTGTCGCATCCCTGGAAGATACTAAACCTAAATACCAAGTTTGGTGTTTATCCGACTGTTCGTTTTTGAGTTATGCTGTTCACAGACACACACACACACACACAGACACACACAAACGCACACACACACAGACACACACACGGACATGTTTCCAAAAATGCTTTTTTTGGATTCAGTGGGTCTCAAAACATGTATTTCCGGTGAAATCTCGGTATCGAATTTTTGGGTGGAATGCAATACTTCCCCTACTTACTATACGTAGTAGAGAAAGTAAAAAAGCATTTTTAGAAAAACGTCTGACTGTGTGTGTGTGTGTGTGTGTATGTGAGAGGGAGAGAGAAGGAGAGAGTGTCTGTGATAGCACAACTCAAAAACGAAAAGTGGTTTAAATGTCAAACTTGGTATTTAGTTTCAGCACCGTTTAAACAGGCAACACGAAGATTTTCAAGAAAATCCCCCGACCACAAACTAACCTTTACATGGAACATTTTTCGAAATTTTTTATTTCCTAAAAATGGCTCCTAACAATCTTGATTTAAATACCATATATTAAATATAATTACACGACAAATATAATGTGTATTTTGAATTTTCTGGAAATAGCGTTTAAAATCCTCTTCTTTCGGAAGGAATTCTATATAATCTTGTACATTTAGTAACCTTTAAGCGATGGACGAAAACGCACTTCTCAAGAACTGTAGATCTCTTTAAAACACGCAATTTATTCCTAATAGCGTTTTATGTAGCGTCAGCCATTTCCTAGATATCCGTTATTAAGGTTCCAATTGTTCATTACTTGGTCATTTTAAAGTTCTTTCAGCATTCAGTTGTTTCTCGTTTTTGCATGGAAACAGTATGGAATTTTAAGGCTAGTACATAACGTCCATTCTTAAACATTTGACTATTGCTGTTTCCGTTCTATCTATAACGAAATGTGTAATGTAGTTATTTCTGCAAAGATTATTTGGATTAAAATATAGTAGATAGATAAATAGACTTTAGTAAGAAGGGTTTGTATACCAATTAATAAAGATATAGCATAGAGAAGCTCATATGAATGTATCACATCAAATTTTTGCTATTAAAAAAATCACATTTATACTACCAGACTGTAAGAAATAGGGAGTGATTCTGTTTAAGGAAAGATTCCTTACTGCAGCCGGGAATTGAGCCCGGGCTGAGAAGTCAGAACCTTGACCACACGATCACAACTTAATTCTGCTATTGTTATACTTGTGCTTACACGAATAACGCAGGGTGTAGCCCAAGCAACCTATACGTAATACTAATTTTAAGACACTGGAAGATATTTGTTTTGAGGAGGGGAGACAAGTTACTCCTCTGCAGCAGTGTACCGGATATGTTAAAATGTAAGCGGTTTCTCCCAGCGGTTGTAAAAGCGGTTACCTACTCTATGCAATTTCTTTGCCTAGGAACACGTCCTTTTGACGTTTGCTGTGTCGCGTATACTTACCTCTAACCCGGTGCTGCTGCGGCAGGTATGTACATACGTAACATAAAATATTTTGGCCACGTTTAACCCTAGCGAAGCCTCCAGGTGTGGCCCAGTTTCCTGGCCGGCTACCCCAGCCACAGCAGCAGCAGTATCCAGGTCTCAGCCACCCCCACATCGATCCACCGCCGGGATACTCAACTTAACATGTGCATTTCCTCCCCGCTCCCCACTCTCTACACTTTGTCTCTAATTTACCCTCAAGAAATGAAGCCAGCTCCAAATCTTGCTTTTTGATACATTACTTTGGAAAGAGCCATAAATTTTTTTTTCCAGTAGCATTGCATATTGTCTCTTTCAGTCTTTTTATAAAGCTTCAAGCTAGCAACACCTGTGTAAAAAGAGTGTAAAGGTTAAATATGACTAATTTAAATTTTAGTAAATATATAATGTATCTAGAGGTCTGCAAAAATGAAATCTGGAAATTATGAATGGTTCAATCTACAGTTCCTAGAGCTTTGAAATTGTTTTCCAGGATTAAGTATTAAATCAGAAAATGTCATCTTAATTGATTAATCCAAGCTGAAATTTGTTAATTTTTACTTTCTCTACTACGTATAGTAAGTAGGGGAAGTATTGTATTCCACCCAAAAATTCGATACCGAGATTTCACCGGAAATACATGTTTTGAGGCCCCTGAATAAAAAAAAAAAGAATTTTTGGAAACTTGTCCGTGTGTGTGTCTGCGTGTATGTGAACAGCATAACTCAGAAACGAACATTAGGATGAACACCAAACTTGGTATTTAGGTTTAGTATCCTCCAGAGATACGACACGAATGTTTTCAAAAAACTTCTCCACCCCGAATTACTCTTTACATGGAAGAGTTTTCGAAAATTTTAATTTTCTCAAAAATGGCTCTAACGATTTTGATTAAAATATCATATATTTAAGATACTTTCATGACAAAGAAAATGTATATCTTGAATTTTCTAGGAATGTTTCCAAAAGTATTCTTCATTGTGAACGACTTTTGCATAACTGGTAAACCGTAAGAGATAGACATAGTTTTACTACACAAAAAATGTAGATTATGTTAAAATACACAATATATATCATATACATTTTTTTGGATGAGTTAACCATTTTCGAGGTATTGCTTGTTATTCCCTTAAATTTTCCAATACTTATACATTTTCTCAAATGGGAATTCCTTATTCTTTTTTTATTTTTATTTTTTTTATCCTGGTAATACAAAGAGAATGGAATACTCCACATAGCAACTAGCTCTTAAAATATTTGACTATCGCTTAAAGCCTACCGATTCCCCTTGCATCTACAAGAAAATTAGCAATAAGATTAACATCTCGATATCTCGATTAACATGAAGCATATGGAGAATAAGGGTTTGTTAAAATAGTTTGTACAAGAGTAGAGAAAATCATGTGAATGTAACACATCAGATGTTTCAATATCGTTTGAAAATTGATTTTAATCAAATGAAGTTCTAAGCATGTATACTTTCCTTGGAAATGCGTTATAAAAGTTGAATCAACTACCATTTTAGGCTAGTTAAAAATAACAAGCATGAACTTAAAGTCAAGAAAAAATGGCCGTTGGCTGTGCTTACCCCTTCTTATTTTATTTTCTGTTTATGTCTCACTAAAAAACAAGGGTTTGCCAGCTAAATTCAGCAATATTTATGAAATGTTTCAAAGAACTTTTCTACACTTACATACTCGTATAGTTGATGTAATAAACTGGTTTCTAGTGCATAACATGAAATAAGTATTAGCGTATCATATAGCATACATGTTTAAAAAGCGCTTAATATAGCTTTATTCGCCTTTAGGGTTTAGACATAGATAAGAGTGTTTTTGTTTAAATTTACATAATGGAATACTCAAGGGAACAAAACATTTTTTATAATATTTTTTTTCAAATAGAAATTTACCTTTAATCCTTAACTGTGCTTGTGGAGTCTTTGAAACCCCAAACCTATTTCATTTTTCAATATTTCACGAGTTAAACGCCGGTTGTCATTGGGGCTTTTGTAATCTTATTGTACATTGTCGTTTGAGAGTGTAGAAAGTGATGTGCATATTTGCTGCTCAAATGTGAAATATTACAACCTTTAACCCTTTGGACTTCACCAGCATATAGTGTAATTTTTTTGTGTGATTTTTATTCTATTTTATTTTACGTTGCTTTAACTCCTTGGTCATATCGCCACGGATCTGTTGGTGGATATTTCTTAGAACGATATGTGATGGACAGTTAGCTTTCTAGGTCGCATCCCTGTAACCCCTGCTTCATGCTGTACTGATGGCACTAGGGTGCCGTCCAGTCTAACCTCACACAGAAAGGCGAACAGTTAGCCTTCAAGGTCTCATGCCGTGCAGATGGCGTTAGGGTGTCGTTCAGTCTAACTGCTTACATTGTCTGTACATAGATGGCATATCATTCCCTATTACCACTTATTTTTCATTTTACTATTGTTTTAGACTTAAGATGGAACTTTGGGTCGTGGTATTAAATATCCAATCTGTTATTTACTTTGGCGACTGAGGAAAACCGCGAAAAAACCTCAGACAGATTGGTCGGCCGAGGGATTTGAACCCGGGACCTCAGACTTTACCACCTGAGCCATTCCGCTCGGTTTGTTTGTTTTTACTTTCTCTAATACGTATAGTAATTAGGCGAAGTATTGTATTCCACCCAAAAAATCGATTACTAGATTTCACCGGAAATACATGTTTTGAGACCCCCTGAATCCAAAAAAAGCATTTTTGGAAACATGTCCGTGTGTTTGTCTGTCTGTGTGTCTGTCTTGAACAGCAAAACTCAGAAACGAACAGTCGGATAAACACCAAACTTGATATTTAGGTTGTAAATATATATTCCCCTTACATCTACAAGAAAATTAGCAGTAAGATAGAGTCTGCAAATGTTTATCTCGATTAACATGAAGTAAATGGAGAATAAGCGTTTGTAAAAATAGTTTGTACAAGAGTACAGAAAGTCATGTGGGTTTAACACATCAGATTTTTACTTTCTCTACTACGCATAGTAAGTAGGGGAAGTATTGTATTCCACCCAAAATTTCGATACCGAGATTTCACCGGAAATACATGTTTTGAGACCCCCTGAATCCAGAAAAAGCTTTTTGGAAACATGTCCGTGTGTGTGTCTGTGTGTCTGTCTGTGTGTCTGTGAACAGCATAACTCAGAAACGAACAGTCGGATAAACACCAAACTTGGTATTTGGGTTCAGTATCTTCCAAGGATGCGACACGAAGGTTTTCAAGAAAATCCCCCCACCCCAGAGTACCCTTTACATGGAAGAGTTTTCGAAAATTTTAATTTTCTCAAAAATGGCTCTAACGATTTTGATTAAAATATCATATGCTTAAGATATTTTTATGACAAATAAAATGTATATCTTGAATTTCCTGGGAATATCTCCAAAAGTATTCTTTATTGTGAACGACTTTTGCATAACTGGTAAACCATAAGAGATAGACAAAATTTTACCACACAAAAAATGTTGATCGCGTTAAAATACACAATTTATGTCTTATACATTTTTTTAGTTGAGTGAACCATTTTCGAGATAGTGCTTGTTATTTCCTTAAATTTTCCAATACTTATTCTTTTCTCAAATTCGTTATTAAATTTTTTATGTCCTGGATATGCAAACAGAATAGACTGCGCCACATAGCAACCAGCGCTTAAACCATTTGACTATCGCTTATAACCTCCCATGTTCCCCTTGCATCTACAAGAAAATTAGGACTAAGATTGACATCTCGATATCTCGATTAACATGAAGCATATGGAGAAAAACCTTTGTAAAAATAGTTCGTACAAGAGTAGAGAAAGTCATTTGAGTGTAGCACGTCAGATTTTTTTGTTATTCATCCGCATATATGGAATACACAGGTGTGAAACATTTTCCTCGACACTTGCAAGCCATCAAACGCGAATTCTTAGGGATAACTATGCTTTAGCACGACCTCAATGAAGATCCATAAAAAATCCAGCTGTGATGTCCAAGACAGGCAGTCAGAAAGTAAAAATCAATGCACAAAAGTGTATTTATATTTATGACTAATATGCTCATTTTGTATGCGAAAATTGTTAATAAGCTCATTTGTCTCACCAGAACCTACTAGGAATGTTTGACCGTTACACTCCAGTGAGTGTTGCATTGTTGCATAGTAAGCACTGCTGCATCCTTCACCGTTTGCACCAAAAAGGAACAGCGTACGGTTGTTCGTTTTTTGTCGTCTGAAGGTGTACCAGGAGCCGAAATCCATCAAAGACCTTTGGCACAATTTGAGGGCAATGCTTTACCTCGGCGAAAGGCGTACGAATGAATTGGAAAGTTCAAAAATGTTCGGACAACCGTGAAGGAACGAGGAAAGAGCATGACGCCAACAATGAGCAATCCGTATCCTGATTCAGAGAATGGAAGATTGCCTGTTCGATGAAGTGACAAACCATATCTTTTTTAGTCCACTTAAAAATGCCTTAAAGGGCCGTCGCTTCACCAAAATCCAAGGAGTGAAGGAAGTGTTGCATACATGGTTTGCTGCTCAGATGAAAAAGCTTTTTTTTTTTTTGTGAAGGCACCAGAAAGCCTGCGAACGATGGACCCTGCGAATTGAGAAGCAAGGAGAGTAAGTTGAAAAATGAGGTAATTGTAAGTTTCTATTACTGTTATAATAACTTTTAAAAATTATGTGCAAATACTTATTGACTTAAACCTTGTACACTGTATTTATTCATAATTTTATCTTTATAAATAACATTTGTTGTATTTGTCCACAGGCACACAGAAAAATTAAAAAGCGGTGTGAACAGTATGATAGTTTATTTGTGACTAATTTGGCCATCTTGCATGAGAAAATTGTTAATATCCTTATCTTGCAGGAATTGTATACCGTGTTTTTAATAATATTCTGCATTATTTATAATATTTTTTGTATTTTACGTTTTTATTACTCTTTTAATTTGGGGATATACAAGACCACACCAACAGGTTAGTGTAACTTGAAATCACCAGCATAGTCAAAAATTAATAGATACTCTTGATTATGCTTTGTAATTAGTGATGGTATTTTGTATGGCATTCTTTTTGAGCTGGCCGGCTTAAGATATACAGGTAGGGAATAAACAGCGCCAAATTGATCTTCAGCCGATTAGCCGAGCCTGGCTATAAACATCGGACAATGCAAGCAGGTGACTGCATCATAACGATACTATATCTATAACTTCTTCTTGGTTAACTATTTAAATTTAAGATTACCTACAGTATGTAGAGGAAGTATTGCATTCCACCCAAAATTTAGATATCGAGATTTCACCGGAAGTACCATTTTGAAGTCCCCTGGATCAAAGTAAGAGGTCCATTAATGTCTGTGTGTGTTTTTTCCCCCATGAACAGTATAACTCAAGAAACGAAATTTCGCATAAATACCATGCCTGGTATTTAAGTACTGCAACTTAAAACATATGACATAAAAACCTTCAAGAAAATACCGCGCCCAAAAATATCCTTTAATGGAAAATGTTTCGTTTTTTATCATATTCTCAAAAGTATCATTAATACTTTTTTGTTAAATACCACATGATTAACATATTCACATGCTAGTAAAATGCATATCTTGCATTTTCCATGAAGAATCAGTGAAGTCCACTTCATTCTGAATAAGTTTTGTATGTTTTTTTACTTTCTCTACTACGTACAGTAAGTAGGGGAAGTATTGTATTCCACCCAAAAATTCGATACCGAGATTTCACCGGAAATACATATTTTGAGACACCTGAATCCAAAAAAAGCATTTTTGGGAACATATCCGTGTGTGTGTCTGTGTGTCTGTCTCTGTGTGTATGTCTGTCTGTCTGTGAACAGCGTAACTCAGAAACGAACAGTCGGATAAACACTAAACTTGGTATTTAAGTTCAGTATCTTCCAGAGATGCGACACGAAGGTATTCAAGGAAATCCCCGCACCCCAGATTACCCTTTACAAGGAAGATTTTTCGAAAAGTTTAATTTTCTCAAAAATGGCTCTAACGATTTTGATTAAAATATCATAGGTTTAAGATATTTTTATGACAAATAAAATGTATATCTTGAACTTTCTGGGAATGTCTCCAAAAGTATTCTCCATTGTGAACGACTTTTGCATAACTGGTAAACCATAAGAGATAGACAAAATTTTACTGCACAAAAAATGTAGATCGCGTTAAAATACACAATTTATGTCATATACAGTTTTTTGTTGAGTGAACCATTTTCGAGATATTGGTTGTTATTCCCTTAAATTTTTCAATACTTATTTTCTCAAATGGGAATTCGTTATTCATTTTTTGTCTTGGATATGCAACGAGGTATAATCTGTGGTAAAGGGAATGGTGCTGCACCTAGCAACCAGCTATTAAGAGATATGTCTATGCTTAAAGGCTACTGTTTTTCTATATTGCCCTTGTAAATATATATTCCCCTTACATCTACAAGAAAATTAGCAATAAGATAGAGTCTGCAAATGTTTATCTTGATTAATATGAAGTAGATGGAGAATAAGAGTTTGTAAAAATAGTCTGTACAAGAGTAGAGAAAGTCATGTGAGTGTAACACATCAGATTTTTTTTAATATAAGTGGTAAGAGCGTAACATTAACGTTTTATGGCAGTTGCAGCTGTCCGCTGATGCCAGCGCATGTGCAGTTGATTTTTCCTACCATCGTCTTGTAGCAAGTTAGCTCGGAGCAAACACCCAGAACAAACCTTACATTCTTCTATCATCAGCTCTACTAGCCACATCGGGATCAACTCTCCAGCTGACGTTAGAGACACAACAGGTAATGTATATGTGGCACGTGAATGGGACAAGCCACCGTTGATCGCGGAATTTGTGCTTACATTCAATTCAAATGTTACTTTCTGACTCAATTAATCTTCGCACACTCAAACTGTTCATATTTTAAGGTGTATTTTATTATGGCTATGCTCCACTCACTTGTAACAAAAGTGTATATTTCTTTAATACTTTATGCTGCATTTTCTGCAGCATGGTAACTTGCATTATACATTTATGTAACAAATGCCCATACTGAAGCATAATTGAAGAACATTTGGTCTATTTAGCTTATTGTTATATTTAAGTCTTAGCTAAACATTCACAGCATTATATATATCCGCATTCCTTGAGATTTGTTAACGTATTTCATGTTACTTGTCTACGGTTATTTAAACTTCCCTTTATATGTCGATCCTTCCAGTAGCGTATCCATATTTCCATCATATTTTACTGGAGACAACTATGCTACAAAATTTGTGAAGAGCATTACAGAGATAAACGTGTGCCTGAAACGAAATATATAATGAAACTATTCGTACAAACGATTATCTTGAATAATGTAGCAGATAGATGAAGGAACTTTTATCAGAATTAATTATAGAAGGATGGATATTCTATTGTAACCTTAAAAAAAGCTTCTTCCATCTACTTTACATTTAACGAGATAAACGTTTGCTAAACCGATAGTCATATCTTTAATACAGGTTCGCTATATGCTGTTATTGAAATTCCTCTCTTTGCATGACCACGAGAGACATTTGAAAGGCTACTTAGAACTTCACAAAAGTGTATTTGAAAATTGAAAACAACAATAAAAATAGGTAGGAAATAAATAATTCCAAAAAATTATTTCACATAAACTCTGTGTTGTAACGATTTTGTGGGAAGCTACCCGCGGGCCGCCGGTAAGAGCATGCCGGCCAGGCACCTGGGTGGATCCCTCAAACGGCCTTTAGAGCAATAGGCGCACAACGAACCCATTATGTGCCGCTTCCCCCCGGATGTTTTACTACTCCAGAAGATCCCTTTTAGCCATTTCCAGTAGCTTACCCTTCTAGAACATTCCGCTTTTTATGCGGGAGATGCTCTGCCCAGTCGAGAGCTCAGTTCATTGGAGTTAATTAATAAGTTAGAAAGTTAAGTTTCGTCAAAAAGTCGAAGATTTGGACAGTGTTGAGTTATAGAGTTCTTGTGACTCAGCAATTCAGATTCTATTCTGAGGATACTTCAGAAGTGGCTCAAATGTAAGGTTTGTGTTACGCTGAGCATCTAAGTGACAAATAAAGCGCGTTTAGCAACAAATGGTACTTTCATTTCTTATAATATCTACATTCTTGCTTTCTCCACCACGTACCTACCAGGTAGAGAAAGTATTGCATTCTACCCAAAACTTAGATATCGAGATTTCGCCGAAAATGCACGTTTTGAGTTCCCCCGAATCAAAAAAAATAATTTTTAAAAGTTACACGTGTGTATATGTATGCATGTCTGTGTATCTGTGAACAGAATGATTCAAAACGAAAATTCGGGTGAATACCAAACTTGATGTTTAGGTTTAGTATCTTCCAAAGATGTGGTTCGAATATTTTCAAGAAAATATTCTACCCCAAACTAAGCTTTACATGGAACATTTTTCAAAATGGCTTTAACGATTTTGATTAAAACCATATATTAAAGATGTTTATATGACAAGTAAAATGTACATCTTGAATTTTCTGGAAATAGCTATGAAGTCCTTCTCATTTGGGAGGGATTTGGTAGAATCAAGCATAACTGGTAAACGTTAAGGGATAGACGAAAACATAATTCACAAGAGTGTAGATCTCTTTAAAACACAATTTATTTCAAATACTTTTTTGTAGCATAAGCCATTTCTGAGATATCCGTTATTGAAGGTTCGAGTTGTTCATTACTTGGTCATTCCTTGAAGTCCTTCATTTGTTTCTCGCGATTGCATTGAAACAGTATGGAATTTTAAGGCCAGCGTATAGCATTCAGTTCTTAAACATTTGACTGTCGCTGTTCTCTTTGTATCTATAACAAAATGTGTAGTGTAGCTATTTCTGCAAGGATTCATTTGGATTATAAAGTAATAGATAGAAAAATAAGTTTTTGTAAAATTAGTGTGTATGTCCACTTATAAAGGGTAGAAAAGGTCACGTGAATGTATTACAACAGATTTTTTGTGTAGTGTTTGTCCATCTCTTGTGGTTTACTAGTTAAACAAAATTATTCAAAATGAAGTGGACTTCACATGTTCTTCTCAGAAAATTCTGCATTCATATATTCTTTGTAGTACAAATATCTTAAATATTTATTATTTTAATTAAAATTGTTGCAGCTATTTTTGAGAAAATAAACAATAAGATAATACGCAAGGGGCAGTTTGGTGTGTGAAGATTTCCCTAAAATTATTCTTCTTGCATCTTTGAGAGATGCTGTACATAATACCAAGTTTGAAATTTATCCCACATTTTCTTTTCGAGTTAAACTACACACTTACACACGCCTGTTTCTAAAAATGCTTTCTTTTATTCAGCGGACCACAAAAGTGTATTTGCGATGAATTATCAGTATAGAATTTTTGGGTGGAATACAATACTTCTCTACAATAAGTAAGTGGAAGAAAATGAAATAAACTTTCATAGGAATTGTTTAAAGAACAGAGATAAAAATAATGCTTTACACAGTTTTTGGCCAATACCAACCTGGAGGGCTAGTACGCGAAGTCATGACCTTATCTGGGATAGGATAGGAGGGGGCGTCCCCTGGAGGAAGGATGGGACGAGAGGAACACCGGGCGGCCGTAACCAGGAGCGACGGAACAGCAAACACAGTTTACAGTTAGAGACACCTCGACAGACGGATAGGAGATCGGGGACTCCAGCCAACACGGAGGGGGTCCAATGCCGCTGAGGAAGGTTCGAAAACCCCGGAAGCCAGCTGAAAGCTGAGGGACGGAGAGAGAGAGCATTTTTTCTATGTTGCGCTGCACCAAAACACCATCACCAACACTTCCGATCCTGAAACAGTTCAACGGGATGAAAGATGAATGAAATGAAGAATGGAACGAAATGGAGGGACGGGAAATTCGGGGAATGAAAGAAACCATTCCAGCATTCGCCTGACGACCAAGGAAAACCCCCGAAAAAACCCATGGGTCAGAGTGGACGGTCGCCGGGGATCGATGCCGGGACCTTCTAAATGTGGGCCACCGTCTGAACCATCCCGCTCGATATGACCTTATCTAGAAAGAAATTGTAATACAACACTTGGAACATTTTGTTCCAACAATTTCAGGCAGTATTTTTAACACTTAAATGATATCAGTCTGTTTATATAATATACAATATAATAACATCCCGCCTAAAAGCAATATGTGTATAATATAATATATAAAATGTATCTAACAGTCATCTTATTATGTTTATATTATTATGTGTATGTATAATAATGTTATGTGAATGTATTACGTAATTTAACAATGTAGGAGCTGCTAATAATGAGGTAACCTTAAGGCAATAATGAATTAGAACGTTTAATAAAGGATAGTATTAATTCTTGGAACAATAATGTAATATTTAAAACATTTTTAATAAATAGCCAATCACAAACTAGAAAAGCTTTAAGTTAAATAAAAGTATTCTATTGGAGTAAAATTAGCCAATCAGAGACTTGAAATAGTGGAAATATGCGAATTTAGGCGGTAGAAGCAAGACGCTAGAAGATAGCGTACACAACCGTACGCAGGAAAGCAGCGTTCCCGAGAAGTTCGATACGTATTCAGTGAGAGACATATAAAATGCATTATGGCGTGAATAATAAAAAGTTTACGTGTTAAAAAGTACAAGTAGCAATAATCTCACAGCTCTAAAGTAGGGTATATCAGTGAAGTGTTAATTAATCGTGTGAAGGATTAATAAAAGGAGTGAAGAAACCATTTTATGTGTGTAAGTCTTCATTCTTTAGCCACACCACCCCTGCTAAGAGATACATGTTTCTGCAAAATAATACTGACGCAGCCGAAGTATACATATGTAATATTTAAATAAACATTAGTTGATTTTTTAAACGTGGGGGTGAAGACCACCGATAAAGTTAACTTGGGGTGAAGGCCACCGGAAACTTAGTAGCATACGTGGGGCGAACACTCCAAGAAACAGTCTCCCAAAAGTTTTGCATACATTGCGAGCGTGGTCTAAAGCATGCTTCAAATTTAAACTTAGAAACACTCTTACTACAAAACAGTAGATCCTTCCGCATGTTGTAAAAGTCGTTGTTTCTAACGCTCCCCATAATGCCTATGACCCTCGGGAGGTACCTCATTCCACCAAGCCATAACTGGCTCATTTCTAAGGGGAATTTTCCAGCGGGCGGTATCCGTTGCCTCTAGTGGTAGGGTGATGACGATAGTGGTGGAATGAGAGGACTTATAGCTTTTACCGTGCACTTCGAACCACGTTGGGCCTTCGGGATACTTCACATGAGCAGGTCAGAGGTGAAGGCGTGGATAGCCACCCCAGACCCGGGAATCGAACCCCGGATCCTCAGCACGATAGCCGGAAACGAAACGACTGCGTTAGCTCGCGCACTCTCTCTTGCAAAAGTTAATATTGAAATAAGAATGCATCATTTGCTTCTATAATACTGCAATACATCAGATCTCCAACCGTTGGACTACTTATTTATAAACTGCTGGGGTCCCTTTCCCTCCTGAGTGGAATAAGAAGTATTTTTCGTTTATAAAAAGTGCACATTAACCCTCTATGACTTCTTTCAGATCTCAAGTGTATACGATACGCTCCATAAAGTTATGTCTTCCAGTAATTCTGCAGAAGTAATGGCCATTTTAAAGAGAAACCTACAGGGAAAGTCCATATTATACAAATAAAAGTAGATATTACGAGTAATACCACACAAAATATAGCTGTCGTAAATTTCCTTGTACCAATAACATTGCTTGTGAGTGCAGGTGTCCTCTTTACAGATCCATATCCTCCCGTTCAACTTAACCGTAAAGCTAATAATAATAATAATAATAATAATAATAATAATAATAATAATAATAATAATAATAATAATAATAATAATAATAATAATAATAATAATTATCGTTACCCTAAGATTTTTTAAAACAGTTTAACCAGCGAAACCAAAACATAATTATGAACAGGCACGAAAATGTAATGATGCTAACATTTATGTTATTCTGTGTGAAAATTTCCCACAGAATCTGAAAACACCATCGCCTGGTCCTAAAATCCTGAAACAGATGATAAGGTAAATATGATGAGTACAGGAAATGAGGAACGAAGATGAACCACCCCAGTATTCGCCTGCCGACCAGGAGAAATCACGAAAAACTCATAGGTCAGAGTACGGGTTCACCGCGGATCAAACCCGGAACCTCCTGGTTCAGGGTCACAGACGTTACCGCCTGAGCCATGCAATATGTATACAAATGGCTGAGTTGTTTTATTCTTCTCACAGAAAGTCAGAATGAAATTGTGTATGAAGCCTTTATAATATTTATTTTGGAACATATTTTCGTATATACTTTGCTTAGGTGTAATGGTAAAACAAAACATAAAAATGGAGTTGGTAGAAACAGAGACGAAAACGCTATAACATGGCATAGGAACAAGCACATACCCAAAGGGGCATGTAAATCAGAAGCTCAACCATAGTTCGGTATATTCGTTGCTGCTTTTCGAACGAGTTGGACTGGGAGAAGCGAGCGGGTCCCATCATGTGCCATGTAACGAACTAAAAGATGCATTCGGAATGAACAGCATTTTACAGGTTTCAGATAGAATTCAAGATATACATTTTGTTGATCATGTAAACATTTTATACAGGCGGCATTTTAATCCACATCATTAAAGCCAATTTTTAGAAAAGCAGAAATAACGAGAAATATCACATGTAAAGAGATCTTGAAAATGAATGTCGCACCTTTGAAAAATGTTGAGCGAGTATGACATTTATCTGACCTTTGTCGAGATTTAGCTATGAGGTTCACTTACACGAGTAGACGCTTTTTGGGTTTCTGGATTCTCCAAAGCATATTTCCGGTGAAACATCTATGAGGTATGATGAATTTACCGGGGGGGGGACACCTCGCCGCTGCAACCAACTAGGTCTAGGCCGGTAGACAGGCATAAAGTGAAAGAGCCGAAGGTCGCAGGTCCACAGGAAGACGGGACTACAGAGACGCACGAAAGTCCCTATCATTCCCGGTTCGAAACACCCGCACTCGACCAGTAAGCGCGGAGTCCCGCGAGAGAGCGAGGCCTTAAAGGCAGGTCTACGAGCCCTTTCGGGGAGAAATTTTTCCAAAGCGCAGCGACCATACTGTGCCTACCACCAATGTACTATGGAACCTGAAACACCGCCTGAAAGATGAAAGGAAGAAAGACGAAATGACAAGACATGAGGTAAAGGAGAAATCGTGGTAGAATACACCATACCAGCATTCGCCTAGGCGACCAGAGGAAAACCACATTAAAACCCACGGTCAGAGTGGGCAGCCACTGGGAGTCGAACCTGGACTACAGATGTTGCCGCCTGAGCCATCCCGCTAGGTGATGAAACATCTGCAGTGCTCTTCCTTCACACTGTGGCCACCTCTGAGCTCAGACTCCCGACGAAACAGTTATAATACGCCCGCAATCACCTCACTTCTTATAGCTATAATTACAATTAGAATGATAATAACCACATACCTTATCATAAGAGATTCTGAAAATATTGTCCTCTTTTATTCACATATTCTTTTATTCACACTCGAGAATTCATTAACCGAAATTGGATGTATTTTCCGCCTGATGTTTTCTTTTAGTTTTTACATTGTATGCATAAAACGTTTCATGTACTCTACTTTTCATGTCATCATCAGGCTGGGTAAACTTCTGTAATTGGATTTTGCGAAATTGTAAGTGTAACTGACCCAGTTTAATAAATCTCACTGACGAAGCATTTACATGGCTACGTTTCGTCGCAAAATAAAATATATTGGAGTACAGAGAAATCCGATTTTACACACGCGATTCCGTTGCTTGACGCGAAAATTGGTCTACAGTCACACTGCATACAGAATAACAGGACCTATACTTTTTGAACAAACAATAAATGCAGCGACATATATAAATTTCAAATTTACACCAATTTTTGAACAGCTGACCGAAGTTGAATACCAGTCCAGGTTTTTCTAACAAGACATTGCTAGCGCACATACAGCCGTTGATTCATTCAGAGAATGTTTGAAGATAGATCTTCACGATCCCCTGTTTTAACTGTATGTGAATTTGTATCTATGGAATAACTTGAAAAAATATCTGATGTGTTGCACTCACATGACTTTCTCTACTCTTGTACAAACGATTTATACAAACGCTTATTCTCCATCTACTTCATGTTAATCGAGATAAACATTTGCAGACTCTATCTTATTGCTAATCTTGTAGATGTAAGGGGAATATATATTTACAAGGGCAACTTGGAAATACAGTAGCCTTTAAGAACATACATATCTCATAATAGCTGGTTGCTAGGTGCAGTACCATTCCCTTTCCCACAGATTAATACTCTTTGCATATCCAAGACAAAAAAATGAATAACGAATTCCCATTTGAGAAAAAGAGTATTGAAAATTTAAGGGAATAACAAGTAATATCTCGAAAATGTTTCACACAACAACAAAAATGTATATGATATAAATTGTGTATTTTAACGCGATCTACATTTTTTGTGCAGTAAAAGTTTGTCTATCTCTTAGGGTTTACCAGTTATCCAAAAGTCGTTCACAATGAAGAATACTTTTGGAGACATTACCAGAAAATTCAAGATATACATTTTATTGTCATAACAATATCTTAAACATATGATATTTTAATCAAAATCGTTAGAGCCATTTTTGATAAAATTAAAATTTTCGAAAAATCTTACGTGTAAAGGGTACTCTGGGATGGGGGATTTTCTTGAAAAGCTTCGTGTCGTATCCCTGGAAGTTATTGAAACCAAAATACCAAGTTTAGTGTTTATCCGACTGTTCGTTTCTGAGTTATGCTGTTCACAGACACACACACAGACAGACACACACACGGACATGTTTACAAAAATGCTTTTTTTGGATCCAGGGGGTCTCAAAACATGTATTTCCGGTGAAATCTCGGTATCGAATTTTTGAGTGGAATACAATACTTCTCCTACTTACTATAGGTAGTAGAGAAAGTAATGTGTATAGAACATACCTCATCAGGCGAGGAATTCACTCAATTTTGATACTGGACTCTTGAGTGTGAAAGAAAATTTCCTAAGGAGATCCGGAAATATGTGGATAGAGAACGATATTTCCAGGACCCCTTATGATAAGATATGTGCTTATTGCACTGCAATTGTGAGCGTAAATATGAGAGCGTGAGGTGCCTATGACTTACGTGACTATTGTGGTGGGAGTCCGAGCTGAGGCTGCCGACGTACGAACAGCCGTGCAATGGCTACTGTGAAGGAAAAGCACTGTGTATTAGGTTTTTGGGTGGACTGCAGTATTTTCTCTACTGGTAGAGAGAGTGAAAATATTATATGTGCAGAGATGTTTTCTTTCTTTCGCGAAATTTACAATCTGTGATATGGACTTACTTTAGATATGAAAATGGGTTCTCTTGTTCTCTTATTTGTTCGCCTGAAAATGGAAAAATATAATATAATAATCTAAGCCACGACTAACTCAATCTGTGACTGAAATTTTTGTGTGAAGTCTTTAATTTCACTTCTAACCAAGTTTTGTGGAACTAATTCATGCTTAATCACAGAAATGAAGTATACTTTGTAGTTAATGCACCTTATATTATGATCAAACGAAAATAGGACGTAGCTAAAACTTGTGAAATTGGAACGCCGATAAATCCCATGCTTTCCTTTTGTTTAAATGGGCTTAAATTGTTTGTTTTAAAGGGATGGGATTCACTAGTTTAAATTGTAAACGAGGTAGCATTGCATAATCTCATGTATCTCCGGCAGATGAATGTTTACACAGGTTCAAAAAAACAAAGTAAGAGCGGTAATTGTTTGCTTTATATTCGGCGTCCCAGTTATATCGAGCTGCACAATGCTATTCATTCAATAAAAGCATACACCAGCAGTTTAAATGGGAATCCAAACACACTGATGGATAAACCGTAACGGAAATTTAATGCAAATGTGCATCTGGATTTAATTACTGCAGTTGTACATGGATATCACATGGAGCTGTAGCATTATAGCAGGTGAACCAGCCAGATGGGTCCTAGGCTGACGACCACTAACAGCTCATTTGCTTATTTAGATAGACAAAGCCAGGACGCTCTGCAAAAATGTGGTTTAACATTTCGACTGTTATAGTAGATTCAATCTAGTACTTTCTCTACCACGTACATAACCGAGCAGAATGGCTCATGTGGACCATTAGTCTATGGTCAACATTCGAGAGGTACCGGGTTGGATTCCTGATGGCCGATTTTTACTTTCTCTACTACGTATAGTAAGTAGGGGAAGTATTGTATTCCAACCAAAAATTCGATACCGAGATTTCACCAGAAATATATGTTTTGAGACCCCCTGAATCCAAAAAAAAAAGCATTTTTGGAAACATGTCCGTGTGTGTGTCTGTGTCTCTGTGAACAGCATAAGTCAGAAACTAACAGTCGGATAAACACCAACTTGGTATTTAGGTTCAGTATCTTCCAGAGATGCGACACGAAGGTTTTCAAGAAAATCCCCCACCCCAGATTACCCTTTACATGGAACATTATTCCAAAATTTTAATTTTCTCAAAAATGGCTCTAACAATTTTGATTGAAATATCATATGTTTAAGATATTTTCATGACAGATGAAATGTATATCTCGAATTTTCTGGGAATCTCTCAAAAAGTATTCTTCATTGTGAACGACTTTTGCATAATTCGTAAACCATAACAGATAGACAAATGTTTACTACACAAAAAATGTAGACCGCGTTAAAATACACAATTTACGTCATATACATTTTGTTGTTGAATGAACGATTTTCGAGATATTGCTTGTATTCCCTTAAATTTTCCAATACTTTTTCTCAAATGGGAATTCATTATTCATTTTTTATGTTCCGGACATACAAAGAGAATGGAATGCTCCACTTAGCAACCAGTTCTTAAAAGACTTCACTATCGCTTAAATACTACCATATTCCCTTTGAACCTTCAAGAAAATTAGCAATAAAATATCCCGATTTACATGAAGCATATGGAGAATAAGCGTTTGTAAAAATAGTTTGTACAAGAGTACGGAAAGTCATGTGAGCGTAACACATCAGATTTTTTTTTCTCCTTTCCCTCATTTCCTGTCATTTCATCTTTCTCCCTTTCATCTTTCAGGCAGTGTTTCCGGGTTCCGTGGTGAGACTTGTGATGGCTAGATGGCATAATTGCTGCGCTTAGGAAAGACAAGGCGCGTTGGCCTGCCTGCAAGAGCCCCTTCGTCGCTCTCTCGTGGGACCGCGGCTACTGGCGAGAGCGGGTGTTTCGTACTGGAGATGATAAGGACTTCCATGCGACTCTGTGATCCTGTCTGCCTATGGACCTGCGACCTCCTGCGGCCCCATTACTTCATCCCTGCCTCTCGGAGGTTGTAGCCCCAATAGATCTAGTTGGTTGCAGTAGCGAGGCGTCCATCTCCGATAATTACATCCTACTACGTACATAGTATATAGAGAAGGTATTCCGTTCCACCAAAAATGTATAGCGACATTTCACTGGAAGTACCTGTTTTGAGGCCGCCAGAACTCAAAACTATTTTTAGAAATACGCTTTTGAGTGTGTCTGTGGGCAGCATATGTCAAAAACGAAAAGTTGCATAAATACCAAACTTGGTGTTTAAGTTCGGCATCTTCCAAAGACGCGACACGAAGATTTTCAAGAAAATCCCCCAACACCGAACTACTCTTTACATGAAACGTTGTTCTCAAAATTGACTTTAACGATTTCAATTAAAAAATCTGATGTGTTACACTCACATGACTTTCTCCACTCTTGTACAAAGTATTTTTACAAATGCTTATTCCCCATATGCTTCATGTTAATCGAGATATCGAGATGTTAATCTTATTGCTAATTTTCTTGTAGATGCAAGGGAAATTGGTAGGCTTTAAGCGACAGTCAAATATTTTAAGAGCTGGTTGCTATGTGGAGTATTCCATTCTCTTTGCATTATCAGGACAACACAGAAGAATAACGAATTCCCATTTGAGAGAAAGTATAAGTATTGGAAAATTTAAGGGAATAACAAGCAATATCTCGAAAATGGTTCACTCAACAACAAAAAATGTATATGACATAAATTGTGTATTTTAACGTCATCACCCTACTTTTCGTTTTTGAGTTATGCTGTTCAGACATACACAAGAACTTTTTTTCTAAAATGCTTTTTTGCGTTCAATAAAATAGTATTAATAATAATGAGTGCAGAACCCGTATTTTAACTTCCTTTTAAATCCTGAACAGATATATAACGTTGTATTTGGAAATCCCAGGATTAAGCTAAATTAAAGATTCACGAAACATTCGCAAATCGATGAACAGCCATTACCGGCTCATTCAGCTACCGACATTCATTACATGGAGTTACTTTAGATAATGAACAGCAAATATAACAGCACGATTATAATTCCAGTTCCGAAACACTAGCCAAAGTGGGCTCATCCGCTCTCGTCGAGAAGCCAGCGACCTTTTGCCGGAGTAAGGTTTGCGAAGCTAACCTCTAGCGGAGGGTCTATTCTTCTTACACTAAACGGTGTTGTGAGGTATGACGTCATCCATGTACGTTTATAAACCTATGAGCGGTACAAAACTCTAATGAAATACATATCTAGTTCCAAATCAATACACTTTGAACATTGCTACATCATGAACCTCTGGAATGTTAGTTGATATGTTTTGAACGAGTATTTTGGCTATATATTTTTCACTTTCTCTACTACGTATAGTAAGTAGGGGAAGTATTGTATTCCACCCAAAAATTCTATACCGAGATTTCACCGGAAATACATGTTTTGAAGTCCTCTGAATCCAAAAAAAAACAGTTTTGGAAACATGTCCGCGTGTGTCTGTCTGTGTGTCTGTCTGTAAACAGCATAACTCAGAAAGGAACAGTCGAATAAACACCAAAGTTGGTATTTAGGTTCAGTATCTTCCAGAGATGCGACACGAAGGTTCTCAAGAAAACCCCCACCCCAGATTACCCTTTACATGGAACATTTTTTTGAAAATTTTAATTTTCTCAAAAATGGCTCTAACGATTTTCATTAAAATATTATATGTTTAAGATATTTTATGACAAATAAAATGTATATCTTGAATTTTCTGGGAATGTCTCCAAAAGTATTCTTCATTGCGAATGACTTTTGCATAACTGGTAAACCATAAGAGATAGATAAAATTTTACTATACAAAAAATGTGGATCACATAAAAATACACAGTTTATGTCATATACATTTTTTTTAAGTGAACTATTTTGGAGATATTGCCCGTTATTCCCTTAAATTTTTCAATACTTATTTTCTCAAATGGGAATTCGTTATTCATTTTTTTGTCTTGGATATGCAAATAGTATTAATCTGTGGCAAGGAGAATGGTGCTGCACCTAGCAACCAGCTATTAAGAGATAGGTCTATGCTTAAAGGCTACTGTATTTCTATATTGCCCTTGTAAATATATATTCCCCTTACGTCTACAAGAAAATTAGTAATAAGATACAGTCTGCAAATGTTTATCTCGATTAACATGAAGTACATGGAAAATAAGCGTTTGTAAAAATAGTTTGTACAAGAGTAGAGAAAGTCATGTGAGTGTAACACATCAGATTTTTTACAGAATTCAAGTGTTATAGCAGCATACTAGTATGTTCTCTTTTATTAGGCTGATGCGCCGCAACGCGGGTGAAGTGGTAAAAGAAGGCTGCGGCAAGCTCTTTCAATTTGTCCTTCCTACCTCGATACGGTTTTGTCCGAGTCTCGTTCTAACCGCGAGTATCGAACGATATGTATTGATTGCTCTCTGTGCTGCCGATGCAAAGATTAAGAGACGTGTTAACGACAGAGAATACGGGATTTAAAGGCCCTCTTTTCCTTTCTTTGTGTAAAAGAACGCGTTTAAAAACAGGAATAATACTTATGGCGAGCAGTCAGATAACTTTATACACGCGTGTAAACACTTAGAAAACGCTTTTGTTGCGGCTAAAATCTTGCCGTTCTATGTCTCGGTAAGGCTCGAACTGTAGCAAATTCGGTGCTGTAATTTAACATCCAACATCACAATATTACTGCAGAACGTATTATTGCATACTGCATTTGTGTTTCTTATACCAAACTTAATTCCAAAAGGCACAGATTGAGTAATGGCACAAACTACCAATTTAGAAAGTTAGGCATATATGAATTAGAGATATCTACACAAGTATTTACTTTGATACTCCCTACCGCTGATCTAATGTAGAGGGGTATGGCATTCGTGCAAATATTATATAACTACGCTTTGAAATACACAATTAAAATAAATAAAAGTTGAAAAGTGAATTCTCTTGCCCTAAAATACAGTTACGTGCCAAGATTTTCCTTGCGGTTTATTCTCCGTTGATTTGAGATAAAATTTCATAAATTGATATGTTTGCGTAAGGTGAAAATTTTTTATCTTCAATTTTCTGCACATAGTATTTGAAGTTTCCTCCATTAAAATATACAAGTTGAGGTAGTAGTTTTATCATTTAAATGATTTCAGTCTAGTTATATAATATATAATACAATAACAGCCCACCTTAAAGCAATATGTGTATAATATAGTGTATAAAATGTATGTAACAGTTATTGTATTAATGTTTATATTATTATGTACATGTATAATAATGTTATATGAATGTATTAAGTAATTTAATAATGTAGGAGCTGTGAGAATATAGGTCAAAAGTTGCTAACAGTGAGGTAACAATGAGGTAACCTTGAGGCAATAATGAATTGGAAAGTTTAATAAAGCTACCAGTAATTCTTGGAGCAACAATAATGTAATTTTTGAGACAGTTTATAAATAGCCAATCAACAAACAGAAAACCTGAAAGTTAAATGAAAGTATTCTATTTGAGTAGGATTATCCAATCAGAGTCTTGAAATAGATGAAATTTGCAAATTCAGGCGGTAGAAGTCAGTTGCTAGTAGACAGTGTTCCTAACTGGACGCGAGACGCGTCCTCGAGAAGTTTCATACGTATCCAGTGGGAGACAAAAATTCATCACGGTGAGGATATTATAAAGTTTACGTGTTAATAAGTGCAAGTTATTAATAAATATCTCACAACTCTCTATATAAGTGAAGTGTTATTTAATCGTGTGAAGGATTAATAAAAGGAGTCAAGTATAAACATGTAATTTGTGTAAGTCTACATTCTTTAGCCGCATCACACACTACAAAGAGATACATGTTTCTACAAATTAATACTGACGCAGCCGAGGCAAACATAAATATATATAATATTTAAAGAAACATTCAAATTACAAAGTTATTTCTTTTAAAACTTGGGGCGAAGGCCACCGGAACTTTGTACCATACGTGGGGCAGTTATCTCCTTCAAATTGGCTTTCCATAAGTGAAAATACACCTCATTCAAAGTGAAATAACTTTTTTCGAAGGGAGTGTTTTTTTTATACACTTACCGTTCATGAAGTCGTGGAGGAAAGTTGAATTTCTGAATGCAGTGCTGGTAACCAAACCTACCTGTGTGTCTTACTGATTTTACTATGCGTATGTGCATTAACTGCATTAAATACTCTATCTTTTGTTATATTTATTATTGCAGACATGGAATATGATCATATTTTATAATTGTACATCTCTGTTAAAATCTTAATTGAACAGGCTTGGGTAATCGTTTGCACCTTGCCACCAAGGTTAATCCTGGGAGCTTTGATAATGAAACCAACATATGCAACAGCTGTTGCTAAATTTATTTTTGTGCAAGTACTATTCCTATTATTCCAGTGATAGGACGACACCTTAATTTGCGATGCTTGATACCAATTCTGATTTTGACCACTGATATTCGATTTTCGATACTTTATAAAAAACGTAAAGGCGATAGCTTTTTAATGAATTACATTATTAGTAGTTGTTCCTATTTGACATTTTCCAATTGGCAACAATTTTTTATCTTGATAATGCCACAGAAAATATTATATCCCTTATTGTTAGTCAAGGCAAATAATAATAATAATAATAATAATAATAATAATAATAATAATAATTTAAAGGATTTTCTATCGAGGTATCCCTACATTATTCACTGTCGTCGAAAAAATAGTAAGCAATAATCATGTTTCACTCAACTTCGCCACCTATCCTCATACTCTTCTTTGGCGCACTTATCACACTTTATCGCAATATACTATTTTTTGCATTCAATATTTCCAAAATATTCGCTGTCGTTCGTTTAAACTTTCTTTCAATAGTTTAAAACAAATGTTAAGCGGTCGTTATTCTGCTACACATGAGATGGTGTGAAGGATATGTAACATCAAGTATATCAGTGTGACCACTCTAATAAAGCTGCCCTAGATAGCAAATCCGAGACGAAATAAGCGGCCTCTGGTTGCTCTGTGCCATCAAGGGGCTGATTGTTTGCTAACCATATTGCCACGGATCATTAGCGATTTGTGCTGCACTTGATCCCTATCCACTGAGAGAACAGATGCATCAAAGGAGATAGTACAAAGTGTGCCGAGAAATGATATGAAAAGGCCATGGGTACAGCGTATACCAGGTGAGTCAGCTGTCTCTAGCGATTTAGGAAGATAGGCCACACTTCAAGACGCATTTCTGTTTTAAACCCATTTGCTTCGCGTATGATTACTAACTGAGGCTTTAGATAGACGAAGGCTTAACATTCAGCGGTAAAGCTGAAAGGAACATACGATACTCCGCACTGAAGTACAGTTCAACAAATCATTTACTGACAGCAGATTCAGGGATTTCAGGAGGTTTTATACACCTTTACGTTACAGTCAGTGAACATAGCTACTCAACCTATGAAACCTCCTGATAAAATGGACTAATCATATGCGTTCAATGTCCTAGCCATTAAAATAAAATAGAGACAGCTACGATATATATTAGAAACATGGCTGTACCCAAAATATACACTGTGCAGTCAAGGCACAAAAATTGCTTAAATAAAGGTTTATTTTGAATTTCGGCGTAAACTACGAAAAATAAATCTAAAAAAATCTCAATAAAGCATTATAATATTCTTAAAAGGTTACAACTTACAATCAAACTAGTGAGGTGTTTAACTGCGCGGCGACTGGCAGGTAAACGCAAAGGTTTAAGCGCGAAGGTTCTTTCAACCAAGCGTGCAAGTGGGTGCGTGGAACTAGACTGGTGAGTGTTAATCGTCAGTGACGTGGATTAGAGTCTTCGCGTTGTTCATATTGTTTTTTCTTTCTGCTCATTAACGCCTATAAATTAAATATTATTTTTATTTATATAGTTTTAGAATCCCCGAGCTTTTAACAAAATTATAATTTAAATAATTGTTGAATATATAAAATTTGTAATGGAATGCGTATAATTACCCAAACTTAAGCTGTGATTTCAAATATTTCTGTCTCATTTGAACGGTATTACACCACAAATAATGTTCTGAATGTCACCTGCCTTCACTCCTCATGTGTATGTAGTTGTGACAGCATACAGTCACATTTGTGTCAGTCCATCGCTATGTATTCGACAGACGAGTATGTTGATATGCTCCTTATCTACGGAGAGGCAACAGCGAATGCGAAACAAGCTCAGCCTTTATACCAGGAGGGATATCCAAATAGGCGGTAACCAGAAGCAAAAATCTTCCAAAATGTTGAAAGACATCTGCGTACATCGTCACTTGCAAGGATGCCTCCTATGTGAAACGGCAACTCTAGGCCGAGCCCGAGAACTGTAATTATAGATAATTTATTAATTAATTTTTATTGATGTTAAATCATACTATGTACATATCATTTTCTTATACTGCTTGTATAGTTTAAGAAGGGTGATTTAACGTTATGTATGTATCTAGGTTACTAATATTGGAAGAGTTATAAATGGTTTAATGTAAATAATTTAAGCGTAATGTTAAAATACTGTCCACGACGAAATGTTTTAGCTACAGGAACAGTGTCTTCGAAGGCAGAAAATCTAGTTTTACGATGTCTCTCTGGTCGCAGGGGCTTTGTTCATACAGCGAGGGTGTAAAGTCTTTTTTCTTTTATTCGATAATTCGCCGTGACCAAGTGAGAGAGACAACTAGCTTAACGGTAAATTTAGGAAAAGCCGCGATTAACTTGGACCAATGACATCCCTGTAAGTTTATACAAAATAGTGAGACGCGTTGAGTGGCGCTAAAAATGGACGAATAGGAAAGGAAGCAGCCCCAGAAGCCTGCGACTATAAATGGATCTGTTAGGAGCAAATTCGACGCATTTCATTTTGGCATTTTGTCATGTGTGGGTCATTTGTCATGTAGTCAGGGAACATTTTGCAAAACTACAGGCAGCGAGAGATGCTGCAGGATGTTTGAGATATATCGCGACAAAAGTGAATGAAGTTAGTTTTCGAAACACACCTAAGAACCGCTACTCGTAAAGAGATAATAAGCATATTTAAACTTCGTGTCATATCCGCGCCGCGTTTTAACAGCGGTGGACAGTATTTTAACGGCGGTAATATCAGTGTTGTGTACTACGTGGAGTAGTTAAATAAAAGAAATTGCAGTGTCATCTTTTCGTAACGAAAGCCCGTCTATTTCTCCTTTTTACCACGACCCGAGATCTACGCTTCCTTTACCAAGGATAAGTCCATGCTCCCACTTAGTTTTAAAGAAAATTACTGCAGCTAGCCGAGGATAAAAATGCAGAGAACCAGCACACTGCGAACATCTGGAGCCAACATGGAGGATGCAGCAAGGTAAGCCGTGACCAACGGGCATAACAAGAACCACGACTTCGGGCAGGAGGTGACTGCCGCAAATGAGAGACGCACCTGTGACATTTCGTGTTAATGCGGAGGCTGTTTTGAATGCCATACGAAATAATTCGCATACTAATACACGGGTAATTGCACAAGAGGTAAACATTAGCCAATCTTCTGTGGTGGAGTAAGCGAACCAGTAAGTTTCATCCATAAAATTGGTACCTACACCAATCACTCTACGGGAGAGATTTCGAACTTGGGTGCACTTCAGTGAATGCGTTCTGGGCCGAGTATCAAATAATATGGGGTTCCTCTACAGAATCCTGTTTTTGGATGAATCAAGATTCCACAACAACGGGACCGTAAATCACCACAACTAGCATTATTGTAGTGTTGATAACACTAGTCTGCATTTTCAAACGTTTTGTCAATTGATTTCTTAAAACTAGGTGTTCTTGAATCAAGCTTGTATGCTGATTGCAGAAATAACTTCCGTTTTTATCTATCACTTCAGCTTTTTACACAAAATAAGTAATGTTTTGACAATTTTACTAATGAGCGTAGAAAAGTATACAAATATCATTTCACACAAGGTAAGTTTTTATTCAAGAAACATTTTAAGAATACTCTCAAGAACTCCCCTAATGTATTTCATGGCTACATTATAACAAAACAAAAAGCAAAAGTGTTTCATTTAATTTTTTTAAAACTTTCTCTTCTTTGACTTCCTTGCTGATCCTTGAAGATGACTGTCCCTCCTCAACATCCAACAGTAATCGGCCATCATAGTTTCATTCCATCTCCCCTGGTACCTCCTCTCCATTTCCTTAATATCTTGGTGAAAACGTTCACCCTGCTCTTCACTATAATGCCCGAGATTTTCTGGAAAGTAGTCGATATGTGAATACAGAAAATGCACCTTTACATTCATGTTACAACCCACCTTCTTGAAAATTTCCAACATAGTTTCGACAATGGCGTTGTAATTAGGATCTTTGTTATTGCCTAAGAAGTTTTCAGTAACTGATCGGAAGGCGGTCCATGCTTCTGTTTCTCTCTCATTCATTGTGTTCTCAAAATCTTCATCCTTCATCAATATCTTTATTTCAGGACCAAAAAAAATTCCAGCCTTTAATTTGTCCTGTGTAAAGAAGGGAAATTTCCTGGGTAGAGCCCTTACAAATTGTTCATCAAGCCCAATTTTATGTGTAGTGTCGGAAGCAATCTCTTTATATTTCTATATCTTTGAAGCGAAATTGTAAAAAAAACTGTAAATGATAGAAAAAAACTAAAAGCAGTTCTGAATTCAGCATAAAAAAGTGAGTCAGAATCACATATTAGTTTTTAGTCATCCGATATCATGCAGACTAGTGTAATCCTCACACGTAAGCGAGGTAGCTTTCCAAGAACAGTGGGGAGTGAATGTCTGGTGCGAAATTTTGGGCGACTATCTCATTGGACCAGTTTTCTTCGAGGGGCGTCTAACAGCAGCACGCTACCTGGAAGTTCTCCGTAATGGGCTCCCCTTGCTACTTGAAAGTGTATCACTAAAAGAGCGATTAACGATGGTGCTCCACCGCACAGGTTGATGAGCATCTGCAATCATCTAAATACGACACATCCTGGTTATTGTATAGGAAGACATGGACTTGGGTCTTGGTCAGCCAGATAACGCCTCTGGACTTCTTCCTTGGGGGTTGTTTAAAGTAGCAAGTTTATGCACAGGAGTCAAAAGATCCAGAGGGCCTTCGCCAATGTGTTATGTGGTCTGTAAATCCATCACATCTGCTATGTTACACAGAACCAAAATGTCCATGCAACAGCGTTCTTAGGTGTGCATTAACCAACAAGGATATTAGTTTGAGCACTTGCTTGATTTTAGTATTTTATGTAATTGAAAAAATAAGTTCTAGGGAAAGGAAAGTAACCAGGGTTATGGAGATAATGAATATTATATTTGAATAGCAGTTGGAAAAAAGTTATTGTGTGCTGTTATTTTCGCTACAACTGAAAACTTGAAATATACCGGTGACCATCCGACTTCTTTGGCTGATACGATCTGTGTTGTGTGGCACACCTGACTGGCGCTTGCTATGTACGTTAGCTTTTCCATGAGGTCCCTGATCACCGCCTCCAGACAGTAGAGTTGAGTAGAAATAAGCAAATACTACTCTTACTCAACACAAGAGAGAGGGGAGTAGTCTGCTTTTATTGATTTTGCATATCAGAGTTTTTTTCTTTTACCCTCTCCTTTTTGTGAAGTACTTCAGTGTTATGTTGTAGCTAACCAGATCTGGACATGCAATTTAATCTAACTTTTTAAATTAGTGGACACACTTCTTTGCGCACTCAATATTGATGGTTACTTCACAATTGGTTTTTGCAGATGACATTGCAATAATCATAAGAGGGAAATTTCCTCCCACAGTTTCTCAAGTGCTACAAATGGCGCTTGAGAAAGTGGAAGCTTGGTGCAAGATGAATAATCTAACTGTTAATCCAAGCAAAACAGTAGTGGTTCCCTTCACCAGGAGAAGGGGGCCTGATTTAACCAGACTCTCTCTCTTTGGTGAAGTAGTGCCCTATTCAACACAAGTTAAATATCTTGGGCTTGTTTTAGACAAGAAATTAACTTGGAAACATCATATGGAATTATGTATTACCAAAGCCTACAGAGTCTTTTGGACATGTAGAGGTATGCTTGGCAAGACATGGGGTCTGAAACCTAGCATAGTGTATTGGATATACACTGCCATGGTGAGACCTATATTCTCTTATGCCGCACTGATGTGGTGGCCTAGAGTTAATTTAAAGGTGTGCAGAAAGGAACTCTGTAAATTACAGAGGACCCTCTGCATTTCAATTATGGGAGCCTTCAAAACTACTCCAACTGCGGCTATGGAGATGCTGATTGGGCTCACACCTCTCCACATATGGATGAAGGCAGAAGCCATGATCGCGTATCACCGTATTTGTCGCCAAACCAAAGTGTCTAACACTGGACATATTAATCATCTCAAGCTTCCTTGGGATAAGAATGTACAACAGATACTCAACATGGGGACTGACATTCTTGAAACAAGATTCAAGTTTGATTTGAAATTTACGGTATCCTATCCACAGCGGAGTGAATGGGAAAGACTGGTAAAACCTCATAATAACAAAGGTGCAATCTGGTATACTGATGGTTCTAGAACCAAATCGGGAACGGGGGCTGGGCTTTACGGTAATGGTACCAAGATTTCTTATAGTCTTGGTACCTTAGCTACAGTTTTCCAGGCTGAGGTTTATGCAATCCTAGCCAGTGTTATGGAAAGCATTAAAAGGAGATATAAGAATAGAAGTGTTCTTATCCTCTCAGACAGTCAAGCTGCTCTTAAAGCACTTGAATCACCATCAATAAAATCAATGCTCGTCTCAGAATGCCGGGAATCCTTAATGGCACTGGCTGAACACAATAAGGTTCAACTTATGTGGGTGCCAGGACATATAGGTATACTAGGCAATGAGAAAGCAGATGAAGCAGCCAAGATTGGCAGTGAAATCCCATTCTTTGGTCCGGAGCCTGTACTGGGAGTGTCCTACAGACCAGTGAAACAGGCAATTAAGTGCTGGGCTCAAGCAGAACACAAAAACTACTGGAACTCCATTGAGGGTTGCAGACATTCCAAGTTGTTCATTACAGACCTGGATAACAGCCGGGCAAAATACTTGCGCGGTCTTAGTAGAAGAAGACTTGCATGGGCAACAGGATTCATTACAGGACACTGTGCCCTAAAGTTTAATTTATACAGAATGGGATTGTTTAACAACCCTATCTGTAGTAGATGTCTAGAAGGAGATGAGACTGTTACTCATCTACTATGTGATTGCCCTGCTCTTGCGAGTCAAAGAGCAAGTATTTTTGGCAGTCACTTTCCAAAGATAGATGAACTATCGAAAGCCTCTGTTAGCAGTCTGGTTAAGTTCATATCGAGCAACAGACTACTTAACTGATGAAAGGGGGGATGCGCAATATACCTTAAGGTCGCAGTGCTTGGGCATAAAACCCACCCCTTCTCAAACTAAAACTAGAACTAGAACCAACAAAGATATTAGTTTGAGCACTTGCTTCGTTAAAAGAGCCGTGTTCGAGCATTGGTAATCACCAGTGATTTCAAACAAGTATAACGTTGTTACAAAAGGGTCCTTTAAGGGCCACCATTACATACCAACAGGTGGTGATATGCATGACAAAATACATTTCTGTGCACAGCATTAAAGCACTCTACTATTACAGCTTCCATATATAACATTATGTGATACGAAATTTGCTTACTATCTGAGAACAAATGTAAAGAATCCTTATACTGTCGACATAAAATATACTAGGGTAAGTCAGTAACTATCCGCACTTATTTTTAATTTTTTGTAGACAGACTGTATCGGTTTGTGCGCGCGTGTGTCGATATTGCTCCTTTCTCTTCGCTTGTGGAATTTTTTACCGTTACACTCCAGTGAATGTTGTATTGCTGCACCCCTCACCGTTTGTACCAAAGATGAACAGCGTACGGTTATCCGTTTTTTGCCACCTGAAGGAGTACCAGCAGAGAAAACCATCGAAGACTTTTCGTACAATATGGAAGTAATATTTTACCTCAGCAAAATGTTTACGAATGGAATAAAAAGTTCAAAAATGGTCGGACAATTGTGAAGGACGACGAAAGAGCAGACGCCCACCCATACCCAATAGTGACGCCAACATTGAGCAAGTCCATATCCTGATTCAGAGAACGGAAGATTCACGGTCAACAAAGTAGCAAACCATATATGTTTTGGTCCAGTTAAAGATGCCTTAAGGGGCCGCCGATTCACCACAGACCAAGAAGTGAAAGGAAGTGGTGCATACATGGCTTGCTACTCAGACGAAAAAACCTTCTCTTTTTTCCGAGGGCATCAGAAATCTTGTGAAGGATGGAACACGTGCATTGAGAAGCAAGGGGAGTACGTTGAAAAATGAGACAGTTATAAGTTTCTGTCGTTGTTATAATAAATTTTAAAAATTATGTGCGGATACATATTGACTTACCCTCATACATATATGTCGCGTTTAAACACTTGCCTAACTGTAGTAGTTTACCGAAAACAAACACTACAATAAAAACCATTAAATAAAAATAAAACATAATTGAAAATGAAAACGGTATTAATAATGTGAAACATAATATTATTTTTAACCAAGTTTACTTACGAATATTACGATACTAAAAAAATAATTTCACCCAAGTGATTCAAACCACCTTTACTGCATACAGATGTTTTACAACTATACAATTCTTCCAAATGAGCTATCTAGAAATACAAGAGTTGATTAACCAAGTTAACATAATATGAAGTACGTACTTGTCACTACACATTTTCGATTGTGAAAGTGTTTTCTTAGCGTCAGTTATATATTACTAATTCATTAAAACCGATACTATACATCTGTCATATTAGTCATTTCGCTAAATGTGAAACCAAAGATATGCATGTTATAGAATTTCCTTACATACCATGGGGACATGTTTTCATGTTTCACCCAAGAAATTTTGTTTTTGCCCTGGTAATTCTGCAACCCTGCATAAAGCTTTGTCCTTTCATGTATGCCCTTATGATCTAAGCTTAGGCACAGTGGCAGTTCAGGATGGTGCCATTGTTAATGGGTGTATTAATATTGTTAGTGTTTATGTGATTTTTCACCCAATGTAGCTGTAGTATGATTTGACCTAGCGTGTTGATTTTAGTATTTTATGTAATTGAAAAAATAAGTTCTAGGGAAAGGAAAGTAACCAGGGTTTTGGAGATAATGAATATTATATTTGAATAGCAGTTGGAAAAAAAGTTATTGTGTGCTGTTATTTTCGCTACAACCGAAAACTTGAAATATACCGGTGACCATCCGACTTCTTTGGCTGATACGATCTGTGTTGTGTGGCACACCGGACTGGTGCTTGCTATGTACGTTAGCTTTTCCATGAGGTCCCTGATCACCGCCTCCAGACAGTAGAGTTGAGTAGAAATAAGCAAATACTACTCTTACTCAACACAAGAGAGAGGAGAGTAGTCTGCTTTTATTGATTTTGCATATCAGAGTTTTTTTCTTTTACCCTCTCCTTTTTGTGAAGTACTTCAGTGTTATGTTGTAGCTAACCAGATCTGGACATGGAATTTAATCTAACTTTTTAAATTAGTGTTTCTATTTTTTATTCAAAATTCCTTTTAAACTCATTATGGTTCTATTCTAACTTATTTCCTGCAGACGATAAAATTTCAAACCCACTGCTTCCAAGTATCGCAGTTACAATTCCCCAAAAATTCGAATAACATACAAATGTAATATAACAAGCATAGCTATGTCATTTAACCTACATGACTGTATAAAGATGTGTTTAACGCAGCACATCTTTCCCTCTCTTTGTTCTTTGTCTTTGAGTGGCTCTTAAAGTCGTGAAACTACTTCATTTCGTTTGGCCTATGTAAGTGGTTATTAGTATTGACTGCTTACTTCCATATTCATTTGTTCCTGAAGGGCTAAGGCAAGGAGTAGCTCGATATGACTCATGCGTGGAGCTAGTCCGCATAAGTGGCGGTATTCGTTGCGTTCTTTCTTCCGCACTTCACACTCTTGTTCACTCACTTCTCTGCGATCAGCACTTGATGATCTGTTTCAGGTTCCTCACTTCGCACACTTCTTCAGTTAATTCCCATCACACATTAGGTGGTTGTGTTTAGCACTTCCTGCCTTCTTAGGTTGATTCTCCAGCTGCTGTGGCTGTCTGCAGTCCTGGCCTAGTGTAATCCTCCTGTTTTCTTGAAGGCGTGGTCCCATCTTGTTCTGGGTCTGCCTTGTGATCTCTTGACGACGTAGGGGGTCCACATTGTAGAAATGTAGCCCATTTGTTGTTCTGGAACCTCGCCATGTGCCTCCACTTCCATTTCAATTGGTGGCTCGTTGGGATACACCTTTCACTTTTGTTATTTCCTTTAACCTTGTGTTGGACACTCTGTCTTTGAGGGATAGTCCTAACACTTTCCTCTGGCAAACCTCAATACGTTTCTTTTGTGTTTCTGTCAAATTCCAAGTTTGGCACCCATATAGTAGCTATGGTAACATGCAGGAGCGTAGTGTTTTGATTTTTATTTTCCGGTTGAGTTTCTTGTCCAGTAGAAAGAGTTTTAGGGCCCAAAATGATTTCCATGCTATTGCTATTCTGCGTTTTAGTTCTTCGTCCATGTTATTCCTAACAGTTGTTCCAGGTATACCTATTCTGGTACATACCGTAGTACTTTAGTGTCAATTGCGATTGGTATGTCTTGGCTATTTGGGGTTTGGTCATGATCATCGACAGACCGGCTTTACAATTTGAAATGTTTCTGAGATATTTTAGAACTTGTCTCTTATTCCTCATTTTTACATAATAGCATGCATTTACAACATATTCTAATATCTAGAGCAAAATTTTAAGCATTTAAATAAAAATCTGATGTGTTACAACCACATGACTTTCTCTACTCTTGTACAAACTATTCTTACAAACGCTTATTCTCCATGTTATGCTTCATGTTAATCGAGATAACGAGATGTTAATCTTATTGCTAATTATAGATATAATTAGCTTATAGATTCAAGGGGAATTGGTAGGCTTTAAGCAATAGTCAAATATTTTAAGAGCTGGTTGCTATGTGAAGTATTCCATTCTCTTTACATTATCAGGACAAAAAATGAATAAAGAATTCCCATTTGAGAAAAAGTATAAGTATTGGAAAAGTTAAGGGAATAACAAGCAATATCTCGAAAATGGTTCACTCAACAACAAAAATGTATATGACATAAATTGTGTATTTTAACGCAATCTACATTTTTTGTGTAGTAAAATTTTGTCTATCTCTTATGGTTTACCAGTTATGCAAAAGTCGTTCACAATGAAGAATATTTTTGGAGACTTCCCAGAAAATTCAAGATATACGTTTTATTTGTCATGAAAGTATCTTAAACATATGAAATTTTAATCAAAATCGTTACAGCCATTTTTGAGAAAATTAAAATTTTAGAAAAATGTTCCATGTAAAGGGTAATCTGGGGTGGGGGATTTTCATGAAAACCTTCGTGTGGCATCTCTGGAAGATACTGAAGCTTATACAAAGTTTGGTGTTTATCCGACTGTTCGTTTCTGAGTTATGCTGTTCACAGACACACTCACGGACATGTTTCCAAAAATACTTTTTTTTTTTATTCAGGAGGCCTCAAAATATTTATTCCCGTTGAAATCTCGGTATCGAATTTTTGGGTGGAATACAATACTTTCCGTACTTATATACGTAGTAGAGAAAGTAAAAACTGATGAAAATTCATCAAGACTCTCATTAGTGTGAGTGTCGGTAAATGTAGAAACAATATGAAGCGCGTTAAGGAAATTAAAAAGATGTTGAAAATACTCTTGTTAATCTCCATATCTATAGGTTACACTAATTGAAATTTCATTGCTTATTATAGCGGAGGTTAAATAAAGCAGGAACTTCAATTTACCCCTGATGGGGTTAGCAAGTTTTGTGCTTTAGTTGCGCAGCAGGATTCCCTGCCCTAGTTTGGACAGTCGGTCGACTTATGACCGCCGAGCCACAGTTTCTTCTGTTGTTGCAAAAGCAGTAATTCCCCATCCTGGATCGTGAGGCGCATTTAGAGTTTATCAATATGCACAAGCTTTCATTTAGCTTTTGAACTGCAGGCAGCTGATGTGGTAGTTGGCGCACGGTCTTGCAGTCGCTGCCAAGTTCTCCGTCTCTGCTATCCTTTTCGGTCTTAAGCGGAGATTACAGTCGAGTTCTTTAACGTTTGACTATCGCTGTTCTCTTTGTATATATAACGAAAATAAGCTGTAGTAATAATAGCTAGTTTGTATATCCACTAATAAAGAGAGAGGATAGAGAAAGTCACGTGAATGTATCACATCAGGATTGTTTACAAGGTTTAACGTCCTTTAACCGGTTAGGTGATATCGGACAATGAATAAAATGATGCTTAAATGACCTCGGGGCCCATAAAGTTCACAGTTTCTCGACATTCATATCTTAGGAAAAGCGATAATATCCGAAAAGAACCTTATCACTCTAACCGAGATTCGAACTCGGGACGCCTTGAATGGGAGGCAGGCACTCTATCCCCACACCACAGAGGTGCGCTGTGGTATTTTGAGTGTAATTTAAATGTTTATGCACCTCTAAATTTGCAACACCAATGTACACAATTCTCCATTTCTCGTTACAAAATAAATTATTTCAACGCAATTATCACTATTTTTTATTTTATTTAAAAGGAATGGGTAAATTACACAATCACATAAATAGTAAAACGACAAACTTCTATAAATCTTGGAATGGGTATTGCTGATTAAGCTAAGCCAGTGTTGGCTTTTAGTTACCGAAACGGGTAGCTGAGATGGTTAAGGCACGGACTCGTGAACGGCAGTTCAAACTTCAAATCCCGCCAGGACCGTTCTTCCTGACTTTTCCAGTGTTTCCTCAGCCCTAATAACCGGCAAATTCGGCGGAGGTGCCCTAAACTTAGGTCTGGCAGCTTTTCTTTGCACATTTATTTTCCTAAATATCATTTCATTTTATGTGTCAGTAGTATCACCGTCTGTGATACCGTATGAAGTAAGAGCCGCATTTAAATACTATTAAAAACGGGAAAAGATAGCTTACAATTAATGTCGCATACTTCAATACACAGATTTTCGAGATTATGAGAGTATAGAACTTTGTTATGTGAGGCACTATAAAACGATGTAAATACAAGGGCTGTTCAATAAAGACTGAGACTGATTTTTTTCACAGATATTTACTACTCCATTTCAATGTTGACATGATCTTTTTCAAAGTAGTCCCCTCCTACTTGAATGCACTTTTTATACCGCCTCTGCCAGTCCTCGAACACATGGTGCAGGCCATTCTTTGTCAGGTCTTTGAGAATCGCCTCACTTTTCTTTAGCACTGCTTCAGTGCTCTCAAATAGAATGCCCCGGAGCTTTGCCTTTAGTAATGGGAACAAAAAGAAATCACAGAGGGTAAGACCGGGGTTTTAAGGCGGATGCGGCACACAGGTAATGTTGAATTTAGCCAAAAATTCCTGGACTTGATTTGCGACGTGAGGCCGCGCGTTGTCGTGATGAAGTCGCCACCCATTCCGATGATGTTCTGGACGTTTCCTTGTAACGCGCTTCCTCAGTGTAGCCAATACTGACGTGTAGTAGCTGCTGTAACAGTAGTGTGAGGTGGGGGGGAACTGCATGCTGGTAAATCATTCCATTCCGAAACACCAGGCCCACCTTGCTTAGCACAGAGACCTCTCCCTTCTTTGAAGTTCTTGAACCACCTAAACACTGTTGCACGAGGTAGTGCATCTTCACCGTATGCTTGCTTCAGCTTTTCGAAAGTTTCAAGGCTGTATGATTTAAACGAAAATAAAATTTTATTGCGCTGTATTGCTCCTCTCGTGTCACCTCCAATTTGTGGTATGCGAAATTCAAGTAGGGTCAACAATATACAACGTTACTACCAACCTACCGTTAGAGAGTGCTGTCGCTTATGGACATTATACATGAAACCCTGCTCTTTTCAAGTATTTGTGGTAGAGACATAAAACTATCTAGGAAACTACAGAAAAAAATCAGTCTCAGTCTTTATTAATCAGCCCTCGTAAGAAAAAAAGGTATTAATATACATTTACGCTTTAAATGTATATCCACATGAATTTAACTTCCTAATTTACTGAATAAAATATTATTTATTAGCACACTCTTCCACTGCGGGAATCTTTGTTGCTGTATCAAATTCTGGGGATATTCCAGAAGCTATGTAGGATTAAGGTCAGCGTCGGTGCTTATCAAAACAAAGTTTTCCTGGCGACTTGCCATGTTACACACATAACTAATATAACTTCCAGAATTGCAATAAATGTATGATACATTGCCAGTATGGAATATGATAACGGTGTAATTCGCCGGGAAGATATAAACATGCCAACAACTACTCGAACCATAAATGTGTCATGTTAATTAAAAATAAAATATATAATTGCACCGTGTAACGAAATAACAGGAGCAAGACATGTACTATTAGCACGCATGTTTTAATGGTAACAAGTTATTTTTGAGAGAGCATTTTTATTCTATGCTTCTATCGACCGAAAAATTCAATATTGAAGATATATTTTGAATTACTGGAAGTGAGAATAATAATAATAATAATAATAATAATAATAATAATAATAATAATAATAATAATAATAATAATAATAATAATAATAATAAAGCGTACTGGGAACGTAAAGATAAATAAATACAGAAAATACTCAGTTAAGAACATTTAAAGATGATAAAGTGAACTTCTTCAAATAACACTCCTCACTCCAAATAAACCTTTATTCCGAAAACAAAGTTACTATTGCTTCATTCTCTCAAAAGGTATTCCAAAAATATAACTTTGGAGATTATAAACTTGGGGATACTATAATCGCCGTAAACTCAGCGACAGTGACGGTCACTGCAGCTATATGTGTGCAGCCAATCACCATCGTTACCGTCCAACACCCCTTCAACACCTCCGCCAATTACCTCCAGCATAACATAGCATTTCCACTGTTGAGAATTTATTTACACCGGATTTATGTTTACAGATTAGCAGTTTCGCGTATAAACATTAACTTTTACTTCTTCTTGCTTAACGGCGTGAGAAAGACGAGTTATTTAGTCATGTACAATAAGGAATCCACTGTTAGCAGTGTCAAGTGATCGCGCCAGGTACATTTCCCCAACCGTTCCCCTCAAAGCAGAAGGTTGCAACGTAGCTTCGCTCCGGCCATGTAATGGCGGACCTCTCCCAAGGGACAAGTTATAATACGGCGGTTATAGTATGGCAAATAAGGCCTTTATGTTGAATTACCAGCCTCTTATGACGTCTACCTTATTAATGAATTCTGCATAACTGAAAAATGATAATAGCTGCACACAATCTTACTGCAGAAAGAATAGTAGAGCTCGTTAAATGCATGTAATATTTATGCAAATATAAATGCTTATGACCTTAACTGTTTCCTAAAAACACGCTGCTGTTCGTTTAAATCTCCACTATAAAGGAGCACATTTTGAGATAACTGATTGTATTTTGTTTCATATCTTAAGGTTTTCGTATAGTGGTTAATTATTGAATCGATCCCTTTATCTAAACATTTAGTTTCTTTTGTCTCCAACTCCAGCATATCCATAGTAAAATAGGTGTAATTTCATTTCTTCTTTTTACTTTCTCTACTACGTATAGTAAGTAAGGGAAGTATTGTATTCCAACCAAAAAGTCGATACCGAGATTTCACCGGAAATACATGTTTTGAGACCATCTGAATCCAACAAAAAGTATTTTTGGAAACAGGTTCGCGTGTGTGTCTGTGTGTCTGTCTGTCTATGAACAGCATAACTCAGAAACGAACAGACAGATAAACACCAAACTTGATATTTAGGTTCAGTATCTTCCAGAGATACGACACGAATGTTTTCAAGAAAATCCCTCCACCCCAGATTACCCTTTACATGGAACATTTTTCGAAAATTTTAATTTTCTCAAAAATGTCCCTAACGATTTTGGTTAAAATGCTATATATTTAAGATACTTTCATGATAAATAAAATGTATATCTCGAATTTTCTGGGAATGACTCCAAAAGCACTCTTCATTGTGAACGAACTTTTGCATAACTGGTAAACCATAAGAGATAGACAAAATTTTACTACACAAACAATGTAGATCGCGTTAAAATACACAATTTATGTCATATACATTGTTTTTGTTGAGTGAATCGTTTTCGAGATATTGCTTATTATTCCCTTAAATTTTCCAATACTTGTACTTTTTCTCAAATTCGTTACCCATTTTTTTGTCCTGGCAATGCAAAGAAAATGGAATACTCCACATAGCAACCAGCTCTTAAAATATTTGACTATCGCTTAAAACCTACCATATTCCCCTTGCATCTACAAGAAAATTAGCAATAATATTAACATCTTGATATCTCGATTAACATGAAGCATATGGAGAATAAGCGTTTGTAAAAATAGTTTGTACAAGAGTAGAGAATGTCATTTGAGTGTAACACTTCAGATTTTTTTACATTCTCTACCACATACATAGTAGGTAGAGAAGGCACTGTATTCCACCCAAGATTCGATACAGAAATTTCACCGGAAATACATGTTTTGATTCCCCCTGAATCCAAATATAGCATTTTTAGAAAAACGTCCTTATATATCTGTGTGTCTACAGCATAGTTAAAAAACAAATATTCGGATAAACAGCAAACTTTGTACTTAGGTTCAATACCTTGGAAAAATGTGACACGAAGATTTTCAAAAAAATCCCACAACCCAAATCACCATTTACATGGATCATTTTTCGTATTTTTTAGTTTTTTAAAAAGTCTAATGATTTTAGTAAAAATACTATCATGCATTAATTGAATTTACATGACAAAACGGATGTCTTGATTTTTCTGGGAATTTACTGTGAAGTCCCCTTCATTCGGAAGGAATTTTATTAAGTGTAATCTTGTATTGCTGGTAAAGGTTAAGCGATGGACGATAATGTACCACAAAAGCTGTAGTTCTCTTAAATACACACAATTTATTTCAAATAACTTTCTCGTGGCGCCAGCCATTTCTGAGATATCCTATATTAATTGTTGGAATTGTTCAATGCCTAATAAGTTGTTTCTCGCGATGTTATGGAAACAGTATGCAGTTTTAAGGCCAGCATATAGCGCCCAGTTCTAAAACATTTGACTATCGTTCCCTTTGTATCTATAACGAAATGTGTAATGTAGCTATTTCTGAAAAGTTTATCTGGATTAAAATGAAGTAGATGGGAACATAAACTTTCGTAAGAATAATATATCCACCAAGTAATGGAGGGTAGAGAAAGTCATGTGAATGTAACACACCAGAATTTGTTTATTTAGCACACACTTATTGAGATGCTCTCAAAATGTTATATTGTAAACAAAATTTCCGAAAATTTTCAGCACAAATTGAATACATACGAGGGGCACTATTTATATTTTGAGCCTTGGCAACCCTGAATGTTGTAGGTGCCATGTGACATTTCCAAGGAAAGTTTGACATTTTTTACCATAATCTGCTTCAAACTTTTTCTAATAAAACGTCATTTGTTTTGTTTACACTAACTTGTAAGTTGTGTGTCAACAAAAACACGGAATTAACTCGTGAAAATGTTCGTGCAATGATTTATTACGAATTTCGACGTGGATTATCAAGACAAGAGTGCATCGATCAACTAACTTCCACATTTGGCGACGATGTCCATTCTTTGCCACTGTGAAACGCTGGTATAACGAATTTAATCGTGGCCACCGTTCGCTCAATGATGAAGTTCGTGAACGTCGACCAAAATAGTTATTGTGCCAGAAAACATTGATCTGTGCAAAACCTAATAATGAAAGATCATCATGCGACATATAGTGAGATTGAGGCAACCCTAGGCATTAGTTCCACCAGTATATATAATATATTGCATGATTATTTAGCCGTGAAAAATGTTTGCTATCGTTGGATCCACATAATTTGGCGCAATCTTAAAAAGATGCTCTGTCGATTGGTGTACAAAAATGCTCAAGAAATACAATGGCGGTGCCTCAAAAGACGTATATAAGATTGTAACAGCTGATGAATCATGTATCTATGGGGAACGTAAACAGCAGTCGACTGTATGGGTGTTTCAAGATGAAGCAAATCCAACAAAAGTTGTTCGCACTCGAAGCACTTCGAAGCAAATGGTCGCCTGCTTTTTCATCAAAACTGGCCATGTGAAAACGGTGCCTTTAGAGGAACGTAAAACTGTCAATGCCGAATGGTACATAACCATTTGTTAGCCGGAAGTCTTCGGTGAAGTAAGGAAAACCAAAAAGAACCGTAGGATCGTTCTTCATCAAGATAATGCGAGCACACACACACACATCTCGTCTAACAACAGAATATTTGAAGGCCCAATGACTTCTTTTTGTTCCCAACATCAAGAATAAATTGCGAGGACAACGACTTTCGTTAGCAGAAGAAGCCATTGATGCCTTCAAAAACAATGCTTTTGAGGTGTTTCAAGAACACTGGAATAAATGCTTTTACAAATGGTGCAAACGGATGCAAAAGTGAAGTGTCATAAAGGAGAATATTTTGAAAAACAATAAAGCAGTTTTCAGTCATAAATTACTTTGTTTTAATTACTAGGCTTAAAATATAAGTAGTGCCCCTCGTATGTCACATATTAAGTAAAAAAAACTGTAGTTTTGTTCAGAGTACCTTTTGCAACAAAATAATTTAAAAAAAACAAAAGACACTGATTCATAACTTTTACTGGAAATTATCATTACTTATCATTAAAAAAGTACAAGAAGGTTTTCATCCAAATATTTCAAACAGTTTCAGGAAAACGTGTATTTGAGTGAGTGTATACTCAATAAAAAAATCTAACTTTCTCTAATTTTGTACAAACTATTTTTACCAACGCTTATTCTCCACCTACTTCATGTTATTCGAGATAAACATTTGCAGACTCTACCATATTGCTAATTTTCTTGTAGATTTAAGGGGAATATATATTTGCGAGGGCAATACAGTAGCCTTTAAGCAGACACATATCCCTTAATAGCTGGCTGCTATGTGCAGCACCATTCCCTTTGCCACAGATTAATACTCTTTGCATATCCAAGACAAAAAAATGAATAACGAATTCCAATTTGAGAAAAAGTATAAGTATTGGAAAATTTAAGGCAACAACAAGCAATATCTCGAAAATGGTTCACTCAACAAAAAAATTGTAAATGACATAAATTGTGTATTTTAACGCGACCTACATTTTATGTATAGTAAAAGTTTTTTTATCTCTTATGGTTTACCAGTTATGCAAAAGTCGTTTACAATGAAGAATACCTTTGGAGACATTCCCAGAAAATTCAAGATATACATTTTATTTGCCATGAAATTATCTTAAACATATGATATTTTAATCAAAATCGTTAGAGCCATTTTTGAGAAAATTAAATCTGGAAGATACTGAACCTAAATACCAAGTTTGGTGCTTATCCGACTGTTCGTTACTGAGTTATGCTGTTCACAGATAGACACACAGACAGACAGACACACACACAGACACACACGGATATGTTTCCAAAAATGATTTTTTTGGATTCAGGGGGTCACATGTATTTCCGGTGAAATCTCGGTATCAAATTTTTGGGTGGAATACAATACTTCCCCTACTTACTATACGTAGTAGAGAAAGTAAAAATAGTGCACTTACAACGAAAGAAAGTCTTTAAAAGTAACATGTATAGTAACTTTTCCTACTATATGCTTTAAAATATTTTTTTAGCTTTATACTATTATAAAATTCATACAATTATCTGCAGTAGTTTGAAAAAGACGCAGGCTTAAAGGTTTCCATTTATTCTGAGCACTCGAAGCGCTCTTTAATTACCCCGTCCGGTTAACTCAAACGCTGCAGATAAAAATCTTCAGAAACCCAATTTAAGATATGACATTCCCATTTATATATTTTTAATATAAGTTAAGCGAGAGAATCATAATTGTTATGATGTTAGTTTACTTCTTAGAAACTATTAAACCAGATTTATGGAATGATGGTCAGAAAAGCGTTAGTAATAAGTAAAAAAAGCATAGGAATCTCTGAGGTGAACGTTATCGACTGATAACAATATCGCCTTCGTCCTATCTTCATTAGTGTTAATGGAAGAACAGTTACGAGGAAAAGACTTTTGGGTTGCAAAGCAGAATCTCTGTGACACGCTTCCGCAGACAGCAATAACGAACAGTCTCGGATCTGAATTATCGGTACGGATAGAAGTACTCAGCAAAGATAAGAGGTTGGGTTCACTAAAATTTTATCCATTGCATTTAACAAGTAAAGAACCTTACAAACACAAAGCTCTGTAATGCCAGTAATTACGCGTTTGTATGTAAAGAATTAAAACCCCAAAAACTGATTAGGAAAAGTATACTTCTTATGTTGTATAATGATTTATACACTACGTGATCAAAAGTATTCGGACACCTGGCGGAAAATAACTTTCAAGTTCATGACGCCCTCTATCGGTAATGCTGGAAGTCAATATGGTATTGGCCAACACTTAGCCTTGATTATAGCGTTCATTCTCGAGGGTATACTTACAATCAGGTGCTGGAAGGTTTCTTGGGGAATGGCAACCCATTCTTCACGGAGTGCGGAACTGAGGAGAGGTATCGATGTAGGTCGGTGAGGTCTGGCACAAAGTCGGCGTTCCAAAACATCCCAAAGATGTTCTATAGGATTCAAGTGAGGACTCTGTGCAGGCCAGTGCATTACAGGGATGTTATTGTCGTGTAACCACTCCGCCACAGTCCGTGCAGTATGAACAGGTGCTCAATCGTGTGAAAGATGCAATCGCCATCCCCGAATTGCTGTTCAACAGTGGGAAGCAAGAAGGTGCTTAAAATACCAATGTAAGTCTGCGCTGTGATCGTGCCACGCAAAACAACAGGGGGTGCAAGTCCCCTCCAGGAAAAACACGACCACACCATAACACCACCATCTCCAAATTTCACTGTTGGCACTACACACGCTGGCAGATGACGTTCACCGGGCATTTGCCATAACCACACCCTGCCATCGGATCGCCACATTGTGCACTGTGATTCGATAGTACACTCCACAAAACGTTTTGTCACTGTTCACTCGTGTAATGTTGACGCTCCTTACGCCAAGCGAGGCGTCGTTTGGCATTTTCCTGCGTGATGTGTGGCTTATGAGCAGCCGCTCGAACATGGAATCCAAGGTTTCTCACCTCACGCCTAACTGTCATAGTACTTGGAGTGGGTCCCGATACAGTTTGGAATTCCTGTGTGATGGTCTGGATAGATGTCTGCCTATTACTCTTTATGACCCTCTTCAAATGTCGGCGGTCTCTGTCAGTCAACAGACGAGGTCGGCTGTACGCTTTTGTGCTGTACATGTCCCTTCACGTTTCCACTTCACTATCACATCAGAAACAGTGGACCTAGGGATGTTTAGGAGTGTGGAAATCTCGCGTACAGACTTCTGACAAAAAAGACACCCAATCACCTGACCACGTTCGAAGTCCGTGACTTCCACGGAGCGTGCCATTCTGCTGTTTCACGATGTCTAATGACTACTGAGGTCGCGGATAATTATTATCAGGCAGTAGGTGGCAGCACAATGCACCTAAGATGAAAAACTATGTTGGGGTGGTGTCCGGAGACTTTTGATCACATAGTGTCTATATATATGTGTGTGTATGATTAAATATGTTTTCCCTTATTTAAAGAAAATTTAACCACTGAAGTTGTTCTTTTTGAACGGCAATTGCGTTAGTTCATTTATTGCTCAATAGTCGGGTGTAAATGAAAGTAAATTGCTATTAGAGTTCACTGTAGACTTTCTACTCCCATTTTGTGCAGTATGGACACTATTTCATTCAGTTAGTTTGTCTTCATTTTGTGGTATTTTGAAATTATTCGGGTCTGATGATTCCAACACCTCCTTAAGATATTTTGAATTTCATATCTGAGACCCAAAGACGTCGGAGTAGCGCTGTGGTTTCATTTCTGGTTCTCGGGGTTCAATTCCCGGCTCTGGAGTGGCAATTTTAAGTCGACTCTATCCACGCCTTCACTTCTGACTAGCTTACGTAAAGTATCCGTAAGTCCCAACGTGGTTTGGAGTCAATGGTAAAAGCTGTAGGTCCTCATATTCCACTACCATCCTCATCATACCGTACCGTCGGAGACAACTGATTCCGCCCGCTGGGTATTTCCACTTCACAAATGGTTCCAGTCATCTCTTGGTGGAATGAAGTATCCTCCGAAGGTCACAGCCAATATGGGGAGCGTTAGAAACAACGACTTCTGAGACCTTAGGCTGCTGTACACAGTAAAAAATGCGCTTAAGTTTACAAATTCCGTCTGCTTTTTTATGTTTGCCAACTTTTAGGACGGAAGAAGAGGTTGTAGCCTAGTTGAGGGTACGGAGAAGAAAATTTTCTGTGAAGGTGCCAAAAATGTGTTGATAGTGATGGACAACATTTCCAATATCTCTTATGATAACGCATGTGTCCATTACACTAGTCTGCATGATATCGGATGACTGAAAACTATAAGTGATTCTGACTCACGTTTTTATGCTCATTTCAGAACCACTGTTAGTTTTTTCTATCACGTACAATTTTTTTCACAATTTCACTTCAAAAATATAGAGATATAGAGATATAAAGATATTGCTTCCGTCACTACACATAAAATTGGGCTTGATGAACCAATTTGTAAGGGCTCTACCACAGGATGGATCCTGCTTCAATTACCTTTCCAAGAAATTTCCCTTCATTACCCAAGACAAATTAAAGGCTGGAGTTTTTGTTCGTCCTCAAATAAAGAAATTGATGAAGGATGAAGATTTTCAAAAGACAATGAATGAGAGAGAAATAGAAGCATGGACCGCCTTCCGATCACTTACTGAAAACTTCTTAGGCAATAAAAAAGATCCTAATTACAAGGCCATTGTCCAAACAACGTTGGAAAATTTCAAGAAGATGGGTTGTAACATGAGTGTAAAGGTGCATTTTCTGCGTTCACATATCGACTACTTTCCAGAAAATCTGGAGCATTATAGTGAAGAGCAGGGTGAACGTTTTCACCAAGATATTAAGGAAATGGAGAGGAGGTACCAGGGGAGATGGAATGAAACTATGATGGCCGACAAATGTTGTATGTTGAGAAGGGACAGTCATCTTCAAGGATCTGCAAGGAAGTCAAAGAAGAGAAAGTTTTAAAAAAAATAAATGAAACACTTTTGCTTTTTGTTTTGTTAAAATGTAGTCATGAAATAAATTATGGAAGTTCTTGGGAGTATTCTTAAAATGTTTCTTGAATAAAAACTTACCTTGTGTGAAATGGTATTTGAACACCTTTCTGCGCTCATTAGTAAAATTGTCAAAAAATTACTTATTTAGTGCAAAAACCTGACGTGATAGAAAGAAACGGAAGTTATTTCTGGAATCAGCATAAAAATTTGATTCAAGAATACCTACTTTTAAGAAATCGTCTGAAAAAAGGTTTTGAAAATGTAGACTAGTGTAATTATTGTAATTGAGAAAGTGAGGTGGTTGCTCGGACTATTTTGGCGGGATTTCGAGCTGCAGGGACCCACGCGCGAGCCCCCTTAAGCTGGCCGCAATGTGAAAGAAAAGCATTTCACTTATAAGCTGATTTATGTATATGTTATTTTATACGTATCACTATGTCCGTGTATTAACAAGTAAATACAACTCGTGCTCCAAATTCTCCAAGAACTATATTACTATAGAAAAATGCTGAACTGCAACACCCACATGAATTTATCCGCCCATTAAAAGCAAACTAGTATTCCTTATGTATTACAGAATTTAAACACACAAATAATTTTAATTCAAATTAATTTATTCCCAATAAATATTCGCTAGTAAGTGTTTTAATGTTAAATAATGTGATCTTAGTTACGAGATCAAAACAACCTTCAGCTACTTTCTAAGTTTTCTTTTTAATTAGTAATGCTCTTATGTACTAATAACGAAAGGTAATAAGTTCAAAGGTGATTATTGTTTTATTGGGATCTTACATGTTTTTAAGGTATGTATAAAAATACTAACATGCAACAGCGAATACTTCGGAAACGTCCAATGTTAGTAAAAAGTTATTTGGCTCTAGCTGCATATTTTAACAAAGTTTGTATTTATCCCTATCCCTGGTTTTCCATTTTTAAAAAAATTGAGAACGAGGAGAACTTCATAGTGTATTCATAGAAAGTTCAATACATAAATCTCATTTGTTCTGTTAATAACTCAAACATAATATACTTTAACCAAGATTATTGAAGACATTGAAGACATACTTTGGGCGAGGGAATTTTCTTGGTAACCTTCTCCTTCATCCTTAAAGGGTGGCTGGTTTAGGTATGAAATTTGGTATTTTGGTATATATGCCCCCCTTTTTAGGTATGGTGTTCACTGGAGCGCGGGCACGGAGGTTTTGAAGAGCTAATGGGACTTCAGAGTGATATCAAAATTTTGCTGTCATAGGTAAGCGGCAGAGAAAATAAACGTTTTGAATAATCATTATTTTGATACGAGAGTGGATTCTCATTTCGGATAACTTAAATGTGTGCATTCTCCCCTTTCAGAGCTCTTAAAAATATCATGTGAAATGCAGCAATTTTAACGTTAACATCTTTGAATAAATTTTTAAATATTCATATATGTTCGCAAAATACTCAATTTTGGATCTCAATTATTATGAATGGCGCATCCTTGGCGAGACATTTGCCACGTACCGTGCTATTATGGACGAAAAAATAATATTTCATCTACTTTTTATGCGGAAACAGTTCATGCTGATATGTGTGCGACAGCGATTTTAAACGCCCCATTTTTGCTGAGCTAACCGTGCGGAAATGCAATTTCCGCTCTTTTCAAAAGGATTCTCGCAGAGTACACCGAGATCGTGCGTCATTAGAAGCAATTCATGAAATGAATGGAGGACAGTTATTAGTGACCTCTACTCCGGATCATCCGACCTCACACTGCACAAAATGTCTCTTCTATCTTTAGGATACTTTGAAGGAAATTATGTGTACACAATGGCTCTACGTGACTTTGTATTTTCCGTAAAGCAACAGAAAATAAACCCTAGATGCACAATATGTGATGAATTTGACCTCTTCCTCGCAGGTAATTAGTGCTGAAGAATATGCAGTTCAACATAAGGTCTTCGTAGTGGACCAACCTTAATGGACAAATCACAATTTAAAAAGACTATACCACAATGTAATTGTAAATGGATAAGTATGTGTTTTTACTCCCGCTATCACTAGCTGGAGGAGGTATTGCATTCCATCCAAAACTTTGATATCGAAATTTTACCGGAAAGACACTCACATGACTTTCTCTACTCTTGTACAAACTATTTATACAAACGCTTATTCTCCATCTACTTCATGTTAATCAAGATAAACATTTGCAGACTCTATCTTATTGCTAATTTTCTTGTAGATGTAAGGGGAATATATATTCACAAGGGCAATATAGAAATACAGTAGCCTTTAAGCACATACATATCTCTTAATAGCTGGTTGCTAGGTGTAGCACCATTTCCTTTGCCACAGATTAATACTCTTTGCATATCCAAGACAAAAAAATGAATAACGAATTCCCATTTGAGAAAATAAGTATTGAAAATTTTAAGGAAATAACAAGCAATATCTCAAAATGGTTCACTCAACAAAAAAAATGTATAGGACATAAATTGTGTATGTTAAGGCGATCTACATATTTTGTGTAGTAAAATTTTGTCTATCTCTTATGGTTTACCAGTTTACAAAAAGTCGTTCACAATGAAGAATACTTTTGGAGACATTCCCAGAAAATTCAAGATACACATTTTATTTGTCATGAAAATATCTTAAACATATGATATTTTAATCAAAATCGTTAGAGCCATTTTTGAGAAAATTACAATTTTCGAAAAATGTTCCATGTAAAGGGTACTCTGGGGTGGGGGATTTTCTTTAAAACCTTCATGTCGCATCTCTGGAAGATACTGAACCTAAATACCAAGTTTGGTGTTTATCCGACTGTTCGTTTCTGAGTTATGCTGTTCAAAGACAGACACACAGACACACACACGGACATGTTTCCAAAAATGCTTTTTTTTTGGATTCAGGGGATCTCGGTATCTAATTTTTGGTTGGAATACAATACTTCCCCTACTTACTATACGTAGTAGAGAAAGTAAAAATCTGATGTGTTACACTCACATGACTTTCTCTACTCTTGTACAAACTATTTTTACTAACACTTAGGCTTTAAGCGATAGTCAAGTATTTTAAGAGCTGGTTACTATGTGGAATATTCCATTCTCTTTGTATGTCCAGGACATAAAAAATCTGATATGTTACACTCACATGACTTTCTCTACTCTTGTACAAACTATTCGTAATTACTCGAGGATTGTGGCCACCTCGTTCCCTTGACCTATCTCTATGCGATTATTATTTTTGGGGAACGTTAAAGAGTAATGTGCATGAAACAAATCTGTACACGTTACAAGAACTGAATGACAACATCACGTGAGAAATACAGGCAATCAGTCAACATGAACTTTTGCAGAAAACCAGATTTGTTTTCGGAGATATAGGAATGTGTTCGCGTTGAAGGTCATCAATTTCAACATCTGTGTGATGCAGGTAAGTCTAATGTAAGTTAGTGTTCTGTACCCATGACTTGCCAGTCGTTTACGTGTAACTCTAGCGGAAGCCTAGGAAGGCGCGTCAATCCTTACCCAGTCCAATGCCGCCACGGAACGGCCCGGCCGATCTAAGTACGCACTGTATAAATTGTTTCTTGCGGATCAGTTGTGATTCAATTTAAATCAAATATTCTATGCGCTATCTTCAGAACTAATTCAACAATCTATTTTTACTTCTGTACAACTACTGGATTGGACAAATCCAATGATTATTATAATCGTAGAAAACTAAAGGCATTTTTATTTTAGGAGCCCAGAAAATAAATAAAAATGCCTATCTCAATATGTAAAGTATGATTTAAAACTAATAAGTAACCCTATTCCTTTAGACTTAAAAATAAACTTTATTCCTCTGCTTCAAATGTTATGTGCAGGCAGTCTTCAAATTAGGAGTTCTAACAATGCTTTGTGTTAAAGTTTTATAAAATATTACATATTTTAGGAAGTAATTATCGTATCAAATTAAAAAGCACATCTGAGCTTTCTTTCACAAAAAAAAAAAAAACAAGTATACAGATTTTAAACTAAATGAATCTAAAAACTGCATTAGCCAAATTTGGTCCAAGGACCCTTAAGAATTTCAAATTTAGAATTCAAAATAACTGTGTATATTATACTTCCTTTAGAAAAAAGAAGTTGAAAGATCATTAAAGATCAAGTCTGATTTGTAAGAGATAGAAAAAAGAAGACGAACACGATTGGATAGGCAATGTAAAGTCTTTTAAAACAGCGATAACGGTTTTCGATTCAGCACCTAAGGTCAAATAGCTGGATACTCTGTATTCATCTAAAAGATGTCAGCCGAAACCGTGCTGTCTGCAGGATTGGTTAGAACTACCAGTCAACAGCCTTCTTGAGGAGCTGGATGACAAATCGATTCCACGGCGTGGTCAGATCCACTTTACATACAAATAAATTGCTTCAGATTGCACCTGCGTCACATCTAGAAGCAGAGACTGGTGTACGAGCTGGGAAACACGTCCCAGGCAACACAAAATTTGAAGGGTTTTTGTGCACCGCTTTCAAACAAATTCAATATGACTACCAGACCAATCTCCCCTGTGAGACCACACACATACACTCCACCTCTTGCTTTCGTTTCTCGCCCTCATATTGCTTTCAACCAGCTTTGTGCCCCATCCTCTTGCTTTGGTGTTAACTGCTAGAGAGAGAAAACTCTAACGTTACATTCATAGGACTTTCTCTACCCACTGTTTTTATATATCTTCCATAAACTATACTTGAAGAAGCTTGCACTTTTATCTACTTCTGGTTAAGTGAGATAAATGTTTGCACAAACAATTTCATTACCCATTTTATAATTATAAGTACAAAGGAGACAGGAATAGTCAGATGCTTAAACACTGCCCTTGAAATTCCATGCTCTTTCCGTGTATAAATAAGAGTTTTTATTTATGGACGCTCTTTAACTATTATGGTTCCTAGCGTCCCACACTATAAGGGCATGAAAGATCGTAAATTTTGCTCAGAGGCCTCTTTATAAGGCTTGAGACTCTTTTACGTCCTATAAATTTACGACATAGAACCACCGGCTTTGCTTCTCTTCCGAACGAAGCCATGCTAAGGATTTTCACGCACGAAAATGATTCATCGCTCTCCGCCGGGTTTGAACCCGCGTCCTCATAAACTAGAGGCTACTACAGTACCCCTAACCTACGGAAGACAGCTTGCTCTTTTCATGATATCGCGAGAAACACCTAAATATAGGGGAAGTTCGAAAAGTTAACAAAATTCAAATAAATAACACCGTATATCTTGAAAATGGCTGATGCCACAAAAAATTTCTGGTATGTTACATTCACATGACTTTCCCTACTCTTATACAAAAAACGCTTATTTTCCATCTACTTCATATTAATCGATATAAGAATTTGCAGAAACCATCATATTCCTAATTTTCTTATAGGTGCAAGGGGAATATAGGGCTTTAAGCGATACTGAAATCTTTTAAGAGCTGCTCGCTATGTGGAGCATTCCATTCTGTTTGTATCTCCAGGACATAAAAAAACGAATAACGAATTTCCATTTGTGAATAAGTATAGGTATTGGAAAATTCACACAAATAACAAGGAATATTTCGGAAACGGCTCACTCGACAACACAAACGTATGACATTAATCGTGTGTTTTAACGAGATTTACATTTTTTGTGTTGTCTATAGTTTACCACTTATGCAAAATTCTTTCGGAATGAAGAGGACTTCTGGTAGCATTCCCAGAAAATACAAGATATACATTTCATTTGCCATAAAAGTGCCTTAACATGCCATATTTTAATCAAAATCGTCAAAGCCATTTTTGAGAAAATAACAATTTGTGAAAAATGTTCCATGTAATGGGTAATCTAGGGTGGGGGATTTTCTTATAAAACTTCGTGTCGCATCTTTGAAAGTTACTCAACCTAAATGCCAACTTTGGTATTAACCGACATTTCGTTTTCGAGTTATGCTGTTCACAAACACACACCCTTTCTAAATCCTATTTTGGATTCAGGAGGCCTCAAAACATGTATTTCCGGTGAAGTCTTTATCGAATTTTTGGGTGGAATGCAATATTTCCCCTACTTACTATATGTAGTAGAGAAAGTAAAAAGCTTATTTGAAATAAATTGTATTTTTAAGAGATCTACACATTTTGTTCAAATTATAAAAAGTTCCTTCCAAATGAAAAGGACTTCCAAGAATATTTCCATAAAATTTAACGCATACAGTTTATTATCCTTTATGTATATGTATACACACACACACACACACACACACACACACTGGTGTGTAAAACCTAAGGACAATATGGGTAAAGTAACATATCAAATGAACTACTTGGTGGAAGTAAATGAAAGTGCGGAAGCATGTTGCCAGAGGTCTCTCACACGTACACAGAAAGCTGGACGTCACATGGCGTGAGTGTAGCGAGCCTATAGGGCAAAATTGGTTTGGTCCCGCAACACGGGGCAATTGACGAAGCAGGACAAAACGGTGTGTGGCAATTAGCGAGCTGTTACGGTGCACGTAGTGGTGTTCTTCATTGCAACTTGGCCCGTAGACACCATTTGGATGACTTCACACGGGAAAGAATCATCGGGAAACTGGACGAAGGGCGAAGTGTGACTAGTGTTGCTCAGGAGTTTGGAATTGCTCACAGCATTGTTTTACGTGCATGGGGAAGCTTCCAAACCACGGGCACTGCTGTGCCAAGGAGAGGTGGTGGTCGACTACGCTCACCTACAGCAGCAGATGACCGCTACATTGTGCAACAGGAAAGAAGGGATCCACCCCAAACAGCGGGTGCAAATGCAACCACATTTAACAGGACAGCTGGGCACGAAATCTCGCGATACACAGTGACACGGCGACTACACAAAGGTGGTCTCTTTGCCCGACGGCCAATTTGATGTGTTCCATTGACATCCGCACATCGGCGACACCGTTTGCGATGGTCCCAAGTGCATCAAAATTGGACCAACGAAGAATGGGGTCACGTGCTCTTCTCGGATGAGAGCAGATTCAGTCTAAGTAGTAATTCTCGACGTACCCTCATCTGGTGAGAAATGGGAACATGTAATGAACCCAGGAACATCCTTGAACATGATCGTTTTGGTAGTCCGGGTGTTATGGTTTGGGGAGGCATACTGTTGCATGGGCACACCTACCTCCAAATCTTTGAACACGGTACACTCACTGGTCAACGTTATTTTGATACTGTACTCCTTCCCCATGTGCGTCTTTCCAGGGATGCAGTCGGCCCTGACTTCATTTTTATGGATGAACATGCGCGACCGCATCGAACAGCGCAGGTGGAGGATCTCTTGGAACGAGAGGATATTCGGCGAATGGAACTGGCCTGCCCGTTCTCCCGATTTAAATCCATCGAACACGTGTGAGATGCTTTAGGGAGACGCAATGCAGCACATTCACATGCACCAACGACTATCCAACAGTAACAGTGCTGGTGGAGGAATGGAACGCCCTACGACAAGAACCTCTTACTAACCTTGTGGCCAGCATGGGAGTTCGATGCAGAGCATATTGCTGCCTGAGGTGATCATACACCCTTTTAAGCACCATGAAATCTGTTTCTGTAAATCTAGAGAGCTGTCATATGTCGTATTGACTTTAGTGTAGCTTATGGTCTATGAATAAAATTGGCATTTCTGTTCGTCTCATTGTATATTTCGTTTAGTTGCCTACTGTAGCGGTTCCTTCTGTGTTTGATTCAAGTTTCATCGAGTTATGTTACTTGGCAGTGTCACAGCATGCGAAGATTACTTTCGTCCTTAGGTTTTGCACAGTAGTGTGTATTTTAGTTATCATGTAAATATTTTTAATATTAGGTATTTTAATCAAAACCGCTTACGCCATTTTTTTTAGAAAATAAGAGATTTCAAAATATATTCCATGTAATGGTATTTGGGGTGGAGGATTTTCTGGAAAATCTTTGTGTTGCATCTTTGAAAGATGCTGAACCTAAATACCAGTTTGGCATTTATCCGACTTTTCGTTTTTGAGACATTTTTCTAAAACTGTTATTCTTTTTTGTATTCAGGAGCTTCAAAACATATATTATCTGTGAAATATCGGTATCCAGTTTTTGGGTGGAGTGCAACATCCTCTCTACCTAATATGCACCCGGCAGGGATAGTAATAAGATCTCATAAGAATAGTCCGTGGAAGCTATACCAAACTAAACGATATTGGGTAGAGAAAGTCATGTGGGTGTAACATACAACATTTTTTTAATCTAATACAATTGCTGTCTTCTGTATTTGTTTAGTAAATAATACTTTCTTCCAAATTAACCAACTCATTATTTGAAAAATACAGCATTCAGAGTCACCTAAATTAAGAATAAAGATCTCTTACACTACGAGATTCTACAAGCCTTCGAAAGCTACCTACAGGACCAGAATCTCATACCGTTACCCGATTAACCTCACGGTTCTGATCGGCAGGAAATTACACAATAGTAGCATTTCCGAGTAGAGAATGGCAAGACAGTTCGCTTTCCGTTCACTAGGGAGCCACCGGAGCGTTCATGCATATCGGATACTGATCCCTGAAGGTGAACAGCGCATCGATCAACGGTAGAGAAACGAGGTACGTTTTTACTTTCTGATTACATTTAAACTATATAAACAGGTGGTGAAGCTAAAAAATTGCAACAACTGTACACTTCAAAATAACGTGAAGAATAACACAAAAAATCTTATGTGTTACACTCACATGACCTTCTCTGCTCTTGTACAAACTATTTTTTCAAACGCTTATTTTCCATATGCTTCATGTTAATCGAAATGTTAATCTTATTGCTAATTTTCTTGTAGATGCAACAGGAATTGGTAGGCTTTAAACGACAGTCAAATATTTTAAGAGCTGGTTGCTATGTCGAGTATTCCATTCTCTTTGTATTACCAAGACAAAAAAAAAGAATAAGGAATTCCCATTTGAGAAAAAGTAGAACTATTGGAAAATTTAAGGGAATAACAAGCAATATATCGAAAATGGTTCACTCAATAAAAAAATATACATATAGCATAAGTTGTGTATTATAACGCGATCTACATTTTTTGTGTAGTAAAATTTTGTCTATCTCTTATGGTTTACCAGTTATGCAAAAGTCGTTCACAATGAAGAATACTTTTGGAGACATTCCCAGAAAATTCTAGATATACGTTTCATTTATTATGAAAATATCTTAAACATATGATATTTTAATTAAAATCGTTATAGCCATTTTTGAGAAAATTAAAATTTTCCATAAATGTTCCATGAAAAGGGTAATTTGGGGTGGGGGATTTTCTTGAAAACCTTCGTGTCGCATCACTGGAAGATACTGAACCTAAATATCAAGTTTGGTGTCTATCCGACTGTTCTTTTGAGTTATGCTGTTCACAGACACACAGACATGTTTCCAAAATTTTTAGGGGGGTTCAGGGGGCCCCAAAACATATATTTCCGGTGAAATCGCGGTATTGAATTTTTGAGTGGAATACAATACTTCCCCTACTTACTATACGTAGTAGAGAAAGTAAAAATAGCTGAATTATTTTCTCAGAAATTACCACGTCTATCTGCATTAAATTTTTCCCGTTTAATTCAGGCATGAAATTTCTTTGACTTAGCTTGCTACAAAAGCTTAGTTTTAATAATACAATTTTTACCGACAATTCTATAGGGGAGTTGCAGAGTTAGCGCTCAGTCTTTAACGTACGTCCCAGAGGTATTGCTTAGCTCTAACCATATCGGGAAATAGGTGAATGTAAACGAACGCAGATTCTTGAATGACAGTTTATTAAAGAGGGAACAAAAATGTAATAAAACCCAGCTGTAACTAATTTAACATGTATCCCAGTGGAGCAAGACCAACAGTGAATAGAAAAAAATGACGCCTCGCTTGGAACACAATATACGAGAACACGAGCAATGAAACTAATCACTAACAAGGTTAAATCAATATTTATCATACTTAATATGTACAATATGTACACCCGAATAAATCAATAGCATCTCAGATATGTTTTGCAGTTTTAAAACACATTCACATAACATGGTTCAAAACAAAGTATGTTTAAATTCCGATAGCTCAGAATTAGTAAATTGCTTGAGTTAAAAAATAAGTAAAGTGAATGGATAAACACTAGCAGTAAGTTTCTTGTATCCAGTTATCTACAATATAAATATCGGAATACCAGGCATAGAAATTTCCAAACATCAAAGCCAAGACGAAGGGAAATTAGGTTCACCTGTTATTGGACCTTCTGCAGTGACGTCGGAGATAACCATCCTCTATACGTCGTACAATCTATGGCGTGTGTAGACCACTCACGAGACCGTGACTTAACTGCCGTCAGTGACTTTGATCACTGTTGTTTACGTTCTTTGCATTGATAACACTAGTCTGCACGATATCGGATGACTAAAAACTAATAAGTGATTCCGACTCAGATTTTTGTACTGATTTCAGAACTGCTCTTAGTTTTTTCTATCACGTACAGTTTTTTCACAATTCCACTTCAAGAATATAGAGATATAAAGATATTAATTCCGCCACTACACATAAAATTGGGCTTGATGAAGCAATTTGTAAGGGCTCTACCACAGGATGGACCCTGCTTCAAGAACCTTTCCAAGAAATTTCCCTTCATTACACAAGACAAATTAAAGGCTGGAATTTTTGTTGGTCCTCAAATAAACAAATTAATGAAGGATGAAGATTTTGAGAAGACAATGAATGAGAGAGAAATAGAAGCATGGACCGCCTTCCGATCCTTTACTGAAAACTTTTTCGACAATAACAAAGATCCTAATTACAAGGCCATTGTCGAAACAATATTGGAAAATTTCAAGAAGAGGGGTTGTAACATGAGTGTAAAGGTGCATTTTCTGCATTCACATATCGACTACTTTCCAGAAAATCTGGAACATTATAGTGAGGAGCAGGGTGAACGTTTTCACCAAGATATTAAGGAAATGGAGAGGAGGTACCAGGGGAGATGGAATGAAACTATGATGGCCGACCTCTGTTGGATGTTGAGGAGGGACAGTCATCTTCAAGGATCTGCAAGGAAGTCAAAGAAGAGAAAGTTTGAAAAAAATTAAATGAAACACTTTGGCTTCTTGTTTTATTAAAATGTAGTCATCAAATAAATTAGGGGAGTTCTTGAGAGTATTCTTAAAATGTTTCTTGAATAAAAATTTGAATACTTTTCTAAGCTCCTTAGTATAATTGTCAAAACATTACATCTTATTTTGTGTAAAAACCTGAGGTTATAGAAAAAAACGGAAGTTATTTCTGGAATCAGCATAAAAACGTGATTCAAGAACACGTAGTTTTAAGAAATCATCTGACAAAAAGTTTGAAAATGCAGACTAGTGTAATGGTTTGAGTGTAGCTGACTTGAAGCCAACTAATTAAGTATTCCTACACTTGCGTTTCTCATTTAATTCACAGTACGAGCAAAAATCTAGTTTCTGCTAGTAATGCTTAAGTACCCAAGCTTAATAAACAGCAAAGGTTAATAATCAGTAATGTGGTTGGATTCGTTTACTGAAAGCAAATTACGTTTCAAGCCGGCTAGCGAACTTACTAAGCCTCTATCAGTCAAATTCCAGTACAATATCTATATGCTTACTAGCAAGAGGACCGTACAGGCTATTCCCAGAAAATTCAATATATACATCTCATTTTTAAAGCTTATAATATTAAATATTATAACAAAATCGTTAGAACATTTTTGTTTTAAAAACTCGAAAATTTTAAAAAATCTTCCATGTAAAAGGTAGTTTTGGTTGGGAAGATTTTCTGGAAATCTTCTTGTCGCATTTTTTGGAAGATGTTGAACCTACACGCGCGCGCACACACACACACACACGCAAATACACGGGAACCTTTTGTTTTTACTTTTTTAGGATTCAGAGGCCCTCAAAATATGTATTTCCGGTGAAATATTTATATCGAGATTTTGGGTGAAATGGAATACCTTATCTACCTACTAGGTGCCTGCATGGTAGAGAAAATAATGAAGACAAAAGTACACACTTGCCCCAAATGGGGTTCATACGAACAGCATCAAAATGTGTATAGAATGCAACATTTCGTTGTTGCTAACATCCTGTACATTGATCAAAATCCTCTCCCGATTACTTCTTTCACCAATCAGACTGACTATATGTTCTACTCAATATTTCAGTTTTATTTTGTGGTTCTGTAACCAGCTTATGCTAATTTGGGAAGTAATTTGAAGTGGTTATCCTCAAACTTAGAGACTCCTGAGCGGTATGCATAATAAGGTAGGATAGAGCGCTATTGCTAAAGAGGCATAACACTCAGCGCCTTACGAAATGAGAAACTAAGTTGCAGAGAAGAGGTAAAGCGCAATGCTTGTGAAGAGATCGCGAACTTTCTGGAAGTTTGAAGCCTCGCAAAAAGAAGCCAAAAGCAGAGAAATCCTTTTCCAGGAGTCTGGAAGTCCTAAATTAAGACATCAGAGGTAAGCTCGCACCCAAGTTTAGGGTCAAAGTGTTGTCGTGACCTAAAGAGTACACAATTAATAATCGGGTTAGTAAAAATCCTATTACTCTGGACCGCTAGGCTGCGGCATAGCAGCTTTATGTTTCTCGTGAGACCGGAACTCGTCATTTTTAATCCCAACCCTCTGCGTTTCCGTTTTGAAACTGCATGGCTTAAAACTTACTTCTTGAAATATGAAATGCGTTTCGGTTGCATTTCTTAGTGTAGCTCGTGTTTGAAACCAGCGTGTAATCTGCACGTGAATTAACCCTCCGTTACACGCACTGTGGAATGTGAGTCTGGTGTTGTAACCTTCCGTCAACAGTGAATTAGAAATTAAAGCTTTGAGTTACCGGTTTTCCTACCTTCCCCTCGTACCTTAACGAATCACTGGCAATAATTGGAGACAGTCATTATTGTCTGAGGTGTGGAGTGTCAGTCTATGTGTCTGCATCTTGTGAGTCAGTTCTGTGATCAGTTCTTTTATAATGTATTGCAGGCAAGACACTCTTTTACTTCGTAATATGCAAAATGTAAATAATAACGTTTAGAAAAGTTATTTATTTCTTTATTTAGAAAATGTATTTATTCTAATTTGAGGCAGTATTTTTAACACAAAAGATTTCAGTCTAATTATATAATATATAAAGTCAATAACAGCCCGCCTGAAAGCAATATGTGTATGTAACAATATATAAAAAGTGTATATTACAGTCATTGTATAATACTGATATTATTGTATACATGTTCAATAATGTTATATTAAGTATTACGTAATTTAATAATGTAGGAGCTGTGAGAATAATAGGTTAAAAGTTCCTAACAATGAGGTAACCTTGAGGCAATAATGAATTTGAAAGTTTAACAATACTACTTGTAATTCTTGGAAGCAATAATGTAATTTATGTGACAGTTTATAAAATAGCCAATCAACAACCACAAAAACTTTTAGTTAAATGAAGGTATTCTATTGGACTAGGATTAGCCAATCAGAAACTGATATATAGCAAAATTTACAAATTCAAAGTTCAGTTGCTAGTAGACAGTGCTCATAACTGGACGCGTTGCTTGTGTGTCCTCGAGAAGTTTAATACGTATTCAGTGCGAGATAAAAATAGTTTACGTGTTAAAAAGTGCAAGTATTAATAAAAGAATCTCACAGCTCTCTACATCAGTGAAGTGTTATTTAAATAGTGTCAAGCATTAATAAAAGGAGTGAAGCAAAATTATAATCTGTGTAAGCCTACATTCTTCAGCCGCATCACGCCCTGTTAAGAAATTCATGTCTCTAAAATAATACTGACGCAGCCGAGGCAAACATATATATATATATATATATAATATTTAAAGAAACAATAAAAATTACAAAGTTAAAAGATTTTTTAAACATTTTTGGGGGCAAAGGCTACCGGAAAGTACATTTGGGGCAAAGACCACCGGAGAGTACATTATGTGGCGAAGGCTACCGGAAAGCGGGTACTATACGTTCGGTTACAACGAACTTCAAGTTCGGCTCCCCAACATTAAAACAAATACCATCTTCAAATTGTCATACAATTGTGAACCTTGTCATTGACCAACATTGTTAAGGTACTGAAAGAAGCTTTATTTATTATTTTTTATTATTTTCAGAAAAGTAGATGATGAGCAGCTGTTGAAATGGCTGGACGAAGAGCTTGAGAGTCAATCTTTGAAAGTGAGCAGTCTTTGGACGAAGGTGATACTATAAATAAGTTTGACTCGTATGCTGGGAAAGACGGTATGCAATGGAGTCATCGACCTCTAATTCAAAATAGGAGAGTAAGAATAGCTTAACATAATACTGACAAGCATTTACCGAGTCATAGGCGAAGCAAAAGACGTCAAGTGTCCAATTTATTATTTACAGCTTTTCTTACAGATGACATTTTAGAAGAAATTGTTTGCTATGCTAATATTTACATATCTACCATTCGTTCTAAATATTCCAGAAAAAGGGATGCTGCAGACAGTAACATTACAGAAATCAAGGCATGTTTAGGACTTCTTTTCTTGGCGGGTGTTCTGCGAACCTCACACACAAATTTACAAGATCTCTGGGTTGCAGATGGTACTGGGGTAGAGTACTTCAGAATTACAATGGGCATAAATCGTTTGCGTTTCTTGCTGACATGTCTGAGATTTGATGACATCAGAACTAGAGCTCATCGGAAAGAAACAGACAAATTAGCCGCTGTCCGATTCTTAATCGATCAGTTCAATGAGAACTGCAAGAAACATAGTTTATCAGAACTAGTTACAGTGAATGAAATGCTGTATGCATCCAGGGCGAGATGTGGTTTTATACAATACATTCCATCAAAACCGGCAAAATACGGTATAAAAGTTTTTGCATTTACAGATGTGGAAGATGTATTATACTAGTCATTTAGAAATACATTGTGGAAAACCGGTGGATGGGCCATATTTCTTGACAACACACCTCATGCTAGTGTCAAAAGAATGGTGAAATGCATATCCAAATCTGGCACAAATGTAACAAGTGATAATTGATTCACATCAATTCCACTTATGGTTGACCTGTTGGGAAATGACAAGCTGACAATGGTTGGAACAATTCGAAAAAATAAACGTGAAATTCCTCCATTTATGTTAGTAGCAAAATATCGTCCTCTGCAATCCAGTATTTTTGCATTTAGGAAGAATATGACACTTGTTTTTAAAAGCCTAAGAAAGACAAGATTGTTCTGACACTGTCTACTTTACATGGTAATGATAGTATTGACAGTGATTCGGATAAGTCCAAGCCAGAAATCATCACTTTTTATAATGATACCAAATCTGGTGTGGATAAAGTTGAGATGAAATGTACATACTCTGTGGCTAGAATTACCAGATGGCCATGTATAATTTTTTCCTTTCTTCTGAATATTGTTGCAATCAATCGATATATAATTTACAAGAGCAATTCAAAATCAAAATCATTCCCAGAAAATACTATCTAAAAGTTCTTGCCAAGGAATTGTTGCATGACTATTTGACAATGAAAGTCAAGCAGATAAATAATCCAAAGAACATCAAGAAACGTATTACGGAAATTTTGGGATTACCGAAAGCTGAATTTACTCCGAAAGCTCCAAAAGCAACTGCTAGAGGAAGGTGCAACTTCTGCGATAGGAAGAAAAACAGACCAACAAGATTTCGTTGCAATCTGTGCAGTAAATTTGTATGTCTGAAACATGTCGCAGCATATCCGTGCAGTGAGTACAGTGAAAATGGCGACCACCTTGAATGATTTACCTGAAATTGACAGTGATGGCGTAAAGAACCATTTCTCTAAAACATTTTCTGAACTATTTTTCTGAAAATAACTGTTGGTTAATATGGATCCATAAAATAAGCGAAAAAACAGAATGGACGTTAATTTAACTGAATATAGTAAATGTTGCGGTAAACTCGTGGAGGGAGAGCATAACTCGCAGTATGTCCGATATATTAATATATGATTTAATGTATGAACTCTGGTGATACTGATAATTATCTTGTGTTTTAGTTGTTAGTCTTAAAGTTTATCCTTATTTCTTGCCACGGCTGCTGTTGTTTGGGTTTCTGGTAGAGCTTGTATAACTTTGCAGGGTGTGATACCGGAAGGAAGGTGAAATGTAACAACTCTAACAATACATTAAGTCATGAAGAACACTATGCTTTAATGGCACACGCATTGACTGTCTTATTAATAATCTACACAGTTCTTAAGTCAGTTGGAGGTGTAGAACGGTCGAGCCCTACCACGTTTGTAAGCCAAACTTGCGGTCGCTGAGCAATCAAGTATTTTATACGTGCTCTAGAAATAATTGTAGTATTTATCACACGTTCCTATAGACCTTTAAATCGATAACCTTTCACCGTTCCTACTACATTATAAGAAGTAAATAATATCGCATGCTTCTGAGAGCTTACATGCATCTTATTCACATCGCAGCACTTTATACTCAACCGCCCTGACTGATGGAGACGTTAGAACTAACATTTCTCCCCTTGAAGATTTTAAACATATTCTTCCTTAAAATTTCATTGTCTGTCTTCGTTCAGCTTGGAACCTTCCAGAAGACTTACCCGGCTATTGTTCTACGTTTGCAAACATGTGGCCTCTCTACAAACATATGTTGTTTTCGCTTGTCGCCTTTCCTATTTCACAAAGACTCAAGTTCTGGCTTTTATGACTTTCCCGTACAAGTCCTTTTGCCTGGGCCCTAATTCTAACACAAATATATGTTTGTCGGCTTTTAACAAGGGTTCCACCGCTCCAGCTACACTTGCACATACATAAAACCTATGCCTTAACTTCTATTTATACAACAAGTATTTTTTCTTATTAATACCGTTTCACATTATAATTCACATTATTATATATATGGCATATATAACCATAGTTACTGTCTCAATGTTCTTATTGGTTTAAGGATAAATTATGAATTTAAAATTATTTACTTACACCATTGATGCTCAAAGCGAATTCAGTGCTTTATTTAAATTATTCAGGTTCAAATATATTATATTTTCTAAGCATAACATTAAAATTGTCCATTAAACTGGTATATAATGCAATGTGGTGGTAAAATGATCGCGCGTGTAGCGGAGGGTTAAGATGGGTAGGGAATCAACAAGACCACCGTGACCTTTCTTGACGATAATACTGGGTCTGTTGTATTAAACCTGACCGCTCGCACGGTATTGTGCGTCAGAGCCAATGTCACAACACGCACTCACGACAGGCTTTCTGTTCTTCAGTTACCACGCAGTCATTAGCGTCAGTAGTTTACTTTCATTTTGAGGATGGGAAGGCAGTTATCTTAAAAACAACGTATATTTGTATGTAAATATTCCTTTAAACATGAATCGGTTCGTCGCGTTCGTGAAGCATTCATCCTGAAGTTTTCTGCACAACTGTCTCCTTCCAAAACTTCAATTCACTACCTTTGTAGTGAGAGTTCTCGTTGACTCTCGCACCTCCTGATTCTCCATTGTTTTCTTGACTTTCTTGCCGGCTGCCATTCGGAGAGCTGACAGAAGTGTTCCTATCCTATCTAGTTGGATGATACCTCTGGGATTTTGTGGATGAAGACAAAATAATAACTGATGGTCCCATAAACTTGATTTATTGAAGAATTATGTCTATTCAGGTGGCTGGCAGTTTTCCCTTATGAAGTGCTTATTAAATCTTATAGCTTAAACCTTCCGCTTTGTTATTCTGTAGACCTAGCCAATTCGTCAGTCTTCACACTCACATACGCAGCATCTTCTACCTAGTTACATCACTGATTCTAGTAACGGTTGCTACGGTAGTAGCACGCAAACAAACACCAAGAAAGTATAAACTCAGGGCTTTCCTTCCTATTTATCTGCTTTCCTATGGTGCCAGAATTCGCCCCTTAATTTGTTACAACAATTTCCATTGGTTCTTGGGTGGTGTTACATGCATGCTATAACAACATGTGCCAAATTTCTCAAGTCAAGCTCCCTAACTTATCCGGTAAAACCCAATGTCTCTGTCCTTCTCTTAAGTGCACGTTTCCTTTTCTATTTTACCAACTCCCTCGATTTCCGGGAAATGGACCACTGTTTCAGCCTCTTTCTATTTTATGATGTTTAGCCTGAACCCTGTGCATATTAGCATGCATTCTAATGGACTTTTACCTTTTGTTTACTAGCTCGCCTGTTTACAGCTATGTTACAAGTTGGATTAACATTTTAAATTATTTACAATAACTTAATATTGATTCTTAATCCTTTTCCAATATATTATATGCTGTTTTTTCCTATAATTATTTGTTATCGGATGTGTCCCCTTACAGCTTGTGAATAAATTTGAGACTATTGGTTCAGTGCAAATCAAGAAACACAAGTAACGAAGACGTACGGAAGAAACATTACGAAACTGATAAACATCTTCAACGTTCACCACGAAAATCACTATCGAATTTAGCACAAGTTGGTCTTCAGTGACTTTCGCACATACAGCATTTGCTCTGAGGTAAGATTTAATTTCGTTATATATTTTAATACACAGGTTTACGAGAATATAGGTTTAAGAAGCGAAGACTGTCCTGGCATGGCCGGCTGAGGCATGTTGTGCTACCCAGAGGCAAAATCACGAGCAGGCTGTCAGGTTTTATTCCGAAGATCCTTCATTATCATCCTGGCTCCATTAGGAGTACGGATTTATGAGATATAAAGGTTATTATATGAAACACTCAAAGAAGGTGTACGAAATAGAACTCTAGGGAGTGCCAAACTGGTGGTTAAAATCTAAAATGGAACGTTTTGTACGGCGGATCTAAGTTTATCCAAACGTTCTCCGCTAGGCCTAGGGCAGGCAAAGCTGGAAAAGATAGAAATCAACTGTATTCATAGGATGCTAAAACCTAGATTACAGCGATGATTTGTTGAAAGAATACCTTAAGTTTTAAAGAGATGTATTTGAAAGAGCGAGCTGATTTGGGAACATGGGAATCCTGCTGTAGGATTTTTGGAATTTGTGTGAAGCAGCTTAGCGGATTTTGTAAAGAAGTAAAGCAAAGGTTGGGAGATATATAAATGTAAGAAATTTGACATAGTTGTATGATATACGAGAGCTGATCAATAAAGACTGAGACTGATTTTTTCCTGTAGCGTTCTTGATAGTCTCCTGTCTCCACCATGAATATTTGAAAAGAGTGGGGCTTCATGTATAATGTCCATAGACGGCAGCACACTTGTATCGGTAGGTTGGTAGTAATGTTGTATATTGTTGACCCTACTTAAATTTCGCATTCCACTCGACACGAGAGGAGCAATAAAATTTTGTTTTCGTTTAAATCATACAGCCTCTGAAACTTTGGAAAAGCTGAAGCAAGCATACGGTGAAGATGCACTATCTCGTGCAACAGTGTTTAGGTGGTTCAAGGACTTCAAGGAAGGGCGAGTCCTCTGTGCTAAGCAAGGTGGGCCTGGTGCTTCGGCTTCTGCTATGACTGAAGTCAACATCAACACAGCTGCTGTGATTGTTGTTCCCACTGACACCACTGTTACAGCAGCGTACTACACGCCAGTATTGGCTACACTGAGAGAGCATATTGCAAGGAATCATCCAGAACTTCATCAGAATGGGTGGCGACTTCATCACAACAACGCATGGCCTCACGTCGCAAATCAAGTCCAGGAATTCAACATCACCTGCGTACCGCATCCGCCTTAAAACCCCAATTTTGCCCCCTGTGATTTCTTTTTATTCCCATCACTAAAGGCAAAGCTCCGGGGCATTCAATTTGAGAGCACTGAAGCGTGCAGAGGAAAAGTGAGGCTATTCTCAAAGACCTGACAAAGAATGGCCTGCATCATGTGTTCGAGGACTGGCAGAGGCGCTATAAAAAGTGCATTCAAGTAGGAGGGGACTACTTTGAAAAAGATCATGTCAACATTGAAATGTAGTAATAAATACTGCGAAAAAATCAGTCTCAGTCTTTATTGATCAGCCCTCGTAGTTTAAAGAAATTGATGGTGATCAATCAGGAAGGTTTGGAAGGATGTAAACGTAGGCATTCTTTCTAAAGGTGTGTTTCCACTGGAGACTTTTTGTATAGAACTTGTATTCTGTACATGTTCCGATTAGTTCGCGACAGTTCGGCAACAATTTTATGGTTTATTGGTTCCAAACTTGTTCCATACTTGTTTCGAGTTCCTGATATACAAGCCTATACATGTTCCCAACATGTTGCTAGTTCCCGATAGGTGAGCGATGAGTTAAAGAAGTTTCGGAACTTGCGTTTGCTCCGTTCAGTCCTGCCATGCACAGATTATAGCTGCTTTCAAGATGGCTTGTGCGGCATCCTTAACAAGAATGTAAATCATAAAGTTGAAGCAGAAACCACGCTCGTGTGATGTCAGCAATGTGGAATATCGGAACCTCAATAAAAAGGCATGTTTAAGTGATATTTCAGCAGCGTTAGCGACAGTTATGGAAGAAGTAGCCTTAAATCTCAGTTTAATCGGAAAACACTTATAATACGAAAATGCAAAGTATCAGGGATGGAAACATTTACCATCTATGTCCCTAAATAAATGGCTTACTGGATACGGTAGCAGCATAAATTCAAGTAAGGTGCAATTGAGAGTAGTTTAGGTTAAGAGAGCAAAAGGAATACTCATTGTTTCGGAAATGTACAGGGAGTTTGATAATTCATCTAGGCGTTTTAGTTTTTACATTATCAAAACAGCACACTCTGTACCCTTTACAAGACAATATCGTAAAGTTATGCCCAAATGCTCTGCTGGTGGTAGTATCCTACAAATATATGGGTATACGGTGAGGGGGTAAATTGTCTTTAAAAATAAATATACAGCTTGGAAGAAATTTGGAATTTAATTCTGAAAATCGTATCAACATTTTTAAATCGTTGTCGATCTTCTAGTTTCAATAGTTTCACCATTGGCATTTTTTCTTTCTATTTAAAAGCACTAACACCACTGTGGCAACTGTAATGTAAAACAATAATTAATTATCGATGTCCATTGCTGAAACTTGAATCAAGAGCTGCCATTTAATTCAAGTTGAATCCGCAAGAAAACTGTATTACGAGGACTGGACAGCTTACAAACCGTTACAAAGCAGTGTATTATACAGTTTCTATACAAATATAGGGAACAACTAATATACGGTTCCAGACAAGTATGTATACAAGTATCAGAAAAGCAAAGGGTCTTTGAAGAAGAGTGTCCTATCTTTAAGATGTGATAGCTGTTGTTATTATTGAGTTACAGCAGTCATTTTTTCATGTGTTTACAGTTATTATTGGCAAATCGTCACGGAACGTTACGCATTCAGCAACGCGTAGAAACTGTCAAAATTTATTATCAAAATGGATCACCTGTTCGCCAAACATTTCGTGTATTGCGTGAAGTTTACCGTGTGCATAATCGTCCCTGCGAGAGAACGATTCGGCGTTTGATCGATAAATTTGAAAGAAGTGGTTCTGTCAGCAATCAAAGAACGCCTGTACGTAATCGAGAGCTCCAACGAAAACATAGGCGCCGTTCGTGAGAGCGTACGCGAGAACGGAAACAAATCAATTGCTCGTCGAGCGCAAGAATTTGGGTTTTCGCTGACCACAACTTCGCGAATTCTGAATCTGGAATTGAAGCTTCACGCTTACAAACTGGTGTTAATTCAAGAACTAAAGTCCAACGACCATAGGTTGCCCGTGTATTCGCTGACTGGGCTATGGAGCAATTGGAAGCTGACCAGACGAAGCCCATTTTTGGATGGATGGTTGTGTTAACAAACGAAATTGCCGCATTGGAGCAATCACAATCCAATATAGATTCAATAACGATCACTTTGTCCCCAAAAGGTTACTTTGTGGTGTGGATTTTGGTATGATGGAATCATTGGTCCATATATTTTCCAAGATGAAGATGCAGAAGCTCTAACTGCCAATGGAGAAAGATACCGGACTCTTATAAGGGACTATTTTTGGCCTCAATTGGATGACATGGATCTCAGAAAAACCTGGTTCCAGCAATATGGTGCCACATGTCATACTGCTCTCGAAACAATCGATCTTTTGAAGGAGAAGTTCAGATGTTTCATCATTTCCCGTAGTGGTGGTGGTGATGATGTTAACTATCCCCCGAGGTAATGTGATTTAACGGCGTTGGATTACTTCTTGTGGGTTATGTTAAATCTCGAGTTTATGTCAACAAACCAGAAACCGTAAATGATCTTATGAATAACATCACGCGTGTTATTCCTGAACTTGGACCTAATTTACGTTCTTCTGTCATTGAAAATTGGGTCAACCGTATACGCGCAACCCAACGAAGTCGCGGCGGTCACTTAACTGATGTTCTCTTCCACACGTAATAACATTAATCATGTTCCAAAATAAAACAATAAATAAACCTCTATCATTTATAGAAAGTGTTTTATTTAAGTTCAATGATAGAACACTCTTGTTGATAGACCCTATGTAAGGAACATGTTCCAGACAAATGTTTCATACATGTCACCAGTGAAAGGCATCTTAAGATGATTAAGTAAAAGTTTTACAGACATATTATACGTGAGAAATTGCACGATACATTCCATTGTCTGATGGCGCGTGAAATGGTAAAAATTTACAGAAATAATACCTGAGATATAGCGGATAGCAGTAATAAAAAGGTTGGCAGTTACGACGTTAGAAAAACTTAATGTAACCAGGAAATGTTTAGTCAGAATAAGGAATAAATTGAATGAAATCTGAGAGTGATCATAGTTCTTCTCAATGTGCTAGATATATAAATGATTCATTTATATGTTATAAGAATTATATAGGAGTGGCGCCGTAGCCGAGTAGTTGGACCGCTCACCTCCCTCTAAAGTTCCATTCAAGGGCTCCACATGTGGACGAAACGACATCTACCCGGGTTTTCTCTTTGCTCTCCGGTATACCTCACCGTTCATTCCATCAAATCCTCGATCATCTTTTCTTTCATCCATTTCGCCTTCATTTCATATCATCTTCTTTCCTCACTCTTGTTCCTGGCTACGCATCCGGGTTCTTCATTCTATAATTCAATCTCCGCTGAGGCCTCTGCCTCTTTCTACATCCCTCTTTCTCTCTGTAGGGTTTTAATTCGTTCGATGTTTCAAAACCCCATAAAATATCTGTCTTAAAGACTGCGGCAGCAAAAAAAGAGTGTGCTTATTAATTTTAGCTTCAGTGCCGATTGCCTATGGCGTTCCGCCCAAAATTAAAATATCGAGATGAATTCGCAAATACAGTTTGAATTATTAGGAATTTAGTTAAGCTAATTCATTAATTTACTTTTACGTATGGATTTATTCATTCATTTACGTGTCATAAATATGAATAATTTTTTGTGTCTGTGCGTATCTGTGCTTATGTGAAGAGGAAAACTACAACAACTAAACGGCAGATGAATTCCAAAATTGGCATTTATGTATTACAGGGATCCAACATGAAGATTTTCGCGAACTTTCTCCACCCCAAACTACATCTACATGAAAGGCTTTCTGCTACTTTTTTTTTCTCAAATACGGCTTCAAAGGTTTCGATTAAAATATCATATATTGATACTGTGTGAAGAGTAATGAATACGGTAGTTCGCGCGTATGTCGAGTACCCACGTTACTGTAGTACAGTGTGCTACACATATAGCTGATCATATAGCATTGTATACTCGGTGGCCCAGCCGCGCCGTATTTGACGTGTACAGATAACCATTCGTGCGTTAAAAGAGTTGCAGAACCCAACGGGCAAATCCAAGTAAACCAGGGCAATGGTAACTGGTGCATTAACACCTAAAACTCACCACCACCACTATGCCAGCAGTTCTCAGAAACGTCCATATGTATATATGGAAGCGGTTGGAACATCATATCATTCAATAGGAGCAAAACTTTGAACACATATTCAATGAGTGAAGTCAGCATAACTGTACCGTTAGATGATGATGATTATGATGATGATAACAATAACATTTATCATAGCAAGCGAAAAAAGCGTAGCGAAACTCTGCGTGCTCTCATGTTTGTTGCTTATGGTCCGTAATGTTAGACAAGAACAGCGTAAACACAATTAAAGCTATGTGCGAATACCGCTAGGTCAAATAGATATTTTCATTACTTGTCAGTCTAAAAAGCGAGTTTATTCCCTCGAAAATAAAGCCTGTGTAACTGAAGTGGAAAATTTTAAGACCTACTTTTGTCTATCATCACAGACTGTACACTCTATTGGAAGCATTCGAAGTGCCTTTCATTGGGCGCTTTGCTGATAAGCAAGAGGAATATAATGATGCTCGACTGGCCCCGCAGCTACGTCGGTAGAGATCTGCCTGCAGTGCGAGGGGTCTTGGGTTCGATTCCCGGTGGGGGAGTGGGAGATTGGTTTGTATGTTGTTTCTTTTGTAGCCAAGATTATTTTATATAACAAATAATGACGAAGCCTCCTCACGATAATTCGCCACTCCCAACTGACCTGTATTTACTTGGGATTACCCTGTTGAGAACTGCAACTCCTTTAACGCCCGAAGAAATATCTACATCGGCGCGGTTGGGCCACCCGGAATAATATATATTGATTAAACTTTGTACATTGTATTTGCATAAACCGTGACAGCTAAAGAAGCAAGTGCAGATTTTCTTAAAATATACAGTTTATGTTAAATGAAAGTGTTTGTAGCATTAACCACTTCAAAGATATTCGATACTGTTGTTTGAAATTACTGATGTGTTAAATCATTATTTTTTAGTTTCTCTCAGTACCTTGCAAAATCTCTGGAATTTTATAACAAGCATATAGCGACCATTTCATAAAAACCTCATTAACTTCTCAGCATCCTGCTTCTAGTTTAATAGAACAACGAATATTTTCATGATCATTCTATATTTATTTGTATCTTATTATATGTATCTAGAACAAAGTGTATAATGAAACGATTTTGTTGGATTGGATTTGCTAATAAATTTCTATGCTTTAAGACATTCGTTAATTTATCTTGTTTTGCAAAATCTGACATTTATGTCAGCATAAAGATGCCTGCTTTATAAAGGTTCTATTATCCTTTTCACCTCCTGCATGTTTCTGTGTACCTACAGTGAACTATATAATGATACAGTTTCTAAAAACGTTCTACTCGAGTGACATAAAAAAAATCTGATGTGATACATTCACATGACATTCTCTACCCTCTATCTTCATTAGTTTTTATACAAACTATTCTTACTAAAGATTATTTTTCTATCTGCCACATTTTAATCCAAATAAACATTTTCAGAAGTAGCTACATTACATATTTCGTTATAAATACAAATAGAACAGCGATAGTCAAATGTTTAACAACTGGATGCTATACGCCGGCCTTAAATTGCATACTGTTTTCAGCAATTGCGAGAAACTACTGAAAATGATGACACACTGAACATTTCGAACCTTTAATAACGGATATCTCAGAAACGGCTTGTGCCACAGAAAGACTTATTTTAAGTAACGAAATCTACTTTTTACTTTCTCTACTACGTATAGTAAGTAGGGGAAGTATTGTATTCCACCCAAAAATTCGATACCGAGATTTCACAAGAAATACATGTTTTGAGACCCCCTGAATCCAAAAAAAGTATTTTTGGAAACATGTCCGTGTGTGTGTGTGTGTGTGTCTGTGTGTCTGTGTGTGTCTGTCTGTGAAAAGCATAACTCAGAAACGAACAGTCGGATAAACACCAAACTTGGTATTTAGGTTCAGTATCTTCCAAGGATGCGACACGAAGGTTTTCAAGAAAATCCCCCCACCCCAGATTACCCTTTACATGGAAGATTTTTTGAAAATTTTAATTTTCTCAAAAATGGCTCTAACGATTTTGATTAAAATATCATATGTTTAAGATATTTTTATGACAAATAAAATGTATATCTTGAATTTTCTGGGAATGTCTCCAAAAGTATTCTTCATTGTGAACGACTTTTGCATAACTGGTAAACCATAAGAGATAGACAAAATTTTACTACACACAAAATGTAGATCGAGTTAAAATACACAATTTATGTCATATACATTTTTTTTGTTGAGTGAACCAATTTCGAGATATTGCTTGTCATTTCCTTAAATTTTTCAATACTTATTTTATAAAATGGGAATTCGTTATTCATTTTTTGTCTTGGATATGCAAAGCGTATTTATCTGTGGGAAAGGGAATGGTGCTGCACCTAGCAACCAGCTATTAAGAGATATGTATGTGCTTAAAGGCTACTGTATTTCCAAATTGCCCTTGTAAATATATATTCCCCTTACATCTACAAGAAAATTAACAATAAGATAGAGTCTGCAAATGTTTATCTGGATTAACATGAAGTAGATGGAGAATAAGCGTTTGTATAAATAGTTTGTACAAGAGTAGAGAAAGTCATGTGAGTGTAACACATCAGATTTTTTTGTATACTACGTTGTCGTCTATCGTTTAACGTTTACCGGTTAAACAAGATTACATAAAATTCCTTTCAAATGAAGAGGATTTCACAGGCTATGCCAAAAAATTCCAGATATACATTTTATTTGCCATGCAAATATCTCTAATATACCACGTTTTAATCAAAATCGTTGGAGCCATGTTTTTTAAAAAATTAAAATTTTCGAAAAATGTTACATATAGTTGGAGTGCGGGAATTGTCTTGAATATCTTCGTGTCGTATCTTTGATAGGTACTGAACCTAAATAACAACTGCTGGATTTATCCAACCTTTCGTTTTTGAGTTATGCTGCTCACAGACACAAACACAGAGGCAGGCGCACACACCGAACGTTTTCTAAACATGCTTCCTATGGAGTTAGGTGCCTTCAGAACATGTATTTCCGTTAAAATCTTAGCGTAGAATTTTGGGGTGGAATGCAATATCTTTTCTACCAACTATGTTAGTGGTAGAGAAAGTAATAAACTTATATGAGCATAATTACCAGAAGAGATATGAAAATAAATGATAGTAGGTAAAACTGTTGAATTTTACATCAAAAGGTTTTGCTTATTTATCAAGGTAATATTGCGATTGTGACGGAATTTATTAGGTTCCCTCCGACATATGGAGCAGTGTTTGGCAAATAGAATCATTGTTGTGTATTCACGTTTCTTTATTCTTTCATTCTTTTTTGTTACTTCCATTTACATCCCACCTTTAACTGCAATGGTCTTATCGGCGGCCTTTGCTTTGAGCATATTATTACTTGAAGGCAATGATGTTAACTCATGTTTGCCTATCGTTGGGTTTCTAGTAAACTCTAGGGTTTTATTCACTTGATCACACACACATTCACACTCTCATTCATACTTCCGGACTATGGGGACGATAGGGAAAAATCTTGGCTAGAGAAACTCCCGCCCCCAGTCGGGAATCGAACTCGGGCCCCTCGCGTAGCAGGCAGATGCTCTACCGACTGAGTTATGTTCGCCTTCTTATACCAACTGCTTGAGTGGGGTTTATTTTATTCTTATTGATTTAATAACAATCTTGATTTCTTAGAAGATAGAACTGCGAGATCTTCTGGAAAACAAATGAAAAAATCGCAGCTTTTCATTAGCATACTGAACGCTTGTTCTTAAAACATTTTCCAAAGATCAAAACTTGTGGGTACCCCCTTTCTATACAGCTCCTTCTAAGAAGAGGAAACAAGGTACACGTTTCCGTAATTAAAACGGCAGTCGACCTTTAGCTGAAGATGAGGTAAACTGGAGCTCGAAAACGTTTCATCCACACCATCTTCAGAACCAAGTGACGCAGTGTTCATACACTACATGATCAAAAGTATCTGGACACCTGGCTGAAAATGACGTACAAGTTCTTGGCGCCCTCCATCGATAATGCTGGAAGTCAATATGTCATTGGCCCACCCTTAGCCTTTATGATAGCGTTCACTCTCGTAGGCATACTTTCAATCAGGTGCTGGAAGGTTTCTTGGGGAATGGCAGCCCATTCTTCACGGAGTGCGGAACTAAGGAGAGGTGTCGATGTAGGTCGGTGAGGCCTGGCACAAGTCTGCATTCTAAAACATCCCAAAGGTGTTGTATAGGATTCAAGTCAGGACTCTGTCCATTACAGGGATGTTATTGTCGTGTAACCACTCCGTCACAGCCCGTGAAGTATGAAAAGGTGCTCGATCGTGTTGAAAGATGCAATCGCCATCCCCGAATTGCACTTCAACAGTGGGAAGCAAGAAGGTGCTTAAAATATCAATATAGTTCTGCACTGTGATCGTGCCACGCAAAACAATAAGGGGTGCAAGCCCCCTTCAGGAAAAACACGACCACACCATAACAGCACCACCACCTCCGAATTTCACTATTGGCACTACACACGCTGGCAGATGACGTTCACCGGGATTTCGCCATACCCACACCCTGCCATCGGATCGCCACATTGTGTACCGTGATTCGTCACTCCACACAACGTTTTGCCACTGTTCAATCGTGTAATGTTGACGCTCCTTACACCAAGCGAGGCGTCGTTTGGCATTTTCCTGCGTGATGTGTGACTTATGAGCAGCTACTGGACATGAAATCCAAGTTTTTCTCACCTCACGCCTAACTGTCACAGTACTTGGAGAGGATCCTGATGCAGTTTGTAATTCCTGTGTGGTGTCTGGATAGATGTCTGCCTATTACTCTTTACGATCCTCTTCAAATATCGGCGGTCTCTGTCAGTCAACAGACGAGGTCGGCCTGTACGTTTTTGTGCTGTACATGTCCCTTCACGTTTATACTTCACTACACATCAGAAACAGTGGACCTACGGATGTTTAGGAGTGTGGAAATTTCGCGTACAGACTTCTGACACAAGTAACACCCAATCACCTGACCACGTTCGAAGTCCGTGAGTTCCACGGAGCGTTCCATTCTGCTATATCACGATGTCTAATGAGTGCCAGGCAGTAGGTGACAGCACAATGCACCTAAGATGAAAAACGTATGTTTGTGGGGTGTCCGGATGCTTTTGATAACATAGTGTAGATTGCAGTCAACGTCACTGTATATATTGCTTCGTTTTATCATCAAAGTTTACGACACCTTAGTTTTTTACTTGCTTGTTCTCATAATTCCGGCTTTTGAGAAAGCTTATAGCAGTACTCACTATTTCACCAGCATATAATACATAAGCCTTAATTTATATCTAATATTACAATTTATTCTTTTAAAAGGAGATCATACTCTAAAGCACTAGTTTCTTGCTTATATGTGAACAGGTACAGATTTATATTTGTTTTTTATGTGTTTCTACTCTGAGCAACACTTTTCTCCTGATATCTGGAAAATGGCGTCGTGCGATCTAGAATTACACTATAAGTTAAATTTATAAAGCACAAAGTGAACAAGTAATTTCATGATGGTTTATCGTAATAAAATGTTGTATTTATTATAACGCCAACCTCTTAACCTCTCTTACATAACATATTTCCAAAATGTGAAATATTTAGAGTTTTTCCCCTACTCTGTATCCGAATTCCAAAAATAATTTACTTTTTCGTAAATTATTCAATCTACCCCATGTATTTGTACATGCTTAATAAATTGACTTTAGGTGTTACTTTACATTGTCTTTTTATATGATTAATTTCTCATAGCAATGGCATTATTTGTTCACAATACAAATCGCCATACTTCAATTTATCGTAATTCGTTGTAGAGTTAACCTATACGTTATATTACCAGCCTTCTGTTTTCTTAGATCTGAAACCTTATTCTTTCATCTAGTATAACCTACATATAGATTAATAGGCAGCAATTATGAATTCAGAGGAAACTGAAATGAAAGAGGCAGGCGAAACTACAGAAGCAGCAGAAAGAATAACACTAGACTTCTTATCCAAAAAACCCAGAACGCAATATGATATAGCATTTAATCACTACATTGGCTGGTGTAAGGCAAAACATGGTGAAAATAATTTCACTGAAAATGACTGCTGGTGAATCAACCAAACATATTATATTTGACATCTCGCCTTTATAACATCATTTCTCTTGTTTCAAGAATCTAGTTCTAAACGTGATTTCTCTTATTTTCAGGAATCAATATAACGTTATTGATGTTTTACAAATTCGAGCGCGGTCTAAACAGTAATATATGCCACACGTGTTAAAAGTGATTTTATTTTGCTCGTAGGTTTGAGAAACGGCCTTCGTTTCGCATACATTCCTACTCGCAAAATAAAATGCTACTTTTAACCCTTTTATCATAATCTACTATTCTTTGTGGAAAACAAAGTCTTCTCACCTAAGTGGGTCGTATATTTCACGTACCAAGTTCATCGTTCTAAAGTTAGAAGGTAAAACATACTCGCATATTATATGATATTTATAAATTACCTTTTTAGCTCAAAGTATTCTATTACATCTACATGCTAATATCAATAATTTATGTATTCATAAACTATTAATATTAGCATGTAGATATAATAGTCTCAGTTGCTCCAGTAATAAATGTGGAGAAAAAGCTTAAAAAAAATCTGGTGTGTTACACTCACATTACTTTCTCTACAACTTCTACAAACTATTTTTACAAACGCTTATTTTCCATAAGCTTCACGTTAATCGAGATATCCAGATGTTAATCTTATTGCTAATTTTCTTGTGGATGCAAGGGGAATATGATATGCTTTAAGCGATAGTCAAATATTTTAAGAGCTGGTTACTATGTGGCGCATTCCAATCTCTTTGCATGTCCAGGACATAAAAAAATGAATAACCAATTACCATTTGAGAAAAAGTATAAGTATTGGAAAATTTAAAGGAATAACAAGTAATATCTCGAAAATGGTTCACTCAATAAAAAAACATGTATATGACATAAATTGTGCATTTTAACGCGATCTACATTTTTTGGTGTAGTAAAATTTTGTCTATCTCTTATGGTTTACCAGTCGTTCACAGTGAAGAATACTCTTGAAAATATTCCCAGAAAATTCAAGATATACATTTCATTTATCATGAAGGTATCTTAAATATTTAATAAAAATCGTTAGTGCATTTCTGAGAAAATTAAAATTCTCGAAAAATGTTCCATGTAAAGGGTAATATGGGGGGGGATATTTTCTTGAAAACCTTCGTGTCGTATCTCTGGAAAATACTGAACCTAAATACCAAGTTTGGTGTTTATCCGACTGTTCGTTTCTGAGCTAGGCTGTTCACACACACACACACACACACACACACACACACACACGCACAAACACGGACATACGTAGTAAAGAAAGTGATACAGAAAACCGTAAAAGAGATTGTGTTATGAATAACACTAACTTCTTTTCTTTTGTATATGCGGATTATCAGTGACACATCTTCTTAAAAACATAACACATTTTATATAAAGACACGGTTCCTTTGCAAAGGATTTATAACCTATTTGCAGATAAACATAGCACAGCACTGTTTACGTCGGAAGAAAATCAAAATACCATTCTGTTGCATGGGAAAAGAAAATGTTCCTTTCTTTGCCGCCTTTTCTCAGGAAGACAGAAATTACAGCCATTTCCAGTCTCGTCCGTTTACAAAATGGCTACCCGCTACATGTCTTCATATGTTCACGCCGTCGAGTGTGTAGGAATTTTTTCCCCCTTCAGTTCCGACTCACATCGACCCAGTTTCTGTTTGCTGCGTCCCTCCAGGGTTTCTCTCACAATTTCTTTCGATATAGCCTATTTTCCTACCCCTTCTGCTCTTAAAGCTGATGTCTTGATCCCTGGCATTGCAATCTTCTCTCCCTAACTACCTATATAGGCAGATGAAGGTACTTTGGTGAATGGAACGATTCATTCCGAGATTTTGCTCAAGCAGCCTTTGTTTTCAGCAGTGACGACAGAGCAAACGTCTTGTATACCAAGTGTCTCTAGCAAATCTTCTGATTATCCTCCATGTTAATGCTGCAACAAACATATAAGGAAACTAGAAGAATTCACAGCTACTCTCCACCTCCCCCTCTCTCTCTCTCACTCTCTCTCTCTCACTCTCTCTCTCTCTCTCGTTTCTGTTCACAAACAGTAACAAAACCGCTTTTCTGCCGTAATGTATGAGGGTGATTCAAGAAGTAACTACATTTGACTTTAAGGCTACTTCTCTACTACGTATAGTAAGTAGGGGAAGTATTGTATTCCACGCAAAAATTCGATACCGAGATTTCACCGGAAATATATGTTTTGAGACCCCTGAATCCAAAAACAGCATTTTTGGAAACATGTCCGGGTGTGTGTCTGTGTGTGTCTGTGAACAGTATAACTCAGAAACGAATAGTGGGATAAAGACCAAACTTGGTATTTTGGTTTATAATCTTCCAGAGATGCGACATGAAGGTTTTCAAGAAACTCCCCCCACCCCAGACTATCCTTTACATGGAAGATTTTTCGAAAATTTTAATTTTCTCAAAAATGGCTCTAACGATTTTGATTAAAATATCATATGTTTAAGATATTTTCATGACAAATAAAATGTATATCTCGAACTTTCTGGGAATGTCTCCAAAAGTATTCTTCATTGTGAACGACTTTTTCATAACTGGTAAACCATAAGAGATAGACAAAAGTTTACTACACAAACACGTAGATCCCGTTAAAATACACAATTTATGTCATATACATTTTTTTGTTGTTGAGTGAACCATTTTGGAGATTTGCTTGTTATTCCCTTAAATTTTTCAATACTTATTTTCTCAAATGGGAATTCGTTATTCATTTTTTGTCTTGGATATGCAAAGAGTATTAATCTGTGGCAAAAAGAATGGTGCTGCATATAGCAACCAGCTTTTAAGAGTAATGTTTATGCTTAAAGGCTGCTGTATTTCTATATTGCCCTTGTAAATATATATTCCCCTTACATGTACAAGAAAATTAGCAATAAGATAGTCTGCGAATGTTTATCTCGATTAACATGAAGTAGATGGAGAATAAGCGTTTGTAAAAGAGTAGAGAAAGTCATGTGAGTGTAACACATCAGATTTTTTTTATTACTTGGATCTTTGAAGGGCTCTTATGGTCTAAAGACGTTATAGTATATTGGTATGTAACAAAGTGATCACCTTGTTTTATCTGGCCATTTCCCGTAAGTTTTTTTGTTTTTGTTTTTTTAACTTCAAGTACACATTTCTCAAAATCTATTTAACTTAGAAGTTCTGATTTTTTTGTGGTTATACAGAATGTTTATTTGCATTTAGTAGGTTAAAGATTTTGATCCTAAATTATGTGTTTGTCGCGAAACAAATTATAAATGTAAAAAAAACATTACACAAAAAAACATTCTTTGTTTCACTATTTTTTTAAAATGAAATTAAGTCTCTCAAATGGCCAAAACGTTAACCGGCTATCTAAGCTACTTATTAAAACTCATTACAAAAATTGGCAGGGCTCTCATATTTATTTCCAAAGAAAAGTGTACCTATAAACAAAAGTAAAACATTTTTAGGAATTATTTTACGATATTCAAATACATTTATAATTAAAATATTTAAGGCTAGTTGAAAAATCTTGACACTAGTATGCTCACAAAATCGTCTTTAATAAGCAGCAAAAGCTTCATTGTCATAAAAGGTGGACTTTTAGAGAAAACTGGCTTACTTTTAATTGTGAAAAGGCTTAAAAATCCTCTGCAATCCGTATCAGTGCCCTTAATAAATTGAAAAAGTTGCTTTATTAAAAAATATCACGCCACTTACAAAATTGGAGCTTAGCTTATTTTTCCACACAAGCACCCCCTTATGGAAACATTTGTCATATCCGCCCAAGAGCTTTAGAATTTACGTGTTGGTGTCGTCTGCTGCCAGTCCATTAAGTTAAGATGTTCAGACATAGTTTCACCAAGCAAAGAAAGATACATACTTGGGAAAGAAATCACCAACTCGTCTAGGGTTGCGCGTCTGTCTTGCACGATTTTGTTGTTCCCTTGTTCCTTGAAATCCTTGTGATGAGTGATGGACATACGGGTTGTGTTTCGTTACGGGCATTTGTTCCTCCATTGTTGAACATCTCAGACCACTTTCTCACATTTCTTTCGTTCGTTACTGCATCAACATATACTCCCTTTAGTTGTCGTAAATTTCTATAGAGTTCAACTTTCGAGCATTTCTAAAACACCTCAAAGTCCGCGACTTTGTGTCACACAGTTCCTTCTGATCAATTACAGGATGTACAGTAACAATCTGTTTCGACTGGTACTATGTCGAGCAAACCATTCCACCTTGGATAAGAGATAGATACCACTCTGCGCAGTGGGAATGCGCAAACGGTCACTACTTTCTGCATTACCATCGTAGAAATCCATCTCTATATGATCATCTAAAAGTATTTGATACTCACTCACCGTGCAGTACAAAACATGAATTAAACTGAATGTCTAAGATAAACTATATTGCGTGTTTACTGAGCAGAATATATCAAATCCTTTGAAACTGAAAACGTTTCAAAGCGTAAATACACTACGTGATCAAAGGTAATCAGACACCTGGCTGAAAATGACGTACAAGTTTGTGGCACACTCTATTGGTAATGCTAGAAATAAATATGGTGTTGGCCCACACTTAGCCTTGATGATGGGTTCACACTCGCAGGCATACTTTCAATCAGGTGCTGGAAGGTTTCTTGGGGAATGGCAGCCAATTCTTCACGGAGTGCGGAACTGAGGAGAGGTATCGATGGAGGTCGGTGAGGCTTAGCACGAAGTCGGCGTTCCAAAACAACCCAAAGGTGTTCTATAGGATTCAAGTCAGGACTCTGTGCAGGCCGGTCCATTACAGGGATGTTATTGTCGTGTAATCACTCCGCCACAGACCGTGCAGTATGAACAGGTACTCGATCGTGTTGAAAGATGCAATCGTCATCCCGGAATTGCTCTTCAACAGCGGGAAGCAACAAGGTGCTTAAAATATCAATGTAGGTCTGCGTTGTGGTCCTGCCACGCAAAACAACAAGGGGTGCAATCCCCTTCAGGAAAAACACGACCACACCATAACACCACCACCACCTCCGAATTTCACTGTTAGCACTACACACGCTGGCAGATGGCATTCACCGGGCATTCGCCATACCCACACCCTGCCATCGGATCGCCACATTTTGTACCGTGATTCGTCACTCCACACAACGTTTTGCCACTGTTCAATCGTGTAATGTAGACGCTCCTTTACACCAAGCGAGGCGTCGTTTGGCATTTTCCTGCGTGATATGTGACTTATGAGCAGCCGCTCGACCATGGAATCCAAGGTTTCTCACATCAAGCCTAACTGTTATAGTACTTGGAGTGGATCCTGATGCAGTTTGGAATTCCTGTGTGATGGTCTGGATAGATGTTCGCCAATTACTCTTTACGACCCTCTTCAAATGTCGGCGGTCTCTGTCAGTCAACAGACGAGGTCGGCCTGTATGTTTTGGTGCTGTACATGTCCCTTCACGTTTCCACTTCACTATCACAACAGAAAGAGTGGACCTAGGGATGTTTAGGAGTGTGGAAATCTCGCGTACAGACTTCTGACACAAGTGACACCCAATCACCTGACCAAGTTCGAAGTCCGTGAATTCCACGGAGCGTCCCATTCTGCAGTTTCAGGATGTCTAATGACTACTGAGGTCACGGATAATGAGTACCAGACAGTAGGTGGCAGATCAATGCACCTAAGATAAAAAACGTATGTTTGTGGGGTGTCCGGATACTTTTGATCACATAATGTATTTTGCACTTTTAACGAAGTTCTTATATTCAGCGCATATTACAGGGAATGCTTAATTATGTGTAATAATCACACCACTTTCTCTACTTATTACCAATTTGTAGGTTTTATAGGTATTGTAATAATCATAAAGAACATCGTTCTTCTATCCATTTTGTGTAAATCATCATACATGTTGCCCTAAATCCGGCTTCAAATTAGGTACTGAGAATTTGGCTGTATACACAATAAGAAAACTAAGCCCCGATGTTTACAAGTAAGTTTTTGGTGCTAATAGGCTAATGCCTAAAAAAACGAAACGCGCTGTCTCCTTTGTGCTTATAGATGCACCGATGTCGATTTGGACTTAAGGAAACATAAAAGTAAAACCAAGAACGTTTCGGAAATACCTAATGGTATGAAAAGGGGTTAATTAATATAAATGATAAACTTTAAAGATTTCTGGATGTTTCCTACAGTAATTTAATGCTTCTCTCTTAATATTACACAGTTATATAAAGAGACGTTCACAACAGTCTTCAGAAAATTCATAGCATGCGTTTTGTTCACCATCCAAATACGCCAGGTAATGTATCATATTCCTTGCATTCTTCACGGTATCTAACTTAGAAACAAAATAAACTGCGGATTTTCTCCATATTTAGTTAAATGTTGTTCAACTCGTATGACCTGCCTGACAGACTTACAAACAGATGAACCGAAATAAAAAAAAAAATCTGATGTGTTGCACTCACATGACTGTCTCTAATTCTGTACAAACTATATTTATAAACAGTTATTCTCCATCTACTTCATGTTAATCGAGATAATTAATCGAGATGAACATTTACAGAAAATGAGTTATTGGTAAATTTCTTGTAGGTGCAAGAGGAATATGGTAGGCTTTAGGAGATAGTCAAATCTTTTAAGAGCTGGTTGCTATGTGGAGTATTCCATGCTCTTTGCCGATGCAGGACATAAAAAAAGCAGATAACGAATTCTCATTTGATAAAAAGTATAACGTATTGAAAAATTTAAACAAATCACAAGGAATAACTCGGAAATGCTTCACTCGACGAAAAGTATGTATGTAACATAAATTGTGTGTTTTAACGAGATCTACATTTTTTGTGTAGTAAAATGTTGTCTGTCTCTTATGGTTTACCAGTTATGCGAATGTCATTCAGAATGAAGAGTACTTTTGGAGACATACCAAGACAATTCAAGATAAAGATTTCATTTGCTATGAAAATATCTTAAACATATGATATTTTAATGAAAATCGTTAGAGCCAATTTGAGAAAATCAAAGTTCTCGAAAAATGTTCCATGTAAAGGGTAGTCTGGGGTGGGGGATTTTTTTTGAAAATCTTCCTGTCGCATCCTTGAAAGATACTAAACTCAAATACCAGGGTTGGTAAGTATCCGGCTTTTTGTTTTTGAGGTATGCTGTTCGTGTCCAAAGACAGACAAACAAACAGACACACACGCACGCAATTACGCATACACACACGGACATGCTTCAAAAAATGCTTTATTTGGATTCAAGATACCTCAAAACACGATTTTTGGTGAAATCTCGGTATCTAATTTTTGGGCGGAATGCGAATAAATTTGATTTTCTTTTCTTTTTTTTTTTGAAGGGGGTGTAACTGCAACTTTATTTATAATTTTTGCACAACACTAAAAATTACAAATTCAGAAATTGTTTGAATTATTTCAATAATTAATCTTCCAAAAATAATGTTCTTCTTCATACTGTCCTTGCTATACGTAGTAAAGAAAGTAGACAATCTTTATTGGTTTCAAATTATTGAAGTTATTACACAAGTATTTAGTGCATGGGTCATTGACCGTACATGCATATTTAAGATACAAGGTATGGTGACGAAATGAACAACAGAGAAAGAAAACTCAACAAAAAGGAACATGAAAGAGGGAAATAGAGATCAATTACCTTTGTCTAACTGAACAAATTTGACCTAGCTTCGCGCACTTTAGCCAAAAAATTGCCCATGTTTTGCCAGTTTCTCTGGTCATCCAGTACATCCCAAAATGCCAATCTCTTTCTTGAGGGACTTAAGAATTTTTCTTTGAGTTTAATCGATCGCTGGTTCCCCCACTGTGCACATTCCGCAAAAATATGTACCCAGTCCTCATCCAAATCACAGAATGGGCAGATTCTCCTGCCAGAATCTTCAGTCATTTTCTGTGCCCCTCCAGCCTAAACCATGTTATTCCTGATCTTTCGTTTCTTCCTAAGTTAAATATATATGCCTCTTTACCTCAGTTCAATTTTATTTCATTTGCTAGACTTAGAGAAGGTTTAATTTTACAATCCGATTCTATTTCCTGTTGGTCGATGTCTCTTAATCTTCTTTTAACACCTTTCCATATGTTTTTGTCATCTGTTTCAGCTCTTAGGAATACTGACCCCATTCCTATTCTCCTCAAACCCCTTTCCAAATCAGCTGCCAAAACATAGGAGACAGGTTTTCTCGCTGGTATTGATAACATTTGGATCATAGTGTGGAGTTATCCCCATGCATCAGCCTTAGACAGTACTTCACTGTTCTTATTTTGCAGAAAGTAAAAACACACGCGGGCGCAAGCGCAGCTTGTTCTAGAAATATTTTTATAATTTTTATCAACGTATATTTGGGAGGGGGTTTAGGAAACCTGAAAACAGTATTTATTAAGTTAACGGAAAGCATTTTGAAGTTAGGATTACACAATGCTTTGCACTGATACATCGGAGGAATGGCAACTTTGTTACTAAGAAACTGCCATTGTGTTTCTTAGTCACATAATTCCGAGTAAGTCGAGTATTTTAGTCGTGTAGTTTGATAGCTGACCACTACGTGCTGTGCTTTAGGGGTTTAACTCTCTACCAAGTTTTTGTTATATTTTCAGTTGGCTTTTCTTGCTCAGAGCGAAGCCATTATACTCTTGAAATGCCAAAACCAGTTCTAAATTTCCTATTTCCTCTACACTAATCTGATCTTTTGCATTTATTACCAGATACCTGTTAGGCTTTATATGTTTTAAAGGACCATATGGATGCGGCTTGACAATAATGTATAACATGGGTTCATTTATATAGCCCCCTATAAATTCTATAGTCATATTGGGGGTTTCTTTACTGAAACATTGCATGGTGTTTTAAGTCGTTGAAATTTTAGTTTAGGCTACTGCAAGTTTTCGTCTTTTTCACTTTCTCTACTACGTATAGTAAGCAGGGGAATTAAGGTATTCCACTCAAAAATTTGATACCGAGATTTCAGCAGAAATACATATTTTGAGGCCACCTGAATCCAAATAAAGTATTTTTGGAAACATGTCCGTGTGTATGTGTGTGTGGTCTGTGAACAGCATAACTCAGAAACGAACAGTCGCATAAACACCAACCTTGGTATTTAGGTTCAGTATCTTCCATAGATGCAACACGAAGATTTTCAAGAAAATTCCCCCATCCCATATTACCCTTTACATGGAACATTTTTAAAAAAAATTATTTTTCTCAAAAATGGCTCTAACATTCTTTATTAAAATATAAATATATTTAAGATATTTTCATGTCAAATAAAATGTATACCTTGAATTTTCTGGGAATGTCTCCAAAAGTATTCTTCGATGTGAACGACTTTTGCATAACTGGTAAACCATAAAATTTTACTGCACAAAAAACGTACATCGCGTTAAAATACACACACTATCCTTTAAATACTACCATATTACCGTTGCACCTACAAGAAAATTAGCAATAACATTAACATGAAGCATATGGAGAATAAGGTTTTGTAAAAATATTTTGTCCAAGAGTAGAGAAAGTCATGTGAGTGTAACACATCATATTTTTTTGTCCTGGTAATGCAAAGAGAATGGAATACTCCACAAAGCAACCAGCACTTAAAAGATTTGACTCTCGCTTAAAGTCTACCATATTCCCCTTGCACCTACAAGAAAATTAGCAATAAGATTAACATCTCGATCAACATGAAGCATATGGAGAATAACCGTTTGTAAAAATAGTTTGTACAAGAGTAAAGAAAGTCATGTGAGTGTAACACATCAGATTTTTTACTTTCTCTACTACGTACAGTAAGTAGGGGAAGTATTGCATTCCACTAAAAAATTCGATACCAAGATTTCACCGGAAATACATATTTTGAGACCATCTAAATCGAAAAAAAGTATTTTTGGAAACATGTCCGTATGTGTGTCTGTGTGTGTGTGTGTGTGTGTGTGTGTGTGTGTGTGTGTGTGTCTGAACAGCGTAACTCGGAAACGAACAGTCGCATAAACACCAAACTTGGTATTTAGGTTCAGTATCTTCCAGAGATGCGATACAAAGGTTTTCAAGAAAATCTCCCTACCCCAGATTACTCTTTACATGGAACATTTTTCGAAAATTTTAATTTTTTCAAAAATGGCTCTAAAGATTTTTATTAAAATATCATAAGTTTAAGATATTTTCATGTCAAATGAAATGTATATCTCGAATTTTCTGGGAATGTCTCCAAAAGTATTCTTCATTGTGAACGACTTTTGCATAAATGGTAAACCATAAGAGATAAACAAAATTTTACTAAACAAAAACGTACATCGCGTTAAAATATACACACTATCACTTAAGTACTACCATACTCCCCTTGCACCTACAAGAAAATTAGCAATAAGATTAACATCTCGATTAACATGTATATGGGAACAAACTTTTGTAAAAATAGTTTGTACAAGAGTAGAGAAAGTCATGTTAGTGTAACACATCAGTTTTTTTGTCCTGGTAATGCAAAGAGAATGGAATACGCCACATAGCAACTAGCTCTTTATATATTTGGCTATCGCTTAAAGCCTACCAATTCCCCTTGCATCTACAAGAAAATTAGCAATAAGATTAACATCTCGATATCTCGATTAACATGACTCATATGGAAAATAAGTGTTTGTAAAAATAGGTACAAGAGTAAAGAAAGTCATGTGAGTGTAAAACACAAGATCTTTTTACTTCCTCTACTACGTATATTAAGTAGGGGAAATATTACATTCCATCCAAAAATGCAGTACCGAAATTTCACCGAAAAGTCTGTTTTGATGCCTTTTGAATCCAAATAAAGCATTTATGGACATATGTCCGTGTGTCCGTTTGTCTGTGTGCCTATGTACACCATAACTAAAAAACGAAAAGGGAAGTAAGTATCACTCTTGGTATTTAAGTTCCGAGGATGCGACACGAAGATTTTCAGGTAAACCCCAACTAACTTTTACATGGAATACTTTTCGAAATTTTTTATTTTATAAAAAAATGTCTTTAATGGTTCGATTAAAATATCTTATATTAAAGATGTTTACTTGCCAAATAAAATGTACATCTTAAATTTTCTGGGAATAACTTTTGAACTCACTTTTCATTCGGAAGTAATCTTGTTTAACTAGTAAAGTTAAGCGACAGACGAAAATGTACTACACAAGAAATGTAGATCTCTTTAAAACACAATTTGTTTTAAATAACCTATTTTGTAGCATAAGTCATTTATGAAATATCCATTATTAATGGTTTATTTCTTGGCCATACTTTAAAGTCCTTTCAACATTCAGTTATTTCTCGGGATTACATGGAAACAGTATGGAATTTTAAGGCCAGCATATAGCGTCTAGGTCTTAAGCATTTGACTATCACTGTTCTCTATCTATAACTAAATGTTTCATGTAGTTATTTCTACAAAGGTTAATTTTTAACGAGGTAGATATAAGAAAAATCTGATGTGATACATTCACATGGCTTCCTCTACACTCTATCATTTATTAGTGAGTGTACGATCTATTCTTACTAAAGCTTATTTTTCTATCTACTACATTTTAATTTAAATAAACCTTTACAGAAATAGCTACATTACACATTTCGTTATAGCTACAAAGGGAACAGCGATAGTCAAATATTTAAGAACTGGACGCTATACCCTAGCCCGTTTCCCTGCAATTGCGGGAAAACCACTAAAGGGAATGATCAAGAAATGAACAATTTGAACCTTTAATAACGGATATCTCAGAAAGGGCTTATATCACAAAAAACTTATTCGAAATAAGTTGTCTATTTTAAAAAGACCTACATTTACCTCTTAACAATTTTGAAGAGAAAAACCAATGCCGTTTAATTTTAAATGGCCAGTGAGGTGTAAATAAATAGAAGTTTTAGAATTTAAATTTCCAAGTTGTCAGAAAAAATATATGGGGAAATAGATACAAGATACATGTGCAGAAACTTAATCAAATAAAGAAAAGTGCAATTAAAAATCAAATTAATTTTATAAAGTAAAGCTAATGACTAGTTTTTTTAACAGAAGTGAAATCTCGACTATATCTGAAAAGCTTACACAAAAATATTTCAAATTTAAGTTATGAAATCCTTAAGATTAGTGGAAAGAATAAACAGAATACATAACATCAGCAATGAACTAAAAGTATAAAGTATAGCTGACGCAATAAAGGCAAGCCAGCAAACCTGAATGGGCACTTAAAGCGCGCGCCTCGTCTTGAAATTGTTCCAAGTTTTATTTTAGATTTTGAACCCAGAGGAAAGAGAAATTTGGGCAGGTCTAAGAAGAAATGGAAAGATAAGTTCTAAGAAGCCGCAGCTGACCTAAGTCCTAAAGAAAAGCTATGACAATGATTTACTTCATACATTATTATCATTCTTCTACATTTTGACTCATATTGGAGCATAACCATTATGGAAAGGTAGAATCAGACGACTAAAAAATGCAATGCCATAACCGGGATTTGAACCACGGATCTCACCGTCCCCGTACGGTTGCTCTAACCACTGAGCTAGCATGGCAACCAGCCGGTACCACATTAAATTCCTCAGTTGATTCGCATTTTTCCCGGTAAACCACAAGGAGATCTCAAATTGTATTGAGATGACATACCCCAATGGCGACTTACAATATTGTAAGTACTTTAAGTGCCGGGCTTCATGGTTTCAACAACTATTAGGTCAATTAATAGCCCTTATGGTTTATCGGGAAAAAGCTTATCAGTTGGGGAATTTAATGTTGCACCGGCAAGTTGCCATGGTAGCCCAGTGTTTAGAGCAACCGGACGGAGACCGGGAGATCGGTGGTTCAAATCCCGGCTATGACGTTGAATTTTTCATTCGTCTGATTCTACCTTTGCAACCTTGTCCAACTTGTGTGGAAGAACTACTAATTCCAAAACCATTATGTTGTAATCTGCCTTTTTGAACGATGTATGGCAGGTTTAAATCAGGCTTCAGCTTTAAACAGAGCTTTTTCAACCGCGTTGTTTTTCTTAACATTCCTGACAGTATCCTTCTGGGAACGTTGGCCGCAAAATTGCATTGGCTCCTCCGGGGCACATTTCATTGCTGTGAGACTGGCGCACGTGACTACTGGGAACCCCTGATACATAGGGACCGTCCGCTATTTTATCTGACACTTTCATAAAGTGAGATCATGTAGACACTGCACGGCTTCTTGCGGTAAAAACTCGTAACCCAGGCTCAGATGTTATCCTCCTCCAACACCACCATCATCGGCGTCGTCACCACAATCGTGATATAGCTCAGGCTGCCTGGGATTCGAATTCAGACTCCGAGGTCATCGGCTTTCCCAACCAATGGTTTTCCTTTATCTCCTACTTGTACATTTTGCTATAGAGCTATAGAGCAAGCAGACAAAGTATTGCATTCTACCTAAAAATTTAAATTTTGAAGTCCTTTAAATAAAAATCTCATGTGTTAAACTCACATGACTTTCTCTACTCTTTTACCAACTATTTTTACAAATGCTTATTCTCCATATGCTTTGTGTTAATCGAAATATCGAGATGTTAATCTTATTGCTAATTTTCTTGTAGATACAAGGGGAATTGGTAGACTTTAAACGATAGTCAAATATTTTAAGAGCTGGTTGCTATGTGGAGTATTCCATTCTATTTGCATTACCAGGACCAAAAAAAAAGATGAATAACGAATTTCCATTTGAGAAAAAGTATAAATTTTTGGAAAATTTAAGGGAATAAGCAATATCTCGAAAATGGTTCACTCAAAAACAAGAATGTATATGACATAAATTGCGTATTTTAACGGATCTACATTTTTATAGTAAAATTGTGTCTATCTCTTATGGTTTACCAGTTATGCAAAAGTCGTTCACAATGAAGAATACTCTTGGAGACATTCCCAGAAAATTCAAGATATACATTTTATTTGTCATATAAATATCTTAAACATATAATATTTTAATCAAAATCGTTAGAGCCATTTTTGAGAAAATTAAAATGTTCGAAAAATGTTCCATGTAAAGGGTAGTCTGGGGTGTGGGGATTTTCTTGAAAACCTTCGTGTCCCATCTCTGGAAGATACTGAACCTAAATACCAAGTTTAGTGTTTATCCGACTGTTCGTTTCTGAGTTGTGCTTTTCACAGAAACACAGATAGATACACACACACACACGGACATGTTTTCAAAATCCTTTTTTGGATTCAGGGGATCTCAAAACACATATTTCCGGTGAAATCTCGGTATCCAATTTTTGGGTGGAATACAATACTTCCCCTACTTACTATACGTAGTAGGGAAAGTATAAAGCTGCTTAGAAAAAGCTCTGCGCGCGCCTGAAGGACATAACCCAAAACCCAAAAGTTGGTTAAATACCAAAATTGGCAGTTTTTTAAGTTCAGCTTTTTCCAGGTATGCGTAACCATGATTTTCAAGAAAATCCTCCACATACAAACTACCCTTTACATAGAATATTTTTCGTCTGTTTTGATTTTCCCGTAAATGACTAAGAATTGCGGTTAAAATACTATATGTTTAAGACATTTGCGTGACAAATATAACGTACATGTTGAATTTTCTGGAATGGCCTGTAAACTTCTCTACATTCTAATGTATTTTACTTTAAAATTTGAGTTGGTATATGTTAATTCATATCACATAAGGCGCTAGTTGTTACCGTAGGAGCGCTTTCGAGAGATATGTTAGTAGTAAAATAAATAGCGACTCTGGCGCAGACAGATGCCGCCGACTGATAATATCTATTGTTCTATGCCGACAAGCACCGCCCCCTTTCTTTGTGCGCTATCCCTTAAAGCCGCCGAAGATGCCCCCTCCTTTTCGCAGGTTCCTCCCCCCTTTCATTATGCGCTATCCCTTAAAGCCGCCGAAGATGACCCCTCCTTTTCGCAGGTTCCTCCCCCCTTTCTTTGTGCGCTATCCCTTATAGCCGCCGAAGATGACCCCTCCTTTTGGTCTCCTACCATGTCGCCTGGTTCTGTGCCGGTGGCTCCTCCCCCCTTGCTTTGTACGCTAACCTAATGCCGCCTGGGTCTGTCCCCCAGGCGGTCTTAATATTGGACTGTATTATATGGGGTGTATAAAAAGATTAATAAAAAAATGATGCCTATGTAATATAAACAACATTTATTTTTATAAACATTATCCTATTACATTCCTATACAAAAAACATACATGTTTCCTAAAGACAAAGCTGATAGTCTAGACATTCAGTTATATAATCATATACATCACACAGAAAGAGACCTGATTTATCCATAAAAAAACTAAACATCTCAACAATGTCTGGATGATGTATTTTATAAGTACAAGTTTTGATATTTCAAAGTTCCTGTTAACCAGGGCCGTATTGATTAACACAATTTCTCGATCCTGTCATGCTATAACTTTAGAAGCTTTCAGCTTACTTATAATTTCCTCAATCTCTTGTGTGTGACTATTATTACCAGCGTCTCTCGATGCAATTAGTAACCTCAATATATTTACTAGTCTATTCGGATTTTCAAGCGTAGATATCACTGAATCATCATCATATGAAGATTTCATATTCTCGCGACTTCCGCTGTATCCAGATTTTTCACCAACAGTAGTCTCCAGTGAAGGACAGAGGCTTGATCCGGTATAATACCCTCCTCTATACATCTTCGGATCTTGGAGAGAGAGTCGATCCAGTATAACATGCTGCTCTATGAAGCTTAAATCTTGACAAAGAACGATTCTTAAAAATCCGCGCGCATATACAGCATCTAATAACGCGTTTTCCTCCATGTGTTATGTATGAAAAATTAAGTTTCTCATTCGTTAGTTGCACAGATATTCTCCGACAGTAGCTCATGCTAAAACTAAAAGAAATTAAATGAATACGTGAATGCTAACGCTCGAAGGAATTAAAAGCGAATGAATGAATTCATAACACGCAACTATGTATATATCCAGGGTGAGGACGGCGGAGGGAATCGCGATCTATGCATAGCAGCGGGAAAGGATACTCTCTTGAAACATTAGTCATCTAGACAGCTATTGTTCACGGAGCCAGTAGACGTCATGTTGAATGGGACAGACCTCAGGTTCAAATCTTTAAGGGGTACGGGCCCCTCCCTTTGCCTGCCATGTCTCCTAAACCATCCTAACAGCGTAACATTACATTACAACGCCGCGTAAACAGAACATGGCGAGTGCGAGCATGGAAAAGGGATGCTCTCTGGAAACATTCGTGGAAAAGAACATTCGGTCTTCTAGATTCCCATTTATTCAAGTCTCTTTCACTAATGGTTCAATAATTTTTTTTGTTTAGATTTCATGTAGCATCAATGTTTTTTAAGATAGGCATTCTCCTTAAACAATTATGAAATTATTTATGAAATCAATGGTGTAGGCGGGTATAGCAGTAATAATGAGTACATAATTTATATATTATTGCCATAGAGTATTTTTATTTTAGAAATCCTTTATATTTTTTCTTTTTTTGAGGGAAAAACGTTGACACTTAAAAACTCTCATACACAATTTAAATGAATATATACAATAATATCATTATAGGGAAAAATTATTACATAAAAGCCCTCATACACAATTTAAATGAATATATACAATAACATCATTAGAGGGAAAATTAATATATAAAAACCCTCATACACAATTTAAATGAATATATACAATAACATCATTAGAGGGAAAAATTAATATATAAAAACCCTCACATACTTTAAATGGATATATACAATAACAGCATTAGAGGGATAAATTATTACATAAAACCCTCACATACTTTAAATGAATATTTACAATAACATTATCAGAGGGAAAGAGGTAAGTGCTGCGTGCTGTCAACTTCTTGGTCTGTTCCCATGTTCCAACTATTTTTGAAATCAGTGTATTTTCTCACATTCTCTATAAATTTTCCATATACGGCGTTATTCATATTTGTCCATAGGTCTTGCGAAATTTGGACAATTTTTGACTGCTCTTCTCTGCATTAAGAATGATATAGGTCTTTTACTAAGGATGCGAAACGTTCCATGGGGAGAGTCCGCCTTCTCAATCTTTTCTAAAATATCCCCCGCAATTGAAGAAAATATCTGATTGAGGTCGCTTGACTGAAATACACGCTTTGTCTTAGAATTAAGGAAGGAGGTGGGAACGATCGAGTCTCCATCAGGTTTACGGATTGCATATTTAACCTCCATGGAACAAATAATTTTCAATCCCCGAATGCTTCTCTGCAAGACGCTTTCCACTTCTTTAATAATAAGCTCCTTGCACTCATCTAAAAAGATTCTGGGGTCGAGTATTTCTAATGTATTTTCTATTTTACTATTAAAAATACATCCATTGAATATCGCTCGGCTGGTATTGCAGTTGAGACCCTGGAAATTACTATCACTAACCTTGGCTTTCTTAATTGCAAGTTGCTCGCCCCCGTCCGATACCGGTCCTCTCTTCCCATTCACCGGTGCTACATCATTGGATGATGAGGAGGATGACTGTGCAGCGGCTTCAGCATTTGCAGATGAGGATGTTGATGATGCAGCGGATTCAGTATTTGTGGATGAGGAGCTTGATGTTGCAGAGGGTACAACTTCCCTCAGAGTGTTGAGTGATGAGGAGGCGGACGGTGCAGCGGTGGAGTCTTCACCAATCTCCGGCGATGCTGACCTCTGTGTTGCTAGATCCATAGGCTGGCTTCCAATGTCACCCAGATCATTTCCTGGAATAATAATAATAGTAATAATAATAATATTAATAATCATAACAATAATATTAATAATATAGAATGTGTAAAAGAAGTTCATAAAATGTTGAAAAAATTCTTACCATTCAGTGGTTGCTGCATGTATGGGGCAGGGCCCCACCACTGCTGATTTGATGCAGGGAAGGCGTATGGTGCAGAGGGCGCGTGATGAACAAACCCGCCTCCGAAATAAAGTCCACTTCCTGAAAATAATAACAATATTAATAATATAGAATGTGTAAAAGAACTTCATAAAATGTTGAAAAATATTCTTACCGGTCGGTGGTTGCTGCATGTATGGGGCAGGGTCCCACCCCTGCTGATTTGGTACCAGGAAGGTCTGGAAGCCTGGGGGTGGCGGTGCAACGGTCGCGAAGCCTGCTGGTACAACGCTCGCGAAGCCTGGAGGTACCGGTGCAGCGGTCGCCTGTTGAGCGATGCCGCCTCCGAAATAAAGTCCATTTCCTGGAAAAAATAAATAATATTAATAATAGTATAGCATGTTTAAGTACAGAATTCTAAAGAATCTACACTCTATACGTGAAAAAATACATGTTTTAAACACCTGCGTGAAAAATACATAGCATTCTGGGAGACCGAAAGAGTTATGTGACTGCATATGGGGAGAGAAACTACCCTTAAATATATCCTTTTCTCCTTATACAATCCAGAACTCTATGCTGTCGTAGGTAGGTCTTTGTGTGCTAGAATTGGCATTGTATGTCTACTATTAAGTAATTTTAGTTACAATTGCTCAAACACCAGTCTGTAAATTCTTACCGTACGAGTGTTGCTGCATGTACGGGGCAGAGCCACCTCCATGATGATTTGGTCCCATGAAGGCTTGGAAGCCCGGTGGTGCCGGTGCAGCGCTCGATGGATGGCCGATACCAAAATAAAGTCCACTTCCTGGAAATAATAATAATAATAATAATAACAATAATAATAATAATAATAATAATAATAAAGAATATGAACAAGAAGTTAATATGAATTGTTATATTACTTATTTAAAACTCTGAAGAATGCTTACCATTCGGGTGTTCGGGTGCCTGAATCATTACGGTATTTGATGAGCGATCCTGCAGCCGGCGGCCCAGAAAATTCGAGATACACATTTAATTTCTCATTACAATATCTTAAACATATAATATTTTATTCAATATCGTTAGAGTCATTTTTTTGAGAAAATTAAAATTTTCGAAAAATGTTCCATGTAAAGGGTAGTCTGGTTTGAGGCATTTTCTTTAAAACCTTCGTGTCGCATCTCTGGAAGATACTGAACCTAAATACCAAGTTTGGTGTTTTATCCGTCTCTTCGTTTCTGAGTTATGCTTCACAGGCACACTCGCAGACACACAGCCATGCTTTTTTGGATTCAGAGGGTCTCAAAACATGTATTTCCGGTGAAATCTCGGTATCGATTTTTTTGGGTGGAATACAACACTTCCTCTACTTACTATACGTAGTAGAGAAAGTAAAAAACTCATTCGCAAATACTTAATGTCGAAAAAAATATTACTTGAAATGAATTTTTGTGTGTGTATTAAGTTTATATTTAACATGCTGGAATATTCAAAAAATATCTCTCGAATGGATGAGGTATTTAAAATCGTTCTCGTCCTATGTTTACTAAGGGAATAAGCCAATCTTTTTAAATGGAATAAATTAAGAGTAACGAGGATTGTGTCTTGTTTAGGAAGGGCTCCATATTTCATTATTTATTTAGAATTAAACAAATGCTATTAGTCGTAATAGTTATACACGCGTAATAATCAACGTAACATCCGAACACATACGACAGCAAGCAAATGCGCAAGTCAATTCATATACAATTAATTAATAAGAATATTTAATTGTCTTCATCGATCAGCGAGAGCCTTATTTATTTTTAATAACGTATGTAATATTCACCGTTCTGAATACTTTTTATTCTTCAAATTACTCTCGCCAAATAATATTTCTTTGTTTAACATACCGAAAAAAAATCAGTTTAATTTTTGATATCATGCATGCAATTCTTGTATGTGAGTATTTAAATAATGGCAAAGAGACAATCGAATGTTTAAGTACAGAATCTATACAGTATACGTTTAATTATAATTATAATAGTGCTTCTCACCGTTTAATTTTCCTAACGCTTGAGTCATATTCAATATTATATTGAAAGAAATAAGAGCTATGAAACTTAATCATTAATAACCTTCATGTAGAATTTATATTAATTATCGGGAAAATTTTTTTTTGGTAAGCTTAAAACATGACTAGACTTGGTTTTCCACGGTTTGTGATGTAATTTCTGCACAGAGGAAGCCATTAAGAAATTCTATTGTATCGCTAATAGTTATTTACCCAGAGGGTCTGTGGTTTTTCAGAGCACTTAGGATGTTTAATGAAGGGGAAACGTCTGCAATTGTCCACTAATGGCTCTATACAGGACCCTGTTTTGCATTCTTCAAACCCTCTTAAGATGTTTAATGACGTGGAAGCGTCTGTCATTGTCCGCTAATGTGTGTCTTTATAGGCATTTCTTCCGAGAAAGCCATATGCGTTCTTCAGGGTTGTACAGCATATTTCTTTCAAGCAGTGTACGCAAGTGAATAATTCGTTGAATTTCTCAAAGTTCGCTACGTCTTTAGAAAGAACATTTAAAAACGAATATAAAATTTATATTTGGGGTCTTCGTGCGTGTTACTTTTATGTCTACTAAGAAAGGTATGCCTGTTTTGAAGGGTAATTATTACTTCTCTCGAGCGAGAAGAGGCATAGCGGTCTTATATTTTTAGCATCAGTTGGAGCGTACCCCGATGTGATGGATACCCCTAGCCATTAAGAGCAGGTACCGGGGGGAAAACCCAGGCGTCCTGGTTTAACCGCTTCTTAAGATTCATTGTATTAGACGATGCACAGCGGTCGCATGCGTCTTGTTTTTCGTAAAGGGTTCTCGTGTTAACGTCTCATACTAGCTATTTGCAATATCGTTTTCAGTTGCTTTTTAATTCATCTAAGCAATGCAATATTTTTTTATAAACCCTCCATTCAAAAGAAGAATTAAACAAACGTTATTAGCCGTAATAGTTATACACGCGTAATAATCACGCATATACGAGAACAACCAGGTGCGCGAGTCAATTCATATACAATTAATTAATAAAAAACTTAATTGTTTTTCATCGATAGACTGCGTCGTTTCATTAGGATATCCATGGTAGGTAAAAAATGGATGAGATAGCTCTAGGTGCGCAAGTCAATTACATTAATTAATAAAAATATTTAATTGTTTTTATCGATTAGCAAGAGCCTTATTTATTTTTAATAGCGTATGTAATATTCGCCTATAATGTTAACCGTATTTATTTATTTCATAATCAATTCCTCCGGAATTATAACGAGACAACATGAACGCACCTCGCATGTTAAACGAGTATTATTTAACTAAAATGTTAATTCGCCTTTATTTTTTTTCCGGAATCATATTTCGCTGAATTATATAGAGTTAAGATGGCCGCCTTGCGCGCACCTTGAGTTTAAATATGGCGAATTCACAACTTTCGGATATGACCACCAGGGGCGCCGTGAGGAAACCCTCGCTGGTTCAGAGAGAAAAAACCAGTTTCACTCATATTACCACCTGGCGCGCTGGTGTAGGTTGCGAACTGAAACGCGAGTGGAGGGGGTGCCGTAGTCGACTTGTCACTGCAATTACCGAGAGCCGGTCATTCGAGTGAGACGTTTCGTGGAGGAAGGGATGTGCGCGGGTTTTCAGCGAAATTATCACGCGATAACGACTGTCACGGCAAGTCTGTCCTTTCAGCTATGGATTCATCTAAGTGTTGTAATATTCTTATAAATCCAAAATATATTTTCCCTCAAAAGTAGAATTAAATAAATGTTATTACTCGTAATAATTATACACATGCTACCACACATATACGACGACGAACAGTTGCGCGCGAGTCAATTACATTAATCAATCAAAAATACTTAATTGTTTTCATCGACCGACTAGCCGCGTTTCATTAGAAGTGTAATTTGTGGACATTAGTAGATCTAAAAATGGGGGTTTAGAAGCAGGTGCGCAAGTCAATTCATATACAATTAATCAATCAAAAATACTTAATTGTTTTCATCGATCGAGAAGTATCGTTTCATTAGATATGCAATGTTAGGACATTAGTAGTAATATGAAGGCGATTCTTTTTTTTTCAATAATGTTTTATGCATGGACGAACATTATCTAATTGATTGACACAGTTATTACTCAAACGTTTTGCCGATGTGCGGCAGGCATCGAGAATCACATTCCCTACCACACACACCTTACCAGGTGCGGAGGATTTAGACAGGACGCTATGAGAGCAGGGTGACGTCGCCAGCGTATACTATCAATACACACTCTCCCACCTATACACAGGGAACCAATCAGACCACAAAGGGGAGGGACCACCGGCACGCGACCTAACCGCCTGGGGGACAGACCCAGGCGGCATTAGGTTAGCGCACAAAGCAAGGGGGGAGGAGCCACCGGCACTGAACCAGGCGACATGGTAGGAGACCAAAAGGAGCGGTCATCTTCGGCGGCTTTAAGGGATAGCGCACAAAGAAAGGGGGGAGGAACCTGCGAAAAGGAGGGGGCATCTTCGGCGGCTTTAAGGGATAGCGCACAAAGAAAGGGGGCGGGGCTTGTCGGCATAGAACAATAGATATTATCAGTCGGCGGCATCTGTCTGCGCCAGAGTCGCTATTTATTTTACTACTAACATATCTCTCGAAAGCGCTCCTACGGTAACAACTAGCGCCTTATGTGATGTGAATTAACATTTACCAACTCAAATTTTAAAGTATCACACAACATCAGAATAAAAAATACTTCAGTTTTATTATAAAATCCAATGTATTTTGTATAAATTGTATAACCGTAACGGTGGACGGAATTTAGCTACTCAAAAAATGTAGATCTCGTTTAAGCGCACAATTGGTCAAATAACATTTTTTGTGTCGTTAACCTTTTTACAGATATTCCTTTTTTGCGGTTTGAATTTTAAAATAGTTAACTTTTTCTACTGATAAGCCGCTATTCATTGTATCTCGAGGTATGCAAAGAGATTGGAATTTCAGGCCATAGCATAGCGATTCGCCTTTTAAAATCCTTGACTATTACTTTAGCCTACTGTATTCTTCTTATGCATAAAATGAAACTATGTTTAAATGTGAAAACTGCATGTTTAACTCTATTATCAAGAAGTAGATAAAATAAGCTTCTGTAAGGCAAGTTAGCAGGAGAGTGAGAAGAGAAAGTTTTGTAAATGTAACACAGACATTTCTTAGGTTTTCACTGGGTACTAGGCAAATGCTTAAAAATATTAAGCATACATTTCAGATACTCCCGTTTCCCCATTGCTCTTATTTAGATTATTTTTTAAGCTCATAGGGTGCCAAGACGGTGGCGCGAGCAAAGGTGTCTACCCTTGTGTCCGGTATAAAAGAACCCTTTTGCCCGAGTCTGCCTGTGTAGTTTTGTTGAATTTGTTGTACAATTTGTTTTATAATTTGGTTTACAATTGCTATACAATGTATATCTCTGGTACCCCTACATCTTGTGTGCAGTTTGTCTGGTGCTTGTCTTTCTATGAGCCACTCAGATTGCTTGGTTCCCGGGCCTTATCGCTCACTGAGCGGCCGTACTTTCTTTGCCTCTCACTTTTCTAGACCATTTTTCCTTGACCTTGTTTAAAAATTCTGCCATGCACTTGATTATCTTTTCTTCTTTCCGTGTCAAAATGTTTGTAGTTAGTATTTTTCTATCCATATTTTCCCATTTCTTTTGCCACACTCTTTTCCTCCAGCTCCTTTGCTTACATTCCGAAATATAGTGTTCTGTACTAGTATTCTCCTCCACACAGCTCGCATATTCCTCTTCCGCTGCCTTACATCCCTCTTAAATACATTGATCCCATTCTCATCCTTGCTAAAGCTTCCCGTTCTTGTCTATTATAGCAATCAACGTACCTCTGGATTATGGTGAAACCCTGTGGCCGCGCCTATGCTTGGGGATTGGGGGGGTATTGAGGCAGGCTTGAGTGAGCATACTACATCCCGATACTACGTTAGGGATTCCCATTACGATGTACCTTCCCATCTCTGTATTGACTTGCCTCGTCCTTCCCTCCCGGAGGTCCCATAGGCGCTAAAAGCTTCTTCAGTCTCTAATTTAACCTAAACTATATTACTACTGTCACCAGGGGAGGGGCTGCGACCCTTTCAACTGCCGTGGTGCGGACGCTGCGGACCCCTAACACTCGTAGTACCTCTGAGTGGGAGTTGTTCGGATTGGGTTAGACTCGGGGTTTTTGAGTTCTTTTTTAATTTATGTACGCTCTTTAACTACTATGGTCCTTAGCGTCCCATTCTATACTGGGCGTGAAAGATCGGTAACTTTGCTCAGAGGCCTCTTTATTAAGCTTGAGGTTATTTTACGTGCCGTAAATCTACGACAGGGGACCACCGGATTTACTTCCCTTCCGAAGGAAGCCATGCTAAGGATTTTTACGCCCGAAAAAAAATCCATCGCTCTCCGCCGGGTTGGAACCCGTGACCTTGGGAACTAGAGTCTAGCACGGTACCACTAGTCCACGGAGGACGAACATTTTGTGCAACGGCAACTTCGACTCTGGGTAGCTTCCATACCATTCACCACCACCATCACCGGCGAACTCCTCATAACAACGTTACGATCAACAATGCATTGGCTTGCAGATTTCCAAAAGTAAGATCGGCTCTAGAAAATAAGATTTTCGGGTTTTAATACATTTTGTCATTATCCAAAGGGACAATAATTACAATTTATGGGAATGAGGATGAAGATACGAATGAACGATTAGGTAGTCTTTACTTTCCCTCATCCCCTTACCTACACGCAACAAAAGGGTATTATTGTCCGAACTTCCTCTCTAAAGATCTTTGTCTTTATGCACAGTTTCAGGATTAGTTTGATTTGCGCTGACCAATCGTCGCTTAGTTTTACATTATTTCTATCACACATTTCGTTCGTTAAGATGTATTTTTAATGATAGTGATCTGTCAAATATTCCACTTTAAAGTACAAACTCAGCATTTGATTACTCAGTCCGTGCGACTTTATAAGGTAGATATTTGTTTAACACTGCTGTCCTGAGTGAACATAGGAAATATGCTCTCTCCAATGCTTTTAGGATCTCTACACTCTTCAGCTGGGACGACAAAAGTTGTCATTTAAAAACATAATTGAGGAAACCAAATCTTGATGAGCTTAATACTTCTAAGATGGCGATATATCCTCAGCATTATTAGGACCCCAGGCAAGGTCTTAAACCAGCGTAACGCTTATATTCGTGTCAGAGGAATCTGTCGAGCAAAATAGTATATTTAGAGAAAGCATAAATGAATTTCAAATGTAATTTTCTGTTCACATAACCTTTTTAATAAATGTAACTCCTTCGGCCCTTCTCCTCTTTATACTTTCTAGCACAGTAATTTTTAATTCCTCGCCCTGCTTTACGTGATACTAGGACACCTCTAAGTGTGCTTAGATGTTAAGCATTACCAGGTATTCATAGAATATTGTAAAAATGGTTCATAGTCTAAGAAATGACGCTCCAGCATTCTATATCGCTGCTGGTTTTAGCGTGCAAAATGTCAAATTTGGTTATATGCATCCGCGAACATTTGTAACAGACATATTATAACAGTGAGATGGCCTGATTGTAAAAATCCCATAATTCCGAAATGAGAAAGCGCGACTTGAACTCGAAGAACGAATAATTATAACGTCCTTATTATTTTTCTTCTGTCTTTTATGGTTTAGACCATTGGACTGTTCCGGTCTCACTATCATCTTCACGCAGCTTTCCTATCGATCTCCTTCCTTTTGGTTTATAATCTAGCTTCTTTCTTGGTAGTCCGCTTTCATCCATTTCATTAATATCATCTTTGCACTTTTGTTTATGTTGCTCTGTAATTTCTCCTATTGGACTAATCTGGAGATCCTCTCTTTTTTCTTTATTCGTTAAACTACCCCATTTTGTTACCCTTAATAGACTTCAAAAGTCTTATTTGCCACTCCAATTTGACATTTATGTTTCTCCTAAAACCCTGCTTTCACCTCCATAGAGTATTATTGACATTACTGGGACAGCCATGATTTTATAGAATTTAAGCTGCGTTTCCTTTCATGTGGTTTAGATTTCTTCTTATTGTTCCATACATGATTTGGCACTTGTTATTTGTGTGTGCAGTTTTTATATTCATAGCTTACATGACAGCCAAGGGAGGTAAACTTGTGTACATGATGAATTACTTTATCTTTGTTTTCCCCGGCATTCTTTACCTTTGGAGCATTGTTCATCAGCAATGATAGTCACTCGTTTTACAGTTGGGTGGTATTACTTTGGGCAGTTGCATTAAATTCACAATATAATAAATTCACCCACTCATTCACATTGTCATTCATACTTCCAGACTCTCAGGAGAATGGGGAATAATCTTGGCTAGAGAAAAATTTCCACTCCCCAGTCGGAAATAGAACCCGGGACCTCTGTATCTGAAGGCCAGCATGCGAGCCACTAGACCACAGAGACAGCCTATTTTATCTTGCATTACTATATTTGCTGTTATAAGCTGATTTCCTATGAATGGCGTTACTTTAGTTCAATTTACGGACATTTCAGTTTATACAGTATTTAAAACCAGACACAGAATATTTAAATTACTAGAAGTCCTAAATACATGCAACAACGAACGAATCAGCAAGATTGCGTAATTTGTCCGATCCCTTTGTGCATAAAACTTTAAATACCTACAAAAATATCTGATGCGATACATTCACATGACTTTTTCTACCATCTATCCTTTATTAGTGGGTATGCTATTCTTTTGTTTATTGGATCGATTTGTTCAGCATTATAAATGCTATTCATATATACATAACTATATAAACTAATCTCAGGTTTGCCACATAGGCCCCTCAGACACTAAAGTTACAAATAATAATCTTATACATATGATTCACTGACAGTCTTATAATTCGGAATCACTTCCACAAGAAAGCAAATCTTACGGGAGACGACTCTTGATCCGTGGAACCACATCAGATCTTCATCCCAAGGAGAAATATACTGCGCCAGCTACTGAGTGAAGATACTAAAAAAATATGTGAGCCTGAGAGCGAATCTGTGCATAAATGGTACTGAGTGAAAGTTCATGATGTATCTGGGTGTTTCTCACATATCAAGGTGCGTTCAGCATAAGCCTTAAAACTTTATTTTGAAAGACCTGCAGACGATTAATTTTGCTTGCAGCTGCACCTCCCCAAATTGGACAAGCATATGTGCGTAAAGGACGACTCAAGGACTTGCACAAACAGAACCACACGATATTTACAAAGACGACTTGCGATTGAGAATAGGATACAACTTGCGTAGTCTGGAGTGTGCAAGATTTAATTTTGAATTAATATGAGAGTTCCAGGTCATTCGATGATCAAAATGTATGCCAAGATATAACAGTGTCCTCAGCACGTTTCTGGTATGGGAATAGCTTGTAAAGTAATAGGAAGAAGAACAATGGGACGACGCAATGTAAAAAATAATGATTTACAACTTCTTGTGGTTCAAAGAAATACTCCAGTTGTAAATTCATGGCACTAGAATATTAAGAGACGTCTGTAATCTGTGAGCAGCAATACATAGTTCGTAGTGGGTGGTAAAAATGGCAATATCGTCAGCATACACGGCGATGTTGACATGTGGTAAAGCAGGTAAGTCATAGATAAAGATATTGAATAGCACAGGTGCTAAAATGGAACCTTGAGGCACTCCAGACATCATTGGCCACACAGAGGATAAATTAGGATCTATCCGTACTTAAAAAGTACGATGTGAGAGAACGCTATCAATCAGATGATAAAGATACTCCAACAACCCAATGCTCCGAAGCTTGTAGAGCAGATCGTGTGCCACACTCGATCAAAAGCTTGTTAAAGCCCAGAAAGACTGCGACCGTGTATTTTTTAAGCTCAAAACTGTGAGAAATCGCCTCAGTTAATCGCAGAAGCTGATGGGTTGTAGAGTGGTGTCTACGAAAAACAAATTTTTGTGGTGATATCACTGTGTTGTCAGAAATTTGCTTAATCGTTTATGGATGACTTTTTCAAAAAGTTTTGAAAGTGTAGGCAGTATGGTAATAAGGCGATAACTAGAGGGCGAAGAAGGCGGTAACCCAGGTTTAGGAAGCATGTTTCTATGATAATGGAAAATATCCCAGGCGAAAAGCAACATTAAATATGGAAGTCAAGTGGGCCAGAGCTTTAGCGGTGAGGCATTTTAAAACAATATTTGGGATAAGATCGTGTCCTGGAGTTTTATAATGGGTAGGTTATGAAGGAGCCACCGAAGCTCTCGGGCCGAAGTGCAGTTGAGCTGCTCTTTAAAATATTAAAGCTTACTTTTCTACCTACTTCATCTTAATCTAAATAAACTTTTGCAGAAGTACCTAGATTACACACTTCGTAATAAATACAAAGGGATCAGCGATAGTCAAATGTTTATGAACTGGACGCTATATGCTCACCTTAAAATTCCATACTGTTTCCATGCAATCACGAGAAACAAATGAAAATCTATGGAGCTTAAAAAGAATGACAAACTATTCAAAAAAACATGCCACTAATAACGGATATCTCGGAAATGGCTGATGCTACCAAAATACATTTAAAATAAATTGTGTGTTTTAAAGAGGTATATATTTTTTGTGTAGTACGTCTTCGGGTATCGCTTAACGTTTACCAGTTTTATAAGATTATAAATACTTCCTTCCAAATGAAGTGAACTTCATAGTCTATTCCCAGAAAATTCAAGGTATACATTTTATTTGTAATGTAAGTATCTTTTATATGGTATTTTAATCAAGATCGTTACAGCCATTTTTTAAAAAAATCAAAAGTTTCGGAAAATCTTCCAGGTAAAGGGTAGCTTGGGGTGGGGGGCTGTTCTTCAAAAATCTTTATGTCGCATCTTTGGAAGGTATTGAACCATAATACGAAGTTTGATATTTATCTGACTTCGTTTTCGATGTTCATAGACGCGCATATGCGCCTTTTTCTAAACATTTTTGTTATTCAGGGGTCCTCAAAATATGGCTTTCCTGTGAATCTCTACATGTAATTTTTAGTTGGAATACCATAAATAGTAGAGAAACTAAAAATGAAACTACTTTTTCAAAACTTGGGACAAATATTGGTCCCACCAAGTGATTAGGCGGGACACGAAACAAAGGATTCCTACCTGATTGCGACCCATTGTTGTGGTGGCCAGTGGAAAAGGCGGACATAACCAATACATACTTCCAAATTCAGAAGTGGCGGGGAACTTTGAGACGCCAGAACATTCCGGAAGTAGAAACAACACTGCACTCAATCACCTTTTAGAGGAAACAGCAGTTAAGCAAGGAGGCATGTAGTCATTGTTGGAGCCCTGTGTTGACCTCAGTTTGAAGCTCAAGAAAACGAAACACTGCACTACTAGGGTCTACCAGGGGTAAAACAATCCACAAAGGTAATAAATTCACGCCCCGTCTGACGAAAATATAATCAGGAACGAAGACAGAACCACTAGAGATGATGGAATTGATAATGAGAACCGAATTACGGAAAGTTACATCTATTTCAAATTGGCATTGACATTGATTCGGTGAAATCCGGTATGAATAATGGCAAGGGAGAAATTAATAGAAGTGCTAAACCAATTGAATTTGAGCATTTCCAAGGAAATGAAGGGAATCAGGTGTGATATTATGGTCTACCACAAGGAGAAAATTAGTGCAATGGCAGAGTTTAGATCAGCGTTTTGAACCAGAAAGGCGTATAAATCAGTGGGATAAATAGAATATTGAGATTACTGACACAGAATTGGAACTGAATGCAGAACTATATGGCAGCGAAGTTAAAGCCAGCCACAATGAAATCTAAAGATGCTTACCTTCCCGCTTAGGACGTGCTGCATTAGGGATTGTATTTAAGCGAAAAATCCAGACTATTGCTGGTAGAGGTATGCTTGTAGATTCTACTTCAAAATGCTTGTCGGCAACAAGCAGTACAAGTTAGCTTGCTTGTTCATTGCAGTGCACACGCACTCATCACAGAGTTCATGGTGACCAAATTTGGGTTCCCTTAAACACCTCAGGTTTCAAGAACCCGTTCCATGCTACTCTTGTGGTCTGCTTGTGCCTTTGTGTTTGTGTATTTCGTTCACTGTAAATCAGATTCTGAATAATGCAAAGTACAAGAAAAAATCTCATGTGTACACTCACATAACTTTCTATACTCTTGTACAAACTATTTTTACAAACTCTTATTCTCCATCTATTTCATATTAATCGAGATAAACATTTGCAGAAACGGTCTTTTGACATGCAAAGAAAATTATATTTTACACATAGCGACCAGTTCTAAAAATATTTCACTTTCGCTTAAGGCGTACAATGTTCCCCTTGTTTTGTATTTGCAAGGGCAATATAGAAATACAGTAGCCTTTAAGCATAGACATATCTGTTAATAGCTGGTTGCTAGGTGCAGCACCATTCTCTTTGACACAGATTAATACTCTTTACATATCCAAGATAAAAAAATGAATAACGAATTCCCATTTGAGAAAATAAGTATAGAAAAATTTAAGGGAATAACAAGCAGTATCTCGAAAATGGTTCACTCAACAACAAAAAATGTATATGAAATAAATTGTGTATTTTAATGCGATCTACATTATTGTGTAGTAAAATTGTGTCTATAAGTTTCATGTAATGGGTAAACTAGGGTGGGGGGATTTTCTTGAAAACCTTCGTGTCGCATCTCTGGAAAATGCTGAACCTAAATACCAAATTTGGTATTTTTCTGATTGTTCGTTTCTAAGTTATGCTGTTCAAAGACACACACACAGGAACACACACGAACATGTTACCAAAAATGGTTTTTTTTTGGATTCAGGGGGTTCCAAAACATATATTTCCGGCGAAATCTCGATATCGAATTTTTGGGTGGAATACAATACTTCCCCTACTTACTATCCGTAGTAAAGAAACTAAAATGTCAACCATAAAGAAGAAAGAGCATAATTAAGAAGTGAGGAAAATATAATTTCTAGCAAAAGATGTCGTCCAGCGCAGGAAACTTTTTCATGCATTATGAGAAGCAGACATCACACAATACTTTATTGTCCTTTTTGGGGGTAGGGGTAGAATCCCCAAATGCTGAACCTATTTATAACTGAATCCTCGTTTAAAAAATCCATCACCTGCAGCTTCTAACCTGGAATGATATCATTTAACATTACATTTACAATCTACGTTCCGTATATAATTATAACACGTATATTTATCTGTTAAAATGTTGTCTTTAGAAAATGGAACTGCATTTGACGAAGTTGAATAGTTATTAATGAAATAATTATTTAAAGCTTTCTTTTATCAAGGCAAAGAAATCTGTAATAAATAGGAATTATATTAATATTTTGTTCCTTAAATAGAAAAATCTGATGTGTTTCACTCACATGACTTTCCCTACTCTTGTACAAACTATTTTTACAAACGCTTATTCTCCATCCACTTCATATTAATCGAGATAAACGTTTGCAGACTCTATCTTATTGCTAATCTTCTTGTAGATGTAAGGGGAATATATATTTACAAGGGCAATATGGAAATACAGTAGCCTTTAAGCACATGCATATCTCTTAATAGCTGGTTGCTAGGTGCAGCACCATTCCCTTTGCCACAGATTAATACTCTTTGCATATCCAAAACAAAAAAATGAGTAACGAATTCCCATTTGAGAAAATAAGTATTGAAAATTGAAGGGAATAACAAGCAATATCTCGAAAATGGTCCACTCAACAAAAAAAATGTATATGACATAAATTGTGTATTTTAACGCGATCTACATTTTTGTGTAGTAAAATTTTGTCTATCTCTTATGGTTTACCAGTTATTCAAAAGTCGTTCACAATGAAGAATACTTTTGGAGACATTCCCAGTAAATTCAAGATATACATTGTATTTCTCATGAAAATATCTTAAAAATATGATATTTTAATCAAAATCGTTACAGCCATTTTTGAGAAAATTAAAATTTTCGAACAACCTTCCATGTAAAGGGTAATCTGGAGTGGGGGGATTTTCTTGAAAACCTTCGTGTCGCATCTCTGGAAGATACTGAACCTAAATACCAAGTTTGGTGTTTATCCGACTTTTCGTTTCTGAGTTGTGCTGTTCATAGACAGACACACACACACAGACAGACACACACACAGACACACACACACACACACACACAAGACAGACACACAGACACACACACGGACATGTTTCCAAAAATACTTTTATGGATTCAGCGGGTCCAAAACATGTATTTCCGGTGAAAATTCGGTATCGAATTTTTGGGTGGAATACAATACTTCCCCTACTTACTATACGTAGTAGAGAAAGTAATAACGACATCGCATTTCAGAAAAAGTATAAGTATTGGAGAATTTAAGGAAATAACAAGCAATATCTCGAGAATGCTTCAGTCAAAAAAAAATTGTATGTGACATAAATGGTGTATTTTAACGCGATCTACATTTTTTGTGTAGTAAACTTTTGTCTATATCTTATGGTTTACCAGTTACGCAAAATTCGTTCACAATGAAGAATACTTTTGGAGATCTTCCCAGAAAATTAAAGATACACAGTTTGTTTGTCATAAAGGTATCTTAAATATATGATATTTTAATCAAAACCGTTAGAGCCATTTTTGAGAAAATTAAAATTTTCGAAAAATGTTTCATGTAAAGGGTAATCTGGGGTGGGGGGATTTTCTTGAAAACCTTCGTATCGCAACTCTGGAAAATACTGAACCTAAATACCAAGTTTGGTGTTTATCCGACTGTTCGTTTCTGAGTTAGGCTGTTCACAGACAGACACGAACATGGACATGTTTCCAAAAATGCTTTTTTTAATTCAGTGGGCCTCAAAACATGTATTTCCGGTGAAATCTCGGTATCGAATTTTTGGGTGGAATACATTACTTCCCCTTCTTAGTATATGTAGTAGAGAAAGTAAAAATTGAGCAATCCCAAATTCAGTCAAGATAAAGTCAATACCATTCTACACATGAATCAGGCACAATTGAACTGCTACGATATGTAGCTATAAGAATTAGGCAAGCAAGCCGCGCTTCTCCGTCGAGCTTCGCTTGACCTGGATGGGAGATGAAACTTCTTGTCCAACCTGAGGTAACGTACAAGTTGCATTCATATCCTAGGTACGTGAATGAAGCGCTGGAAAGGAATGTTTCATGGTCTTACAATTGAAACTTTAGCTTTTCTAAATGTATTGATATCCCCTTAGTTACCCCAGAAATTACTTTTTGCGTTAAGTATTCTTACCTTTTCTACTATGTTTAGTAAGTAGGAGAAGTATTGCATTGGATACCGAGATTTCAACCGAAATACATGTTTTGAGGCCCCTGAACAAAAAACACTTTTAGAAAAAGGTGCGTACGTGTTTGTGTGTCTGTAAACAGTATAATTCAAAAACAAAAAGTCGGATAAATATCAAAATTGTATTTAGGTTCAGCATCTTACATAGATTCGACACGATGGTTTTAAAAAAAAATTCCCACCTCAGACCACCCTTTATATGGAACAATTATTAAAAAGTTTGATTTGCTCAAAAATGCCTCTAACGATTTTGATTAAAATATCATATATTTAAGATATTTTAATGGCAAATGATATGTATGTCTTGAATTTTCTGGGATTGTCCATAAAAGTCTTCTTTCTGAAAGGCTTTTGCATAACTGGTAAACCGTAAAAGATAAACAAAAATTTTCTGCACAAAAAATGTAGAGCTTGTTAAAACACACAATTTATGTCATATACATTTTTTTACTTTCTCTCTACGTATAGTAAATAGGGGAAGTTTTTAATCCACCCAAAAATTCGATACCGAGATTTCACCGGATATATATGTTTTGAGGCCCTCGGAATCCAAAAAAGGTATTTTTGGAAACATGTCTGTGTGTGTGTGTGTGTGTGTCTGTGAACAGCATAACTCAGAAACGAACAGTCGGATAAGCACCAAACTTGGTATTTAGTTTTACTATCTTCCAGCGATGCGACGCGATGTTTTTCAAGAAAATCCCCTCACCCCAGATTACCCTTTACATGGAACATTTTTCGAAATTTTGAATTTTCTCAGAAGTGGCTCTAACGATTTTGATTAAAATATCATATATTTAAGTACCTTCATGACAAATAAAACGTATATATTGAATTTTCTGGGAATGTCTCCAAAAGTATTCTTCATTGTGAACGAGTTTACTATAACTGGTAAACCATTAGAGATAGACAAAACTTTACTACCCAGAAATGTAGATCGCGTTAAAATACACAATTTATGTCATATCATGTTTTTTATTGAGTGAACCATATTTGAGATATTACTTGTTATTCCCTTAAAGTTTTCAATACTTATACTTTTTCTCAAATGGGAATTCGTTATTCATTTTTTCTATGTCTTGGACATGTAAGGAGAATAGAATGTGCCACATAGAACCAGCTCTTAAACGTTTTGACTATCGTTAAAGCCTGCCATATTTCCGTTGCACCTACAAGAAAATTAGCAATAAGATTAATATCTCGATTAACATGAAGCATATGAGGAATAAGCATTTGTAAACATAGTTTTTACTAGAGTAGGGAATGTCATGTAAGTGTAACACATCAGATTTTTTCTTTCTTGTTGTGGAGTGAACCATTTCCAACACATTCATTGTTATTTGTTTGAATTTTCCAACACTTATATTTTTTCTGAAATGGGAATTCGTAATTCGTATTTTTCTTTTAAGTCCTGGACATGCAAAGAGAATGGAATAGTCTACATAGTAGCCAGCTCTTGAAAGATTTGACTATCGCTTAAAGCCTACCATATTCCCCTTGCATCTACAAGAAAATTAGCAATAAATAGTTTCCGTAAATGTTTATCTGGATTAACATGAGTAGATTACTCTATCTACTTCATGTTAATCGAGAGCGTTTGTAAAAAAGTTTATTCAAGAGTAATTCTCAACACATCAGATTTTTTATAATTAGGTTGTATACAATTAATACTAATCTTAGTTTGTCTACACTGCTTGCTATTTAATAACATAATTTTAAAGTACTTTAAAGTTTAATAAGAACTGTCAAATGCGAAACACTTAACTCATTAAAACAAATTCGTATATTTTTAACTGCTTACACTGAAAAATAATTATTATACAAAACCTTGAAGATAAACATTTGGCTGGTGACAGGGCATATTAAATGCATTACATTTTGTAGTTAAAGAATTAATATCAACAGAAACGTTTTTATATAAACCTTGTAAAGTTTGCCAGATTACCTAATACATATGAGGTTGGTTTGTTCTGTGTTAAATATAATACATAATCCTAAAGGACCACATAATTATAACATTGCAACAGGCAATAAATTCCATATGCTAATAACCACACACAGAATTCAGGTCTTGAAGTCGGAGTTAATACTAGGTGTGGTCGAAGAAGAACGTTGGGGAGCCCATACATAGTATTTTCTCACAGAATCCATAGTGATTCGTAACTGACTATACAATAGGACTTTTATATAACCTGTATTTTAACGTGTCCTCTCCGTCGCATTTGAAGCATTACTAGACTCAGTAATGTGGATTTTACGTTACCAATTATGAGGCAGTATTTTTAACACTTGAGTAATTTAAATTAAATTATATAATATGTACATTGAATAACAGCCCACCTTGAAGTAATATGTATGTAATACTTTTTAAAATGCATGTAACAGTCATTGCATATGCTTATATTATTGTAAACACGATTAATAATGTTATGCGAATGCATTACGTAGATTAATAGTGTAAGAGCTGTGAGAATAATAAGTTTAAAGTGCTAACAATGAGGTAGCCTTGAGGCAATAATGAGTTTGAGAGTTTAAATGTTACTAGTCATGATTAGAGCAACGATAATGTAAATTTTGTGGCAGTTTAAAAATAGCCAATCAACAGCCAGAAAAAAGCTTTAATTCAATTCAGGTATTCTATTGGACTAGTATTAGCCAATCAGAGACCTGAAATACAAAAGTTTACAGGTTTGGACGGTTGAAATGTTTCTATTGTCCGCAGACCTTGGTAGTGACCGGATGGAAGATGTGTTCTCTAAAGAAATATTACGTATTTGTGTGAAACGAAAATTATGTATACGCAATAACAAAGTGCAAGTATGAAATAAAAGAATCTCACAGCTCTTGATATCAGTGTAGTGCTATTTAATTTGTGTCAATAATTAATAAAAAGAAGTGAATTTAAATTTAAAATCTGTGTAAGCCTACATTGTTGTCGCACCACGCCCTGATTAAGAGAAACGTGTCTCTAAAGTAATACTGACGCAGCCGAGGCAAACATAAACATAAATACTATCTAGAAGCAGTTTAGTAACAAAGTTAAAATATATTTTTTTAATTTGGAGCGTACAAAACAAAATACATCCTAAAATCGGCTTATCATACGTAGCAGCATATTACGTAACAAAATATCCACTTCAAATTAACGCCCAAAGTGTGGTGCAAAACACAAACAACAAACTCCTGAAGTTCAGTAGTAACATTCTTCAATTATGAGAGGGCAGGTTGTCATGTACCACTTGAAACCCTAACGATCTGATTATAGCCAGAAGACATTTCAAGGGCATGTTATAAAAAAATTGGAATAATGAGTGTCCTGAGGCAAAACCTTCATTATTCTCGTCTCATAACCTTTACAATAAACGATTAACTTATCATAGGTTGTCTGGGATGCGCAGCACTGTATCGAAGGAAGATAATTTCTTTCATGAAAATAAAGGCGCATGTAATTTAAGGTTGTAGGTATCCTTCTAATGTCCAATAGGTTATGAAATGCTACAGAATAAATGTATTCATATGCAAACGAATATTGTATCCATTTTTACTTTCTCTACTACGTGTGGTATAAGTTTTGTATTGTATTCCACCCAAAAACTCGATACCGAGATTTCACGGGAAATATATGTTTTGAGTCACCCTGAATCCAAAAAAAGGATTTTTGGAAACATTTCCGTGTGTGTATCTGGGTGTCTGTGAACAGCATAACTCAGAAACGAACAGTCGGATAAACACCAAACTTGGTATTTACGTTCAGTATCTTCCAGAGATGCGACACGATGGTTTTCAAGAAAATCCCCCCATCCCAGATTACCCTTTACATGGAACACTTTTCGAAAATTTTAATTTTCTCCAAAATAGCTCTAACGATATTGATTAAAATATCATATGTTTAAGATATTTTCATGGCAAATGAAATGTATATCTCGAATTTTCTGGGAATGTCTCCAAAAGTATTCTTCATTGTGAACGACTTTTGCATAACTGGTAAACCATAAGAGATAGACAAAATTTTACTACACAAAAAATGTAGATTGCGTTAAAATACACAATTTATGTCATTTGCATTTTTTTATGTTGAGTGAACCATTTCCGAGATATTTTTTGTTATTCCCTTCAATTTTTCAATACTTATTTTCTCAAATGGAAATTCGTTATTCATTTTTTTTGTCTTGGATATGCAAAGAGTATTAATCTGTGGCAAAGAGAATGGTGCTGCAGCTAGCAACCAGATATTAAGAGATATGTTGATGCTTAAAGGCTACTGTATTTCTATATTTCCCTTGCGAATACAAAACAAGAGGAACATAGTACACCTTAAGTGATAGTCATATATTTTTAGAACTGGTCGCTATGTGTGAAATGTAATTCTCTTTGCATGTCAAAAATTCATTTCAGCAAATGTCTATTTCGATTAATATGAAATAGATGGAGAATAAGAGTTTGTAAAAATGGTTTGTACAAGATTAGAGAAAGTCATGTGAGTGTAACACATCAGTTTTTTTGTCCTAGTAATGCAAAGAGAATGGAATACTCCACATAGCAACCAGCTCTTAAAATATTTGACTAACGCTGAAAACCTAACAATTCCTCTTGCATGTACAAGAAAATAAGCAATAAGATTAACATCTGGACATCTCGATTAACATAAAGCATATGGAGAATAAACGTTGTAAAAATAGATTTTGCAATATTAAAGAAAGTCATGTGAGTATAATACATCAGATTTTTGCATATGGATTGATAAAGACAATTTATCACATCGAATACATAGTACTTTTTGTTATTATTTGTTATTTTATCTTTTTTTTTAAGTTTCCTTGTTTTAATCAGTTTATATTGTGTGTTTTTGCTGTTTTCGTTGGCACTTATTACTGCTATTACACTACACATAGGCACACACAAATACCCATGACCCCATGGCGGGACCTGAACCCTTGACCCTCAGCTTGGCGGAGCGCCGGAACTATACACTCCAGCGACCACGACTACGAGGGCCGGCCATAGTCTAGAAATATTACTGCAGTTAACAAAAACGACAGCACTTCAGCAGATATCAAAACTGTATAAAGATTGTCTTGAACAATATTAGCTGTTTCCTTTACTCGTATAAAGAGAGGATGTAAAAAATAACATTATTGCATTACATTACTTATATAGGAAATAAACCTTGTACTTATTAAAAGTTAGGAAAGAAACTATTTTACGTTGTGTGCGTGTGTTTGGTAATAGCAGGAGTCATCTGATAACAAAATATGTGAGCATATGGCGTGAACTAGTGTCTAGTTGAGGCAAGGAAATTAAAGGGCTTCAGAAATTTGTAGATATTTTGAGAGGGCACCACCTACTTAGAAGATAGTGAAGAGAAGGTGAGGCATTGCGTTCCATCCAAAAATTCGATACCGAGATTTCATCGGAATTACATGCTTTTGAGGCACCTTGAACCCAAAAAAAAGAATTTTTAGGAGAAGGTCTGCGCGCTCGCGTGTGTGTAACTGCTGAGTGCCTAATAATGTGTCTATGAACAGCATAAATCAAAAACGAAAAGTAGGTAAAACACCAAAGTTAATATTTTTGTGCAACACCTTCCAAGGATGAAACACGAAGAATTTTAAGAAAATCCCCCCACCTCCAGCTATTCTTTACATACAGCATTTTTCGAAAATGTTGAATTTCTAAAAAATGGTTCTAAGATGTTGATTAAAATACCATATATTAGAGATATTTACATGGCTAATTGCGTTTAAAGTCGTCTTCATTTGTATGATTCTGTATAACTGGTAAACGTTAAGCGATAGACGAAAAAATCTGATGTGTTAAACTCACATGACTTTCTCTACTCTTGTACAAACTATTTTTACAAACCCTTATTCTCCATATTAATCGAGATAAACATTTGCAGAAACGATCTTTTGACATGCAAAGAGAATTACATTTTACACATAGCGACCAGTTCTAAAAATATTTGACTATCGCTTAAGGTGTACTATGTTCCCCTTGTTTTGTATTTGCAAGGGCAATATAGAAATACAGTAGCCTTTAAGCACCGACATATCTCTTAATAGCTGGTTGCTAGCTGCAGCACCATTCTCTTTGCCACAGATTAATACTCTTTGCATATCCAAGACAAAAAAATAAATAACGAATTTCCATTTGAGAAAATAAGTATTGAAAAATTTAAGGGAATAACAAGCAATATCTCGGAAATGGTTCACTCAACAAACAAACAAAATGTATATGCCATAAATTGTGTACTATAACGCGATCTACATTTTTGTTTAGTACAATATTGTCCATCTCTTATGGTTTACCAGTTATACAAAAGTCGTTCACAATGGAGAATACTTTTGGAGACTTCTCAGAAAATTCAAGATATACATTTTATTTGTCATGATAATATCTTAAACATATATTTTATTAAAAATCGTTAGAGCCATTTTTGAGAAAATTACAATTTTCGAAAAATGTTCCATGTAAAGGGTAGTCTGGGTTGGGGCGATTTTCTTGAAAACCTTCGTGTCGCATCTTTGGAAGATACTGAAACTAAATACCAAGTTTGGTGTTTATCCAACTGTTCGTTTCTGAGTTATGCTGTTCACAGACACACACGGACATGTTTCCAAAAATGCATTTTTTGGATTCAGGTGTCTTAAAACATGTATTTCCGGTGAAATCTCGGTATCGAATTTTTGGGTGGAATACAATACTTCCTCTACTTACTATACGTAGTAGAGAAAGTAAACGTACTAAGTAATGTAGATCCCTTTAAGACACACTTATTTAAATAAGTTTTTTTGTGACAGAAGCCATTGCCGACATATCCGTTATTAAACCTATTTTTTTTTAAAAAAATTATTTTTAATTCCATTTATACCCCGCCCTTAACTCCATTGGTCTTATCGGAGGGCTTTCCTTTGAAACTTATTACCTATTGGCAGTGATGTTGATTCGTGTAACTCTTGTCGTTGGGTTTCTTGCAGTTTTGGTTTCTTAATCATTAGATCATACGCACAGCCATACTTCCAGACTCTGTGGATGATAGGGAGTATTCTTCGCTAGAGAAAAATTCCCACCCCCAACCGGAAATCGAACCGTTAACCCATCACACTACAGGCAGTTGCTCTACCGACTGAGCTACTGAACCAGCCGGTTCGAATTGTTTATTTCTTGGTCATTCTTTAATGTCCTTCAACATTCAGTTGTTTCTTGCGACTGCATGGAAACAGTATGGGATTTTAAGTCCAGCTTATAGCGTCCAGTTCTTAAACACTTGAATGTCGCTGTTCTCTTTGTATCCTAAAAAAATCTGATGTGTTACACTCACATGACTTTCTCTACTCTTGTACAAACTATTATTACAAACGCTTATTCTCCATATGCTTCATGTTAATCGAGATATCGAGATACCAAACTTATTGCTAATTTTCTTGTAGATGCAAGGGGAATATGGTAGGTTTTAAGCGATAGTCAAATATTTAAGCGCTGGTTGCTATGTGGCGCATTCCATTCTCTTTGCATGTCAAGGACATAAAAAAATGAGTAACGAATTTGAGAAAAAGTATAAGTATTGGAAAATTTAAGGGAATAACAAGCAATATCTCGAAAACGGTTCACTCAACAAAAAATTTATATGATATAAATTGTGTATTGTAACGCGTTCTACATTTTTTGTGTAGTAAAATTTTGTCTATCTCTTATGGTTTACCAGTTATGCAAAAGTCGTTCAGAATGAAGAACACTTTTAGGGAAATTCCCAGAAAATTCGAGATATACATTTCATTTGTCATGAAAATACCTTAAATATATGATATTTTAATCAAAATCATTACAGCCATTTTTGAGAAAATTTTCGAAAAATGTTCCACGTAAAGGGTAGTCTGGGGCGGGGGGATTTTCTTGAAAACCTTCGTGTCGCATCTCTGGAAGATACTGAACCTAAATACCAAGTTTGGTGTTTATGCGACTGTTCGTTTCTGAGTTATGCTGTTCACAGACACACACACACACACACACATACACACACACAGACACATACACACAGACACACACACGGACATGTTTCCAAAAATGATTTTTTTGTATTCAGGGAGTCTCAAAACATGTATTTCCGGTGAAATCTCGGTATCGAATTTTTGGGTGGAATACAATACTTCCCCTACTTACTATACGTAGTAGAGAAAGTAAAAATGTGTAATATAACTATTTCTGCAAAGATTTATTTGGATAAAGATGTAGTCGATAGAGAAATGTTTAGTAAAATAGCTTGTATACGCAATAATAAACTATATAGGATAGAGAAAGTCATGTGAATGTATCAGGTGACATCTGCTAATTAAATACACAGGATGGTAAAATATCTCTCTCTGTTGTTTTATCATAACATTACGTAGGACTACTTGCTTTTATTTCAGTTACTTTATTTAAAAGCATTTCAATGTTTATAACTCTGTCACCGCATACGAGGCAAATGTGATTGGTGTACTATCCTAACCAAGTGTTTATGGTATGCATACTAATGTAATATTCCATATAAAAATAACAATACACCCGCTCCGTCATGAGTCAGACATCTGAAGATTAGTTGCTTTGACCTACATATCCACAGCTTGAAAATAGATGCCACTGGATGCTGTTTGTATGAAAGTATCCGTTTTAAATGCATACACGCATTGAATCACGTCTGAACGAAAATATTTCTCGCTAAACATATTCTATAAGGCAAAATAGTGATCAAGTTAAGCATTAATAAACACTTAAATGAAGCATTAACATAAATTGATGGCAAACATTCTGAAAATATTTTTTATGTTTTCTCAACCCTTCTTACACATAAACAATTGTTTAAATACATGTTTCTGGGGCTCCCTGAATAACAAAAACATTTTAAGAAAAAAGGTCCGTATGGTAGTTTGTCTGTCTCTGTGTATCTATCGGTGTGTCTGTGAACAACATAACTCAAAATCGAAAAGTAGTAAAATACCAAACTTGGCATTTAGGTTCAGTATCTTCCAAAAAAGCGACACAAAGATTTTCAAGAAAATCCCCTATCTCCAACTACCCTTTACATGTGAGGCAGTGTTTTTAACACTTAAATGATATCAGTCTAATTATATAATATATAAATTCAATAACAGCCCGCCTTAAAACAATATGTGTATAATATAATATATAAAATGTATGTAACAGTCATTGTATTATGTTTATATTATTATGCACATGTATAATAATGTTATGTGAATGTATTAAGTAGTTTAACAATGCAGCAGCTGTGAGAATAAAAGAAAGCTGCCCTCCATAGCAATCAGAATTATAAAGTAGAAGCCGAAAGTTGCTAACAATGAGATAGCCTTGAGGCAATAATGAATTGAAAACTTTAATAAAGGCTACTAATAATTCTTGGAACAATAATAAGTTGTATTTAAAACAGTTTATAAATAGCTAATCAAAAACAAGAAAAGCTTTAAGTAAATAAAAGTATTCTATTGGAGTAGAATTAGCCAATCCGTGACTTGAATAGCGTAAATGTACGAATTTAGGCGATAGACGCTAGACGCCACAAGGAAGCATTCCCGAGCAGTTCGATTTTATACGTATTCAGTGTGAGACATAAAAATTCTTACGGTGAGAATGATATAAAATTTAGGTGTTAAAAAGTCCAACTAAACAATAATCTGACAGCTCTAAAGTATATCACAGAAGTGTTATTTAATCGTATGAGGGATTAATAAAACGAGTGAAGTCAAAAATTATAATTTGTCTAAGCCTTATTCTTTAGCCACACCAACCCCTGCTAAGAGATACGTGTTTCTGCAAATTACTACTGACGCAGCCGAGGCATACTTATATAATATTAAAAATAAACATTAAAATACAAAGTTGATTACTAAACGTGGCCACCGAAAAAGTAAAGCGTGAGGCGAAGGCCACCGGAAACTTTGTATTGTACGAGGGGCAACAATCCTCCTCACACATGGAACACCCTTTGAACATTTTGAATTTCTAAAAAAATAGCTCTGACTATTTTAATTAAAGTACCATATATTAAAGATATTTACATGACAAATAAAATGCACATCTTGAATTTTCTGGGAATAGCCTTTGAAAAAATTATTTTATTGTAGGAGTTGTATTGTAGTTCAACTGTTGGGGAGGCTAACTTGAAGTAGTTGCAACTGCACGTAAGGTACCCGGTAGCCTTCGTCCCAAAAATTTATAAATATTAACTTTGTAATTTGACTGATTCTATAAATATTATATATTTAGGTTTGCCTCGGCTGCGTCAGTATTTATATTTTTTTAGAGACATGGATGTTTTAGCAGGGAATTGTTGCGACTGAAGAATGTAGGCTTACACAGATTTTAATTCTTTATTCACTCCTTTTTATTAATTCTTGACACTATTTAAATAACACTTCACTGATATAGAGAGCTGTAAGATTATTTTATTAAACACTTGCACTTTCTAAACACGTAAACTATTTTCTCACACAAAATACGTATAAAATTTCTCGAGGACACATCTCGCGTCCGATTAGGAACACTTTCTGCAGGCAACGCGTCTAGTTATGAGCGCTGTCTACAAGCAACTGGCTTGATTTCTACCGCCTAAATTTGTAAATTTTTGTATTTCAAGTTGGCTAATCCTAGTCCAATAGAATACCTTCATTTAACTAAAGCTGATCGGCTGTTTTATAAACTGTCACAAAAATTACATTATTTCTTCCAAGATTTACAAGTAGTATTTTAAACTTTCAAATTCATTATTGCCTCAAGGTTACCACATTGTTACCTTATTATTAGCAATTTTAACCTATTATTCTCACTTGAATTATATATATTATATAATTAGACTGAAATTATTTAAGTGTTAAAAATACTGCCTCACCTTTGAAGTCCTGTTCATTCGGAAGGAGCTTTGTATAATCCTTTCTGCATTTTCTGCAACACGCTTTATCTGGCATTACTCTCATGAATTAATTCATATTCCTGTTTTATTATATGTAGTTATTAACAAATGCTGTCCGAGATGCGAATCAGTTTCTTTGGAATTTTATGTACGTTTAAGTGCACCTACCTTTATCACATTTATGATACGTCCAAAAGCACTCAATAAGAAGTTACCCATCCAAGCTACTATTCGTTTCCAGATTTTACTCTTATCAGCAACAGAGCCTTTGATGGAACTTGTAGTCCTTCTGGTGTAACGAATCACATTTCACATTTTTGTATTCAGCAAGAAGAATTTTTTTATAGTGAAATAAATTGATAATTTCTAGCCGACTTCTACAAGAACAGGTCTAATTAACACCGATATGTAAAAGGCTTTCAAATCACCTTTTAAACCATACCTGACCTAGTTTCACCTCGGTGAAAGTCCAACCGCTGTTATCCAGTGGAACCCCAAACAACAGCAATACGATGCTGGTCAGGGTTTAGTGGTGTATAATGTCAGCTGTAGTGTGCCACAAAAATTACGATTAATGAGAAAACTTCAATGGCGCATTGCCAATAATATGTCGAATTTTCTAAACGAAACAAAAGATAGAAGAAATGAAGTATAGAGAAAAATTCTATTCAATTGCTTTCGAACTGTCTATTGAGCGAACTCTGCACTAAAATGTAAGGAGTAACGCTGTGATAAATGGCTTATACAAACCAATATTTTATGAAGAATCTAGTAATCAAAGGAAAAAAATAAAAATAGTTCATTCACATGAAGAACCACTAGTTTAAATTGATGTTTATACCCCACACACATATGCGCGTGTGTATGCCTTAAGTTTATAATAATCCTCATTTTTTTTATTCTACAACTTATAACATTTTAAAATATGTACTAATTAGTTTTTGTCTACTAATAAGAAAAATACAATGCGTTACAATCACATGACTTTCTCTGCACTGGTATAAACTATTTTTACAAACGCTTATTTTCCACCTACTTCATGTTAATCGATATAAACATTTGCAGACTCTATCTTATTGCTAACTTTCTTGTAGGTATAATGGGAGTGGGTAGGCTTTAAGCGATTGTCAAATTTTTTAAGAGCTGGTTGCTATGTGGAGAATTTCATTCTCTTTGCATTACCAGGATGTAATACAAAACGAATAATGAATTCCTATTTGAGCAAAAGTATAAGTATTGGAAAATTAAAAAAAGTAACAAGGAATTCTCGGAAATGTCTCACCCCATAAAAAAGTACTTGATACAAATTATGTGCTTTATTAAGCTCTGCATTGTTTGTGTAAACAAGATTGGTCATTTTCTTACGGTTTACCAATTATGCAAAAGCCATTCAGAAAGACGAGGACTTTCAGGGACATTCCCAGAAAATTGAAGACATACATTTTATTTGACATGAAAATATCTTAAATATATGATATTTTAATCAAAATTGTTATAGGCATTTTTGAGAAAATGAAAACTTTCTAAAAATGTTCCATATAAAGGGTATTCTGGGGTGGGGGATTTTCTTGAAAACCTTCTTGTCGCATATTTGAAAGATAGTGACCTTAAGTACCAAGTTTGGTATTTTTCCGATGTTCACAGATTCACACACGTACCTTGTTCTAAAAGGGCTTTTTTTGGATTCAAGTGCTTCAAAACGTATTTCCGATAAAACTACGGTATCGAATTTTTTGGTGGAATGCAATACTTTCCCTACTTACTAAATGTACTAAGGAAAGTTAAAATAGCTGTTAATAAGCGTACTTAATAGTAATTGCTTATGCATAGAATGAACGATATTTAAAAGGGCTTGGATATGTAAGTAGGAGTACACTGTAGAATATATGAAGGTGAGTGTGATTGTTTATTATTAATGTGAGATAAGCCATGCATTAATATATTTACGTCTTGAGGATTCACAGATAACGTGAGGAAATAGAAAATAGATACATTGTGTATTATTATTATTATTATTATTATTATTATTATTAAACAGGGTATATCCTAAAATATTTATATCCATTTTGCTAAAATTCACACTATGTTTGTAACAATGTATAACCGAGCGGTAACATTTGTGGCCTCAGTCGAGAGATTGTGGGTGGTGACCCATGGTTTTTTTCGGGGTTTACTCAGGTTGCTAAGGGAATGCTAGGAAGAATCATTATCTCTCCTGAATTTCTTTCTCCCTCATTTCCTCTCACTTCATCTTCTCCTTTATCGTTACAGGTTGACTCCGGGGCTCTGTGTCGGTCGGCTGCGGACAAATGGCACAGAGGATTGCGCGTTGGGACTCGTTCCCAACCTCGTCGGGTGGCGGTCGTTCGAGCCTCCGCTACTGGGTCGAGCTTTCCCCGGTCTCCGCTAGAGGCTCGCCCTTGAGCGTTCTCCGGCCGGGTGGTCAAGCTTGTAACGCCTAGGGAGCTCTGCGCGTCTCTGTATCGTCTGTGTCATCCGGTCCTGCAGCCAATACGTCTCCTACGGCTCCATTATCTCATCTGTTCCTCTCGGGGATGTATGCACAAAGGTTCCCTTGCGGGTGGAGGTGCTAGGTGTCTCCTCCGTCTACAAATTCTTGTCCTAATTCTAATGGAATATACACTACGTGATCAGAAGTATCCGGACACCCCCACAAAAATACGTTTTTCATCTTAGATGCATTGTGCTGTCACCTAATGCCTGGTTCTCATTATCCGCGACCTCGGTAGTCATTAGACTTCGTGAAACAGCCAAATGGGACGCTCCCTGGAACTCACGGACTTCGAACGTGTTCAGGTGATTGGGTGTCACTTGTGTCAGAAGTCTGTACGCGAGATTTCCACACAACCTAAACATCCCTAGGTCCACGGTTTCTGATGTGATAGTCAAGTGGAAACGTGAAGGGACATGTACAGCACAAAAGCGTACAGACCAACCTCGTCTGTTGACTGACAAAGACCGCCGAAATTTGAAGAGGGTCGTAAATAATAATAGGCAGACACCTATCCAGACCATCACACAAGAATTACAAACTGCATCAGGCCCCACTCCAAGTACTACGACAGTTAGACGTGAGGTGAGAAACCTTGGATTCCATGGTCGAGCGGCTGCTCATAAGCCACACATCACGCGGGAAAATGCCAAACGACGCCTCGCTTGGTGTAAGGAGCGTCAAAATTACACGATTGAACAGTGGCATAACGTTGTGTGGAGTGACGAATCACGGTACCCAATGTGGCGATCCGATGACAGGGTGTAGGTATGGCGAATGCCCGGTGAACGTCATCTGCCAGCGTGTGTAGTGCCAACAGTGAAATTCGGAGGTGGTGGTGTTATGGTATGGTCGTGCTTTTTCTGGAGGGGGCTTGCACCCCTTGTTGTTTTGCGTGGCACGATCACAGCGCAGACCTACGTTGATATTTTAAGCACCTTCTTGCTTCCCACTGCTGAAGAGCAATTCGGGGATGGCGATTGCATCTTTCAACACGATCGAGCACCTGTTCATACTGCACGGACTGTGGCGGAGTGGTTACACGACAATAACAACCCTGTAATAGACTGGCCTGCACAGATTCCTGACTTGAATCCTATAGAATACCTTTGGGATGTTTTGGAACGCCGACTTAGTGCCAGGCCTCACCGACCTACTTCGATACCTCTCCTCAGTTCCGCACTCCGTGAAGAATATGCTGCCATTCCCCAAGAAACCTTCCGGCACCTGATTGAAGGTATGTCTGCGAGAGTGGACGCTGTCATCAAGGCTAAGGGTGGGTCAGCACCGTATTGACTTCCAGCATTACCGATGGAGGGTGTCACGAACGTGTACGTCATTTTCAGCCGAACACTTTTGATCACGTAGTGTACATCTAGGTATGCGTCTTTGCAAGCTAGCATTCTTCAAAGTATTTTTCGTAGCTTGAGTTCCGTTTTGAAACACGGTGTCCTAATAGACAAGAGCAGAAATGGTATAAAGAAAAGAAGAAATGAGAAGGACAGAGATAAAGAAAGTAGTTAAGGGTTAAGGAATGAGGAAGAAAAGAAATTCAATAGGTCTGAGATTAAAGAGATAACACCAGCATAGCTGCGGTTTTTACTAGTTGCAAATAAAAACAAGCTCACTCTAGAATTTGTTAACTCAGAGGATTGAAATTCTGTACCTACCGCTGCTGAAACCTAACAAATCAACGTAGCAATAATTAGCGCTCTAAAAGCACTAAGCAATAATTCGCACTGTTTAAGTGAACTCTTTATGTGAAATAATTTATTTCCTCTCCTACCCACAGTTATCTACTGGAATGTAAATTCAACTCTAACAAGCCCCTCGTTGCGGGAGCTGCGATCTGCGACGGGACCCGCAAATATACACGTCGGCGTCGCGGGTTTAATATCCTTCCGAACATTCCTGTTTATCTATTCATGTATTAAAATGCAAATAACTCAACAACCATAAGAGGGCCGTCGAAAACTGCTATTTATTTAATGTATTTATTTATTTCCATTTATTTTATATTATATTCTTTCTCTACCGCTTACCCATTCTAGGTAGAGGAAGTATTATGTTCCAACGGAATATAAACATATATTTACCAGAATAGAAAGAGGATGGACTGAAATTGGATGGATCCTGTATTACTGCATTTAGCAAACTATTTCTCACCAAAGGTCTGTATTGCTGTGCTTCCCTTCCCTTCCACCACCTTCCAGTTTTTACCGATCAATTATTAATTGTTTATTGAAACACAGCTTCCTGTATATACAAGCTATCATATAACAATTTAAATTTGAAATGAGAAAAACAAGGAATACATAAATGGATAACAAATAAACCTGAATTTCAAAGTAGTTTAAAGTTATCAAAGAGAAAGAAGAAAAAATCTGATGTGTTGCACTCACATGACTTTTTCTACTCTTGTACAAACTATTTTTACAAACACTTACTTTCCACCTACTTCATGTTAATCGAGATGTTAATCTTATTGCTAATTTTCTTGTAGATGCAAGGGGAATTGGTAGGCTTTAAGCAATAGTCAAATCTTTTAAGAGCTGGTTGCTATGTGGAACATTCCATTACATTTGCGTGTCCAGGACAGAAAAAAAACGTATTCCCCTTTGGGGAAAAATATAGATTTTGAAAACTGAAACAAATAACAAGGAATATATCAGAAATGGCTCACTCGGCAAAAAAAATATATATGATATAAATTGTGTGTTTTAACGAGATCTACATCTCTTAAGGTTTTCCAGTTATGCAAAAATAATTGAGACTTTTGGGGACATTCCCAGAAAATGATATACATTTCATTTTCCATAAAAGCATACTAAACATAAGAGCCTTAGAGCCATTTTTGAAAAAAATTCTAAATTTACAAAAATGTTCCATATAAAGGAAGTCCACGTAAAGGGTAGTCTGGGGTATGGGGATTTTCTTGAAAATCTTCGTGTCCATCTTTGAAGGATACTGAACCTAAATATTAAGTTTGGTATTTATGCGAATTTTCGTTTTTGAGTTATGCTATTCACAGACACACAGAGATCTGTTCTTAAAAACGATGTTGTGGATTCAGGGCGCCTCAAAACATGTATTTCCGGTGAAATCTAGGTATCGAGTTTTTGGGTGGAATGCAATTTTTCCCTACTTACTATATGTAGTAGCGAAAGTTAAAACATACGAATAATAATAATAATAATAATAATAATAATAATAATAATAATAATAATAGTAACATAATAAAAATGAAAAGAAAAGCAAAAAGAACAAACTAATAAATTTGTTATGAATCACATAATATGATAAATTCATTTGTGTACAAATGATCACGAAGCAACTCTATTGACCCTCCAAGGGCGATTGGCGGTTACGATATCCTTTATTTTGTTCTTTCTTATTCTAAAGAAGTAAAAAATAACTTGGGATCGTCCTACGGGCATCCAGCATATTACCACTATTTATTGGAGTCCGTATTTATCCAAGAAAGTGGTGTAGTGGGATCGTATATATTTTACTTCCCTGCGTTTACTTCATCAGAATGGTCTTACGCATGTCAAAGTGACAGTTTGGTCAATTATGTAATCCCTTTTTACTGTTAGCAGTCATTGCTATCACACCGATCCTTCCAGTGCCGCTAGTTGAAGCGAGCCATTAACTTCTTCATGCACTTGGTAGCTGGACGATCTTAGTTCTTGTGCGATCCTTATTGGATCATATGATGGCCGGAGTTTCGAAGTAATTCACCATAAGGTCAGGAACCTAAAACATATGCATGAGCTTTGGTCTCTTTGCGGCATCGCCTATAGAGACAGTTGTCTTTGAAGTAGGTGTTTTGTTGGAGTTGTTTATTTATTTATCTCCACGGATGGACGCCAATTTGAAATAGAATTAATTTTTTCTTTACGTTGTTTGCTGCTAGTATGAAAAGCCGACTTGAAGTAGTTTGTATTGAAGGAGTTGTATTATATTTCAACTGTTGGGGAACCGAACTTGTAGTAGTTGCAACCGCACGTATAGTAAGCAGTTTCTGGTAGCCTTCGCCCCAAATGTACCTTCAGGTGGCCTTTGTCCCAAGTTTAAAAATAATAGCTTTGTAATTTAAACTGTTTCTTTAGTTATTATATATTTATGTTTGCCTCGGCTGCGTCAGTATTATTATTAGAGACATGGAAGTCTTGGCAGGGTGTAATGCGACAAGAATGTAGGCTTACACAGACTTTAAGTTTTAATTCACTCCTTTTTATTAATCCTTGACACAAATAGCACTTCAGTGATTCGAGAGCTGTGAGATTCTTTTATTTAATACTTGCACTTTTTAACAAGTGTACTATTTTCGTCTCACACGAATATGTATTATATTTCTCGAGGACGCATCACGCATCCAGTTACAAACTGTCCGCAGGCAACTGAATAGATTTCAACCGTCTAAACTTGTAAATTTCTGTACTTCAAGTCTCCGATTGGCTAATCCTAGTCCAATAGAATACCTGCATTTAACTAAATTCTTTTCTGGTGTTGATTGGCTATTTTATAAACTGTCAGTAAAATTACATTATTGTTACTCCAAGAATCACAAGTAATACTGTTAAACTGTCTTACTCATTATTGACTCAAGGTTACCTCATTGTTACCTCTTTGCTAGCAACTTTGGACCTATTTCTCACAGCTCCTACATTATTAAATTACGTAATATATTCGTATAACATTATTGAACATGTATACAGTAACATAAGCATATGCAATGTCTGTTACATACATTTTACAAATCATTACATACACATATTGCTTCAAGGCGGGCTGTTATTGAATTTACATATTATATAATTTGACTGAATATATTTAAGTGTTAATAATACTGCCTCATCTTGGATATTGCTAAGAGGGTTAAACCTGCGCGATCTCGTATCCAAGATTTGGTTTGTGAATATTCTTGATAAGGAAAAGTTGTTGAGGAACATGTGACCAGCATTCTGTTTCTTTTTCCCTTAACGGTTTCCTTGTGTGACGTGTGTCGTAGATCTGTCTGTGGGTGCTCTCTTCCTTGTTTAGTTTCAACTAGATTAAGATGTTTTATACATTCGGCACTCACGGCTTGAAGATTTCGTGCTGTTAGAACATATGAATTTGATGTTCGTAAAAGGATTTTGCATGATTTAATGTGCTGCAGGAAAGCTTCCCACCCTCATCTGAAGGGTTCTAGTCCTTTTTATTTCGTGAGACAGTAAAACGTATTATCTGGTATGTCTGCTGGGAGTTGCAGTTTTCTTTGACAGGATTATTGATAAGCTTGTCGCAGTCATTAAGAAAAATTTTGGGAACGTCTTTTATTACGGGAGTAAAGTAAGTGCGTCTTACAAAAATAATATTAAGGTATACAATAACACACTAAAATAAAATAACAATGCTAAATAATGTAAACCTAGTCATCTATATCTAACCCTCTCAGCCTCTGTACCAAAGAATTTCCCTCACATTTTGATTTGCTTACTTGGAGGTCTTCTTCAGCACACTTTGACAAGATATCTTCTCAAAGTGATTTCACTGGAGCCGGTTCTATATCTGTAGCTATTGCTATCCACTGACGAAACTGTTTGTTACAGAAAACTTGGAATGGAGCACCAACAGAAGTGAATGCTTTGATCATTTCTTTCGCATTATCCGTTGAGCCTTCCATACGCTGCCATACTTGAGGAACAGTACTCGTTGGTATGCTGCTAGGACCGCCGAAGTTGAAACAATTCCATCACTGTGTTTCCGAGACCTATGTTTAAAACTTTCCACATGATTTTGCACAATGGACGTCTTTGCAAAATTAATACACTTTGAACATAAGGTATATACAAATTTTTCCTTTTCAACCAACTCATAAACCCTTTGAATTGCATTTATGGCATACTGATGTTCAATAGATGCGAACTTCTATGATTCAAATTGTGCACTGACCCTAAACTGTTAACCTTACGTACAAGATGTTCATTGTTGAAAAACCTATCTTTTCATTGTTGCTGAAAATAATTTTTACTTCTGCATTGAATGTATTGTTAGATTTTAAACAGGCAGTTAATGTTCCAAGAATTATGCTTTATATTACATATTTCGCTTTTATGCTTTATATTTTAAAAGTATTTCATGTAGACCTTTAGACCCCAAAATCATTTTCTGGGTAGTAACCACATATCTAAAATCCTGTTATGCCTATTATGTTTCTGCGTTGTACTAATAATTACTATCTCCTAGAACGATTCCGAATATAAAGACAAACAGAGCCCGTCCGAATCAGTCTACTAATGATATCCACCAAAGTTACGGACAAACCGTTAGACTTTATAAAAGCCAGTAGACTAGGTCACCAAAATCAGGAAGAAAATAATTTTACAAATATGGACACGTTCTGTGAAACCTACTATATTAAGCAATATATAATGAAATATTTACCATATACATTTAAAATGGGTTGCTAATATCTTAATAATTAATCTCGTTAATGATAGAAGCTCGTGGAGCAATTCCAAGCTTCTTCATTGGGTTTTGTAGAAACTTCAGAGAATGCAGAAAAACATTTTAACTGATACAGCAAAAGCAGCATTGAAAGATTCTACTATATTTTCAGAAAAGCATCGATACAACGATTTCGTCATATTTGTTCTAGTTTCAAGTCATTTCTTTTCTTTATAGCTTTCAAATTTTTTGTCAGATGATTTCTTTAAAGTAGGTGTTCTTGAATCACGTTTTTATGCTGATTCCAGAAATAACTTCCATTTTTATATCACGTCAGGTATTTACACAAAATAAGTAATGTTTTGACAATTTTACTAATCAGCGTAGAAAAGTATTCAAATACCATTTCATAGAAGGTAAATTTTTATTCAAGAAACATTTTAAGAATACTCCCAAGAACTCCCCTAATTTATTTCATGACTACGGTTTAACAAAACAAGAAGTCAAAGTGTTTCATTTAATATTTTTCAAACGTTCTCTTCTTTGACTTCCTTGCAGATCCTTGTAGATGACTGTCCCTCCTCAACATTCAACAGTAGTCGGCCATCATAGTTTCATTCCATCTCCCCTGATACCTCCTCTCCATTTCCTTAATATCTTGGTGAAAACGTTCACCCTGCTCTTCACTATAATGTCCCGGATTTTCTGGAAATTAGTCGATATGTGAATGCAGAAAATGCACCTTTACACTCATATTTCAACCCATCTTCTTGAAATTTTCCAACATTGTTTAGACAATGGCCTTGTAATTAGGATCTTTGTTATTGCCTAAGAAGTTTTCAGTAACTGATCGGAAGGCGGTCCATGCTCCTATTTCTCTCTCATTCATTGTCTTCTCAAAATCTTCATGCTTCATCAATTTCTTTATTTGAGGACCAACAAAAATTCCAGCCTTTAATTTGTCTTGCGTAATGAAGGGAAATTTCTTGGAAAGGTACTTGAAGCAGAGTCCATCCTGTGGTAGAGCCCTTACAAATTGCTTCATCAAGCCCAATTTTATGTGTAGTGGCGGAAGCAATATCCATATATCTCTATATTTGTGAAGTGAAATTGTGAAAAAACTGTACGTGATAGAAAAAAAAACTAAAAGCAGTTCTGAATTCAGCATAAAAAAGTGAGTCAGAATCACGTATTAATTTTCAGTCATCCGATATCATGGAGACTAGTGAATTGCAGTTATTAACCTTCTCATTTTTTACATGTTTGTGGTTTTTTCTTTAGGTTGTGTTTTTTCGTGGTAATCCTACTATACACACATTTATTTTAAGAAATGTACTAATTAAATATTTGGTTGGGTAACATCAGGTCAAAGTGGCCACGACGGACAAGGTAGGCATTGGGTTCTTTTTCTCTGCATAGTATTGTAGTGTAGGTTTATAAACGGGACAACAAACGAAAATAAAAGAAAATTGGAGGTGTTGCACTCACATGACTTTCACTACTCTAGTACAAACTATTCTTACAAACGCTTATTCTCCATTTATACTTCATGTTAAACCTTTGCAGACAACTTATTGCTAACCTTCTGTAGGTGCAAGGGGAATTTGGTAGGCTATAAGCGATGGTCAAATCTTTTAAGAGCTTGTTGCTATGTGGAGCATGTCATTCACTTTGCGTGTCATAAAAAAAACTAGTAACGAATTCCCATTTAAGAAAAACTATAAGTATTAGAAAATTCAAAGAAATAACAAGGAATATCTCGGACATGGTTCACTTCACACACACACACACACACACACACACACACACACACACAAATGTATGACATAGATCGTGAGTTTTAAGTAGCTGTATATTTTTTGTGTAGAAACATTTTGTCTATCTCTTACGGAGTACCAGGTATGTAAAAGCCATTCAGAAAGAAGAGGACTTTTGGAGACATTTCCAGAAAGTTCAGGATATAAATTTTATTTGTCATGAAAATATTTTAAATATATGATATGTTAATCAAAGTCATTTAGAGCCATTTTTGAGAAAATCAAAGCTTTCAAAAAATGTTCCATATAAAGGGCAGTCTGGAATGGGGGATTTTCTTGAAAATCTTGGTGTTGCATCTTTGAGAGATACTGCACCTAGATATTAATACTGGTATTTATCCGATATTTTTATTTATCCAGTGAAATCTCGAAATAGAATTTTTGGGCGGAATGTAATACTTCCCCTACTTACTACACATGGTAGAGAAAGTAAAAATGTCTTCAAATTCACCTAGTTTATAAGTATTTTATTGACTTTTGCCACTTTTTATGTAAGGGAAACGCCACAAACGTTGCAAATCATCCAACTATTAAAAGGCATTATAATGTTCTTGTTGTCCCAAACTATTCTTCTGGCTCAAGAAGTATGTGAAGAGTGCGAGGAATCACGTTCGGTTCCTTTATGACAAATGCAGTGAAGTTTAGAAACATATTGCCATATAAATAGATTAACCGTGGCTGTGAAAACGTATATGCTTTTTAAACATTTCCAGTAAGTAGCAACTTAAGCTTCAGTTTTAGAAAACAAGGCGAAAAATAAAAATGCAAGAAAAGGCAATTGAATATAATATTTAGTTTAAGTTAGCTAGTTTATAACATTGGCGACACTCACTGCACTCTTAAGCAGAATATAAATTAGTGCTGAAATTTAGCAATCCTTAGAATGACCATTCTCTCTCCTAGCTTTACCTACTCTTTGTCGCTTGTAGCCTGTAATTTTTAAAGGAATAGGGTATAAATAAATTAAGAATAAATTCTAATAAGGCAATTGTCAGACCCTCATGTCGAAACCCGCAATCAAATTCCTGTGAAAGATGCGACATAATATAAGGAGGCTATACCCAAAATATCGGCTGAAGTTTTAATTGCAAACCCTCTAAAACGAATTCTTAATCTTCGATACATGGTAAAATTTCATTCATTATCTGTTTACCCTCCTCTTATGTAGGACTTACACCCCCCAGGACTTACAGGCGGGTGCCTGGGGTCAGAGGCCCGCCGAGGAGCAGACACTCATGGATCAGACAGAATATCCAGGATAGGTGATCAGCCCGATGCCTGGTATGGGATGAAGGAAGTGGATGAAGCGAAATGTTGGTGAAATGGATGAAAGGAAAAGGTGATGATGGAGCAGTTGGTGGAATGAATGGCGGGGGAAACCGGAGAACCCGGAGAAAACCCGCCCAGACGCCACTTCGTCCACCACAAATGCCACATGCAGGTCCCTGGGATTGAACCCGGTCCGCCTCGGTGGGAGGCGAGCGGTCTAACCACTCGGCCACGGCGCCGCCCGATACATGGTAAAATACTTCTAACTAGTTCGACTGGACAGCCCTGACTGCTTGCGAATCGTCCCGCAGGGAGTGAGGAGAGGCCAGTTTCTATCCAGCCACATTGAGTTTCTATATTGTGATGGGGAGGGGACAGGGTGTTGGGTCCAGCTATTCAAATTCCGCGCGCTAAATTGAAGCTCGCCTGAAGCAGGGATGTTCATCTTTGTCGAATATTTACAGTTGAAGGATTCCAGCTTTGACTTCCGCACGTTGAAGTTAAAATTGGCAGTTGATGTCTCGGCCTTCTTATACCACAGATATATACTTCTGTCTCAGGAATTTCAGACAGAATTGAAGCAAGAGGGGTCCAATACTTCCCTTGTCAGACTATGCACAAATCCGAAAAAGCTCCCTGTAGCATATGGCAGATAAAAGCTCTAATTTCTTGGTAAATGGGACTTGTGAGAATTCCATAAAATTACCGAAATTAGCGTGAAATTGTTTAACCTCAAGAAGCATTCAAAAGCGTAATGAAATCGGAAACGTTCACTAACAAAAACAAAAAATAATTTTTTCTTCCAAAACTGTTCAAAGAGTCAAATGAGACAGGAAGAATTTCTCTTTCATCTATGTACATAAAACAAAATCCTAAAATGATTACATCTATACGTTTCTACCAGCAATATATGGAATTGTCCAATAAATAGCAGATGTTTACTTTCATTGATAAGAATATCATCCACTAAGGCCTCTCTACGTTTAAGAGCTGAAAAACTATAAGTCCGTTGGGATTATTCAACAAAATTTATGTTTGAAGTTTTCAAAGCTGTATATGTTGTTTATTAAAGTTAATCTTTGAGTTGCAATTTCTGGAGGCGTTGCGATCCCTTCAGTCTATTTTGAAAAATCATGTTATCATCCTATGGAAGCTTAAATTACTTCGAAACATGTTGCAAAGTTTCCTAACTATAATCGCCTGAACATTTTGGTATTTTTGAAGCGATCAAGTTTCCCCACATGATTAACGATGGCTGCAGCTCACAAATAGTAAACTTTGTAATTTGTACCTAAAGGTACTTCATGCTTTTTTTTATGGTAAACCACTAACATTTGGTAACATCAACTTCCACAATGGTTGGATGTCGGCCAGCACAACTTCCAAAACCCGTAAAAAGCTAAACCGACGAAAATACCCCTGTTGTAGCCACGCTGTGCTGAGTGTTTCACGCGAAAGTCAATATCTGCAAATAAATTAATGCAGAGCTCCACCGCACATCCGCTACAATACGTTCACAACGCAGGTGATTTATTTAACAGCCAAGGGAACAAACGCGTATAAAATCTGCATTCATGTTAAGCTCAATAGGAAGTGAAAAAGAATCGTTAAGTAAGATGTTCACATGTTAAATATGCACATGCTCTTGCCATAACTGCTCCCCGTTCATGTTATTTTGGTGCTTGAAAACTAAAAGCTCTTATTCTAAACTAAGGGCACTGTTTTATTCCTCAATTTATAGGCTATTATTTAAAAGAATCCTGGGTGCTCTTTTAATATCTTCATCTGTATAATGATTGTTTAGAAATAAATAGTAAAGTAACGATTATTTATGGAGTGTTACGGAATTAAACCGACAAACTTTTAAGGGTTACCGAGGGATGGTATAGAAACACTTCATATAGAACACCTATGGCCTAGAATGACAAATTTAAATTCATGTAATGATTTTTCATTTGAATATTCGTAAAAATAAATACCGATTTCCACTCTAAAATGGTTAAGTTTTCTTCCACAAGCGTGAAAATAACAATTAAATATTTTCAAAGCTCTTTGCTTTTTCTTGAAAAATGTCCGTTAGAAAGGGTCGTGCACCACTGATACACATGGTGAATCAATCATACATATCACGGAGAAAAACAACAGCTAGCTGTAGTAATAGCTCAATCATTAGTGTGATTGGCTGTCAGTCTGGTAATGATGGGTTCAAACCCGTACAGGCGCTTAAAGATTTCTTTTTACTTTCTCTACTACGTACAGTAGCGGAAGTATTGTATTCCTCCCAAATATTCCACCCATAAAATAAAATTATTGATTTTATTGATTTAATTGTTTCAGGTGTTAAATTAATAAAGCTTCTTGCTCGGAATATAATAAGAACATAATTGTAAGTATAACCTTTTAAATAAATAAGATCTTAAAAAGGAAGCTTTATTTACATTATTCGTAAAAATTAACATCTATATTCAGGATTTCACCGAGGTACATGTTTTGAGGTCACTCGAATAAAAAAACATTTTTAGAAAAAGGTCTGTAAACAGCGTAATTCGAAAACGAAAAGTTGGATCAACACCAAGCTTGGTATTTTAGTTCAGTACCTTCCAAAGATGCAAAATAAGATAATAAAGAAAATCCCCCCACCACAGACTACCCTTTACATGGAAGTTATTTCCAAATTTTGATTTTTCAAAAAATGGCTCTAACGACTTTGATTAAAATAGCGCAGATGAAAGTTATTTACATGACAAATAAAATATATATCTTGAATTTTTTAAGAATAGCCTGGATTCCACTTCATTTGGCAGAAATATTATATAATCTCATATAACCAGATAACGTTAAGCGACAGACGAAAACGTACTGCACAAAAATTGCAGATCTCTTAAAAACACAATTTTTTTAAAATAAGCTTTTTTTGTGGTAGAAGCGTTTTTTAGACATCCGTTATTAAAGATTTCAATTCCTCATTTCTTGGTCGTTCTCTGAAAAGTCCTTTCAAAATCTATTTGTTTCTCGTGATTGCATTGAAACAGTATAGAATTTTAAGGCCACCATATAGCGCCCAGTCCTTAAACATTTGACTATCCCTGTTCCTTGTATCTATAGGGTCTTTTAAAAAGAGTGTCCTATCTTTGAACTTAAATAAAACACGTTCTATAAATGATAGAGGTTTATTTGTTTTTTTATTTTGGAACATAATTAATATCATTACGTGTGGAAGAGAACATCAGTTAAGTGACCGACGCGACTTCGTTGGGTTGCGCGTATACGGTTGACCCAATTTTCAATGACAGAAGAACTTAAATTAGGTCCAACTTCACGAATTACACGCGTGATGTTATTCATAAGATCATTTACTGTTTCTGGGTTGTTGACAAACTCGAGATTTAACATAACCCCACAAGAAGTAATCCAACGGCGTTAAATCACATGACCTCGGGGGCCAGTTAACATCACCGCCAAGGGAAATGATGAAACCTCTGAACCTCTCCTTCAAAAGTTCGATTGTTTCGAGAGCAGTATGACATGTGACACCATCTTGCTGGAACCAGATGTTTCTGAGATCCATATCAGGCAATTGAGGCCAAACATAGTCCCTTATAAGAGCCCGGTGTCTTTCTCCATTGACAGTTAGAGCTTCTCCATCTTCATCTTGGAAAAAATATAGACCAATGATTACACCAAATCAAAATCCACACCACACAGTAACCTTTTGGGCATGAAGTGGTCGTTCTTGATTCTGCATTGGATTGTGCTTACTCCAATAGCTGCAATTTTGTTTGTTAACACAACCATCCATCCAAAAGTGGGCTTCGTCGCTGAAGATGAGTTTTCGACAAAAATCCGGATCAGCTTCCAATTGCTCCATAACCCAATCAGCGAGTACACGGAGCAACCTATGGTCGTTGGGCTTTAGTTCTTGAGTTAACATAATTTTTTAAACGTGAAACTTCAAGTCCAGATGTAGAATTCGCCAAGTTGTGGTCGGCGAAAGCTCAAATTCTTGCGCTCGACGAGCAATTGATTTGTTTCCGTTCTCGGGTACACTCTCACGAACGGCGCCTATGTTTTCATTGGAGCGCTTACGTCGATTACGTACAGGCGTTCTTTGATCGCTAATAGAACCACTTCTTTCAAATTTATCGATCAAACGCCGAATCGTTCTCTCGCAGGGACGATTATGCACACCGTAAACCTCACGCAATACACGGAAGGTTTGGCGAACAGATGATCCATTTTGATAATACATTTTCACAATTTCTACACGTTGCTGAATGCTGTAACGTTCCATGGCTATTTGTCAATAACAACTGTAACCGCATAAAAAATGACTGCTGTAACTCAATAACAACCGCAGCTATCACATGTTAAAGATAAGACACTGTTGTTGAAAGACCCTTTATAGTGAATTATGTAATGTAGCTATTTCAGCAAAGGTTTATTTGTATTAAAATGTAGTAGGTATAAAAATAACCTTGAGTAAGAATAATTTTTACACCCACTAAAATAGGATAGAGGGTGGAGAAAGTCATGTGATTGTATTTTTTTCCAAACAGATGAACCCGTACGTTTGCAGTGAACCTAATTTTACTGTCTTGCTGTTTTCTTTCGAAGTTTAAGTACACGTTACGGAAGTATTGGCATAGAATGTTTGAACACAACTTGGCCACTATTACCTGTAAGTAGCAGCAACTCAGGAAAGCTTTATCAATGGCGTACTGGCTGGTTATTGATTCTGATCTACAGCAAACAGCCATAGACTTATAGACATAATGCCCAATATAAAATTGATCACCTTACACATCACAGCAATCCCTGTGTGTGTATGTATATTAGGATGCTGGACAAAAAGTATTCCATATTTTGAGAGGTAGTAGTATGGACCAAAACAAGAACAAAATGTCTGTAAACGTGGGTTCTAAAATGCATACCTTAAGAGCTATGAGTACCTGTTCAGCTTCGCTTCCGTGAAACATCTCTTCTACAGCAAGCTCTTTGCTATTACGTATGACCTACAGAATGTAATAAACAAATGAGTACACATTACTCTATTACTATGAAACAGCATAGCTTGTAATGTAATCTGCTCACAATTACGCATGACCTACACTTGTGAATCATCGCTAAAGGAGATGTTCAATGTGGTCCTCATTCATAGTGAGGCATGATTCTGTCCGACCTCTTAGGGAATCACGCACTCTCACCACTCCAGGTTAGTCACGGATGCTCTGGCAGGCAAGATGACGCCTTACTGTAGTGTTTGTACATCATTAACGAAGGTTGCATACATCAAAGATTTAAAAGATAAAACTGCAATGTAAAAGCATTTCACAAATTTATGAAAACACAAACTGATTCCATTAGAACTAATAAGAATATTACAGTTACACAGAACTGTTAATACGGTTTACAGTAAAAATACTAATTGATGTTTACTGCGTGCTTTATCCATGGCGAATAACGGAGCAATGTGTTCTCATTTGTTTACTGCCTGCTGTAGTTCGTACGTAGAAAATAACAAAGAGCTTGCAGTAGAAGAAATGTTTGACAGTAGCGAAGATGAAAAAGTGTTAATAACTCTTAAGGTATGTTTTTTAGAACCCATGTTTACTGACAATTTTTTCTTGTTTTAGTGCAAACTACCACCTCTCAAAATATGGAATACCTTTTCTTAACACCTGGTATGTACGTGTGTGTATGTATGTATGTATGTATGTATGTATGTATGTATGTATGTATGTATGTATGTATGTATGTATGTAAGTATGTATGTATGTATGTATGTATGTATGTATGTATGTATGTATGTATGTATGTATGTATGTATGTAGACTAAGTGGTTTTAATTTTTAATACCGGACTGACACATTCATTTCTTTGTTTCAAAACGAGTTATGCTAGCGACAACTTATTATACCTGAATTTTGGGAGATCATTTACCTCTATAGCAAATGTTGAAAATGTCCTCCACCCTGTATAAGGCACAACTCAACGTGTCGTTCCATGTTACTGGCCACTCGTTGGAGGGCTCTGTTGTCAATAGCTTGAATCTCCTGTGTAATGTTGTGCTTTAGATCGTCCAATGTCTGGGGACGTGTGGCATAAACCCTGTCTTTTAAGTAACCCCATAGAAAGAAGTCCGGCAATATCAAATCAGGAGATCTCGGTGGCCACAGGTTCTTGGAAATTATCCGGGAGTCAAAGAAACTTGCAACTGATGCCATGGATTCATTTGATGTATGGCATATAGCGCCGTCCTGCTGAAAATATCCTTGACTCAGCTCTACATCGTCTAGTTGCTAAGTAAACTCCATAAAAATCCTCTGCAGTGTTCACATTGTTTAAAAATAATGGTCCCAATATTTTCTGTGCGGATATTATGCACCAAAGTACGATTTTAACTGGGAACATAGGTGCTTCATGAATAAATGTGGAGTTTTGCTGGCCCAATAGCATCAGCTATTTGAGTTCACATAGCCGGATAAATGGAACCACGCTTCATCTGTGAACCATGTGATGGGCAATATGGCAGGATTTCGCACAATGAACGCCTGAAACCAACCACAATAATTCAGTCGTCTATCCTTATCTGGATCCTTTAACTGATGGACAACCGTAATCCTATACGGCTTTAGGTCTGCGCTTTTCACAGCTCTCTGACACACTGAGTAACTGTACCCTGCCTTCTGCAACAAACGTCTTAATGATTTTTGGGTGAATGATGCAGTCGTGCTCCTCCGTCCACAACAACTGTGGGAAGCCTAGATGAACGAGTTTTGCCTTTTTCACTCACCAGAGATCAAGTTGTTTTCAATTTGTTTACCAGTCCTAGTATTGTGTTTCTTTGGGGAGGATTCCAAACACCAAATTCTCTCTGATATGCCCTTTGAGTAGCTGTAATTGAATTCGTAATCCAGTATTGCTTTACAAGAAAAAGTCGTTCATTTAATGTGTACTCCATTTTCACGTTGAATAGAACAAAATCTCAAAAACAGTTGGCGACAATAAAACTAACAGTTACGAATAAAACATGAACAACTGCGCATTAGTGACAAGCAATAGAAACTCCAGAAAATTCCACTTAATTTTGTGCTAAAATTGGGGCATTTCGAACAGAATGATTAAAGAAAGAAATGTATCAGTTCTTCATAAATCACCCTGTATTATCTACAATTATGAGCTATATTCAAGCAAACACACTTTTCTTCAGATTATTCCTTTATTTTATAAGAATCAGTAAACTACCTCAATTTTTATGCACTTTACTGATCTACCGACCTTAAACTATACAACAGGAATCCCAGGTAAAAAAGCTAATTTGTATCGATTCCATTGCATCAAGTTTAGTAAATGAGAATGTGGACAGGGCTATCAAATGGCACTTTATTTATCATACACAATTTTCGTGTGATGCTACAAACAACTTCATATATACAATGAAACCAAAATGGGGAAAAATTGCACTCAGCAGGTTTTATATCATAAGAAGAACATCTATAGTATCCTTTCACTCAAAACATTCCTTTGAAAACCTTCACGGTTTCAGTACTTGGCCAGCAGCGCACTGGGTGTAGACAATTGCGCGGTGGACATTGGGCTACCTGCCCGGCACGCCTACAGCGCAAAACTAAATGAGGATACAATACGAGATCAAAAGTATCCGCACACCTGGTTGAAAATGACGTTCAAGTTCGTGGCGCCCTCCACCGGTAATGCTGGAAGTCAATATGGTGTTGGCCCACCCTTAGCCTTGATGACAGCGTTCACTCTCACAGCCATACTTTCAATCAGATGCTGGAAGGTTTCTTGGGGAATGGCAGACCATTTTTCATTGAGTGCGGAACTGAGAAGAGGTATCGATGTAGGTCGGTGAGGCCTGGCACGAAGTCGGCGTTCCAAAACCTCCCAATGGTATTCTATAGGATTCAAGTCAGGACTCTCTGCACGCCAGTCCATTACAGGGATGTTATTGTCGTGTAACCACTCCGCCACAGCCCGTGTAGTATGAAAAGGTGCTCGATCATGTTGAAAGATGCAACCGCCATCCCCGAATTGCTCTTCAAAAGTGGGAAGCAACAAGGTGCTTAAATTATCAATGTAAGTCTGCGCTGTGATCCTGCCACGCAAAACAACAAGGGGTGCAAGCCCCCTCCAGGAAAAACCACGACCAAACCATAACACCACCACCTCCGAAATTCATTGTTGACAATACACAAGCTGGCAGATTACCTTCACCCGGTATTCGTCATACCCACACCCTGCCATCGGATCGCCACATTGTACCGTGATTCGTCACTCCACACAACGTTTGCCACTGTTCAATCGTGTAATGTTGACGCTCCTTACACCAAGCGAAGCGTCGTTTGGCATTTTCCTGCGTGATGTGTGGCTTATGAGCAGCCGCTTGACCATGGAATCCAAGGTTTCTCACCTCACGCCTAACTGTCATAGTACTTGGAGTGGATCCTGATGAAGTTTGGAATTCTTGTGTGATGGTCTGTATAGATGTCTGCCTATTACACTTTACGACCCTCTACAAATGTCAGCGGTCTCTGTCAGTCAACAGAGGAGGTCAGTCTGTACGCTTTTGTACATGTCCCTTCACGTTTCCACTTCACTATTACATCAGAAACAATGGACCTAGGGATGTTTAGGAGTGTGGCAATCTCGCGTACAGACGTCTGACACAATCACATCACCACGTTCGGAGTCCATGAGTTCCACGGAGCGTCCCATTCTGCTGTTTCACGATGTCTAATGAATACTGAGGTCGCGAATAATGAGTACCAGGCAGTAGGTGGCAGCACAGTGCACCTAAGGTGAAAAACGTATGCTTGTAGAGGTGTCCGGATACTTTTGATCACATAGGGTATGTTCTGGGGTGAAACACTGACATGATTTTTTTTGTCCATTATCATTTCATAAGTAGAGATTTTATATTGGTATCTATATGATTCATAAAATGAGTGATCCTTCCAGTCAACTTTAGGCTACATTAATCCCATGAGGTTTTATAAACGATGCGAGAACGTGAACAGTTTCAACGGTCAACGACTTTTATTTTTCATGTGTTAGTATAGGAAAGAAATTTCGCAGAGTTTCAAACACCCATATGTGGCGATTATCCATCTTAGCACTTAAAACGTACATAAGTTACTTCACTTGAATTACGTACTTCAGTGGCCTCTGCAGTTTGCCTGGCAAATGTTATGTTACACTCTTGAGAGATTCTAAGCCATTTATACTACTTCTAAGCATTTTAGAAAACGTTTCGTGTGTGTGTGCATGTGTTTCTAACTGCCTGGGCACATAACTCAAAAATGAAAAGTCGGTTAAACACCAAACTTGGTAATTAAAATTCGACCTTCAAGGATGAGACAAGACGTTTTTCGAGAAAATACCCCTGCCCAAAACCACCGCTGACATACTGATAAATGCCTCTAAAGGTTTTGATTGAAATACCGTATGTTTAATGTATTTGCTTGACAAATAAAACTCAGGAAAAAGTTGCACTACACATTTCATTATGGATACAAAGGGAATAGCGACAATCAAATACTTTAGAACTGAACGCTATATGTTGGTCTTAAAACCCCATACCCTTTTCATGACATCGGGAGAAACTACGGAAAATCGACGGGACTTAAAAAAAAGAAAGGTTGAGTAATGAACAATTCGAACCATTAATAACGGATATCGGAAATGACTGACGCCACAAACGTTATTTGAAATAAATTGAGTCTTAAAGAGATTACATTCTTTCTTTCGTCTATCGCTTAACGTTTACCTTGTATAAAAGATTATACAAAATTCCTTCCGAATGAATTACCAGAAATTTCAAGATCTTATACATTTTAATTTTGTTATGTAAATATCTTTAATATATGGTATTTTAATAAATATCGTTAAAAGGCATATTTCTAGAAGGTAAACATTTCGAAAAATGTTGCTTATAAAGTATATTTTGGGCTGGTAGGTTTTTCTTGAAAATCTTCGCGTCTCATCTTTGGAAGGTACTAAACCTAAATATTAAGTTTGATACTTATCCGACTTTTTATTTTTACTTTCTCTAATACGTATAGTAAGTAGGGGAAGTATTGCATTACACTCAAAAATTCGATATCGGGATATCACCGGAAATACATGTTTCGAGGCCTCCTGAATCCAAAAACGTATTTTTAAAGACATGTCCGTGTATGTGTCTGTGAACAGCATAACTCAGAAACGAACAATCGGATAAACACCAAAACTTGGCATTTAGGTTCATATCTTCCAGAGATGCGACACGAAGGTTTTCAAGAAAATCCCCCACCTCAGATTACCCTTTACATGGAACATTTTTCGAAACATTTTATTTTTTCGAAAACGGCTCTTACGGTTTTGATTATAGATTCATATGCTTAAGTCATTTTAGGGCAAATAAAGTATATATCTTGAATTTTCTGGGAATGTCTCCAAAAGTATTCTTCATTGTGTACGACTTTGGCATAACTGGTAAACTATAAGAGAGACAAAATTTTACTACACAAAAAATGTAGGTCGTTTAAAATACACAATTTATGTCATATAATTTTTGTTTTTGGTGAGTGAACCATTTTCGAGATATTCCTTGTTATTCCCTTAAATTTTGCAATATTTATACATTTTCTCAAATGGGAATTCGTTATTCGTTTTTACTTTCTCAACTACGTAGAGTAAGTAGGGAGTATTGTATTCCACCCAAAAATTCGATACCGAGATTTCACCGGAAATATATGTTTTGAGACCCCTGAATCCAAAAAAAGCATTTTTGGAAACATGTTGTGTGACTGTGAACAGCATAACTCAGAAACGAACAGTCGGATACACACCAAACTTGGTATTTAGTTTCAGTATCTTCCAGAGATGCGACAGGAAAGTTTTCAAGAGCAGTCTCCACCCCAGATTACCCTTTACATGGAACATTACCCTTTAATTTTCTCAAAAATGGCTCTAACGATTTTGATTAAAATATCATATGTTTAACATATTTTCATGACAAATGAAATGTATATCTCAAATTTTCTGGAAATGGCTCCAAAAGTATTCTTCATTGTGAACGACTTTTGCATAACTGGTAAACCATAAGAGAGAGACAAAAGTTTACTACACAAAAAATGTAGATTGCGTTAAAATACACAATTTATTTCATATACATTTTTTGTTGAGTGAACCATTTTCGAGATATTGCTTGTTATTCGCTTAAATTTTCCAATACTTTTTCTCAAATGGGAATTCGTTATTTGGTTTTTTTATGTCCCGGACATACAAAGGCAATGGAATGCGCCACATAGCAACCAGCTCTTAAAATATTTGACTATCGCTTAAAGCCTACCATATTCCCCTTGCATTTACAAGAAAATTAGCAATAAGATTAACATCTCGATATCTCGATTAACATGTAGCATATGGGGAATAAGTGTTTGTAAGAATAGTTTGTACAAGAGTAGAGGAAGTCATGCGAGTGTACACATCAGATTTATTTGTCTTGGATATGTAAAGAGTATTAATCTGTTGCGAAGAGAATGGTGCTGCACATAGCAACCAGCTATTAAGAGATATGTATATGCTTAAATGCTACTGTATTTCTACATTGCCCTTATAAATACAAAACAAGGAGAACATAATACGCCTTAAGCGTTAGTCAAATCTTTTTAGAACTAGTCGCTATGTGTAAAATGTAATTCTCAGTTGAAAAGAAGTGTTGGATAAATCAAGGAAATAACAAGGAATATCTCGAAAATGGTTCGCTTTATAAAAACAATGTTTATGATATATATTGCGTGTTCTAACGAGAACGAGATTTACATTTTGTATGTAGTAAACTTTTGTCTATCTCTTGCGGTTTACCAGTTATATAAAAGTCGTTCAGAATGAAGAGGACTTTTGGAGACATCTTCAGAAATTTCAAGATATATATTTTATTTGCGATAAAATGTTTTAAACATATGATACTTTAATCAATATTGTTAGAGAAAATAAAATTTTTCGAAAAATGTTCCACGTAAGGGTGGTTTGTGGTGGAGGGGTTTTCTTGAAAACTTTTATGTCGCATTCCTGGAACATATTAAACCTAAATACCAAATTTGGTGTTTATCCGACTTTTTGTTTTTGAGCTATGCTGTGCAAAGACAGACAGACTCACACACGGACACACAAGACATACACAGGGACATGTTTCCAAAAATGCTTTATTTTTTATGTCCTGGTAATACAAAGAGAATGTAATGCTCCACATAGCAACCAGCTATTAAAAGATTTGACTATCGCTTAAAGCCTAGCATATTCCCCTTGCATCTACAAGAAGAATTAGCAATAAGATAGAGTCTGCAAATGTTTATCTCGATTAACATGAAGTAGATGGAGAATAAGCCTTTGTAAAAATAGTTTGTACAATAGTAGAGAACCTTTTCCTTAAAATGACGTTTTGTGTTCAATGGGCCTAAAAACGTGTATTTTCGTTCAAATCTCGTATAGTATTTTTGGGTGGAATGCAAACTGTGTACGTTGTGGATAAAGTAAACATTATTTTAGCTAAGGCATGCGTAAAACATAGATGGATTTAATGCAGCTGTTTTGTTTATGCAAGCTGATGGTGTTTTGGTGCGTGACCTGGTCAGCGTAAGAGCCTCAAGTGAATGACTGTTTGTGGTGGAAGTTCACAAATCCTATCTAGAGAATAGCTTGTAGCAGCAAAACTCGTTATCCTGTTAGCGGAATCCTTTCAGTAGTTCGAGGTTAATTCTTATAAGTTAACTTGCTGACTGAAGGCAAGTGAGAGCATAGGGAGGATAATGTGCTTGCTGAACACGATGCTCCTGACTTTACTTCACCATAATGGGGCTACAAGCTTCACCCAAAGAAAGCTGGATGCAGCCTTAAGCGAAAAGTTGCATGCAGAAAGTCTGCTCTATGACTTTCATAACTGGTGAGCTTTTAAGGGATCATTAGCAGTGATCAATCACATAGAGCAATTGCGTACTTTCCAAAGAATCCAATTCCAGTAGAATGCGACTTCAAAAATCGCTTTAATGGGAGATTATATTGGAAAAATCTGATGTGATATATTCACATTACTTTCTCTATCCTCCATATTTGTTAGTGGGTATACAGAATCTTCTTACTAAAGCTTACTATTCCATATACTATATTTTAATCCAAATTAACCTTTGAAGAAATAGCTACATTACACTTTTAGATATAGGTAGAAAGAGAAGAGCGTTGGTCAAATATTTTAAAACTGGAAGCTATATGTTGGCCTTAAAATTCCATACTGTTTCCATGCAATTGCGAGAAATAAATAAATGCTCACAGGACTTTAAAACAATCACCAAATAGTGAACAATTCGAAATGTTAATAACGGATATCTCAGAATGTCTTATGGCACAAATAAACTTATTTGAAATAAATTGTGTGTTTTAAATCCACATTTTTTTGTGTAGTACGTTTTCGTCTATCGCTTGACGTTTACCAGATTGCAACATTATAAAAATTCCTTCCGAATAAAGGGGACTTGTTAGGCCATAATAGAGAATATGAGATATAAATTTTATTTTTCATTTAAATATATTTAATATGTGATGTTTTCATCACAATCGTTAGGGCTATTGTTTAGAGAATAACAGATTTCTAAAACTTTTCCAAGTAAAAGGTAGTTTGAAGCGGGGGAATTTTCTTAAAAATCTTCATGTTGCATACTAGGAAGGTTTTGAACCTAAATACCAAGTTGGCCAAATGCCCAAATCAGACTTTTTGTTTTTGAGTTATGCTGCTTAAAGACACACACCCATGGATAAATTTCAAAAGTGCTTATCTGCATTCAGGGGCCTCAAAACATGTATTTCCGTTTAAATATTGGTATCGAATTTTTGGGTGGAATGCAATACCTTTTCCACCTACTAAGTACGTGGTAGAGAAAGTAAAATTTGCAAAAACTTGGAATTTCCCCTTTAATTGAATATGTATAATGGTTTATTTACACTATGTGATCAAAAGTATCCGGACATCCCACAAAAATACGTTTTTCATCTTAGGTGCATTGTGCTGCCATCTATTGCCTGGTACTCATTATTCGCGACCTCAGTAGTCATTAGACATCCTGAAACAGCACAATAGGACGCTCAGCGGAACTCAGGGACTTTGAACGTGGCCAGATGATTGGCTGTCACTTGTGTCAGAAGTCTGTACGCGAGATTTCCACACTCCTAAACATCCCTAGGTCCACTGTTTCTGATGTGATAGTGAAGTGGAAACGTGAAGGGACATGAACAGCACAAAAGCGTACAGGCTGACCTCGTCTGTTACTGACAGAGACCGTCGACATTTGAAGAGGGTCGTAAAGAGTAATAGGCAGATATCTATCCAGACACCACACAGGAATTACAAACTGCATCAGGATCCTCTCCAAGTACTATGACAGTTAGGCTTGAGGTGAGAAAACTTGGATTTCATGTCCAGCAGCTGCTCATAAGTCACACATCACGCAGGAAAATGCCAAACTACGCCTCGCTTGGTGTAAGGAGCGTCAACATTACACGATTGAACAGTGGTAAAGCGTTGTGTTGAGTGACGAATCACGGTACATAATGTGGCGATCCGATGACAGGGTGTGGGTATGGCGAATGCCCGGTGAACGTCATCTTCCAGCGTGTGTAGTGCCAACAGTGAAACTCGGAGGTTGTGCTGGTGTTATGGTGTGGTCGTGTTTTTCCTTAAGGGGGCTTGCACCCCTTTAGTTTTGCGTGGCATCATCACAGCGCAGACTTACATTGATATTTTAAGCACCTTCTTGCTTCTCACTGTTGAAGAGCAATTCGGGGATGGCGATTGCATCTTTCAACACGATCGAGCACTTGTTCATACTACAAGGACTGTGGCGGAGTGGTTACACGACAATAACATCCCTGTAGTGAACTGGCCTGCACAGAGTCCTGACTTGAATCCTATAGAACACCTTTGGGATGTTATGGAACACCGACTTCGTGCCAGGCCTCACCGACCTACATCGATACCTCTCCTCAGTTCCGCACTCCATGAAGAATTGGCTGCCATTCCCCAAGAAACCTTCCAGCACTTGATTGAAAGTATGCCTGCGAGAGTGAGCGCGGCCTAAGGCTAAGGGTGGGCCAACACCATATTGACTTCCAGCATTACCGATAGAGGGCGCCACGAACTTGAACGTCATTTTCAGCCAGATGTCCGGATACTTTTGATCACGTAGTGTAAATGGTACTGCATTTGTGCAATGAATTCTGCCTCACCTCACAGAAAAAAAGACCACAACTCCTGCACACATTAGATAGAGAGGTAAACCTTATAAATGTTTTTTGAGGTTTGGCTACACAAGTTGGTACTACTGTTATTTTGGCAGCTTCTATATGCTCAAGGTATGTGATTTCTTTTTTCCAAATATATGCGAGTTTGGTTTCTCTATTTTTGCTTTTTCTATGAATGGCACTTTCTGATATATATGACCCGTTTTCTCCGAAACCATTGAAGAGCTGAATTAAGTTTTAGAATGACGAAAACAACCGCTAAATGCTGTCGTGGGTCTACTTTGCTGTTAATGAGAAGCATGGTTAATTTATAAAAAAAATTCTGATGTTACACTCACATGACTTTCTCTACTCTTGTACAAACTATTTTTACAAACGTTTATTCCCCATATGCTTCATGTTAATCGAGATATCGAGATATTAATTTTATTGAAAATTTTCTTGTAGATGCAATGGGAATTGGTAGGTTTTAAGCGAAGTCAAATATTTGAAGAGCTGGTTGCTATGTGGAGTATTCCATTGTCTTTGCATTACCAGGATAAAAAATCTTATGTGTTACACTCACATGACTTTCTCTACTCTTGTACAATCTATTTTTACAAACGCCTATTCTCCATATGCTTTATGTTAATCGAGATATCGAAATGTCAATCTTATTGCTAATTTTCTTGTAGATGCAAGGGGAATATGGTAGCTTTTAAGCGATGGTCCAATATTTTAACGCTGGTTGCTATGCGGCACATTCCATTCTCTTTGCAAGTCCAGGAGATAAAAAAATGAATAACGAATTTGCGAAAAAGTATAAGTATTGGAAAATTTAAGGAAATAACAAGCAATATCTCGAAAACGGTTCACTCAACAAAAGAAATGTATATGACATAAGTTGTGTATTTTAACGAGATCTACATTTTTTGTGTAGTAAAATTTTGTTTATCTCTTATGGCTTACCAGCTATGCAAAAGTCGTTCACAATGAAGAATACTTTTGGACACATTCCCAGAAAATTCGATATATACATTTCATTTCTCATGACATTATCTTAAAACATATGATATTTTAATCAAAATCGTTAGAGCCATTTTTAACAAAATTAAAATTTTCGAAAAATGTTCCATGTAAAGGGTAGTCTGGGGTGGGGGATTTTCTTGAAAACCTTCGTGTCGCATCTCTGGAAGATACTGAACCTAAATACCAAGTTTGGTGTTTATCCGACTGTTCGTTTTTGAGTTATGCTGTTCACAGACACACACACACACAGACACACACACGGACATGTTTCTAAAAATGCTTTTTTGGATTCAGGAGGTCTCAAAACATGTATTTACGGTGAAATCTCGGTATCGAATTTTTGGGTGGAATGCAATACTTCCCCTACTTACTATACGTAGTAGAGAAAGTAAAAAATGGATAAGGAATTCACATTTGAAAAGAAGTAGTATAAGTATTGGAAAATTTGAGGGAATAACAAGCAATATCTAAAGCAACTGTACATGACATAAATTGTGTATTTTAACGCGATCTACATTTTTTGTGTAGTAAAACTTTGCCTATCTCTTATGGTTTACTAGTTATGCAAAAATCGTTCACAATGAAGAATACTTTTGGAGACATTCCCAGAAAATTCAAGATATACATTTTATTTGTCATGAAAGTATCTTCAATATATGATATCCTAATAAAAATCGTTAGAGCCATTTTTGAGAAAAATGTTACATGTAAAGGGTAATCTGGGGTGGTAGGATTTTCTTGGAAACCTTCGTGTCGCATCTCTGGATGATACTGAACCTAAATACCATGTTTGGTGTTTATCCGAGTGTTCGTTTCTGAGTTACGCTGTTCACAGACACACAGACAGGTTTCCAAAAATGCTTTTTTTTTTGTTTTCAGGGGGTCTCAAAACATATATTTCCGGTGAAATCTCAGTATAGAATTTTTGGGTGCAATGCAATACCTCCGCTACTTACTATACGTAGTAGAGAAAGTAAAAATGATTGCTAATAAACTTTAATGAAAAGATGCTGTAATTAAGAAAATAATCCTATATTCCTTAATAAACAAGTTTACTGGACTCCTAATTTAAAAGGAGGAATAAAAACATCTTATTAGCATTGCCATGTTGCGTACTCGGACAGAGCAGTCTGTCTCTTCTTCGAATGATGGCATTGTAGTCCAGCGCAAACGCGGCTTCTAATGCGGATGACACAGTGAAACCACAATTCACGTTTTGGTAAGCTAGTATGCGGTGAAATTCTTGGGCGCTACAGAACTCGGAAGACGTTCTCTTTCTCCAAAGTCTCTCATATACACGATATTTCATGAGGTGTGCAAAGTAGAAGGCAGGTGGTGTGATCGTAAAGGCCATACAACTGGGTCACCTCTTTCTATCCGTATTTGCCAAACCTTTGGTTAAAATGACATTAAATCTTAAAAATGTTTCCCATGTGCAATTTTTATTCAGGTCTTTTAAATTTGAGCATAAATTCCTTAAAGGTGGATGAATGGATCTAAAAGAGATTTCTTCACTCAAGTACATTTGATTTAGACTTTCAGTAATCTAATACATGATTGATTCCTATAATATTAAAAGAGTTGTACACCATTGTTTTTTCCAAGCAAAATTATATTACCCAAATTTTAGTGTATGATTCCAAAGAACTGCATTCAATGGATACTACGCAAATTTAAAATCCTAGAGTTTTCAGCTTTCATCAAGAAGTATTTCACATATGAACCAATTTCTCCCGGTATTAAAACTATTTTCTCGGAAATATGGGTACATAAGACAACGAAAACCACATTTCTATTAGTTATCCACTACTTATATTTCCAACTAGGCTGAGCATATCCGAGATAAAAAAAAATTCAACTATAATTTTTGAAGTACCTTAACATTTAGCAAAGTCCATTAATAATATGATTAATTGCAACATTTAAAGAAAAGTTACTAAATAAGACGGTTTCTGAAAACTCTCGACACTCAGAATCTTCCTACATACACATATATAATAATAAACTTACTCAGATGTTCTGTTGTTATGTGAAACTTTTGCCGCAAACGTGTTCACTATCTAAAACAATCTGATGTGTTACACTCACACGACTTTCTCTATTCTTGTACAAGCTATTTCTACAAAGGCTTATTCTCCATATGCTTCATGTTAATCGGGATATCAGAGATATTAATCTTATTGCTAATTTTCTTGTAGATGCAAGGGGAATTGGTAGGCTTTAAGCGAAGTCAAATATTTGAAGAGCTGGTTGCTATGTGGAGTATACCATTCTCTTTGCATTACGAGGACAAAAAAATCTGATGTGTTACACTCACATGACTTTCTCTACTCTTGTACAAACTATTTTTAGAAACGTTTATTCTCCATATGCTTCATGTTACTCGAGATATCGAGATGTCAATCTTATTGCTAATTTTCTTGTAGATGCAAGGGGAACATGGTAGGTTATAAGCGATAGTCAAATATTTAAAGCGCTGGTTGCTATGTGGCGCATTCTATTCTGTTTGCATATCCAGGACATAAAAATTGAATAACGAATTTGAGAAAAAGTATAAGTATTGGAAAATTTAAGGGAATAACAAGCAATATCTCGAAAATGGTTCACTCAACTAAAAAAATGTATTATACATAAATTGTGTATTTTAACGCGATCTACATTTTTTGTGTAGTAAAATTTTGTCTATCTCTTATGGTTTACCAGTTATGCAAAACTCGTTCACAATAAAAAATACTTTTGGAGACATTCCCAGGAAATTCAAGATATACATTTTATTTGTCATAAAAATATCTTAAACATATGATATTTTAATCAAAATCGTTAGAGCCATTTTTGAGAAAATTAAAATTTTCGAAAAATCTTCTATGTAAAGGGTACTCTGGGGTGAGGGGATTTTCTTGAAAACCTTCGTGTCGCATCCTTGGAAGATATTGAACCCAAATACCAAGTTTGGTGTTTTTCCGACTGTTCGTTTCTGAGTTATGCTGTTCACAGACACACAGACACACAGACACACACACGGACATGTTTCCAAAAATGCTTTTTTTTGGATTCAGGGGGTCTCAAAACATGTATTTCCGGTGAAATCTCGGTATCGAAATTTTGGGTGGAATACAATACTTCCCCTACTTACTATACGTAGTAGAGAAAGTAAAAATGTATAACGAATTTGAAAAAAGTATAAGTTTTGGAAAATTTAAGGGAATAACATGCAATATCTCGAAAAAGGTACACTCAACAAAAAAAAATGCATATGCATTAATTGTGTAGTTTAACGCGATCTACATTTTTTTGTGTAGTAAAATTTTGTCTATCTCTTATGATTTACTAGTTACGCAAAAGTCGTTCAGAATGAAGAACATTTTTGGAGACATTCCCAGAAAACTCGACATATACATTTCATTTGTCATGAAAATATCTTAAACATACGATATTTTAATCAAAATCGTTAGAGCCATTTTTGAGGAAATTAAAGTTTTCGAAAAATGTTCCATGTAAAGGGTATTCTAGGGTGGGGGGGATTTTCTTGAAAACCTTTGTGTCGCATCTCTTGAAGATACTGAACCTAAATACCAAATTGGTGTTTATCCGACTGTTCGTTTCTGAGTTATGCTGTACACAGACTCATACACGGACATTGTTTCCAAAAATGCTTTTTTTTGTATTCAGGGGCCTCAAAATATATACCTCTGGTGAAATCTCGGTATCGAATTTTTGGGTGGAATACAGTACTTCCCCTACTTACTATACGTAGTGGAGAAAGTAAAAATCTGATGTGATACATTCACATGTCTTTCTCTACCCTAATAATCTTTTAAATGGGTATACAAGCTATTCTTGTTAACCCTTAGTTTTCCATCTACTACATTTCAATCCAACTAAACCTTTACAGAAATAGCTACATTACACGTTTCGTTATAGATACCAAGCTATATACTAGCCTTAAAATTCTACAGTGTTTCCATGCAATCGTGAGGAACAGTTGAAAGGACGTAAAGAGAATGACCAAGTAATTAGGAGCGTCATTTCAGTTTCTGCCTGGGGAGGTGGGCATGATTGGCGAAAGAAGTTGTCCGAATTTTCTATGAATTTTAGCGTTCAATTTTTAGCGTTACAATTAACCTAAGAGAAAATAATCTTTTATGGGTAATATGTTTGTACTTAAAGTACAGTTTTATTATTTTTTTCTTTTTCTAGAGCAATAATGACCAATAGCCTAATTATTTATCATAATTTGGGGGGCAATTGACCCCTCCTCTATGTAAATATCTTGAATATGATGTCACGTGTTGGTAGCACTGGGGATGCTAGTGTTGGCAACATGGACAGGATATGACGCACCGTAAAAGAGAGGGGATAACTTGTTAATCTTGGCGTACACGAGCAGTGCCTTCCTCTTTCTGAAAGGCAACTGAATGGTTTGATTATTAGATCAGGTAACCTTACTCCCTAATCCTTGTAATTTTAAGTGTTATTAAGCAGGTTTTAAGAAATATTCAGGCTCGCCCCTTCGGCATCGTGGTGATTGTAATAGAATGTAAGATCCCGTGTACCTTTCTGCTCTACATTAAATTTAAGTGATTAATATGATAGGTTACGAAAATATGGTAGGTAGATCAAAATCGTTCAAGCCATTTTTTAGAAAATAAAAAATTTTGAAAAATTTTTCATGTAAAGGGTAGTTTGGGATGGAGGAACTTTCTTGAAAATCGTTATGTCACACCTTTGGAAGGTAATAAACCTAAATGCCACGTTTGGTATTTATCCGACTTTTCGTTTTTGAGTTTTGCTCTTTAGACACACAGACACCCATGGACATTTTTCCAAAAATGCTCTTTTTGGATTCAGGAATTTCAAAACATGTATTTGCGGTGAAATCGCATATCCAATTTTTGGGTGGAACGTAATACCTTCTCCACCTACTAGTTACGTAGTAGAGAAAGTAAAAAAAACTCAATTAATTTGTAGAACCTGGTATCATATGTGCATATCGTACATTGTAAACAAGACTCGACTGTTTGATCTATCTGCGGTTTTGTGCCGTCTTCAGTTTTCCATTGCCTCAATCAGTATTCCTTGGAGCATTATATTTTATATGCGATATGTTCAGTCAAAGATCTGCACACGTAAAACGAATCGACAAACCGATTTAGGTAAACCTTTATTCCAAGGTACTCTGGATGAATGCAATAAATAACTTACTGTGACTTTCGTACCATGTTTGCAACTCACAAAGTAAGAGGCACTTACCAATAGCAAACGGCTGCCCAATTTTGAATCGAGTAGTAGGTATTACTATGATCAGCCAGCAATAAGATTATTTCATTTAGCAAGCCATCGCGAACTAGCTCCCTGGTGCTACCACCAGTATGACACCTTGCTTTTCACGCTTAGGCAAGCAGGTTTCTAATTGACAAGGAAAAAGTTGGCTGCTTTATGTAGTTCTAAAGGGTCTTTCAACAAGAGTGTCCTATTTTTAACATGTGTTAGCTGCCGTTCTTATTGAGTTACAGCAGTCATGTTTTTCATGTGGTTACAGTTGTTATTGACAAATACCCATGGAACGTTACAGCATCCAGCAACGCGTAGAAATAGTGAAAATGTATTATCAAAATGGATCATCCGTTCGCCAAACCTTCCGTATATTCCGTGAGGTTTACGGTGTGCATAATTGTCCCTGCGAGAGAACGATTCGCCGTTTGATCGATAAACTTGAAAGAAGTGGTTCTGTCAGCGATCAAAGAATGCCTGTACGTAATCGACGTAAGCGCTCCAACGAAAACATAGGCGTCCATTCGTGAGAGTGTACGCGAGAACGGAAACAAATCAATTGCTCGTCGAGTGCAAGAATTGGAGATTACGCCGACCACAATTCTGCTTCTGGACTTGAAGTTTCACGCTTACAAAATGGTGTTAACTCAAGAACTAAAGCCCAACGACCATAGGTTGCGCCGTGTATTCGCTGACTGGGCTATAGAGTAATTGGAAGCTGATCCAGATTTTTGTCGAAAAATCATCTTCAGCGACGAAGCCCACTTTTGTATTGAAGGTTCTGTTAACAAACACATTTGCCACTATTGGAGCAATCACAATCCAAAAACGACCACCTCATCCTCAAAAGGTTACTGTGTGGTGTGGATTTTGGTATGGTGGCATCATTGGTCCATATTTTTTCCAAGATGAAGATGGAGAAGCTCTGTCATTGGAGAAAGATACCGGGCTGTTATATGAGACTATTTTTGGCCTCAATTGGATGGTATGGATCTCAGAAACATCTAGTTCCAGCAAGATGGTGTCACAGTCATACTACTCTCGAAACAATCGATCTTTTGAAGGAGAAGTTCAGAGGTTTCTTCATTTTCCGTGATGGTGATGTTAACTGGCCCCCGAGGTCATGTGATTTAACGCCGTTGGATTACTTTTTGTGGGGTTATGTTAAATCTGGAGTTTATGTCAACAAACCAGAAACAGTAAATGATGTTATGAATAACATTATGCGTGTTATTCGTGAAGTTGGATCTAATTTACGTCCTTCTGTCATTGAAAATTAGGTCAACCGTATACGCGCAACCCAAGTCGCGGCGGTCACTTAACTGATGTTCTCTTCCATACATGATAATATTATAAAATAAAATATTAATAATAAAAAAGAAATAAACCTCTATCATTTATAGAACGTGTTTTATTTAAGTTCAAAGATAGGGCACTCTTTTGAAAGACAATATTCTTCAATGGTGATGAAACGATACATCTAGGAAAGACGTTCATTGACTACAGCAATTAGCAGAGCACATAAGAGCAGTAGTATTGATTTTAACAGTTTTCCCTGCATTCTGCAACGTTTAATTCTCACAATGTTGTTATCTCACTGTTATTATTCACGTATATATCAAACACTTCTACATGCCCTACAAATAATTCCTCATGTAAAACTTCGAAAATTCTGTGTTCTCCAAGTGGGTTTACCATAATCAACATCATCAATTTGGGTCCTTAAAATTCATATTACTTTCAATTTATATTTTACAAACTTAAGTCAATGATGTTAATTTACAAAACATTGAATGCATATTACCTTTTGATAGCATATAATTTTTACTTTCTGTATTACGTATACTAAGTAGGGGAAGTACTGCATTCCACCCAAATATTTATACCAAAATTTCATGGGAAATACATTTTTTGAAGCCCCCTGAATAAAAAAGACTTTTATAAAAGTGTGCGTCTGTGAACACCATAACTTAAAAACGAAAAGTCGGATAAATACGACACTTAGTATCAAGGTTCAGTATCTCTCAAAGATGCGACATGGCGATTTTCAAGAAAATCCCCCAATCTCAACAATAGCTCCAAGGATATTGATTAAAATATCATATAAGATATATTCATGACAAATAAAATTTACATCTTAAATTTTCTGGGAATGTCTGCAGAAGTCCTCTTTTTTCTGAATGGCTTTTGCATAACTGGTAAACCGTAAGTGATAGACAATTTTTCCACACAAAAAATGAAATTTGTTAAAATACACTGTCATATACCTCTTTTTTTGTGGAGTGAACCATTTCCGAGATACTCCTTGTTATTTGTTTGAATTTTCCAATACTTACTTTTTCTCAAATGGGAACCCTCTATTCGCTTTTTCATGTCCTGGACATACAAAAAAAAGATTGAATGCTCCACATAGCAACCAGCTCATAAAAGATTTGACTATCGATTAAAGCCTGCCATATTCCCCTTGCACCTGCAAGAAAATTAGCAATAAGATAGTTTCTGAAAATATTTATCTTGATTCACATGAAGTAGGTGCAGAATAAGCATTTGTAAATATAGATTCTTCAAGAGCAGAGAAAGTCATGCGAGTGTAACGCACCAGATTTTTGGGACTTACACTTACTTTAAATATTCTAATATATTACTATTTTATGCATCGCTGTATCGAATTATCTTTTAGCAACGAGATGTTTTATTTCTAAGTTCAAACAAGGCTATTAAAACGAACTAGATGAAACTATTAATTGCGAATTACCTTTTTACAAAAGAGCAAGGATACTTCCAGGAGAACATCTAATACAAGCCCTGGGGGAACATCTGCTACACAGTATACATACCTGCAACAAAGAAAAACAAGGTTACTCATTATGCACAGTGTTTCTTAGCAATAAGAGCAAGCACACACATATGTTTCTTTTTCTTTATACTCATTCCCGCTAACCAACAGAAATGAGCATTATTTTGGTTAAAGAGGAAATCTCAGTTTAAAATATAATCCGGAAGTGTAGAGTAATTGTGTACTATATATAGGGTCTTTCAACAAGAGTGTCCTATCTTTGAACTTAAATAAAACACGTTCTCTAAATGATAGAGGTTTATTTCTTTTTTTATTTTGGAACATAATTAATGTCATTACGTGTGGAAAAGAACATCAGTCAAGTGACCGCCGCGACTTCGTTAGGTTGCGCGTATACGGTTGACCCCAATTTTCAATGAGAGAAGAACGTAAATAGGTCCAACTTCACGAATAACACGCATGATTTTATTCATAAGATCATTTACTGTTTCTGGCTTGTTGAAATAAACTGGAGATTTAACATAACCCCACAAGAAGTAATGCAACGCGTTAAATCGCATGACCTGGGGGGCCAGTTAGCATCATCATCACGGGAAATGATGAAACCTCTGAACTTCTCCTTCAAAAGATCGATTTTTTTCGAGAGCAGCATGACATGTGCCACCATCTTGCTGGAACCAGATGCTTCTGAGATCCATACCATTCCAATTGAGGCCAAAAATAGTCCCTTATAAGAGCCCGGTATCTTTCTCCATTTTCATCTTGGAAAAAATATGGACCAATGATTCCACCATATCAAAATCCACACCACACACTAACCTTTTGGAGTCAAAGTGATCGTTCTTGAATCTGCATTGGATTTTGATTGCTCCAATAGCGGCAATTTTGTTTGTTAACACAATCATCCATCCAAAAATGGGCTTCGTCGCTGACGATGATTTTTCGACAAAAATCCTTGTCAGCTTCCAATTTCGCCATAGCCCAGCCAGCGAAAATCGTCGTTGGGCTTTAGTTCTTAAGTTAACGCCATTTTGTAAGCGTGAAACGTCAACTACAGATGCAGAATTCGCCAAGTTGTGGTCGGCGCAAGCCCCAATTCTTGCGCTCGACGAGAATTGATTTGTATCCGTTCTCGCGTTCACTCTCATGATCGGCGCCTATGTTTTCGTTGGAGCGCTTACATCGATTACGCACAGGCGTTCTTTGATCGCTGACAGAACCACTTCTTTAAAATTTATCGATCAATCGCCGAATCGTTCTCTCGTAGGGGCGATTATGCAACCGTACACTTCACGCAATACACGGAAGGTTTGGCAAACAGATAATCCATTTTGATAATAAATTTTCACAATTTCTACACGTTGCTGAATGCTGTAACGTTCCATGGTTATCTTTCAATAACAACTGTAACCACATGAAAAACATGACGCTGTAACTCAATAACAACGGCAGCTATCACATGTCAAAGATAGGACACTCTTGTTGAAAGACCCTTTACAAAGTTTCTTTTGTTTTCTTTTTCGAAAAATGTACCTCAGTATGAACAGCAAGAAAATCTGATGTGCATACACCCCCGGCAGGAAAGGATGAGGATTGGGAACCACAGGAGACGTATGGGTTTCAGGGCGAGGTCGGGGCTAGTCGACAAAGACGCGCAGAGTTCCCAAGAGTTACAGGCTTGACCACCCGGCCATGGGAGGATCGTTTGGAGACGTCCCTCTAGTGGTACCGGGCAAGCACGACCCAGCACTGGAGGCTCGGCAGGATTCCGTCGAGTAGGACCGAGAAGAAGTTCCAAATCCCAAGCCTCTGGACCACCTGTCCGACACCGACCTAAACATACGTCCAGAGTCAACCCGAAATAGGAAAGGGAAATGAAATGTGAGGCAATGGAGGAGAGAGGAAATCCATAGTAGCATACACCACTCCGGCATTGGCCCATGTCAATCAGGGGAAATCACAGAAACCCATGGTCAAAGTGGGCGGCCACCGAGGATTGCATCCGGGACCTCCCAAATGCGATCCTCACACGTTGCCGCGGAGCCATGTCGCTCGGCATCTGATATGTTACATTCACATGAATTTCTCTGCCACTACCATTTTATATAACTTCCACAGCGATAGTCAAGTGTTTAATTCAGGGTCGCTATATGTTGGGCTTGAAATTCCATACTCCTATCATGACATCGTGAAAACAAAAGTCTGATGTGTTACACTCACATGACTTTCTCTACTCTTGTATAAATATTTCTACAAACGCTCATTCTCCATATGCTTCAAGTTAATCGAGATATCGAGATGTTAATCTTATTGCTAATTTTCTTGTAGATGCAAGGGGAATTGGTGGGCTTTAAGCGATAGTAAAATATTTTAAGAGCTGATTGCTATGTGGAGTATTCCATTCTCTTTGCATTACCAGGGCATTAAAAGATGAATAACGAATTGCCATTTGAGAAAAAGTGTATAAGTGTTGGAAAATTTAAGAGAATAACAAGCAATATCTTTAAAATGGTTCACTAAACAAAAAAAGTATATGACATAAATTGTGTATTTTAACGCGATCTCCATTTTTTGTGTAGTAAACTTTTATCTATATCTTATGATTTACCAGTTATGCAAAAGTCGTTCACAATGAAGAATACTTTTGGAGACATTCCCAGAAAATTCGAGATATACATTTGATTTGTCATGAAAGTATTTTAAAAATATATGATATTTTAATCAAAGTCGTTAGCGAAATTAAGATTTTTGAAAAATGCTCCATGTAAAGGTTAATCTGTGGTGGGGGATTTCTTGAAAACCTTCGTGTCGCATCTGAAAGATACTGAACTTTAATACCAAGTTTGGTGTTTATCCGAGTGTTCGTTTCTGAGTTATGCTGTTCACAGACAGACACACAAGCACGCACACGGACATGTTTCCAAAAATACATTTTTGGATTCAGGAGGCCTCAAAACATTTATTTTCTTTTGAAATTTCGTTATCCAATTTTTGAGTGGAATGCAACACTTCCCCTACTTACTATACGTAGTAGAGAAAGTAAACATGAATAACAAGCGCTTCAAAAACTCTTATATTTTTATAACTACCACAAAATATGCTATGAAAGCTTATTTTTCTATCTACTTCATATTGACTGGAAAAACCGTTGTAGAAACAGATTCAATTGTGTTACGGAAAGCAGTATCGATAGCCACATGCTGCTATATACTGACCTTGATATTCAATACTCTTTCCATGACATTACAAGAACAACGGTGTAACGGCAGGACTTTTAAAAATGAACAATGTACTGAAAAACTCAAACCATTAATAACGAATATCTTCCTGCGAGACGTAGTGCAATGGGTTGGAGCGTAGTGCTCTGGTTCCCGGCCACTAATGTTGAGTTGGATCCCATCCTTGGGGGTGCAGATCTTAAGTCCCGGGTATAGAATCGATGCCAACTCAGCATCGTGAGGAAAGTGAGGAGCTGCAATCGGCAGCGATCCTGGCCTCGTGCTCTAACTTTCCGGTTGGAAGATGCGTGATGCTGCCTGGCTACAGTACTTCCCGTATCGGATGCATGATCGCCCATCTCTGCCGTCGTGAGGTCTGTAGTAGGTTGGCAGGCACAGGCTTTTCGCGGGCTGTAGTGCCACAGGATTTACTTAATAGCGGATTTCTCGGATATGGCTGATGCTACAGAACAAGTTATCCAAAATAAGTTGTGTCTTTAAAAAGATCTACATTTTTGGTGCAGTAAGCTTTATCTACATATTATGGTTTTTCCGTTATACGAAACATTTGTCAACTAAATACCTGAAATAAATTGCATTTTAATCAAAATCAGTAGAGCCATTTTTGAGAAAATCGAAAATTTCAAACATTCTCCAATGTAAAGGATACTTTGGGATTGCGGATTTTTTTACATCTTTCTGCCGCATATTTAGATGTGAACTTAAATAATAAGTTTGGTATTTATCCGGGATTTCGTTTTTGAGATATGTTGTTCACTGACACACACACAAACATACACACAGGACTTTTCTCTCTTTTCCTGTTTCTTTTTTATTCAAACATGTATTTCGGGTGCAACCTCAACATCGCATGTTTGGTAATACATACTTCCTCCGACCTGCTATGGATAGATGGGAGAAAGTAAAAGACAAAATTATTGAACAATTTAAACAAATAACTAGGACTTCCGAGAAATAGTTGAGCCAGAGAAAACGTTATTCGATATGAATAGTGTGTTTTAAAGAGATTTACATTTCATGGAACTAAATCTCATATGGTTTACTAGTTATATAAAATTGTACACAATTGTTTTCGTTTATCCCTTAAACTTTACCAGTTAATAAAAAATTTCTCCCGAATGTAGTACTAGTAATAGCGGTTTGAGTGGCGCAAAACTGCGGCGGTCATCAGCGCCACCCTCTGGCTATAAATTGATTCGTCAGTACATCAATATAATAAAAACTAAATAAGTACAAGTTAAGCAACTCAGATTGCAGAAGCTGCTCTGGTTATATACGAGTAGATAATCACATTCTGGTACAAAACCAATACAGCATTCACAGAGAGAAACAATAGGATTACAAAAATAGAAATAGTAAATCAACAAATGCAAAAATTAAGCAATAGAAATCTCACAGAATATGGCAAATAAGAACTAACCCTGAGCAAATGTAAACGTACAATTCAATTCTATACAGTTATATTAAAAAAACACGAGAAACCTCCTTCCTTAAGAATCCAATTCATTCCAATCACAAACTGTCCATGCAAGGCACCAACCTCGACACCTAGTTCATGTAACACTTGACCCCCGCCACTCCAGCACCAAAATCACCCAAGAACACCAACGTATCCATAACTACCTTCACCACACTCTCCTTCCAATCTCTCACGAAAACTCTTCCCTGTCAACTCGCCCTTTCCTCAACAGATGCGTACACAGAAAGTATAGTCACATTTCGAAATTGGACCTAAGTCTATTTTACACTATCCTTCATTAACTGGGTCCAACTCTATTAGGCTCTTCTTTATTCCCTTTTCTATAATAAATCCTATCTAGTGTAGTCCAGGCTCAGTTGATCCACAATACAATAATGTGTAATCCTGTTTATCTATTCTTCCTTTTACACTCCAATTTTTTTTGCAACACTACTGTCCAGCCAATACCTTAAGAGTTATTTGCCACCTCTTTCAGTTTTTCAGGTCATAACATAGTTTGAACATTCCAAGTCGCCTACAACAACCATCCGTCTTAACAAGGTTTTTACAAGTGGGGTTGAGAGCCCCATGCTTAACCCTCAACCTGGAGGGCCAGGTCTCCTTATTTCTGACCCGAGAGGGTAGACTGGTTATACCCCCAGACACTGGGTAGCTCAGGCACCTCGGGGTCACCACTCCCGTACTCACCAAGGTGAGCCTCTGAGGGCTCTCCGGAATGAAAATAGCTTTAATATATGTATTCTAAACTAAATGGTTAGAGCCATTTTTAGAAAATCAAAATCTTCGAAAAATGTTGCATGTAAAGGGTAGTTGGGGTGGGGAGATTTTCTTGAAAATATTCGTGCCGTATTCTTGTACGGTACTCAGCTTAAATACTAAGTTTGGTATTTATCCGAATTTTCGTTTGTGAGTTATGCTGATCACAGACAGACACACACCCACGGGCCTTATTCTAAAAATGCTTTGATTGGATTCAGGGGGGCTCAAAGCATATATTTCCGGTAAAATCTTGGACACAGGACCGAAGCCTCCCGTACCCAGGTAAGCTTAGCAGGTAACAACCCCCAAGCCTCCCGCGAAACCGATGTAATTAGCCAAAATTTATTTGAATGGGTATGCCTATGAGAAGTGTGGACTGATCCAAGGATGTAAGTTTCATCTAACACAAAGCTGGTGGCAAAAGATACAAAACTTGGGACTTGCACATGACTAGTATTCCAGAAATGAAATAGGAACATTTCTGAACTACATATTTCGATCCTGATATGGTTGGTGACTGTTTTGCTGAAGACTTCATGCCAGTGGTGCCTGTCTCGGAAAAACTACAGATGTTTTTTCAAACTATTTAGTGGAAACTTACATTAACGAAAATGCACTCTTTCCTCCTTCCATGTGGGCAGAACTAAGTTGCAATAGACACAGAACTACCAACGCTTGCGAAAGTTTCAACAATAAATACAACAATCAGTTTTACTCCTGCCAGATCTGTATAGATTGCTTGAAGTACTGAAGCAAATTCAGCTGGATACTAAAATTGCAATTAATTCATCAACAAATGAAAAAAAGGAAAGGTTTTATCCACACTTGAAACTCATGATGCCGCAAGTAGAAAATTTCAAAGCTGGAAAAATTTCAAGAATGGAATACGTGAAGTCTATTCCTTATAGAACCAAACCTGGAAATACATGGAAATAAAATCTAAAAGGAAAAATACCCCTTATTTTGAAGACAAAAATATATATTATTGTATGATATAGGTTTAGAATGTCAAAATAACGAAGCATCTAAATGAGGATCCATTGTGAGTAAATTACAGAAAATAAAGAAATAATGACGAAGCTGATAAATGTGGAATCTTTTGGGGTGCGAGCCAGTTCGCCTCCTCGTGGTGAATCCTGGGTAACGCTAAACGAACTGGAACAACAACCACTAATTCAAATTTCAGCATTAGAGGTTCATTTTCCTTTGATACTAGAGCCGTGTGTCTTTATTATTAATCATAAACACAAAAAATGTAACATCTTCCACCCGTATGTAACGCTTCATCAAATATTATAAACACCAAACTGGAACTGACCTGTTTCGACCGGGAGGCTTTGGTTCTGTGTAATTAGGGACTGGTCTGCTTTGAGTAGGCTTGGGAGCTATGTAAATAGGGACCTTTAAGGGTCCGGGAGGCTTCGGAGCTATTTGTCTCACCGCGGGAGGCTACGGTCCCGCACCCGAAATCTCGACATCCAAATTTTAATGGTATACAATACTTTCCTAGTCACCACACATAGTACAGAAAGTAACAAAAATGCAACTCTAAATGTGATATTTTGGACCTCTTGTATGAGGTTGCAACCTCACATACGGGACATCCCGTACAATAAAGGACACTTCCCTACTCTATTCGCTACTGAGGTAGGTAAAGGAGGTTCCACCCAGAGGCATGAATACACCTGTTGCCGCTAACCACCTTTCCGGATGAAGAGATGAGAAAGGAGGAATGGGAGAGCAGTGAGTAATTTTGAATGAATGAACACCTGAAAGGGGGAAGTCTTTGAGAAAACCGCCGAAAATTCCAAACTATCTCATCACGAAAGTGCCATACCTCATCACCGAGATATAACTTTGGGTACGCAAGCGGAGGGCGGTATTTATCCTCCTAATCGCGTTCACTGAGCCTATTTGCCCTCAATTATTGTAGAATACTATGATCCTATTACAGAACCGATATTTAGATAAAAAGTTTGAAAACGCAGACTAGTATTATCAGATGATTTCTTAAAAGTGGGTCTACTTGAATCGCGTATTTATGCTGATTCCAGAAAAAATATCTATTTTTTCTATTACGTCAGGTTTTTACACAAAATAAGAAATAATGTTTTGACAATTTTACTAATGACCGTAGAAAAGTATTCAAATGCCATTTCACACAAGGTAAGTTTTTATTCAAGAAACATTTTAAGAATACTCTCAAGAACTCCCTAATTTATTTCATGACTACATTTTAACAAAACAAGAAGCCAAAGTGTTTCATTTAATTTTTTTCAAACTTACTCTTCTTTGACTTCCTTGCAGATCCTTGAAGATGACTGTCCCTCCTCAACATCCAACAGTATTTGGCCATCATAGTTTCATTCCATTTCCCCTGGTACCTCCTCTCCATTTCCTTAATATCTTGGTGAAGACGTTCACCCTGCTCTTCACTATAATGTCCCAGATTTTCTAGAAAGCGGTCGATATGTGAATGCAGAAAATGCACCTTTACACTCATTTTGTAAGTGTAAAGGTACAAACCATCTTCTTGAAATTTTCCAACATTGTTTCGACAATGGCCTTGTAGTTAGGATATTTGTTATTCCTAAGAAGTTTTCAGTAACTGATCGGAAGACGGTCCATGATTCTATTTCTCTCTCATTCATTGTCTTCTGAAAATCTTCATCCTTCATCAATTTCTTTATTTGAGGACCGACAAAAATTCCAGCCTTTAATTTGTCTTGTATAACGAAGGGAAATCTTGGAAAGGTACTTGAAGCAGGGTCCATCCTGTGGTAGAGCCCTTACAAATTGCTTCATCAAGCCCAATTTTATGTGTAGTGTCTGAAGCAATATCTTTATATCTCTATTTTCTTCGAAGTGAAATTGTGGAAAAACTGTACGTGATAGAAAACAACTAAAAGCTGTTCTGAAATCAGCTTAAAAAGTGAGTCAGAATCACTTATTAGTTTTCAATCATCCGATATCATGCAGACTAGTGTAATGATTAAAGTTAAACCATGTCTAAGTAGAACAGGCAAAAAGAGTGGGACGGCTCATGCGATAACATCTCTGGCCCCCGGTCGAGTGGTCCCGGGTTCAAATCTCGTGCTTTTTTTTCGTGGTTTCCCCTCAGTCGCCAAGGTAAATACCGGATTGGATATTTAAAACGACGACCCTAATTAACTCTTAAATAATAGTAGAAATGGAAATAGATGGTATTAACTTTGCCATCTATACACAGATAACGATTGTAGATGTGCACGGCACGTGTAGAAGCAGACATACAGTTGCCTGGCACTAAGATCTCCGTAGATGCGTATCGAAGATTCCATCTTAAGCTAAATTACATTGAGTTTTATTTATGGATGCTCTTTAACTGATGTGATCCTTAGCGTCCCATTTAATATATTGAGCGTGAAAGAACAGTAATTTTGCTCCGAGGTCTCTTTATCAGGCTTGAGGTTCTTTTACGTACCGTAAACCTACGACACTGGCTTTATTTTCCGTCCAAAGGAGGCCATGCTAACGATTGTTATGCCCGAAAAAAATCCATCGCACTCCGCCGGGTTTGAACCCGCGACCTCGGGAACTAGAGATCACCATGGTTACCACTAAATCACGGAGGACGACGAAGAAGAGCCATCTGCCTAACACATGTAGAAACAGACGTACAGTTGCCTAGCACGAAGACTTCCGAAGACTCGTGTCAAAACAAGATGGTATGGTATAGGGATGAGACCTAAAAGAGCACCGTCCACCACACACCGAGACACGAAGTATCTCCTACAGATCCTTCGCGATATGACCTCGTAGTTAAAATGACGTAAAATAAATAGAGAGAGAGAAATAGAGAGGGAAGCCAAGTGGCGAACACAGTGCTTAGCACTATGCAGTTTCCAATGCTAAAAAATTGCTTAATCAGAAATCCAAGCCCCATCCCTAGATAAACGACAATTTTGGTAGAGGATCTGAACATTTTGTCAAACCTGTAAAGTGATAGATTGCAACAGAGCACAAATAGAGGTTTACATCCTGCAAGAATAATACGTCTTATATAACGCCCGCAATGTAAAAAAAACTTTTATGCTCTTCATTCACATAACTTTCTCTACTCACTCTTCTACAAACCATCCTTATAAAAGTCTATTGTTGCATCTATCCTAAAAACTTTTAGCTCACATTTATTCATTCGTTATAGGATACTTGTATACGAGTGTTTCGCTATGTGATGGCCTTGAAATTCCATGCCCTTTGCACGAATACAAGAAAAAATCTGATGCGATACATTCACATGACCTTCTTTGTTTAAATCCAAATAAATCTTTGCAGAAATAGTTACATTACACATTCCGTTAAGATAAAAAGGAAACAGTGATAGTCAAATGTTTAAGAACTGGACGCTATATGCTGGCCTTAAAATTCCACACTGTTTAAATTGAATCGCGAGAAGAAACTGTATGTTGAAATGACTAAAAGAATGGCTAAGTATTGAACAATTCGAACAATTAATAACGGATATCTCGGAAACGACTGATGCCACAAAAAACGTTATTTGAAATAAATTGTATGTTTTAAAGATATCTTCATTTCTTGTGTAGTACGTTTTCGTCTATAGCTTAACGTTTACCAGTTATAAGTAACAACATTATACAACATTCCTTTCGAATGAAGAGGATTTAAAAAGCTATTCCCAGATAATTTAACATATACATTTTATTTGTCATGTAAACATCCTAATATATCGTATTTTAACCAAAATAGTCACAGTCATTTTTTTTAAACAATCAAAAGTTTCTAAAAATGTTCCAAGGGTATTTTGGGGTATGGAGATTTTCTTAAAAATCTTCGTGTTGCAGCTTTGGAAGGTATGTAACTGAAATACCAAATTTAGTGTTGACCCGACTTTTCGTTTTTGAGTTATGCTGTTCACAGGAACACGCACGGACCTTTTTATAAAAATGCTTTTTTTTCATGTACTTCTGCGAAATCTTGGTATCGAATTTTTAGTGGAATGCAATGCCTTCCCTACCTGTATGTACGTGTTAAGGAAGTAAAAATGAATAAGTTCCCAGTTGAGAGAAGTATAAGTATTTAAAAATTCAAACATTTAGGGGCATAGAATATCTCAGAAATAGTCCACAAGAAAATTGTAAACATCAATTGTATGCTTTAAGGATATCTTAGTTTTTTGTCCCTCTCTTACGGTTTACTAATTATACAAAGGTCATTCAGAATGAAGAGAACTTCAAACGCTAATCCTAGAAAATTAAAGATCTCACTTCATTTGTCATGAAAATATCTTAAATATACGGTATTTTAATCAAAATCGCTAAGAGCAGTTTTGAGAAAATCAAAATTGTCCATATAAATAGTTTATTTAAGGTGTGGGAGTTTTCTTGAAATTCTACCTGTCACATAGTTGGAAGAAGCTGAAATTAAATACTAAGTTTGGTATATAACCAACGCATCATTTTTAAGTTGTACTGTTCAAAATGCCCTCCCCATAAACAGATGCATCTTTTTCTAAGAAGGATTTTTGGGGGATTCATGGAAACATCGAATAACTGAGAGCAATACATTACTTTCTGTACTCAAATATAAGTAATACAGAAAGTAAAAACAATTCTGGGTTTTGTTTTGCACAACCCATAAAAACAGGCTGCTAATCAAAATAACTGCAGAGTATATTTTAATTCATCTCCAAAGTTCTGCTCTCAGGTACTGGAATCATCGGAAACTTTTATTGCCATTGAAACTCTGTTGTTTTGTCACGTTGCCTTCTCTAACAAAAAACTATTACAGCGTTTAGACTCCAAGACTCCTAAATCCTTGACAGTATAATTAATTTGAAATGTTTACTACGTATTTGGGATGCTTTCTGTGAAAGTTTAAATCGATAACAGATGCCTAGCCGTGTTTTATGCTGTTGGCTGTTTAAAGTCAACAAACAGCCTACTGAGACTCCATATTTCTTTTTTAGCGACCATACTATAATACGCTGATTACTGTGACGCATTTGAACTATAATTGCATCCATTATACTTCAACGACTCATTGGGTGGTATTAATAATAGCGAGCCATGAGTTAAAACTCGCAATTTCTGAGCCGTGACTCATTTCCGTGTTAGTAAAACGCAACAACTCAAGCTTAGCGTGACCTTCGACTTATCAACGACTCAACCCCTCCTCCTAGCGAGTCACGGCTCTAGCCGTGGTATTAATAAAACGGAACTGTGACTTCACTTTAAGAGCCGTGGTTATGATTTCTTAAGCCACCTCAGTAGCTGTCTCAAACTTGAAGGCAATGGCTCAGTTGCAAGTGAACGTCAACATGAGAAAAGAAAAATACTATAAAATGCGCCGGGATTCTGAAGACTACAATTATAAACAGCTTTATAGGTTTGAGAAAGAAAACGTGAGGTGGCTCGCCCGGCATTTCCTTCCGTAAACTGTGGAGACAAGAGGAAAGGCCCTTATGTACTAGAGATGGAAAAATGAGAATATTTCTACGCTGCATTGAGGACCCCGGATTCCAGTCCGGCGTGGCAGAGGACTTGGGCGTTTCACAAGGTACAGTTTAAATATATTTTGTGAAGTTTCTTCTCGCATTAAACAAAAATCGAGAAACTGGATCAAATTCCCAGCAACCACTGCAGCACTACAAGCTGCTAAATTTGAATGACAGCGTTATTTTACGTGATTGCAACCTCTCAAAAACAGCAAAAAGTTTTGTAACTTTGAATTATTTCATAAAACAGAGCTTTACTAGTAGCATTAATAAACTGGAGAATAATCGAAAGTCGTCCTTACTATTCTTACCTCTTAAGGAAGCTATAGATGGATTTGATTCTCCTTGAATAAGGTCTAAAAACTTGTTTTCCCAGTTTTTCAGGGCTATGGGCTTATTGCCTGTCTATTGCAGATCAGTCTTCACGTTTAGCCGACTTTTCCCATTTCTTATTTTCTTCGCTACCTGGTCCTCTGTTAGGAGAAGATTAAGATTCTCTTTTAGTTTTCACTGCACCTCGGTCATAGCAAAAGCCTTTTCCGCTTGTCCGCAGGCAGCTGAGATTTGCTCATTATCTCTTTGTGGCTGGTTAATAACTTCACAAAACAAGATGCAAACTCATTGCCTTCTTCAGTCCTTTCTGATGGATATACTGCCACAAAAATACCTAAACTGAATCGAATGTTTACTGCCGCTCGACAATAATGCATTTGCAATCAGGAAGAGGGGAAACACGAGTCAGAGACTCGCCATCATAGAGCCAAGGCTCAGCATGGAGGAGAAGTTTTTATTAATACCAAATCTGTGACTCCTGACTCGCTGCTACCGACGACTCGGTTTTGCTACAAGCCATGGCTCATGAGTCACGGCTCGCTTTTATTAATACCACCCATTATGATCTTACTCGGCGGCGCGCGCAACTCGCCCATACCTTCAAAGTTGCGGTCCACTAGGATCTGTTTCCTAGATATACAATGAAATATGTGTATTTGAAATAAAATAAATTCTATTCAATGTAATTTTAATATTCTAACAAATGGTGTACATTTCCTTTGCTTTAATATGAGATTCTTTCACGTTACTTGCAAAAATCTATAAATACTGCCTGGACTCAACATTACTGCAATCTGTTGTGCTTCGCCAATACGCTCAAGGTACTGCATCCGATCAACAATTAATTATACACAGCAAGGCTAAGATTCTTTGTAAAAGCCCAAAGCTTTGAAATTATAGTGTATCGACCAAAAACAGTCGTATGCAACTTGACTGTAATAGTAATTAAGAGGTGACGCCATTTTAACACCTAAATGATTTCAGTCTAATTATATAATAGAAAATATAGCAATAGCCGCCTTAAAGAAATATGCGTATAATATAATATATAAAATGTATGTAACAGTCATTGTATTATGTTTATATTATTGCATACATGTTTAATAATGTTGTGTGAATGTATTATGTAATTTAATAATATAGGAGCTGTGAAAATGGAGGTTAAAGTTGCTAACAATGAGGTAAAAATGAGGTAACCTTGGGGCAATAATGAATTGGAAAGTTTAATAATCCTACTAGCAATTCTGGGAAACAACAATGTAATTTTTTAAAACAGTTTATAAATAGCCAATCAACAACTAGAGGCTAATTGTTAAATAAAAGTATTCTATTGGAGTAGGATTAGCCAATCAGAGACTTGAAATAGATGAAATTTACAAATACAGGCGGTAGAAGTCAGTTGCTAGTAGACAGCGGTCCTAACTGGACGCGAGACGCGTACGTATTCAGTGTGAGACGAAAATTCATTACGGCGAGAATATTATAAAGTTTACGTGTTAAAAAGTGCAAGTTATTAATAAATAATCTCACAGCTCTCTATATCAGTGAAGTGTTATTTAATCGTGTCAAGGATTAATAAAAGGAGTGAAGTAAAAGCATTATAATTTGTGTAAGTCTACATTCTTTAGCCGCATCACTCCCTGCAAAGAGACACATGTTTCTACAAATTAATACTGACGCAGCCGAGGCAAACATATATATATATATATATATATATAATATTTAAAGAAACATAAAATACAAAGTTGATTCCTAAACGTTGGGGCGAAGGCTACCGAAAGTAAACATGTGGCGAAGGCCACCGGAACATTGTACCATACGTGGGGCAGTTACTTCATCAAGTTTGGCTCCTCAACACTGGACTACAATACAACTCCTCCTTCAAAGAAAATAAATTCTCCTTCAGACGCTCGCATGAAAATTATGAAACTCACCAACGCTCGTTTCATAAACATACTCGCGTCCTAGTTACTACCAGATACATTAGAAAATATGTATAACTCTATGATAAGGCCGATTTTGTTATACGGAAGTGAAATTTGAGAATGGGAAAGAACAGAGTATGTAAACAAAATGCAAGTAGCATCTTGGAAAACAGTTCTTGGAGTTTCTCAAGGCACATCAAATTCGAGGGTATTGAGGGTTGTTGGGATGTTATGAAGACACAATAAACTGTAAAATAAGAGCAGTGAAGTACTGGCTGAGGCTGATCCATGGGGATAACTCCACACTAGGATCCAAATGTTATAAATACCAGCGAGAAAACCTATCTACTAATTTTGGGCAGCTGATTTGGAAAGCGGTTTGAGGAGAATAGGAATGGGGTCAGTATGGCAAAGAGCGGAAACAAATGACAAAAACGTATGGAAAGGTGTCAAAAGAAGACTAAGAGACATCAACCAACAGGAATATAATCCGATTGCAATACTAAATCTTCTTTAAATCTAATAAATAAAATAAAATTGGGGTAAAGAGACATATATACTTAACTTAGGAAGAAAGGAAAGATCAGGAATGGCATGGGTTAGACTGGAGGGAGGGGCTGGAGGGCACAGAAAATGACTGACGATTCTGGCAGGATAATCTGCCCATTCTGTGATTTGGATGAGGACTGGGTACATATTTTGGCGGAATGAACTCAGTGGAAGAACCAGCAAACAAACTCAAAAAAAAATTCGTAGGTCCGTGAAGAAAGAGATTGGCATGTTGGGAGCTACTGGCTGACCAGAGGAACTGTCAAAACATGTGCAATTTCTTGGCTAAAGTACGTGAAGCTAGGTCAAATTTGTTCAGTTAGCCAAAGGTAATGTATCTCTATTTTCATTATTGTGTTGTTTATTTTGTCACCATACCTTGTATCTTAAATATGCATGAACGGTCAATGACCCGTGCACTAAATACTTGTGTAAGAACTTCAATAGTTTGAAACCAATAAAGACACCTTATCTATCTATCCACCTAGTTACTACCATTATAATATTTTTATATAATATACTATTCTTGTGCTGTTGTTTCTATTTAACTGACATCTACTTAACATTGGCTGAGCACTGTTAAAGTAACGGAAATCCCTATCTAACTTAAACCCTGTTTAGCTAGACAGTAGTAAAAGCTTAAAACAGTCTTTTTCAATCTCACAATGAAGGAGTAAGTTTAAGTTGCACATTTATTTTCAGAAGCAATGTTTATCCATGTAGTTATGAATGATGAAATACATTCGCTTCCTTGTATTGCATTAATTAAATATAAATTATATTTACGAGTGGTTTCAGAAAAGGAAGGCCATGCAGTGACAATGCGGCAAGTAATAGAGAAAAGAAGAGAATTTAATTTATCAAGCTTTCATAGATCTGGAAAAAAGCATTCGATAGGATGGAAAGGGAGATATTGTGGGAAATCATGGAAAAACGTGGATACTCAAATCACCTATTAAACTGTATCAATAGTCTGTATAATGGCACTTACATAATACTTGACGTCCCCAATTATAAAGAAGAAAATATTGCAATAAAGAAGGTGTAAAAGAAGGGTGTACTTTATCGCCCACTGTTTTTAATACCTATATAGCTGACGCTATCCGAGAATGGAGAGAAATAGCACCAAAAGTAATATACATAACCAAGAATAAATACATTAACATACAGTTATATTCTGACGATATTGTATTAATTGCAAATTCTGAACATAAACTACAAAAATCAATCCATCTTTTAAATATAATTGGAAAGGAGTATAATTTTAAGGTAACAATAAACAAAACGAAGACAATGGCATTCCATGGAAAATACCCAGTAATATGTAAAACAGCAATTGAAAATTGGATCTGGGACCAAGTTCAGCATTTCAACTATTTAGCAAGTTATATTACTTTTAACCAGGATAAGGATATAGACATCAAATTACGGAAATATCAGAGTATCTGAGGTACTGTAAGCAGAACATTAAAAATCACACCAAGTGAAAAAAAATTTAATTTTTATAAGGTGGCAGTGAATTCTGCGTGATGAGCAAAAAGTATTGTAGTCATATTCAGGCTGCAGAAATGAAATTTTTACGAACAGTTAAAGGTTTACACTAATTTGGACAGGATCCCTAATGAAGTAATTAGACAAGAACTGAGTATTTCTGCAGTGAAAGATAAACTAGAAGAGCAAATACAAAAATGGAAAGAACATTTGGAAAGAATGGAAGAAAGAGGCATTCAAAAGATAGCCTTACAATACAAACCTATAGCAAAGAGGAACATAAGAAGGCCAGGTAAAAGATGGAATTGAGGCAAAAACAGGTCGATAGGCCTAATCCTTGAAAGGCAGAAGAAGATGTACGAGTGTTACAGTCAGTAAGTTTCCAGCAGTCTGTGGAACCATCCAAAGAATCTTTCAAAACAAAGTTAGAAAGGAAAACTAAAATGAAATTGTATAATGGCTTTATCCACATTGCTTCATGGTAGTGCCTGTGTACCGACTGAAAAACAACGAGCAGAAATGAAATTCCTAAGAAGTGTAAATGGATGTACAAGGGTGGACAGATGTTAGGGAAGAAATAAATATCGATTCAACATACAAAAAAATATTAAATAATAGAAAAGACAGGACATTAGGTAAGAATAAAAAATTGCCTGATTTCCCAAGGCAGCGCTGGACTACATGCCGAGAGGAAGAACACGCCGACCCGGAACACTTTGGAGACAATTACTGTGAAGTCAGAACGGGCAAAGTGTCTAATCCATGAAGTGAAGAAGCACGTGAAATGTTTGAAGACGAAACTGGTTGAGTTCAGATTGAAATTGGGCAACTTGGTCACATTTCAAATATTTTCTGCGCAATTATAAGCCTCCCTCAAGCGCTAGTCCTTGCCATGAGTTCAGCACAGATTTTTTAAATCCTCAAGAGTAATAAATTTGTTTATGATTTTTCTTTAATGCCCCAATGTTAGTAGCATTCCTGTGTTCTCTTTAGGTATGTTGGAAGTCGATGAAAGCAACTACCTTCTTTAGCTTTACTTTCATCGAGCGAGGTGACGCCGCGGTAACTTGTGCGACTGGCTTTCGAGAGGATCCGGGTTCGATTCCCGGCAATCACCCAATCTGTCCCATTGTTTTTCATGGTTTCCTCTGGTCGGTGGGCAAATGCTGAGGTGGTTACATTTCTACTAAACTTTCCTTCCCCTCATTTCCTGTGTCCATCATCTCCATTGTCATGTGTGTCAGGGTTGTAGGTCTAGGAGACGGTGTTCGGCTCGTTGCGTTTGGGCGGTAGAAGTGCGCTATGTGGAGATTTCTTCCCCGGAGTCAATGCGGGACTACTCAGTTAGGATCCCTATTCGAGTGCGCCTCCCGGGATCTGGAAGTTAGTGGGTGGGCCCGGGCGGAGGTTGCGTTCGATCTGGAAACGTTAGGGACACCGTCCATGATTGCGCCCATTGGCATCCATCTGGTCGAACTTCGAGTCTGTCCACTCATCCCTCACCCAGGGGTAACAGTAGAAGCAAAAAGTGCCGGTGCTCTGCCCCGGTTGCGGCGACCTCTCCTTCGCCCGTACCTTTAACTTTACCTTTCACTGTTTAACTACATACACTTAGTCTCTGTAGCTGGTTAAAATTCGACATGCAAGTAGGAAATCTTGCAGTACCATTAATATTTGTATGTATTTTATCAATGCGCCTTACCAATAAAATTATATGTTACGGGATTTGCCTATTAAACAACATTGGCCTTGTTTTCATCTCAATCTTTATCGCTTTCCTTTACAACAAAAACCTCAGTACAAATTATATAAAGCTGTAGTAAGCTAAAGCCTGGGCTTTTCTTGCTGATGTTAGTTGTTTCACAGAAGTTTGAGAAAGATTAATATCGAGTTTCTCCACTGTTAATTAAGTCAAAATAATTTACAATTGTCAGAATTGGAAATACGTAAATAATTTTTAGGTTCTTCTTTCTCGGTTTACCCTCCCCGGAATTACACCTCCCTAGGACGCACAAGCCAATGCCTGGGGTCAGACGCCTGTCGGGGAGCAGGTAGACTTAGGGATCGGGTAGAAGAACCAGGATGGATGATCAGCCAGAACCTGGTATGAGAGCGAGGAAGGAGATGATATGAAATGCTGGTAAAATGGAAGAAATGAAAGTTGATGATGGAGAAGTTGGTGGAATGAAACCGGAGAAAACCCGCCCCCACATGAGGGTCCCTGGGATCGAACCTGGGCCGCCTTGGCGGGAGGCGAGCGGTCTAACCATTCACCCATTTTAGGTACTTTTGCTATTTTAAAATGATCTCGGAATTGCTTGGATTCTTTAATTACCTAGTAGGTGTATGTAGTAGGATTTAAAATAGATATACAAAAGTGTTTATGAATTTTTAGTATAATGTTTTTCCTTAATTTAATGAACTTGTGGGATTTATTTTAAATCAGTTACAATAAAACATTAATTTAAAATTGTGTAAACTGTCAAAGAAACTAGCCTAGTCATTGTCGATTTCTATTGATATTGTTCATTTACATTTTAGTAGACAGGCTAGCAACAGGCTGAGTCCACTATTGGCTGAATCAACGAATATGCATGCTTTATGGTTTTGTGGGTACGTGCGACCAGATTTTGTGGTTGGGTTTCCTCAGGTAATTATTTACTGCACGCTACGGTCCGAACGTGATGAGTAAAAAAAGAGATTATTTGCTTAAGAGCATTTAATCACAGCTTTTTCTTCTGTACCTGACATATCTTCGTCTTTCTGAATTGTCATTTTATTATGCTTATCACTGTTTTCAATCCCATTGCCTTCAATTAAACTTCTCTCAATTCTTTCTTCCTAGACGTTCTTTCTTCCTGTAACCGTTTTGTATTTTTTTGTTTACTTTCTCTACCACGTACGTAATAGGTAGAGAAGGATCTGCATTCTACCCAAAATTTCTATATCAAGATTTCATCGGAAATACATGTTTTGAGACCCCCTGAATCTAAATAAAGCGGTTTTGGGAAATTGTTCGTGTGTGTGCCTGTGGTCTGTGAACAGTATAACTCAAACACGAAAATTCGATAAATATCAAACTAGGTTCAGTGTCTTCCAAGGATGCGACGCAAGGACATTCAACCAAATTTCCCCACACCAAACTACCATTTTATGAACATTTTACGAAATTTCTGATTTTCTCAAATATGGCTCTAACGATTTTTGTTAAAAAGCACACATTTAATATATTTACATGACGGATAAAACGTGTACCTGAATTTTCTGGAAATAGCTTGTGATGTCCCCTTTATTTGATTGAATTTTATAAAAATTTGTATAACTATAAAACCATAACAGAGAGACAAATATGTATTGTAGAAGAACTCTAGAGCTCATTAAAGCACACAGTTTGTGTTCAACAACCTTTTCCGTAGCGATAGCCGTTTTATAAATACTCCACGTTTTAATTTTACAGTTTTCCGAAATGTCATCTAACGGGCATGCATGAAGTTGTGCGATGTTCCTTTGTTTCTTGCTTCTCATCGCAAGTACTTGGTACTACGAATGAAATATTTGAATGTTTTGATTGAGAAATTAATTTAATGCTGTGATTTTGTGAACAAATATAAACTCTATGGTAACTTTATAAAAGATACATTATTCGAATCTTCTTTCAGGAGTTTTTGCTTTGAAGGAGTGCTTGAACCAATGTTGTAAGACTGTTTCGCTTTATTAATTCGTCTTATTTGTTATAGTACCATTTTCAAGTGTTCTTGGTTTCTATTCCTTATTTACGTTGCTTACACTTTAAGAGATTTTATTATACGAGTGCGGATCGAAAAGTAACGCACAATAATTTTTTTCTGCCTTGCTATTGCAGCTGGAATATTGCAATTTCACGCAGACATACTTTGAAGTTTTCACTACAGAGGGTATTTTTTATTTCATGTGCAGCTCTAGGGAGAGAAGCGTGAACTCGCAGCAAATATGGCGCGCAAGTTACTGCCGTCCATGTGTGAAGAGCAGAGAAGTGTGGTTCGATATTTGTGGGCCAAAGGGCATAAACTGAGTGATATTCACAGGGACTTGCGTGGCGTGTATGGGGGTGATTGTATGGACCGTAGCAATGTCTCCAGGTGGTGTGCATTCTTCCTAGAAGGTCGTGTGAACCTTAGTGATTCGCCGCGCTACGGGAGGCCGATAACAGCTGCACCCCACAGAATGACAGAAGCATTGAGGCAGCAATTTTGAACGACCGGCGTGTGCAGCTCGAGCCTTATCGCAACAGTTCAACATTTCCTATAGTACAGTGTACAATATTGTTCATGACACGTTGAAATTTCGTAAAGTTAATGCTCGCTGAGTGCCTAAGAACCTGACAGACAACCACAAGGGCCAGTGAATGATGCCGAGCTTGGATCACCTAACGTCGCACATCGCAGAAGGGATTGACTTTATGAAACGAATCGTCACTGGTGATGAGTCGTGGGCATACCACTACACGTCCGAAACCAAGCAGGCAAGTATGGAGTGGAAACAAGTTGCTTCCCCAGTGAAGAAAAAATTCAAAGTGACTTAATCTGCTTGGAAAGTGCTAGTGATGGTGTTCTGGGTTATGCATGGTGTTGTATTGGTGGACTTTGCTGAACACAGGACCACTTTAAATGCTGCCGCATTCATGAAAACTTTGGTGAATTTGCGTTGTACCCTTCGTGACAAACACCACAACATGAATGCTGACGATGTCAAAATTCTTCATGACAATGCTGCTGCTGTTCTCTCAAAATCACCAAATTTGTTGGGAGGTGCTCCAGCATCCAACACACAGTCCGAAACTTGCACCGTCGGACTTTCATCTGTTTGGTTCCATTAAGAAATTCCTGGCCGGCCAACCTTTGCGACAGATGCGGAAGTGAAATCAGCAGTCCGCAGATAGCTATACTCCAAGGAAACGGACTTCTACGAACAGGACATGTTGAAACTGGTATCACCGTGGGAGAAATTTGTTGAGAAACTTGGTGACTGTGTTAAAAAGTAGGTAAAAGGTGAAGTTAATTTTTTCTGTTTTAACTATTGAACTCTTTTGTAAAAAAACATTGTGGTTACTTTTCGATCAGCCCTCGTACCTAATAAGAGAAGAGTCAGCCGTAATTTTAATGTTAAAAAGTGTTTTTTCCGTGAAAGCAGCCAAGTAATTCTGGTTCTAAGAGTTAAAGTAATGATATATTTGGTGAGGTTAAAACAAACACAGTGCATTAACTGGTTTAGTAAGAATAGTTCGTATTCGCAATACTAAACTATAGAGGGTAGAGAAAGTGGTGTGAATGTATCACATCAGATTTTTTTAATATTACGGCATTCCATTGTACTAATTTTCTGAAATCATGGCGACATGTCAATGTCTCTTAATTTAAAAGTTACGTTTCTGCTACAAACCCATGTTCGAGGTCTGCCCATATTAAATTAATTGGATTCAAATTTAGTTGTTAGCCTTAGTTTTGCATGGTATGATCAAACTACATTTGGTCAAACAAATATCTTTTCTGAGTAATTTCATTGGCAAGAATTAAAGCAAACAACTTTGTTTGATGCTTGTTCATCGAATGGAATTGGGCTAACATCTCACAAATAATGCACCGGTATACACATTTACCAAAATTTTTAACTTTTGTAATTGTTTTCAGGAACATTGCATATTTTTTCATCAGATGATGTGGCGTATGGTGTGGTAATACTGCATGGTTAACTCTTAGGTTGGCAATATAAACAGGTAGTGACGTAGAAGGGGAGGGGTTAACTGGTTTTATCTTGAGGTAGCGAGTAGTTGGCTTTCTCTTTGAGCCTTGCTAGTGAATAGAGCAAGACGTGTTAGGATGGCGCTTCGCCAAACAAGAAGGTAATCTGTATCACTCTCTTTTGGTATAATATATTGGACATCTAACGTTATAATATTTGAATTAATTACATAGGTGGCCCCATCCTTCCTAATCCATGTCGATTTAATAATATTTCAGGTGCTATTTAGGATTTTGTTAGCTTTCCCCGTCGAACCTCGTGTTAGGAAAGTGTGATGTGATGCTTTAGATCTCGGTCCTGTGCTTTACCCCCGGTAATGAAGTGAATATAGAAGAGATTTCGACAATATTCCTTCCTCTTCCTGTTCTTTACTTAGCTTGCAAAGTTCTGCGAATAGAAGGGTATAAGACACCAGCAACTCTTGCTTTAGATTTCTGAATTTCTTTTAAGAAATCAGAAGTAATCCTTATAATTAATTCTTCCTTCATATGATAATAAACATTGGGAAATAATTCAAGCCTTTGACTACATAGTGCTTTTCTCCTCAATTTTACAACTAGTGGAGGCATTATCACAACAATAACTCAAAGGGAAATATAGTTAACTGAAAGTGTATCTATCGTTTAATGTAGGTATGTTCAGGAATATTTTGTGTATCACCATTAAATATTTATTCTTACATAATATTTATTCGTTTTCATTTATACGTTTATTTTAAACAAATTTGTGTTTAACTTTTAAGCATATTTACCCATGCAACCTCAAAAGGGAAACCTAACAGATACCTTTCGAGTATTATTAATGTAACAAACTGATACAGATTTAAAATCCCGTAACACTACGCAGTAACCAGCAGAAGAATAAGCATAAAAATATCTGAATTTGTACTGGACCATTTTAGAGCAAACATCTAAGGCACACAGCGGCCTACTTCCTTGCGCCGCAGTGCCTTCTTGCAGTAACTCGCGTTGCTACTGTATCCAACTCTATGAATGAGCGATTTAAAAAAGTTCTATCCGACGTCAGTGTTCTAGCTGTCGAGTGTTTTTTTTTCCCTAAATTTTGTTGAGAGTTTACTGTAACCAGGATGTGGAACAGAGAAGGGGTGTACAAAGGAAAACTGAATGTGCATGGTAAAGAATTCCCGTTCTATTATATTGGGCGAAAATGGGAAGGGGCGTGGGAATCTGTGATGTGCCGCGCTGTAGCAGATGGGAAGAGAGAGAGAGAGAGAGAGAGAGAGAGAGAGAGAGAGGAGTTTGTATGTGTGTGTTTGTGTGTACGCCGAAATCCAAAGAGCGAGAGAACATACGGCCTGTAAAATACACAAAAAAAGAACAAAACAAAAATGTAGGAGGAGCTGTGAAAAAGAAAAACGAAAACGAAGCTTCAGAAGCCACCAGAGTGGAATGCATAAGAAGCAGTTATGTGATAAAAAATATATATAGAAGAATACATAACACAAAATTCTGCAAGCTTTTACCTATACTTTATATTATAGGTTGGCTAAAATAAAAATTCTTCTCTTCCGGTAAGCTAGTTCCCCAAAAGCTACTGTGAGTAGCGGAAACAAACGATTAACAAGAGAATTAGGACTAATTGCGAAGGGGACTTATCACTTCGACCTACAAGATTTTTTATGCCTAAGCCCCTGGCGGGGTGTCCCCGGGAGGGAGATGTGAGGTTAGAGGAGACAGAGAGCGGCCGGACCAGGAGGCCCGACAGGGCATAGGGCAGGGTCTAAAACTTTCACAGATTGAAACTCCCCTGATGGCAGCTGATGCAAAAAGTTCCCCTCCCCCTACAGGCGTGCACATCCCACTGGGGGGTCCGCCACTATTCCGAGGGACGAAGGGTTACGTAATACATCCTTTTCCCCTGCCATGCAACGCCGAGACTCCAGCCGACACTTTATATCCTGAAACAGACCGAGTAGATGAAAGGTAAAGTGAGATGAGAAATGGAGGGACAGGAAATTCGGGTGATGTAAAGAACCTTCCCAGTATTCGCTTAGCGACCCGGGAAAACCCCGAAGAAAACATAGATCAGAAACGTCGGCCGCGGAAATCGAACCCACGACCTCCCGAATGCAGGTCACAGATGTTACCCCCTGAGCCATCCCGCTCGGTTACGCTGAGCTATCAGAAGCAACCATTGGAAAAAGGTAGGTATCCGGAAGGTATATACAGAGTTCCAACCAGCTATCGACAGTGGCTTTGCGAACCCGGGTTCATCAGGTCAAACTTGTCCTGACCATACTAGCCGGTACTGTTGGTTGCCACACCTGCCTGAACCAAAAGAGTGTCACCGGGAAGTTGGAAACAAGATCTTGCACCTACAGTGAACCTTTCAAATACTCTGTTTCTCCAGAGCATCTTTAAAATACTGTTTTAAAAATAATGCATAAATAAAAAAATCTGGTGCTGCACTCAAACGACTTTCTCTACTCTTGTACAAACTGTTTTACAAACGCTTATTCCACATTCACTTCATATTAATCGAGATGAACATTTGCAGAAACTTATTGCTAATTTTCTTGTAGGTGCAAGGGGAATGTGGTAGAATTTAAGCGAAAGACAACTCTTTTAAGAGCTGGTTGCTATGTGGAGCATTTCATTCTCTTTGTATGTCCAGGACATCATCAAAAAGGAATAACGAATTCCCATTTGATAAAAAGTATGTGCTGGAAAATTCAAACAAATAACAAGCAATATCTCGGAAATGGGTAACTCGACAAAGAAAGTATATACAACATAAATTGTGTGTTTTAATGAGATTTACATTTTTGTTGTAGTAAAACTTGTCTATTTCTTACGGTTTATCAGTTATGCAAAAGTCATTCAGAATGAAGAATTGAGAAAATCAAAACTTTCCAAAAATTCTCCATGTGAAGGGCAGTATGGGGTGGGCGGTTTTCTTAAAAATCTTCGTGTCACATCCTTGGAACATACTAAACTCAAATACTAAGCTTGGTATTTATCTTACTTTTCCTTTTTGAGTCATGTTGTTCACAGACAGCACAAGTACCCACACAGAAATGTTTCCAAAAATACTTTATTCGGATTCAGGGCACCTCAAAACATGTATTTCAGTGAAATTTTGGAATTGAACTTTTGAGTGGAATGCAATACTTCCCCTTTTTACTAATTTCAATAGAGAAAGTAAGAAAAGAAGCAGAAAGAACGGAAGCTTGGGAAGTTTGTGAGAGGGCTGATTAGTAAATCTAGAACAAAACTATTGGTTATAAATCTGTTTGTCTATCACTTGTAAATTTATTCCAAAACATGCATACAAGACAGTCCCTCAATATTTTTTCATAATCACAGATAAAATAGATGAAAACTGTCGCGGTATCGTTCGTTATTTGCTGAGCGCCTGTTATTGTTTTACTATTTTGAATTTTGAATTCTTTGTCCTCCGGCTAGCTATTATTACTCAGTCGAGCAAATCTCTTGAACAGGGTGTGTAAACGGAAAGGATTTGTTACTAAAAATAACACTGATAAAAGAATTTGTTTTTACACTTTTATTGCCGTTTCACATTTTATTGATTTCACATTTTAATCTTGATACACGCCCGACTGAAACTGTTACATTTTCGAATGTAACTATAATCACTTATTTGCCGCACATTATTAATTCGCGTATTTCACATTTTGTAACTAACTTTACGACGCGAGAGATTCTGTAGAGTTGCGTAACGTGTACTTCGTGAATGATTCTGTTAAACTGCGCGACGTGTAACCCGTGAGTGATTCTGATGAACTGGGCAATACTTGTCTCTGGCTTCATAATTTATACTCCCTCACCCCGATATGCCTAAACATTATAACACAGCTGCTATTGGTTAATAAAGCGCGCCAACATTAGCGTCTATTTTTATATCCAATCAAATTACGAACACATATGCTCTAGGGAAGATATTCCCTCCATTTCTAAAGAAAAGCGCGCTACTCTGACGTCATTTGTTTGTCTCTTCTAATTGATAAACAACTCACCCCCTCGCTACAATATTACCCGCTCCTATTGTCAGTTTCAGTGAGGCCGTGTAAACTTATTTCCTAATAATGCTTATAAATAACAAACATCTCAAATCATTGGCATACAATAATGCTAATTTACACTACAATCACTCTGGCATTTACAGTGTTGTGATATAAAATACTGTCTCAAAGCATTGCGAAAGGAATCCTTAAACGTCTTAAAAAAACACTCCAAATAGTGATAGATGTTAAGTCTGTTTAACGTCGGTGTATATGACGCTCCAAATACACATCTAAATACATCTGCACTACTTACTTGAGAGAAATGGAATGAATATATATATACAGCAACTCAGAATTTAGAAGATGAGAGAAAATTACACGTTTCAAGGCTGGAGAGACGCAAAATCGCAGCGTTTCCCTATTACGAGGTGTTATGTGGAAGCGAGAGAATGCCAATTGGTGTGGATTAGTAGTGCTGGAAAACAAGCGAAATGAATTCCACTATAGGTACTGTAGTGAGCGTTCTCGCCAAATCTCGTGGTGATCTAACTCAGGAACTCTAACAAGGGGACTACAGCTTGACTACCACGACTTCTCTCTGAATAGGTATGTAGGTACTGAAGCAACATACAGTACTAGCCACGGACAAATGAATACGATAACTCACTAATGTAATAAGCAGGGTTAGGATTTTTAGGTGCGGACCTTTTTACTTTCTCTACTACGTATAGTAAGTAGGGGAAGTATTGCATTCCACCCAAAAATTCTATGCCGAGATTTCACCGGAAATACATGTTTTGAGCCCTCTTGAATCAAAAAAAGGATTTTTGGAAACATGGCCGTGTGTGTGTCTGTGTGTCTATGAACAGCATAACTCAGAAACGAACAGTTGGATAAACACCAAACTTGGTATTTAGGTTCAGTATCTTCCAGAGATGCGACACGAAGGTTTTCAAGAAACCTTTACATGGCACATTTTTCGAAAATTTTTATTTTCCCAAAAATCGCTTTAACGATTTTGATTAAAATATCATATATTTAAGATACTTTCATGACAAATAAAATGTATATCTTGAATTCTCTGGGAATGTGTCCAAAATATTCTTCATTGTGAACGACTTTTGCATAACTGATAAACCATAAGAGATAGACAAAATTTTACTACACAAAAATGTACATCACGTTAAAATACACAATTTATGTCATATATATATTTGTTGTTGAGTGAACCATTTTCGAGATATTGCTTGTTATTCCCTTAAATTTTCCAATACTTTTTCTCAAATGCGAATTCGTTATTCACTTTTTTTGTCCTGGTAATGCAAAGGGAATGGAATACTCCACATAGCAACCAGCTCTTAAAATATTTGACTATCGTTTAAAACCTACCAATTCCCCTTGCATCTACAAGAAAATTAGCAATAAGATCGATATATTGATAAACATGAAGCACTTGGAGAATAAGCGTTTGTAAGAATAGTTTGTACAAGAGTGGAGAAAGTCATGTGAGTGTAACACATCAGATTTTTTCTTTTAAGTTTCATTCCAATTTACTCTTTAACTTCAACTAACGTCTCCTCAGCTTGCTGTGTACTTGCGAATAGTAAGCCTACCTCTTTCAGTAGACGCCGCGCGGGAATTGAAAGCACACCCGCAACAATGGAAAATATCTGTGTGTTCGACGATAACCTCTTTCTCTCGCTTAGCGCTATAAAGCAGCCCGCAATGATGCAATTGACAATGAGTGATTCTATTCCACCAGAATCAGTAGCCTGCTGTTTGTGAATGTGTGTTTGTTTCTGTGAGAGACGTCATCTGTTTGCGTGGAGGCGAAGGCTGGGCACGCAGATACGACAGTAACTTCACCCGCGCAGCTCCGAGAATTATTAAGACGGGTTTCTGCTCGAAACTACTAGAAACCGCTGAGACTGAAGTTCCAGCATGAATGAAAACATTCTGGTAATTGTCGCTGTGTTATAAGAGAATGTGGACAGCGAAAGTGCGCAAGAGTGAGTTGTGTGACAGTCGCATTGTGCTAGCAAGTGAACTAGTGTTAGCTCTATGTTACATTACCAAACGAGTGTAGATACTAGTACTAGATTTTACAATGTCAAAGGGGTCCAGTTCTCGATTTATTGTTCTGGCTGAGAAATTCAAACAAGATTTCATAGACACTGATGGAACTGTATGCGATGTGTTATTTGTGATTCAGGAATTTTGTTAGATGAAAAACACCAGCGAGATCGCATCAAGCAACACATTTCCAGCTCTAAGCATCAAATGAACAAGACTCTTCAAGCAAACAAATCACGGCAGAGATTTCAACAGAGTTCTTCAAAAAGACAAAATTTGAAGGAATTAAACATTGATTTGTGTGCAGCTCTTACACAAGGAGGAATTCCACTCAATAAGGTGAACCATCCAGTCTTCCAGGGATTTCAATGCCCGATGAGACTACTTTAAGAAAAAACTACATGGGGCCTGTTTACCAAGAGAAAGAATCAAGGAGAAAGTGTCTGATTGCCATGTGGGAATCATTGTGGATGAAACCAGAGACTCAATGGAACGATATGCTGTCAACATTTTAGTTTTTCCCTTAGCATGGGAGAAAGATAAGCCCATGTTGTTAAAAATGCACAAGCTGCAGTAAGCCAACGCCAGTACAGTAATGCAATCCATTATGGGCTTCTGCCAAAAACTCTGGCCTACTGGTATCGAGTTTGAAAAACTTCTTCCATACATGGTTTCAGCTTTTAACCAATTGAAACCTTTGTTTCCTAACTTGAAGAATGTGACATGCTTGGCTCAAGCCCTTCACAGGGTTTGTGAATCCATAAGGAACGAATACGACATCGCAAATCAATTCATCTCTGCCCTGAAGAAGATTCTACTGAAAGCTCCGAGCCGTGTTTACTGCAGGGAAATCACTGGCCTGCCCCTTCCAAATTTCACGGCCATTACTCGCTGGGGATCTTGGATTGAGTGTGATGCTATGTTGTGTGAGAATTTTGACAAAATTAAAGAGTTTGTGCTTTCTTTGGATCCATCCGACGCAGGTGCAATTTCCAAGGCACAGCAACTTCTGTTACCGGAGAAAATACATAATTTACAGACAGAACTATATTATGTCCATAGTTACAAGTACCTATCTGCAGCTATTAAACGATTGGAAGAACAAGGTCTGGAAAAGAAAACACAATGGAACATATTTTCTTCCGTGAGGGAGCAGTTAGATGGCTTTGCCAAAGACAAACTTGAATCTAGTCTTCAGACGAATCGAGACATTGAGGAATTCGCCACATCTGTAGAGTTGCCATTCCGAGTGAATACTAGGTTTGCCCCACTGGTTTCTGTGGATGTTGAAAGAAGTTTCAGCATCTACAAATACATTCTATCTCCTAAAGAAACAGACTTACTTTTAAAAATGTGGAAAGCTTAACGTCTTGAACTACAACAGCTTCATGTTTTTCCTTCTTTTCATGAGTGATAATTTGATGTACTTGTCTGTAGTTCAATAAATTAGAATAGGGGAAAGAGAAATCGTTGAATTAGTTAAGGGAATGCACAACTAAAATTACCCAAAAATCATAACAAATCTCAAAAACTCTCAAAAAAATTCTCCATTGCTTGTAGTTTTATAATCCACTTTTATTTTTGACCTAACGAACGCTTCAGGATTCGGTACGAGACTTTTCAAATACCCTTGCACATTTGGTTGCTAGCTTTCAAAACTTGATTTTAAGGCGTTTCTTATTTTCAGCATTTCTGCATATTCAAAATGTTCCACAAGACATAGTTTTCATCCATTCATATTGACATTTTTCCTACTTATTTCAAAAACCCCAAAAAATAAAACTGTCATATAATTTTTCTGTGCGACAAAATGAATAGTTTTTGCGCTACTAATTTTTGAAGATAACAACGTATACCAAAAAAGAATAAAAAAATCAAATACAAAACTGCAAAACTTTGTTTTCTCTTAAAATAAGAATGGTAAAAAAATTATATGACAGATTTGTAGTTCCTTGACATAGAAGCAACATAAGATTTTTTTGTTTGTAAAATGCATCATGTGTTGCATTTTGCATGTACCCAAAATTTTATATTTTGAAAATTAATAGCTTGAAAACTAATTAATATTATGGATTGAAATTCATAAAACAATTGTGTATAAAAAGACGGACATGTGGTTAAAATTTTAGCCCAATGGAACAGATAGTTTAGAAAATAGCAATTTCACTTTTGCAGCCCCTTAAATAAACCAGCATTTTATTGTCCCTTTTTTCAACCTTATTTGACCACCTTTTCCCTTCCTTTTTTCATCTGAAATTTGCACCTAAAAATCCTAACCCTGGTAATAATATATTCAATTCACAGCTTCTCAACATCAACACATTAATAATTTCTTTCTTTGATATTTTTGTTCTAATTTTTACGTGTTAGGTACTTTTTGCTAATATTGTACGTATAATAATTATGAGCATGTTAAAAACACATATATTCATAATTTACACATAGTAGAGAAACGTTATAACATATAAAATATAATATAGCAGGGAAAGGCCATTGCTAGCTATACAACAAGTAATATAAAATTACGAGAAATGCACTAGTATCTACATAAGCATATAACGAACCTTGGATTCATAATTAAGACGATGGAAGTCTGTAAACTTATATATATATATATATATATATATATATATATATATATATGTGTGTGTGTGTGTGTGTAAATAAACTGTTATTGGATGTCACTGGATAGTAACACCAATCAGGTAGATTGGCACGTGCCTATAATTTAAATACGTACATACGTTAAGAAAATGGTTGAAGAGAACGCTAACAGAAGCTTGTCAGTGTTCGAGTGGGAAAGTAGTGTATAAAACTACGTACTTAAAGTCTGCGAGTTATACATATTTTAACACACCAAAGGTAATAGTGAATTGTGAATATCATATGTGGTTTATCTAATATAATAATTAACAGAATACGTGTGTGCAAAGTATTTTAACATTCTCCAAGCACAACCCTGACAAGATACAAGTGCTCTCCGACACAAATACAGCACCCGTGCCAAATTATACAATAATAATTACAACATACTAACACACACGCAAGAATACAAATACATGACCATCAGATTCCTGTCTACGAGAACGTTGAGATACGTCACGAGAGTGCGGGCATCAAGACGACCTACAGGTACGTAATACAGCATCCATCATGATCATGATCATCATTATCAACATAGTGGGGTCCTAACAAGGAGGAATCGCTACAGTACATTTTCGTGGATAAAAACATACCAAAGTAATTCGCCAGCTTTTCCAGCCTGTAGCGAGATATCGTGATTGAACAATTGAACTCACGTATACCGAAAAAGGTAGCTTAGGTCGTTAAGGCCTCATATACGGGAGAACTGCGTTCAAATCCCGCCATGTCCGTCCTTCCTTACAGAGGATTCTTCCAGTCCTCAATTCTAGCAAATGCCTAAGAGGTACGGCCTGAAACTATTCCTTCCCAAATTTCATTTCCCAATTATTATTCAATTTCATGTATCACCAATATCAGCAGCTGTATGCGATGCCCTATGTAGCAACAGCAGGCGTTAAACACTATTTTAAAAAAATCTGATATGTTACATTCACATGGCTTTCTCTATCCCTGTCGCTTACTAGTGTATATACAAGTTATTCTCACGAAAGCTCATTTTCCTATGTGCTTCATTTTAATGCCGTAAAACTTTTTCGGAAATAGATACATTACACATTTTGTTATAGATAAAAAGGGAATAATAATTGTCAAACGTTGAAGAACTGGACGCCCTAAATTTCTATACTCTTTCCATGACATCGCAAGAAACAGCTGAAAATCGTCAAGACTTTAAAGGAGTAAGTATTGAACAATTCGAATCAGTAATAACGGATATCTCGGACACGGCTAATGCCACAAAAAAGTTATTTGAAATAAATTGTGTTTTAAAGATTCCACGTTTCTTGTGTAGTAGGTTTTCCAGTAAGCTAGAATGTTGTAGCTGTTTGAAAAAACAACTTTCATTCAATTTTCCAACTTACCACCTACACACGGCTTGTATGACTTCTGTGAATAAACAATTATTATAAAATGTGTTGCATTCAGATGACTTCTCTATCTTTGACGTTTATTAGTGGGAAATACAAATTATCCTTACGAAAGCTTGTCTATCTGCTTCATTTTAATAGAGATAAACCATTTCAGAAATAGTTAAATTACATCTTTCGTTAAAGAGAACAGATATAGAACTGGACGCTACACGTTGCCTTTAAATACCATGCTGTTTCCATGTAATCGCGAGAATCATCTGAATATCTACAAGACGTTAAAGAATGACAAGAATATTGAATAATTCGAACCACTAATAACAAATAACTCGGAAATGGCTTACTCTAAAAAAAGTTATTTGAAATAAATGTTGGGTTTTAAAGAGATCTACATTTGTCGCACCTCAAAGATGGAAACGAAATCGTGGTGAAGGAGAAACCATCCCAGCATTTGTTTATCGACCAGGAAAAGCTTAGTCAGAATGACAGTCGACGGGAATCGTACACGGGACCTCCCCAATGCGAGTCTCACACGTTACCATGGAGCCTTCTCGCTCGGTATTCTAATAAATTAGATAATTTTGTAACCTTTATATAAGGTTATGTTATATATCGCTAAACTTAACGGTGACAATGAGGATTTGAAACAAAGTGGCCTAGACACAGCATACTAGAACAGTACAACTACTTCACTTTCACATGCATCTACACAACACCTACATACAATATGTAACACGGAGCATTGTGTCAGGATATTTCGAAAAGTCAGTCCGTTTTCACTAAAGTATCCACACATTTGCCATGCATATATGAGCATATCTTTCAGGATTGGTGAACCGAACTGGTGGTACACAACACAACGCAATTTCATTATAAAACTCCCTCTCATGCAGCTCCGTGGAATGCTTTATTCCTGAACATTTCTTCCAGTCTGAGGGTTGCACCTTTATACCGTCTAAAAATATACGTAGGAAAGGGATTGTACGAATCTTATTGCTTTTGGGGGAATAATTTGAGGCACAATTCTCTTGTGTGTTTACAATACTTGTTTCCTTGCCATTAAAGATAGCCTTATCAGACTGTCCAACCGAAAGGAGAAATGTGTCATTTCTAACATTAGATGATTCGTGCCTATTCTGTACGCTTTACGTCTTATCACAGTACTAAATTTATTACACTTTCGAATCATATCTCGTGATAGGCAGAAGAGCTAGCGGAATGAATTTTCCCATATTACTTTCTCTACTACGCATAGTAAGTAGGGGAAGTATTCTATTCCACCCAAAAATTCGATACCGAGATTTCACCGAAAATATATGCTTTGAGACCCCCTGAATCCAAAAAAAGCATTTTTGGAAACATGTCCGTGTGTGTGTCCGTATGTGAACAGCATAACTCAGAAACGAACAGTCGGATAAACACCAAACTTGGTATTTACGTTCAGTATCTTCCAGAGATGCGACACGAAGGTTTTCAGAAAAATCTCCCCACTCCAGAATACCCTTTACATTGAACATTTCTCGAAAATTTTTATTTTCTCAAAAACGGCTCTAATGATTTGGATTAAGATATCATATGTTTAAGATATTTTTATGACAAACCAAATGTATATCTCGAATTTTTTGGGAATGTCTCCAAAAGCATTCTTCATTGTGAACGACTTTTGCATAACTGGTAAACCATAAGAGATAGACAAAATGTTACTACACAAAAAATGTAGATCGCGTTAAAATACACAATTTATGTCCTGTACTTTTTTTCGCTGAGTGAACCATTTTCGAGATATTGCTTGTTATTCCCTTAAATTTTCCGATACTTATACTTTTTCTCAAATGGGATTCCGTTATTCATTTTTACTTTCTCTACTACGTATAGTAAGTAGGGGAAGTATTGTATTCCACCCAAAAATTCGATACCGAGATTTCACCGGAAATACATGTTTTGAGACCCCCTGAATCTAAAAAAAAACATTTTTGGTAACATGTCCGTGTGTGTATCTGTGTGTGTGTGTGTGTGTGTGTGTGTGTGTGTGTGTGAGTGTGTGTCTGTGAACAACATAACTCAGAAACGAGCAGTCAGATAAACACCAAACTTGATATTTAGGTTCAGTAACTTCCAGAGGTGTGACCCGAAGGTTTTCAAGAAAATCCCCCCATCCCAGATTACCCTTTACATGGAACATTTTTCGAAAGTTTTAATTTTCTCAAAAATGGCTCTAACGATTTTGATTAAAATATCATATGTTTAAGATATTTTTATGGCAAATTAAATGTATATCTCGAATTTTCTGGTAATGTCTACAAAAGTATTCTTCATTGTGAACGGCTTTTGCATGACTGGTAAACCATAAGACATAGACAAAATGTTACTACACAAGAAATGTAGATCGCGTTAAAATACACAATTTATGTGATATACATTTTTGTTGTTGAGTGAACCATTTCGAGATATTGCTTGTTATTCCCTTAAATGTTCCAATACTTATACTTTTTCTCAAATGGGAATTCGTTATTCATTTCTTTATGTACTGGACATACAAAGAGAATAGAATACTCCACATAGCAACCAGCTCTTAAAATATTTGACTATCGCTTAAAGCCTACCAATTCCCCTTGCATCTACAAGAAAATTAGCAATAAGATTGACATCTCGATGTCTCGATTAACATGAAGCATATGGAGAATAACCGTTTGTAAAAATAGTTTGTACAAGAGTAGAGAAGGTCATGTGAGTGTAACATTATATTTTTTCTTCCTCTTCTTCATCAGATTACTCTCCTTTTTGTAGGACTTACATCCCCAAGCACCTATAAGCAAATGCTTTGTGTCAGTAGCCTGTGAAGAACAATCAAACTTTGGATCATACAACATCCAGAATGGATGATCAGCCGAATGACTGGTATGACGGTGAAGAAGGAGCAAATGAAAGGGAGTGGTTAAAGGCTGATAAGAGTATTCCCGGATCAAAGTATTGTTACATGCTGGGTAGAGGACTAAAGGTTCACATGAAAAATTAAGTTAATTTTGAGTACCCAGCTCGTACAATGAGGGACGTACACTCGCTTGGCCGCGGAGAACCGAAACATGGTGTGAAGGTTAAGAGGAAGTCGTGGGCTTTTCACTGTACAAAATTTATAAAACCAATCTACGCACACATTCCCAGATTTATTCCTCAACCGTTTGGGGTTCCTACATAGTTAAATTTGAAAGGTAAGGGGAGATGTCCACCGATTCAAAAACCGTCTTGCACGCACGATCCGCTTCTCTCGGAATCCTGAGCAAGACAGACGCTATATCCCCATCATGGAGTTGGGAAGAGTAGGTAGCAAGGGCATGATAGTAGAAAGGATACTTAAATATGGGCATAGATTGAAATCATTGGACGAATATAATATCTTGAGGCAATGTTTAATAATACAAGAAAAATCCAGTGATGGGATGAACTGGGCTCAAGGAATAGGAATGGGTAACTTAGGGGAGGAGAGAGAGGGGTTAGTTAAAGGTTTCTGGAAAGAAGGGAGGAACAGAGTAGAAGATATAGAGAAACAAGAATTATTTCAAAGTCTGGAAGGAAAGAAACGTTTGGAACTATATAGACAATTAAAGGTGGACTTGGGAAGGGAGAGGTATGTGGATGTAGGTAATAGGTTAGTGAAAGAAGAGTGGGCCTAGTCCAGATTAAGTGCATATAGGCTAAGGGGAGATAGGAAGACAGCGAATTTGAATAGGTGTCCTCTTTGTGGAGAGGCAGATAATGATTTGCATTATATTACTGAATGTGAAGAAACTAAGTTGTGGAGAGATCAGTTTTTACCTAAAGAATGGGAGAATGTTAACAAAGAAGTACTAAAAGTTAGGATAGTGAAAATACAAAAGGAGAGGGATATAAAAAGAACAGGAGAATGTATGGGGAGAGTAAGAGAAAAATGGTTAGGAAAATTAAAGCAATATGAATTTGTTATGTCCCACCATGCATAAATAATCACGGTGTTAAAATTCATGATGGACCAAAGAAAGAAAAAATAACAACAGAAAGTAATGTATTAAAATTGTAAGATTTTTGTATAGCATTATGGAAATATATATATATACATACATATCCCCATCACTCGTGACTAGCAAAATCTTCCAGCCAGGAGTGATGTCATTCCAGTCAACATAGCCGAAAAATACAATATGTCTGACAATGACAATGTAAAACAACAATATATCTGGTAATGACAATGTAACTCCCAAATTATTAATATGTCACAGAATCCAACCGAGCATACGCCTAGCGATCGAGGAAAAGTCGAACATTCGGTCAGATTGGTCGGGCCCGGGGATTTGAACCCGGGTCTTCCGGAATGCGGGCTACAGACGTTACCGCCTGAGCCATCCCGCTGGGTATCTGCCATGTTCACATGGATAAAAATCCCCTTGTAAGACTTCGCAGAATAGACATGAGGTGTGCGGAGAAATTTTTTAATGCTGCTAATGGAGAAAGTAGGGGTATGCAATAAACTCCAATCGGCCACGAGACTTCGACCGGAACAGAAGCTTCATGTAGGACTTATCAATTCCCTTTTTAAAAAAGAACATAACATTTAAAATGTACTGCTTATATTCTAGGAGAAGGAAAAGTAATTATAACATTCTTTGTAAATCTATCAAAATCGATCATTTAGATATAACCATTTGGACCATAAAAAATTATGACTTCGTCAGGTTTTTCAACTGTCACTTCTCCCGGTTCTCACTGTGACTGGAACTTCACTTAGTTCACCCTGTCATTTCACTTTCACTAATGTGAACTAGTTCAATTGCCCCATCACTTCACTTTCTTGGTGACTAGCCTATTCTTCCGGACATTTTTTACTTTCTCTACTACGTATAGTAAATAGGGGAAGTATTGTATTCCACCCAAAAATTCGATACCAAGATTTCACCGGAAATATACGTTTTGAGCCCCCCTGAATCCAAAAAAATCATTTTTGGAAACATGTCCGTGTGTGTGTGTGTGTGTGTGTGTGTGTGTGTGTGTCTCTTTGTGTCTGTGAACAGCATAACTCAGAAACGAACAGTCGGATAATCATCAAACATAATACTTACGTTCAGTATCTTCCAGAGATGCGACACGAAGGTTTTCAAGAAAATTCCCTACTCCAGATTACCCTTTACATGGAACATTTTTCGAAAAATTTGATTTTCTCAAAAATGGCTCTAACGATTTGATTAAAATATCATATGTTTAAGATATTTTCATGGCAGATGAAATGTATATCTCGAATTTTCTGGGAATGTCTCCAAAAGTATTCTTCATTGTGATCGACTTTTGCATAACTAGTAAACCATAAGAGATATACAAAATTTTACTACACAAACAATGTAGATCGCGTTAAAATACACAATTTATGTCATATACATTTTTTTTGTTGAGTGAACCATTTTCAAGATGTTGCTTGTTATTCCCTTAAATTTTCCAATACTTATACTTTTTCTTAAATCAAAATTCGTTATTCTTTTTTTTTTGTCCTAGTAATGCAAAGAGAATGAAATACTCCACATAGCAACCAGCTCTTAAATGTTTGACTATCGCTTAAAGCCTACCAATTCCCCTTGTATCTACAAGAAAATTACCAATAAGATTGACATCTCGATGTCTCGATTAACATGAAGCATATGGAGAATAAGCGTTAGTAAAAATAGTTTGTACAAGAGTACAGAAAGTCATGTGTGTGTAACATATCTGATTTTTTTATTTATTTATTACAGCATGTTCCATAACATTTTGGTAGCACTACACGTTAGGGTTTGCCTCTTTGTATGAATATTTTACAAAAAATAATACATTTTACTTCCAATGTTACTGTAAATAACTAATATAGTTTTACATAATTTTTAAATCATCAAAATTAATTTTGTTAACAAATATGATAAACTGTTTTTATATATTTTAATTAAATCTTTTAATTCAGGTGGCCTCATTCCATTTACTTCTGTCATCCTCCGCGGTGTAGTGGTTAACATGCTAGCCTCTATTTCCCGAGGTTGCGGGCTCAGACACGGTGGAGAGCGATGGATTTTTTTTGGGCGTAATATCCTTTGCTTGGCCTCCTTCGGAAGGGAAGTAAACTCGGTGGTCGCGTGTCGTAGATTTACAGCACGTAAAAGAACCTCAAGCCTGATAAAGAGGCCTCTAAGCAAAATTACCGGTCTTTTACTCCCAATACAAAATGAGACGCTAAGGACCACAGCAGTTAAATAAAACTCAATTCAATTCCATTTACTTTTGATAGCTTTCTCTTTAAGTGTATTCTTTCATTATTTAACAAAGTGCATGCATATAGTATGCGTTCTGTAGTCTGTTGATATGTTGAACGTTAATGTTATTTTTGTTTCTATTCTGCTACGTGCTGTGGGGAAATAGGACTTCGTTAGTTTGCCATTTAATGTTAATTGTCACTCTCTTTGCCATTTCTCGTAACTTAAGGTCTGCAGTTAATTGTATATTTCACATTTGGCGTTTTATTATTGCATACTTCTAGGTCATAGTTATTTGCTACCTCATTCGCTAGTTCGTCCGCCATTTCATTACCAAAATGCTCCACATGTGCTTTTTCCATTTGAAATAATATTGTCCATTGTTTTACTTACAAACACTGTGTATTAATAAATTGTATTACGAATATTAATAATCTTCCGGACGTGTCACCCGCTGGGGAGTGGAACACGGGACTTTTACAATCTCTCGCTCTGCAGTAACACGGCCGGTATGTTGCATCAGTCGTCACCAACGCGCTTGGAGAACAACAATTGATATTGTAACAGAACCGCACTCACCAATTCGATTAATCACTCACTGACCGACTCAACTGACTCTCTTCGCAAGAACGCCAATGGAATCTTCCACAGAGCATTCTAGAACTATCTGGACACACGTTCTGAAGGCAGGGAAAAAGAACTTTACAGGAGATTCCGGTTATCTGTCGATAGGCTTCTGGTGTTTCTGCCTGTGAGAGCGCAAATTATCACTGTCTATCTGCGACCATCTACCCATGTTTGTTTTCCAAAGCAGTAAACTTCGTGCCCTGGGAGTGAGGAACCTTCGTAATCCCAGCTTCATCTCTACTTGATTGTACATCTTAAGGGTGAAAACTATGCAGTTTTTATGCTGTTAAAATAATCGTGGTCAAACAGAAGGTAAAAATGTTTACAATTTTACTTGCTGAGGTTATCCAAAAATTACTTGACCATTCCAACTGATTATTTCCATCGTCAAAGGGCACTTATAGGTTATGCTGGATAAGGTTAAGGAAGTCAGACGTTGTGTCGATGTTTCACTACATTTTACGTGAATATTAGGGAATTTTTCGTCAGTTATTAGAAATTGTGGGGCTGTACGAATTGTAAATAAGGTTTAAGGGGAGGATTTGCAATAACAATATTCTAGACCATCGTAAAAAAATTCATACAGGACGGGGGGAGGTAACGGAAGTTAATTAAATCGTTATTCCAGTTCGAAATGCCACCCGCGCAACGTCGGTTAAGCCGGGTATTATTTCATAGATTAAAGGCGGGTATCCACCACCTCAACAATCAACAAAACATGTTGATTCCATACGTTGAGCTTAACATGTCTCGGCTAAACAAAACTGTTTTACATCGGCAGTGGAAGACATGTGGATTGCAGTATATATTGGGCTCACTTCGTGCAGACCGAATAATTTCGTGCACACACGATAAGATACCTGGCCCATGCATATTATTCATTGCTTACTGGTGAGAAAAATGAACAACTCAGGTAATTAATGAGATTCATGCATGACCCGTCATCTGGGATATATCCCTAAAAGTTAGAGAAATAAAACTAAGAAAAGGAAGTTTTTTAGCGAGCCTGTCCATACTTTTAATGTCATAGATATAAAGAAAGTGGTTAAACCTAATCTCAGTTTAGCTGATATGGCTGCTCTGACTTTCCTCTCCTGTTATCTGCCGAGTGATTCATGAAGAACTCACACATTTATTTCTTTAGTTGTTTCAAATCCAGTTATGCCAGCGACAATTTATTATACCTGAAATGCAGATGAATTTTGGGAGATTATTTACCTCTATAGCAAATGTTGAAAATGTCCTCCATCCTGCATAAGGAACAACTGAACACGTTGTTCCATGTTACTGATGTTGGATGTCTCTGTTGTCAATAGCTTGAATCTCCTGTGTAATGTTTTGCTACAGATCGTCCAAAGACTGTGGATGTGTGGCATAAATCCTGTCTTTAAGTAACCCCATAGAAAGAAGACCGGCGATGTCAAATTCTCGGTGGCCACAGGTTCTTGGAAATTATCTGGTCGTCAAAGAAACTTGCAATTAGTGCCATGGATTCATTTGATATATGAAATGTAGCGCCGTCCTGCTGAAAATATCCTTGACTCAGCTCTACATCGTCTAGTTGCTCAGCAAACTCCATGCCCTCGGTACTCTGCAGTGTTCACATTGTTTTAAAAAAAATTGGCCCCCTATTCTATGTGCGAATATTGCTGACCAAACTCCGATTTTAACCTGGGGCATAGGTGCTTCATGAATAACATGTGGATTTTCGCTGGCCCAATAGTGAGTTATTTGAGTTCACATAGCCGGATAAATGGAAACATGTGTGAATTTCCCATCTGTGAACCATGTGATGGGCAATATGGTAGAATTTTGCACAATGAACGCCTGAAATCAACGACAATAATTCGGTCGTCTATCCTTATCTGGTTCCTGTAACTGATGGACGACCGTAATCCTATACGGCTTTAGGCCTACACTTTTCACAGCTCTCTGACACATTGAGTGGCTGTACCCTGTGTACTGCGACAAACGTCTCAATGATTTTTTGGGTGACTGATCCAGTCGTGCTCTTAGGTTAGCAACAACCGTAGGAAGCCTAGATGAACGAATTTTTCCTTTTTCACTCATCAGAGATCCAGTTGTTTCCAATTTGTTTACCAGTCCCAGTAGTGTGTTTCTTTGGAGAGGATTCCGAAAACCAAATTCTCTCTGGTATGCCCTTGAGTGGCTGTATTTTAATTCGTAATTCAGTATGGATTTACAATTAAGACTCGTTCATTTAATGTGACTGCATTTTCACGTTAATTAGAACAAAATCTCAACAACAGTTACCGACAATAAAACTATCAATTACGAATAAAACATGTACATATGCGCATCTACTGACAGGCAATCGAAACTCCAGAACATTCTGCTTAATTGTGTGCTAAAATTGGGGCATTGCGTGAATTTCGAACAGAATAGTTAAAGAAAGAAATGTGTCAGTTCTACATAAATCATCCTGAGAAAAAATTACTGGTGAAGCTATGTATGGTCCGCAACAAATTAAATCTTGTTTTGACATTCTTAAAACATTCTTGAAGCCAAATCCACCCTGAACCATCAGTTCAGACAAGACACTATTTATATTGTTCCTGTTGCTTAGAAAAGGCCTCACTCAAAACTTTCATTCATTTTTGCGCCTCTTTCACCAAGTACACACTGTGACTCAAAGGCAAAACTTTTGTAATCAGAATCAATGTGATTATTGAGATTAACAAACGCAACTTTCTCACTTGTTAATGAAGTGGAAATGGAATGTTAATGTAAATTAATGTATGTGCGAATTAAAACATCTGCACGTATGACTCAAGATGTTTAGGATTACATGTTTTTAAAGTTGTTTATGATTAGCGTTGAATGTTGTATATTGATTGTTGAGGCAGTGGAGATGCGCCTCAGCTTAACAGAAAGAGAGAATGTATTTTTCAGAATAGAATCAAGTAGCTATGCAACAGAACTATTAACTCTGTTTCAGCATTATATTAAGATGTTTTTTCTAATCAGTAATATATGTATTACATTAATTTTCGTTAGGCATTTTATACAAGGACAGGACGAGGAAAAATAGACCATGAGAGGACACGATGGTCAGACGAGCTCAAGAAGACATTTGGCAGCAGATGGATTACAGCAGCAAAAGACAGCGGGAGATGGCAACTTCTAGTCAACAGAGCAGCACACAACATCAATACAAGAGTGCATCAGCCAAACTAGCAAGAGGCAACAGTAGAAAAAAAATCTGATGTGTTACACTCACATGACCTTCTCTACTCTTGTACAAACTATTTTTACCAACGCTTATTCTCCACATGCTTCATGTTAATCGACATGTTAATCTTATTGCTAATTTTCTTGTAGATGCAAGGCTTTAAGCGATAGCCAAATGGAGTATTCCATTCTCTTTGCATTACCAGAACAAAAAATGAATAACGAATTCGAGAAAAAGTATAAGTAGTGGAAAATTTAAGGGAATAACGGGCAATATCTTGAAAATGGTTCACTCAACAAAAAAGTGTATATGACATAAATTGTGTATTTTAACGCGATCTACATTTTTGTGCAGTAACATGTTGTCTATCTCTTATGGTATACCAGTTATGCAAACGTCGTTCACAATGAAGAACACTTTTGGAGACTTTCCAGGAAAATTCGAGATATACATCTTATTTGTCATAAAAGTGTCTTAAACATATGATATTTTAATCAAAATCGTTAAAGCCATTTTTGAGAAAATTAAAATTTTCTAAAAATGTTCCATGTAAAGGGTAATCTGGGGCGGGGGGATTTTCTTGAAAGCCTACGTGTCGCATCTCTGGAAGATACTGAACCTAAATACCAAGTTTGGTGTTTATCTGACTGTTCGTTTCTGAGCTTTGCTGTTCACAGACAGACAGACAGACACAAAGACACACACACGCGGACATGTTTCCAAAAATACTAATTTTGGACTCAGGAGTCCTCATAACATGTATTTCCGGTGAAATCTCGTAATCGAATTTTTGGGTGGAATGCAATACTTCCTCTACTTACTATACGTAATAGCGAATGTAATAAAGTGAAGGGCTACAGAAACAGTGCAAGAACAAAAACTGAAAGATTAAAGAATCAGTTTATAATGTTGAAGTCAGCCAAAATAGCAAGAGACAACAAGAGAAAAGAAAAGTGAAGGACTAAAGACCCAGGGCATAACCAAACAGCGAAGGAATAGGACCCAGTGTATAGTGCTAAAACGCGTATATTCCCATAAGTAATAGACTAGTTTTACGAATAAGGAGGATTCTTCCGGAATAGCTATCCGGGATCGCCAAACCAAGTCACCTCACCAAGGAGAGAGGTCCGTGTCCCCCTCGGGGACTTTATGGGCCAATGATAATAATTATATGGAAAGCTATATCAGGAAGGGGTACAACAAGATGCTTAAAAGTAAAAATTAAATTTATAGACGCTCTTTAACTGCTATGGTCCTTAGCGTCCCATTCTATATTGAGCGTGAAAGACAGGCAAATTTGAGGTTCTTTTACGTGCCATAAATCTACGACACGAGGCTTTTACTTCCCTTTCAGAAGGAAGCCATGCTAAGGATTTTTAAGCCCGAAAAAATCCGTCGTCCTCCGCCGGTATGAACCCGTGACGTTGGGAACTAGAGACTAGCATGGTAACCACTACACCACGGAGGACGACACAAGATACTATCAACTTGGTTAGAGTGGTTAGCCAAATTAACAGACCCTATAGAACTGTTTAATGTATGGACCAGGCCAGAAGACTACAGCATAACTTGTGAGGCTCACATTCGTTGAGGTCCGCTGACCTTTGGTTTTTCCGTGTTTTTTTCATGTCTGTAGGAGAATGCTGGGGTGGTTCCTCTTCTACCCAATATTCCTATCCAAAATTTCAAGTACCGATTATTTCCTTTCATCTGCTTCACCTTCATATGTATCAGGGTTACGGGAACCAGGCGACGGCGATTGTGAGTAACAGCGGAACAGTGAAATATACGCCGTGTAAAAGTATTTCTTCGCGGCGCTTGGTTGACTGGCTGGTGTACCTTCCTAGGAGTGCTCATTCCCGAGTGCCCTCCAGGTTGATGATGGCGCCGGTAGGCTCGCACCGACGTCAGGATTGGTGTCACTTCGGAATCGTTAAGGATTCCGTTTTTGCTAGCCTGCATCATCCTTCGCATCTGGTCACCATTTGGGTATCCCCTTCATCCCTTTCCCAGGATTCATGTAAGACACAATTGGCCTACCCAAACGGTCTAAGTGCGGTGCTGAGCTCATTTGGCTGAGGAACCCCTCTGTCTGATTATCCTGTGCAATTCTTTAATACTATGGATTTAATTTCACTCTCAGCCACTTTGCAAAGAAAAGCTCCAGTAAGCTGGAATGTTGAATCTGCCTGAACAATCCAAGTCTAATTCAATTTTACAACTTACCACCCACACATGGCTAGTGTGGCTTGTGTGAAACAACAATTATTATTTTAAAAAATATGATGTGTTACATTTAGATGACTTTCTCTACCTCTGCTGTTTATTACTGGGTATACAAATTATCACTTCATTTTAATCGAGATAAACCTTTTCATAAGCTAATCTATACCTTTCGTTACAAATAGATACAAAGAGAACAGCGAAAGTTAAGTGTTTAAAAACTGGACGCTATATGCTAACCTTAAAACTACACAGAGTTACAGGAATGGGGTCAGTATGACAAGGAGCTGAAACAAAAGACAAAAACATATGGAAAGATTTTGAAAGAAGACTAAGAGACATCAACCAACAGGAAATAGAACCGGATTAAAAATTAAACCTTCTGTAGGTCTAGCAAATGAAATAAAATTGAATTGGGGTAAAGAGCCATATATACTTAACTTAGGAAGAAATGAAAGATCAGGAATGGCATGGTTAGACTCGGGGCCTGGAGGGCACAAAAAATGACTGATGATTCTGGCAGGAGAATCTGCACATTTTGGGATTTGGATGAGGACTGGGTACATATTTTGGGGAAATGCGCTCAGTTGGAGAAACAACGAACAATTAAACTCAAAGAAAAATTCTTAAGTCCCTCAAGAAAGAGATTGCTCTGCTGGTATCTACCTACTGGCTGACCAGAGAAACTGGCAAAACATGGACAATTGTTTGGCTAAAGTGCGCGAAACTATGTCAAATTTGTTCAGTTAGTCAAAGGTAATTTATCCCATTTTCCTTCTCCTTTTTTTTTGTTTCTTTCTTTTTCTGTTGTTTATTTTGTCACCATATCTTGTATCTTAAATATGCATGTACAGTCAATACCCTGCACTAAATACTTGAGTAATAACTTCAATAACTTTAAACAAATAAACATACCTCACACACCCATCCATCCGTCCGTCCATCCATCCATCCATCCATCCATCCATCCATCCATCCATCCATTCATCCATTCATCCATTCCTCCCTCCCACCATCCATCTACATACAGTTTTCATGCAATCGCGAGAAACATCTGAATATCGACAATACTTTAAAGGATGACAACAGTATAGAATAATTCCAACCATTAATTACGGATAACTCGTAAATGGCTTATTCACAAAAAAAAGTTATTTGAAATAAATGGTGTGTTTTAAACAGATCTACAATTGTTATGTAGTGCATCTTTTGCTTATTGCTTAATGTTTACCACTATTACAAGATTATACAAAAATTTCATCCGAATAACAGGACTTCGCAGGCCATTCACAAAAATATCAATATATACGTTTTATTTATCATATAAACAGCTGTACGAGAATGTATGTTACTTTAATCATAATCGTTACAGGAATTTTTGGAAAACCAAACGTTTTAAAAAAGTTCCATGTATATGGTAGTTGGTGGTACGGATATTCTCTTGAACATCTTCGTATCATACCTTTAGAAGAACTTAAATACGAAGTGTGGTATTTACCCACTTTGCGTTTTCGAGCTATGCTCATTACAGACAGACACACACACACACTACTTCTAAAAATGCTTTTATGGGGAACTTCAAAACATGTATGTGTAGTGAATACTCGATATAACATTTTTGGGTGGAATGGAATGCGTTCTTTACCTGTGTACGTGGAAGAGAAAGTAAAAACAGTATATGTTAGTCAAATTTGAACGCCTTTTCCTTATAATTTCGCAACCGAAACAAGAAGCTGTATTATCTCCATTGACTTGCAGCTTATTTCCAGCTAAACTTCCCTCATTTAACACTCCTAAATAGCTACTGAAAAAAATCTGACGTGTTACACTCATATGACTTTCTCTACTGTTGTACAAACTATTTTTATAAACGCTTATTCTCCATATGCTTCATGTTAATCGAGATATCGAGATGTTAAATTTGTTCCTACTTTTCTTGTAGATGCAAGGGAAATATGGTAGCCTTTAAGCGATAGTCAAATATTTTAAGAGCTGGTTGCTATGTGGAGTATTCCATTCTCTTTGCATTACAAGGACACAAACAATGAATAACGAATTCCCATTTAAGGAAATAATAAGCAATATCTCGAAAATGGTTCACTCAAAAAAATGTATGTCATAAATTGTGTATTTTACCGCGATCTTCATTTTTTGTGTAGTAAACCTTTGCCTATCTCTTATGGTTTACCGGTTGAGCAAAAGTCGTTTACAATGAAGAATTACTTTTGGACACATTCTAAGAAAATTCGAGATGTACAATTTATTTATCATGAAAGTATCTTAAACATATGATATTTTAATCAAAAACGTTAGAGCCATTTTTGAGAAAATTAAAATTTTTGAAAAATGTTCCATGTGAACGGTAATCTGAGATGGGGGATTTTCTTGAAAACCTTCGTGTCGCATATCTGGAAGATACTGAACGTAACTACCAGGTTTGGTGTTTATCCGACTGTTTGTTTCTGAGTTATGCTGTTCACAGACAGACACACGCACGGACATGTTTCCAAAAATACTTTTTTTTTGGATTCACGAGGCCTCAAAATATGTATTTCTGGGGAAATCTCGCTATCGACGTTTTGAGTGGAATGCAATACTTCCCCTACTTGATATACGTAGTAGAGCAAGTAAGAAGTGCATCGGATGAATTAATTTTCATGTATAGTGCTGGGCAGTCCATGACACAATTACAAATTGTATCACAATTATGTCATCCCTCACTAGCAGTTAAAGGGATATTTATAGTATGAGCACAAAACATAAATCCAGCAAAGCGAATCTTCTCCATTTTGAGCTGCTCAGATAATTTTCATTTAAAATGCACGGTGCACGGGATATGCGGAGGCACCCGTAATTAACATTCACTGAAACAACGGCAACGACTTGCGTCAACCTACAACTGTGATAATTTACATGCTTATAATTACGTGCTTCCTACGTTTGCACTGCACCCGTCATAACTCCTTTTGCTTTGCACGATCTGTTTCATAAACCTTTGAAACGTGAGGTGAAAATATTCCTAAATTCTTCAATACTTTTTCATTTGTACTTTCTCTACTAGTATAGTAAGTAGGGGAAGAACTGTATTCTACCCAAAAATTCAATAGCGAGATTTCACCGGAAATACATGTTTTGAGGCCCCCTGAATCCAAAAAAAGCATTTTTGGAAACATGTCCGTATGTGTGTCTGTGAACAGCATAACTCAGAAACGAACAGTCGGATAAACACCAAACTTGGTATTTGGGTTCAGCATCTTCCAGAGATGCGACACGAAGGTTTTTAAGAAAATCCTCCTGCCCCAGATTACCCTTCACATGGAATATTTTTTAAAAATTTTAATTCTCCCAAGAATGGCTCTAACGATTTTGATTAAACTATCATATGTTTAAGATATTTTCATGACAAATGAAATGGATATCTCGAATTTTCTGGGAATGTCTCCAAAAGTATTCTTCATTGTGAACGACTTTTGCATAACTGGTAAGCCATAAGAGATAGACAAAATTTTAATACACAAAAAATGTAGATGCATTAAATTACACAATTTGTGTCGTATATGTGTTTTTTTTTGTTGAGTGAACCATTTTCGAGATATTGCTTGTTATGCCAATTTTCCAATACTTATACTTTTTCTCAAATTGGAGTTCGTTATTCATTTTTTTATGTCCTGGACATGCAAAGAGAATGGAATACTCCATATAGCAACCAGCTCTTAAAAGATTTGACTATCGCTTAAAGCCTACCTAATTCCCCTTGCACCTACAAGAAAGTTAGCAATAAGATTAACATCTCGATTAACATGAAGCATATAGAGAATAAGCGTTTGTAAAAATAGTTTGTACAAGAGTAGAGAAAGTCATGTGAGTGTAACACGTCAGATTTTTTTTCATACAACTAATTGATATTTTTCGACATAGTTTCCATATCAGTTTAGGCACTTGTCGCTTCCTGGGATGAGTTTCAGTATCCTTTCTGGTAAAAATCCTGTCCTTGCGTGTTCAGCCACGTTGTCACGAAGTGTTTCACCTACTCGTCTGAACGGAACCGTGTCCTCCTAGGAGCTCCTTCAACTGAGGAAAAAGATGAAAGTCACTTGGAGCGAGGTCCGTGCTGTAGGGAGGATGGTCGATGATGTCCCAGCGAAACCGCTTCAACAGCATGGTGGTCTTCTGTGCTGTATGAGGTCACGCGTTTTCGTGTAGAAAATGACACCTTCGGTGAGAAGTCCTGGCTGTTTCCTCCTGATTGCTTCCCGTAATCGTGTTAAAGTCTTCAGTATTGGTCAACTGTGCGCCCTCTTTCCAAAAACTCCACCAGTATGATACCCACGTTGTTCCAAACCACTGCGACCATCACCTTCTCGGCAGATGGCTCACCTTAAACTTCTTTTTGTTTGAAGAGAAAGCGTAGTTCCACTCCATTGACGACCATGGTGTGTAGTGGTGGATTCATGTTTCGTCATCCATGACAATGTGGTGAATACACGGTTTCCTTTCGTGAGAACCGTTGCAAAGTTGCAGACTTGCCCCTATGCGCTCCTCCTTGTATTGATTGGTCAGATTTCATGGAACACATCGGGACAAACTTTCCGGTATCGCAGAATATCGTGAACAATATGACGAACGCTTCCAAACCACATTCCCAATTCTATCGCCATATGCCGTAGCTGGTCCTCCTGTCGTCCTCAATCGCTCCTCCACGCGAACTGTGTTTAAATCTGTGGATACCGTGCTGGGGCGGCCACTGCAATCCTCGTCGGTGACGTTTTCTCTACCGTAAACTTTCAACACCATTCTGCGACATGCTGAAGAGGCATTACAGCCCCTCCGTAATCCTCTAGCAGCTGTCGCTAAATTTCAGCCGTGGTTACATGTTTCGCTCACAGAAATCGAATAACGGAGCAGATTTCTGCGTGAAACCAGTTTTACAAACGAGGCGCCATTTTTGTTTACCTACAGCTAGTGCTGTAGAGGACGGGTGACAAACTCTGCACAATTGTCAATATTAGAATTACCGTACACTACTAATGTCTCTATAATGGACGAAACTCCAGGAATATCGGCCTTTAGTTTTTGATCACCTCCCGTATATAGCAGGAAATATTTTCAAACTTCCCCAATCAGATTTTTCCAGCACTAATAAGCAAAAAGCAATCAGGAATTTTCCTTCTGAATCTTCAGGAAACGTTTGTAAATGATTACCGTATTTGAGGGCATATAAGACGCACCGGCGCATAAGACGTACTGCGTTTTTAAGATACGTTTTAGGGTAAAAATAGTGAATCTATTGTAATTCAAACAATTGTAGACAACATGGCCAGAAACTGAAATTCCCGCTTGTGTGTTGTCTATAATCCAAATATCGCAGTTCAAGTTCTGGCCATTTAGAGTTCCACTTCTTAGATTAGGTTTACTGCGAGTTGCTTTCTTTAAAACCTCTTCCTGATTCCGCCTAGAACTTGCCATTTTCTCAGTTGGAGGTGGAAATGCTTTTCCGCAGCCCTCTTTCCGTGTTCCTTAGCATGTAGCTTAAATATAGCAATGTCATTTTCCAGCCATGGTTTGCAAATTACCGAATCAAAGAAACAAGCTGACCTTAGCATTAATTACTAATTTAATTTTGACCAACAATGTGAAAATGCTTAAAGACTGTGGTATGCATTAAATGAACTCTTAAACAACTGGAGTGCTCTCACCTCCGCAAGGAAGCTAACAAGCAATTGCTTCAAATCGAAACATCCCAATTTTGAAGAAGTGGAGGTATTAATGATTTGCTATCGGCGTATAAGACGCACCCTGTTGAAAGCAAAGCTTAAATAAAACAATCTCTTTGCTATCTATACTTACGAGAATACGATTTTAACCATAATTTTTCTGGCGATTTTCGATTCTTTTATAAATAAGTGCATTAGCTTATGCAATGTAGTATTTTAAAGCCGAACATAAACTGTAGATTTGGAACGCTTGTTTCTGAGAGAGTTATCAACGACATTCAATAGTAATGCAGTGAGTGAAAAATTCACTCTAACTTTGCCACTGCGATCGGCGTTACTGAAGAGTAACTGTTCACTGGCCTATTGACACAAATAGGATAGGTGCTCCAGGTGTCTTAAAACTTTTAATACCTCGAGAATGTGCAATTTGAATAATGTTAACAAATTTAAAATTTTATTTTCTCTAAATCAGGTATGGGTGAGCCACGTGTCCATCCAGGAGGGAGGGGGGTCATGACAACTGCTCTATCGGAGCAGTGGCGTAATGCAATTTTCAGTATTGAAAAGCTACAATTTATTAAAATATAAGGTATTCGTTAAAAACACAACAAAATCAAGTGCTTTATACATTCTTACTCATACAATAAAGGTTTAAAACTCAAAAATCTCATACCTGTTATCAAATTGAAGAAATAAATATATCACTTATAAACTTGCAGGCAAAATGAACAGACAATACTTAATACCTACACTTTTTACAGTAAATATATATTATCTTCCTTCAATTGAAGTTATTGGCTTACTAATTGGAGCCAGGGGCACTAAGCCCGGCCTTTTAGTATCATTTTGCAGAAAATATAAGTTTAAAAATTAATTTATAAAGCAGTGGTCCTCAGTATTATTAGGGATTACTAACTCGAATAGTCATTTGTATAGTACTAATGTATTTTTATATACATTTTTGTTTGTATTAGATAACGTACATTTCCATATATATTTTTATAGGTTATACTTACTTTCAGGTAGTGTTTTATATACTGCAGCTTTCTTAATTTATATGTATTGTTAACAATTTCAATTATATATTTATATCCTTTTGTTGTTTAGTATGCTTTGTTTATAGGAAAATGCAGTTGGAAATAGCTGAATTATAATAAATTATAAATTCTGTACACACACACACACATACAGTATATTGCAGTATCTTTGCTTGCTACAAAATGTGAAAGAAGCCTAGAATGCATCTCGTAATTCCGTACTAGTTGGCCACGATATGAGTGGGAAGAGGAACTAAATAGTTACGGAACATCAGCAGTTCCCAGCTGAATTTACTAGCAAGGCTGAGGGCGGCAAATGAAGTACTGTTTTCGTTGTGCGAGTATACATTTTCCTATCGCCTTGCCGCTCACTCCCGTCTGATCTGATAATGACGATAGACATCAACATAAAGAGTGGCTCCCTCATCCAAGCGCACTCATATCGTGACCAACTAGGAAAGCAGTGTTCCAACATTGTGTTAGAGATTGCTTGTGTGTTACAAATAGCAAACGAGAAGGAGAGTGGTGGAGTTCGTTTGACACGCATTGACAAGCGGGTATAAGAACACCTGCTCTAAATCATATTGATTTTACATTGAGGTTGCACCTACGAGTACAATCAAAACGCTATAACACGATTTAAACACAACAAGAAAAATGCTTTGAATTACACAGGTACGTTACATCTACGCATTTTACTCAGCCCAATATTGAAGTAAGTCCAATATAACCAATATAAACTATTATGCAATGCATTTGATTCTGTGGCTACTCTGTATTTAAGTGAGAATGAACTTAAATGAACAGTAGTATTTTCTGTTCTGTATATACATAAGTAATTAAAAAATTACATTCTCTACTCCTGTACAAACTATTTTTACAAACGCTTATTCTCCATATGCTTCATGTTAATCGAGATGTTAATCTTATTGCTAATTTTCTTGTAGATGCAAGGGGAATATGGTAGGTGTTACGCGATAGTCAAATGTTTTATGAGCTGGTTGCGATTGGAGTATTCCATTCTCTTTGCAATACCAGGAGAAAAAAATGAATAAGGAATTCCCATTTGAGTAAAAGTAAAAGTATTGGAAAATTTAAGGGAGTAACAAGCAATATCTCGAAAATGGTTCACTCAACAAAAAAATGCATACAACATAAATTGTGTATTTTAACGCGATCTGCATTTTTTGTGCAGTAAAATTTTGTCTATCTCTTATGGTATACCAGTTATGCAAAAGTCGTTCACAATGAGGAATACTTTTGGAGACATTCCCAGAAAATTCAAGATATACATTTTATTTGTCAGGAAAGTATCTTAAATATATGATATTTTAATCAAAATCGTGAGTAATTTTTGAGAAAATTAAATTTTCGAAAAATGTTCCATGTAAAGGGTAATTTGTGGCGGGGAGATTTTCTTGAAAACCTTCGTGTCGCATCCTTGGAAGGTACTGAACCAAAATTCTAAGTTTGGTGTTAATCCGACTGTTCGTTTCTGAGTTATGCTGTTCACAGACAGACACACACACACACACGGACATGTTTCCAAAAATACTTTGTTTTGGATTCAGGGGGTCTCAAAACATGTATTTCCGGTGAAATCACGGTATCGAATTTTTGTGTGGAATACAATACTTCCCCTACTTACTATACGTAGCAGAGAAAGTAAAAATCAATGCTATCGTTTGTTATCTTGCATGATGGCGAGTAATGTGCATAGCAAAATTATTAGTGGATGTTGGTGCTATCGTTTCTGATTCCAGCTGGTGACATTCCACGTAGCAATTTGGCTTTGCGTGTTCACTGAAACATTACTTGTGATTTCTAATAATTGGTCAGGATTGATGAAATAAAATCACCGTATTTGAAATAGTAAATAACATATTATTTAACAATCTCTGATTGAGCGACTCTGTCTTTAAACCATGACCGCTCGCCAACAATATATTTCTGCACACTGACATTTTACTGCCTGCTTTTGAGATACACGATTAGTCGTTTAATCCTTGGCCTATGCCGGTTGTAAAGGTAAAGGTACGGAGGAACGTAGGGGCTCCTCGCAACCGGGGTAGACTACTAGAGCAAGCAGACCGGTCCTGTTTGCTTCTACCGTGACCCCTGGGAGAGAGGGCTGAGGGGAGAAGCTCCAAGGATGACCAGATCCGGATGACGACGGGCGCAAGCAAAACGGGGTCCTTAAAGCTTCCAGATCGAACGCATCCACCACAGCCGCCCATAGGAGCCACCGAACCCCGGCAGTCCCCCGGGGTGGGATCTACTCTGAGGCGAGACCTAACTGAGCAGTCCCGCAACGACGCCAGGGGAGCAACATCTACAGAACTGCCCAGCCGAAACCCACCGAACACTGCTGCCTGGTCCTACAACCCTGAAACAGATGATGGATACAGGAAATAAGGGACAGGAGGGTCGTGATAGAAGATGAACCAGCCCAGCATTCGCCTGCTGACCCGGGGAAACCCCGAAAACCCATGGGTCAGAATGGGTAGCCTCCGAGAACGAACTCGGGACCTCCCGAATGCGAGTCGCATACGTTACAGCAGCGCCACCTCCTTTGGTTTAGTCTGGTTGTGCAGATGACTATATAAACTTCGAATTATGTACACCTATAGTGTAATCACACTCTGACCACAAGGCGGAAACAGATCAGCCTTCCCCCTTTAACGCCGTTCTGAACCGAAGACTCTCAATCCCCAAGACGTATGACAACGCCCGATGCAGACGCCTGATGGGCGCAGAGGGCCTACGGACCAGAGAGTGAGAGACCAGGGTGTATGATCACCGGGATGAGAGTGAGGTAGTGGATGATAGATACAGGTGAGAGACGAATGGTGGGAAAGGTGATGATGGAGCACCGGTAGAATTAAACACGGCGGGGGAAACCGGAGAAAACCCGCCCAGACGCCGCTTTCTCCACCGCAAATCCCACATGCGAAACCCTGAGATTGAATTCTGGCCGCCTTAGTGAGAGGCAAGCATTCTAACCACTCGGCCACGCGCCGCTGTAATCACACTCAAAGAACGAATAATAATGTAATACGAAACAATGCTCACTTTTTAACCTAAAGCATTGACCAACTTTTAATGCGGTGGCAATGCAAAGAGGTTAAGAAGGGAGATCATCTAACTCCAGGAAACTGACAAAGATGACGGCAGCGACTGATGGAGACTGGTGTAATCAGTAATTTGATGAAGAGAGGAAAGGAGATTTTAAAAAATCTTGAGTAAAACTCGCCTCGCTTAACGTGGCTGCTCGTACGAGAATAGCAAAACTTACAAGCCACGTTTTTACTTTCTTTACTGCTCACCTATGATCGGTGTATTAAGTATTATATCTCATATGTACAATCAATAACCAGATTTCATAGCAAATGCCGCTTTTGAGGTCCCAGAAGCTCACAAGAAGCATTCAAAGTAAATATAGTGCACGTGCGCAGATGTGTCAACTCAATACCGAGAAATCGTAAAAGTGCTAATTCTACACTCAAGTCAAACACATTTTAATGCTGCAAGACAAAGAATCTCATGGAATTCCTCTAGCCAAAACAATCCTTTACATGTAAAGCTATTTTATTTTGTGAAATTATCTACACTGTCGTTTCTGAAAATTGCAACACCAAGAAAGAATCTCCCGAATGACTCCAAACTTGTTGGAAGTGTAGAAGAGTGTGCAAGCAATAAGTGATTAGGTTTGCAGAGAGATGGGGTACACATAGGCCGAGCAGAACCCTCTCGTTTCGGTCCGACAAGGTCAGTGTTATGCCAGTGTAGTCAGTTAAGAACTGTCAAGCAAGGTGGAACAATAAAGTGAGTGCCTCGTCGACGTCAAAGGGAGCCATATCGATATGTGAGCGAGTTCGAACGGGCCAGAATGGTCGATCTCCGGGAAGCGGGTTTGTCATACCGTGACATTTTGGCTCGTACAGGGCATGCTGCTACGACAGTGATGCGTGTGTGGAAACAGTGGATAGATGAGGGTCGTACCAGCGAAGAGCGGAACATGACCACAGTACGAGATGACCGTCATATTGTCCGCATGGCCATAACGGACAGTACAGCTTCATCCACAGTATTGGCTCAACGCTGGAGCGCTGCAACAGGTGTGAATTTGTCTACATTAACGGTTCGTCGCCGTATGCTGCAGGTTGAACTGGTTGCACGCATGTCATTACGTCGGCTTCCATTGTCCAGAAACCACAAGCTCCTCCGACTGCAATGGGCACGTGAACACCGTCACTTGGGTGTTGATTAGCAAATTGTAGGTTTTTTGGACGAGTTCCGCTTCAACGTGTCCTACAGTGATGACCGCATACGTGTCCGGCGGTACCGTGGTGAGCGCAACCTGGAGGGCTGCATTGTTGAGTGGCATAGCGGACAAACACCAGGTGTGATGGTTTTCGGCATTATTGGTTACAATAACCGATCTCGCCTCCTACGAATTGAGGGCACTTTAAACAGCAAAGGTAGTTGTAGAGCCTGAGGTACTCCTCCTGCTTCAGGCATCTCCACAGGCCACATTTCAACAGGACAATGCCCTGAAACATATTGCGAGGAATGTACAAGCCTTCTTCGAAGAGCGACGGGTACCATTTCTTCTCTGGCCTGCCAGTTCGCTTGACATGTCGCCCAACGAACATGTCTGGGATATGGTTGGTCGGCACCTGGTGTGTCACGGTCCTACAGTAACCAGTGTCACAGATTTGTGAGCTCGAATACAAACTGCGTGGAGGGAAATCCCTGAGGAACTTCTTCAGAACCTTCTTGGTTCAATACCACGGCATATAGTAGCTCTAATTGCAGCGCATGGAGGCTACACCAAATACTGTGTATTAGAGCTCAAAGGTCATGTATAGATATGAAAAGTTAAATTGATTGAATTCATGCGTTTCCTTTTTGATGTTGCAATTTTCAAAAACGACAGTGTATTTTAATGAAAACATCAAATGTTTGAAGTATTGGCATAACAGATAAAATATATATTTCGGATTTTCTGTAAATGCCATACAAAAACTTCATTAAAGTATATAATTTCCTTAAAACAGCACTATGCTTCAACATTGGCCATTTCGCAAATAGCCGGTTGTGCTCACTTTAATCAGATTGAGTGCTTCATATAAAGGAAACTGTTTGAGAATGTGATATTTTTCTTCATTTTTTTTGGTCTCCACGAACTCTCCATGAACTCATTAGCAAACCAGAATAGTTTGTGATAAAAGCATCAAGTTCGTTTTCGCAACATGCAAGCAAAAAGTCCGCACTGCAGTCTGAAACTGTTTGTGGGGACATACAGGTGGGTTCTGGCCCAGTCCACCGGAATGTTCAGTTGAAACATCAGTGAAAAAGGCAGGATTAATATAAATTGAATAGAACATATTTTTATATGGAACGTGTTTACGCATAAAAGATAGTCTTGAAATAGTAATGGGTAGACTTTAATTTACAAGGTTACGATTATGTTTTACTCAAAGATTAAAATAGAAATATAACTGTATATTCAAAAATATAGTATTACTTTCTCTACTACGTATAGTAAGTAGGGGAAGTATAAATTCGATACCAAAATTTCACCAGAAATACATATTTTGAGACCCCAAGAATCCAACAAAAGTATTTTTGGAAACATGTCCGTGTGTGTGTGTCTCTGTGTGTGTGTGTGTCTGTGAACAGCGTAACTCAGAAACGAACAGTCGGATAAACACCAAACTTGATATTTAGGTACAGTAACTTCCAGAGATGCGACACGAAAGTTTTCAAGAAAACCCCCCACCCCGGATTACCCTTTACATGGAACATTTTTCGAAAAGTTTAATTTTCTCAAAAATGGCTCTAACGATTTTGATTAAAATATCACATGTTTAAGATATTTTCATGACAAATGAAATGTATATCTCGAATTTTCCGGAAATGTCTCCAAAAGTATTCTTCATTGTGAACGACTTTTGCATAACTGGTAAACCATAAGACATAGTTAAAATTTTACTGCACAAAAAATATAGATCGCGTTAAAATATACAATTTATGTCATATACATTTTTTTTGTTGAGTAAACCATTTTCGAGATATTGCTTATTATTCCCTATACATATTCCAATACTTATACTTTTTCTCAAATACGTTGTTCATTTTTTTTTGTTCTAGTAATGCAAAGAGAATGGAATGCGCCACATAGCAACCAGCTCTTAAAATATTTGACTATCCCTTAAAGTCTACCAACTCCCCTTGCATCTACAAGAAAATAAGCAATAAAATTAACATCTCGATATCTCGATTAACATAAAGCATATTGAGAATAAGCGTTTGTAAAAATGGAACTACATTCTTAGTTACATGCTTATTTCGAATAGTTTATAAACATTTTACATCTATAGTTTGTACAGCAGTAGAGAAAGTCTTGTGAGTGTAACACATCAGATTTTTAGAAATATGTTCGTGTGTTGTGTCTGCTTGTGAACAACATAACAAAAACGAAAAGTCGGATAAACACCAAACTTGGTATTTTAGTTCAGTATCTTCCAAGGCTGCAACACATGGATTTTCAAGAAAATCTCCCACCCCAGATCACCGTTTACATGGGACATTTTTCGAAAATTTTGATTTTCTTAAAAATGCCTGTAACGATTTTGATTAAAGTATCATATCTTTAAGATATTTTCGTGGCAAATAAAACACATATCTTGAGTTTTCTAGAAACGTCCACAAACGTCCTTTACATTCTGAATGGCTTTCGTATAACTTGTAAACCGAATGCCATTTTCGAGATATTCCTATTACTTGGTTGAATTTTCCAATCTTGTACCTTTCTCAAGTACGAATTCGTTATTCCTTTTTTTACTTTCTCTACTACGTATAGTAAGTGGGGGAAGTATTGTATTCCACCCAAAAATTCGATACCGAGATTTCACTGGAAATACATGTTTTCAGAGCCCCTGAATCCAAAAAAAAAATTTTTGGAAACATGTCCGTGTGTGTGTCTGTGTGTCTGTGAACAGTCGGATAAACACCAAACTTGCTATTTAGGTTCAGTATCTTCCAGACATGTGACACGAAGGTTTTCAGAAAATCCCCCACCCCAGATTACCCTTCACATGGAACACTTTTCGAAAATTTTAATTTTCTCAAAAATGGCTCTAACGATTTTGAATAAAATGTCATATGTTTAAGATATTTTCATGACAAATAAAATGATATCTTGAATTTTCTGGGAATGTCTCCAAAAGTATTCTTCATTGAGAACGACTTTTGCATAACTGGTAAAGCATAAGATATAGGCAAAATTTTACTAAAAAAAATGTATATCGCGTTAAAGTACACAATTTATGTCATATACATTTTTTTTTGTTGAGTGAACCATTTTCGAGATATTGCTTGTTATTCCCTTAATTTTTTCAATATTTATTTTCTCAAATGGGATTTCGTTATTCATCTTTTTGTCTTGGATATGCAGAGAGTATTAATCTATGGCAAAGGGAATGGTGCTGCACATAGCAACCAGCTATTAAGAGATATGTCTATGCTTAAAGGCTATTGTATTTCTATATTGCCCTTGCAAATACAAAACAAGGGGAACACGTAGGCCTTAAGCGATAGTCAAGTATTTCTGCAAATGTTTATTTCGATTAATATGAAACAGATGGAGAATAAGAGTTTGTAAAAATAGTTTGTACAAGAGTAGAGAAAGTCTTGTGAGTGTAACACATCAGATTTTTAATACAAGGTATGTTAAAAAATTGTTAATGCAATTTTTACAAAAATAATAAATTACGAAAAATATAACATGTGAAAGTGATTGGGGTGACGATTTTCATGAAATCCTTTATTTTCATCTTTGGAAGATATTGAAATTAAATGCCAAGTATTCGTTTCTGTTCACCAGAAAGTCTTTTTTATTCCGTAGGTCTCTAAACATATGTTTCCGGTAAAATGTCGGTATCGAATTTTTGGGTAGAATGCAAACCTACTATGCTCTTGGTAGAGAAAGTAATAATGACGTAAAATCGAAAAAAAATTGCCTATAAATAAAAAACGCCCTAATGAATATGAATTTTCATAATTTGGATGCACTAGCAATGCCTATGATGGAGTAGTAAAATTTAAAGATGGGATGAGCTCAGAATCTGGGCCCTAATGATGACGACGACATGGTTGTCATGGCGGTCGTCTTACCAGTAACCAAGATTTAATTACAGTTATAAATAGATCTCAAAACTGTCACTGGCGTGTGTTACCGTTGCGTGAACTGAGACACTAAATGAAGACCAAGGCTTTAGAGGTATTTCCTGTGCTACTTTCAGTCTATCAGATCTGGAAAAGCAATTTAAACCCCGCCGCGCTGTGAGTGTCACTTTTACAGGCAAGCAAATTATTGCAGTAAAGGGGGCTCATATTTATGGCGCCAGCGTGTGACGTCATCAGCAATCCAGTCACCTGCAGCGTAACAACCCATCAGCATTAATTGTTCCAGCAGTATGGTTCAAACGCATTTCATTACTGAGGAAGATTGCAAGAGAGCTTGCTTGCTATATTTATGCACCCTCTTTACACTTGCCTTTTATTGTCACTTACACTGCATTTAGTAGATTATTGAGTGAGAAATTGTAAACTAAAATTCGTGTCAGTTCACCTACATTATTTATTACCTTCAATATTCCTATATGGTAAATATTAAGTAAATATACCAATTTTCCTTTCAATTAGTGTTAAATAAAAAAATCCTATGTATTCCATTCACACGGCTTTCTCTACTCACTCTTCCACAAACCATTGATAAACGTTACTTCTTGTTAATCCAGATAAATTTTCAACTCAAATTTAATCATTTAATTGTAAGATGCAGTAGGTTAAGTGATAGATTTACAAAGGCCGTGTGGCTATGTAATGGATTTAAAAAGCCATGCTCTTTGTATGGCCTCGAGAAAGAAAACAATAACGACTTCCCATTTGAGAAAAATATAAATATTTGAAAACTCAAACCAAAAACAACGAATACTTCGTAAATGGTTAATTCCACAATAAATTAAATTGAATTGAATTTTATTTATGGACGGTCTTTAACGTCTCATTCTATATTGGGCGTGAGAGACCAGAAATTTACACAGACGCCTCTTGAGGTTCTTTTATGTGCCGTAGTTCTACGACATACGGTACCGCCGGCTTTATTTTCCTTCTGAATTAAGCCATGCTAAGGATTTGTACGCCCACGGATGACGACTAAATTACACAATAAACATTTATTTGAACAACTGTGTGCCTTAACAAGATCTACAGTAACTGTTTGTCTACGCAACTCATTCTCAATGAAGTGGACTTCACAGACCATTCCCTCAAAATTGTAAGGTGTATATTTCATTTGCCCTGCAAATATCTTAAACATGTGTTATTTTAATTAAAATCGTTGAAGGGATTTTTTAGCAAATTCAAGAATAATGAAATTTGTTCCATGTAAAGGGTAGATTATGTTGGTGGGATTTTCCTGAAACCCTTTTATACGTTGTCCTCGGAATATGCTGATCTTAAATACCAACTTTTGTATTTATTTTACATTTTTGAGTTACGCCTTTTAGGCAGACAGGCAGATGGCCAGATACACATTTAGACAGTGACCTTTTTACTATTTGCTTGATTCGGCGCGCCTTATAACGTGTATATGGGGTATAATCTTGCTAAAAAATGTTTGGATGGCATGCAATACTTCCTCTATCTACTATAGATACATAGTAGAGAAAGTAAAAAGGAATAAAATGTACCTTTTTAGTACTTCAATAAAGTAGCGCAGTCATACTTAACTAAAAGAAAGGTCCTTCATTGCAGCTCCCAGCATTCTTCCCTATTCTTAATGCTTTTTCACTTTCCCTGTCACATACATCATATGTAAAATTAAGTTGGCTTTATTTATGTACGCTCTTTAACTGCTATATTGGGCGTGGAATACTAACAATATTGCTCAGAGACCTCTTTATCAGACTTGAGGTTCCTTTACGTGCCATAAATCTACGACACGCGACCACCGACTTTACTTCCCATCCGAAGAAAGCCATGATACGGTTTTTACGCCCGAAAAAACATCCACCACTCTCCGCCGGGTTTGTACCCGAGACCTCGGTAACTGGAGGATAGCATGGCACACCTTGTCAATGGACGACGACATACACTACGTGATCAAAAGTATCCGGACACCTGGCTGAAAATGACGTAAAAGTTCGTGGCGCCCTCCATCGGTAATGCTGGAAGTCAATATGGTCTTGGCCCACCCTTAGCCTTGATGACAGCGTTCACTCTCGTAGGCATACTTTCAATCAGGTGTTGGAAGGTTTTTTGGGGAATACCAGCCCATTTTTCACGGAGTGCCAAAATGAGGACAGGTATCGATGTAGGTCGGTGAGGCCTGTCACGAAGTCGGTGTTCCAAAACATTCCAAAGGTGTTGTATAGGATTCAAGTCAGGACTCTGTGCAGGCCAGTCCATTACAGGGATTAATTGTCGTGTAACCACTCCGCCACAGTCCGTGAGGTATGAACAGGTGCTCGATCGTGTTGAATGATGCAATCACCATCCCCGAATTGCTCTTCAACTGTGGGAAGCAAGAAGGTGCTTAAAATACCAATGTAGGTCTGCCGCTGTGCTCGTGCCACGCAAAATAACAAGGGCTGCAAGCTCCCTCCAAGAAAGACACGACCACACCATAACACCACCACCTCCGAATTTCACTTTTGGCAGTACACACGCTGGCAGATGACGTTCAGGCATTCGCCATACCCACACCCAGCCATCGGATCGCCATATTGTGTACCTGATTCGTTACTCGATACAACGTTTTGCCACTGTTCAATCGTGTAATGTTGACGCTCCTTACACCAAGCGAGGCGTCATTTGGCATTTTCCTGCGTGATGTGTGGCTTATGAGCAGCCGCTCGACCATGGAATGCAAGGTTTCTCACCTCACGCCTAACTGTCATAGTACTTGGAGTGGATCCTGATGCAGTTTGGAATTCCTGTGTGATGCTCTGGATAGATGTCTGTCTATTACTCTTTACGACCCTCTTCAAATGTCGGCGGTCTCTGTCAGTCAACAGACGAGGTCGGCCTGTACGCTTTTGTACTGTACATGTTCCTTCACTATCACATCAGAAACAGTGGACCTAGGGATGTTTGAGAGTGTGGAAATCTCGCGTACAGACTTCTGACACAAGTGACACCCAATCACCTGACCACGTTCGAAGTTCGTGAGTTCCACGGAGCGTCCCATTCTGCTGTTTCACGATGTTTAATGACTACTGAGGTCACGGATAATGAGTACCAGGCAGTAGATGGCAGCGCAAAGCACATAAAATGAAAAACATATGTTTTGGGAGTGCACGGATACTTTTGATCACATAGTGTACATAGGTAGAGAAGGTATTGCATTCCACCCAAAAATTCGATATCGAGATTTTACAGCAAACGTATGTTTTGAGGCGCTTCAATCCAAAAAAAACCTTTTAGAAAAACATCCATGTGTAGGTGTGTGTGTGTGTGTGTTTGTGTGTGTGTGTGTGTGTGTGTGTGTGAACAGCCTAACCCCCAAAAAAGTCGGATAAATACTGAAGTTCGTATTTAGGTTCAATAAAATCCCTCCAATCCAAACTACTCATTACATGAAACATTTTTCTAAATACTTTAGTTTCTTAAAAATAGCTGTAACAATTTTGATTAAAATACCAAATATTAAAGATATTTAAATGACAAATAAAATACTTATCTTGAATGTTCTGGGCAAAGCCTGTAAAGTCCTCTTTATTCGGAAGGAATTTTGTATAAGCTTGTGCAACTGGTAAACGACAAGCGATAGACGAAAGCGTACTAACAAAAAAATGTACATCTCTTTAAAATACACAATTTATTTTGAGTTACTTTTTTGTGGCATAAGCCATTTCCGAGGTATCTATTATTAATGGTTCGATTTGTTTAAAACTTTGTCATTCTTTCAGGTCCTTTCGATTTTCAGTTGCTTCTCGCATTGCATGCAAACAATATGGAGCTTTAAGGCCAGCTTATAACGTCCAGTTCTTAAACATTTGCGTATCACTGTTCTCTTTGTATCCTAATGAAATGTATAATGTAGCATTTCCAGAAAGGTTTGTGTGTATTAAAATGAAGCAGATAGGAAAATAAACTTTTGCAAGAATAAGTTTTATACCCATTAATAAACGATAGAGGATAGAGAAAGTCATGTGATTGTAACACATGTTTTTTTTTAATAATGCTGCAGTTGATTACAGAAATGAAATCCAAACATAAAAAAACCCATGTGATACGTTCACACGACTTTCTCTACCTTCTATCATTTATTAGTGGCTATAAAAACTATTCTTACTAAAGCTTATTTTTCTATCGACTACATTTTTATCCATATGAACGTTTGCAGAAATAGGATCATTATAAATTTCATTAGGATACAAAGAGAATAGCGATAGTCATATATTTAAGAACTGCACGTTATATGCTGGCCTTTTCATACGTTTCCACGCAATCGCGAGATGCAACTGAAGAACTTTAAAGAATGGCCAAATAGTGAATAATTCGAACTTTTAATAACGGTTATCTTAGAGATGACTTATGCCACAAAACGTATTTGAAGTAAATTGTGTGTTTTAAAGAGATATACATTTTTTGCGTAGTACGATTTTGTCTATTCCTTAACGTTTAACAGTTGTTCGAGATTATAGAAACTTTTTCCAACTGAAGTGGACTTCACAGACTATTCCCAGAAAATTCATGATATACGTTTTATTTGTCAGGTAAATATCTATAACAAATTGCATTTTAATCAAAATCGTTAGGGAATTTGTTATAAAATAAAAAAAATAAAAAAATGTTCCACGTAAAGGGTAGTTTAGGGGGTTTCTTAAAAATCTTAATGTCGCATCTCTGGAAGGTACTGAAACTAAATAACAAGTTTGGTGTTATCCGACTTTTCGTTTTTAAGTTATGCTGTTCTCAGACCTAAACAAACATACACACATGCAGATAGACTGATTGACAGACACACATACGAACTTTATTTCTAAAAATCCTTTTTTTTTCTGGATTCACAGGGCCTCAAAATATGTATTTCCTGTTAAATCTCGGTATTGCATTTTTGAACGGAATACAGTATTTCCCCTACTTGTTGAAGTAGTAGAGAAAGTGAAATGAATATTAAAACAAACATGCAGGCTAAATTTTGTAACATGGCAAAACCGTTGCTGTTATTGTGTGAAATACCTGGCACAAATTTCAATAAGAAATCTTGCATGCTGTGAATTTTTAAAAGTAGGAAACTTTGTGCTGGGACGTTCATTGAGGAGGTTATGTGGCATACCTAATGTAAGCTGTTTTAATTCACGTACGCGATTAACCTATTGAAACAAATTTGTGTCTGGAAAATCCACTGTCCATTTCCAGTGAACACAGGACTACGGTACGTAACATTCAGCCAAAATCGCCTCTCTATTTCTGCAGCTAATTATAGGCGTTGCATGTCCTTTTTTCATTGTTTAAAGCCTATATTTAACAAGCTGTCACTGCCGATCTCTTTCCATCATTTTACTGTCACACGCATTACATCAGCAGCGAACAGCGTTACGTGTTTTGAATGGTCATAGCTACTGTTACTAAAGCGTATTTTTATTCAAGTAGAAAACTAAATTTACATAATCGATTTCAGGAGATTCAAAAACAGCAGCCCGGTGATAATTCCTTTAAACACCACCAATTACAACAGTATAACTCTAGAGAAATTGAAATTTCCCTTATAGATGTTTATCTTAGTAGACTGCTTTGAATTGCCCGTATGACAGTATGTCTTTTTACTTTCCCTACTACGTATAGTAAATAGGGTAAGTATTGTATTCCACCCAAAAATTCGATACCGAGATTTCACCGGAAATATATGTTTTGAGACCCCTGAATCCAAAAAAAAAGTATTTTTGGAAACATGTCCGTGTGTGTGTCTGTATGTCTGTGTGTCTTTGAACAGCATAACTCAGAAACGAACAGTCGGAAAAACGCCAAACTTAGTATTTAGGGTCAGTATCTTCCAGAGATGCGACACGAAGGTTTCCAAGAAAATCCCCCCACCCAAGATTACCCTTTACATGAAACATTTTTTCGAAAATTTTAATTTTTTCAAAAATGGCTCTAACGATTTTGATTAAAATATCATATGTTTAAGATATTTTCAAGACAAATGAAATAAATATCTCGGATTTTCTGGGAATGTTTACAAAAGTATTCTTCAGAATGAAAAGGGCTTTTGGGGACATCCCCAGAAAATTCAAGATATACATTGAAAGTATGCCTGCGAGAGTGAACGCTATCATTAAGGCTAAGGGTGGGCCAACACCATATTGACTTCCAGTATTACCGATGGAGGGCGCCACGAAGTTGTACGTCATTTTCAGCCAGGTGTCCGGATACTTTTGAACACGTAGTGTATAGATATATATAATAAACAAAACACAATGGCTGTAATATACACGGATTGCTTATAGGAGGGATATTAATTTTACACGTATAATTCGACTGACTTCAATTACGCGATAAAAAATACTGCCTCAATAAAAACTCCCATTCTTCTTGCCCTCGTTCATAAGAAACGTTCTAGCAGAGCAAAATATATGAATATTTTGATATATTTTGCCCTGCAGAGCAAAGAATATGAACTTTAGCAGAACCAATCCGGTCAAAATACTTAGTTAGCCGGCTTACCCTCCTCTTATGTATGGCTTACATCCCTTAATACTTACATCCATGCCTAGGGACAGGCCTCTGTCCTGTCGAGGAGCAGACGACAACTCAGAGAGTGCAGAACGCGGAACGGGGGATCGGCCGGTATGGGAGCGAGGAAGAAGATGATATGAAATGAAGGCGAAACAGATGATGGTACAGGTAATGATGACGCACTTGTTGGAATGAATGGCGGGGAAGCGGAGAAAACCCGCTCAGATGCGCTTCGTCCAAAACAAATCCCATATGCGGTTCCTGGGATCGAGCCGTAGCCGCTTTGGTGGGAGTCGTGCGGTCTGACGACTCGGCCACGGCGTCGCCCATCCGGTCCGAATAACCAGCAGATAATGATTACCGGTGACCGGTGATTGCGTCCCGCGGTCAGTTTTATACGTCAGTTCCGTCTCTGAAGGATTTGAATTGTTAGTACCAGTATTTTCAATTCCTGGCATAAACAACATTTTCTTTCTCATTCTTCGTTTTTAACATTTAACTTTAGAAACACAAGATTTCATGCAGCAAGCCCAACGCAAAATATTGTTCTGCATATCCTAGTAATGTCTTAATTTGTAAACATGGATCACAAATATAGGCTTCCCCTTCTCACTTGGCTCGTGCACAACTGAGAATGAGAACTATTACGTATGTTCACCTATGCAGGTGGCTGTGGACACAACTTACATACGTATATCCTTTAAAAGCCGCAGACGCAACTGACATAGCGCCATTATTACAACCTAAAACTGATCCTTAATTTCTAATTGAATGATTAGCTGGAACAAGGTTGTAACCCAGAAACTTGATTGAGTACTTTAATTCTTCCCTTCATGAAAGCGTTTATATAATTGTTATTTTAATATTTAGGTAGAGGGAATAATTCAAAGTCATATTTTAATGCTCATTCTTCAGTTGAAAAACGTATTTTGTTGTCTTACGTTTGGAATCCTATTTGAAGAACGTGTTTTCTCTTAAATATTATATTTATGTTTGCCTCGGCTGCGTCAGTATTTGTTAGAGACACGTTTCTCTTAGCAGGGTTTTGGTGTGACAAGAGTGTAGGCTTACACAGATTATAATCTTACTTCACTAGATTTATTAATCCTTGACACAATTTAAATAACACTTCACTTATATAGACAGCTGTGAGATTCGTTTTTATTAATTAATTACACTTTTTAACACGTAACCTTATTTTTCGTCTCACACGAATACATATTATATTTCTTGAGGACACTTTTTGCATCCGGTTAGTAACGCTGTCTGCAGGAAACTGACTTGATTTAACCGTATAAACTTGTAAATTTCTGTATTTCAAGTCTCTGATTGCCTAATCCTACTCTAATAGAATACCTTCATTTAACTAAAGCTTTTTCTGGTTGTTGATTGGCTGTTTTATAAACTGTCACCAAAATTACGTTATTGTTACTCCAAGAATCACAAGTAGTACTGTTAAACTTTCTTACTCATTATTGACTCAATATTACCTCATTGTTAGCAACCTTTAAATTATTATTCTCACATTATTAAATTACGTAATATATTCACATAACACTATTACACATTGATACAATAATATAAGCATATGCAATGACTGTTACATACATTTTACAAATTATTACATATACATATTGATTCAAGACGGGCTGTTATTGAATTTACATATTATATAATGACACTGAAATTATTTAAGTGTTAAAAATACTGCCTCAAAGTTCAGACCTCACAATAGTAAATACAACAGTTGACTGAAAAAGGGCTGCATCCCTATTCTGATAACACTAGTCTGCATTTTCAAACTTTTTGTCAGATGATTTCCTAAACGTAGGTGTTCTTGAATCAAGTTTTTATGCTGATTCCAAAAATAAATTCCGTTTTTGTTCTATCACGTCAGGGTTTTACACAAAATAAGTATTGTTTTGACAATTTTACTAATGAGCGTAGAAAAGTATGCAAATACCATTTCAAACAAGATAAGCTTTTATTCAAGAAACATTTTAAGAATACTCTCAAGAACTCCCCTAATTTATTTCATGACTACATTTTAACAAAACAAGAACCCAAAGTGTTTCATTTAATTTTTTTCAAATTTCTCTTCTTTGACTTCCTTGCAGATCCTTGAAGATGACTGTCCCTCTTCAACATCCAACAGTAGTCGGCCATCATAGTTTAATTCCATCTCCCCTGGTACCTCCTCTCCATTTCCTTAATATCTTGGTGAAAACGTTCACCCTGCTCTTCACTATAATGTCCCAGATTTTCTGGAAAGTAGACGATATGTGAATGCAGAAAATGCACCTATACACTCATGTTACAACCAATCTTCTTGAAATTTTTCAACATTGTTTCGACAATGGCCTTGTAATTAGGATCTTTGTTATTGCCTAAGAAGTTTTCAGTAAGTGATCGGAAGGCGGTCCATGCTTCTATTTCTCTCTCATTCATTGTCTTCTCAAAACCTTCATCCTTCATCAATTTGTTTATTTGAGGACCAACAAAAATGCCAGCCTTTAATTTGTCTTGTGTAATGAAGAGAAATTTCTTGGAAAGGTACTTGAACCAGGGTCCATCCTGTGGTAGAGCCCTCACAAATTGCTTCATCAAGCCCAATTTTATGTGTAGTGGCTGAAGCAATATCTTTATAACTCTATATTTTTTAAGCGAAACTGTGAAAAAAACTGTACGTGATAGAAATACACTGAAAGCAGTTCTGATATCAGCATAAAAAAGTGAGTTAGAATCACTTATTAGTTTTCAGTCATCCGATATCATGCAGACTAGTGTTATGATTTAATTAAGGCAATGCATCTGAAAATACAAAACCACACAGTTCGCTTCGGATTACTTTCAGCTTTTTGCAATATACTCGGAACATAACACTAGTGTGTAAACATTTTAACGGGCTATGTCAAACCGTTGTTAAAATATTTACATTGTTTAAAATTATTATTTATTGATATAGTAATATAAAAGATTCCTTGGACCATACGGTTTGTCGTACCGCTCCCACATTTTTAACTTACCGAATGAGATAGCTCCTCGTTAGCGTGTGAGGCTCGCATTGGCTTTCCGGTGGTCGCCCACTCTGATCATGGGCTTTCAGTGATTTTCCCTGGTTGATATAGGCGAATGCGGAGTACTGTATTCTACCACGGATTTCCTGTCATTTCATTGCCCTTCAATATTTCAGGTTGACTCTGGAGCATGACGGGCGGTTGTTGCGGAGGCATGCGATTTGGAACTCCTGCTCGGTCCTGCTAGAGGGAATCCTCGAACTCCACTGCTGCGTCGTGTTTCCCCGATTCCACTAGAGGGGCTCTCCGAGCGACACTCCCGTAGCCGGGTGGTCAAGCTTGCAAGTGTTAGGAAAATGCGCTTCTCTGTCTACTTGCGCCGGTCTCGCTCTGCAACCCATACAACTCCTGTAGTTCCCTCATCTCATCCGTTCCGTGAGGCAGTATTTTTAACACTTAAATGATTTCAGTCTAATTATATAATATATAAATTCAATAACAGCCCGCCTTGAAGCAATGTGTGTATAAATAAAAATATAAAAAGTGTTACACTCACATGACTTTCTCTACTCCTGTACAAACTATTTTTACAAACGCTTATTCTCCATATCCATCATGTTAAACGAGATGTTAATCTTACTAAATTGCTAATTTTCTTGTATATGCAAGGGGAATTGGTAGGCTTTAAGTGATAGTCAAATATTTTAAGAGCTGGTTGCTATGTGGATTATTCCATTCTCTTTGCATTACCAAAACAAAAAAATTTAATAACGAATTCCCATTTGAGATAAAGTATAAGTACTGGAAAATTTAAGGGAATAACAAGCAATGTCTTGAAAATGGTTCACTCAACAAAAAATGTATTTGACTTAAATTGCGTACTTTACCGCGATCTACATTTTTTGTGTAGTAAAATTTTGCCTATCTCTTATGGTTTACCAGTTATGCAAACGTCGTTCACTATGAAGAATACTTTTGGAGAGATTCCAAGATATACATTTTATTTGTCGTGAAAGTACTTAAACATATGATATTTTAATCAAAATCGTTAGAGCATTTTTGAGAAAATTGAAATGTTCTAAAAATGTTCCATGTAAAGGGCAATCTGGGGTGGGGATTTTCTTGAAAATCCTCGTGTCGCATCTCTGGAGGATATTGAACCTAAATACCAAGTTTGGTGTTTATCCGGCTGTTCGTTTCTGAGTTATGCTGTTCACAGACACACACAGACACACACACGGACATGTTTCCAAAAATACTTTTTTTTGGATTCAGGGGGCCTCAAAACATGTATTTCCGGTGAAATCTCTGTATCAAATTTTTGGGTGCAATGCAATTTTTCCCCTACCTACTATACGCAGTAGAGAAAGTAAGAATATAAAAATGTATGTAACAGTAATTGTATTAATGTTTATATTATTATGTACATGTTTAATAAAGTTATGTGAATGTATTATATAATTTAATAATGTAGGAGGTGTGAGAATATAGGTTAAAAGTTGCTAACATTGAGGTAACAATGAGGTAACCTTGAAGCAATAATGAATTAGAAAGTTTAAGGATGCTACTGGTAATTCTTGGAGAAACAATAATGTAATTTTTGAGACAGTTTATAAATAGCCAATCAACAGCCAGAAAATCTGAAAGTTAAATGAAGGTATTCTATTGGAGTAGTATTAGCCAATCAGAAACTGAAAAAGAGCAAATTGTACAAATTCAGAAGTCAGTTGATTGTAGACAGCGTTCCTAACTGGACGCGAGACGCGTCCTCGAGAGGTTTAATACGTATTCTGTGTGAGACAAAAATTCATAAGGGCGAGGATATCATAAAGTTTACGTGTTAAAAAGTGCAAGTAATTAATAAATAATCCTACAGTCCTCTATATCAGTGAAGTGCTATTTAATCGTGTCAAGGATTAATAAATGGAGTGAAGTAAAAATTATAATTTGTGTAAGCCTACATCATTCGTTAGCCGCATCACACTTTGTTCAGAGATACATGTTTCTACAAATTAATACTGACGCAGCCGAGGCAAACCTAAATATATAATATTAAAAAAACATTAAAATATAAAGTTGGAAAGTAAAGTTGGAGCGAAGGCCACCGGAGCTTTGTACCGTACGTGGGCAGTTACTTCATCAATTTCGGCTCTCCAACAGTAGATTTATAGTAATACTCCTTCAAAGAAACTACTACTTCACCCTCCCGGGGGAGTACGCACAAAAGATCCATTGGGGTCGAAGTGTGAGGTGTCCCTTCCGTTAACTAGTTCCTATCTTATCCTATTTTTAATTTGAGCTTAGTGTACAAACTTAAATAGATTGTTGTGTTGGCATTTCTTAATTTGTATTTCTGAATATTTTATTGAACTTTTCAACTTTTGCTATGTATTTAATGGAAAAATAATTACTTTCAACTGAGATATTGTGGCGTATTAGTAGGTATTAGTAGCTATTGTCATTCCAGACACATTACTGCGTCGCACTGGCGACAGTATTGTTGGGGTAATTCAGTATTTCTTTCGGCTTTGTGTTTGAAGTTCCGTGTGGCATGACAACTCGCCACCTCTAGCTGGCGAGCTTAGACAGAGGTGGAGAGAGAGGGGGAATAGTTTAGCGTTACTTTCTTTGTATGTGCGAGTGTCAGTCAGAGTTTGTGAGTTTGTGTGAAAGAGTTTAGATGTAGGTCGTGTATGAAGCATCTCCCCTCAATCGTTTAATCCCCTGTGTGGTGTTGTAGGGACACCATTTACTTTATTAAATAAACCACAGGTAATGTGAATGATGTGAAATTTGTGTAATTTGTTATAAAAAACCCACGCCTTCATCGTAATGTGAACATCTGGTCCTGGCCCTCTTGCCGTTTGTAGCTACACTCCCCCATGTGCATGTTGGGGTGATTAAAATTTAATACTTTGCTGGAAACCTTTTGGCCCTCACCCCAGCATGTAACAATATTCAATATTTGTTAACTAGTCCACACTAATTTTTAAATTGGTAATTCCTGAAGCTCTCCTAAACTTTCAAACTAATCAGTTATAAATTTGGTCACGGAGCACTTTTAATAGTGAACAAACACGCTGAAGAAAACTCCTAGCCCTTTGTATCTTTAAAAGTGTTGATATTAGTATAACATGAAACATAAGTTATAAGTTTAATACCGTTTGAGGTAGTTGTTTAATAACTGTTTTATCACCACTAAAAGTGAGGCTTGGTGGGAATCAATTTGGGAAAGGAAACTGGAAAGGATGCTATATGGATTAATCACTTTAACTGGCAGACATTTGAGAATTCGCCAGACATGGAACTCGCAACAACTGTCATATCTTTCTCAGATGTCTATTGTGACAGCGACTACAGCGCCGTCGAGTTTCTGGTAGAATGCAATACATGGAACTGCAAAAGAATTTCAGTTTTAGGATGATCTTGTACAAAGAGCGCCAAAGAAAATCTCACTGCACCTCGCGTCTATGTCACATTATTTATCGTTGTACGTGGCCTTGCGTAGCCATGGCCATTTCATTGGTTGCTTTAGGCCACGGTGCAAGAGTGCGTCACTCCTTCTGCTAAATAGTTACACCAATAACCACAACAAAGTTTACAAAATGGCGTAGAAACGAACTATATGTTTACGCACTCGATCGTATTGGCTAAAAGAGAAAGAGGTGGAGTGAGTGCATTCAGCTGTCATACAGACATTTTATCGTGATTGGTAGCCCATGCCTTACCGGCTAGTGCAGAATACGCCTTTGAAACGGTCAAACGCTAAGAGAAAAACTTGATGAGCGCCCAGGTTAGCGAAATGTAGAATGTCTAGTGTGAGAAGATTTTCAGGGAATGCAAATTAAAATTTGAATGGTATTCATTAAAAACATAGCAAGGCAGCACTTTATAACAAAAACTAAACAGAACTGTATTCTCACAGTAATATCAATGCTTGTTGCCGCATAAAAGCAAACATAACTAAATAATAAATAAACAAAATAGCATGTTTTTCCTCTAATTCAAAACATAACTGATTAATATGCCTTTACTAACATATTGCTGCTCATAGAAATACAACTGGATTATAGACAAAAGTATAATCCAGTTTTATCGCAATAATATGTATGACATATTCGGTAAATCATACACATATTTATCTCTATTTCTAAACATGATCATAACAAAAGAGTAATTTGCATCTGCGGATGTTTTACGGCGAGTGTCTACTTTTTGACAAGTATGTAGACCGTCTTCCCCACTTTCCTGGAATATTTTATCCAGTAATTTACTATAAAAACACTTTTATGCACTGCAGTTGCATTTGCTGTAACAGTGCGACCAGCCTTCCACATACCCACGATACATCTACGAGTAATTTCTCTAGTATATGACATGACTGCTTATGAGACAATAAACGTGTTTTGGTTTCAATAACACCATAAAAAGCAAAGGCTTTTGTCCCTTATTGCTGTGTTATCAAGCTACCACGCTCTGCGATAGGTAAGGTGAATCACACGCCTCAAAAGACCCCAGAAAACGATACAAAATCCGCTGAAGGTTTTCTTTGTCGCTCTGTGTACTAGCCAGTCTCAAATTGTTCCAGAAGATAATGGTTGGAAAACTATAATAGTACCAATGAAATGCTTCAATGGCTTGTAGGTCAGACGTAGAAATATACAAATATAAAAGCGTTGCTAGGGAAGAGGGTAGAGCTATTGATCACGCTGGGAGATCCTGTTCAAACTGGTTACCCGATCCCGTCATCCACATCGCTAACTTCTTTATTACCTTATGCGTAACTTGATACTTCCATTACCTGTGGAAATATCGAGTATCGAAATTTACTAACAAAATTCAGGGTTCTAATTCCATCCAAATTTGAGTCATTTGGGTTTAGTGTAGTGTGGTTCCCTTCTTAATAAATATTTCTTAAAAGTGACATAATTTTCCGACATAATTTACACGGATATCCGGTGTGTGTGTGTGTGTGTGTGTGTGTATGTGGAAGAGAGAGAGAGAGAGAGAGAGAGAGAGAGAGAGAGAGAGAGAGAGAGAGAGAGAGGGTGAGTTGACGTGATGATCACTAATATAATTTTTCCGAATATGTTTGAAGTTTCTTCTTTTTCTTTACGGTTTGGGCCATTCCGACTCGAAATTGCTGATGTCATCTTCTCTTTGGTCCTTCTGGCTACGCTTTTTCCTGAGGTTTATAGTTCAATGTTGATTATTTCTTCTTTTTAATGGTGTTTAACGCCAGCTCCTACTACACACGACACTACAGGCGTTACCAAGCGAGATGGCTCCGCGGTAATATGTCGGGCACGCATTCGGGGAAGTCCAGGGTTCGTTTCCCAGCAGCTGTCAATTCTAACCCTAGGTTTTTCGTGATTTACTCTGGTCGTGGTTGAATGCTGGTGTGAGTCATCTTCTACCACGACCTCCCTGTCACTCATTTCCTGTACCTATAATTTCCGTCATCATCTTCTTCGAGGTGGCTTAGTAGAGTTTCTTCCTGGTGTCGATCAGACTACTCAACCAGGCCCCGCCTCTGGGTTCTCTCGGAAGGGTGCTCCTTCGGGGGACCTCCAGGGTGTCAGGGGCTTGTATGTGGGATTGAGCGGCGTCGGATGCGTTCCAATTGGAAATGTTGGGTTCCCAGTTAATGCCTGCGTATGTCTTCACCCTGATTTAGTCGCCCTTCGGGTCTCTCCCATTCCTCCTTCCAAAGGATTCACAGTAGATGCACCAACGACCCACTGGCCTACATGCGGTGGTCTGTCACGGTAGCGGGGCCTTTCCGTAGTATGTATCACAGGCAGTGGACACCTGGGAAAGGAAATTTGGAAAGGAAACGCTCCACAGTTAAGTTTCGGCATTTATCCGGCATTTGATGGTTACGAGAACTGGAGAAAACTTGGAAAAAGCCTCAGTCAGGAAGGGCGGTCATGGCAGAATTTGAGCGCAGACCTCCTATTCACGAGTCATTCCCGTAACGACCTCGGCTATTCGTATCGATCAATCTGCTTTGGTAACTATTCTTCGACATTCTATTCAAGTATTGTTTCCTTCTTTCTTTATATGCTTTTATTATTATGTTTAATTATTCTACCTTTGCCTGTTTGCAAATACATAATTTGTCTTTCTGTCCTGTTTTGTGCATCCTGTTACAAATATCAAAACTCTTGTTTCTGCTGTTGTATTTTATACATGTCATGTTTAGTATTGGTCCATGTTTCGGATACACAAGTGACTGCAGATATTGTCATAGACTCATATAGTTAAATTATTTAAGTCTAGTCTTGCCTTATTTCTTAATGTCATGTAATGTTGCTATTATAAAACTAAATGTCTTAATATTTACGTTTAGTCTATTTCATGAATGCATGATACTTTATAACCAAGAAAGTTATGTATTGACACTTGTTCCGGAAAACCATTTTCCAAGACATACGGGGTATTGCCTTTTTTTTTCTCGATAGTATTTCAAATTATTTTAACCCATTAGTTCAAGTATATACTTTGCTGTAGTTCATCTTCAGCGTTTGCCAGCAATATATAATCGTTTGTAAAAAAAAGCACAATGTTTAAAAAATGTTCCCCAATCCAATATTCCCTGTAGCATTTAAATTTACTGAAACTCACAAATTCAGAACTTAAGAATTTAAAACCTTTATGTAAATGTGTTAAAATTATTGACCTATGTTATAGGTTGTTTGATCCTGCAGTTTCTCCCCGCTATTTCACTTCCGGTTTACTAATTGTTCAGTTTAGCCAAGTTTACTTACATTTTACTGTTCTTCTTTGAAATCTATTAACATTCACAAAATTATCTTCTGTTTATTCTCGATTTGGAGGATTGCAAACTATTACCTACAATGTGAAGATTTCCTAACGTAATAAGTTACATTCTGTTACCATTTAAACAAGCTCTTACCCTCAACCTCAAATTCCCAGTATCTTTTGTTCTGTTTCGACCCACTTATTTTTCTTTCTGTGGCCCGTTTATCTTCTGTAGAAGTATCCGGAGCTCTGACTTGGGAAGCAACTGATGTTATTTTAACTTCTTGGACTGTAGGTTGTTAACGTTGGTTTATGTTAGATGTTATAACCTTGAAAAACATGTCACATTCATATGTAGCCTCAGCGGGGGTTAGGGAATGACTCTGCTTCTACCTCAAGGATCGACTTTAAATCTGTTCTGCCTCAAAGACTGTTCTCCCAACGTATTGTTGGCCTTCCCATTTATCTTTCACCTCGCGGAGTGTAAATAAACACTTTACTTTAATCCATTTAAATCCATTCTTTAAATATCTTGATAACATTCCTTGTTTTAGAGAATCCGGTTTTTCTTATTATCTTCTCTACTACGTATAGTAAGTAGGGGAAGTATTGCATTCCACCCAAAAATTCGATACCGAGATTTCACCAGAAATACATGCTTTGAGATCCCCTGTATCCAAAAAAAGCATTTTTGGAAACATGTCCGTGTGTGTATCTGTATGTCTGTGTGCCTGTGAACAGCATAACTCAGAAACGAACAGTCGGATAAACACCAAACTTGGTATTAGGTTCAGTATCTTCCAGAGATGCGACACGAAGGTTTTCAAGAAAATCCCCCACCCCAGATTACCCTTTACATGGAACATTTTTAGAAAATTTTAATTTTCTCAAAAATGGCTCTATCGATATTGATTACAATATCATATGTTTAAGATATTTTTATGACAAACGAAATGTATATCTCGATTTTTCTGTGAATGTCTCCAAACGTATTCTTCATTGTAAACGGCTTTTGCATAACTCGTAAACCATAACAGATAGATAAAATGTTACTACACAAAAAATGTAGATCGCTTTAAAATAAACAATTTATGACATACACATTTTTTTTGAGTGAACCATTTTCGTGATATTGCTTGTTATTCCCTTAGCTTTTCCAATACTTATACTTTTTCTCAGATGGGAATTCGTTATTCATTTTTTTTGTCCTGGTAATGCAAAGAGAATGGTATACTCCACATAGCAACCAGCTCTTAAAATATTTGACTATCGCTTAAAGCCTAGCAATTCCCCTTGCACCTACAAGAAAATTAGCAATAAGATTAACATCTCGATTAACATGAAGCATATGGAGAATAAGCGTTTGTAAAAATAGTTTATACAAGAGTAGAGAAAGTCATGTGAGAGTAACACATCAAATTTTTTTTATTATAGTCCAAAAGCGCACAGTATGTCTATAACGAATCCGTGCCCATGGGCTTAGGAAGGTCAACGGGGAACAGCAATATGGAACCTGGTCCTCCAGGTTGAAAGTTACTGATTAACTATCTCAGAATGTAAAAACCAATGGATTAGCAGGAGAGAGGTTAGCATGGAGACTTTCAAGAAAGACAAGGCTTGTCGAGGGCTGTAGTGTCGCTCGGGACGACGATGAAATGATGTATATCTTTATTAGCTTTAAAATAAATCTTTATGTGAATCATATATAAGGTGAAATAATAATGTGTATGTGAGGAGGAGTCTTTGAAAATGCTCTTGAAATGCCAAATGACATGAGACTGAGTCGCGTGTTTTTGTTATTATCGATAAACGCGAAAAATGTTTTACCATTTGGAGTATAAGATTTGTACCGAGCGGGATGGCTCAGGCGGTTACGTTCGGGAAGTCCCGAGTTCAGATCCCGTGGGCCGACCAATCCGACTTAGGTTTTTTCGTAGTAAAACCTCAGCCGCTAAGGTAAATACCGAATTTGATATTTAATACCACTACTCAAAGTTCCACCTTAAGTCCAAAACAATAGTAAAAAGGAAACATATGTGGTAATATCTAATGCTGTGCCATTATCCACAGACAATGAAAGCAGCACGTAGACTGCACGGCACGAAGCAGAAGATTCAGTTGCTATGCTCTAGGGTCTCTGTGGACACATGAAGTAAGTTGGCATGGTTACTCGAATGAGACCTAGAAGACTAACTGTCCGCCTGTCTATATGAAAGCAGCAGTGGACTGGACGGCACCCTAATGCTATCTACACGGCACGAAGCAGAGGATTCAGTTGCTATGCTCTAGGGTCTCTGTGGATACATGAAGTAAGATGGCATGGTTACTCGAATGAGACCTAGAAGACTAACTGTCCGCCTGTCTATATGAAAGCAGCACGTAGGCCGGACGGCACCCTAATCCTATCTGCACGGCACGAAGCAGAGGATTCAGTTACTATGCTCTAGGGTCTCTGTGGACACATGAAGTAAGATGGCATGGTTACTCGGATGAGACCTAGAAGACTAACTGTCCGCCTGTCTATATGAAAGCAGCAGTGGACTGGACGGCACCCTAATGCTATCTACACGACACGAAGCAGAGGATTCAGTTACTATGCTCTAGGGTCTCTGTGGATACATGAAGTAAGATGGCATGGTTTCTCGGATGAGACCTAGATGACTAACTGTCCGCCTGTCTATATGAAAGCAGCAGTGGACTGGACGGCACCCTAATGCTATCTACACGGCACGAAGCAGAAGACTCAGTTGCTAGGCTCTAGGGTCTCTGTGGACACATGAAGTAATTTGGCATGGTTTCTCGGATGAGACCTAGAAGACTAACTGTCCGCCTGTCTATATCAAAGCAACAGTGGACTGGACGGCACCCTAATGCTATCTACACGGCACGAAGCAGAAGATTCAGTTGCTATGCTCTAGGGTCTCTGTGGATACATGAAGTAAGATGGCATGGTTACTCGAATGAGACCTATAAGACTAACTGTCCGCCTGTCTATATGAAAGCAGCAGGTATACTGGACGGCACCCTAATGCTATCTGCACGACACGAAGTAAAGGATTCAGTTGCTATGCTCTAGGGTCTCTGTGGACACATGAAGTAAGATGGCATGGTTTCTCGGATGAGACCTAGAAGACTACCTGTCCGCCTGTCTATATGAAAGCAGCAGTGGACTGGACGGTACCCTAATGTTGTCTACACGGCACGAAGCAGAAGATTCAGTTGCTATGATCTAGGGTCTCTGTGGACACATGAAGTAAGATGGCATGGTTACTCGGATGAAACCTAGAAGACTAACTGTCCGCCTGTCTATATGAAAGCAGCAGTGGACTGGACAGCACCCTAATGCTATCTACACGGCACGAAGCAGAAGATTCAGTTGCTATGCTCTAGGGTCTCTGTGGATACATGAAGTAAGATGGCATGGTTACTCAAATGAGACCTATAAGACTAACTGTCCGCCTGTCTATATGAAAGCAGCAGGTAGGCTGGACGGCACCCTAATGCTATCTGCACGACACGAAGCAAAGGATTCAGTTGCTCTGCTCTAGGGTCTCTGTGGATACATGAAGTAAGATGGCATGGTTACTCGAATGAGACCTAGAAGACTAACTGTCCGCCTATCTATATGAAAGCAGCACGTAGGCTGGACGGCACCCTAATCCTATCTGCACGGCACGAAGCAGAGGATTCAGTTGCTATGCTCTAGGGTCTCTGTGGACACATGAAGTAAGATGGCATGGTTACTCGGATGAAACCTAGAAGACTAACTGTCCGCCTGTCTGTATGAAAGCAGCAGTGGACTGGACGGCACCCTAATCCTATCTGCACGGCACGAAGCAGAGGATTCAGTTACTATGCTCTAGGATCTCTGTGGACACATGAAGTAAGATGGCATGGTTACTCGGATGAGACCTAGAAGACTAACTGTCCGCCTGTCTATATGAAAGAAGCAGTGGACTGGACGGCACCCTAATGCTATCTACACGGCACGAAGCAGAGGATTCAGTTGCTATGCTCTAGGGTCTCTGTGGATATATGAAGTAAGATGGCATGGTTTCTCGGATAAGACCTAGAAGACTAACTGTCCGCCTGTCTATATGAAAGCAGCAGTGGACTGGACGGCACCCTAATGCTATCTACACGGCACGAAGCAGAAGATTCAGTTGCTAGGCTCTAGGGTCTCTGTGGACACATGAAGTAATATGGCATGGTTTCTCGGATGAGACCTAGAAGACTAACTGTCCGCCTGTCTATATGAAAGCAGCAGGTAGGCTGGACGGCATCCTAATGCTATCTGCACGGCACGAAGCAGAAGATTCAGTTGCTATGCTCTAGGGTCTCTGTGGACACATGAAGTAAGATGGCATGGTTTCTCGTATTAGACCTAGAAGACTAACTGTCCGCCTGTCTATATGAAAGTAGCAGGTAGGCTGGACGGTACCCTAATGCTATCTGCACGGCACGAAGCAGAAGATTCAGTTGCTATGCTCTAGGGTCTCTGTGGACACATGAAGTAAGATGGCATGGTTTCTCGGATGAGACCTAGAAGACTAACTGTCCGCCTGTCTATATGAAAGCAGCAGGTAGGCTGGACGGTACCCTAATGCCATTTACACTGTACGAAGCAGAAGATCCATTTGCTATGCAGTAAGGTCTCTGTGGACAAGTAACAAGTGAGTGGTTACAGGGTTGAGACCTAGAAGGCCACACATCGAGCTAGGAGTTATCCACTAACAGATGCATAGCGATATGACCATGTAGTTAGAGCGACGTAAAATAAATAAGGTAATAAATAAATAGAAGTATCAATATGTTTCGCAATAAATGTACATGAATTATTTTATGCGAATTTTCACAAATTTCTTTTTTTCTCGCAAAAGTCTGTATTTGTGTGATAAAATGAGTGTTAAAAATTAATTACAAAACTTACAGGTTAACGATATAAAGGTAATCAAAGCATTCCATTTTGCTTTTAGCTATTAAGATTAAGTGCAGAATCTGATATCCTTCTCGATTTGGTAAATATTAGGTTTAAGCAACTTCCTGAAATTCAGAGTGAAAGTATTATGTACTTTTATATTATAATGATTCTGCAACTATGTCATAATAGTGCAACTGATGTACTGTATGCGCTGTTGATATTTAGGTTTTATAAGATATCTATTCAAGTCTTATGACTGCCATCGAATGCTAACAGTGATAGATTGTTTTCGCACTATAATTTAGTTGTTATTGACGAGATCTCCAATGGCCTAAAAAATTGTAATTCATTATATGTTGCAATTTGGTGTCATGAAATAAACAGTTGGTCTAAATGTGTTTAATTTAGTATTTCCCACAAACAATATCATTTTAAAACAAATAACACCTCTGAAATACCTCGCATAAGCTACTGGAGGTATTAATAATTGAATTTTGCAGGTAATACAATTATTTTCTATTGTAAAAGATAATTTAATCCTTTTTCTCCAAAATAATGTCATAGTCGGTTATTATACGAACCACTCGTGTATTTTGCTTTTATTTTTGTTTTGATTTTTTTGTATTATTAACACGAAAATCCTAAAATTTAAAAATGAAACAAGAATTCTTTAAACAATTATCACCAATAAAACCCGCCCGTGGTCATAGAACTAACTATTATAATTGCACAACTCATGCTGCTATTTATTCATAAAAAGGAGAAAACCCATAGGTGTTTCAGAGACCCTCAGGAATACTAATTCCTTATCCTTTCGGGGAAGACAAACCCTTTGTCCAGTTATCAAAGTCACTAATTTTCTTCGCGACGTAGCACGCAATGAGATGCGCGCGAAGCAACCTCTTTTTCGGATGGTTCACTCGCTGGGGAGTCGAACACAAGACGTCTCTAATTCTTCGCAGCAGCAGCACTCACTGTCGTCACAATCGCACTCTTAGAGCAACAAAAACACACTCATCAACTTACCAACTCACCAACTCGCTCGCAAAAGCGCTCACTTGTTTAGTGGTTCGAAATTTCAACAGAACATTCGAGAGCGTTCTAGAAGCGGGGAGAAGGGAACTTCCAGAAGATTCTGGTTATGTGTCGATAGCGATTCTGGTGTTTATGTTGGGCGAAGCGCTACTTATCTCTATTTGTCTCTCCAAGAAAACATTTCAGGAAATATGCATGTGTGTATATATAATTCTACAAATAAATGACGTTTTATGCCACATATCATAAATGTTTTACCACAAACTTGTAATTTTCGGTTCGGGGATAGAGACATGCACACAACCATGCCATCTTTAAAAACTCCTAAAATAATTTGACATGAGTTTAAACATTTCGAATTTTCCTGATATCACAATTAAAGTTCTGTATATCAAAAAAACATTCAACAGAGCGGAATGGTATAGGCGCTAACCTCTGATCCGCATTCGGGAGGTTCCCGGGTTCACATTCCCGAGGACGACCAATTTGACCAAAGGTTTTATTGCGGTTTTTCTCGGTTGCAAGCGAATGTTGGTTTGGATAATTTGATCCGCGAATTCTCCTGCCATCCCTTTCCTTACTACATATCCCTACATATTAAATAAATCGAAGAATCATTAAATCTTAAACTTACAGATACTCAGAACAGTGGTGCACCGAAGGATAATACGTTCTCTGTTGCTTCCATCCAATTTTCTAGCAAGCATAAACGTACCAAAATTAATAGTAAAAAATACATATTTTTTTAAACATCGACTACTCAGAAGTGTCCTTAAGTTTATTTGAATGACAGCATTTCAATGAATCTTAATGGATGCGCTTCACTCTGGCGTTTCGTGTTACATAGAAAACTAGTCCATCTGTGTAGGGGGAACATGTTAAATGTTGGTGTAACACGATTATATCAGGACCGAGAAAAGATGAGCCGAGAACCAGTAATTTTTATTTTCTAGTACTGTTATGCACTTAACTTATATGTATTGCATATTCTTTTCGAGACGAGCATTAATAATGGGTATTACTTACATGAAAATTTTAATTAACAGCTGCTTAAAACATTACCTTGAGGCAGTATTTTATATCACAACACTGTGAATGCCAGAGTGATTGTAGTGTAAATTAACATTATTGCATGACAATGATTTGAGATGTTTGTTAGCTATAAGCATTGTTAGGAAATAAGTTTACACGGCCTCACTGAAACTGACAATAGGAGTGGGTAACAATGAAGCGATGGGGTGAGTTAATTCATCACTTAGAAGAGACAAACAAATGACGTCAGGGTAGCGTGCCTTTCTTTAGAAATGAAGGGAATATCTTCCCTAGAGCATATGTGTTTGTAATTATGATTGGCTTACAAAACAGACGCTAATGTTGGCGCGATTTAGTAACCAATAGCATTTCTATTATAATGTTTAGGCATATCGGATGAGGGAGTATAAACTCTTGAGCCAAAAGCAAGTATCGCGCAGTTCTAAGAAATCTCTCTCGCGAGGTATGCGTCAGGCAGTTCTAAAGAATCATTCGCGAGTTACACATCACACAGTTCTACAGAATCATTCACGAGGTAAACGTCACGCAGTTCAAAAGAATCATTCACGAGGTACACATCGCGCAGTTCTCAGCAATCTCTCGCGAGGTACACATTACGCAATTCTACAGAATCTCTCGCGTCGTAAAGTTAGTTACAAAATCTGAAGTACGCGACAACTATTACGACAGTAATTACATTCGGAAATATAACAGTTTCAGTCAGGCGTGTATAAAGATTACAGATGTGAACTATTAATTAAGTGTGACGGCAATAAAAGTGTAAAAACAAATTCTTTTATCAGTGTTATCTTTTAGTAACAACTCCTTTCCGTTTACACGCCCTGCTCAGAGATATTTGCTCGACTGAGTAATAATAGCTAGCCGGAGGACAAAGAACCCAAAATTCAAAATAGTAAAACAATAACAGGCGCTCAGCAAATAAGATAACACGAACAGATTACCGCGACAACTTCCCGTGCACCAAGCCAAGCCTACGGTACGCACTGAATATTGTAACCTGGGACGATTGTGTTTTGTTAAGTTAGGGTAATCGATTAAGTTTGACTGGTAGTCGCTATAAAATAAATGCCAGCGCAGTAGCTTCTAATTATGGTGGGGAATATAATAAACAAAAACGTTGATTCTGAAGCACAAGAGAAATGGGAAACCTAAAATGGTGGTAAAGAGGTACATAGGATTGAAATTGTAAAATGCAACTAGCAATGATAATTTTGATGTCTGCAACAACAAATCTAATAGAAGTATTAACCACCGTACGTGGGGAGTAAATAAGGCTAAAGATGCAAGTAGGTTGATTGTAACTCTCAATGGAGTAAAACTTGTTTTCTACCATGATAGCATGCCGGAAAATGTATAAAAAAAACACCATAGTCCAAACAATGATCATGTTTAGGATCAATGAAGCATACCAAGACCACAGGGGAATACTAATGCATGTGGTTTTTTAGTACAATGCTTCGAGAAGTTCTCAATAATAAAGAGGAGCAATTTAGGTTTATGGGATGAACTGCAGTTCATGATTGTCATGCAATTGAAAACAGAGCACGTTCGCTGCAAAATAAGAACAAAATAAGAAGTTCAACGCAGTACATGAATACAGAACAATGGCGATGGTTGAAGAAATTCCATGGTTCGTCCTTGGAGAGGTCAATGTTATTTTATCACTAAGTTATTTGGAACAGTTAATTCCTTAACTGGAAAGAGTGTTACCAGATGCATATGTTCTGCAGATACAATTCCCTTTCCTACCATAACGCAAGTTTAACGCATTCCCGATATAAGGATTCCAGCAGCAGAAGGCATTCTGAGCTACAGCTCGAGATGATGGATGGTATCCGTAACAGGATGTGGCTGTAAACTGCGCCTTACCGCCTTTTGTCAATTCTGTGCCGCTTTTAGGTAGGTTCCCCCCCTTTCTGGCTAAGATTATATGATATGCAAAACATTGAATCGAAAAAGCTTTTCTTGTTCACCTCTTATAGTATGGGAGGCACAGAATAGTATAATGATATCGGGCCACATAAATAATAATAATAATAATAATAATAATAATAATAATAATAATAATAATAATAATAATGAGTGTCTGTCTCACATTCAAGATTGTCTAGATAAGTTTTTCTTTTGCGGTTTTTCAGTATCCTGAAAAGATGAATGTGGGATTACTCAAAATTCTTTGAACCTTGGGCTTATTTGAGCATCATTTCACTCATTTCATTCATCATCCACTATAACTTACTGGTTAAAGGACGTTAAACTAAAGTAATGTTAATAATAATAATGTAACGAAGCGGCTAAGCCCAAGGCTATTCGGAGGACGGCGCCGGAAGTCGCAGGTAAATAGAGATAAGCAACGCTCTTACCCGCGTAAACACCAGAAGTGCTATCGGCAGATAATCAAGATTTTCTGGAAGTTTCTACACCCACTCTCCACTCCCATGTGTCCAGATAGTTCTAGAATGTTCTATGGATGATTCCATTGGCTATATAAACGAGCGTTCTTGCGAGGGTGACATAGCTGAGTTGAGTGTATTCAGAAGTGCGCGAACTAGTGACTGTATTTCTGGTGCGCCTTCAAGTGCGGTTCTACAAGTGAGGTGGGGATGACTAATGTGACGTGCAACGATGGTTACTATGGAACGAGGGGTGTAGAAATCTTGTGTTCGACTCCCCAACGAGTGAACTGTGGCTTCATCGTGTGTATTGCATTACATCGCTACGTCAAGATGGAAAGTAAAGTGACAGGGAAATTGAATAGTTCACATTAGTGAAGTGAAGTGTGAACTAGAAAACAGTGAAGTGACATTGAGAACTTACAGAAGTGACAGTGGAAAAACTGGACAGTCATAATATTAATAATAAAGTTACGAATTTATTTGTTATTAATTAGAGGATATATAAATTTGATTCATACTGGTTTACATTTATCAGCCTAGTTCTCTTGGTCTTTACCAAGCATGTACTTCTTAACTAATAACAATTTTATTCAGCCGAATCACCAGAACCTATTTTGTACATGTTGTGCATTGTAAATGTTGTAGTCGCTGACTTGTTCAGTTGAATAAAAATCTGATGTGTTACTCTCACATGACTTTCTGTACTCTTGTACAAGCTATATTTACAAACGGTTTTCTCCATATGATTCATGTTAATCGAGATGTTAATCTTATTGCTAATTTTCTTGTAGCTGCAAGGGGAATTGGTAGGCTTTAAGCGATAGTCAAATATATTAAGAGCTGGTTGCTATGTGGAGTATTCCATTCTCTTTGCATTACCAGGACAAAAAAAATGAATAACTAACTCCCATTTGAGAAAAAGTAAAATTATTGAAATATTTAAGGGAATAACAAGCAATATCTAGAAAATGGTTCACTCAACTAAAAAAATGTATATGACATAAATTGTGTCTGTTAACGCGATCTACAATTTTTCTATAGTAAAATTTTGTCTATCTCTTATGGTTTACCGGTTATGCAAAAGTCGTTGACAATGAAGAATATTTTTGGAGAAATTCCCAGAAATTCAAGATATCCATTTCATCTGTCCTGAAAATATGATATTTTAATCAAAATCATTAGAGCCGTTTTTGAGAAAATTAAAATTCTCGAAAAATGTTCCATATAAAGGGTAATCTGGTTTTGGGGGGATTTTATTGAAAACATTTGTGTCGCATCTCTGGAAGATACTGAAACTAAATACCAAGTTTGGTGTTTATCCGACTGTTCGTTACCGAATTATGTTGTTCACAGTCAGACACACTAACACACACCGACATGTTTTCAAAAATGCTTTTTTTTTGGATTCAGGGGCCTCAAAACATATATTTCCGGTGAAATCTCGGTATGGAATTTTTGGTGGAATACAATACTTCCCCAACTTACTATACGTGGTTGAGAAAGTAAAAATTAAACACAATTCTGAGCAGGTAGTTTACGTTGTCCCATAATAATCACCACCTATAACAAGTAGGGAAACTATTCGATTACAAAGATGACTATATCCTAAAATAATAATTAATTTGTTTATTTGTAATAATTACTTAGTCCAGATCAGGGTTGCTGCTGGTGGGGATACGAGATTTAACCCATCTCGCTGTTGTGTTCTTCGGTCTGCCTACCATGCAAGCAGTTTTCATTCTAAAGCACTGTGACGCCTCGTAGGCCGACTTATCCAAACACATGAAGTTGGAGGGAGAAAGAAGGAGAATGACAGTGAGTACCCAAACTGGTATGCCTGCTTTAGGATCGGTTTCACAGTTTAAGCTTTGTGAGTTAGACGGTAGGGCAAGCAGGTTAGGCTTTACTGAGCTCAACACGTCCACGGAACAGTAAAGTTGGTACTTGCACATGCGCATCGAGTGAATTCCATCGTTCGTTTTGTATGTTTTCCAGCAATATAAAGTTAAAATTACCGAATAGCCATAGTCTAAACATAGAAATGTACTTATCATGAAGTTAACATTCTCCTAGAAAGTATGAAGCAGCATAAGGATATAATAGAGTTCAAGCAATCGGACAAATTATTATGGAGTGAGAAAAAGCAAACGCGGGGTAAAACCTCGTCACGAAGGGTAGATTAGATTGAAATCACCTTGCTTCCACTTGCACATAACCTCAATATTAAGAAAAGCATGGTTCTGATGAGAAGGCTTTGTTGCTGATATATAAACCAATGCATTATATGGTAGATGTGACTACAAAGAGTGAGACAATGCATAGGATAGAACCATGAAGTATAAATTTAAAATTAAGAACATGCTAAATGCGGTTTAGCTCCTTACTAGTCGGTTTTATGTATTGTATCATCAAAAATTTAGGTACTTGCATGGCGAATGTTTACTTAATTGAAATCTGTCATAGAATTCTCGGCATTCCATATGTGAAAATGGTTAGGACGCATTCTAAACGTCTTCTGTTGTGCATATGGGTTAAAATAACTTTCACTTCATCATCAGTAATATTGTCTTCTTCAGATAACACGGCGACTCTTTAGCTTAAATCACAGTTCAGTGCGGTTTAAGCCAAGCCATGTATAAGCTGGACTAAGTACTGTAAACGCTTAAGGCTCCGCTTAAGTCCGATTCGAAGCTAATCTTAAACTGTGAAACTGAGCCTTAATATTCGGTTCAGAGTAAATTACAATTAATGCGTTGACCGTTATTATTATTACTATTATTATTACTATTATTATTTTGTAATTTTGAGATCCCTCTTGTTGGTATTCAGGGTTGGTGTACTGTCCGTGATGTATTCTGCTTTCTAAGATACACTACGTGATCAAAAGTATCCGGACACCTGGCTGAAAATGACGTACAAGCTCGTGGCGACCTCCATCGGTAATGCTACAAGTCAATATGGTGTTGGCCCACCCTTAGCCTTGATGACAGCGTTCACTCTCGCAGGCATACCTTCAATCAGGTGCTGGAAGGTTTCTTGGGGAATGGCAGCCCACTCTTCACGCAGTGCGGAACTGAGGAGAGGTATCGATGTAGGTCGGTGAGGCCTGACACGAAGTCGGCGTTCCAAAACATACCAAACGTGTTCTATAGGATTCAAGTCAGGACTCTGTGCAGTATGAACAGGTGCTCGATCGTGTTGAAAGAAGCAATCGCCATCCCCGAATTGCTCTTCAACAGTGGGAAGCAAGAAAATATCAATGTAGGTCTGCGCTGTGATCGTGCCACGCAAAACAACATGGGGTGCAATCCCTCTCCAGGAAAAACACGGCCACACCATAACACCACCACCTCCGAATTTCACTGTTGGCACTACACACGCTGACAGATGACGTTCACCGGGCATTCGCCGGGCTGGCCATCGCATCACCACATCGCATCGACCATGGAATCCAAGGTTTCTCACCTCACGCCTGTCATAATGCTTGGAGTGGATCCTGATGCAGTTTGGAATTCCTGTGCGATGGTCTGGATAGATGTCTGCCTATTACTCTTTACGACACTCTTCAAATGTCGGCGGTCTCTGTCAGTCAACAGACGAGGTCCGCCTGTACGCTTTTGTGCTGTGCATGTCCCTTCACGTTTCCAATTCACTATAACAGAAACAGTGGACCTAGGGATGATTAGGAGTGTGGAAATCTCGCGTACAGACTTCTGATACAAGTGACGACGAAGTCCGTGAGTTCCACGGAGCGTCCCATTCTGCTGTTTCACAATGTCTAATGACTACTGAGGTCGCGGATAATGAGCACCAGGCAGTAGGTGGCAGCATAACGCACCTAAGATGAAAAACGTATGTGGGGGTGTCTGAATACTTTTGATAACATAACGTATCTAGAAAGTAACATTTGCAGAAAAGGAGCATATAGCTTTATTTTGGCACATGCTCTGATTTTAGAAGCCTGTAACATCGGTGGCGACGTCGTGGCCGAGTGGCTAGGCAGCTGGCCTCCCACCAAGGCGCCCGGGTTCGATCCCACGGGCCCGCATATGGGATTTGTGGTGGACGAATCGGCGTCTGGGCGGGTTTTCTCCGGCTTCCCCTGCCTTTTTTTCCCAGCAACTACTCCATCATCACCTCTCCTTTCATCCATTTCACCTTGATTTCATATCATCATCCTCCTCACTCTCACTCTCCCGTTCCGCGTTCTTCAGTCTCTCTGATCCAATGTCCGTCTGCACCTCGACAGGCACGGACGGCACGGGTGTAAATCCTAGGAGGTGTAAGAGAGGGTGGTTAGCCGACTAAGGGCCGGTTTCACCAACAGATGCTAAATTTTAACACAATGTTAAACTGATTTAACACTGAAGTTAACACAAATTCTGTTTCATCAAACAATGTTAACTATAACAATGTGTTAAAGTCGGTGTTAAAATAACATCCCCATACCCCTGTGTTAAAGCGTTCAACAAATGTTAAAAATTGGAGAATGGCTGCCGCAAACTAAGCTGCTGATGCGAGTTTGCTACAACTGGCACTTTTGAATGTCATTCCTAATATAATAATAATCGTACATCACAATTGAGGCAGTATTTTTAACACTTGAATAATTTCAATTTTATTATATAATATGTAAATTTCAATAACAGCCCGCTTTGAAGCAATATGTATGTGATAATTTGTAAAATGTATGTAACAGTCATTGCATATGCTTATATTATTGTGGACATATTCAATAATGTTATATGAATGCATTACACAATGTAATAATGTAAGAGCTGTGAGAATAATAAGTTTAAAGTTGCTAACAATGAGATAACCTTGAGGCAATAATGAGTTTGAGAGTTTGATTGCTACTAGTCATGATTAGGACAGCAATAATGTAAATTTTGTGACAGTTTAAAAATAGCCAATCAACAGCCGAAAAAAGCTTTAGTAAAATGCAGGTATCTTATTGGACTAGGATTAGCCAATCAGAGACTTAACATACTGAAGTTTACGGGTTTGCACGGTTTAAATATGTTCAGTTGCTGGCAGACCTTGATAGTGACCGGATGGAAGATGTGTTTTCTAAAGAAATATTACATATTCGTGTGAAACGAAAATTATGTATACGCGTTAACAAAGTGCAAGTATTAAATAAAAGAATCTGACAGCTCTTGATAATAGTGCCGTGCTATTTAATTTGTGTCAAGGATTAATAAAAAGAAGTGAATTTAAACTTAAAATCTGTGTAAGCCTACATTCTTGTCGCAACACGCCCTGATTAAGAGAAACGTGTCTCTAAAGAAATACTAAAGCAGCCGAGGTAAACATTCATTATCTGTTTACCCTCCTCTCATGTAGGACTTACGCCCCCAGGACTTACAAGCGGGTGCCTGGGGTCAGAGGCCCGTCGAGGAGCAGACACTCATGGATCAGACAGAGCATCCAGGATGGGGGATCAGCCTGATGCCTGGTATGGGATGAAGGAAGTAGATGAAACGAAATGTTTGGTGAAAATGGATGAAAGGAAAGGTGATGGAGCAGTTGGTGGAATGAATGGCGGGGGAAACCGGAGAACCCGGAGAAAACCCGCCCCGACGCCGCTTCGTCCACCACCGCCTCGGTGGGAGGCGAGCGGTCTAACCACTCGGCCACGGCGCCGCCCCGAGGAAACAAACATAAATAATATCTATAGAAGCAGTTTAATAAGAAAGTTAATATATTTTTTTAAACTTTTAGCGTAACAAAAAAAATACATCTTAAAAATTGGTTTTACATACGTAGCAGCATATTACATAACAAACCATCTACTTCAAATTGACGCCCATAGCGTGGTGCAAATCTCCAACAACAGTAAAACTCCAACAACAAACTCCTAAAGACAAATTCTACTTCATAATAAATTTGAAACCCTGCGAAAGGAGGAATGTTTAAAGCAATATAGACTGTCCAGGAGGTCATGAGATGGCTTTATGGGAAATGCGAGAGGTTAGAATACTACCAACAGAAAAGTGTTAATTAGGTACTTGGATTTTATGCCACTAACATTTTTCATTTGCTTGTGATAATGTTGATATTTCCAAAACTAGCGTTTGTGGGTTTATCCGGAAGGTTTTCATAGCAATTGCTTGAAGAAGCAAACTATTTTTTTTTTTTTTGCGTCGACTTAATTAATCAGCGATAACACGTTTTCGTCCACTTTAGTTTCAATGCAATGTCCACCACCAGTTTTAAACCGACTTAAACGCTCTTCTCACCTAACATTTCTGATGCAGCACTTTATGTTAGCATAAAATTGCGATAGTTGCTTACTGGGCTTATCAGAAACCCGTACATTCCAATTAATTTACTCGTGGATTTTGTCCCAAGCTGCAATTTTATCCTTTAATGTAAGACCGTCAGCTTTTTCGCACGTGACAATACGTCTATACTTATTAACCAGATGTTAATTAATGCGTTTCAAACGGTGAAACATTTATTTCAGTTTACATCGTGATTCTAACCTCAAACAACGGGGAAAACACATGACCATTGCCATGAATATAAATAGTTGTCGGCTACTGACACAGAGAGCGAGACGATATGTAGACAAACATATGTACATCGGAGTACGTTCAGAAACAGTGTAGTTCGGCCACCGCCTTCTCGAAAGCTAGCATTCGCAGTTGTCTTTGACGTTAACAAAATGTTAACCAACAATTTGCTGTAAAAGCTTGATGAAACGCAAAAGTTTTAACCTTATGTTAAACTTTTAACACCTTGTTAACAAACTAGATGTTAGAGTATTTTTAACATCGGTGGTGAAACCAGCCCTAAGTAAGTCAAGCACGAATATCGGCGGTAGGCAATTATGGACAGTGGCACAATTCTGCTTCATGGTGAGTGCATGACTCCAATCTACAAGATGGAAAGACAAGAGGAATACTTCCTTCCAGAGTATAAGAATCTTTCTACAACACAGTTTTCAACAAACGAAGTTTGTGAAAACATTAACTACGAAAACTAAAGTTTCAATCACTGTAACTACATCTCCACGTTTACCTTTCACTCAGCTCAAGTCGTATACCCAGTTATACAGAGAGGGATGAAGGGCTGAGTTTTAAAAATGGAACATAACCTTGTTCCCTCCATGAGATAAACACTAATTAGATGCAAAGCAGCTATTATCATGCTAGGGGCAGGGAGACAACCCGCCGCGTCACAAGCAGCTGCTACCTATCATGAAGAGGTTCTGCTTCCACCGGTTACATCAGCACAGTGTTCCTCGCGAGGCAAGTTACAACGTTAAGCAATGCTTCATTTTTACTACCACGTATACTGGCGTGCATAAAATGTGGCCCATAATGGAACGGAGCTGTTTATGTTGGAACTGACAGAATCTAACCACACCCCCTACCAGCGTGGCCATCTCTGTTTTTCGAGGATAATTCCACCCACTGGATTGGCAGGGTACTTTACCTCCCCAAAAGCAGACGTGGCACAAGTGTAACATTAAAACTTAAACCTTATATTTTCATGCTACATTACCGTTTTCATATTGCCATTTAGTAGCAGCAAAAACTGAACCTCCGTGTGCATGTCGCTGATGAAAGCTGTCTTTCAGTTTAACCAAATGATTCTTTACCCCTTCCTCTAGGAGACCAAACTAATTTAGCCTTTCCTTGTGTGCCATTGTAGCGAAACTCTTTCATTCATTATAGATTATAAATATCGTTCACTGGTTAGATTTTATGCCCCTGAATTGTCTTACAGGCCCGTCACATAGAGAACTGATACCGGCCGGGTGGAGTCAAAAGTTGGTTACCGATATTTTTACATTCTCTACTACGTATAGTAAGTAGGGGAAGTATTGTATTCCCCCCAAAAATACGATACCGAGATTTCATCGGAAATACATGTTTTGAGACACTCTGAATCCAAAAAAAGCATTTTTGGATACATGTCCGTGTGTGTGTCTGTGAACAGCATAACTCAGAAACTAACAGTTGGATAAACACCAAACTTGGTGTTTAGGTTCAGTATCTTCCAGGGACGCGACACGAAGGTTTTCAAGAAAATCCCCCATCCCAGATTACCCTTTACATAGAACATTTTTCGAAAATTTTAATTTTCTCAGAAATGGCTCTAACGACTTTGATTACAATATCATATGTTTAAGATATTTTCATGATAAATGAAATGTATATCTCGAATTTTCTGGGAATGACTCCAAAAGCATTCATCATTGTGAACAACTTCTGCATAGCTGGTAAACCATAAGCGATAGACAAAATTTTACTACACAAAAATGTAGATCGCGTTAAAATACACAATTTATGTCATATATATATTTTTTGTTGAGTGAAGCATTTTCGAGATATTGCTTGTTATTCCCGTAAATTTTCCAATACTTATACTTTTTTCTCAAATTCGTTATTCATTTTTTGTCCTGGTAATGCAAAGAGAATGGAATACTCCACATAGCAGCCAGCTCTTAATGTATTTGACTATCGCTTAAAGCCTACCAATTCCCCTTGCATCTACAAGAAAATTAACAATAAGATTAACATCTCGATATCTCGATTAACATGAAGCATATGGAGAATAAGCGTTTGTAAAAATAGTTTGTACAGGAGTAGAGAAAGCCATGTGAGTGCAACACATCAGCTATTTTCTTATTGGTTTGAGTTTTGAAATTCTTATACTTCTTTAAATGGTAGGTCACTATTCGTGTTTTCTCGTGTCATACAAATAGCATGGGATTTCAAAGCCATTACATAGCGCCACGCTGAAGCCGTACCCTTTGCTTTAAATTTTGTTTCTGTTTCATGGAAGTTGTATCAATTTAGATATCATTTAATGTTAGCTGCTTTGTTTGTTGAGTTCTACGGTGTCGTCATCTCCTAGCTCGTTCTATGTTGTCTGGTCTGCCAGCTGCTTCAGTGGTATACCTAAGAGTCCTTTGTCTCAGGGTATGCCTGAGTGCAATGTGAAAAGATAAGACCATTTTAGTTAGCCGATAAATTTTAATGTTGACAAATATTTTGTTTGAAGAGAGCCCCGACTGTTGAATTAAAGAATTAAATTATTTCTATATTAATAATGAACCCCGTAAGTCGCAGATATGTTACTCGGAAATAGCTCGCAATCGCCGCTGAATCTTTCTAACTCAAGCGCGTCACAACTTATACATGAAACTAAATACTAAATATGATTTAGTAATTAACTAAGATTAAGTCTTACTTAGAATACATGCTCTTTTCTTAACTTAAGCAGCGCCATATATCGCAACCCCTGCCAACGTTCCTACTTATGCGATCCAATCTTAAAACCCTTGTATGCATATCTGACACTGTTACCATGCGGTGCCTTACTCGATACTCAGAATTTTATTTCCCTTATAATTTACAGAATTCCTGTGTACGTGATTTTTCAAACGTACTGAACTCAACCCTAACTCAGGAATTTTTACGTTAACGCGTTCGCTACTTGACTGTTACTAATGACTTTTGTTCACATTGCTCGCTAATTGCCTTTTTCTCCGGACAAATCTTTTAACTCAGGCTGATTACATTATACATTGATTTAATATACAGAAACTGTTTATTGCAATTATTTCTCTAACTTACTCTTATTTCTATATTTAACAATTTATATCTTTCTGTCAACAATTACACTTTCTGAAAATTTGACCATTGTTTCAGCCTATTGTATACTTATTGTATCTACAACAAAATGCGTAAATACGCAATGGATGTTTATTTGCATTAACAAGAAATGGATAAAAGAATAAGTGTTTGATAGTATAATCTGTAGAAGAGTGAGTAGAGAGAGTTATGTGAATTCAGTACACTAGATTTTTATTTTAATCCCCCGAATATGGACTTTGCAATACCTTAAAACAAGTTGTAAGAAGTTTCGGAAATGAATCTCCGCTCATTTCTTGCTAATACAGAGCATATAAAGCTCTTAACTTTATTCGGACATTCGTACATTTTTCTTGTACTTGACCATCGTACTGAAATTAACGGTGTTCCTAATTTTGCGGTTTAGGAGAGATAATAACAGTGTAGTTTGTTCATGGCCTTAAGAATTTTAAAGGCTCATTAGCTACATTAATTAGTTGTTTTAGTTAAAGGAGACCTCTACCGTTAGACACAGCTTCTCTATCCCTTCCCCCCTCCAGTTATAATTGATTACTATTTTGACTACCTTCCAAATGTTTCTGTTTCATGGCCTGGGTTACGTTGCCCTGTTTCGCTTGAATAGCCGTCTCTCGTCTAGTTCGGTATCCATTCATATGGTAATTTCCGTGATTCTACATTCTACATTATTCTTAGCTGTCCAAACCAATCAGTAGTCTATTTTGCACTTCATCCACCACATTCTGTCACATCTTACATTTTTGTTGATTTTTTTGCAGTCTGGTTTTCTGTACGGATCGCCTATTAATCCAAGTTTTCAAGTGTATAGAGATGATTCTCGAACTGCAAGAGACGTAAGTGATTTGATAGAATGTGCTTTTGTTATACAAGGTGGGCCATTTAAGTTAGACTGTACAATACCTCCAAAACCACCGTTGTAGAAAGAACCATTTTTAAAAGAAGTTGCTTGATATTATGGGGAAAAGTAAAAGCCATTATTTTAGTTTCATTTGGAGGACTTTGTAATAGTCATTTTAGGGTAAATTTGAATTGCACCTAATTATAGGTTCCCATTCTAAAAAATCTGATATGATACACTCACATGACTTTCTCTACTCTTGTACAAACCATTTTTACAAACGCTTATTCTCCATATGCTTCATGTTAATCGAGATGTTAATCTTATTGCTAATTTTCTTGTAGATGCAAGGGGAATTGGTAGACTTTAAGAGATAGTCAAATACTTTAAGAGCTGGTTGCTATGTGGGGTATTCCATTCTCTTTGCATTACCAGGACAAAAAAAATGAATGACGAATTCCCATTTGAGAAAAAGTAAAAGTATTGGAAAAAATTAAGGGAATAACAAGCAATAACTCGAAAGTGGTTCCTCAACAAAACAAATATATATGACATAAACTGTGTATTTTATGTCATATACATTTTTGTGTAGTAAAATTTTGTATAGCCCTTATGGTTTACCAGTTATGCAAAAGTCGTTCACAATGAAGAATACTTTTGGAGACTTTCTCGAAAAATTCAAGATATACAATTCATTTGCCACAAAACGTCTTAAGCTTATGGTATTTTATTCAAAATCGTTAGAGCTATTTTTGAGAAAAATAAAATTTTTGAAAACTGTTCCACGTAAAGGGTAATCTGGGGTGGGAGTATTTTCTTGAAAACCTTCGTGTAGCACCTCTGGAGGATACTGAACCTAAATACCAGGTTCGGTGTTTAACCGACTGTTCGTTTGTGAGTAATGCTGTTCAAAGACAGACATACACACGGACATGCTTCCAAAAATGCTTTATATCCATTCAGTGCACCTAAAAACATGTACTTCCGGTGAAATCTCGGTATCGGATTTTTGGGTGGAATGGAATAATTCCCCTACTTACTATACGTAGTAGAGAAAGTAAAAATCTGATGTCTTACACTGACATGACTTTCTCTACTCTTGTACAAACTATTTTTACAAACGCTTATTCGCCATATGCTTCATGTTAAATGAAAAAAAAGGCAAAAAAATGAATAACTAATTTGAGAAAAAGTATAAGTATTGCAAAATTTAAGGGAATAACCAGCAATATCTCGAAAATACTTCACTCAATGTATATATATATATATATATATATATATTGATGCAGTAATTTGTATCACAAATTACTTAAATGTAAAGAATGATTATAATATGAATATGCATTTTTATGTGACATTGATTTGAGATGTATATTGATTGTATTTATTGTTGAGAAGTAAGTATATAAGGCCTTACTGAAACTGACAATAATAGCGTGCAATAATGCAGCGAGGGGGTGAGCTGTTTATCATTATTAGAGACGAGGAAGTTACGTAATGTTGGCGCGTTTTTCTGTAGAATTTGCTGGAACATTGTCCTTAGAGCATATGTATTCATAATTTTCATTGGATATAAAAATAGACGCTAATGTTGGCGCGTTTTATTAGCCAATAGCAACTCAGTTATAATCTTTAGGCATATCGGGGTGTAGGAGTATAAAAGGGCTAGGTTTCAGGTAGAGTCCGTCAGTTCAACGAAAATACTTGTATGCTACACGTCGCCTTTAGTCTGTCAGTTCGTCGAAAATATTTGTATGCTACATGTCGCCTTCAGTCCAGCAGAAATATTACACGTCGGCTATCGATTCGCAAGTTACGTGTATCAGAGTTAAGAAAAAACTCAAGTATTGTAAAGTTAATTATACAAAAGGTTAAAGTACGTGAATTAAAAGTGATCAGTAAGAAGTTGCAGTTTCAGTTTGGCGAGTGTCAAGATCAATGTGTAAATGTGATAGTGACTGTGTTCGACAATAGAAGTGTAAAACAAATTTCTTCATCAGTGTTATCTTTGGATAAAAGATTCCCTTCCGTTTACACAACCTGAATAAAGAGATGTCCTCGACCAAAAAGATCATAGCTAGCCGGAGGACAGTAAACAAAAATTAAATAAAATAACAGTTGCATTCTTTCAAACAAACACTAAAACTACCGCAAATTGCTAACACCAGATGGAGCTACAAACCTAACAAAGAATCACATAACAAAATGGCTTCACCACGTGAAGTAAACACACATACACAAACATTATAAGTATACCGCCGCAAATAGGCTCCCAAACGTGGGGCTCAACAAATAAATATAACAGAAGTATACCACTCTCAAATTGGCTACCACAACGTGGGGCTACAATAATGTTAAATACATAACATTAAAATACTTCAATATATGACATAAGTTGTGTATTTTAACGCGGTCTACATTTTTGTGTAGTAAAAGTTTGTCTATCTCTTATGGTTTACCATTTATGCAAAAGTCGTTCACAATGAAGAATACTTTGGAGACATTTCCAGAAAATTCGAGATGTACATTTCATTTGTCATGAAAATATCTTAAACATATGATATTTTAATCAAAAAGCGTTAGAGCCTTTTTGAGAAAATTAAAATTTTCGAGAAATATTCCATGCAAAGGGTAATCTGGGGGGGATTTTCTGAAAACCTTCGTGTCGCATCTCTGGAAGATACTGACCCTAAATACCAAGTTTGATGTTTATCCGACTGTTTGTTTCTGAGTTATGCTGTTCACAGACACACACACACACACACACACACACACACACACACAGACAGACACACAGACACACACACACGGACATGTTTCCAAAAAATGCTTTTTTTTGGATTCAGGTGGTCTCAAAAGATGTATATCCGGTGAAATCTCGGTATCGAATTTTTGGGTGGAATACAAATAGTTCCCCTACTTACTATACGTAGTAGAGAAAGTAAAAATTAAACTGACCCTAAAATGACTATCACAACGTCCTCCACATAAAACACGACTAATGGCATTTACTTTCCCTCCTGATATCAAGCAACTCTCTGAAAGGCAAGCGCTTAGGTTTGGAGATATTGTACAATCTCAACTTATATTGTCCACTGTATACTCGAAGACTAATGAAAGTCATTCAGCTGCATATGAGTTGACTTCTTTATCCTTCATATTCTAGGTGGATTATTTGCTATCCAAAAGGCTGTAAACATTATCTTAATATAGGTATAAAATGTATAAAAATCACTGTGTTTTTACTTTCTCTACTACGAATAGTAAGTAGGAGAAGTATTGTATTCCACCCAAAGATTCGATACCAAGGTTTCACCGGAAATACATGTTTTGAGACCCCCTGAATCCCAAAAAAGCATTTTTGGAAACATGCCCGTGTGTGTGTGTCTGTGTGTGTCTGTCTGTGAACAGCATAACTCAGAAACGAACAGTCGGATAAACACCAAGCTTGGTATTTAGGTTCAGTATCTTCCAAGGATGCGACACGAAGGTTTTCAAGAAAATGCCCCCCAGATTACCCTTTACATGGAACATTTTCGAAAATTTTAATTTTCCCAAAAATGGCGCTAACGATTTTGATTAAAATATCATATGTTTAAGACATTTTTATGACAAATAAAATGTATACCTTGAATTTCCTGGGAATGTCTCCAAAAGTATTCTTCATTGTGAACGACTTTTGCATAACTCGTAAACCATAAGAGATAGACAAAACTTTACTGCACAAAAAATGTAGATCGCGTTAAACTACACAATTTATGTCATATACATTTTTTTGTTGAGTGAACCATTTTCGAGGTATTACTTGTTATTCCCTTAAATTTTTCAATACTTATTTTCCCAAATGGGAATTCGTTATTCATTTTTTGTCTTGGTTATGCAAAGAGTATTAATCTGTGGGAAAGGGAATGGTGCTGCACCTAGCAACCAGCTATTAAGAGATATGTATGTGCTTAAAGGCTACTGTATTTCTATATTGCCCTTGTAAATATATATTCCCCTTACATCTACAAAGAAATTAGCAATAAGATAGAGTCTGCAAATGTTTATCTCGATTAACATGAAGTATATGGAGAATAAGCGTTTGTAAAAATAGTTTGTACAAGAGTACAGAAAGTCATGTGTGTGTAACACATCAGATTTTTCCTTATAGACTCTACACCGTTCCACCATTTCGACCAAAATTGGCACAGATAACCTTTGACGGAGGGCAAAAACTACTGTCCACCTTAGAATCGAGATAACGCCCCATTCCACACGATTAGTTATTTAATTTTATGTAATGCCAACTAAACTCGCAAGATCAGCTATATCTTTCTCAACGTTAATCATAATAAGTCGAATATTGCTAACATAAGAATAATTACTTAAGCTTTCACGGCCTCACAAAATAATAAAAGCGACAGCTAGTTCAAATATTCGTTGATTTTCTTTCTGATATTGACCGTGGATTAATAACACAGTAAAATAAATAAATTATTAACAGCTGCGCCATTTGTGGCTATGATGCGCAACTGTAAAGAGCTACAATCACATGGTAAAAATTAACAACATTTCGAACTTATTGCATTGTGATAACAGAACAGAATCATGTAAAAAAATACTTATTTATCTTTATATTATTATCTAATGCGTATTTATACAAAACATCAAAAAAACATTCAACATAATCGCAATGACTACATAAGTATCTATGGTGCTCAAAGATTGCTATCATAAGAGTAATAGATAAGTCGAAGTTCATATCCATTCAGTCTACGATCATACTTCGAAGTTCGAAGTTCACTTTTAAGTAGTTACATTGTTCCACGTATGGAAGCCAATTTGAAGGGCGTTGCCAATTTGAAGAAGGTTTTGTTTTAGAAGGAGTTGTATTGTAGTTCTACTGTTGGGGAGTCAAACTTGATGAAGCAACTGCCCCACGTATAATCCAAAGTTTCCGGTGGCCTTCGCCCCAAGTTTAGTTTCTAGTGGCCTTCGCCCCAACGTTTAGGAATCAACTTTGTATTTTAATGTTTCTTTAAATATTATACATTTATATTTGCCTCTACTGCGTCAGTATTAATTTGTAGAAAAAACATCTGGGGGTAATGCGGCTAAAGAATGAAGGCTTACACAAATTATAACTTTTACTTCACTCCTTTTATTAATCCTTAACACGATTAAATAACACTTCACTGATATAGAGAGCTGTGAGAGTATTTATTAATTACTTGCACTTTTTAACACGTAAACTTTATAATATTCTCGCCGTAATGAATTTTATGTCTCACACTGAATACGTATTTAACTGCTTGCGAACGCGTATAGCGTCCGGTTTTGAACGCTGTATACTAACGACTGGCGCCTGAATTTGTACAATTTGCTCTATTTCAGTTTCTGAATGGCTAATCCTACTCCAATAGAATACTTTTATTTAACTTAAGCTTTTCCTGGTTATTGATTGGCTATTTATAAACTGTTTTAAAAATTACATTATTGTTGCTCCAAGAATTACTAGTAGCATTATTAAACTTTCCAATTCATTATTGCCTCAAGGTTACCTCATTGTTACCAGCTTTCGGTCTCTATTCTCACAACTTCTACATTATTAAATTACTTAATACATTCACATAAAATTATTATACATGTACATAGTAAAAATAAACATAATAATATGACTGTTACATACATTTTATATATGATATTATACACATATTGCTTTAAGGCGGGCTGTTATTGAATTTATATATTATGTAATTAGACTGATATTATTTAAGTGTTAAAAACACTGCCTTAAATTATTGTAATTTATAATTTCTCATTTCTTGTAAGCAGCTGGATTATTTCTGTACGAGAAGTCTACGATGTTTTAATAAGCAGAAAAACAAAAACTGAGTAACATATAAAAATGATAGTGGGCATGGATAACAGTAACAGCATCAAATCAGACGAAGTACCACTTCTTTTTCTCCACACCCCTTGCACGTTAATTTTGACTTTTCTTTTGTTTTTGTTTCGTGTGTTTTCTTGGTAGTTTTATGCATGTTGGTTATTGAGCATAAACTGAGTGAGACTGCTATTATTTCTTCCCAACTGAGATTTTCTCTATAAAAAAGATGACGTAGAAGTTACTCAGCTGCATTCAGGAGAAATCATCATTACAAATTGGTATTTTAAATGTTTAAAACTGCTTTTGCAAGGCATATTTTTACCTTCTCTACCACCTATAGTAAGTAGGAGAAGTATTGTATTCCAATCAAAAATTCGATACCGAGATTTCACCGAAAATACATGTTTTGAGGCCTCCTGAATCCAAAAAAAGTTATTTTTGGTAACATGTCCGTGTGTGTGTGTGTGTGTCTGTGAACAGCATAACTCAGAAACGAACAGTCGGATAAACACCAAACTTGGTATTTAGGTTCAGTATGTTCCAGAGATGCTACACGAAGGTTTTCAATAAAATTCCGCCACCCCAGATTACCCTTTTGATAGAAAAGTTTTCGAAAATTTTTATTCTCTAAACAACGGCTCTAACGATTTTGATTAAAGTATCATATTTTTAAGAGATTTTTATGGCAAACAAAATGTATATCTTGAATTTCCTGCGAATGTTTACAAAAGTATTCTTCATTGTGAACGAATTTTGCATAAATGGTAAACCATAAGAGATAGACAATATTTTACTACACAAAGGATGTAAATCGCGTTAAAATACACAGTTTATGTGATATACATTTTTGTTGTTGTGTGAACCATTTTCGAGATATTGCTTGTTATTCCCTTAGATTTTCTAATATTTATACTTTTTCTCAAATGGGAAAAAGTCTTGGATATACAAAGAGTATTAATCTGTGGCAAAGAGAATGGTGCTGCACATAGCAAACAGTCGTCCTCCGTGGACTAGTGGTACCGTGCTAGCCTCTAGTTCCCAAGGTCGCGGGTTCAAACCCGGCGGAGGGCGATGGATTTTTTCGGGCGTAAAAATCGTTAGCACGGCTTCCTTCGGAAGGGAAGTAAAGCCGGTGGTCCCGTGTCGTAGATTTACGGCACGTAAAAGAACCTCAAGCCTGATAAAGAGGCCTCTGAGCAAAATTACAGGTGTTTCACGCCCAATATAGAATGGGACGCTAAGAACCATAGTAGTTAAAGAGCGTCCATAAATAAAAAAAAAAAAAAAAAAAAAAAAAAAAAAATAACATAGCAAACAGCTATTAAGAGATATGTCTATGCTTAAAGGCTACTGTATTTCTATATTGCCCTTGAAAATATAAAAAAGGGGAACATAGTACGCCTTAAGTGTTAGTAAAATATTTTTAGAACTGGTCGCTATGTGTAAAATGTAATTCTCTTTGCATGTCAAAAGATCGTTTCTGCAATTGTTTATCTCGATTAATATGAAATAAATGGAGTATAAGAGCTTGTAAAAATAGTTAAGAGCATAGAAAGTCATGTGGATATAACACATCAGGTTTTTCTTCTTTATAATGTCATGAAAGTGTCTTGTGTAATCGTTTTTAAATATCTCCAAAGAAACTCAAGGCTATTGGGCAAGCGCAACCTAGGTATAAATGTTGTTCGGAAAAACCTTCAAACTGCGGGCAACGCGTGGTATTTCAGCTAGTCACCAATAATGTCTATGCTGCATGTGCATATACTGACTCTCAATCTGTAATTATTACAATTATATTCAATCTCTATATCGTAAATTATAATCTTATTTTCTTATTGTGGGTTAAGGGCCATGAAGGATTACTAGAATGAAAGAACGGATTAACTGGCAAAGGAGCTGCAAACAGTCATAAAGAATTCAGTAACTCCAAATGTCCTGGGTCAAGTGCGAACCCGAGATCGAGGGCTTAAACCCGGCGTAGGGCAATCGATTTTTTCGGGCTTAAAACTCCTTAGCATGGTTTCCTTCGGAATGGAATTAAAGCCGGTGGTCCCGTGTCGCAGAATTACGGCACGTAAAATAATCTCAAGCTGATAAAGACGCCTCTGAGCAAATTATCGGTCTTTCACGCCCAATATAGAATGGGACGCTAAGGACCACAGCAGTTAAAGAGCGTCCATAAATAAAACTTAGTTTTAGTCACGTGCGAAGATAGAATGTTGGAAGTTATTAACAAACACTTGGAACAGGTGCTGAAAAAACAACACCAAAGGGGATATCATTAAGACTTTATTTTTTCCGAACTTAAATAGTAGCTGTAAATGCAAAAACTTGCATCCAAATGTTGTGTGCACACAGTTCATGACGCGCCATGGAATATTTCAAGATTATTTCAGAAGGTTCCACGTCAATAGTGGAAATACTTGCCATACTTAACAATGTAGTGGCAGTAAAGAGACAGTGCAGCATTTATTTGACTCTCCGGTCTTTGAAATTAAAATATATTTCCGTTTTAGTAGTTTATTTTGCTGTGATAATCAATTTTGTACACCTCAATATCATTATTTAAAAAATAGTTTTTTTATAACAGTTTCTTAGTTTTATCAGGCACATTCATGCTAAATCCTAAGGTATTTCTTATTGTATTTTAGCATTTAGCTTTTATTTTACTGTAAAGTATAACGCTAATGTACATACACATTTAAAATAGGGTTGAGAAGTGTAAAAGTAAAAGAAAAAGAAGTTCATTTCTATTGCAATTATTTTGTTGTTAAGTACCCTTTATGATATCCCATTTTTCTCCATCATGAAGCACTACTGTCTCTCCCAAGATTTACATATTTTGTTGTTTGATTCCTAGCCCTAATTTTTTGTCTAAAAACCAGAATTCTACGTTCTCATTATGCTTGATCCTTTACTTACTCTATTACATTGCTTATTCTAGCTATCGGTCTAATTATTAAAGGTAGACCCAAATATTTAGCTCCGTTATTCCCACTTACCATTAATCACCATTCAAATCAATTAAAATTTTGTGCAGAATAGACAGTAAAATATATCCATAATGATTGCATTGGAGACTAACCTATAAGAAACACAATAAAAGCGGTTAAACAGAAATGGGTTTGTTAAAAGCATAAAACATTATTAATTATATCTATATAAACGCTGAAATATTGCGTTGAAAAAATGAAAAGAGTGATTGATGCTGGGATGCCTAGAAAACAACTTTACCAAAGTTATATACATTTATGTACACTTGATACCTTAACGCTCAGATCCGCAGAAAAGCGTCTATCTGGATTAACACGAAGTAGATAAAAATATAAGCTTTTATATGAATCGTTTTAGAAGAGTGGATAGAGAAAGTCATCTGAATGTAACATATCAGTTTTTCCCCCCTTCTCGTGCAATAAGCCTCTTGTATCCCCCTTATACCTTCAACGAATATGTAATAGAAGCACTTTATTTTAATTACAAGTTAAAGATACAAGGATAACAATTTGTAAGAATACTTTTTAGAAGAATGGGTAGTCATGTGAATGTAACATAGACTCCCTTTTAGCCTTCAAATTGCATGTATGGAAGTTCAATGAAGCGAGCAAAGCGAAGAGAAAAAGAACAAAATACTCCTCTGTATGAAGTCACTTTTTTCACATTTAATATCCCTTAACTAATATCAAAGGTCACACCAATTGAATGCTCAAACAATTATTTGAACATGCGTGTTACAACCTCCCTTTCACGTGTGTTGCAACATAGGCCTGAATTGTGGTTCTATTCGTGCACAGGGATTTGAAAATTTGGGTTTGAACAACATTTGTCGATAGATTTCAAATTTGGATGAAATCATATTAATCAATCACGCGGAAAGCCTAAAAAACGTTACGCTTCTTAGCCAGCCATAGCATATAATGAATTGAGATTATGAATGCAAAAGTGTGCAAAAATTAAGGTTATTTTATAAGCATCTACTCTCGAAATTTTGGTATTATTGGGATTGTCTTTTGCGTTACACGTGATAAATTGTATTAATGCTACCGCACTATTTTTGCCATAAAACGGACTCATTTGACACTTAACGCAAGCTTGTATTTGCAATGCTATATCCTCCTTTCGGCGACTGATTGAGAACTATTAAACACTGAGAAATGGACATTATTTTAGACTGAGCAGTCAGTGTTGGAGATGACGTATAAAGTGGATAATAATGGCTAAAAGCAAATAGTAAAGGTCTTTATAAAGCCTATCAACTCTTACTACGTCATAATAATCCTGACCAATAAGGCGCTACGAAACGACGCGTTTCAGCCAATCTTAGCTGTCTATCCCACTTTTTTATCACCTCCCTAGCATCTGTTAATTTGTTTGTGATTCTCACTTATTTTTCGCATAGATGTTCAAAGTTAGCTTCACCAAAAGAGCATGATACCAAACAACACTGGAGAAACATGAAAAAGTATATGGAAGCAGTAAGATCAATTAAGTAGTAAGTTAATTCATATTTTATTCTATTTATTTCTTGTAGTCCTTATGTACGTTCTTTTAATTGTGAGATAGTCAATTAAATCCTTCTGGAGTTTTGATTTTTTCTACATAAATCAAAATCTCTAATGAGATTATGTTGATAATAATGGGTGGGGGAGCAGAAACTTAAGCTTCTGACACGGAAGCTCATATTCTGGTATAAAAATCTGATGTGTTACAGTCACATGACCGTTTCTACTCTCTATTGTTTATTAGTAGCTATACAAATTATTCTTACGAAAGGTTATTTTTCGGTCTACTTCATTTTAATCGAGATAAAGCTTTGAAGAAACAGCTACATTACACATTTAGTTAGGATACAAAGACAACAACGATAGTCAAATGTTTAAGAACTGGATGCTTTATACTGACGAAAAAAGTCTATATTCTTTCCATGCAATCGCAGGAAACAACTGAAAATCAAACGCACTTGAAAAGAATGGCTAAGTTTTGAACAATTCGAACCATTAATAACAGATATCTCGGAAATGGCAAGTGCCATAAAAGCTATACGAATAAGTTGTATGTATTAAAGGGGTCTACATTTTTTGTGTATTTTCCTCTATCACTTATTGTTTAGCAGTTACACAAAATTTCTTTCCAATGAAGAAGGCTTCACAAGCTATTCTCAGAAAATTCAAGATGTATATTTTATTTGTCATCTAAGTATCTGTTAACTCAAAGAATAGGTACAGAAAAATATGGTTAGAACATGTTAGAGGATGGAAAATACCCGACTCAAAAATAGCTCCTAATGGAAAGAGTGACGTGGGAAGGCCGAGAAGGAGGCACGGTGAAGACGGAACAGGGAGCTGCCTAATCCATAAAGTAGAGAATAAGAAGTAGCAGAGGAAGAAGCAACAATTTTGTAAAATATAGATTTTTAATCAAAATCGATAGAAGAATTTTAGAAAAAAAATCTGATGTGTTACACTCACATGACTTTCTCTAATCTTTATTTTTACAAACGCTTATTCTCCATATGCTTCATGTTAATCCAGATATCAAGATGTCAATCTTATTGCTAATTTTCTTGTAGATGCAAGGGGAATATGGTACCTTTTAAGCGATAGTCAAATATTTTAACGCTGTTTGCTATGTGGCGCATTTCATTCTCTTTGCATGTCCAGGACATAAAAAAAATGAATAACGAATTTGAGAAAAAGTAAAGTATTGGAAAATTTAAGGAAATAACACGCAATATCTCGAAAACGGTTCACTCAAAAAAAGAAATGTATATGACATAAGTTGTGTAATTTAACACGATCTACATTTTTTGTGTAGTAAAATTTTGTCTATCTCTTATGGTTTACCAGTTATGCAAAAGTCGTTCACAATGAAGAATACTTTTGGAGACATTCCCAGAAAATTCGAGATATACATTTCATTTGTCATGAAAATATCTTAAACATGTGATATTTTAATCAAAATCGTTAGAGCCATTTTTGAGAAAATTAAAATTTTCGAAAAATGTTCCATGTAAAGGGTAGTCTGGGGTGGGGGGATTTTCTTGATAATCTTCGTGTCACATCTCTGGAAGATACTGAACCTAAATACCATGTTTGGTGTTTATCCGACTGTTCGTTTCTGAGTTATGCTGTTCACAGTCAAACAGACACACAGACACACACACACACACACACACACACACACACACACAGACACACACACACACACACAGACACACACACACACAGACACACACACGGACATGTTTCCAAAAATGCTTTTTTTTTGGATTCAGGGGGTCTCAAAACATGTATTTCCGGTGACAACTTGGTATCAAAATTTTGGGTGGAATACAATACTTCCCCTGCTTACTATACGTAGTAGAGAAAGTAAAAATCAAAACGGGTTAGTTTAGGGTGGAGCGGTTGTCCTGAAAATCTTCCTGTCGTATTTTTGGAAGAAACTGGAGTTAAATACCATGAGTGATATTATCCGATTTGTTGTTTTGAGTTATGCTATTCAAAGACACACCCACGGACCTTATTCTAAAACTGCTTTTTTTTCTTTCTTCTTTTTTGGGGGGCTTCAGCAAATGTCAGCACATGTATTTCCGATGAAATATCGACACAGAATTTTTGAGTGGAATAAAATGCTTTCTTTACTAATTATTATACATAGAGAAAGTAAAAAGGGCACTTTCGCCTTCTGCATAATTTGTTTATTAATCGAAGAATTGTAGACGCAATATATAATTAAAACAACGGAACTAAAAATGATGATGTGTTACATTCACGTGACTTCTACCCTCAATCGCTCATTAGTGGGTATGAAAATTGCTCTTAGAAGGTTTATTATCCTATATACTTCATATTAGTCCAGATAAGTATTCCGGAAATAGCTGCATTACAGATTTCGTTATGGATACAAAGCAATTAGCGACGTTTAAATGTTTTAAAACTGGTCGCTACATGCCGGCCTTAAAATTCCATATCCTTTCCATCACATCGCGAGAAATAGATAAACATCGTTAGGACTTTAAAACAATTGATCAATATGAACCATTAATATAGGATATCTCGGAAATGACAGGTGTCATAAAAAGTTAAGGAATCTACAGTGTTTGTGTAGTTCGTTTTCCTCTGTCACTTAACGTTTACCAGTTGCAGAAACTTATATAAAATTCCTTCCGAGTGTAGACGACTTCGCAAGCTATTCTCAGAAAATTCAAAATATACATTTCATTTCTCATGTAAACATCTTAAATACATGGTATTTTAATCAAAATCTTAGAGCCATTTTTCATAAAATAAAAAAATTCACAAAATCTACCGTGTAAAGGGTAGTTTGGGATAGTGGGATTTTCCTGTAAATCTTTGTGACGGTACTGAACTTGAATACCAAGTTTGGTATTTATCCAACTTGTCGTTTCTGAGTTATGCTGTTCACAGGCACGCGCGCACACACACACACGAACCTTTTATAAAAAGTTTATTTATCCATGCAGGGTACCTCAAAATATGTAGTTACCGGTGAAATATCGGTATCGACTTTATGCTTGGAATGCAATACCTCCTCTACCTACTATGTACGTGGTAGAGAAAGTAAAAATCTTTTTAGTAAGAATAGTTTTTATACGCACTAATAAATGATAGATGGTAGAGAAAGTGATGTGAGTATATCACATATTTTTCACTGAAGAGTGCGTCTTTATTACATTTTCACCTGAACGGTGACGCAGATGTATCATGCATTTCGTGTTAACGGTGTGATGTTCAATTTCATATGATGACAAAGATAAAGAGTTATTTATATGCAAAATAGTATGTGTGTTATACCTTAGGCATGGAAATATTTATTATCATAGGAAAACACAAAGCCTGTACTTCATCAACACGTTCAAACATTCTGTCTAGACACCGGGTATTTCGATACCTCTGGACGGTCACAAAGTCTTCTCATATTTTCTCGGAATCCTTTCTAAAACATGAATTGATAAATCATTGGTTTTCTTCTGCTGTTACGTAAAACGATATTTCAGTTTTCTCCAAAGGATTTTTATTCGTTTTGAATAATGTAACTAAACTGCAATATTCCAGTCCGAAAATGCTCTGTCCGGGTCTTGCTGTACCCGATCCGTTAATGATTTGTCTTTTCCGGTTTTTGTTCCGGCACTACGCTCGACGTTAAACAGTTGGAACAGACCAACAAGTCTAATGGAGCAAATAAGTGCGGTGCCGATGTACACTACAGCTCTGCCAGAGCGATTAGCAATATTAAATTTGTAAGTGAAGATAAAAACCTTTGTTATAAAAGTAACACTTTCCGCGGTTCAGCTACTGAAGATAATGTTAGAGAAATCAGTGATCATGTGTGGGCCTAAGTCTTTTTAAATGTATAATTAAGAATAATGATATAATAATTAAGGAACTACGAGATAAAATACTATTTCTAAACTATAAAGTAGCGTTTCTAGAAAAAAATATCTATACCAGAACGTGTTAACAATTAGGGATGAGCAGAAAATAATGTTATGGTTAGCGAATACAGAGTAACTGGTACTAAATAACGGTTACCAACCTAACGCTTACAAAGTAACTAGTTACCCAATAACGGTTATCAAAACAACGAATACAAAGTAACTAGTTACTCGATAACGGTTACCACAGTAACGAAGACATTTATCGCTTTGACTGTTACTTAAGGAACGAGACCGTTACCGAGCCTGGATTACATCATTCACTGCATGTTGCATCATTGGTTATCGCTTATCAGGAGCTAGTTATTTCACTTCGTTACAACTAGTCATCTTAGCACGGAGTTGCAAATACATATTTGTTTATTACAGCGCGTTACTTTTCGTTACGAATTTAGGTCACAGGCTACAACTGATAGGTCAGTCTGCATTCAGGCAGCAAAGCTGTATACATACCATTAGACGGTTATTTACACACGATTAAGGTGCACGAGGTTTTACCCATTGCAGGTATATGGGTATGAATAAACAATTAATGCTGTTTAGTAAAATATGCGCGGACCGCTAAGCTCAAACAACGGTACGTAAATTTTAACAGTGGTGAATCAAGATCCAGAGTTGCACAATTCCATCAGTTCTACATTCTAAGATTGCTTAAAAAACGCGAAATTTCTCCAATTCGAAAAGCACGTGTGAAGGTGTGTGTTTCTGCTCTTTTGGATTTGTTATCATGAATATTTACGGAATTAATTCTTCTTTCACACAAGTCGTGTGTTGGACAGGGTTGGAAAGGTAGAATCAGATGACTGAAAAATTCAATGCCATAGCCGGGATTTGAACCACGGATCCCCCCGTCTGCGTCCGATTACTCTAACCACTGAGCTACCATGGCAACATGCCGACACGACATTAAATTCCCCAACTGTTTCGCATTTTTCCCGGTAAACCACAAGGAAATCTCAAATTGTATTGAGATGTCATACCCCAATGGCGACTTACATTCTTTTTAAGTACATGGATATTTACGCCTTTAACCTCGCATGGCAAAGAACAATGGAAGGCCGACAGGTATACGACAGGGCTAAATCAATATGTTCCAAACCAAATCTCATTATTAGACCTCGATTTGCATGAATGTAACAATTTTTTCAATTTACTCATGGCTGTTGCCATCTGCATGTTCCAAGAGAGACACACTTACGGCGCGAATAGCCTAGCCAATAGGGAGAAAGCAACACTGAGGAATACGTCTTGGTATGTGTGTGTTTGATGTGCAGGAATGTAGAAGTAAGTGCGAATGCATTTTGTCATTATAAACCACCCTAGTAATCAAAGTGTTGACACAGCTAAAGAAATTTCTTTTTAGACTACATCAAATAACAAAATAAGTCTACATCGTGACCGTTCATATTGAAATGTAGTTACATCTAACAGTTACTGGTATCCATTAATGTAACGTAACTGCGAACATGGTAACCATGAAAAGAAATAACATAGTCGTTACTGGTAACCATTACATAATGCAACAATTAACGCTCCGTAACAGCGACAGCTATAACCGTTACTGGAAAGTAACTGTTTTGTCACATCACTACTAACAACAATGAAATGACTACCAAAATTGGCAGTGCTGTTACTTTTAACATGGAAGGACCCAGTTTAAATGTGGTTAATTTCATTAAATTATCCAGAAAATCGTCGAATGAGACGGTAACATTATCCGAGGTCTTCGGGGAAATTTCATCTCAACGAGATGTCTACTACACCCATTTATTAGATGCAGAGTCCCTGCGGGCAATGTTGGGATAAGGATTAAGATGAGTAGACAAAGGGGACACCTAGCACCTGACCCACAAGGGGTCCTTTGTGCACATACCCCTGGGAGGAACGGAGGAGATAAGGGAACTGCAGAAGACGTATGAGCCGCAGGGCCGGCGCAGACCATAGAGACGCGAAGAGTTCCCTAATAGTTACTGTTTTGACCATTCGTCTGGAGAGCGCTCGGCAGCGACTCTCCCATGCTACTGGAGGGCGTCTGACAGCCTCCCCACCAGCGGAGACCGGGGGAAAGCTCGACCGGGAGTAGAGGCTCGAACGGCTGCTATCTGAAGGGGCAGAGGAATTCCACAGCCCAAGCCACTTAGCCATCTGCCCGCCGCCGACCACATATAATCCCGGAGTCAACCTGTAACGGGAAAGAGAGAAATGAAATGAGAGGAAACCAGGGAGAGAGGAGAGCCGTGGTAGAAGACACCACTCCAGCATTCACTTTGTCACCCAGGGAAAACCACGGAAAACCCCATGTTCAGAGTGGGCGGTCTCCAGGAATCGAACCTGGGATCTCCTGAATGCGGGCCACAGACGTCGCCTGAGCCAACCCGCTCGGGTGCGGGTTGTGTTAGTTACCTCCTGTGTTAGGGTGATGAGAATCTAACACTTTCACGTTGGTCGCTGGGCCGTGGGCATACTTCACATGAGCTAGTCAGAGATGAAGCCTTGGATACGCCCTACTTAAAATGGCCAATAGCCAGGAATCGAACCACATACCCCTAACACAGTAGTCTTAAATGGAACCGCTGAGCTATCCCGGCGCTTCATTTTTCTATCTTCGGGTGATGTGATTAGAACTTCTATTTTATTAAACTATGACAATCTCAGAAGTAAGACTAATAGGCAACAATTCCCGTAGGTCATCCACTTTTCGGGTTGGCCTGGTCGCCTAGGCGAATGCTGGGGTGGTGTACTTTACCACGATTTCTCCTGTTCCTCATTTCCTGTCATTTCATCTTTCAGGCAGTGTCTCCAGGTTCTGCAGTACTTCTGATAGTAGGCAGACTGCACGGTCGCTGCGCTTTGTAAAGATTTCTCCCCGCCAAAGACAGGGCGCATTGACTCGCCTACAAGGGCCTCTTTGTTGCCCTCTCGCGGGACTCCACGTCTACTGGCGAGTACGGGTGTTTCGAACTGGAAATGGACTTCCATGCGTCTCTGTAATCCCGTCTGCCTGCGGACCTGTGACCTTCTGCGGCTCCTTCACTTCATCCCTGCCTCCCAGGGGGTGCAGCCACAATAGATCTGGTTGGTCGGAGTGGCGAGGTGTCCCCCTCCGGTTAATAACTTATATCTTGTACCTAAATAGGCAGAAATAAGCAAATAACAATTATAGTAATAGTAATGCAGTTCGGAATAATGATAGTATTACTTATAATAATGAGAAAGTTAAGTGGAAAGCGCATCCTTCTAAACGTAAGCATTGTAGGCGATTATGTGAATTAGCAGCTTTAATGCTTACCAATGAGCTATAATTAATTATAAATCGTTATGATTTTAATCTGTTCCTCATTGATATTTATTAATGCATGTTATTGTTTTAATTGAGTGTACGGTGAATCGCATTTGCGTTGGCATTATATTATGAGATTTACATTGGATTTAGGTTATACATTATTCTAAATCACAGGAATTATCACAGCCTTCATTAACACACGAGAATGGTTACATGCTACGGAAAGCATGCCCCACTTCCTAGGAGAATAAATAAGTTACCAACATAATTATACAATGCTATAGCAGAATTCAATAGAAACGTAAATGTTCATCACCTCTTTCAAGTCTTTCATAAGGATCACACGTGCTCATGTACTTTACGTCGGAGTGAAGAAAATTTAGATTAGGACATAATTAGTAACGGTAAAGAGCCAATGCATAAGAGAATGCAACATTAATAATAATCGTTTATTGTGTATCGGTACTACTACTATACTACTATTGCGACGACGACCACCACTACTACAACGGTTCTCAGAAACGTCCATATGGATACACCGAGACGCTTGGAACATCCTGTCAAAGAACGGGACAAAATTTCGAACACCTATTCAATGAGCAAAGTCAGCATAACAATACCGTTAGATGATGGTAAGAATAGTAACAACACAATTTATGATAGTAAGCAAAAATATATAGTGAAACACCGCATACTCTCAGGTTTGTTGCTTATAGTCTGTATTTTAGGCAAGAACAGCGTAAAAACAATTAAAAAATAGCTATGGACGGATACGGATAGTTCAAATAAAGACATTTTAATTATTTGTCAGCCTAAAAAGCGAGTTTATTCCCTCGAAAATAATGCCTGTGTAACTAAAATGGAAAACAATCTATGACCTTTTTGGTCTTTTTTGTCCCATCACCACACGGACGGTACACTCTAGTGCAAGGGTCTGGTTTTGTCCATCATCACATTGCAAGCCTGGGATGTACCTCTCGATGAGCGCGATCCACTCATCGTCCTTGCTGATAAACAAGGGGAGTAAAGCGAATCACCTCAGTCTATCGAGCACCTGCCTGTTGTGCGAGTGTTCCGGATTAGATTCCCGGCGGGTGGGGGGGTGATTTTTCAACAATAATTTATCCGTCATCAGAGGAGGAGAAAAATAAAAAATCTGATGTGTTACACTCACATGACCTTCTCTACTCTTGTACAAACTACTTTTACAAACGCTTATTCTCCATATGCTTCATGTTAATCGAGATGTTAATCTTATTGCTAATTTTCTTGTAGATGCAAGGGGAATTGGTAGGGTTTAAGCGGTAGTCAAGTATTTTAAGAGGTGGTAGCTATGTGGAGTATTCCATTGTCTTTGCATTACCAGGACAAAAAAATGAATTTGAGAAAAAGTACAAGTATTGGAAAATTTAAGGGAATAACAAGCAATATATCAAAATGGTTCACTCAACAACAAAAATATATATGACATAAGTTGTGTATTTTAACGCGATCTACATTTTTTGTGTAGTAAAATTTTGTCTATCTCTTATGGTTTACCAGTTATGCAAAAGTCGTTCACAATGAAGAATACTTTTGGAGGCATTCCCAGAAAATTCGAGATATACATTTTATTTGCCATAAAAATATCTTAAACATATGATATTTTAATCAACATCGTTAGAACCATTTTGGAGAAAATTAAAAATTTCGAAAAATGTTCCATGTAAAGGGTAATCTGGGGTGGGGGATTTTCTTGAATACCTTCGTGTCGCATCTCTGAAAGATACTGAACCTAAATACCAAGTTTGGTGTTTATCCGACTATTCGTTTCGGAGTTATGCTGTTCACAGACACACAGACAGACAGACAGACACACACACACACACACGGACATGTTTCCAAAAAGGTACTTTTTTGGATTCATGGGGGTCTCAAAACATATATTTCCGGTGAAATCTCGGTACAGAATTTTTGGGTGGAATACAGTACTTCCCCCAGTTATACGTAGTACAGAAAGTAACAAGGACATATTTTGTGTTGCAGCCACGAGATCGGTATGAAAGATAAATTATTGTCGAAGAGAAAATAATTAATTAGTGAGAATATAATTGGAGGTTGAGCACTAGTTGTATGTATCTGTATACACAAAGTGGGAAAGCTCCGTAACGAGGTATTTAAATAGAAAGCTCCGCGAGACGTGTAGAGAAATTGTAAATTATCCGCACGTAGAGAAGAACCTAGACTTAGTTTTCGATCATAAATGTATTTTAATTAGTCCCCACATATATACAAAGAAGCTGTTTAATTTATGTATATAACTTAATATAATACATATATATATAAATAAATATAAACGACATATATATGTATATCTAAGTTCGCGCCACACAAAAGAATATAATTAAATATTTGAAATAAGACAACAGAATTCGGAATGTAGTAACAATTATAAGATCATTCTTGAGATTTTCTTAGGTCATCATAAATTTAGAGAAAATGGAAATTAAAATTACAATAACAAATGATTATGTAAAATTTAAAATTGTAAAAATTACATTTTGAAAGAAATACCAAAGAAAGAAAGAATCTCATAGCTCTTGGGCAGAGCGAAGCAAAGTAAAGATAAACAATTGTTTTTTCAAACGTACATTGTTTATTGATTTAACCAGCAGGTAGAAAATCTCAGACGTAGCTATCCTGTATTCCCGTAGCGCCACGAAGCTACATATCCGTTGCATGAATTGACACACTACGTCATATTACAATAGCTCCAGTTATAATTTGGAAGACTGTTTCCAAATACGTGGACCTGTATGTTTAGACTCTATCCCTAATGCACTTCTCTGGATGGTAAAAAACAGCTTGGTTAATCGCTTCCCTGAGGTGTTGTGCAAACAATTAGAGTCCAGGCATCCGGATCAATATGCATCGTTTGAAGGCAGTGCTTACATTGACAATTTTGATAAAACAATGAATCCCAATGTATGGGCAAGAGATTCCTCAAAGAGCGTAAGATTCAATACCGATTTGATTCTCTTCAATATTTGTTTTTTAAATGTGGGCAAACTTTGTAACATTGACATCAAATACTTGTCCAGTTACTTTAACAATTTTAAATTTCTGTGTCTTACCATGTTTTTAATAATGTCGATCTTATTAATTATTATTGACACCATAATTATATACATGGTGGTGTTGCAGTTTGGGAGAGTAGCGATCTCGATGTAAAACCATAGACCTCTCAGAATTTTGCTGTGATAAAAAACTTGAAATTTTTGCCCTAAAATGTAACATAATTAAAAAGACGAAAAGAATAACATACCATTAAACCAGTAGAAAAAAATATAACATATATATATATATAAAGTTATTAAGTTTCTTAACGAAACTAAAACTGCTCCTAGTGAAATAACTTAATGAAAATGAGCTACTTCATAATAGGTATAATGTAAAATAATATCAATAGCTGAGTTAACTAAAATTACTCCTGTTAAACCACACTTCAATGTTATACTCTATATAAGATATTTGAATGAATAATAAATGATATAATCACAAATTAAAGTAATAAAAAACTATAGATATTAAGTATACGCAGCTCTAAAAGAAGAAACTATAAATATAAGAAATAATATTACTATTCGCGTTCAACTCATAGTGTTAAATAAACCAATCTTTCCTAATAAATTTAAGAAATTGTTTGTACTACAGTCCGAAAACCGCCTAATAAAGCACAATCAGAAGTAGATATCAACCAGCCAACATTACAGTATAAACTCCTATACTTGTAAATGGAACTCATGGAAATGATTATTTCAATTCATTTGATTTTTACCATGTTAAGATATATATATATATATATATATATATATATATATACATTAATTCCATTATGTTCTGTAAGCAAAAGTTGATGTAAACTTCACCCTTATCATATCCATCTTCGTTCACCAGCCATCGATATATTTTTAAATAAATATATAAAGCCCTAAATACGTTGTTCTTAGCTAAACATAAAGTAATGCCTGCGATGATTTTAACGCGTATTGTAATTTATCTTCCAAGAAGTTTGAAAGTCCAATTATTTTGTCAAATTGTGGTTAATTAATACGTTTAAGTCACCTATTAAGAGTAACCATGGGTTTTGCCAATATTCTGGACAACATATATATTCATAAACTTGCATTGTTTAGATATACGTTAAGGATTTAATAATAATTATGGAGACCACTGTACCGTATTATTTCACACAGCCAACTTATGTTCAGTTTATGCACAGTGTCTGAACTGTTGCACTTCAAAGGACGCTTCTCTAATGAATTTAGTGCAATTCTTTGAAGTACTCTCCACTGAGAGCTTGTCAAGCGTATGAAATCAGTGATGTTACAGATAAATTCTAGATTTTTATATTGTTTTAAACTTTGGTTTCTAGTTCAATACTACTAAGAAAAATAACACACAAAGTCTTGAGCACACGATAATGCAAAGAAATGCAATAATAACGTCAGAGAGTTATATCCCTTGTGTAGAGACTTTACAGAACTAAAAGAATGATATCTCCAGGTCAAACGTAAGCACAAAGGTTCAAACCAAAAGACGGTTTCATAATTTTATGTGCCAACAAAAGTTATTTCATATGTTAGTCACAAGAACTCAGCCGTTTAATACAACTTCGCTCAGAACGAAGAAGACAACGAAGTTCTGAGGTATCGCCAGTTTAAAAAGATATTCGTATGTCTTATACACATCTAACACCCAATGAACAAAAACCACATGGTAAATGGTAAATAAAAACATCTATATTGTTAGCAACAGTTAAAATATAATTCTATACTTTGACGGCTTTTCTATTGATGATCCTTGCAGAGTTAAAAAGAAAAGAAAAAGAAATCTTCAACATAAATAATTTAGAACTAAACCTCAATAGTATAAACCGCAATTCCCAAAGTATGTACATTACGAATTTGCTGAACAATGGTCTTCCTTTTAATTCATAACTTCTGAGACACTGGTTTACACAGTGTGTTGCATGTATTATGAAATATAAATCTACCAAACGGAAATCATCTTAAAAGAAGTGCTCAAAATAGTCCACATTGATATAAGGCCGTCGCACTGATCCCGAATGTGCTGATGTATCCCTGGAGAGCGTGTTGCCATCCTAGTGCTAGTGTCACAATGAAATGAGGACTACACAGTACAATTCCATTGGAACAATTAATACTTGTGATGAACCATAGAATTAAGATTTCACCCACATGCACACCTCAGAACAAATCCACTGTACCAGAAATGTACAAAAGAGTCTATTTTATTTAAATGTTCCAATTTAAGGTTCTAATAACTGAAAGAGAATACACTATACATATATAAGAATTGTACAGGAATAATATAATTCACCAAGAAACATATTAAAATATTCAACATCTAACATTTGTACAGAGCAAATTATAAGAAACGGACGAGCTAGCAAATTCCAAGAAAGACAGAATTCTAAGTAGAGCATACCTTTCACCAAGCCAACGAGCAGAGAACCGGTAACGGTCAAGGGAAACAGAAAGAGACAGATAGAGAAAAGAAAGAGACGGAGATATTGAACCCGCTTCACAACACGCCAGGGTGACGCGTAAGCGCACGAATTTGGAGTAACATATTCTCATACATTTTAAGGTAACGCGGTCTGAGGACCAATTAGAAAAGTCGTTACATTTTAAAACGCAGAGGTGAGCGTCACTAGGCTCAGGTATATATGGGCAAACAAGGCACCAGAGCCAACTCTCTTCTCTTCTAGAATTTCGTCGACACGAAGTGTTACGCTCTTAGCGACAGATGCACTTGATTGTGCATACGGGTGGGAGTGCGTGTGCAGATAGTTAGGCTCCTGACTTATTTAAAGTGGTGGGATTGGAATAATGGGAAAAGCTAGCCGCCTATAAATGTTTAAATTGTTAGTAAACTACACTGACCAAGGGAAATGCAGTATATTTTTAATTTGCTTCACCCACGATAACCCTGAGAACCAAGAGTTAGATATATAGATAGAGAAAAGTTAGAAATGGAAAACTCAACAGCCGACGAGCATCCATAGCCGAGGAACAACACTGCACAGATAGCATCAACCCAAGGACCAACGATTTCCCCCTACAAATAGCGCTCAACAACCGTTTCCCGCTACATAACATGGATATAATAAAAATTTACACTAAAGCATAGCAGCTTGCGCATCATTCAACGTAAATACCAAGCAAAGTGTAACGGAAAAGTAAACATTTTCGAAACCATATAATATCTTTTATCCTTTATAAAATGCAAATGCAAGCTTAAAGATTTGACATACATTTTCATTACCCCCTATAGTACATCGGTTATCTTTAAGTATTTTTATACTAAACCTAATACTTTGATTAAAAATTGTATGTATAGCATGAGGAAAATATACCTGAAAAAAATCTGATGTGTTATACTCACATGACTTTCTCTACTCTTGTACAAATAATTTTTACAAACGCTTATTCTCCATATGCTTCATTTTAATCGAGATATCGAGATGTTAATCTTATTGCTAATTTTCTTGTAGGTGAAAAAAAGAAGAAATGAATAACCAATTTGAGAAAAAGTATAAGTATTTGAAAATTTAAGGGAATAAAAAATGGTTCACCCAACAACAAAAATATATATGACATAAATTGTGTATTTTAACGCGATCTACATTTTTTGTGCAGTAAAATTTTGTCTATCTCTTATGGTTTACCAGTTATGCAAAACTCGTTCACAATGAAAAATACTTTTGGAGACATTCCCAGAAAATTCGAGATATACATTTGATTTGTCATGAAAATATCTTAAACATATGATATTTTAATCAAAATTGTTAGAGCTATTTTTGAGAAAATTAAAATTTTCCAAAAATATTCTATGTAAAGGATAATCTGGGGTGGGGGAATTTTCTTGAAAACCTTCGTGTCGCATCTCTGGAAGATACTGAACCTAAATACCAAGTTTGGTGTTTATCCGACTGTTCGTTACTGAGTTATGCTGTTCGCAGACACACAGACACACACACGGACATGTTTCAAAAAAAAAATTTGGATTCAGGGGGTCTCAAAACATGTATTTCCGGTGGCATCTCGGTATCGAAATTTGGATGGAATACAATACTTCCCCTACTTACTAGGCGTAGTAGAGAAAGTAAAAGCGTAAAATAGTTACGTATTTTTATTAAAACGGGTTACCGTCCTGACCTGAATTGTTTTCTTTCATCAGAGTAACCCAGAGGGGCGAGGGAGAGCGCACGCTTCAGTTGCACTTAATGCAATCTAGAGAAAGCGTCGGCTACTTTTTGCACTCAGACTATCTCGATTCTTTATGAATAGCCACAGACGACATTCTAAGAACATTATGCTTTTCTCGATTGTCGGCTGTACGAGTAACAGAAATAGAAGCACGGACCAAGTGAGTAGTGTCCACGAGCAGTTACTAACGATTTATGACCATTACGTTATTAGAGATCTATATTAACAATACCATTATTGCATTTTGTGTAGTGGAAGCAATAAATTTGCACTCAGATAATCACATTAACTGGCTATAATACCAGAGTGCCATCATAGAAACTTGGCAGTCTATAAACAGTGACATTAATTTTGTGTTCACAGTTCAACTATGATCGAGATACTGTCTCTGCAGATATACATGCTGCTTTCTTTGATCCTAAATCGAATCTTCAGCGGTGTTATCCTTTTTACCAGTGTATTTTAAGGCCTCTTTTGCAAATTTAGATTCTAATATATAACTTTACTTCTCTACTACGTATAGTAAACAGGGGAAGTGTTGCATTCCAACCCAAAAATTCGATACCGAGATTTCACCGGAAATACATGTTTTGAGGCCCTCTGAATAAAAATATGCATTTTTAGACAAAGGTCCGTTTATCTGTCTGTCTCTGTGAACATCATAACTAAAAACGAAAAGTCGGATAAATACCTAACTTAGTATATAGATTCAGCATCTTCCAAAGATGTGACACGAAGATGTTCAAGAAAATCCCGCCACCCCCAAATACCCTTTACATGGTACTTTTTAAAAAGCTTTTATTTTCTAAGAAATGGTCTAACAATTTCGATTAAAATGCCATATATTGAGGATGTTTAGATAACAAATAAAATGTATATCTTGAATTTTCTGGGAATACCGTTTGAAGTCCTAAGGATATTGTATAATCTTGTATAACTGAAAAGCGATAACGAAAACGTAGTACATAAAAAATGTAGATGTCTTTAAAACACACAAACAGCTTTTTTGTGGCATAAGGCATTTCTGAGATATCCATTGTTTATTGTTCAAAGTCTTCATTTCTTGGTCATGCTTTGAAGTCTTTTCAACATTCAGTTGTTTCTCGCGATTGCAAGGAAGCAGTATGGAATTTTAAGGCCAGCATACACAGTCGAGTTTTTAAACATTTGATTACGCTGTTATCGTTGTGTACGAAATGTGTAATGTAGCTATTTCTGGAAAGGTTTATTTGGATAAAAATGAAGTCGTTAGGTAGAGAAAGACATGTGATTGTGCCACCGGGTTTTTTTACAATGTTAATTTTGAATTCCGAGTCACTGCAGAGGTTAAATTCTTAGCGTGTTCTGTGGAAGAATCATTTGCAATGTTCCCTAGAAGTAAGTAATATGCTACAGGAATAAGACTGCTGGAGTGAGACTCCGATACGATATAATATTGGCTTTCTCTTAAAAACAGCGAACTTTTAAAAACCTTCAAAAGATGTCCTTAGCGATGTAGGTTATTGGATTAGAAGCGCAGAAAATATTTAAAATCCCTTCATTATTCAATGTGCTAACAGATCGCAGATGTACCTGGCTTCTGAATACATCTGTTGTTACACAATATAAAATGTATTTGATTAATTTGCATACTTTCCTTCGTTGTTTTCGTTCTTTTGGCGGGGACCTTATTAGAGTAGAAATTTGAACTTATTACATTGTAGGAATTTATAGTGTCTAAAATGCTAAACCTCTTTCAGGATTATGACTATATACATCTTTTACTATTTTTTCTTTCCTTTGAATGCGCAATTCTCAGTCGAGAACAAATCCTGGTAAATAGCGCTTATATTACTTGGTACTCTTTTAGTTGTTTAATCAAGTAACTATACTGAACACCAGTTCAGCTAAACCTCTGCATATACTAAAATACACATTTTTTTGTCTTATGTTTTACTACTTAACTGTACAGAACGCCAGGATCGACTGCGCAGCGGTCTTGGACTAAGCGAAAATTTTCAAGCTTCAGCAAAGGCACGTGTTTCATCAGTTGAATTCTGGCATTTGGCTATGCGACGGAGATTCCCTACTATTTAAGAGTAAAATAATGTGCGTTGGTGATAAGCGGTGATATCGTAATTATTGACAAAATATAAATAATTAAATAAAAAATATATTGTAATATATTCACATGACTTTCTCTAACCTCTATCTTTATTAATGGGTATACAAACTATTCTTACTAAAGCTTATTTCTCTATCTACTACATTTAATACAAATAAACCTTTGCAAGAATAGCCACATTACACATTTCGTTATAAATACAAAGAGAACGGCGATAGTCAAATGGTTAACAACTGGACGCTATATGCTGGTCTTAAAATTCTATACTGTTCTATGCAATCACGAGAAACAACTGAAAATCGATGGAACTTTAACAGAATGACAAGTATTGAACATTCTGAATATTAAATAACCGACATCTCAAACGACTTACGCCACAAAAAGAACTCATTTTCTGTTTTAAAGAGATCTATATATCTCGTCTGGTGCATTTTCGTCTATCGTTTGACGTTTACAAGTTATACAAGATTATACAAATGTCCTTACCAATGTAGAGGACTTCCTAGGCTATTTATAGAAAATTCAAAATACACATTTTGTTTGTCATGTTAATATTTTCCATATATAGTGTTTTAATGAAAATCGTTAAACCATTTTTAGAAAATAAACATTTTCAAAAAATGTTCCATGTAAAGAGTAGTTGGAGTTGGGGCATTTTCTTTAAAATTTTCGTGTCGCATGTTTGGAAAACAAAGCTCAAACACCAAGTTTGGTATTTATTCGATTTTTAGTTTGACAGAAAATAAGACACACACACGAGAATGTTTCCAAAAATGCTTTATTTGGATTCAAAACATTTATTGCCAGTGAAGTATTGGTAGCGAATTTTTGGCTGGAACGTAATACTTCCCCTACTTACCATCCATAGTAGACAAAGTCAAAATAGCAGTAAGATAAAGAAAAATTGCAATAAATAATTCTCGTATGTTAAATCACTGTGTAACATATTAAGCTTTGCTTGAAAAATTGATCAAGACACGGTCATTAACGTCATATAAGAAAGCCACGTAGCGGCCAAATAGAGAACACATTAGCTTAAAGTTTCAGAGAAAGCAGTTTAGAGTTAAATTCAGTACTTTTGAAGGCATTTAGGACAATTCTGTAAATTAGAGAGCCAAAAGAAATTCTTTAAATTGGCTAGGCTCCATGGAAACAGTCAGAGATACACATGAAGAGGGTGGAACATTGACCGGGCAAGAGTAAAGTTGGAAGAGGGAATAATATCTAGGCGGAGCTAAAAGTAATAAAGGCGTACAATTTTAGATCAGAGAATAGTTCTCTCTAGTACCGACAGTGGTGCTTACAGTCGTTCGTGCAGTACTCTCTACTCTGGCACCATCTTCGGTGCGTACTGCTCGAGTGATGTTTTAAGCATCTAGCAACACGATTGTGTAAGATTTCGCGGCTATTGCGAAAGGTCTCGCCGATAAGCATTTTAGCGATTCATGGCAAGTTACACTGCTAGTATTTTTATTGCGGAAACAGTTATTTTCTACGGTAGCTTTGATACTGCAGCATTAGGAGGTATAATAATTCAGCTGTTACAATTTCAAGTGCTACGATTTATAATCAGTTACATACTGATTATCAGTTAACAATACGCACGCGCATATTCTGAGTGGAAGATCTCATAGCTTACTACTAGAGCAGCTGGCGCACGAGACAACAGAACGAGCTACGAGATCATGGCAGCAGAATTAACAATGAGGCAGGTAAAGTAAACCACATCAAAGGTGACGTCCATCCGTCTTGTTTCAAAATTGTCGCACCATTCGGCATCATCAAAACTGCCTCAAACTGTCGCCCCATCGTGTGACATCAAAAGTGACGATCATTATCTACTGCTTCAAATTGGCAACTCATCGTGGTGCTTCAGCAGGAATTCAAATATTAATGCCAGAACGGAAGGAAATAGAGTGTACTGTTACTGAAGTATAAGCAGGGAGGTGGAGACAATATCCCCCATCCCTCGTAGTATTTTGACGCTTGCAGGCAGCACTCGGACCGGTTTATATCTGCCTGTCAGTGACACTGGACTCTGTTATCTACATCCAAATCATTTTATCACAACGGGATTCTTTGTGGTATAATGGTTTGACTGCATACAACCTGAAGCCAACTGAATTCCTATGCCTAGTGATAAGTATTTGTTATAGTTGAGTATACATTATAAGTTTTTATTTCTCTATATGATAGGTATCCGACGAAATACCATCGTAAATTTCCAGAAGTTACAATTTGTATCAGCTACCCAAACCACCTGAATAAAACGAAGCGTGCTGAGTCTTTTTAGAACAAAACTGAATTCAACAAAGTCGTATGAAGGCCGAAGAAAACTGGATGAAATAAGGGACAGTTTGTAGTACTTACTGAAATACAGGTAAGCCGAATATGAGGAATTCAAAGAAATGTGCCGATACCTTTAGCTTCCTAGAGTGATTTTCTTTATTTAATGTTGACAGAAACATCTTATCATCTACGTCCCACACCAGCCATGAGTAAGTCGATCTCTTACTGATTTGAACACACGTTAGCTTAGGGACGTAGGTCAAGCCTAAGTGAGCGACGAAAGGGGAGAAGTACGGAAGCATTTTACCTGGTTAGCTGGAACGCATGTTTCCACACCAGGCCCTGGACGAGTCTGTCTCGTATTAGTTTGATGTTAAAAGTCTGGCACTCAAAAATTAACTTATGAACACAGGCTGATTTCAGGCACAGGAGCGAAGGAAAAGGGAGTAAGTCAAACGTTAAGTGAAGTGCTAGAACCAGATAAGGGTTAGGGCTAGGTTTAATATTTACTTACCAATATAAACCAAACTAGCTAACTCCATGGCTCTAGGGCTAATGCATGGACTTGGTCTGCAAGCGCGACTGCCGGCCTCACGCCCACATTCGCTCGGTAGAAGTAAGCCGTTATCCAACCGATTTGGAGAGGAGATGTGGACAGAATGTTGGCCGGGGTCGCTGCCTAGCGCAGTTCTCAGTTTCCTCATAATGCTGAGTAGGCAACGGTCCTACATCCGAGACCTAAAATCCGCACCCTCATGGGTGGGATCGAACCCCTGGCGCATTCCATGGCCGCTCCAGCCCACTTCGCCACGGCGCAGGACACCAACATAAACCTCTGCGCATTGTATCGGCACGATTTCATGCACTCGACTGTGCGTATGTTTAAGTAGTGCTTCAATTAGGTGGACCTACACTTGCCCGCTGTTTATGAACACAGATTCAGCCGGTGAGTGAGGCTACTGTGGTCCAGTTAAAGATCGCTATGGAGCCGGTCTACTCCAAATCTAGACTCGCAGTATGAATGAAGTGAAAGCCATTCCTTTGTGTTCCGACACCATCTTAGCAGAGCCATGCGCTTAAGAGCGCGGCATTCTCCTTTTCTGTGCAATGTAAACCTAAGGAAAGATTTAGTAAGGTGCGCATCTGAATGCAGACGACGCTCCCATAAGACATAACTTTGTTTCCTTTAACTCTTGCTTTATGCTCTGTAACAAAGTCATATCATGCATCAAATTTAATCCTTGTGAAACTGAGAGAAACGTTCACAATGCTGAAAGACTGAGAGACGGAACTGTAATCAGGAGTTCTCTAAAGTTTACTGTGCGCACTAGCTTCGACACTTCTCTGTTTCTTACCATAAAGATCTTCATGTCTGGCGTATCAAATCCATTGCTTTTGTCCTTGTTTTCCATAGTAGATATTACTGTCTGTGCTCTTCTATGTCTGCCGAACATTATCTGATATCGTACATACAGTTTACTGATAAGGGATACACAAACAATATGTCAGAATCCCGCTTGCCAAGCAATCTAAGAAGTGCAAAATGATCAAAAATTAGATTTTTCATTTCTGGGCCAAACAATTCTACAGGCACCGAACGGGATGGCTCAGGCGGTAAAGTCTGTGGCCCGCATTCGTGAGGTCCCGAGTTCAAATCCCGTGGGCCGACCAATTTGTCTGAGGTTTTTTCGTGGTTTTCATCAGTCGCCAAGGTAAATACCGGATTGGATATTTAATACCACGACCCAAAGTTCCATCTTATTCCAAAACAATAGTAAAATGAAAAATACTTAACGTTTTTGCTTGTTTTGGTCCATACTACCACCTCTCAAATATGGAATACTGTTTTTAAACACGTGGTATATACAGGTAAACAGCGTTTGCCAAATGTTTAAGAACTAGACGCTTTACGTTGGCCTTAAAATTCCGTACTTTTCAGCGGAATATCGACAAAAAAACTGAATTTTGACACGACTTTAAAAGAATGGCTAAGTATTGAACAATAATAACAGCTATCTCGGAAATGGTTTATGCAACAAAAACGTCATTTAAACAAACTGTGTGTTTTAAAGGACTCTACATTTCTTGTGTAGTACGTTTTGAGGCAGTATTTTTAACACTTAAATGATTTCAGTCTAATTATATAATATATAAATTCAATAACAGCCCGCCTTAAAGCAATATGTGTATGTAACAATATATAAAAAGTGTATATAACAGTCATTGTATATGTTTGTATTATTGTATACATGTGTAATAATGTTATGTGAATGTATTACGTAATTTAATAATGAAGGAGCTGTAAGAATAACAGGTTAAAAGTTGCTAACAATGAGGTAACAATGAGGTAACCTTGAGGCGATAATGAATTAGAAAGTTTAAATGTTACTTGTGATTCTTGGAAGCAATAATGTAATTTTAGTGACAGTTTATAAAAATAGGCAATCAACAACCAGAAAAAGCCTTAGTTAAATAAAGGTGTTCTATTGGATTAGGAATACCCAATCAGAGACTTGAAATATAGAAATTTACAAGTTTAGGCGATTGAAATCAGTTCCGTTGGTTGCAGACAGCGTTACTAACCAGACGCTAAAAGTGTCCTCAAGAAATTTAATACGTATTCGTGTGAGACGAAAATAGTTTCACAAGTTAATAAGCGCAGGTAATTAACTAAAGAATCTCACAGCAGTCTATATCAGTGAAGTGTTATTTAAATCGTATCAAGTATTAATAAAAGGAGTGAAGTAAAATTATAATCTGTGTAAGCTTACATTCCTCAGTCGCACCACAACCCTGCTAAGAGAAACGTGTCTGTAACAATAATACTGACGCAGCCGATGCAAACATAAATATATAATATTTAAAGAAACAGTTAAATTAGAAAGTTAATATTTTTTTTTAAACTTGGGGCAAAGGCCATCTGAAAGTACATATGGGGCGAAGGCTATCGGAAACTGTTTAATACACGTGCGGTTGCAACTACTACAAGTTCGGCTCCCCAACAGTTGAAATACCATACAACTCCTAAAATCTCCTTTCTCAGTTTTTGTCTATCGCTTAACGTTTAATAGTTACACAGGATTATACAAAATTCCCTCAGAATGAAGAGGACTTCCCAGCTATTCCCAGAAAATACAAGATAAACATTTTTTATCTGTCATGTAAATATATTCAATGTATGCCACTTAAATCAAAATCGTTCGAGCCGTCTTTTTACAAAATAAAAAATGTCCATAAATGTTGCATGTAAAGGGCATTCTGGAGTAGGAAGATTTACTTGAAAATCTTCCTGTGGCATTTTTGGAAGGTGCTTAACTTAAATACCAAATTATGTGTTTATCCGACTTTTCGTTTTTTAGTTATGCTGTTCATAGGCACAGACACAGGCGCAGGACCTTTTACAAAACGTTCTTTTTTGGCTTCAGGAGGCCTCGAAACGTGCATTTCCAGTGAAATCTCGATATATAATTTTTGGGTGAAACACATTACTTCCACTACTTACTATTCGTAGTACAGAAAGTAATGAACTTTGTGAGAAAAGCTGGTAGAAGCTATACAGGAATAAATTATAGATAAAAGGTAGAGAAAGTCGTTTTAGTGTAGCGTACATTCTTCTTTTTTCTTTTTAAACATATTAAATTGAGCAAACTGAGCTAAAATGGTTTTGAGACTTAGAGACTATGTAAGAGCAATAATGAGGTAGGTGGCAATGCGGTAACATATGCGACTCGCATTTGGGAGATTCCTGGTCCAATCCCGGCGACCGCCCACCCTGATCGTGGGTTTTCCGTATTTCCCTGGGGTCGACAGGTGATTGCTGGGCTTGTTTTATTCTCTAGAACGATTTCTTTTCCATTATTTCCCTTTCGTTCCATTTCCTTCCCATCATTCATATATGCTTCTTGGTTTCGTGGGTATGGCGTATAGGTAGGCTCAATGGAAAGAGTGAGTATTTCCCGTGGATACCAGAGGGCTGCATGATTGGTGGGCCATTCATCGCCCTCTAACACTAAATTGAATGGAGTTTTTTTTGGACACGCTTTAACTGCTGTGGTCTTTAGCGTCCCATTCTATATCGGGTGTGAATGACCGGTAATTTTACTCAGAGGCCACTTTATTGGGCTTGAGGTTCTTTTACGTGCCGTAAATCTACGACACGGGACCACCTGCTTTATTTCCCTTCGGAGGGAAGCCATGCTAAGGATGTTTACGCCCGAAAAAATTCATCGCCCTCCGCCGGGTTTGAACCTGCGACCTTGGGAACTCGAGGCTAGCATGGTAACCACTACACCACGGAGGACGACTTTCATCACCCCCTCTCGGCAGCTCTTATAGTGGCATGGGTAAGCGAGATTGGGAATGTTAGGGACTTCCTATTTGTGGCCTGTAGCCTCTTACGGATCGTTCACCCCATCCGTTCCTCCTGGGGGTGGTCGCCACAATTGAACTCTGTAGGTCGCGAGTTGACCTCCTCCGTTGTATAACTCATACCTGTGTAGAGCAATATAGCAGTTCTGATGTGGAGGTTGTGAGTGACTGTAAGCACAGCAAGCGGCAGAGTTCCATCGGTTTAATTACATCACTAATGAGTTTACATGAGCGACAGCACACTCCAAATAGCGCGTAGTTAGAAAGCGTTTAGAGCATTCACAACATGCGTGTGCCGTAATTGGATCTACGCGTGTTGCATACATTCCTCTTCAAGGAATGCGAGGTTCACCACAGAATGTGCAGGTATATTACTGGATGACTTTAATCTTCGGCAATTGCACACCGCATTCCCTAACAATACAGAATGCGTTTTAAGTCCACCGAGAAACGTCATGAGGTGATTCCTGACTGGAAATGGAGCACAAAAGTTCATATTATTTTGTGCCCGGAAATAATAGTTTCCACGGTAGATGGCACTAACAACATTCTCTCTTAACTTGCAGTGTGCGTTTTGTGTGTTGCAGATAGTGTGATTTAAACACATGGTCTGGTATTCATTCCAGGAACAAACCAAGGTGGTGTTCGTGTATGGCCAAGCAGGTGGAAACGGTTGTGAGGTAACACGGATGTACCGAGCCACATACCCTAACAGACAGCACAAACCACATCACATAACATTTGGAGCTATTTTTGTTGCGTATACCAGATGTGGGGGGAACATGTTCTCCATGGTATTGAGAACAACCCCGATACAAGCCATTGGCCCGCTAACATGGTGTAAGCAAAAGGACGGTTATCTGCACCCTACAATTGCAACAGGTATTACCATCACCTCCAGTATCTGCAGGGATTATCACCGGCGGATTTTCTTCTACGGGAAAGATTCTGCGGCTGGTTTGTGCGACAGACCATCACCATTATGAGCTGTCTGTCTTCAGTCCTCTTCACCGATGACGTGATATTTGGTAGAGATGACATCATTAACCTGTGTAATGGTCATCTGTGGGCTACAGAAAACCCTTAAGGAATGGTTGAAGAGTCTCATTAGCAGCGGTTCAGCATCAGAGTTTGAGAGGAATTATTGGCGACCGTGTACTTGGACCACTTCTTCTTGCGCTAACTCCTGAACGGAGAAACGTATCTGGACATCCTAAAAAACATTCTGCCTGCATTTCTGGAGAATGTGCCTTTGGAAATACGACAGGCAATGTGGCTGCAGTACGATGCAGCGCCAGCCCACTTGCGCATTAATGTTCACCGATACCTCAACGTCATCTTCCCCAAACTTGGATTGGACGTGGAGGCCCAGTTGCTCGATCACCGAATTTAAACCCTCTGGGTTTTTCATGTGGGGACATCTGAAAAGCATTGTGTACGCCGAGCCTATTCTTGATGTTGAGACCCTTCAACTGTGTCTCCACGTAGCTCATTCGGATATTCGGACACATCCCGGAACATTAGAACGAGTGAGACAGTCCATGATGTGACGTCTGACTCCGTACATGCATCCTTTGAAGGCCACTTTGATGATCTGTTGGGATTCAGGCCATATACTGTGTGCCAGGGCTCTTTGTTTAATGTTCTACAGTGTCATCTACCATGAAAACTAAGCGTTTCCGGATACAAGGTGATATGCAACTTTTTGCTCTATTTCCAGTCAGAAATCATCCCCTGAAGTTTGTCGGTGAAGTTTGTCACCCTGTATAATACAGAAAACGAGAACCTTGTACAACGCGGGAGAAACCTACAGTTCATCCCTCTGCGGTATAAAACGTAATCGAACTGTTGAATACTACTAAAATAAGTACACATTTCAAATCCTACAGTTCCATTATTAGAATTTTGTGTGATGTTCTGCTATATAAGTTATTCGTATTTTAGAATAATTCAAGTATCTCTGAAGTAAGAATTATTTTGTTAACAATCATAGTTGAAGCCTACATCCTGCGAGAACACATTATTGGAATAAGCAAATGCAATGTTTGTATATGATAACTGAGGCAGTATTTTTAACTTTTAAATTGTTTCAGTCTAAATATGTAAAATAAAATATAATAACAGCCCGCCTTTAAGCAATATGTGTATAATATAACATATAAAATGTATGTAACAGTCATTGTATTAATGTTTATATCATTATTACATGTTTAATAATGTTATGTGAATGTATTACGTAATTTAATCATGTAGGAGCTGTGAGAATATATATCAAAAGTTGCTAACAATGAGGTAACAATGAGCTAACCTTGAAGCAATAATGAATTGGAAAGTTTAATAATGCTACTAGTAATTCTTGGAGCAACAATAATGTAATTTTTGAGACACGTTATAAATAGCCAATCAACAACCAGAAAATCTGAAAGTTAAACAAAAGTATTCTATTGGAGTAGGATTAGCCAATCAGAGACTTGAAATAGATGAAATTTGCAAATTCAGGTGTTAGAAGCCAGTTGCTAGTAAACAGCGTTCGTAACTGGATGCAAGACGTGTCCTTGAGAAGTTTTATACGTATTTAGTGTGAGACGAAAGTTCATTATAAGGTTTACATGTTAAAAAAAGTGCAAGTAATTAATAAATAATCTCACAGCTCTCTATATAAGTGAAGTGTTATTTAATCGTATGAAGGATTAATAAAAGGAGTGAAGTAAAAATAATATTTTGTGTAAGCCTACATTCTTTATCCACATCACCCCCTGCAAAGAGAGACATGTTTCCACAAATTAATACTGACGCAGCCGAGGCTAACCTAAATATATATATTTATTTAAATAAACATTCAGATTACAAACTTAATTTTTTAAAAACTTGGGGAGAAGGCCACCGGAAACTTTGTATCATACGTGGGGCAGTTATTTAATCAAGTTTGGCTCCCCAACACAGGAACTACAATACAACTCAAAGGTCATCTTGGAGGTAAGCACCGTAGCGAAGAATGAGAAGTGTACCAGAAGTCGGCTCCTATGCTCGTAACCAGCTGTTCACTTCTGATTGATCTTCGTCACGGTGTTAAAGTGCTAGCTCCATGATGACCTTTGAGTCAGGGGAACATGTGAAAATCACTTGAGAAAAGATCTGGTGAATATGGAGGATGCGAGAAAACTTCCCAGTTGAATCTTCTGAGCTCCGCCTGGGTCAAGATTGTCGCAGTATTCTGTTCGTGTTATCTTTTTTTTACTTGGCGCCTGTTGTTGTTTTACTATTTTGAATTTTGGGTTCTTTGTCCTCCGGCTAGCTATTATTACTCAGTCGAGCAAATATCTCTTGAGCAGGGGTGTAAACGTAAAGGAGTTGTTACTAAAAGATAACACTGATAAAAGAATTTGTTTTTACACTTTTATTGCCGTCACACTTAATTAATAGTTCACATCGGTAATCTATATACACGCTTGACTGAAACTGTTATATTTTCGAATGTAACTACAATCACTTATTTGCCGCGCACTATTAATTCGCGTATTTCACATTTTGTAACTAAATTTACGACGCGAGAGATTCTGTAGAATTGCGTAATGTGTACCTCATGAATGCTTCCTTAGAACTGCCTGACGTGTAACTCGCGAGAGAGATTTCTTAGAACTGCGCGATTCTTGCCTTTGGCTCAAGAATTTATACTCCCTCACCCCGATATGCCTAAACATTATAATCGAGCTGCTATTGGTTACTAAATCGCGCCAACATTAGCGTCTATTTTTAAGCCAATCATAATTACTAAAACATATGCTCTAGGGAAGATATTCCCTCCATTTCTAAAGAAAGGCACGTTAACCTGACGTCATTTTTTTGTCTCTTCTAAGTGATAAATAACTCACTCCCTCGCTTTATTGTCACCCACTCCTATTGTCAGTTTCAGTGAGGTCGTGTAAGCTTATTTCCTAACAATGCTTATAGCTAACAAACATCTAAAATTATTGTCATACAATAATTTTAATTTACACTATAATCACTCTGGCTTTCACAGTGTTGTGATATAAAATACTGCCTCAAGATTCAACTTGGAAGTTTTCTCGTATCCTCCGTATTCACTGGAGCTTGCCCCAAGTGATTTTCACATGTTCCTCAAACTCAAAGGTAAGCACCTTTAACACCGTTGATGAAGTCAAATCAGTGAACAGCTGGTTGCGAGCACAGGACCCGACCTGGTACAACACTGGCTTGGAAAAACTTGTATCACGTACCCAAAAAATGCTTGGAGAAACATGTTGACTGTGTAGAAAAGTAACAGTAGGCTTGTGCAATATAAATATAATTAATTCAACATGATCAATTGTGTGTAATGTTTATTATAAAATAGGGAAGCCTACTTATTGGACGTCCCGCGTAGAAGAGCACTGAAAAATTCAATGCCTAGCATGTGTGAAGAAAACATTGATTACAAATATGTTGTCACCAGCAGCACGGGCACATACTGCACAAAACAATAGTTTGGTAACGTTTTTTGACAGTTTGTGTAGCCATAAATCACAGAGGTTGAAGCAGAAATAAATGTTCGGCTTGCTGCATAGATAGCTGATTTCGGTTTGATGAAAAGTAGGCTTTAAGAGTTCTATCCCCATTTGTCTCTTTTCCTTTTTTACTTCTTTTTCTATTTGCTTCTTTACTTTCGCTCCATTCTTTTTATGTTCTACTTTCCTTTTATTTCGCCTTCTCTTAACGTTGTTTCCTATATTTTATCTGTTTATTTATTTATTCTGTTTACATCCAAGTTAGCTTCCACTGTTTATTATTTCTGTCGTTGCGTTTTCTGTTTTCTCAAAGGTCGCTATGTGCACTACAACACGAGAGCAGGAAAGTAAATGCATTACTTATAGGCACCGACCTTGTCCACAAACATTAGGTTATAAGCTGGAAGTTTTACGGTTGTCTTGACTTGCGTTTTTGCTAGACCTGCACATGAGTGCACCAAAATTTTGTAACAGAGCATGGATGTTCTCAAGGGACCGTGCTAGACGCGGTTTCCTTCTGCAGATGACTTTTCTCATTTCAGAACGTATGCGGATAAGATAATGGTATATGCATCTAAATTATAATGGCAGTAATTAAGACACGAGTATGTTTATTATGAAACGAGCGGTAGCGAACCATTTTAGTCAAATTACATACGACTATTTTTGGTCGACCTCACTATAACTTCAAAACTTTGCACAAAAGGATCTCATCTTGTTATTTGTGTGTAATTAAATGCTGATCGGATGGAAGCATCTTGGGCATTGTGATTAGTGCAACAGATGGCAGTACTGTTTAGTCCACAGTGTATTTTTTCATTCTTTACAAGTAACGAACGTATATTGAACAATACTGAACTAAAAAAATAAACTCAATTTATTAGAATATTACAATCACAATAAACAGAATTTACTATATTTTAATACATATATTTCATTGTTTATCTGTGGAATAGGTCTCAGTGACTGCTGCTTTGAAGGTATTATTAGGGGAGGGGTGCTCGTGCAGCGGAGGAAGATTATAGTGAGTCGTTGAGGCACGGTGGATGCCATTGTAGGTGAGTTACGTCACATGTAATCGGCATATTGTGGTTCACCAAGAACAGAAAACTGGCTAACACATGGCTAACATACAAGGAAATATTAAACGTTATTGTTTTAATTAAACATTTAGTGCCCCCAATACTCGCGGTTAATAGCTAATTATGCAAGGTGCTAGCAAAGGATCTATGGATCAATATGGAAAGGAGAACCTATCGCATTATTAGATAACACTTTATGACAATTAATATAATGGTATAAATCGTTACTGCACGCCATAGAAGAATGTACAGTCAAGTGCAGGAAACGAACCAATGCTTTTGTTTTTTAGCGTTTTACTTTACTTAACGTTAGTAGTAACTACTTATCGTGTATGCTCCATACCAGGCCTGGGTGAGCCAAATGCTATTAGATTTAATTCTAGTCCGACAGACACGCATTAGCATATAAAGAAAAATCAGGCCTAGGTGAGCGGCGAAAGGGTGGAAGTTAGAGGAACATCGCACCTGAATGGCTTAAAGGCATGCTTTGTAATGACGGTCCACACCAACCTCTGGATGAGTCCGTCTCGTATTGATTCGATGTCAAAAGTCTAGCACTAAAACCTATGAACACAGGTCGGTTTCAGGCTCAGGAGCGTATGAAGAGAGAAGAGAAGACAAGCATTAAGCGCAGTGTTGGAATCAGGTAAGTTGTGGGGGCTGTGCGTGTCAGAGGCGGTTTAATATTCCCTAACCAGCACAAATCAGTATTATATAAGGCTATAAAGCATAGATCGCTAAGAACCATAGCAGTTCCAGGGCGTCCATAAATAAAAAATCTGATGTGTTATACTCACATGACTTTTTCTACTCTTGTGGAAACTATTTTTACAAACCCTTATGCTCCATCTATTTCATATTAATCGAGATAAACATTTGCAGAAACGATCTTTTGACATGCAAAGAGAATTACATTTTACAGATAGCGACCAGCTCTAAAATTATTTGACTATCGCTTAAGGCGTACTATGTTCCCCTTGTTTTGTATTTGCAAGGGCAATATAGAAATACAGTAGCCTTTAAACATAGACATATCTCTTCATAGCTGGTTGCTAGGTGCAGCACCATTCTCTTTGGCACAGATTAATACTCTTTGCATATGCAAGACAAAAAAAAAGTATTCAAAAATTTAAGGGCATAACAAGCAATATCTCGAAAATGGTTCACTCATGTATATGACATAAATTGTGTGTTTTAATGCGATCTACATTTTTTATGTAGTAAACTTTTGTCTATCTCTTCTGGTTTACCAGTTATGCAAAATTCGTTCACATTGAAGAATACTTTTGGAGGCATTTCCAGAAAATTCTAGATATACATTTTATTTGTCATGAAAATATCTTGAACATATGATATTTTAATCAAAATCCTTAAAGCCGTTTTTGAGAAAACTAAAATTTTCGAAAAATATTCCATGTAAATGGTAATCTGGGGTGGGGGATTTTCTTTAAAACCTTCGTGTCGCATCTCTGGAAGATACTGAACCTAAATACCAAGTTTGGTGTTTATCCGACTGTTCCTTTCTGATTTATGCTGTTCACAGACACACACGCGCGCGCGCACGCACACACACACACACACTCTGAGATGTTTCCAAAAATGCTTTCCTTGGATTCAGGGGATCTCAAAACATATCTCGGTACCGAAATTTTTGGTGGAATACAATACTTCCTCTACTTATACGTAGTAGACAAAGTAAAAAAAAATAAAAAATATATTATATATGCACGATTCCAAGCACTCGAGTGAGCGTAATGCTCTCATGTTGGTAACAGCTGCAACCTTGCGGCACTGTAACTCCAAAATTAGCAGTGCGTTAAATGGGATGGCGAGACTTGTTCTTTGAATGATTTAGGTATATCGGTTATCGTTGTGAGTAACGCAATGCACCAAAATACCATATTGTAAACGTAATTGCAAGTTCTAGCCCAATTTACTTATCGGAGGTAAATTCTGAAATACATGAGAGTTTTGAAGAGGTTGTGCTGAATTTTCTTATTCCGCCACATGTTTTGTTTTACCCGCGTACGGTTCGGTATATTCTCCTGTTAGTTGGGCGGTTCGCCGCCGGGAGTCGGTCATGCCGGAAAATGAGGCATTAAGTATGCTCTTGTACGTCGTTTGACGCAGTGTGCTATCCGATAAATCTCCCCACACCGTTTATTTTGTTGTGTAATGTAACCTGCTTTGGCCTCCATCCTGCGCACAGATTTCTAATCTCTTTAGTAGTAGGACTAGTAGAGCTTTGAGCAGGTTCAGCCATGCATAATAACTTAAATGTACTACACTAAAACAATATACATAACTTGAGAAAAGTTAACAAAAAAAATAAGCTATATTCTGTGTCGGTGACTCATGATGCAAAGGGTGGGAGGGTGGGTCTTCACCAGATAACCTCAGGTAAAAGGTTATCCCAAAATGAGGCGTGTTTTACACCTTGCAAAAAGAAAAGAGAAAAAAAATTTATTACATCCCCTGGCTGGCAGAGGTAAGGATGTTTTCCCCAATTATAACCGGAGACTCCGTCACATTGTAGTCGGTGCCTACTACATGTGCCCGGCGCTCCGCCACATTGTAACACCCCACGCAGTAGGTGATTACACAGGGGGTTGGTAGCTCAGAGGTACGGGAGGATGCGTTGGTACCGGGGTGGTAGGCAGGCCAGGGGGGCGTTCTAGGATAGGGGGTATTTAAATAAAGCACAGGGGATGCATTGGCCCAATAAATTATACTTGTAGCTTTAAGTGTGCGTACATTCAGTTCGGGGTGAAGCCCCGGCAAATTAACAGAACTTAGATGAGTCGCATGCTTACCTGGTTAACTGTTGGCGAGTGTGACAACTGATCTCTGATTACTCTCTCGTGGCAACTCTCCCTTGGCAACAGCCACTTGGTAACAACAACGAGGCAACTCACACGTAGCAACAACAACGAGGCAATTTACCCGACCGAGTCAAAACCCTGTAGTATAAATACCTACAGAAGCGCTGACTCGGCGTTATGCAGCGTGGACGTGTTCTGTTAACCTGAATTCCACACTTGCGCTGGCTAACGAAATATGTTGCAATTCTCAATGCTCATCCAGGTCCGCTACAATATTTCTGACCTTCTTCTTTGTACCTGCTCGATTCGTGTGACATTTCACTCTGTGACCTTTCAAAACCTAGCCGGACGTTTCATTATTATTCAGAATTACTTGTTTAATTGTACATTTATGGCTTTTATCTTTTAGCCAGCGCGTATACTGTAATTAATGTTTATCACAGTAAAGCTTTATCAGTGTGAAACGGAGGGTTTGTTAGCTGATTTATGGCCAGCTAAGCAATACTAATTTATTGTGTTGTTGCGGCAAGATTCAAAACGAAGATTATAGATGTTCAGCAAGATGCCTCAAGATTGCACTTCGTAAATCTTATACCTGCATTTATGTTTGCTTTACACGCATTTGCCAAGAGGTGGAAACATATTTGCTAAACCATATTTTTCATGTTTTTATGACGTCTACTTGGTGGTTTTTTTCCCCTCCTTAGGGGTGATTGCGGTAGAGCAGGAGGGTGGTGCAAGGTAGAATCAGGCTTAAAAGTTTCAATGCCAAAGCCAAGATTTCAGCCACGGATCTTTGGCATACTATGCTGCTGCTCTAACACTGCCGTGACATCAAGCTGGCATGCCAGTAAACTCCCCACTTGACTCACATTTTCCTATTAAACCATAAGGAGTTCTCAAATTCGATTTTGAGATAACATAGCCCAATGGTAGCTTCCAAACTCGTAAGTACACTATGTGATCAAAAGTATCCGGACACCCCCACAACCATACGTTTTTCATCTTAGGTGCATTGTGCTGCCATCTACTGCCTGGTACTCATTATCCGCGACCTCAGTAGTCATTAGACATCGTGAAACAACAGAATGGGACGCTCCGTGGAACTCACGGACTTCGAACGTGGTCAGGTGATTGGGTGTCACTTGTGTCAGAAGTTTGTACGCGAGATGTCCACACTCCTAAACATCCCTAGGTCCACTGTTTCTGATGTGATAATGAAGGGACATGTACAGCACAAAAGTGTACGGGCCGACCTCGTCTGTTGACTGACAGAGACCGCCGACATTTGAAGGGGGTCATAAAGAGTAATAGTCAGACATCTATCCCGACCATCACACAGGAATTCCAAACTGCATCAGGACCCACTCCAAGTACTATGACAGTTAGGCGTGAGGTGAGAAACCTTGGAATCCATGGTCGAGCGGCTGCTCATAAGCCAAACACCACGCAGGAAAATGCCAAACGACGCCTCGCTTGGTGTAAGGAGCGTCAACATTACACGATTGATCATGGCAAAACGTTGTGTGGAGTGACGTATCACGGTACACAATGTGGCGATCCAATGGCAGGGTGTGGGTATGGCGAATGCCTGGTGAACGTCATCGGCCAGCGTGTGTAGTGCCAACAGTGAAATTTGGAGGTGGTGGTGTTACGGTGTGGTCGTGTTTCTCCTGGAGAGGACTTGCACCCCTTGTTATTTTGCGTGGCACAACATTGATATTTTAAGCACCTTCTTGCTTCCCACTGTTGAAGAGCAATTCGAGGATGGCGATTGCATCTTTCAACACGATCGAGCACCTGTTCATACTGCACGGGTTGTGGCGAAGTGGTTACACGACAATAACATCCCTATAATGGACTGGCCTGTAGAGAGTCCTGACTTGAATCCTATAGTACACCTTTGGGATTTTTTGGAACGCCGACTTCGTGCCAGGCCTACATCGATACCTGTCCTCAGTTCCGCACTCCGTGAAGAATGGGCAGCCATTCCCAAGAAACCTTCCAGCACCTAATTGAAAGTATGCCTACGAGAGTGAACGCTATCATCAAGGCTAAGGGTGGGTCAACACCCTATTGACTTCCAGCATTACCGAGGAGGGCGCTATGAACTTGTACGTCATTTGCGGTCAGGTGTCACGTAGTGTAGGTACCAGTAAGTTCCGCATTTATAGTTAATCATCATTAGGTCAATCACATGCCGTGTGTAGGCTAGGATTGGAGAGTAGAATTAGACTGAAAAATTTAGTGTCACAGATGAGATTAAGAACGCTTTGTGGCTTACCAGGAAAAAAAATGCGAATGAGTTAGAGAACTTAATTTCGTACCGACATGTTGCTATGGTATCTTGGTTGCTTAGAGCAGCGTCACTCTAGTCTGACTTTGTCTTCACATGAAATGCGTGGAAGAACAATTATCAAATCAAGAATTTTGTTTGGATTAAATATTAATTGTTATGACTGATGGTGATAAATAATTTTCTCAGACCGTGGTGTGACAAAGGTTCGACTTTTATGATATCATCATTATTATACACACGAACCAACAACTTGCTGTCGTTATTGAGGAAAAACAAAAGAAGCAAGGATCAAGTGTTCCCGGTTGGAGGATGAAAAAGTGTCTTCAACACGACATAGTTGAAACGCTGCGCAACTTGTCCGAGTCATGACGTGAAGTTCTGAAACTTGTGGAAACTTCTCACCTCTTCCACAAGATGTATTGCCAGAGTTGCTTTAACTTCAGTAAGAAAACTAGCGCGTGATGAAACACTGGGTCTTGTGCAAAAAGGTACCACCCGAATGCAACAAATGAAATCGTTATGAGGTCCTACATTTGCTGCACTGCGAAGAGTTCATGCAGTTATGTTGAGAAAAGAAGTTAAAAAAATCTGATGTGTTACACTCACTTGACCTTGTCTACTCTTGTACAAACTATTTTTACAAACGTTATTCTCCATCTAATTCATGTTAATCGAGATATTGAGATGTTAATCGTATTGCTAATTTTCTTGTAGATGCAAGGGGAATATAGTAGGCTTTATGCAATAGTCAAATATTTTAAGAGCTGGTTGCTATGTGGAGTATTCCATTCCCTTTGCATTACCAGGACCAAAAAAATGAATAAGGAATTTGATAAAAGTATAAGTATTGGAAAATTTAAGGGATTAACAAGCAATATCTCGAAAATGGTTCACTCAACAAAAATGCATATGACATAAATTGTGTGTTTAACGCGATATTTATTTATAGTGTAGTAGAATTTTGTCTATCTCTTATGGTTTACCGTTTATGAAAAAGTCGTTCGCAATGAAGAATACTTTTGGAGACATTCCCAGGAAATTCAAGACATACATTTTATCTGCCATGAAAGTATCTTAAATATATGATATTTTAATCAAAATCGTTATAGCTATTTTTTAGAAAATTAAAATTTACGAAAAATGTTCCATATAAAGGGTAATCTGGGTTGGGGAATTTTCTTGAAAACCTTTGTGTCGCATTTCTGGAAGATACTGAACCTAAATACCAAGTTAGGTGTTTATCCGACTATTCGTTTCTGAGTTATGCTGTTCACAGACAGACTCACAGACAGACAGACACGGACACATACACGGACATGTTTCCAAAAATGCTTCTTTTGGATTCAGGTGGTCTCAAAACATGTATTTCCGGTGAAATTTCGGTATCGAATTTTTGTGTGGAATACAATACTTCCCCTACTTACTATACGTAGTAGTGAAAGAAATATGCTTTAGTAACCTACAAATTAAACATTTTGCGGAACGTTGAATTGTCTGCAAAAGGCCATATGTTTATATTTAGAAATGTTATAGAAGACAATAAAAAGATCTGATGCGATACATTCGCATGACTTTCTTTATTTTTCTATATGCTCTATAGCTTATTTTTATATCTGCTACACTTTAATCTAAATATACCTTTGCAGAAATTCCTACATTACACATTTTGCTATAGATACAAAGAGCATAGCATAGCCAAATGTTTAAGAACTGGACGCTATTATGCTGGCTTTATTGTTTCATGCTGTTTCCATGAAATTGCGAGAAAGAACTGAATGCTGAAAGGACTTTACGAGAACTTATTTTAAATAAATTTGTGTTTTAAAGAGATCTACATTTTCTGTGCGGCACGTTTTCGTCTATTGCCTAACGTTTACCAGGTATACAAAATTATACAAAATTATGCAAAATTCCTTGCGAATGAAGAGGGCTTCACAATCTATTCCCAGAAAATTCAACACATACATCTTATTTGTTATGTAAATGTCTTTAATATACGGTATTTTAATCAAAATCGTGGGAGGAATTTTTGAGAAAATCCAAAATTTCAAAGAATGTTCCCTTTTAAGGGAAGTTGGAGTGGGAGTATTTCTATTAAATCTTCATGTCGCATCTTTGGAGGGTATTGAACTTAAATACCAAACTTGTTATTTGCCCAATTTTTCGCTTTGCTGTTCACAGACACAAACACACACACACAGACCTTTTCCTAAACACTTTTTTTTTATTCAGGAAGCTCAAAATATGTATTTTCGGTAAAATTTTGATATCGAAATGTTGGATGGAATGCCATACTTTCTCTTTCTACTCACCTCTGAACTCTTGGATTTAGTGGCAGTACTTTGAGCATTATATGTCAGTGGCAATATCAAAATTGCTTGTCTCTTTTGTGAGGTTTTAAAACACGTCACCTTGAATTCCGAAGGCCGGGAAAAATGAAGTGGTTTCGACTGCATCGAGATCGACTTCACCCCATTACTTCACCTGAAGTCGAACAAGGAAAAACAATAGGTTCCTGTGAGCACTTGGTTCTGCGTAGCAGTCGCGAGCAGTTAGCCTGGCATGATAGGTCTGAGCACTTGGTCCTGCATAGCCGTGGCAAGTAGTTAGCATGACATGGTTGTCATGAGAGTTGGTTCTGTATAGCTGTTTTGAGCAGAACATTGAAGCAACTTTGCCAGTTTTATGGAGAAAGCGTCATTTATACACTCATGTGACGATCAGTGGCTTTAAAATAATTTCCCTACTATACTCGGCGCCAATCAAGAATGTGATTGACAGTTACTAACCATGTGGCTGAAGGCTTTAAATGAATGGGAGGGGATGAATACGTCACAGTGATCGTCATAGCAACCATTAGAAGGACCAATTATAACTAAGACGTTTCTATAGCAACGATAGACGCAAATGCGTTGTTGCGATATCGTAACACGTGATCGACATGACATGCCGGGCGTGCGACCGTTGCAGTAACATGAACTGAAGTTCTTATCTTCTGATGTCGTTGCAGTTATAAACAATTCCTCCTTTTAGCCCCAGCTTGCTTGTGTGTTTGTATCAGCTTAGAGATTGCCTGCGACTGAAAAGTTCTTTTGCGTCGTCCTTTTTGTATGGTATTTGCCTTGTGTTACGTGTATTTGAGTTCGTGTACTTGCGTGTGTGTGTTGTGTGAGCATTCATAATTGTGTTTAATGGATATTTAACAATGTCCAAAAATAGTGACAAAGATAGCGTAGCCAAACGAAAAACTGGGCGCACTGGGAACCGAATAAGTCTATCAAGCGAACAGCAGCAGCAGCAGCAACAACAGCGATGCAAGCGATTCGGAAATCAGTGGCATTTTTCCATTAGAATAAGGATCAATATTTCACAGGTATGTTTCTTTTGTTAACGCAGATCTTTACACTGATATATTCTTGCATGATCTATCCTCTGCACGTAGATTCATTATTTTACAATTGTCTTCGTATACGAATATAAATAGTATCCGCTCTACAATGCAGGCGCACCCAGTCTCCTTCGACACGCTCTCCACGTGGTCGCGATGAGCGGCAACGTCGCTTCTCTCGCTCCGCGAAATGTCAATCACATTTTTGATTGGCGCCAGGTATAGTAGTTTTCATATGTAGCGAGTATACTAGTATTGTGGCACTTCATACATCTACAGGCGTCCAAAGTCAAATGGGACTTATTAAACAGAGATTTTACTTCCGGAAAGATGTCCAGTTAACAAGCTCTGTATGCTACAAGACCAGCAATCAAGAGAGAAAGGTGGTTGTTCTACTATATCCAGGCTGATATACAGCAGAACACCAGTAGAATGTAATGGAAGAAAGAAGATCCTTGGTTCTATCGTGCATCCTCAGCCAAATTAAACGGGTAATATTCACTTCACTATTAAATGTTTAGTTAAAAGTCATTTCATACAGTAAAACGACATTGAAATTTAAGGAAGAGTAATTCGTAATTTTAAAAATTTGTATTGTGAATTCGGCAGCGCCGTGGCCGAGTGGTTAGACCGCTCGCCTCCCACCGAGGAGGCCCGGGTTCAATCCCAGGGACCTGCATGTGGGATTTGTGGTGGACGAAGCGGCGTCTGGGCGGGTTTTCTCCGGGTTCTCCGGTTTCCCCCGCCATTCATTCCACCAACTGCTCCATCATCACCTTTCCTTTCATCCATTTCACCAACATTTCGTTTCATCTACTTCCTTCATCCCATACCAGGCATCGGGCTGATCACCCATCCAGGATGCTCTGTCTGATCCATGAGTGTCTGCTCCTCGACGGGCCTCTGACCCCAGGCACCCGCTTGTAAGTCCTGGGGGGTGTAAGTCCTACATAAGAGGAGGGTAAACAGATAATGAATGAATGTATTGTGAATTCAATTCAATTCAATATGTTAATAATTAATTTGTAACATGCATACTCGCAGTTTGTGGAAAGGCTTGATTTGGGAAGGTTAATGACATAGTTGTGATAAGGATAGCCAATTCAGACGTGCGTGGCATGAAGACTGGCAGAGATTGAGAAACATTTTCACCACTTTACGTCAATTGTAAATATGGGTGCCTTATCTCACAGAGCCTTTTCGGGGAAGTAAAGTGAATATAACATCACAATTATTAAATCAAATAGGTACATTTTATTTATATTTATTCATACACTAGTATGAAATGCTTTTTGTACGTAATTTCAGTATATCATGCTGTATCCTAACTCATAGATAAGGAAGTATAAATTGAAAATGTGTTTATATTAGTCAAATTGCGTATTCATAAGCTACTCCACCCTTGGGATAAACTGATCCAATTATCCGTGGTCTAGTACGCTGAAGCTATTCTTGACTTATGGTTATAAAGATAGCTTGAGAATTAGGTCGCTACAGTGAAGTGGTAGCGAATTAGGTTGACCTTATTTTCAAATTATTATAATAGTTTTATTTTCTCTACTACGAGTACTTACCTATAGTAAGTACAGAAACCCTCGGGATCCATCCCCAGCGACCGCCCCCTCTAACGCACTGGTTCTTTGGACGTTTTCTCGGGTCAGGCGAATGCTGGAGTGGTTTTTTTCACCCCCCCCCCAATATCCTGTCCCTCCATTTGGTTGCATTAATCATTTCATTCATCTTTCACTCCATTTGGTCTGTTTCAGAGTTGGAAGTGTCAATGATGGAGTTTCGTTGTAGCGTCTTAGGGGAGAAGGATGCTCCCTCGGCCTTCGGCTGGTTGCCGGGGTATAACGAGCGCCCGGACCCCATGTGGGGTACCCGGTCCGTCTGCTGGGGTGTTTACATCTGCAAACCTTAAGAACTCTGTCGCTGCTGTGCCGTCGTTCCTGATTCCGGCCGCCGCTGCCTCCCTTCACCTAATCCTTCCTCCCGGGTCGGCCCCTCGTGGGAGCGTAGGCACAATATCCGGATTCACTTATGTATGTGTGTGTGTGTGTGTGAACACCTTAACTCAAAAACGAAAAATAGGTCAAATACCAAAATTGGCAATTAAGTTCAGCGTGTTCCAAGGATGCGACACGAAGATTTTTGGAGAGAATTTCTCCATTACAAAATACGCTTTACGCAGAAAAAGCTTCATTATTTTTTATCTTCTCAAAGATGTGTCTAACGATTTTGAATAAAATATCACAATGTATTTAAGATATTTGTACGACAAATAAGATATACTTTTAATTTTCTGCGAATATTCCGTGAAGACTTCTTCATTTTGAATGAATTTTGTATAACTTGTTAACCGTAAGAATCAGGCGAAAACATAATACCCAAATATTGTGGATCTCCTTAAAGCAGAGAATTTATGTCAAATTTTTCTGACATTAACCATTTCCGAGATATGCCTTGTTATTGATTTGAACTGTCAATTGCTTTCTCAAACTTCTATGTCTAAAGACATGGTTGGAAAGGTAGAATCAGACGACTGAAAAATTCAGTGCCATAACCGGGATTTGAACCATGTATCTTCCAGTTTCCCTGCGGTTGCTCTATCCAACTATAAGCTACCATATAAACTTATATTTATTTACATCGCGATATATATATATATATATATATATGTATATATATTCTTAAAGATGTTCCTAATATTCTTGCTCATGCACCAAAAATAAAGTATAGTGTTCCAATATCCTTATGATTTGTTGAGAATAATCATCGTTGCAATACATTCCTCTTCTTTCTTCCGGAAAAAACTTATTTTCAACCGAAGCGCATTTATACATATATATATATATATATATATATAAGATTTCTATCAATCGCACTGATCAGCAGATCCTACGTGCTGTTATAATACATAGAATAACAAGCAAGATTAATAATAATAAAAAACGACAACAAATAGAAGGAAACAAAAAAAATATCACTACAAGAAAACACTATTGTACGAAAAAAGTAAACATATTCAAATATAGCATCTTCAATATACACAACATCCAAAATTGTGGTAAACCGTATTCTGATACATTATTATACTCTGTTATAGTAAAGAAAAAACATTTAAAGAGAATAACAATTATACATACGAGAACACGCTAACAATAAGTGAAAAAAGGACATAAAGTAAAGCACCAACGCTTAGCTCTTCCTACACCCCGCTTCCTTACTATCAACCTTCTCAGATCTCAGCTGTCTTGCCTTAAGTAGAAATTTACCTATCCCCTCCATGTCTTCCCTGCCTTTCAATAGCGCCCAACATGCCCTTAACTCTCCATTCGAGGGGGTAAAGGATTGCGGTGAATATTTTTCCCTCCATTCCTCCGCACCCCTACAGCTTGCAAATGGGGCAGATTCGCATACCACTTTCATCAGTATTTTTTATCATCCACCATGCTCCCAGTCGAAGCCACGCGAGCCCCTGTCTAATGAGTTTGATGCCCGTTTTGATGTATTGCTTCACACCCTGGGCAGATTTTAGCCCAGACTTGCTTCTAACGAAACTTCTCCGTGCATTGCGCAATTGTTTGCTACTGTTAATATCACAGAGCGGAGCTTAATTTTTACTTTCCCTACTACGTATATTAAGTAGGGAAAGTATTGCATTCCACCAAAAAATTCGATACCGGAAATACGTGTTTTGTGTGTGTGCCTGTGAACAGTATAACTCAGAAACGAACAGTCGGATAAACACCAAACTGGTATTTAGGTTCAGTATCTTCCAGAGATGCGACACAAAGGTTTTAAAGAAAATTCCCCCCATCCCATATTACCCTTTACATGGAACATTTTTCGAAAATTTTAATTTTCTCAAAAATGGCTCAAACGCTTTTGATTAAAATATCATACATTTTAGATATTTTCATAACAAATAAAATGTATATCTTGAATTTTCTGGGAATGTCTCCAAAAGTGTTGTTCATTGTGAACGACGTTTGCATAACTGGTAAACAATAAGAGGTAGACAAAATTTTACTACACAAAAAATGCAGATCGCGTTAAAATACACAATTTATGTCATACACATTTTTTTGTTGAGTGAAGCATTTTCAAGATATTGCTTGTTATTCCCTTAAATTTTTCAATACTTACACTTTTCCTCAAATGAGAACTCTCTATTATTTTTTTTGTCCTGGTAATGCAAAGAGAATGGAATACTCCACATAGCAACCAGTTCTTAAAATTTTTGACTATCGTTTAAAGACTACCAATACCCCTTGCATCTACAAGAAAATTAGCAATAAGATTAACATCTCGATTAGCACGAAGCATATGGAAAATACGCGTGTGTAAAAATAGTTTGTACAAGAGTAGAGAAAGTTATGTGAGTGTAAAACAGATTTTTCTCTATGCGCTCCGCCTATTTCCCTGACCTGTCATCCAAATATTGCCCATCACTATGTTTTCCAAACTCCTCTTTAATTTTCATGCCTATGTGGAATTTCCTTCATTTCTAAACTGCCCACGGTAGCAGGCCGCCCTAATTAGAGATTGGTCTCTAAGAATGATATATTTATCTGCGAATACGGCATAAATAATCGCACACATTGCGCAAAAGCAAGTTAAGTGCTACAGTATATTCAGAGGGTCAGTCAGTGATGAAGAAAGAGTTCTACAGGTTTTTAAGAAATTGGATTCGGAGGATTTGAAAATGGGGGGGGATTTAGGAAAGAGAAGGAGGAGGAGATGAAGTAGTTTTGAAAAATTATGGTATTCTTACTACAGTCATGAGAATCCAGATTTTTCTGCAAATGAGGAACAAGATGAAGATAAGTATTCTTACATAGAAGCCAAGAAATTGAAAGTGAGAAGAAGAAAAGGAAGGGAGATTCGCCTGCAGACAACTATAAACGGAGAAACATTAGTACTTTGTCAAATACTAGTTGGCCACGATATGAGTATGCTTGGAGGAAGCGCCGCAATATGAATACTTTAAAGGAGGGCACCACAAAGTAAGTGGCGGCACTGTTTTTGTTGACAAAGTGTAACATCATCAAGGCTAGGGACCAGAGGGGAGTGAGGGGCAAGGTGATAGGGGAATGTATAGTTGCACAATGAAAAGATTACTACGTTTGCAGACCTCAGCCTCGCTAATAAATGCAACTGGAACTGTGGATATTTCCTTTATTGTCCTTTCGATTCACCGCCCAATTGTTCCGTAAATATTGGTTCCTCTTCTCGCCAAACGCACTCATATCGTGACCGTTACTAGTCCCAATGTTTACTTTCTTTTAGTTGCTGAGAATAACAAATTAATTGGGAAATGAATGTCGTTGGAAGACACAACCAATTAGTCAGGGTGGCAAAACGCCGAACAAAAATATAGTCCATGGAGCTAAGGACCTATGAAAAATCAATCCTAATCCACTGAGCTGTTCCACCTCATTTTGACGTAAGATAAAGACGTTGTTTATTGTTCGAAAATGTTAAAACTATTTTTACTACATGCATTGTTATTAAGGAACAATAAAAGGCACTCCTTTAATAATTATCATCATTGATTGAAACGATTACTACGTCAATTTTAAGTGTCGTCAGTATTTAGCATATGTGAGAAACACGTTAATTTTCTAAGTTTCATTTTATTAAAATTATAAACGATACACAAAGGTGTATTGCGTCAGTCATAGCCTCTCTATGCTTCAAAGACTGCGCCGTTGGTTGCAGCCCCGAGTTCGATGCCCGCACGAGTTGGAGTCGATCTTGGTAGTGGTACAAGGAGCTCAGAGGTGAATTCACTACTCATGATAATGTTTAGGTAACTGCAATTTATTGCCACTTCTTACTTTAAAAACACTGAATAATGTTCCTGTTCACTTATCACTATATAGAACTTGGGAATCACCGATACATTATTAATTAATATGTGGTCACATTTGCACGTCCGCACAAAAGAACACCATTTGCGCGCCAACTTTGTCTTCCGGAGTAGCGTGGATTCCTTATCTGTATCTACAAGTCAACTCCATGGATTTTGGGGTAAATCGACTATATATGAAATAGGACCCTCCACTTGAAATTTTAAGATCGGATTTCTTAGTGGAGGAATTTTTGCTGTTCACTCAGCGGGGCTAAATATTATTTAATTTATATATATTCTTATTGGCTAGCTTGTATATATATATATAACGAGACCTTTTACCGGTCTTCTCTCGGTAATTTTCCGTTGTTATATTTTCCTCACTCCATACTTCCGGAGCGGAGACAAATAAAGTCATAACACCTGACCCTAGACCAACACAAAAGATCCCGGTTTTCTCTGGACATGCGAATAGCATATTTTCTACAAACGGCGGAGTTGAAGACATTCTAAACTAGTGACACAGGAACATTATATATATATATATATATATATATATGACAAATATTCCATTATACAAAAATGGGTATTTACATGGTGTTCACAATATACACACATATCATTCATATATCAAATTAAACACTAAATAAATTAACACATTATAAAATTAATTCGGGCACATTCTGTCTCAGTATTGAAGCGTTTTGTTGTTTTCTCTTTCTCAGAAGGGGAAGAGGAGGTTTTAAGCAGTGCAGCCGGAGCCCCTTGTGCCGTATGTAACCCCCGGCGGTAAGGCATGAGATAAAAAAGCCGAAGGGTTGTTGCCAGGACCAAGTAGCGGCAGCTGCGGATATTGCGCGTGTCTAAAACTCACAGACGGAAACACTCCTGCAGGTACCCCCCAGCGCTCCTCTTGACGAAGGGGTTCGAACTGCCCTGGTTCCGTACCAGTCACAGAGCGCATATCCACCGCCTACCGCACGCAACCAAACCCCCAGTCAAGCTCCGTATCCCGAAAGGTGATAGGATATGCAAAAATGGAGAATGGACTGACTGACTGACTAAATAAATAAATAAAATCGGAATATACTATCCCGGCACTTTGATTACTACAACCGGACATACATTCAAGCTTTACATTTATTCTCATAACACACATTTCATATTACATCCAATTCTTTTTACTTTTTCGTCTACGTATAGTAAGTAGAGGAAGTATTGCATTCCAACCAAAAATTCGATACCGGAATTTCACAGGAAATATATGTTTTGAAGTGCACTGAATGCAAATAAAGCATTTTTGGAAACATGTCCGTGTGTGTTTCTGTGTTTGCCTGTGAACAGAATAACTTGGTATTTAAGTTCAGTATCTTCCAGAGATGCAACACGAAGGTTTTCAAGAAAATCCCCCCACCCCAGATTACCCTTTACATGGAATATTTTTCGAAAATTTTCTCAAAAATGGCTGTAACGATTTTGAATAAAATACCATAAGTTTAAGACATTTTTATGGCAAATGAAATGTATATCTCGAATTTTCTGGGAATATGTCCAAATGTATTCTTCATTGTCAATGACTTTTGCATAACTGGTAAACCATAAGAGATAGACAAAATTTTACTACACTAAAAACGTAGTTCGCGTTAAAATACACAATTTATATCATATACCTTTTTTTTGAGTGAACCATTTGTTATTCCCTTGAATTTTCCAATATTTATACTTTTTCTCAAATGGGAATTCGTTATTCATTTTTTTTGTCCTGATAATACAAAGAGAATGGAATACTCCATATAACAACCAGGTCTTAGAACATTTGACTATCGCTTAAAGCCTACCAATTCCCCTTGCATCTACAAGAAAATTAGCAATAAGATTAACATCTCGATATCTCGATTAACATGAAGCAAATGGAGAATAAGCGTTTGTAAAAACAGCTTGTACAAGAGTAGAGAAAGTCATGTTAGTGTAACACATCAGATTTTTTCAGATAAAGTAACTACAAACTACACAATGTCTACAAAATAATAATATAATATAATATAATAGTAAATAAAAGTAAAAGAATATAAGAGGGTACATATTATTGAATTAGAATAAAGGCGTAAAAAAACTTAATTACAATTAATTCTAAATTCTATATTTATATACACTTGCTGGAAACCAGCAAACAATGAAAGACTAGGAAAATTCAAATTCTTTCCAAATGAAGGATTGGAAAAATTCGTGGTATTAGAAAAACCATCCCAACATTCACCTGGCGATAAGGGAAAACTATAAAAACAAATCTAGTTAGAGTGGGCGGTCTCAAGGGATCGAATCCGGACCTCCCCCTCAGTTTTTGCAGTTTTATTCCCACGCCATTTACAAATGAAATTCTATTTTTATCATACTGCTTTATTTTCATGTTAATAATTATAACTCCGAGGGACGAATTTCACGTTCTCAAATAAAGCTCCTGTGTTTGCGATATTATGAGTAGCATAAAGTTTATAATAGATCATTTTATCCTTTCAGTACATTGCTGATACCGTTCATTGGAGCGAAATTACGATCACAGCATTCCCCCTTCCTCTCTTTGCTTTCCCTCCTTTTTCTCTCGCTCTCTCACAGCCACAAATGCGCTGAATTACACAGTTTTACAGCGAAGTTCAAACTAAAGCCATTATCGGTCTCCGTTGCAGGGAACTTTGCAGGGAGAAACGCTCTGTTGACCAGGAAAACAATGTTGTAGTGCTGTTCTATCATAGCACTGTCTCTTTCGGCAAACAAAGGTGCGGGAAATGTAGTGGCTGCCCTCTTACTTGCTCACATACGGAAACACCGTATTTTCCACGATTACTTCACTTTCTCCCTCTCTCTTCTGGTACCAAGTCCAGCCAAAGAAAACAGAAAGTATTAATAGATCCATAGTTACAGCATTTTACATTTAACGTCACAAACAACCTGTATATCGTCTTGTTTTACCATATTACGTCCAACAAATTATTAAAAATCTGATGTGACACATTCACATGACTTTATCTACCTGTATCGCTTATTAGTGAGTATAAAAGCTATTCTCACTAAAACTTATTTTTATATCCACTACTTTTAACTTGCGGAAATAACTACATTACACCTTTCGTTATACACTATTGAAGCCGGTTATCGAGACCCAGGAGCAATAATAATAATAATAATAATAATAATAATAATAATAATAATAATAATAATAATAATAATAATAATATACGATCGAACATAACGACAAAAATGTGCTGAATTCATATTAGGAATGGGTTTTGTAGGAAAGACGGAAAAACAAGTTTTGTTTTCCTCGAAGCAGATGTATCTACCTGCTATGGGGACATCAAGTCTACCGGAAGTTTCGCTTTTATACTTTTGGCTCGGACGTGTAGTTTACAACGGTTTCAAAGCTTAGCAGAGTCAGAAAGTATACGTGCCTTATCTACGATCTAAGAATATTCGTGGGAAGATTTTAATAAGCTGTAAGAAGCAGATGTGAAAGTTGTCAAGTGGGGGTAGCCAATAATAAAATCATGAAACAAAAATGATAGCCAATCAAAAGATCGCGTATACATCACATGATACGTTGGAACTTAAAACGGAACGAAACATAAGAAAGGTGGGGGAAAATTCTAAGTTTGGCGAAAGGCGTGAACAAGGAAAAGAAAAGCCGAGACACATTCCGGTACAAACTAACCACGAGGACGGTTGATGAAACAAAATAAGAAGAAAATAATCAGAAAGTTTATAGTGTAAAAATGAAGTTGTGAAATCTAGGCAATTCGAGGGCTAGTCGGAGAAACACATAAGTAGCGACTTCGAAAGTGATAAGAATAACAGTGGTTTCGACGACGAAGGTGGCGGGTCGACCAGATAGGAATCTACGTAACAAAATAAAGAAATGACTCAAACTTCGCCGGCAGTATTATTAATATCATCAAGGCAGTGTCACCACCCCTGAAAACCAGAACCTCAGCTCTACCAAAACAAATTCCAAATCCCTGCCATCCAACCATCGAACCCGGGACTCTGAGTCCCCTGAAGCAACTGCCAGGAACAACACAGATGTGTCAGAGGTCAGCGTCACTATGTGATCAGAGGTGTTCGGACACCCCCACAAGCATACGTTTTTCAACTTAAGTGCATTGTGCTGCCACCTACTGCCTGGTACTCATTATCCGCGACCTCAGTAGTCATTAGACATCGTGAAACAGCAGAATGGGACGCTCCGTGGAACTCACGGACTTCGAACGTGGTTAGGTGATTGGGTGTCACTTGTGTCAGAAGTCTGTACACGAGATTTCCACACTCCTAAACACTCCTAGGTCCACTGTTTCTGATGTGATACTGAAGTATAAAAAGGTGAAAGAGTGCATTAAATTGTCGTCTCCCAGCATATTATTTGTAAATTACATAACTTTTAAAAGTTAAGCAAGCTGATGATGGAATTGTTAAAAAACGCAACACTTTATAATAAATTGTTAACATATGTGCCGGTGATTCTTTTCAGTTCCTAGCTTCTATGCAATAGTCCTTTCCACAGTATTTAACACCTCTGGGTATGGGAAATATATATACATTTATTAATGTGCTGGTGGTGTGGAATGAGGTGGAGTACCTTATCTCCCAGGTAAAGCTTCAGATGGTGGCAGGGATACACAGAATGTTGACCTCCTGCCGCGCGTGACTGTGGAAAACAGCTGTCTTTCACTATCGCGCGTCTTTACGCCTCGCTTGCCTCACAGCAAGTAAAACTACGTTATTCCAGTTAGCTAAGCACTACATCCTTGGAAGCCTTCCCCAATCACTAGCTAAAATGTTGCCAAGCAGATAGTTCTTTACTTTAACGATGACTGGCCGCTCTGTTTTGTATAAGCACACTTACGTGTAGTAGAAAAAATCTGATGTGTTACACTCACATGACTTTCTCTACTCTTGTACAAAGTATTTTTACAAACGCTTATTCTCTATCTAGTTCATGTTAATCGAGATAAACATTTGCAGACCCTATCTTATTGCTAATTTTCTTGTAGATGTAAGGAGAATATATATTTACAAGGGCAATATAGAAAAACAGTAGCCTTTAAGCACATACATATCTCTTAATAGCTGGTTGCTACGTGCAGCACCATTCCCTTTGCCACAGATTATAACTCTGCATATCCAAGACAAAAAAAATGAATAACGAATTCCCATTTGAGAAAATTATTGAAAAATTTAAGGGAATAACAAGCAATATCTCGAAAATGGTTCACTCAACAAAAAAAATGTATATGACATAAATTGTGTATTTTAACGCGATCTACATTTTTTGTGTAGTAACATTTTGTCTATCTCTTATGGTTTATCAGTTATTCAAAAGTCGTTCACAATAAAGAATACTTTTGGAGACATTCCCAGAAAATTCAAGATATACATTTTATTTACCATAAAAATATCTTAAACATATGATATTTTAATCAAAATCGTTATAGCCATTTTTGAGAAAATTAAAATATTCGAAAAATCTTCCATGTATAGGGTACTCTGGGGTGGGGGGATTTTCTTGAAAACCTTTGTGTCGCATCCTTGGAAGATACTAAACCCAAATACCAAGTTTGGTGTTTATCCGACTGTTCGTTTCTGAGTTATGCTGTTCACATACACACACAGACAGACACACAGACGCACACACGGACATGTTTCCAAAAATGCTTTTTTTGGATTCAGGGGGTCTCAAAACATGTATTTCCGGTGAAATCTCGGTATCGAAATTTTGGGTGGAATACAATACTTCCCTACTTACTATACGTAGTAGAGAAAGTAAAAATGACAACTGTGTCTGGTCAAATGCTACAGCAAATGTTTAGCTTTGTACTGTCAAGATGTTGCATGATAAGCGGCAACTATAAGTCAAAATGATACAGCAAATGGGTATCTGTGTACCCTAAATGCTACATGTGTATGGTAGATAGCTATGTTAGGTCAGAATGTTGCGAATGTGCGATACATGACAACGGAAGTTTGAAAATTATTGGATTCCAGGCAAATTCTTGAATATGTCACCAGATGTTGAAGTTTTAGTGTAATAAGTGCTTATGGAATAATTCACCATTCAGAATTAAATGACTGTCTATATGAAAAACAAAACTAAGACTCAACGTTTTATCTTGTACAGCTGGATGGATGGATATATTTTTTAAATTGAATGTAGGGAAACTGATTTCAAGTTGTGAAAATGGTTCTTAGATCACCGTATTCAACTACTTTTCTTCCACGGTATTATTTGTAAAAATTCAAGTCCATTTCTCAAATTAAATCTTAGACATTTGTTCTATGATGTATACCTTTTGTGCTGTGTAGATTCTTGAGACCATGTGTTGGAAAAATGTTTCACAAAGAAAAACTACCACTTCAATGACCTCATTGCAGGAAAAGAAACATTCGCAATGGAAAATTACTGATTGGTATTCACATAAGTATCTGATTTTAGACATTTGTAAATTTCTTTTACGCTAAATGCACTTGAGTGTAATAATGCTCAACGCCTTGTAGCGGAAGGTGTAGCGGTGCTCGTATACGCGTGATATTTTACCTTGATGATGAATTCTAGGTCGAAGTTCTCAGAAGTTCTCTGCCTCGGCCTCCAGTCGGTAGCTACGGATAAATTTCTATTCCTAGCTATCTGCATCTCAGGATACTGTGGGTGAAGACAATGAACTGAATTTCTTAACGATTTGATTTGTTCTAATACAACAAATTATCAGACTGCCTGCTGTGCGAGGGGTCCCGTTTTCGATTCCTGCTAGGTGTGTGGGCATTTTTCTATAGCTAAAATGAATCTCTATCCTCAGCAGAGTCTGGAAGCATGAATGAGAGTGTGAATGTATGCATGATGTAATGATTAAAAAAAAGTCCAAGAAACCCAACGACAAGAGTTACAGGAGTTAACACTAATGCAATAGGCAATACGTTCCAAGGGAAAGGCCGCCGTTAAGACCAATATAGTTAAAGGCGGGGTATAAATAGAACTAACAAAAAATTATCGAACCGGCTAGTAACTAGTCCCCTTAGAATAATGATGAAGTAATCTATACGATATATTATGCAGCTTCCTGGTATTTTGAATGTTGAGTGGACCTATCTATCTATGTCACACACTCTCCCCTACCCACATGCATACCTTTGCAGCACAAATAACTCACACGAGAATATGAAAGAGTGTTGAAATATGTTAAAATTCATTTTATACCTTGTCACTATGATGCTAACTTTCGCGCGTTTTTACCTTATCTTTATTTCGACTGGTTATTTACTTGCCATGCTATGAGAAATAAAACGTTCACTTTTTGAAGTTAAGCTTCTATCTGACTACTTTGTTAAAACTCACTATCTCTTTCTCACTCACAATTCTTGTTTCTCTTTATAATTGCTGGCTTTTTCCAACTCCCTTGACTTTCCAGCAATTGTACCCGTCCTTGTTTCTCTCGGGTCTCTCTCTCAACTCGAGGAAATTGTGTTTAATTCTGTGCCCATTAGCGTGTGTATGTTGGTGGACGTTTAACCTCGATAGCTCGTTTCCCAGCTAATTACAATGTTTCTTACATCTATCTACATTTGTGGTACAAGTTATCTTACAGTGTTTTATTATTACATATTCCAATTCTTGACTACTGATTTATGATTTCCCGTTATTTACATTACTTTCCCTGTCAGGTGTATTTTCTCCTACAACCTCTGCATATCACCCAAAAATGCTACAGCAAATGGTAACTGTGTATCGTTATGGTGCTACATGTACATTATAGGTGTAAATTATATTAGGAAAAATATAGCGGATATACGATTGATGACATTTCTGTCATGTGAGACTGCTAGCATTACGATAGATGTCAGATGAGGCACCTGAGAAAGCTTAGTTTGTACCATAGATGGTACCTATTTAACATCAAAATTCTGGTTACTATGTCCCGTCAAAACGCTAAGTACATAGAATGCAACTATTCCACGCTAAAATGTTACGTGAGTAGAATAGATAGCAGTTATGTCGCATCAAAGTACTAAGGGTAAATTGTATAGGGTCTTTCAATATGTGTGTCCTATCTTTGCACTTAAATAAAACACGTTCTATAAATGATACAGGTTTATTTATTTTTTATTTTGGAACATAATTAATGTCATTACGTGTGGAAGAGAACATCAGTTAAGTGACCGCCGCGACTTCGCTGGGTTGCGCGTATACGGTTGACCCAATTTTCAATGACAGAAAAACGTAAATTAGGTCCAACTTCACGAATAACGCATGTGATGTTATTCATGGGTTCATTTACTGTTTCTGGCTTGTTGACATAAACTCGAGATTTAACATAACCCCACAAAAAGTAATCCAACGGCGTTAAATCACATGACATCGTGGGCCAGTTAACATCACCACCACGGGAAATGATGAAACCTCTGAACTCCTTCAAAAGATCGATTGTTTCGAGAGCAGTATGACAGATCTTCTTTGCTGTGTTCACTTGCCTTTCTTCTACGCTGCCGAGACTCGGGAATTATTCCTAAATTCCTACGACAGAAACGACATTTCACCACCGCTGCCGCCAACCGCATTTACAATCGCTCTGAATGGGCCTTGCTCCGAGAACGCATCCATCAGACCAGACGACAACTCTCTGCCAACAATAGTCAACTACTCATCTTACATCTTCAAGTAAGTAACTCACTACACAGTTTTGATTGGGACAACACTGACAGAATCACCTACAGCTCTATGACATACAATCACAACAGCATGACCACTCGTCACAAGAAGAAGTTTGATGGCCTTACTGCCTCCATCAAACCGCCGACTACTCTCAACCACTGCCGCACGGTAGTGAACTTATCTGATCACCAGCTGTCACCTGCTGAAACGTCACTCCTTGCTAAAGGAGGTAACTACGCTGTTGTCACTCCAACGTTGCCAGTTGAAGACATCATTTCTCACATTGAAGCAGGAATACGAATTCTGCCAAGGCTTGCAGCTGATGAAATTCGCCGGGAATCTGCCAGGGTTCTCGAGAAGGCCAAACCTCCTACCAGTAATTTAACCAATCAAGAGAGAACTGCATTAAAGAAGCTGAACTCCAACCGAGACATCATTGTTTGCTCAGCGGACAAGGGTAATGCCACAGTTATTCTTAACCAACAAGACTATCAACAGAAAATCTCTGAACTCCTGCAACCAGCAACCTACCATAAGATTAAACGTGATCCGACAGCCCGTATTCTACGGAAAACCAATCTTTTGATCAAGAACTCCTCGCTTTCGAAGGAAGACAAACGCCGCCTTACCAAGTCCGAAGCTCAGCCGCCTAGACTTTACGCGCTACCCAAGATCCATAAACCAGAGGTTCCGCTCAGGCCCATTGTTAGTGGTATGGGTTCTCCCACATACGACATAGCTAAATACCTAACCGGTCTTCTACAACCCCATGTCGGCTTGTCCGACTCTTTCATCAAAGACTCTACTCATTTCATTCAAATTCTCCGCAACCTCAAATTGCTACCCAAGGATTTACTAATTAGTTTTGACGTTGTGTCTCTATTCACCATGGTTCCAGTACAAGAAACTCTGAAGTTGTTACAACCCATCTTCTCTGATGATATCATTACACTTTTTCACCATGTCCTGACTACGACTTATTTCCAGTGGAACCGGTCATTCTACGAGCAAATAGACGGTGTTGCCATGGGCAGCCCCCTTAGCCCTGTTGTGGCCAATTTCTTCATGGAGGCATTTGAGTCAAAGGCACTAAACTCAGCTCCACTTAAACCAACAGCCTGGTTCCGCTATGTGGATGACACCTTCGTCATCTGGCCCCATGGTGAACAAGCTCTTCAAGATTTTTTGTTACATCTAAATAGCATCAATCAGCGTATACAGTTCACAATGGAACAAGAAAAGGATGGCCAACTAGCCTTTCTAGATGTACTCGTTAGCAGGAAGGCTGACGGCACGCTGTGTCATACTGTCTACCGCAAACCCACACACACAGACCATTACCTTAACAAGAACTCCAACCACCATCCTAGACAAAAACGTGCTATGATTAAGACACTCGCAAACCGTGCTTCCCGTATTTGTGAACCACACTTACTTCCACAAGAAATCCGACACCTAGAAACAGCTCTACAATCAAATGGTTATTCAGTCCAAGAGGTGAGAAGAGCCTGCCGTCCGGCCAAGCTCCGACCGGCTACTCAGGACCAACCCAAAAGCAAGTCCATCGTCTTTCTGCCATATTTCAGAAATGTCACTGACCGTATTGAACATATACTTCAACGTCATAACGTCAAAACAGTATTCAAACCTACAAGACAATTAAACAGCCTACTCCGCTCTTCCAAAGACCCCCGAGACCCCCTGTCATCGGCCGGTGTTTACCGTATTCCTTGTTCGTGTGGTTCAGTGTACATTGGTACCACACAGCGGAGCGCTAACACCAGACTGAGCGAACACCAAAAAACTGCCGCCTGGGCCATACAGAAAAATCGGCAGTCGCCGAACATGCCATTGAAGCCGAGGGCGAACACATTATTAGATTTCAGGACACCAACATTCTTTCCTCCATAAAGCATTACCATACCCGGCTACAACGCGAAGCAATAGAGATTTATAAACATCCCAATAATTTCAATAGGAAAGAAGAAGCATTGAAACTCAACAGTAACTGGCATCTAGTCATCAAAAACAAGAAAGGTCATACAAAACCGAAAAACACTGCGAGCCAATCAGAAGTGAGCAACAACACAGCCGGCGCCAGCCCCCTCATACCAGCGGGCCAATCAGCAGAGAGCGCCCACACTATAAAGAGAGCGGCACTAACGGCCAACGCATCAGACGCTGCGATACTTTCACCAGAAGACTTCGTCCGCGCCACTGAAGATGTCCACCGCAGTTGTGGACGAAACGTCTGGGAAATCTTTCTTCAGCAGACCACGGCATAACAGCCCGGAAAATCATATTAGTTATAATAGGGCACTCTTGTTGAAAGACCCTGTAGATTACGATTACGCCAAGTGATAAATCGATGACAATAACGTCATGTCAAAAAGCTATAGGTGTACGATAGATGGCAGCCATCCGTATCAAAATGCCAGAAGTAAGATGGATGGAAACTCACTCGCTTTATGGGCGTCTGGGAGGCGATACGTCAATATTAATGTTTTAAATAACACTTTTCTGGAAGATGGGCAACCTACCATTTGCGTGATGAAGATCCGAACCAGCTCTCCATGTACGCCGGCGCCTGAATTGCTACTCTTGTGAAAGATGGATAGGTCAGCCGGACCAGCAGTATGGCCCTCATAGTCAGCTTACCTAAATTCTCTTGTCTTTATTTTGGAAACACATAGGGAGTAGAATGTATACACTTTCTGGTTTTTGATGCGTCATTCTCCTTGAAATGATGCTGGTATCTTTGAGAGGTTACTTCAATCTGTACAACTAGCAATAACGATCACTCTCTAATGTGTTGTGACGCAGTAATTTGTATCACAAATTATGTAAATGTCAGAGTGATTGTAGTGTGAATATGCATTGTTGTGTGACATTGATTTGAGATGTTTGTTGATTGTAATTATTGTCGAGAAGTGGGTTTATACGGCCTTACTGAAACTGACAATAATAGCGTGCAATAATGTAGCGAGGGGGTGAGCTGTTTATCATTATTAGAGACGAGCAAATGACGTCAGAGTGGCGTGTTTTTCTTAGAATTTGCTGGAACATTTTCCCCAGAGAATATGTTTTCGTAATTTTCATTGGATATAAATATAGACGCTAATGTTGGCGCGTTTTATTAACCAATAGCAGCTCGGTTATAATCTTTAGGCATATTGGGGCGAGGAAGTATAAATTCAGTGTCAGAATCAAGTTTCACGTAGTTCAACGGAGGCAGTCATGGTGAATACATCGCACAGTTTATCGATTTGCAGGTTACGCGTAGCAAATTTATGAAAAATCTCTCGCGTCGTAAAGTTAATTACACAAAAAGTTGAAGTACGCGAATTAATAATGGGCAGTAAAGAAGTTATTATAACAGTTTCAGTTTGGCGAGTGTCAAGATTAATAGGTGAAAGTGAATAATGTGTTACGACAATAAAAGTGTAAAACAAATTCTTTTATCAGTGTTATCTTTGGATAAAAACTCCTTTCCGTTTACACACCTGTACAAGATAAGTGCTTGACCGATAAATCATAGCTAGCCGGAGGACAGTGAACCCAAAGTTAAATACAATAACAGGCGCTCAGTAAAAGATAACACGAAGCGACCGCGACAAATTGTATTCCATACGTGCGGCAGATAAACAGTAGCATATTTCGAACACAAACATTAATACCGCCGCAGTTGGAGATGATGGCACTAAGTTCTCATGCCATTGAATTTATGGTACATTCTGGCCATACTTGGATAGATATTGTAGCATATTTGGGGGTTTTATTAGTTTATATTATAATTTAGCTGTTGGGGTATAGGCCTAAGTATTATCGTTAAATCCGTTGACGTTGTAAGGAATTCTAAATAAGCGGAGTCATGAAACGACCGCTTCGAAAATGCTATAACAGTCAGCTACGAGAAGCCATTCTGGAGCAAGCGGGGTATCGCTTACGTATGTAAGTAATAAAATATTTGTAATAAACTTCCTCCACTTGTAAATTTATTTCTAACAAATCTAATTCTTTAAGATGCCTTGATTCAACATCCAGGTCCCTATAAATTTGAAATAAGATGCAACTTCTTTAGCCTCCCTCTCAGTCAAACGAGTTTCCACTAAAGTTGCAGTATTGCATAGCTTGTGTTTAATATAATTCGATTTTGAATGTTAGTGACACAGTATGGTGCTTTGCCATGTCAGTAATCATCCCCACAGGTTTCTCTCGTAATACCATTAGTACGACATACTAACACCTGAAAATCGACCAAGGGCACCAGCTAGACATATCATTATTTAAGCTGTAACTATAGCTTTGTACTTCTTTGTGAAACTTTAACAACTGTTATCCCTTCCGCAATAAGATGCGATAAGACCCAGAAACCTAGGAAAGAACCTATTAAAGCTAGCGCCGATAGTTTATGCTTTCGTAATAAAATAATACATATATTAAAAAAAAACAGCTTAAATGGCAGCTGTACCTCTCTACTGGATCTCTTTGTTGGAAGGTTCCAATCGAAGACAAATCCTAGAATACCATGTGCGATGTGTGTGTGTGTGTGTGTGTGTGTATGTGTGTGGATTTAAGTTCAATACCTCTAAAGGATGCGACACGAAGATTTTCAAGACAATCGCCACACTCTTTATATGGAAAATGTTTCATCATTTTTTATTTTCTCAAAAACTACCCTAACGATTTTGATTAAACTATCATACGTGTAAGGTATTTTGTTACAAATAAATAATATCTTGAATTTTCTGCGAATAACCTATGAAGTCCTCCTTATTCTGATTAAACTTTCTATAACTGGTAAACTGTAAAAGATAGATAAAACGTTACCACCAAAAAACATAAATTCCTATAAAACACAGGCTTCATGCTAAATAAGCATTTTTTGTTGTTAATCAGTTTCAAACAATTGCATTTTTCTAGTGGAAACTCGTTATATTTTTCTTGTGGTCATACAAGGAGCATGGAATTTATAAGCCATCGCTTAACGATATGCTTTTTAGATATCTGACTATGGTTTTAGCCTAACTTAGCCTTCTTATATCAACAACAAAGCACGTAAATGTGTGATGAAGGTTTATCTCGATTAAAAAGAAATATTTGTATAGAAGAATAAGCTATTGTTAGAATTGTTTCTAAACGAGTGAGAGGAAAAATTCATGAGAATGCAACACCGCGTTTTTTTTTCCTTATTCGTCATTAATCATTTTGTTTAATTTTTACAACAAATTAGATTCTGGGTACACCGATGGAAATTTGCCACACGCAAACAGGGAAGAGTACAAACATCACAGTAGCAGGTAACGAACCTCTAGAATACGTACAAGAAACTACAACACGATGGACAAAGTCTCTAAAATGTATACTCCTGGGCAAATTCTGTAATATAATAATGGTTCACAAACGTGAAATTGTACAAAAAACGAAACATACAAACAAAGAGAGGCAAGCGATAAGTATCTGCCAAAAATGGAAAGAAAAATATTGGGTATAACAATGAGAGAGAATTCACAACCAAGAAATAAGGAAGAGGACGCGATTAAAGATCATCGCGACTACAGGAAGCTACTAAAAATGGAGATAGGCAGGACACGTTTTGCAACAGTACCCTAATAGATGGGCAACAGAGTGACTACTTGGGAACTCAGGATTGGTCAGAGGAACGTCGGCAGACATAGAACCCTCTGGGCAGACGAATTGAGGACCTTTAGCAGCAGGTTGACCACGATAACCAAAGAGATAGGGAAAGAATTAGTAAACATAGCCGTAGGACAAAAACTAGGATGATATTTCTCGGAATACCAACCGCGACAGCAAAATACAGTTCCCTTTCACTTGAAAGAGGCCCTTACCCAAAAGGGATGATGTTTATGGGCTAACTGCAATTGTAATTTATAATGATATATTAGCACATTATGGAGAATGGTAGATTACATAGGTTGTATGATACTGTTTGCAACGACAAGCCAGTATAAAAACTGAAATAAAAACTGGAGAGCGAGAAGAACAAAGCAAACAACCTGCAACTTTAATGCTCTGTTTTCATTGAAAATTATTAACAACATAAAGTGAAGAATAATACGAAGGTTGAAAGACAAAAGAGCGAATAAGAAAGCTTACAGTTTGCGAGGCATTGCACGTCTCTAATGAGATTTTACAGCAGTCTCTTTATTAAGAAATGTTGCTTGCTTTTTAAAATTAAATTCTTTGCCTCTTTGAGCTTATGCTACTATTGCGAAACAGTACGTTTTATCATACGATACTTTTTATGTGTGCCATTTATTTTGACGGAATATTCATTAAAGTTCTACGAAGTGCCTATGGAAGAGTAACGTGAAAAGTGAGCTACAGAACTGCAGTGCGTCTATTTTATAGCTCATAAGGAAATACTTTCTGGAGGAGAGGCTGGGTTATGCAGTCTTAACATTATAAACAAGTTATTATTGCATTCAGTGTGTGCATAATTGGCTCATTATAGCACGTGTGCCAATAATAACAATTATATTTCCTATAACAAAGACGTGATACCGGTATTCTAAGTTGCCGTAGTTATAAAATGAAACCCTTTTTGTGATATTCTTTTGTTTGAACATTGAACACACCAAAACCACTGTACATTATTAAGTATTACACAATTAATTACCATGCTGCGCAGATAAGCATTTCAGAGTTTGAAACACCTGTTCACTTCTCCTCAGGAAGGGAATTTAGCCAAACGGCTGTCTTGCTTATCGGATCAACACTCCATGTAATAAATGAGATGTAGGCAGAGAAGCTAGCTTCTCATTTACGAACATATGAAGACGCTCTACTTATGTAAGCTATGGATGCCGAATTATTTCATAACGTTTAATTCATTTTATTGTTCTTTCACACAAGCGGTGTGTAGGACAGGGTTAGAAATGTAGAAGCAGACTGATCCGTGATTCAAATTCTGGCTATGGCATTGAATTCTTCAATATAACTTTACCTTTTCCACTTCACGATTTATTTTCTACAATCTATAGTACTAAGATTGCAAAAAATTTTATATCTAACCTTAGTATAATATCCGTGATATTTGTCGCACGAAGGACGAGTTCGACAAACATTCACTCGTGCTATAATCAAAGTTTATCCACTTGTTGCTTAAATTATTATTTTAGTTTTATTTACTTTAAGCTTGCGCCGTGGCCGCGTGGTTAGACCGCTCGCCTCCCACCGAGGCGGCCCGGTTTCAATCCCAAGGACCTGCATGTGGGATTTGTGGTGGACGAAGCGGCGTCTGGGCGGGTTTTCTCCGGGTTCTCCGGTTTCCCCCGCCATTCATTCCACCAACTGCTCCATCATCATCTTTCCTTTCATACATTTCACCAACATTTCGTTTCATCTACTTTCTTCCTCCCATACCAGGCATCGGGCTGATCACCCATCCTGGATATTCTGTCTGATCCATGAGTGTCTGCTCCTCGACGGGCCTCTGACCCCAGGCACCCGCTTGTAAGTCCTGAGGGGTGTAAGTCCTACATAAGAGGAGGGTAAACAGATAATGAATTAATTTTTTAAGCTTCGTAGTGGCCATGCTTTGTAGAGTTCAATGTTTATATATTTTTATTAAACATATTTATGGCAACATGCCAGCACGAAACTAAATTCTCCAACTGATTCACATTTCTCCCGGTGAACCGCAATTCTGTTCTGAAATTCATTTTCAAATAACATACCTCAATGGTGACTGACTACTATTACGTTAATTAATGTCAATGAACTGTTCTTCAACAAATTTCCTGCGCAGTTAAGTTGGAAGAGTAAAATAAGACTAAAAAATGTGTGTGTGTCACATGACTGTCTACCCTCTATCGCTTATTAGTGGACATTATTTTTACGAAAATATATTTTCCTATCTACTTCATTTTAATCGTGATAAAAATTTCCGGAAATGGCTGCATCACACATTTCGTTATAGATAAAACAAGGAATATCGATAGTCAAATGTTTAAGAACTGGACGCTATGTACTGGCCTTAAAATTCCATACTCTTTCCACGACATCGCGAGAAAGAACTGAAAATCGACAGGAATTCAAAAGAATGGCTATGTATTCAACAATTCGAACCATAATAAAGGATATCTCGGATATGGCTAATGTAAAAAAAATGAAATAAATTGTATTTGTGTGGTACGTTTTCGTCTATCGCTAAACAATTATAACTTATACAAGGTAATACAAAATTCCTTCTTAATGAGCCTATTCCCAGAAAATTCAAGATATATATTTTACTTGTCATGTAAATGTCTTTAATGTATGGCATTTTAATCAAAATGGTTAGAATCATTTTTTACAAAATAAAAAATTACGAAAAATGTTCCATGTAAAGGGTAGTTTCGGGTGGAGGGAATTTCTCGAAAATCTTCGTGTCGCATCTTTTGAAAGCCCTGAACCTAAATACCAAGTTTGGTATTTATCGGAATTTTCCTTTTTGTGTTATGATGTTCAGACACACATACACAGAACTTCAAATAACTTTTTTGTAGCATCAGCCATTTCCAAGGTATCCGTTATTAATGGTTCGAATCGTTCAATACTTTGTCGTTCTTTCCAAGTGCTTTCGACTTTCAGTTATTTCTCGCTATTGTATGGAAATAGTATGGAATTTAAGGCCAACATATAGCGTGCATCTCTTAAACATTTGGCTATCGCTGTTCCGTTTTGTGTCTATAACGAAATGTGTAATGTAGGGATTTCCGCAAAAGTATATCTCAATTTTAATGAAGTAGATAGAAAAATAAGCGTTTGTAAGAATAGTTTGCATATCCACTAATAAATTATAGAGGGTAGAGAAAGTCATGTGAATTGAAGAAGGTGTATTTTAGTTCCACCGTTGGGGAGCAAAAAACTTGAAGTATGGAACAAAGTTTCCGATGGCCTTCGCCCTACGTATACCTTCCGGTGGCCTTCGCCCCACTTTTAAAAAAAATCAACTTTGTAATTTTAATGCTTATTTAAATTTTTTTATATGTATATTTGCCTCGGCTTAGTCAGTAGTAATTTGCAGAAACACGTATCTCTTAGCAGGGCTGGAACGGCTAAAGAATGACGGCTTACGCAAATTATAATGGTATTTAACTTGGTTTATTAATCTTTCACGCGATTAAATAACACTTCACTGATATATCCTACTGCAGAGCTGTGAGATTATTGTTACTTGTACTATTTAACACTTAAACTTTATATTATTCTCGCCGTAATGAATGTTTTTATGTCTCACACTGAATACGTACCGAGCGAACGAACTGCTTAGGTACGCTGCTGTCTAGCGTCTGGCGTTTACCGCTTAAATTTGTAAATTTCTCTATTTCAAGTCTCTGATTGGCTAATGCTACTCCAATAGAATACTTTTATTTAACTTTCGGGTTTTCTAGTTTTTTGATTGGCTATTTATAAACTGTTTTAAACATTACATTATTGTTCCAAGAATTACTAGTAGCATCATTAAACTTTCTAATTTATTGTTGTCTCTAGGTTACCTCATTGTTAGCAAGTTTCGGCTTCTATTCTCACAGCTCCTACATTGTTAAATTACCTAATACATTCACATAACATTATTATACATGTATACAACAATATACGCATTAATACAACGACTGCCAAATGCATTTTATATAATACTTATACACATATTGCTTTAAGGCGGGCGTTATTATATTTTATATTATATAATTAGATTGATATCATTTGAGTGTTGAAATTACTGCCTCAGAATATAACACATCAGAGTTTTTGTTTACCCATTAGAGTTTTGCATTATTGGGCTTAACGCTAATGCTGTCAGCTTTATCTAAATGGCAATATACCTATAATAGTTTAGCCTGTCTAGCATCAATCCAGTCAAATCATTGTTCATATATAATCCATGCTGCATAACGAAACTAGTTTCGCTCCAGCAAGCTTCTATTTATGGGCAAAAATGTAATGCAGGCTGTGGTATAAAATGTTATTAGCTATCCTTTACGCTGACGTACCTACTCACTAATTACATCATGGCCACAATTATGTTATGCCAGGCGCAGTGCTGTTGTGGTTATGGAGCACTAGGCGATTGTTCCCCTAGTAGTCAAAGCCAGTTATATTTGCTATGGGGAGGTGATGAAAATAGCAGTGACAAGGGAATCGCAGGTTAATGCGGTGAGCTATCCCCAGGTGAAAGCTAACAGTGCTGGCACTCGCAAAGGAAAAAAGAGCAGACTAAAATCCTTTGCGAATATTTAACTACAATTACGGGAATTTAAGCTACAACGACCGTAAAAGGAGAACATAAAATTAAAAGCGCGTTCTAGCATAGAAACGCTCCGTAAGGTGAGTCTTTGTTCCAGCATAATAAGTCATTAAAGCCGCTTCAAGTAATTTCTCCAAGGATGACAGTATTTTTATCAACAGTACCATGAGCATCCCATTATCACCCACTAATAAATGCTAAGGTTTAGAAAGGGGCGAACCTCCGTGGAAACGCATGTGGCTCACATCCGGGAGGTTCCGGCTTCGATTCCCCTACCGCCCACTCTCACCTCGAGTTTTTCATAGTTTTTCCTGCTCGGTAGGCGCATACTGGGGTGATTTTTACTTTCTCTACTACGTATAGTAAGTAGGGGAAGTATTGCATTCCACCCAAAAATTTGATATCGAGATTTCACTGGAAATATATGTTTTGAGACCCCCTGAATAAAAAAAAAGCATTTTTGGAAACATGTCCGTGTGTCTGTGAACAGATAACTCAGAAACGAACAGTCGGGTAAACACCAAACTTGGTATTTAGATTCAGTATCTTCCAGAGATGCGACATGAAGGTTTTCAAGAAAATCCCCCCACCCCAGATTACCTTTACATGGAACATTTTTCGAAAATTTTAATTTTCTCAAAAATGGCTCTAACGATTTTGATTAAAATATCATATATTTAAGATACTTTTATGACAAATAAAATGTATATCTTGAATTTACTGGGAATGTCGCCAAAAGTATTCTTCATTGTGAACGAGTTTTGCATAACTGGTAAACCGTAAGAGATAGACAAAATTTTACTACACAAAAATTTAGATCGCGTTAAAATACACAATTTATGTCATATACATTTTTTTTCTTGAGTGAACCATTTTCGAGATATTGCTTGTTATTCCGTTAAATTTTCCAAAACTTATACTTTTTCTCAAATGGGAATTCGTTATTACTTTCTCTACTACGTATAGTAAGTAGGGGAAGTATTGCATTCCACCCAAAAATTCGATACCGAGATTTCACCGGAAATACATGTTTTGAGACCCACTGAATCCAAAAAAAGCATTTTTGGAAACATGTCCGTGTGTGTGTCTGTGTGTGTGTGTGTCTGTGTGTCTGTGTGTGTGTGTGTCTGTGAACAGCATAACTCAAAAACGAACAGTCGGATAAACACCAAACTTGGTATTTAGGTTCAGTATCTTCCAGAGATGCGACACGAACGTTTTCAAGAAAATCCCCCCACCCCAGACTACCCTTTACATGGAACATTTTTCGAAAATTTTAATTTTCTCAAAAATGGACCTAACGATTTTGATGAAAATATCATATGTTTAAGATAATGTCATGAGAAATGAAATGTATATCTCGAATTTTCTGGGAATGTCTCCAAAAGTATTCTTCATTGTGAACGACTTTTGCATAACTGGTAAACCGTAAGAGATAGACAGAATTTTACTAAACAAAAAATTTAGATCGCGTTAAAATACACAACTTATGTCATATACATTTCTTTTGTTGAGTGAACCGTTTTCGAGATATTGCTTGTTATTTCCTTAAATATTTCAATACTTATACTTTTTCTCAAATTCGTTATTCATTTTTTTTATGTCCTGGACATGCAAAGATAATGAAATGCACCACATAGCAACCAGCGTTAAAATATTTGACTATCGCTTATAACCTACCATATTCCCCTTGTATCTACAAGAAAATTACCAATAAGATTGACATCTCGATATCTCGATTAACTTGAAGCATATGGAGAATAGGCGTTTGTAAAAATAGATTGTAAAAGAGTAGAGAAAGTCATGTGAGTGTAACACATCAGATTTTTTTTTGTCGTGGTAATGCAAAGAGAATGGAATACTCCGCATAGCAACCAGCTGCTAAAATATTTGACTATCGCTTAAAGCCTAGCAATTCCCCTTGCATCTACAAGAAAATTAGCAATAAGATTAACATCTCGATTAAAATGAAGCATATGGAGAATAAGCGTTTGTAAAAATAGTTTATATTAGAGTAGAGAAAGTCATGTAAGTGAAACATCAGATTTTTTTCTATAATTTCCCTGTCAGTACGTTTTCTTTTCACCTTTCCGGTGTGCTACGACGTTTCGTGGCGTATGGCGGTGCCGGACAGATGCTCAAAGAAAGCAGTACTCTTCGTGCACACTATAAGGCTGCATTTATCGCCCTCTCTAGGAAACTGCAGCATTTTGGAAGCTCTTCGAGCCTGGAACTCTTAGGGACTTCCGTGCATCTGTGTGGCCTGTCTGTTTGCAGCCTGCAGCCTACTGTGTTTCCTTCGCTTCATCCCTTTCTACTGGGGGATGTTAGCTACAATAGATCGCGAGGTGTCCCCCTATGTTGTATAATCTATACCTATATCTATAGCAATGGGGCACGTACGTTTAAATCCGTTGAGCAGTGTTTTCTTAATTTTGTTTAAGGTAAAATGCGCCACCATATGTGTATGAACAAGTAGAATAGGAGAGATGTTGTATCTCAGCTGATTGCGAATTTTGAAGAAACACGGTGGCTGGACTGTAATTTGTCATCTGCTCCTGTAGTTTCATTGTAGCGTTAAATATGTAGGCACTATCATCACACTCGAAGTTTTATTTATAAAATTGGTTGAGCGTGGTAGTGATAAGTGTTATATTTACTTTAAATATAGAGACAATTGTAACCTATTTTTGAGGTGAAACTCCTTCAGGTGCGGTAGGGCAGGCTGGCCTGGATCAGACAAAAAGTGAAACGTTTCCCCCTGATCAGACTCCAACTGGCAGTTGTCGCTTACGTCATAGATAATCTACGCGCATGTGCCGCGGGTACTGTGGTAAACTAGCCTGGATCAGATGAGAAGTGAAACGCTTACCCTTCTCCTACTTCAACCAGCAGTTGAGAAGAAAGAGAGAGAATCAATATTTCAGCTATCATAAACCCATAATTTTTGTTTCTTAGAGTGTGAATTTATTAAAATCTATGAAATATTTCATTTAATTAAGAGATTTTCTTCAATTAAATTTCACATAACCATTTCCTAAACATGAAATAATAAAATCGTTAACAAATGTTAGAACCTAGGAAGTTTCACTTTTAACGTGCCAACTTTCTTTTTAATTCTAATATGACTATCTCTACATTATCTACTACTATCTCACTACCTACTGCAAGGTATCGATGCAATGATTCAATTTATATGTGAAGTCTCAGCCTAAAGCTAATTGTACACGATCAAATTTTTTTCAAATTCAATGCTTTACAAGACTTTTCAAGAGCTGTAACAACTTCACAACATTTCTTGCCAAATTGCTTCTAATACTTTTAAAGTATTTGAAAGTCTTAAAGCAAATAAGGATATGCTCTAAACGGTCAAAGATTTGTCAATGATTTGATGGTTTCAGCCAATGAAATGCGAGTATTTTCGATGAAAGCGAAAAGTAAACAAAAATGCCTACCCGACCAAGGCATGTCGTATGTGAACTGATTAGGTTATACATAGCTGGTCATGTTCGTATGTCTAGGACTATGGGTTACCACAATATGATGAAGCAGATGAAGGCATATGAAGAAATAATTGTCAGGCAGATTTCCGAACTAAGTACACATTAATGCAATGTTATATAGTGTGGTTAACCTATCAGTTGGTGTTATTTCCATTGTATTCCATAATCGTAATGAGATTTCATTGAATATAGTACATGAAAATGCTACATAATATTGGTATGGAACAATATTTCATTGCAAATTGTTATACCGTGACGCTAATTGTGCGTCATAAAATATTTATGAATGTGTTCTGAAGGGTTTCAGTATTAAAAAAGACAACTTCCTAATACACATTTATGACATTGTCAAGCCTTGTCGAATCTTGTCACATATTGTCTAATTTTTGACAATTTTCCTTGTTAACTATTGAATTGAAAGAAAAGTTTGATCGTGTACAAGGGTCTTAAGTTACATTGACTGTGTTACCAGCTTAAACTGTTGATGCTTTTGCTTGAAACAGTATTCTGTCGCGGATGGTGCACCAGTATTTCTAGCAGCTCATGCTGTGTCTGTTGACATGTCTTGCTTTGTGTAAAATATTACATACAATATTCTACTGATAAAAATAGGTTAAAAAGCCTTTGCTACTCATAGAAAAGACAAAGAGTTGCACCAATCTACGGAAACCAAAGTTAACCACGACAAAGAATCTCACAATCACAACAGCATTATAACTTACAGATGATTACTGAGCGCGATGTCTCGTCCGATACTCGGCGACCGCTCATTCTGACTGATGGGTCTTTTTCGGGAGTTTCCGGATCGTCAACTGAATGCTGAAGTTGTTTCCTTCATCTCCCAAATTTCCCATCTCTCCATTTTGTTTCATTGATCAGTTCATTCGTCCTTCACCGCGTTTCTTCTGTTTCAGGGTTAGGAGTGTCGACGATGGTGTTTCGGTGCAGCGTAGCAGTGTAAAAGAATGCTCTCCGTGAACTTGCCCATCCCTCGGCCTTCAGTTACCTGCCGGGGTATAAGGAGCGCCGTCCCCGGTCTGCCTGTCCGAATGCCTGTCTCATTCTGGTAACTGAAGGGATACTCTCATTACTGCGCCGTCACTACTGGTCCCGGCTGCCCGGTGTCTCCCTTCACCTCATCCAAGGGCACCCCCTCGATACAATATCCCCATTCCTGGAACGGTGCCTAATCCCTTACGTTTCACAAGCCAATTCAGGTGAGAGCGGGCGTTAAACGCTATAATAAAAAATCTGATGCGTTACACTCACATGACTTTCTCTACTCTTGTAAAAACTATTTTTACAAACGCTTATACTCCATATGCTTCATGTTAATCGAGATATCGAGATGTTAATCTTATTGCTAATTTTTTGTAGATGCAAGGGGTATTGGTAGGCTCTTAGCGATAGTCAAATATTTTAAGAGCTGGTTGCTATGTGGAGTATCCATTTCTCTTTGCATTACCAGGACAAAAAAATTAATAACGAATTTGAGAAAAAGTATAAGTATTGCAAAATATAAGGGAATAACAAGCAATATCTTGAAAATGGTTCACCCAACAAACAAATGTATATGACATAACTTGTGTATTTTAACGCGTTCTACATCCTTTGTGTAGTAAAAATTTTGTCTATCTCTTATGGTTTACCAGTTGTGCAAAAGTCGTTCACAATGAAGAATACTTTTGGAGACCTTGCCAGAAAATTCGAGATATGCATTTCATTTGTCAGGAATAAACATATGATATTTTAATCAAAATCGTTTGAGCCATTTTTGAGAAAATTAAAATTTTCGAAAAGTGTTCCATGTAAAGGGTAATCTGGGGTGAGAGATTTTCTTGAAAACCTTCGTGTCGCATCTCTGGAAGATACTGAAACTAAATACCAAGTTTGGTGTTTATCCGACCTTTCGTTTCCGAGTTATGCTGTTCACAGACACACAGACAGACACACGGACATGTTTCCAAAAATACTTTTTTTGGATTCAGGAGCCTCAAAATATGTATTTCCGGTGAAATGTAGTTATCGGTATGACTTACCGTTTAATGGGATCTCTCTCTTTCTGTCTCTCTTTCTCTCTCTCTCTCTCTCTCTCTCTCTCGCACACACACACACACAAACCATTATATCGTATAATAGTACAGGATATCCACTTAAGCTTGAAAACTTAAAACACCTCGTATTGAGCAAAAATGTATAATTTTATTTGGCATTTTTTCTCAGTTTTTATGAACCTAAGTTTGTGTCTTCAGATACAGTTGTTACCCATTATTTTTGTTTGGTAAAATGTAATGAAATGAAACTTCGAAAAGAATATTTTCTTCCGAGTTAGTATATTGCACTTTGTGAGTTTTTAACTGTTACATCACAGATGTTCTCACTGTCACTTCGTTAATGTAACCTAGCTCAACCTTTCACTATCACTTCACTTTCTTCGTGGTGTAGCGGCGTAATGAAGTACCCACATGTAGCTGCTTCTTTCGGAGGTTCAACCACTGGGGAGTCGAACACAAGACTTCTCCAATATCTCACGGAAGCAGCATCCACTGTACATCACAGCAGTCGTCACAAACTCGCTAGAACAGCACTTTTCCTCTCACCAAAAACCCACTCGCTCACTCGCTCACCAACTGACTGATTAGCTGAGAGCGCTCCCTTATATAGGCGTTGGAAATTTCCACAGAGTTACCGAATGTTCGATAAGGGGGAAAGTTCCAGAAGATTGTAATTATCTGACGATAGCGCTTCCGGTGTTTGCTCTGAACGAAACATGGTACAATGTGTATCAAACTAGAGTAGCGGAAATGTAATTCATCCAAATTTATCAGTACACTGTGAAAATAATGGAACATATGAGACAAAGCAACACCGAAAACTTCCTAAATGTTAGCACTTAGTGTTGAGGGAGTATCGTTTACGAACATGCTTTAAAAATCTCCTATAACAAAATACATGGAATTACGTATACGCGTATTCGATTACAGCACACAAAAATAAGGCATTGATACATTTCTCTATCTTCATAAATATTAAAACAAGGGATGATGATGAAAACTTCTCATTATATAGATATATTCCTTTCTCTACCACGTACATAACTGGTAGAGAAAGTGTTGCATTTCACACAAAAATTCGATACCGAGATTTTATGGAAATACGTGTTATAAAAAGTTCCTTGTGTATGTCTCTGTACAGCATAACTCAAAAACGAAAAGTTGAATAAATACCAAACTTAGTATTTAGGTTCGAATATCTTCCAAAGATGCGACACGATTTTTTTGAAAATTCCCCCATCCTTAACTACCTTTTACATGGAATATTTTAGAAATGGTTTATTTTACATAAAATATCTCTTAAAATTACTGATTAAAATACCACAGATGAATAATGCTTACACGAAAAATAAAACGTATATCTTCAATTTTCTGGAATAGCCTGTAAAGTGCTGCTCATTCGGAAGGAACTATGTATAATTTTGTTTAATTGACGAACGTTAAGCGATGTACTATACAAAAATCTGATGTGTTACACTCACATGACTTTCTCTACTCTTGTACAAACTATTATTACAAACGCTTATTCACCATATGCTTCATGTTAATCGAGATATCGAGATGTCAATCTTATTGGTAATTTTCTTGTAGATGCAAGGGGAATATGGTAGGTTTTAAGCGATAGTCAAATATTTAAGCGCTGGTTGCTATGTGGCGCATTCCATTCTCTTTGCAAGCCCAGGACATAAAAAAATGAGTAACGAATTTGAGAAAAAGTATAAGTATTGGAAAATTTAAGGGAATAACAAGCAATATCTCGAAAACGGTTCACTCAACAAAAAAAAATGTATATGACATAAATTGTGTATTTTAATGCGATCTACATTTTTGTGCAGTAAAATTTTGTCCATCTCTTATGGTTTACCAGTTATGCAAAAGTCGTTCACAATGAAGAACACGTTTGGAGACATTCCCAGAACATTCAGGATATACATTTCATTTGTCATGAAAATATCTTAAACATATGATATTTTAATCAAAATCCTTAGAGCCATTTTTGAGCAAATTAAAATTTTCGAAAAATGTTCCAATTAAAGGGTAATCTGGGGTGGGGGGATTTTCTTGAAAACCTTCGTGTCGCATCTCTGGAAGATACTGAACCTAAATACCAAGTTTGGTGTTTATCCGACTGTTCGTTTCTGAGTTATGCTGTTCACAGACACACACACAGACACACACACACACACACAGACACACACACGGACATGTTTCTAAAAATGCTTTTTTTGGATTCAGGGATTCTCAAAACATGTATTTCCGGTGAAATCTCGGTATCGAATTTTTGGGTGGAATGCAATACTTCCCCTACTTACTACACGTAGTAGAGAAAGTAAAAATGTAGATCACCTTAAAGCACACAATTTATTACAATTAAGTTTTTGTGTATCATAAGCCATTTCTCAGAAATCCCTTAGTAAAGCTACAAACTGTTCGTTTCTTGCTCATCCTCTTGTCCTGTCCTCTCAATTCAGTTGTTTCTTTCAGCAGTATGGAATGTTAAGGTCACGTATTGTGTCTAGCTCTTAAACATTTGACCACTGCTGTTCTCTTTGTATCTATAACGAAATGTGTAATGTAGCTATTTCTGCAAAGGTTTATTTGGATTAAAATGTAGTTGATATAAAAATAAACTTTAGTAAGAATACTTTGTATAACCACTAATAAACGATAGAGACTAGAGAAAGTCTTGTGAATAGAACACATAAAATTGTTCAGTAAAATTGGGCTACTCTCTATATCTAATGAATTTTACACGAATGTGGGGTTCTTAATTGCTTCAGTAACTAAATTATACTTTCTTGGGTTCTTCATACAATTTAGAAAATAAAAAGTTACAAAACCAAATAATTCTTAACAAACAGATTTGCCCAAAATATGTCTATTAAAACTAATCAAAATATTTTTTCTAAATTAAGTGAGTGCAATTCATGAGAAACATTTATAAAAGAAGATTTTGGATTACTATTAGTTTTAAGTAATCCTAGAGATAGGGGTATGAATATGCAATCCTAACAAAGTACCAACAAAATAGCAAACCACAAATTTAAAAAATCTAGCACTACTGCACCATACCTTAACATTCAGGTTGTATGTTTGGTATATAGCCTCTAAAATATATCATTGTCAGTTACAGCTACACTATGTGATTAAAAGTATCCGGACACCCCCACAAACATACGTTTTTCATCCTAGGTACATTGTGCTGCCACCTACTGCCTAGTACTTATAATCCGCGACCTCAATAGTCATTAGACATAGTGAAACAGCAGAATGGGACGCTCCGTCGAGCTCACGGACTTCAAACGTGGTCAGGTGATTGGGTGTCACTTGTGTCAGAAGTCTATACGGGAGATTTCCACACTCCTAAACATCTCTAGGTCCACTGTTTCTGATGTGATAGTGAAGTGGAAACGTGAAGGGACATGTACAGCACAAAAGCGTATAGGCCGAGCTCGTCTGTTGACTGACAGAGACCGCCGGCATTTGAGGAGGTCGTGAAGAGTAATAGGCAGACATCTATCCAGACCATCACACAAGAATTCCAAACTTCATCAGGATCCACTCCAAGTACTATGACAGTTAGGCGTGAGGTGAGAAATCTTGGATTCCATGGTCGAGCGGCTGCTCATAAGCCACACATTACGCAGGAAAATGCCAAACGACGCCTCGCTTGGTGTAAGGAGCGTCAACATTACACGATTGAACAGTGGAAAAACGTTCTGTGGAGCGACGAATCACAATACACAATGTGGCGATCAGATGGCAGGTTGTGGGTATGGAGAATGCCCGGTGAACGTCATCTGCCAGCGTGTGTAGTGCAAAAGTGCAATTCGGAGGTGGTGGTGTTATGTTGTGGTCGTGTTTTTCCTGGAGTGTGCTTGCACCCCTTGTTTTTTTGAGTGCAACGATCACAGCGCAGACCTACATTGATATTTTAAGCACCTTCTTGCTTCCCACTGTTGAAGAGCAATTTGGGGATGGCGATTGCATCTTTCAACACGATCGAGCACCTGTTCATACTGCACCGGCTGTGGCGGAGTGGTTACACGACAATAACACCCCTGTAATGGACTGGCCTGCACAGAGTGCTGCCTTGAATCCTACAGAACACCTTTGGAATGTTTCGGAAAAACGACTTCGTGCCAAGCCTCACCGACCTACATCGATACCTCTCCTCAGTTCTGCACTCCGTGAAGAATGGGCTGCCATTCCCCAAGAAACCTTCTAGCACCTGATTGAAAGTATGCCTGCGAGAGTGAACGCTGTCATCAAGGCTAAGGGTGGACCAACACCATATTGACTTCCAGCATTACCGATGGAGGGCGCCAGGAACATGTACGTCATTTTCAGCCAGGTGTCTGGATACTTTTGATCTCCTAGTGTATGTAAGCTCTCACGCTCGTTCTTTAAACTTATCATCTACTTATCCCTTACTTTTTCTAGGTAATCCCATATCTTATTAATGTTCCGTGCCTTCATGTCAGCCAAAAATTTAAGTCCTACTGCACCTTGTGGTAATTTATTCCATTTTCCATTCCAGACACTACCTCCCCACATTTTACCCATTTTACACTTTATTGAACAATGGGAAATGCCATCTAATTTCCCACTGAAAAGTACATCTCTTAGCAAAGGTCTTCCTGAATCCTTTTACGAATAATGTCCCAGTGTGCAACCATGCAAAATCTCTTCTTCCAAATTGGTCACAGTTATCTAACATTTCTCCCGTTCCCAATTCTTTTTTACTATTTTATACAGATTTAAAGAACTTTCGTTCTCCAGGCTTGCCCAAAATCTCCTGCTTCTGTGTATCTTGCACTCTCTGTCTTATTTCTTTCCAAAATACACTGACGTTGGTTTCCCCGCCAAACATTTCTCATTCCAATCTCCTCTAGCAGTTTTCCCACCTCCCCATACCAACTCTTTCTTCCCACTCCATCTCTCTGGTACCTCAGACATTCCTTTATTGTATTGCTGTCCTCTCAGCAATATAATACTGGGTTAAGATATGAATTTGGATAAGATTATCTATGATATGGTTTGGTTATATTCTGGTTATCCCCTTCTCTTTAAGCTAGTACTGTTCATGCAGGGCCCACTGTTGATTTAACAACTTAATTACTAATTAATTAAATCATCATTAACTCTAATATGACAGAATAGTGCAATGGATTAAAGTCCCACAAATAAAGTCAATACCTTTTTCATCATCTCAAACATCTGAATTAGGGATGGGACCTCGATACCTTGATACTCGGTGGTATTGAAGAATGTCTAAAACTTTGAGATAAACATTCGATACTTCTAAATTTTTAAGTTTTGCATTATTGAAAGTTTTTGCTCTCAGCTTTGTGCTACATAAGGAATGAAGAGAGTTGAGGCTCCATGTTATTGCCTCGCATGTGTCCCCAAAGAATTGTTGGACTATAGTTATTGATAAACCTTGACTGCGTTTCCGATGGGTGAATCAATGCGACATTCCATTGACCCTTGTGTCTAAATGAAAACATGCAGAATATGGGAAGAAGTGGAGGTACTCATGTAATATGCAGCGTTAACTGAGTTGTACATTAAAGCTGATTTTACTGACACACTGATTCATGTTTCTGCAATAGCCTGGTGACTCACTCTCGCCCATTACCTACATTTACTTACTCCGGTGACCAATTCTGAGAATCAACCAGAAATAAATCAGAACTTAAGACCTGAATAATACAACCCATGAAAATATTTGCTTTTTTTTCTATCTGTTAGTTTGTGTACATGCAAATCAAACTTGGGCCACTAGCATAGCTTACAGATATACCGTACGACTAATTTCCATAATACGAGGATGGTCTGAAAAGTTTCCGACCCCAACATGAAGATGGCAGCACTCGTAAATAAAAGCTACTGAATTTCGTTGTTCATCTGTTGACAGTTACTCACCAAAGGTTCAGCCATTTTGGACGTTCAGTTGTAATGTAACAGTCGTTTGAGTGAGGTGATGTGAGTGTTTTTATGAAAATGGACAAAATCGAGTATCGAGCTGTCATTAAATATTTGTTTTTGAAAGGCAATACGCCTACGCAAATCAAAGATGAGTTGGATTCTGTGTATGGGGACTCTGCACCATCATTTACCACAGTGAAATTTTGGGCAGCTGAATTTAAACGTGGCCGTAAGAGCTTGGGAGACGATGAACGTTCGGTACGTCCAAATATTGCAACTACTGACGAAAACATCGCCATAGTTCACCAAATGGTGCTGGACGATCGCCAAATTAAAGTGAGAGAGATAGCAGAGGCTATGAACATGTCAAAGGAACGTGTTTGTCACATATTAAATCAACATTTAGACATGAGAAAGCTGTCCGCGCGTTGGGTGCCGCGTTTGCTTACGTTTGACCAAAAACGTGTTCGAATGAACATTTCCAACGCTCTGTTGGCGCAGTTTAAGCGCAATAAATCCGAGTTTTGGCGCCGATTAATTACTGTAGATGAAACTTGGATACACCATTATACGCCCGAAACAAAAATACAGTCCAAACAGTGGACTGCAAATGGGGAACCAGCTCCAAAAAAAAGCGAAAACTGTTTTTTCGGCTTAGAAAGTGATGGCGACTGTTTTTTGGGATAGTCATAGAGTTATTTTAATTCATTATCTTCAAAAGGGGAAAAACCATTACAGGAGCATACTACGCATCATTACTTGACAAGCTGAAGGCAGAACTTGCGGAAAAACGGCCACATTTGCAGAAAAAGAAAATCCTGTTTCACCAAGACAACGCACCGTCTCACACCTCAGCGGTTGCAGTGGCAAAAATCCACGAATTACGGTTTGAACTGCTTGTCCATCCACCTTACTCACCAGATCTAGCCCCAAGCGACTTCTTTTTGTTCCCTCATCTGAAAATTGTGCTCGGAGGACAGAGATTTTCGTCAAATGAAGAGGCAAGCACCTTCGTGAACAATTATTTTGCAGAGAAAAACGCCGAGTACTATTTGAACGGGTTACAGAGATGGGAGCATCGCTGGGAGAAGTGTGTAGAGTTACAAGGAGACTATGTTGAAAAATATAAAAAAAAATCTGAAAAAATATCTTGTATCTTTATTAGGTCGGAAACTTTTCAGACAACCCTCGTATGAATAGACTCCTTTAAAAGAAGGTTTTCAGCACAAAGTATAATTATAAAATCCGATGTGATACATTCACATGACTTTTATTACATTATTATTACATTTTAATTCAAACAATCCTTTGTAAAAATAGCTGCATTACACATTTCGTTATAGATACAAACAGAAAATTGATAGTCAAATGTTTAGCAACTGGACGCTATATGCCGACCTTAAATTCTATACTGTTTCCATCAAATCGCGAGAAACAACTGAAAATCGATGAGACTAAAAGAAAGGCAAGTATTGAACAATTCAAACCTTTAACAACGGATATCTCAGAAATGGCTAATGTCACAGAAAAACTCATTTGAAGTAAATTGTGCGTTTTAAAGAGAACTACATTTTTGTATGATAATTTTTTGCCTACCGCTTAAGGTTTACTAGTTATACGACAATATAGAAGATTTCCTTTCGAATGAAGAGGACTTCGCAGGGCAGGCTATTCCCAGAAAATACAACATATATATTTTAATTGTCATGAAAATATTTTAATATTGATATTTTAACCATAATTGTTAGAGCCACCTTTTAAAAAATTGCATTGTTTGAAAAATTTACTATTTAAAGAATAGTTGGTGCAAGGGATTTTCTTGAACATCTTCGTGTCGGATTTTTGGAAGGTACTGAACCTAAATACAAGTGTGGTATTTATCCGACTTTTCGTTTTTGAGATATGCTGTTCATAGACACACACAGATACACACCGACCTTTTTCTACAAATGCTCTTTTTGGATTCAGGGTCCTCAAAACTTGTATTTTCGGTGAAATATCGGTATTGGGTTTTTGAGTGGAAAGCAATACCTTCTCTATCTACTATTTTGGTGGTAGAGAAAGTAATAAAAAGGAGAGAAATAAATTGTTATTATTATTATTATTATTATTATTATTATTTATATTAGCTTTCACTAATAGAAGCACTACAATAAGTTTTATTTAATATGGATAGTTATTGTAAAATAACTTTAAGGTGTATTTAATTGTAATTATATATCCTGTGGCATTATCAAATACTGCCAATTGGAGAATGTAAAATAGGAACAATTTCGGAATTAGTACCAAATACAAAATTGGTTACATGCGTTTATACACATCAGAGCTAGGACAAACTTCCTCTGGTAGTGGTAGTAGTGGCGGTATTTATTAAGTATTTAGTATTACATTAATTGCATAATACAGTCACATGGGTCATAAGACCGTACATGCTCTCTAGAAAAATACCTGGTTTGTATACGTGGCTTGCAGTATCAACCAGAAAACAACTATTTTTTTTTACAATCACCGCACTATATACATACATATAATATTGAAAAAACACTCTGAATCACACACTCAAACACACACACACACACACACACACACACACACAGAGTCGCGCACAAGTACTCAAGCACCACATATATTTAAAGAAAAATTACATAAACACCTTATCTCTTAGTACACGTACTTCCATTAAGTATGTGCCCAAGCTTGGCCAGTTTTGGCTGTTTAGAATCATGTCCCAGCATGCTGTCCTCCGTCTGTTGGAAGCCAAAAATACTTCCATTCTTTTGTACGCGAATGACATTGTAATTCTTTCTAAAACGATAAAAGGTTTGCAGTCTGGTTTAAACGCTCTTCGACAATACTGTAGGCAATGGGGTATGGAGGTAAATATTCTTAAAACTAAAACAGTCACCTTTAAAAATGGATATATATATATATATACGGCCAACATGAAAAGTGGACCTATGGGGAGGAAGAAATTCAAAATGTTAAACACTTCGATTACTTAGGAGTAAGGTTTGATATGGGCGGAAAATGGAACAAGAACATGGAGTTTATAAAACACAAAGGGATTGGACAACTTTCTGAAGTATTAAGGATATTGACACGGGTACCAGATATGCCAGTAAAAACATTACAGACCATGTATGAAGCAATGGTTAGGTCCTCATTACTATACGTCAGTGAAGTGTGGGGATGGGAGAGGGTGGATAATGTAAATAAAATACAATGCAAATTTCCTCTGGCTTACAACGTGCACGCGTAGAGACTTTCATCGACAGTGCGGCGAGAGGAAGAGGTCGCCACACTAATCTGGAACTACAAACGGTAGCATCAGCGGTAGAACAGATCATAAACACAGAGCTCACAGAGAGCAATTCTACCATACCAGTAACGCAAGCGAACTATGACTGTCGACTGTGCAGCCTGGGTCCGTGTATTCGGTACGACTTTACGTGTACTAAGTAGGGTGGTAGTTACGTTGATTCCTCGCTCAAGGGATATTTGCCCTAACTCTAATACACAGAAAACTACCTACTAATAAGAATATAATTCAGTGAACAAGCCTTGACGGCTTTTTAAAAAGTAAGTATCCAGCAGCGCGACTCAAAAATCAATAACGGTATCGTCCCATCACTAATCTGAACCAATAATTTAAATTTAGCTCCACTATTATACGAAATGGCGGTAATGAAGTAAACTTCAGAGCCATAGACCTAAAAGGCAACCACGTATTACAAAACAGAACGTTTATCAACTAACGCCCGGTAGTTTTTGTATGTGTGCAAGCACTACCGCACAAATCCCGGAGCGTTGGACTCGACAGAGAAATCCCCGTTGCGCTGCGCATTTGTTTTAGACTTCACTGAGCACAGGACAATGTGCTGCGTTAGTGCGTCACAAAACAGCTAGATGTGCCTTTTGTTCGCACACTAAAAGGCAGACAGGAGTCATGATAAATGGAAGAAATCTCAGTTACACTTATTAAAGATGAGCCAATTTTGATATCTACCAGCAGCACGGAGATTATATCAAACTTTTCTTTATTGTGGTTCAGCATCTATGTAAATTGTTAGTCCTATACTTGAGAACGCCCAAGCTTTACTCAGCGATGTCACAGTCTTCTCGCAAATGCTTGAGGACTTTCCTTTGTTTTTAAATACATCAAAATTGATAGACAGAACGGGATGGCGCAGGTGGTAACGTCTGTGGCCTGCGTTCGGGAGGTACCGGGTTTAAATCTCATGGACAGATCAATTTGCCTGGGATTTTTTCGTGGTTTATCTCAGTCCCCAAGATAAATACCGGATTGTATATTTAATACCACGACCCAAAGTGCCACCTTAATAGCAAAACATGTAAATTAGCTGGTAAAACGAATGGCATCTATCACAGACAATTCAAACAGGTAGACTGTACGACATCCTCATGCCATCCCCTCGGCGCTTGCAGAAGCAGGGGTATAGTTGCTATACATATGCCTCTGTGAATACATGATGAAGCAAAATGGCGTGGAACAGGGATGAGGCTAGATCACACACCGCTGCACAAGGTATCTCTTAACAGCCGGCCCTCGTAGCCGTGGTCGCTCCGGCGCTCCGCCAAGCTGAGGGTCGGGGTTCGAGTCCCGCCACGGTCATGGGTGTTTGTGTGTGTATGTGTGTTGCGGAAATAAGCGGTATAAAACAGTAAAACAGAGTAGCATAAACTGGGTACAACAAGGGAACTTTAAAAAAAAAAAAAAACAGATCCATGCGACCATTTTAAAGTGAGGTAAAATAATAAATAGAGAGTTAGCAATGTCCACCTAAACATTTAGGTGCAATTTTTTCAAAATTTGTCTCGGAACAACCTAAAAATAATTTTCACTTTCTCTACCAAGTATTTACCTCGTAGGTAGAGGAGGTATTGCTTTCCACCCGAAAATTCGATACCAAGATTTCAGCAGAAAAATATGTTTTGAGGCTTCTGAATCAAAAAAAAACCATTTTTAGAAAAGGTCTGTGTGTATCTGTATAAGCCAGTGCGTCTATATATCTGTGAACAGCATAACCCAAAAACGAAAAGTAAGATAAATACCAAATTTGGTATTTAGGTTCAGTACCTTCCAAAGATTCGACACAAGGTTTTCAAGAAAATCCCCGGCACCAAACTACCCTTTACATGGAAAATTTTTCAAAATTTATTATTTTTTTTAAAAAATGGCTCTAATGATTTTGATATCATACATTGAAGATATTTACATAAAAAATAAAATGTATATTTTTAGTTTTCTGGGAATATCCTGTGAAGTCCACTTCATTCGAAATGAATTTTGTATAATCTTGAAACACTGGTAAAGTTAAGCGATAGACGAAAACGTACTACACGGCAATCTACAATTGTAGAGCTCTTTAAAATACAATTTACCTCAAATAATTTTTGTAGCGATAGCCATTTCCGAGATATCTGTTATTAGTGGTTCGAATTGTCCAATACTTCGTCATTCTTTTCAAGTTCTTTCGATATTCAGTTGTTGACCGCGATTGCATGCAAAGCATGGAATTTTAAAGCCCGTACATAGCGTCCAGTTTTTAACATTTAACTATCGCTATTTCGTTTGTATCTGTAACAAAATGTTTAATGCAGCTGTTTACGGAAAGGTTAATCTCGTTTAAAATGAAAGTACATTTTGGAAAGAACAATAAGTATACCCACTAATAAGCGATACAACGTAGAGAAAGTCTGTGAATGTATCACATCAAATTTTTAAATATGGTACATCATATGTCAGAAACAAATCATGATCCCTAGATATTTTAGAGCACAGGGGTAAACTTTAGACTCTCTTTTAGGGAACGTTTCCCTCTAAACATTGGTACTACTGTTAAATATAACGGTGTCTGTGTACTCAAGTCCCTGGTTCTTCGATTGCAAACATATGCGAATATAATTTCTCCAGTTTTGGTTGGAACAGCTTTGAATGAAATTTTCTGGTATAGATGACCATTTTTTGAAAACTATTGAAGATAGCTAAATAAATTTTAAGATGATAAAAAATCCTCTAATTCCTGTTGTTGATCTACTTTGGTGCTTTTAAGATGTTTTCTTATTTTCACGTTCTCTAATATGTAGAGAGTCGGATAAATACCAAACTTGGTATTTAGGTTCAGTATCTTTTAAAGATGCGACACACATATTTTCAAGAACATCCCACACTCCAGACTACAGTTTACATGGAAAATTTGTCGAATTTTTTTTTCTCTTGAAATTTCTGGGAATGTCCCCAACGGTTCTCTTCTTTCTGAATGACTTATACATGGCTGGTAAACCGTAAGAGAAAGACAAAATTTTACTGCACAAAAATGTAGATCTCGTTAAAACACAATTTATGGCAGATACAATTTTTTTTTTGTCGAGTGAACCATTTCCGAGATATTCCCTGTTATTTGTTTGAATTTTTCCAATACTTATACTTTTTCTCAAGTGGGAATTCCTTTGTTCGTTTGTTTGTTTTTATGTCCTGGACATACAAAGAGAATGGAATGCTCCACTTAGTAACAGCTTTTAAAAGATTTGACTATCGCTTAAAGCCTACAATATTCCCCTTGCACCTACAAGCAAATTAGCAATAAGATTAGCAAATTAGGAATTAGCAATAAGTTTCTGCAAATGATTATCTCGATTAACATGAAGTAGATGGAGAATAAGCGTTTGTAAAAATAATTTGTACAAGAGTAGCGAAAGTCATGTGAGTGTAACACATCAGATGTTTTTAAAACCAACACCTGAGGAATTTTAATTAAAACATGGTCTTGAAAAAAATTCTAAAAATCGTAATAAACCAACTTATCGTATAAAAGTAGATCAGTCTACTTCTTCTTCTGCCTTTCACAGATTAGAGGTATCGACCTGTTGTGGACTCAGCCCCATCTTTTAGCTGGCCTTCCTATATCCCTCTTTCCTTTAGGTTTGTATTTTAAAGCCTTCTTTGAAATTCTTGTTTCTTCCTTTCGTTCCAGTTGTTCCTTCCATTTTTGTGAATGTCCTATTTTATCATTTACTGTACAAATTCATATCTAATAATTTCATTTGGAATCCTATTCAACTTAGTGAAACCTTTAAGTACTAGAGTGTACTTAGAAGGCGTTTATCTACATCCCGTAAAAATGTTTGCCTGATATTTTAAATAGTTCCGAGATAATGGGTCACGAATTTACAAATTTAACTTTTTGGGATAGGGTTTTATATAGGTCAGGGTAAGTCCTCCTTCGCTTGTAGTCCTAGGGCTTTTCCTCTCCCCTTAATTTAGTATTTTGAGGCCTTAATAGTCTAAGAATATCTCTTTCGCTGAATGCCAATTTCTTACTGAATGCACAAAGCTAAATTTTTACGACAGAGAAATAAAAAAATTAAATTGAGTTTCATTTATGGATGCTCTTTAACTACTATGGTTCTTAGCGTCCCATTCTAAATTGGGCGTGAAAAACCGGAAATTTTGCTCAGAAACCTCTATCAGGGTTGAGGTTCTTTTACGTGCCGTATATCTACGACACTGGACCACCGGCTTTACTTCCCTTCCGAAGGAAGTCATGCTAAGGATTTTTACGTCCGAAAATATCCATCACCTTCTGCCGAGTCCGAACCCACGACTGGGAACCAGAGGTTAAGCATGGTAACCACTACATCGGAGGACGACACACAGAAATAAAGTTATACGCCAATCTTCATTCTTGTATACATCTAACGTACCAAGTTATTCTGATCGCTTTATCTCTAATAGGCTGAATGTAAAAAGGGTATTTTTAAGAGTCCCTAAATAAGAAAAACACGTGATTAAACTTTCTACATTCATTCGCAATCAAAGTCATTCAGATGGAATAGTTTTTTATTCGAAAATGAAATCATAACCATGATAAAAAGTTGATATCCAAATGGAAACACCAGCTGAATGGGAAACATTTTCCTACACGAGGGAATATTTTCTATGCAGTGAGGCGTGAAATTGGAGGATTTAATAATCGCAAAGTTGATGGAATTCGCTGCTTTCCTCGTCGTTAGCAACCAATGATTGAAATCTTGGAGAATACTTTGAAGATATTTGTGTACGGAATTCATAGTTCAACATGCTCGTTAAGCCTTGGAGGAGTAAATAATTAAGCATGCGTTTACAGTTTCCCTGCGTTAAAATTCTTTCAAAATGTTGATGTAATTAATGCTTGTCTTTAGGATACATTATACCTACTTTGAATTCTTTTAAATGCAGTTTATTATTTATAACAACAGATCAATGAAATTTGAAACCTATGTCGTATAGGACAGGATTTGTAGCGGAGGGGGACACTTGCACGTCGATCTACATAGATCATTTGTACCTATGTCCCGGACGGAGGGATGAGGTGGGAGGAAATAGAGTGGCTGGATCAGGAGGCGCGACATGAAGAGGGCAGAGTCCCTACAATTTACAGATTTAAACTCCCCGGATGGGAGCTGGTGCAGCCTCCCCCTGTGGCCTTACTCATCCCTGGGGGGGACCGGAACCGGAGACCGCCACAATTCCTGGGGACAAAGGTTTCCATAGAGCACCCTTTTCCCCCACCATGCGCATGCCGAGACCTCCTGCCGACACCTGTAACCCTGAAAGAGACCAAGCGGACGCAAGGTGAAGTGAAATGAGAATGGAGGTGGAATGGAGGGACAGGAAATTCTGGGAATTTAATGATCCTTCCAAGCGTTCGCCTAGCGACCCGGACAAATCCTCGAAAACACCAGTTTGTCAGGAATATCGGCCGCTGGAATCGAAGCCATGGCCTCCAAATGCGGCCACAGACGTGAAGCCTATGTAAATTCTAATCTATAACCAATTATGTTTTAGTAGTGTTTAACGACTGTTCTTATTAAATACGGCACCACAGGCACTTGATATGTTGATATATAAAATGAAATAATTCGGAAACGAAATTCTGGAAGAAAACTTTCAACGCCTAAGCTAAGGGTACCTCACCAGCGTTTGATAATTATGAGGATTGAAGAAAACCTGGAGAAAACTCAGTCAAGGAGAACGGTGCTGGCTGGATTCGGACTAATTAACCTAGATATATACGATATTCGGTGGTATCGAAGAATGTCTAATAGCTTAAGATTAGTGATAGAACGATACCACTGTTTTTCGAAACTCGATACCGATACTGACTTTTGAGCAGCAATACTCACTTATTAAAAACTGTAAAAACGATAGTTTGTTTACTGAATTATGCTCTTATTAGAGTATTCTGTACATAAACGCATGTAAGCAATTTTGTATAGTATGTAATGCCCAAATTGTTTCTGTTTGACCTCTTCCAATTGGCAGTAGTTTTTTTTATCTTCATATTTTCACAGGTTATATACATCGTATTATTAGTCACGGATAGTAATAATAATAATAATAATAATAATAATAATTCCAATTTATTTGCTTCCCTTCTTATATAACTATATTTTGTGCTGAAAGCTTTCTTTTAAAAGATTTTCTACCCATAGAAAATCAAACACTATCAATTCTTTATTCTGCAATCTTGAAAATGTAAACTAATATACAGAGCTTCCTCAAAGAATAAGGGTGCGGTTTCACGAGTGCACGGTGAACTAAGTATTATGTATAACTGATTGAAAGTGCTTATAATTAATTAAATAACTTAAGCAGTTTCCAACTAACTTTAGTTAATTTCAATATGGGCACCATTCACTGCTCAACAGAGGTCTAAGCCAAATTCAGCTTCAGCCAGCACTCTGACAAGAACATATGGCGTATTCTTGCAATTGTTTGTCCGATTCTTTTTTTTTTCTTTTTTTATAGATGGTCGATATTCTTAATTTTGACATAGCTTCAAAGGTGGAAGTCTAATGGAGTAAGATCTGGACTTCTAGCTGGACATGAGATTGGTCCATTTCTGCCAATCCATCGGTCTGGAAATCGGACATGGCTTGCGAAATGGCACGGTGCTCCATCTTGTTGGAAGATTATTTGCAACCGTATTTCCATTTGCTCGATTTGAAGAAATGGGAAATTCTGCAGCATGTCTAGTATGGAATGAGTTGATAATTGTTTTCCTCAACAAAATAGAATGCACCAAAAATCTTTTGTGCATATGGCCTCACAAAATGTTTAAGAATCTCACCTAGAAGAATCTCGAATGTGTTCGTGTATCACACGTGGATTTTCCAAAGTCCAAATTCGGCAATTGTGTTGATTAACACAGCCATTTAAATGGAACGTGGCCTCGTCGGAGATGATATTCTCAAGAAAATGTAGTTCTCCGTCATTTCTTTGTAGCATGGTAACAGCGAAATCAGCCCTAAGCAATTTGTCCGTGGTTTTATTGCAAGCAAGAGATGAATTTTATAGCCATGCAATTTCAATCTCTTCCGCATGACGTCATGCACTGTTGACTTCGGCAGACCTAACTTGAGACTACGGCGTGAAACGGACCTCTGAGGACTCTGAACACACGATGTCGGATTCTTTCGACATCTTCTGATGGGCCATCCTGTTGATTTTCCTTTTTTACACTGCTGGTTACCTTAAACTGTGTGGGGGATCTTTGTTGTACTCACGTCTGAATTGCCGCTCTATAACAATCACGGATTTGTGTTCCGCCAACTATAAGACACATGCAGCTTTGCCTTGTACAGTAAACATTTCACAAAAACACAAAGAAAACAGTTTGAATAAAGCAAGAATCTCTTCTATAACATATCTATAAACATTTCAAATAACATTTTAACAAAAAGAAAGCAATTTGGAGAAGATCTACAGGAGTATCTATGCAATAACATGTAATGAAAAAATCATAAATGTTGCAACAATGAGCTTATTATGACGATGGAAACAATGACAGAAAAAAAACATGTGAACGTAAACCCTTTGAGTTACTGGATTAATTAAGAATACTTTCAAGCAATTATACGTAATATTAGTTTACAGTGAACTCGTAAAATCCCACTATTCATTCTCGGAAACCCTGTAAATTTTTCATGAAGCTCAAACAACTAACAACAACGAACATTTCTATGCGCGTATTATCTCACGTCTTAAGTACGGTTTGTTTCTTCTTGGATCCCATATTTTGGACACTGAAGCAGGTAAATGTAACGTCTGATAGTGAGTCACCAAGCTAGGGTATTGCAGCTTCATTCACAACTCAGTTAATGCTGCATTTTACAGGAGTACCTCTACTCCTTCCCCATTGTTTTGCATGTTTTAATTTATATACAACAGTCCATGGAATGGTACATTGATGCAACCACACGAATGCAGGCAAGGTCTATCAAGAATTGTAGTCCAGCAACTCTTTGGAAACACGTGTGAGGCAATAATGTGATGTCACCATTCCTTCTATTCATTACCTAGCATAAAGTTGAAATAATGCGAAACTTTAACATTTAAAAGTATCGAAAAAGTTTTGAATGTTTATCTCAAAGTAATATACATACATCGTCAAGTACCGATTTAAAATTTCTTTGGATATTTCTAAACTTGCAATCTCTCCAATTCTTTTCCAGACACCATCATGACAGTTGTTGCGCTTGTATTTATGCTAGATAACAGCTGAAGGACTCGAGTGGGTTTATTAAGCTTAGAAGACCACATGGTTTGTAGTGCTATTTTAAAAGTGACTAATAGAAAGGTTTAGTTCACAAACACATACTTTCCTATTGGAATTTCATGGGTCTTATAATGTACATTGCTTCATACTTTCATTGTTATAGAACAAATAAGAATGCTACTGGTAGTATTTTTACTTTCTCTGCTACGTATAGTAAGTAGGGGAAGTATTGTATTCCACCCAAAAATTCGATACCGAAATTTCAACGAAAATATATGTTTTGAGGCCCCCTGAATCCAAAAAAAAAAGCATTTTTGGAAACATGTCCGTGTGTGTGTCTATGTGTTTGGCTGTGTGTCTGTCTGTGAACAGCATAACTCATAAACGAACAGTCGGATAAACACCAAACTTGGTATTTAGAATCAATATTTTCCAGAGATGCGACACGAAGGTTTTCAAGAAAATCCCCCAATACCCAGAATACCCTTTACATGGAACATTTTTCGAACATTTTAATTTTCTCAAAAATGGCTCTAACGGTTTTGATTAAAATATCATACATTTAAGATACTTTCACGACAAATGAAATGTATATGTTGAATTTTCTGGGAATGTCTCCAACAGTATTCTTTAATGTGAACAACTTTTGCATAACTGGTAAACCATAAGAGATAGACAAACTTTTACTACACAAAAAATGTAGATCATGTTAAAATACACAATTTATATCATATACATTTTTTTTGTTGTTTGAACCATTTTGAAGATTTTGCTTATTATTCCCTTAAATTTTCCAATACTTATGCTTTTTCTCAAATACGTTATTTTTTTATCCCGGTAATGCAAAAAGAATGGAATACTTTACATAGCAACCAGCTCTTAAAATATTTGACTATCGCTTAAAGCCTACCAATTCCCCTTGCACCTACAAGAACATTAGCAATAAGATTAACATCTCGATTAACATGAAGCATATGGAGAATAAGCGTTTGTAAAAATGGTTTGTATGAGAGGAGAGGAAGTGATGTGAGTGTAACACATCAGATTTTTTTCTATAATGTCACACTGCAACTATGGCCCAGGGTTATCAGGAGCGCTATCGGTAGATACCCAGAATCTTCTGGAAGTTTCTTTCCTCTTCCGCTTTCAGAATGTGTCCAGAAAGCTCTATAATGTTCTGTGGAAGATTCCATTGGCTGAGAGTGAGTATTCTCGCGAAAAGAGTCAGTTTGTGAGCTGGGTGTGTTTCTGGTGCTACTTCAAGTGCGGTTCTACAAGTGAGTTTGTAATGACAACTGCGACGTTCAATGAGTGCTGCAGCTGCAGGAGAGATTGAAGAAGTCTTGGTTCGATTCCCCAGCGAGTCAAGCGTCCGAAAGCATTGGCTACGTCGTGCGTATTGCATTACGCCGCTACGTCAAGAAGTAATTGACGGAGAATGTGCACTTGTACGCATTAATGAAATGACAATGTAAACCAAGTGAAGTCACAGTGAAAGTTGAACCAGATCAAAACAGTGACAGTGAGAACAGAGAAGTGATAGTTGAAAAACTGGAAAAAGTCGCATTAAATAGAACATCCTGGTTTGTATTTAAATAAGGTTATCCTTTTTAATCGATAAAACTAGACACCTTTCTGAGTAAGTAACGTTTCGGAAAATCTTCGTATGCAATGCTATATTAAATCATATGTTTTCAGGTTGAACAGTAAACCGAGATGTTATCTGTCCATTTCCTGATTATATTTTCATTTTATTGCTTTAGAAATATTCATTAAGGCTTTTATTAGAAGAATGAGGTAGGTATTCGTTTTAAGTTACTATATTCCAAAGCTGATTTCTACCTGTTTATCTATGCAGGTATGTCAGTTTGTAAAGCTGCCCTGATTCTAAAATAACAATAATAATAATAATACTAATAATAATAATAGTAATAATAGTAATAATAATGTTTTATATACTCTTTTCAACCAAGCATTTATTTTCATATATACTTTATATGCGGTATTCAGTTTTCAATTATTTAGATCACCTTTCTAAAAATACTGCAATTACAGTTTCTCCATGGAATGGAATATTTTATTCAATCTCTGATGTAAAAAAATAAAATAAAAAAGAACAGAGAAAAACTTCTCGCTAGATGGCTTTTAAAACTGTTCCCCGTATCGGTACACCTCAGTTCTAATAGCAATTCTGCCCAAGCCTACATTGCCTCCATGAATTAAAAATACGTAAAAACATATATTCAAAACACAATGGTCCAAATGTATGTATGTTCGCTTAAACAAATGAGGGGCTTCTTTTTTTTCAAAAGTAATTGTCTTCTGAACTTTGTCATTTTGAAAATACCAAAGTACAATTTTTCACATTTAAAGTTTAAGCATGAAAGTAATAATTTGGATGCGTAGACAAAATACATTATCTGTAGAACTAGAAACACGTTGTGAAAACACAAAACACAGTGAATTAGTTTTAAAAGTCTATATTATGAATGTTTTTATAATTGGTCAAAGTCCTTGATATCAAATAAACTTATGGAGAAACCGTTAACAAAACAATTCCCATATACCGCAGAAAATCATAACCTCATGTAACTGATGTTATGGCTTAAACAGTAATCGATACGTTTATGTAAGCACTAAAATGTATCTTTAAAACGAATTTAAGACATCGCTGTGCAAGTAGTATTAGGTACCTTCTCTGTTGCAGTAAGCCCAGTTTAGAAAGGCGATTCTCTAAAGCTGCCCGGGTAAACTTTGTATTTCGGGCTTTAGTGTTCGATTAAAAGACAGTAAAATTAAAAAAAAGGAAAAGGTAAACACATTATTACAACGTTCCCAACTTTCTTTGGGTATCCGCATTGCTTGAGGCACAAAATCTCAGCTGATTTAATTAACCGAATGAGTGAACGCAGGAATAAGAGAGAGGGGGAAAGTTTCAATTTGCAGAGTCAATGTTTTCAAAAATGTCTCGGTCAACTTAAAACTGGCCATCTAGATACGGAGCTCGAATTGGCTACTTCCGTGAGTACTCGGGACAGCCAGGTATTGTTCAAAAAATTACGTATATTCTTGCAGTAGCTATAATGGGGAACACAAAACTAGCGGACCTTCGCTTCTGTGTGCGTTGGTGGTTGCTAGTATATGACGAAATACCAGTAGATGGCAACCATTATAAATATATCGGTGGTGAGGAGGGTTCATATTGATTCAGTTGAACTTTATAACCACAAATTTCACCATCTTTGTAATTATGTTTGTAAGTAAAATGAAGTAACACAAGGAATACGACAACTATAATGCAGAAAAAGAAGCTGTAAAAAGTTCTGATGCGTTGTACTTACATGACTTCCTTTACTCTTGTACAATCTATTTTTACAAACGCTTATTCTGCATCTACATCTTGTTAATCGGGATAAATATTTGCAGAAACTATCTTATTGTTAATTTTCTTGTAGGTGCAAAGGGAATATGTGCGGCGGTATTATTGTTTGTGTTCGAAAGATGTTACTGTTTCTCTGCCGCACGTATGGAATACAATTTGTCGCGGTCACTTCGTGTTATCTTTTACTGAGCGCCTGTTATTGTTTTTAATTTTGGGTTCAATGTTCTCCGACTAGCTATGATTTTTCGGTCAAGCACTTATCTTGTACAGGTGTGTAAACGGAAAGGAGTTTTTATCCAAAGATAACACTGAAAAAAGAATTTGTTTTACACTTTTATTGTCGTAACACATTGTTCACTTTCACCTATTAATCTTGACACTCGCCAAACTGAAACTGTTATAATAACTTCTTTACTGCCCATTATTAATTCGCGTACTTCAACTTTTTGTGTAATTAACTTTACGACACGAGAGATTTTTCACAAATTTGCTACGCGTAACCTTGATGAACTTGGTGCGATGCATACTCCATGAACGCCTCCGTTGAACTACGTGAAACTTGATTCTGACACTGAATTTATACTTCCTCGCCCCAATATGCCTAAAAATTATAACCGAGATGCTATTGGTTAATAAAACGCGCCAACATTAGCGTCTATATTTATATCCAATGAAAATTACGAAAACATATGCTCTGGGGAAAATGTTCCAGCAAATTCTAAGAAAAACACGCCACTCTGACGTCATTTGCTCGTCTCTAATAATGATAAACAGCTCACCCCCTCGCTACATTATTGCACGCTATTATTGTCGGTTTCAGTAAGGCCGTATAAACCCACTTCTCGACAATAATTACAATCAACAAACATCTCAAATCAATGTCACACAACAATGCATATTCACACTACAATCACTCTGACATTTACATAATTTGTGATACAGATTACTGCGTCATATGGTAGGCTCTAGGTAATAGTCAATCTTAAGAGCTGGTTGCTATGTGGAGCATTCCGTTCTCTATACATGTCCAGGACTAAAAAAAAAAATAATAATAATAATAATAAAAATAAAAATTATAATAATTATAATAATAACGAATTCCCCCCATGTGAGAAAAAGTATAAGTATTGCAAAATTCAAGTAAATAACAAGGAATATCTCGGAAATGCTTCATTCCACAACAAAAATGTATATGAAATAAACTGTGTGTTTTAATAAGATCTACATTTTTTGTCTATCTCTTAGATTTACCAGTTATGCAAAAGTCAGACAGAACGAAGAGAACTTTTGGGGACATTCACAGCAAATTCAAGATATACATTTCATTTGCCATGGAAATATTTTAAACATATGATATTTTAATCAAAATCGTTAGCCATTTTTGAAAAAATCAAAAATTTCGAAAAATGTTCCATGTAAAGGGTAGTATGAAGTGGCGAGAGTTTTTTTGAAAACCTTCGTGTAGCATCCTTGGATGATACTAAGCTCAAATACCAACTTTGGTATTTATCCATCTTTTCGTTTTTGAGTTATGCTGTTTACAAACAGACACACACGGACATGTTTCCAAAAAAAATTCTGATTCAGGGGACATCAAAACATTTATTTTCAGTGAAATATCGATATCGAATTTTTGTGTGGAATGCAATACTTCCCCTACTTAATATACGTAGCAGAGAAAGTAAAAATAAGAGACAACAATCCACTTTGAAGAATCCAACTAAGGCTGCCTGCATAGTGGCTTAACCATAGGTCCACTCCAAGGATGGTGCTGAGATAGCCCAAATCAGTGCCTTGTGGCTTGTACTATAGTGTTAGCCAAAGCGGTGCACAGAAGTTGACGGTTGTGAATCGTGCGCTCACTAGAAGAAGCTTGAAACAATTTAAATGCTCAAGAGACAGGCCACTTTTAGTTTGACCGAGTGTACGACGGGGAGATCTCAACCCCATAGCGAGCACTCGGTGAGCAGAGTGCAGGCACAGATTTAGAAGGAGTTTGAGGAGCTTTTCTTTCATTTTGTCAGTCTGCTACCATATACAAAATATTCCTGTATCGTGCAATAAAGTGATCAAATAATAGCAGAAGAATTTCCAAATCTGTATTGCAGTGTGTATGTGTTTGTATTGTCACGCGAGACACATTACTATGTCGTTGGCAACAGTATTGTTGGGGTAATTCTTTCGGCTTTGGGTTTGATTCCTCTGGCGTGATGACTCGCCACCTTCTAGCTGGCGATCCTAACCAGAGGTGGAGAGAGTGGGGGAAATGAGCGTTACTTGTTTGTGTGTTGTGGTGTGAGCGTCACTTCTGGTCGAGCGTTGAGTCTGAAAGATTGTATGTGAAGTTGTGTGAATGTAGCCTCGTGTGTGTAGCATCTCCCCTCAATTTCTTCCTTTTTATCTTTTGTGTGCGATGTAGGGGCACCGTGCTTATACGGAATAAGCAACAGATAATGTGATATGGCGTGTATTTTGTTATAACTAACCCACGCCTGCTCTGGTTCTAGTCCTCTCGCTGCCTCTGCAGCTATGCCTCCTAATGTATATGCTGGGGTAAGTAAAATTTAATATCTAGCTACAAACCTTTTGGCTTCACCCCAGTATATAACAGTATTAAAATATAAGTGAAAATGTATCCATTGTATACAAAAATGATTCTGAACCTATGCATAACTTATGTAATCGATAAAATTAACTTACGTAATAAAATTTTGTGCTAATTAGCGTATATATGCTTAGCAAAAAGAGTTAATTTCCCAATGTTATTAAACTTTTTTGTATTTCTAAGTTACGTAAAAATTATGCAAACAAGAACACAAGCTGCATTCTTAAATCACGTTACTTTTTCCACGTGTGCTTTCTCTACTGGGCACATAAATCGTTATTCCTGAATGTTTTCCTTTTATCGCTTTTTCATAAGCAGCGCAAATGCAATTTTACAAGCTCCAGAGCTGGAAGATACATTGCGGTGTCCAGATGCGCTTCAAGGCGTCTCCACAATCTACTAGTTAACTTATCCTAGCTGCTACAGGAAGAAATACGGTCCCCTGGGGTTTCTGAAGCAAATTAGAATAAAGCTGGACAAAGACGAGACTACAGCGCGAAAACCGCTTCTTCTAGTGGCTTCTCGGAGATAATATATTCACTACTCGTAACCTACTTATTGAAGTACTACCACCTCTTGAAACATTGGAACACTTCCAGAATAAGCGCAAACATTGGAACTGTGGCGGAGAAAGGTGAGTTGCACAGTATACAGCACTTCTCCGTTGCCCTTTTTCTGTCAAAGATGTATAAATCTCTTGCACGTTTTTCTCGTGTATACTGGATGCCGGAACAAAGCCTCATTTATTAGGTTTTTGACGATAGATTTTCACATGCAGAGAACTTAAGCCTAAAATTAGACTCCTACCTCCAGGCAGCAGGTAAAATATCAAATTTCTGCACATGCTGCATGAAAACTACGAATATCAGCTTGTTGGTCGCTTGATTAAATGGCAATTAACAAAATACCACACTTTGTTGTGTATATACAAATGTAGAAACTGAAAATATTCAATTATTTTTAAATTAGTACTTATTATCCATTTAAACGTACTTATGACCTGTTTATTACCTTGAAGGTTCCTTTAAAATACAGGGACCAAATTTCGAAATGAATATAAGCGTTAGGAACAAACTTTTAAGCCCAGAAGCTACACAAATACTTCTATGATACACCTTTAAACGACTAAATATATACAGACAACGACAAATTAAAACTAACTCCCATAGGGTTTGCTTCCTCCAGCAAAGCCGCGTGCTAATCCAATCACTAATATATATATATATATATATATATATATATATATATATATATATATATATATTGAATTTTTTTAAATGGGAACCTCAATTAGTGTCAATTTAAATTGACCCTAAAATGACCATCACAACGTCCTCCAAATAAAACACGGCTAATGACATTTAATTTCCCCCATAATATCAAGCAACTTTTATAAAAGACATTTCTTTTTACATTTAGTTTTGGAGATATTGTACAGTCTAAACTTAAATGGTCCACCCTGTTTATGCAGAGAGAGAGAGACAGTTTTCCTAAAAGCTTCGATGGTGACTGTGTTTAAAATGAAGTACTTTATAAGAGGTCTACATGGGAGAATAAGCATTGCTTTACTAAATTATTTAGTTAAATACTTTTTTGCACATATGTAACTTTTATTCGTTTCGATTAACCATTTTTTCTTTAAGATCTTTTTTTTTTTAATTTCTAGTTTCCTAAAATGAGAGTAAAATATTTATTATTTTCTACTCTACGAACGTTTTGCTGTGAAAATCAGATATTCATTTTTTATTGGTTGTGTTCCTGCTTTACCTTACACATACATCCAGGCCCGAGGTGAGATTTGAACCCACAAGCCCTTGCTCATTCATAAGGTAAATATTATGTATCGCTTAGCGAAACTGCTATTACCCTTGACAGGCAACAGATTAGACGGGGTCCGTTTCTTGAAGTTTTCCATTATCCTTAAAAGGTGACTTTGGAAGCGCTAAACGTTCAGGAAAATAAAAGAAAGAAAAAACGAAGCAAGAAATGATATGGTACTAATTGTACGATTAGGATTACTGTCTGTTAATAGGTTATCTACGGGGGTAAAGTTCTCTGCTCGGCCTTCTTAAGCAGCATCGATTCGATACATAGAAATAAGTTCGGCGATAAAATACAGCTGTTAATGCTTTCCACCTATAACAGAGTCGAAGAATAGATTAGGTGCGGAGGGGAATTTCGGCATGGAAGGGAAGAATCGAAAGGCGACTAGATCCGGAGCGGAAGTTCGGAGCAGGGGCGGGATCCCTAACGTCTTCAGATTTAAGACCACGACGCACGCACGCCCGCGGGACCACTGACGCAAGCTTTTATTGGAGTTGGTCACACACCGAACGCTAGAACAGGCGGTTACTCAAAGCAAATTCCAGCTCGCCACGCCGTCCACCCGCCTGATCCTTCGACAATGAAACATGAAGAAGAACTGAAATGACAGGAAATAGGGCGACAGGAAGATTAGAAGCATAACAGAAAATATCACAATATTCATCTATCCACCCGGAAAAACAGCGATAAGAACCAAGAATAGACTGACCTGAATCGAACCCGCAACCTCCCGAATATGAACCTCACACGTTACCGTGGAGCCATCTAGTTCTGTTCTCACCTATAACATTATTACTCGTGAGTTCTTTTAGTTTTCTTTTCACTATGAGAAGTATTTTGGATAGGCTTGTATATAAATCACATTTTATGTCATGCATATCTATCCCATTTCGTATACTTGGTAAACGTTTTGAGGCTCCTTGAATAAAAAAAGAAAATAAAAAAGGATTTTAAGAAAAAGGTTCACGTGTGAACAACATAGCTCAAACGAAAAGCCGATTACATACCAAACTTGGCCTTTCAGTTCGGCATCTTCCTAAGATGCGAAACAAAGATTTTTAAGAAAATCCTCCCACGTTTCTCAAATGGGAAGCTATTATTACTTTCTCTACTACGAGGGGCACTATTTATATTTTGAGCCTTGGCAACCCTGAATGTTGTAGGTGCCATCTGACGTTTCCAATGGAAAGTTTGACATCTTTGACCATAATATACTTCAAACATTTTGTCAATAGAGCGTCATTTGTTTGGTTTACACTAACTTGAAAATTATGTGTCAACAAAAACATGCAATTAACTCGTGAATATGTTCGTGAAATGATTTATTACGACTTTCGACGTGGATTATCAAGACAAGAGTGCATCGATCAACTAGCTTCCACATTTGGCGACGAAGCTCCATCCTTTGCCACTGTGAAACGTTGGTATAAAGAATTTAATCGTGGCCGCCGTTCTATCAATAATGAAGTTCGTGAAGGTCGTCCAAAATCAGTTGTTGTGCCAGAAAACATTGATGCTGTGCAAAACCTAATAATGAATGATCCTCATGCGACATATTGGGAGATTGAGGCAAACCTAGGCATTAGTTCCACCAGCATATATAAATTATTGCATGATTACTTAGCCGTGAAAAAGCTTTGCTCACGTTGGATACCACATAATTTGACGCAATCTCAAAAATATGCTCGTGTACAAAAATACTCAAGAAATACAATGGCGGTGCCTCAAAAGACGTATATTAGACTGTAACAGGTGACGAAACATGGATATATGCGTATGAGTCGGAACGTAAACAGCAGTCGACTGTATGGGTGTTTCAAGATGAAGCAAATCCAACAAAAGTTGTTCGCACTCGAAGCACTTTGAAGCAAATGGTCGCCTGCTTTTTCAGCAAAACTTGCCATGAGGCAACAGTGCCTTTACAGCAACGTAAAGCTGTCAATGCCGAATAGTACACAACCATTTGTTTGCCGGATGTCTTCGGTGAAGTAACGAAAACCAACAAGAACCGTAGGATCGTTCATCAAGACAATGCGAGCGCACACACATCTCGTCTAACAACAAAGCATTTGAAAGCTCAAAAATTGAATTGATGGGTCATCTACACCCAATGACTTCTTTTTGTTCCCGAACATCAAGAATAATTTGCGTGGACAACGATTTTCGTTGGCAGAAGAAACCGTTGATACCTTCAAAAACCATGTTTTGGAGGTGTCTCAAGAAGACTGGAATAAATGCTTTGACAAATGGTTCAAACGGATGCAAAAGTGCTTTGATCATAAAGGAGAATTTTTGAAAAACAATAAAACATGTTTCAATCAGAAATGACTTTGTTTTAATTATTAGGCTCCAAATATAGATAGTGCCCCTCGTAGGTATAGTAGATAGGGAAAGTGTTGTATTCCACCCAAAAATTCGATACCGAGATTATATGTTTTGAGGCCCCCTGAATCCGAAAAAAACATTTTTGGAAACATGTCCGTGTGTGTGTGTGTGTGTGTGTGTGTGTGTGTGTGCCTGGAACAGCATACTCAGAAACGAGCAATCAGATAAACACCAAACTTGGTATTTTGGTTCAGTATGTTTCAAAGATGATACACGAAGGTTTTCAAGAAAATCCCCCACCCCAGATTACACATTACATAGAACATTAGTAGGGTAGAA